>CM053785.1:477320049-478780417 GCA_028749045.1 Cupressus sempervirens
GCATCAACATTAAGTCTAGTCAAAAAAGCTCTATACCATTAGACTAATGCAATCTCTGCATCATCTACTCATAAGTAGGCAAGGGCGTAACTCCAAGCATACCTCTCAAGTACTCAAATGTATCTTTAGGTAAGGGCTTTGTAAATATATCTACAATCTAATCTTTAGTACTCACATAGTCCAATCTAATCTCTTTTTCTACTTCCTTCTCTCTCAAGATGTGATACTTAATAAATGTATGCTTAGTCTTAAAATGCAACATAGAATTTTTAGACATACTTAGTGTACTTGTGTTATCATAGTATATGATAATAGGTTTTTAAAACTCAATTTTGATATCCTTTAGCATCTATTTCATCCACATCACTTGATTAAAATTGTTTTCTACTATAAAATACTCTGCCTTAGCCGTACTTTTTGAAATACAATATTATTTCTTTCTTAGCCAAGAAATCAATATTTCTCCAAGAAAGAATGCTCCACCACTAGTGCTCTTTCTATCATCCATATTGCTTGCCCAATCTACATTAGTATATGCACATAGAGTGAAATCACTCAATCTATCATACCATATTTCATAATCAGATGTTCCTTTCAAATATCTAAATATCCTCTTTATGGCTGCATAATGATACTACATAGGATCGGCTTGAAATCTAGCTACAATCCCAACTGCATTTGCTATATCTGATCTAATGTGAGTCAAATATTGAAAATTTCCAATCATGGATATGTACTTATTCTACTCAATTGTAGGTGTCTCATCTTTGCTAGATAACTTGTGACCAGTTATCATATGTGTACCAACAGGCTAACAACATTCCAATCCAAACTTTTTCAACAAACCTTTCAAGTACTTAGCTTGTGAAATAAAATACCATCACTATTTTGCACAATCTACAACCCTAGGAAAAACTTCATTTCTCCTATCATTCTCATCTCAAACTCATTCTTTATTTCTTCAATGAACGTATCACTTGCTTCATCAGTACCTCCAAATATTATGTCATCAACAAATATTAATAGTATTAACAAACCATTATCAATTTCTTTCAAATACAAGTTATTATATGTCATACCTTTGGCAATTCCAAGATTTTCCAAATAGTTGTCAAACCTTTCATACCAGGTTCTAGGTGCTTGCTTTAGACCATATAGAGATTTCTTCAATCTGCATACCATGTATTTTCCTTCTAACAAAGGGAAACCTTCAGGATGCTCAATGTAGACCTCTTCTTCAAGTTCTCCACTCAGGAAGGTTGATTTTACATCCATATGATACACTTTGAATTTCTTGTTCACTGCATATGCTAAGATCATTCTTATTGTATCCATCCTAGCTACAAGAGCATAAGTCTCCTCATAGTCTATTCCTGCTTGTTGTGAATATCCTTTGCATACAAGTCTAGCTTTGTTTCTTACAAATTTTCCTTGCTCATTCATCTTGTTTTTGAATACCCATTTTCTTCTAATAACATTCATGTCTTTAGGTCTTGGAGCTAATTCCCATGTTACATTCTTCACAATCTAATCTGATTCTTCTGTCATTTCTTGAATCCAATGATCTTCTTTACATGCTTCATCTGCACTCTTAGCTTCAACTTGAGAAATCAAATATATATCTTCATTAACTCTATTTCTTGTCATCACTCATTTGTCTTTGCTTCCAATTATCTAGTTTGAAGAGTGATTCTTTGTCATGTTCCTGCTAGAGGTAGGAGTTTCCAGCCCAACTCTTATCTCATCTCTTGGTTTAGATCTTTGTTCTCCTCTTTGCTAAATAGTTTGTACATCATTCTACAAATCATTGTTAGTCTTAAAGAAAACTTCTACATTTTTTCTAACAATTCTAGTATTATCATCATCAATAATAGCTACTAGAGCTAGCTCTTCTTTTACTTCCTCTTCCTTAACCATTTTAAGCTTATTATCTTCATCATAAAGTGAACTCTTTCTAGATTTTCTTACTCTCTTAGGACATCTAGATGAAAAATGACCAAACTCTTTGTATGTCCAAAAAATGAAAATTTTCATACCTTCTGGCTCCCTTTTCATAAGAAAATCAATACCTTCTTGGATCTTCAAGTCTTCTTTGGATCTAGATCTATATTTGCTTCTTCTTTTGCTCTTTTGTATGCAAGAAAAGGATTGTAGATCTAGAAACTCAATACTTTTTTCTTTGCACAAATCTGATAACTCACCAAGAATCTCCATCTTCTGGGTGTCCAAATTTTCTCTATCTGACTTGGGACTATCTTTTTTGAAATGATGTGCCATTGATTTCCCAAATTTGTTAAGTTTTTCCTTCAAGGACCTGATGCTCTAATAAAAATTGTTAGAATATACAGTCCACCAATATAACTGAGAGGGGGGTGAAGTAGTTATCCAATTAATATCACTATTATCAACCTTATTAAACTTTAACCATATGAGCAGTATAATAAGAAACCACAACAAGATACTCATACACAATAACACCAGATATGTTAACTAGGGAAACCCTTGATCAAAGGGAAAACCTTGGTGGGGATGGTACCAATAAGATGATGTACCAATATAAATATTCGTTGTTAGAGGATGAACCTTGTTAGGAGTCTATAACAACATCCAATACATATCAGTCCCTATTAGGATACTTTGATTCCTTGTTAAAAGATTCCAACCTTGTTAGGAGTTGTAGAAGACAAATTAACCCATTGTCCAAATAGCTTTAGAGGAAAGACCAATGAACCCACTATCCAAATGATCTCTATATTATTCTTTGCAAAATAATATAAATGAATAGTATTGATCCTTCCTCTTGCTTTCTCATGTCAATCAAACTTCTACTTCTCCTAATATTCTTACCAAATCACAAATCTCACATCTAATAATCCCTTGGATTGCTTACTCACATTCATGAAACACTATAGTCCTTTTCTTACTTCTCACTCAATACAATGATCACAACACTTTTACAAACAAGGAAAACATCTTTCCTTTATATCATATCTTAAAAATAAATTCTTGAGTCAACCTTGAGGCTTTCCCAATTTATAATTATAATAAGATAATTAATTAAATCATAATTACAATATCACTATCAACTCATAGCCTATGTAACTTCTCACATGCATAACACTAGGGCTTGCACATTCACTAACGTCATCATCAGATTGTCTTATGTCACTGGCTGACCATGCATCTCTAGATTATATCTTTTTCAGATAATATAATACAAACATTAGAAACCGCTTCTTAGGTACTTTATCTTTTTAGTATTCTCTTTAAATTAGGCATATCTTCTATACATCTTTGGATCAAGTATTGTGCATTGAACCTTAACATCGGGACATGATATCAAATATGTCCATGAACACACATCACCATAAAATCAAAACATTGTCAATACAACTAAGATCTATGTCTTCTACTTTACCAATCTTCATAGACTTACTACTATGTTGGCATCAATGATAAACACAATCATGAATTTAACACATTAATACCCTCTAATGCTTAGGATACTCCCTTAATGTACTATCATCAACATTCATGCTAACATTTTTACATAAACATGTGATGAGTTAATGTAATCTCTTTTCTAGATGGTTATGATGATAATGATTTTGTAAGGTTATCCTCTTATTTCACAATCATCCCCTGAGCATCTTTTACTAAATCCTAAGATTGATCCTCCTTTGCATACTATGAAATTTACTTACAATTAATCTCTTTTTATGGATCCCTTAATAGATACAATACTATCCTTAAGAATTCATCCTCCTATGGAAGATTTTCTAGTACAGTACACTTCAGATGGTTATCTTTGTTTGATGGGTTGACTAGCATCTCATAGATTTGTAGAATATTAATTCCATATTTTGTAACCTCACATGACCCATAGTAGATCTAAATATTACTAGGATAGTGCTCTCTCTCTCTCTCTCTGATTTTAGAATTTATAAAGACCTAAGTTGGTTAGGGGTCTAGTGTCTATGTGGCCTTGATAATAAATGTTCCTATACATTGATATGTTTTACCATGAGCATGTTTTCATCCCATACTCTTGGTGAAGTGGTTGCTAGATGTAGTGTCCTAAAAAATTAACATATAATTTGTTATGCTCTATTAGGTCTCATTATGGAACTATTGATATTTCATGTAGTAGTACTTTATCCAACAACCAAAATATACTTATTATGGCATCTTTCATCGTTCCCAACTCCCCATATAAATTTGAGCTCATTTCCTAGGTATATATTTCCTTGGGCATTATGTATGTACAGAGTTACCAAGGTGTTGTATATCCAAATATTTGGACCTAATTTTCAAGTAGTGGTCCATTATAGTGTTTTAGTAGGATTTATAATTTTATGGTTGGCCTATGTTACTTTTCATTCCTAAAGTAATATGAGAGGTATATAAGTAGCTTATATCTCCTCATTTTAAAAATATAAAATAGATTTAGAAGTTATCAAGTGCAATACATTTAAAAAATTTAAGTTATAGGAAAAAATTGAGAGCATTCAAGAATTTATTAAGAATACTAAATTATTTTGAAGTAAATATTATCCATTGTATCAAGATTCTCTCCCATGATGACCAAGCAGAGGAGTTCTAAATTACGCAAGAAGATCCTTTTTTCCATCTACATGTAGGAATTTCATACATTCTTCAAGGAAAGATTCTATCAATAATAACATGATTAAATATCTTGGAGTGGCATTTATAGATCCATGCATTTGAGAAACAAAACATCCTATGCCCTACATACACGTCCTACATTTTGTGAGAAAAAAATTTGTTCCCCACTTTTCGATTTTGACTTACCTTAGTTGGGGTAGGTTCCCTTGTTTGTCTTCCATTTTTTATCCTTAGGTTTTCGTATTTTTTGAGATAATTGGTGTTGCACATATTACATAATATTGTTATATTGTATTATTTTATTTATTATGTAATGTTGCACCTAGATGGATGTGCAACATGTAAAGATTCCCATGGGATATACTTGGTGAGTTGTATTGTGATGATATTTCATGTCATTATTTAATATTGGTGAAAAGAACTAAAATTCCAATATTAAATGTGGGGTCAAGGGGTTAGGCAGCACATGGTTTATGTAATACCACTTGTTGGTTTTTTGGGACTTGCTACTATATAAGAAGCCACAAGGGTATTTGTTGTGTGACAAGATATAAGGGAAAAAAATGTTGGAATTACAAGTGGGAAAGGTAAACTACTAAGAGGAGGGGTGAATTAGAAGTTTAAACTTGCACCCATAAAACTTTTACCATTCATATATCACATTCATTAACATACTGAAATAATAAGTAAAGTAAATGTATCGAAAAAAATGTAAGCAATTAAACACACACACTTGACACCAGATATGATTACCTAGAAACCCTCCAAATGAGAAGGTAAAATTGAGGTGGGGATGAAACCCAAAAATCTTCATTACTACAGCAATAAAGTGTATCCAATTAAGGATACAATGGTTTGACCATGAAACATGATCTGCCTTGCGAAAGGCCTACCCTATTAAAGGCTTACAAAGACTATTAAGTCTCACCTTGTTAGAGGATTTCAACACCCTATTAGAAGTGTGCTTGGTTAAAGGACTTCTAATCACTCACTTGGAATTTCACTCTATTAAAGGATTTGATAAGGCTTGTTAGGACCACTCCACTTAGGAGATTTAACTAAAATCACCTATCAAAATGTCTCAGCATAAATATTGCGGTTGGCACTTGCTTGTCTAATAACAGATCACCTTTATCCAATCTCTAATGAATCCTTTTACAATCTAATGTAATAATGATGTATCCTCTATCCTTTATTCTTCACTTAACTAGTTCTGCAATTCATTCTTACTGCTAAATCACCTTGAATGCTCTGCAAACTATCTTGTTCGGACCTTTGATCATTCACCCCTTCACAATGCTCTCAACTCTGTTATCTCTGATAAAAAGTTTAAGGCTCTGTCCTACTTAAAAAGACTTAGGTGGCTTAGGGTTAGGTATGAATCTATGGCTGAGATTCATCCATTTTATTTCTTAAACCTTCCATTTTTTTGATTGGTTGCATGTAATTACATAGGGATTCTACATGTAGATCTATGCTTATATTTAAAGAATAAAAATTTAACTATATGTTAGCTGAAAAATGGTTTACATAGTTGTTTGTGCCATAACAAACAAATATGTCCAATCTGTGTTACTCAACATATGTAGTTACTGATGCTCGACATACACTATAATTTTTCTTCTAGCTCAGCACCTAAATTTCTTAACATCTACTATTCACTTGGCACTTGAATCACTCGACATCTATTGTTTACTCGACACTTGAGTGACTCAGCACTCATTGTAACTCGACACAGTCTTGTATTTACATATTAAACTTGACATGCATTACTAGTGTGGCATGAACTAAGTAAATGACTTAAGTGTGTTGACACTCAATTTTCAAAACCAATCTAAGACCAAAAATCTCCCCCTTTGACATGAGTGTCAAAAACACTTGAATATACACAAACAATATGTTCTTCTCGAGTATAAAATAACCATGACTTCGCTTATTTATAGAACTTCAAAATTTTCAATATTTTTGCAAATAATCTATATACCTTAAAAATGTGTAACTCCTTTTGAGTTAATGTGTTTGTTCTGTATCTAAAATTTGTTCTCCATTCTGAGTAGATTTGTCTTTGTTGAATGATACTCTTTTCCTTCAATGCACTTATACTCTTCACTTATACTCTTTATGCTCTATCATTACTTGATATCTGCTCTACTCTATTTCCTACATTGCATTTCTCAAAAAAAAAAAATATCACTGTGGTCAAAATTTGATTAGCCCCCCCTTTTTTCATGCTTCCTCTTTTGCTTTATTCATCTATCTATTCGATTCAATTGTATCTCTCCCCCTTTCTTCTTGCACTTTACTTCCTCCTTGTAATCTATCTCCCCCTTTCTTACTTATCTCCCCATTGCTTATTTTATCTCCCCCTTTCTTATTATATCTCCCCTTTTTTTGACACTTATGTCAAAGGGTCTATACACTTATAGTGTATTTGTCCAAAAAATGATTTATGGACTTCCATGATTACTTTTAGAGCTACATACCAATTTTCACATGCAACATTTAATGACTTCACTTGGATGGCAAGCTCGGCTACAAGGTGTACTAGACCATCTAGTGTTGAGAGATTGGGATCTTTCTTCAATAATGTTTCTGCATAACGTAATTCTTTGTGGAGGATTTCCATGTGTAGGGTGAGAAAAGTTTGAATTTGTGTCAATTTGGCTCTTATATTAGCCTCTTCTATTGTTAACACAGCTAATTGACTTTGTGATTGAAGCAATGTATGGAAATTCTTCTTACTCTAAACTAAGTTCTTAGGTAGCTTGTATACCTGATATGCTTAGATTCCTCTCCAGGCTCAATATTCTATGTCTGGTGCCTTGGGTGAAGAGTGTGGGATCACATAGTTTGGTGTACAATGAAAAAATATTCTCAAGTACCTTCTTTACATCTTCAACCTTATTTTCCAAAGCAACTTGTGTTAGTGCTATATCACCAAATATCTTCTCATTCACTTTTCCTTGTAACTTTCTTTCAGACCATTCCAAAAGTTTGGCATTTGTATCTAGGTCTTCATTATTAACCTTCTCCAAAATTTCTAAAAATTGTTCCAATAGTGTCTTAGTTTCTTCTAGAGTAGGCAAGCTAAATGCATCTAAAAAGATGTCTTTAATTTATTGTAATGCTTGCTTTTGTCTATACTCCTTTCTAAGCATTTCTTGGTGTTTCTTCTTCTTTAATTCTTTTTGAAAAATTCTTATTTGGTCAATATTCATTGTGCCATAACCAAATTTTGCAATCACTATATCTTCATCTAAAGTCACATCACCATAGTGAATTACCTTTTCAACCTTAGAAGAGCTTGATCCTAGCATTGAGATTTGTAGGGGTGCTTCCATGCTCAGCTTCTAAAGAGGTTTTTTAGGTGAGGAGCCTAATGTTGGTAAAGTTACCAATGCATAAATGGCCTCCTACTCCTTTACCCTTGTGTTTACTCATTGTATTCATCCTTTTCTTGATCTATGAAAATAACTGGAGTTGTATCTTGTGTCTGTGTTGTAGGTACATAAGTATCTATCTATCCTATTTTCTTTGTTGTTGTCTCCTTTTCCTCTATGGTAGTCTGCCCCTACTCAACGATGTCTTCATTGAAACTTGTTTCAACCTTGATAGATGTATCTTTAGTTGTTTGAATCAAGGGTTGGTCACTAGTAATACTAGGGGTGGTAGAAGATGTTTCTTGTGTGTTCTTCTTATCCCTTTTAACTTTTGTTACTACCTTCTGAAGTTCTTCTACATTGATCAAAATTGGATTTGTGGAAAGTTGAGCTTGCAATGTAGATTGATCTAAAATCTTTTTCAAATCTTCTATGATTAATGGATTGATGTTCTGAACTGATGCATCAGAGGCATCCTTGGCAATTATAGTTTCTACAAGTGTTTTTGTGTCATGAGAAGGACTAGCACTCAACATTTGTGTGTCTTACACACTTTGTTCCTCATGCTATTGATTAGCTATTGTCATGTCAGTGTCCATCTTCTTAGTCTCCTCCTCTATATTTTTCTCTTCCTTGTTATCTTCATTTTCATCTTCTTCTTTGTCATCATCTTTACCCTCAAAGGGGTCCTCTCCTTTCTTAACTATTGTTAATCCATAAATTAATTTCCACATTTGAGTTGATTTCTTCACAACATCTTCAATGTCGTTTTGAAGAGTGTTAAAGGTTGTATACTTTGGTGTGAATCTTCCACAATATTTCTTATTTTCCTTAAAAAAATTCCCTTTGGTTAGTTTTGGCATTACTTGGGCTAGTGTAGTCTCCCTTATTTGCTTTTCCAAATTTAAACAATACTGCCATTTTTGCCCAACTAAATCATACAATGTCTTGGGTATTGAATTGGAAAATTCTAATGGTGTATTCTTAAATTTGGACATCATTTTTTATAGGGCTTCTTCTACTATATTTTTCTCCTCTTTTTCCAAATTATCAAATTTTAGATGCTTAAGACCAAACAAATCAGCATTGTTGCTGATATTTTCACACATATTCTCAAAATAAAAAATTGGTGTATGACTTACCACTTTGGATTGGCCTTGATCATCTAAATCAGTTCTTTCCTCATCTAATTATGGTTAAGCAATATATTTTCTTCTTTGCTTCTTCTGCTCCTAACCTCCTTATTCTATTTTTTTTTTCTCCTTGGCCTTTTGACTGGCAGCACTTGTGCTTGCTCTGGTGGCTGGTGTTGTTGGCTTCAATGGACTAAGTTTTGCAACCTTCTTAGCTTTAAAAATAGGCTATGCCTTGGCCTTTTTCTTTTTGGGCTTGACATGTATTGGTGCTTCCTCAACTTCTTCTTCCTCAACACCCTCTTCTTCTTCTTTGTCCTCACCCATGCCATGGGTTAATGCAAGAGATTCTTTAGTTTGTTTCTATTCTTCCTCTTCATCCTCTTCATCACCTTCCTCTTCTTCTTCTTCAGCACCTTCACCAAATTTTTCCTTAAGTTTCTTCACCAGTTTATCCTTCCTTTTTAGTGTGGAGGCTTTCTTTAACTCCATTTCTACTTTGGACTTCATGACATCATAATTTCCAAATATTTTGGTTATTTTATCAAATTCTTTAGCAAGAAGTGCAATGATGTCAATTGAGGCTTCATCAACATTAATCTCATATCCTAAGGGTCTTATCCATCTTACCCTAGGTATGGTAGCCTGAACATAAGTATAATCAATATCAACAAGAAAGAATATGTCTTTGTAATATTGTTCAACCAAGGAAACAGGTATTCTCATCCTTTATTTTATAGACTTCTTAAAGTCTTCAAAATAGCTTTTCATGATAGTTTCAAATTTATCACCAGTCTGCTCAATGTATTCATTTATCTAGGTAGCAACTGTCATGTTTGTCTTCCATCCTATTTTACCAAAGATGGGAATGTTTTTTGTACATAGAAAAATATGAAAATTAGGATTGATCCAAATTTGCACTGAGCACTCTTTGTCTTCCTGACTACTCCTAGGTTCTCCATTATTTGTTGGAATTGAAGTTCAGCTAGATTATAAGTATGATCTTTCTTCACAATTTTATATCCCACATCCACTACAATGTAGGGTACACTATTCAATCTTCTTGATTGATAAAACTTGTGAGATATGACCATAACTAAAAAATTTATCAATGGATCAGTTATGGTATCTATTGTCATTCTACGCTTATTCCACATTGCACCTATATTTTTCTCTATTGCCTCTTTAGAGTCACTCCACAAAGTCTTTGGCCAATCTAGGGTTGGAATGCTAGTCAACTTGTGGATTATTCTCTTTGAAATATTTATTGGCCCTCCTTCTAGCCATAGGGATCCATCATGAATTCTACTCAAAACTATTCTTATCCAATCGGTTTTGAAAATAGTGGAGAATTTTAGGGCACACGTTAAACTCTTTCTTTCTATGATTTTGAAATCTTCTTTTAAGATTTCATTTTCACACAATCTATCATATTCTTCCCTTATATCCATATCACCAATTCCACCTATCTTTCAGTTATAATATTTTCTAACATTCTAAACCATAATAACTTTTGAGGGAATCACTAACAACACACCTAATGGCTCTTGTTTGTATGTAACATATGGAATTGCTCTAAAATCTAACTATTTTACTTGATTACTAACTAATTACACATTAAAAGCTTCTTTTCCTTCTACATTTCTTGAACTTGATACCGTTATGACAAACTAGGGTTTCTACCAATGCAAATGCATAGCTCAGCTTGTGAATAAATACCTTTGAGATTTGAAGAATGTGAGTAAGATCATCACTATGATCTTTGCAGTTGCTTCAGAAAAACTTCTAAATCACCTTCTACACCTTTAGCTCTTGCTCAAATTTGAAATGACAAAAAAAGGGCAAAAAATGACCATATACCCTTCAAAAACCTTGCATTTAATGCTTAGTGCTTGTATAGTTGTAAACTTGGTATCAACACAATTTTAGATTTTCTCAACACCTATAGGTATTATCATCACTCAGCAACTACTATAGACTCATAATCAACTAGCTAGCTTGGTAGCTCAGCACTAACTAGTGTTCTACTTGACATCCATTGAAAAATTTTAATGCTTGGCAACAACATGAAAACTAAAAGATTTAACTTTGAATTTTCTACAACTTTCATCTCCATTCATGCTTATGTAATATTTTTAGTACTTACTTCTTTTTAGTATGTAATATTTTTAGTGCTTATGTAAGTATCAGTCCCACATACCTCTTGTTTTCTTAGGTTGATGAGGTGTGACTACTTGACCCACTAGGTGAAGTGATCCCTTCTCCATTTGATGTATTGCAACCATCTTTCTTCTTCCATGTCTTATTCATTTCATTCTTGATGTGTTCAACATCTACCTTACCTTTGCCTTTATCAAATGCACAACTTGGTTCCTTGGACCTAGTTGGACAATGCTTGCTAATATGAATAGTCTTCAAATAGCTAAAGCATGTGGTTTGACTCAACCACATCTTGTAATTACCACTAAAGTGAGCCCTAATATAATTCTTAGGTACATTTCCATATTCTTGACAATAATGACAACTATATCTTGTATCATAATCCCAATTATAAGAGTTTCCATAGCTTCTTACTTTTGTTTGCTTGTTTGATGACCATGTGGACTTGGATCTCCATTCAAAGTCTCTATGTCCATACTTCTAATAGTTGTAGCAATATCCTTCAAATTTTGGTGCATGCATGGTTCTAGTTCTGCTTTCATGTTCCTGACGACCTTGTTTATTGAAATTATGACAATGGACCATGTTTGTAGGCTTAGCATTTTTATTTGTATTCTTTCTCCTATGCACATTAGCAATATGCCCTTTCTTACAATAATGACAAGTAGATTTGTAATTCTTACCTTTATTGTTCCTTTCTTTGATAGCTTTGGATGATTCTCCTTCTTTAGTGCTTGTGTAGCCCAATCCTAATGTATCTCTATTGGATCTAGAGAGTTTTAGTAATTTCTCAAAGTAATTGATGGCTTCATTTGGTTTGTTGAAACTTTCAACAAATTCCTTTTCTCTTTTCAAGTCATTCTATATTTGTTCATTTTGCAACTTCAATGTAGTTATCACAATGTCCTTGACATTCAATTCATGATGAGCATTCATCATTTGGCTCAAGGTATCCAATTGCATGTTTGAGATCTTGGATAGCTCTAGTGACTTCTCTTCCAATCTATTTTCCAGAATTCTTTTGTCTTCTTCAATCATGGCCTTGTCTTCTATGGCTTTTGTCTTTTGTTCACTCACCTCACATAGTAGTATAGCTTGTGATTCTTGCTCCAACTTGAGATTTCTGATTGCTTCATCTTGTGCTCTATTCTTCTCCATTAGATTTGCAATTGCCACATGAAATTCACTAGAGTTACCATCTGCAAATAGCTTTTTGGTGTCAATCTCTCTGTATTGTGTGTCATTCTTTGCTATAGAAATTTATTTCCTTCTCTTCAAGGAACTCTTCAAGGCATCTCTAGCTTCATTCAGTTGATGTAGTATAAGATGTATCTTGATCTCCTGGTTCTCAATGGTCTTTTCCAATTTGTAGACTTCCATTTCAAGATCTTTCCTCTAAGTTGCAAAGCTTCTCCTTCTGAGAACTAGGCTGTGATACCAATTATTGGAATTACAAGTGGGAAAGGTAAACTACTAAGAGGAGGGGTGAATTAGAAGTTTAAACTTGCATCCATAAAACTTCCACCATTCATACATCACATGCATTAACATACTAAGATAACAAGTAAATTAAATGCATCTAAAACATGTAAGCAATTAAACGTGCACACTTAACACCAAATATGATTACGCAGAAACCCTCCAAATGAGAAGGTAAAATTGGGGTGGGGATGACACCCACAAATCTTCACAACTACAGGAATAAATTGTAGCCAATTAAGGTTACAATGGTTTGACCATGAAACATGATCTACCCTATGAAAGGCTTTCCCTATTAAAGGCTTACAAATACTGTTAAGTCCCACCTTGTTAGAGGATTTCAACACCCTATTAGAAGTGTTTTTTCTTAAAGGACTTTTGATCACTCACTTGGAATGTCACCCTGTTAAAGGATTTGATAAGGCTTGTTAGGACTACTCTACTTAGGAGATTTAGTTGAAGTCACCTATAAAAATGTCTTAGCATAGATCTTGTGGTTTTCACTTGCTTGCCTAATAACAAATCATCTCTATCCAATCTCTAATTAATCCTTTTATGATCTGATGTAACAATGTTGTATCCTTTATCCTCTATTCTTCACTTAACTGATTCTACAATTCACTCTTACTTCTAAGTCACCTTGAATGATCTGCAAACTATCATGTTCACACCTTTGATCATTCACCCCTTCATAATGCTCTCAACTCTTTTATCTCTCATAAAAAGCTTAAGGCTTCATCCTCCTTAAGAAGACTTAGGTGGCTTAGGGTTAGGTATGAATCTATAGCTTAGATTCATCCATTTTTCCACTTAAACCTTCCCTTTTCCTAATTGGCTGCATGTAATTATATAGGGATTCTACATGTAGATTCGTCCTTATCTTTAAAGAATTTAAATCTAACCTTATGTCAGCTGAAAAATAGTTTACATAGTTGTTTGTGCCATAACAAAAAAATGTCCAATCTTTGTTACTCAACATACGTAGTAACAACACCTGAACTACTCAACACCTACTATTCACTCTGCACTTGAATCACTCAACATCTACTATTCACTCGGCACTCATTACAACTTGGCACAGTCCTATATTTACATATTATACTTGGCATGCATTACTAGTTTAGCATGAACTAAGTAAATGGCTTAAGTGTATTCACACTCAATTGTTAAAACCAATCTGAGATCGACAAAAAAGGTAAGAGTTGAGTGGGACAAGGCTTGACAGGTTAGCCAAGGGAGCATTTGTGAAGGTTGAAAGCATGGCATGGGATGTGTGAATTCATGCTTGTTCACATGGATTTCTTGGTTGTGGGTATGGCTTTGAAGGCTTCCATGGTTGTATTTTAATGGTATTTTTTGCTAAATAATGCATGGTAACGGATGATTTTGGAGGCTAGGTTTTTCTTCAATGAGGGCTTCCCAGGGTATATCTTGTGTCATAATTTTTGTGGGTATGTTGTCTATTCTCTTGCATGTGGATTTTAGTTGTATATTTATTTTAGATCTATCATGGGTTATGTGGAAATAGTTATATTCTTCTTTGCAAGTTTCCTTACAAGTGGTATCAGAGCTATGATTTTGTTGTTGTAACCCTAGATTGAATCCATGGGAATGCATGAGAGGATAAAAGAGAGGCTAAGATATATAGGTTGTTTATTGCAGATCTAAGGGTTTTGGATTTGATGTTATGATGGTATATTGGTAGATTTTGGACATGTAAAATTGTTGGACAAAACAGTTTTTTCGGATGTTTCATTTAAATGAGGGTTTCAGGGGTTAGCTTGTAGAAATGACCTCCTGGGTAAAAATAGACCTCACCATTGGATCTAGGTCAATGTTTCCATAAATTTTGATATATAATATGCCCTAGTTTGACCATGTTTAGAGAAAATGAAAGAGATTTTTAGTTTCAGCCCATATGGCCCTCAAAATTAATCGCATCAGAGTTTTCATCACAAAAACAAAATCGCAGTGAAAACGGTAAAAAGATTGTCTTAGTAAAATAGTCATAACTTTCTCTCAAAATATTGGATTCCAAACTTCTTATCAGCATTGGAAAGCTAATTTAGAGCACTACAAAATGGTGTAGGTTTGGTTCTATGATTTTTACATTGTTTTAGGTTGTAAGAGCATAAAATTTAGATGTTTTTTATTTTGAGCACAAATTAGGGCATAATTTGCATATACAGAGTTGGATTTTGGACTTCAAGTAGTCAATGGAAAGTTCTTGGATAGCTCTATATTTTGATTTAGATTTGGTGTAGGTTTGGCATGGTTTATTTGGTGATATATTAATCTGAATAGTTTATGGTATATATTGACTATGGTAGCATTATGAGTTTATGATATTGTATGTCTGGAGATTTAAGATTTGATGTCATTGTATACTCGGTTCATATTTTGTATTGGTCTCATGATGATATGGTTATCAATATTTGATTTGGATATGTATGATGACTTGTTGGGTCTACAAGTTGTTTAGTGTTGTAAGCGGTCTATACTTACAGGTTGCATTCATGGCTTGAATATGGGTTGTCTTTGCCCATTGACCTTTCATTATTGATGCATATTCATTTTGGTGGCTTGGATTTGGGTTGTCTATGCCCTAAGTCACATGTTTTCTAATTTTTCTTCATGTAGAAGGGATGAGATGTTGTTACTAGGTATAGTCACGGTGGAGGATTGTGGTTGACTATTTTATGCTGATAGGTTGGACACATTGAGAGTGAGATACTCGATTCATGGATGTGATCATGGTGCCATAGATTTTGGCATGACATGATTGGATATACAAGTACATCCTTGATTTTTATTGACTTAGGTTTTTTATTTGGTTATGGTGGTACGTCTTCTTGGTTGAGGATCATTGTTATTTGGTTTCTTTTGAGGAGCTCATGATGTGCACTTTGAGTTCTTTGATAGTTTGATGCCTTGGTTGATTCTCATGGTTAGACAATGGTTTTTTCATCATGATGTCATGGATAGCTTGGATACACAGTTTAGTGGGAGCTTGTGACAATAATCAGGTGGCAGTGCATGATTAGTTCCTAGTTTGGTTTATATCTTCCTGGTTTGGAGATCTTGGTTTCACTTGGTGCTGACACTTTGGCTGTGTAAGTGTAGACCTGGAGGATCTTCATGTAGGAGATAGATTTTATGATGTCATAGGTGACTTGGTACCAAATTGAGTGGGAGTTTTTGGCATTGATATATTTCTTGAGTGTTTACAGATGTTGGAGATTTGTCTTAAATCCTATTGCTATAGAAGCATCTTTAACATTTTCATGGTGCACTTGGTTATCTTCAGGGTGTGTGGAGATGGTTCTTCATGTTATGTGGAGATGGTGGCTCTTCATGGTATGTAGAGATGGTTTTTCTTCATGGTGTGTGGATATGGTTGCATCTTGAGGACTCATGGGGTTCTTGGTAAAGGTGTAGTTTATGCTTTCATTTAACATGGTATCCTTGGTGTTAAGATGGTTTCATTTTTTATGTCATAGTATACTCTTGATACGTGTTTAGAGTCTTGACATGCTATGGTATGTTCATATGGAGCATGTTATCTTTTTGGTTGAGATGGTAAGATCATGTTGTTGTGTTTATGTTCCTGAGGCCATGGTTGGAATTTTGACATTGTTCTTGGTTTAGTTTCTTGGTATTGATCACATTGATAATTTGTTCAATACTTCATGATATTGCTATGTTTCATTTGGAGTTGGCATGTATTGATTGGTTAAAGGTGCTCATGGATACTTAGAGACAGTGGTGATGTTGATTTCTCTTAGATTAGAGAAGTATTTGTTGGGACAATTGATGGTTTCAGTAGGAAGTCCAAGGCGAATTCACTTGATGTGGACATGAGAGGAGATTTTTCTTAGATGAGTCTTGGTTGGAGACGTGGATATCTTGATGAGCATTCTCATTCCCCACTCTTGGTCTACTCGGTGATTTGCTACTTGAGGGGTATAGCCCATTATTTCTCTCAGGTGCATTATGTTATGCTTTTCTTTCATGGATATGGATTTTGAGCTATGGTACTTTAATTAGTTCTAGAGGGTTCATTTGAAAGGTGGATTAGCATTTATTATCTCCATTTACATATGTTGTTATGTTGGTTGAGTATGGGAGATAGTTTTATATTGGGCATATTCCTTGGATTAGGATTGGTTTATGAGTTTGATCTTCTTGTGAGAGGCTAACATCCATGATTATTGATATGGTATGGTTTGGGTGTTGTTGAGGCTTCTTGGTTGGGGTTTTATGGAGGATATCACACTTGCATAGTTTACATCTATAGGTGTGTGTAGAAGGACATGATACATGTTATGATTTATAGAGTTTCTCTTTGGTCTTGGTTATCTTTGTAGATGTTTAGTTTTCACTTATATTGGATTTGAGATTAGGTAGATATTGTGATCACTAATTTGTGCTCATGTATGTCATGTGAGAGATGACATGGTTATTCCTTTATCTCTTTCCTCTGTTGGTTGTGGAGAGCCTGGGAGACTATTGGAGATTTTTTATGAGAGTTATTCTTGTAGGTTATTGGTTTATGTGTTATGGATGTCCTTGAGACTACATGGATTCATTTCTTTGAGATGTTATGAGTGGACTAGTTATAGATTTAACATTATCTTTTGTAGTGAGAGTTTCTTGGTATATATGTGGCAAGTATTACTCTTAAGGCTTGTAATTGCAGGATACAGATTGGATATGTTGATGATGTGAGATTCACTTGGTATACCTTTGGATGTAAAGATAGTTGGATGGGTTTGACACTTGTTGTGGGTGCTACTTCACCTATGGATATTTTGACAACTATGGATACATGTGATTACCTTTGGATCATGTTTTTGTGCTTGGCATTTTAGTTGGTATAGGATTTTATGATCTTCTAATGTGACAGGTCAGGTGGCTTTCTCTTTGGATGGCTTCTATGTATGTCCAATGGTAGTGACATAATAGAAGGTGGCTTCATTCATGTTTGAGATGCTAGATACTTTGAATTTGTCGTAGGTACTAGGATGGAGCACTTCGTGTACTTTGATCCATGATAGTGGATTTGGAGGGAGGGATTGTTTCCTTGTTCATTTATGTGGCTACAAATTGACCCTATTATATGTATACAACAAGTGGGATATTGTTGAGATAATGGGTTTTGCACACATTGTATAATATTGTTATATTTTATTATTTAATGTTGCACCTAGATGGGCGTTCAACATGTAAAGATTCTCATGGGATATACTTGGTGACTTGTATTGTAACATTGTGATAATATTTCATGTGATTATTTAATATTGGGGAAAAGAATCAAAATTTCAATATTAAATGTGGGGTCAAGGGGTTAGGTAGCACACGGTTTTAGCACATGGTTTATGTAATACCACTTGGTGGTTTTGTGAGACTTGATACTATATAGGCAACCTCAAGGGTAGTTATTGTGTGACAAGATAGAAGGGGGAAAAAAGGCAAGAGTCGAGCAGGAGAAGGCTTGATAGGTTAGCCAAGGAAGCATTTGTGAAGGTTGGAAGCATGGCATGGGATGTGTAAATTCATGCTTGTTCACATGGATTGTTTGGTTGTGGCTATGGATTTGAAGGCTTCCATGGTTGTATTGCAATGGTATTTTTTGTTGAATAATACAAAATGATGGATGCTTTTGGAGGCTGGGTTTTCCCTCAATGAGCGTTTCCCAAGGTATATCTTGTGTCACAATTTTTGTGGGTATGTTGTATATTCTCTTGTGTCTAACAAATATAACACCTTTTTAGCTATAGGATTGGACATCCTTCACTACCAAAGTACTATGTTGATCTCCATTAAATATCAATCTGGGAGCGTGAACTTGAGATGATGTCTGCAAAGTATATGCTCTAATTTCTACTAAAAGCCACTACTACTTTGAATGCAAGTGCTATTAAGGAAATCTATTTTACCAATAGAAAAGATAGTTATCAAATGCTTAGAAGGAGATTTTAACTACTTAGCCATTCACCTATGCACCTATTGTTGCAAGAATAGTAATTGGTTCTATTTCTAGTGGTTGTAGGAATAGTAGTTCTACACTTAGCTTAGAAAATTGAACAACTCCTAATGACTAAATTAAACTCCACCTTTTGCATGGGCCCTCACGAAAGAATGAAGGAAAGATAAGCTCAGATAAAAATGTAAGAACTCAGCAAAACCATATATTCATTCAAATATGCAATGGTACATAAAAAAAAATAGATAACTAGCAATTCTACTATCCTTCTATTATTCTCCTCTCTTGACCTCCTGAATACAGGCAAGGTCTTATTTTTTAAAAGAAGGAATAACAAACTCCTAAATTTATGACTTCCTCTTGAACGATAGTGCGTTACAGCATGAAAACACAAAAGCATTAACTATTCCTTGAATTCCCACAAATATAGAGCACAAAGGATGCTAAATTTGTTCCTCTAGCTTAAACCATCCTCTAGGAATCTAGGTATCCATAACAACCCCATGCATGCTTAACTAACCACTTCAATGCTTACTTTCCCGCTCAACCACTTTTTCAGGTCCTGCTTGTCATCCATGAAAATAGGTCCCTTCTAATTTTTGCCGCTAAGTCCATTAACACCAACGCTTCCTCAACATGAGTCTTACATGGTCATTCAGTTGATTCCTGCTCGGCTTGAATTCCTACAGACATCAATGATACACACCAAACTTCCAACAACATCTATTTATATTTATTAATTTATAAGAAAAGCATTAACCATTCAACTAATGGTCCTGCAATCTTTTTGGCTATAGGAAGACCTACCCATGTTAAGCATACATGAAGAAAGCTTTAACATAATGAACCCCTCTTTAAACATAATATCAACTATCATTTTCATGCCATAAGTTCATACTTTATACATCAAAAGGTTAAAAATACTAAGCTTAAAAGATGATAAGTTTTAACAAGATATAGACAAATGTTCATAAAAAGGGCTAAAAATCATCTATTGTTCTGTACCATCATCTCGCATGTGGATTTTAGTTGCATATTTATTTTAGATCTATCATGGGTTTTATGGAAATGGTTATATTCTTCTTTGCAATTTTCCTTATAGTATTCCTATCCAGGATGTAGGATTCTTGTGTGTGGAAGAAGAAAGTGAGGATTCTTGGCCTTGGGGAAGTAATTCTTGGTCTCTTTAAAATATTACTCTTAGATTAGGCATGAATCTACCCTTACATGTCCTTGCCAATAGGGAGGATATTTCTATGGTCCTAGGATTGGACAAAAGGCAATGTTAATTAATGAAAGGAAAGTACAATTAATGCTCTTTTTTACTTATCATGATTGATAGAATATTCAAGACACCTAAATGGATTAATTATCATTTTTTTTTATAATCACAATTGTGCTCTTCAAGAAAAGTTGTCACTTGAGTCACCCTAACTAAAGGTGTTTTTTTCTACACATCCACGAAGGTGTCTTTACAAGGTCAAGCAAGTTGTCATTTACATGTGGACAAGGACAGGTTGCATCTTTGGGATACTCCCTTTCCCTAGTCCTGAAGGTTGGTCATTTTTATCACCTTCATGGTGTTTCTTTTCATTTGCAAGTCATGTCTCTTAGGTTTCTTTTTGTGGTGTCTATTATTTTTTTCATTCATTCCCTTGTCTTTGATTTTTGTTTTATTTTTTCCTCTCTAGCTTAGTTCATTGGTCATGTTTCATTTCTTTCTCTCATTTTTCCGGTGGAGCTACTTTAGCTCCACCCTTTATGTGTTGCCAAGTTGGTTTTTTGTTCCTTTAACATATTGAGTTACATAGTCTAGGCTTTAGGTTCCTGGACAAAGAAAAATGAAAATTCTAGAGGATGGAAGCCACCTAATAAAAATGATATCTCCAGAAAATAATGGGAAGACAATTCCCTAATGGGTTTAGGTCAATTGGATCCTGAGATCCAAACCATGGAAGGATCAACTTTTAATACAAGAGATGAGGCTTCCTAGGAATGGAGGTACTAGACACAATGAGTGAGTGAATAGTAGGGTACTTGAATGATTGACACTCTATATTAGTGGGTCCAAAACAATTATCTTCTGGGGTCGATGAGGCTTCTCCATCCACTTCCTACCCTTATGGTGTTATGATTTGGGAGAGTGCATAACAATGACCCCCCACCCCCCCCCCACAAGTAATATTTTTGGTATGTAGGGACCCTCTTGGTGAGCTTCAATACCTACTTAGTGGGAGTTTCCCTTGCTTTTAGAGGTAGCACATCTCTACACAGCACAAATCTGGGTTTGTAGTTTCCTTTTCCTCATAACTTGGTCATGTGAACTTGCATTACATAGTAGTCAATAGTCAATATTCCATTCTCAAAAGTTTTGGAACTCCATTCCTTCTTATGCATGGAAAAATGTGATTGGATTCCATATGAATCTAGCCTTCGTGGTCAAAAAATATATTAATGATATAGCGGTAAAATATTGATGGTAGATAAAGAATTCCCCTTTTCTCAAACTACACATATTTTCATGTACCTAATTCATTTAAGGTTGTTAGAGAAGTGGAGTTCTGCTATTTATCTATGGGCACCTCGAGGAGATAACTAATAAGGATATGATAGAAAAGTGTGTAAAGATCAACATTGATAGATTGTATTTTCTTTGGGAAATCCCCTTCTTCATTCACTACTTCTTTCTATCCTCCTTTCATATCTTTGCAATTGTAATTTTCTCTTCTATAGCTATTTGCATGAAGGTGGCAGTAGATTTTTTTAATCTTAGAAATAAAGGTAGTAGGTGATTTAGTTAGTGTAAAAAGTTAGTTTCCTACCTAATAGTTTTAGATCATCACCTATAAATAAGAAAATCACTGGCCATTCAAGTGGAAGTAAAATTGATGATTTTATCGTTCATTTCATTGTAACACCAATGTTAGGAATGAAAGTGTAGAGCTATGAAATCTAGTATGCTAAGAACATCAAATCTGATTTAATATTCACAACTAAATAAAAGGTAGTACATATGATAAGACAAAGGGAACACTATGGAGGAAGGAAAACCAAGAATGGTAAGCTCCTTGAGTGTAACCTTGATAACTTTGTATGTCCAACAATTGAGGGGTGTGTGCTCATATGTGATCAAGCTTCAAGTGGTATGTTTTGTGGTCAAGCATGGAGATAAGTGAAGGATTCAACAATGTTGGTGTGTGTGGATTTTGAAATGGTAAGTATGTAAATGGCTATGTTGTGGAGGTTAATGGGGCATTATAAGTTTGCATTCAAAGTTGATACCAATTGTGAAGGGAGAGGGTTTCATTTATAGACCAAGGGGTAGTGAGATGGAGGGTTAGGATGCAAGGATGGAAGATAGGTGAGGGAGGGCTAGGATGCAAGGAGGGGGAACACATTGATTGTGTTTCTTCAAAAGCTCTAGCCTTGTGACAAGTGTCACAAGGGGATTGTATGGTCAAAGTGGAGGGTCAAAGGGTGTTATGAGGGAGGAGTATGGAAGAGGGATGTAAGAGTCATTTAAGGGAATTTATGGCATGTAAAAGCTATTAATGCTCATGGATAGGAATGTAAGAGGGTGAGGTTAGACTTTTGACTTTGGCTTGGGTTAGAAAGTCTTTTCCCTTACTTAAAGTTGTGCACATTCTTAGGAGGGGGATTGGGCTTAGTTTAGGAGGAGATTAGGAGGTAAGTGGCTTAGCATTGATGGGATGGGTTAGTTAGTTGGCTAAGTGTAGTATGAGTAAATGGGTTGGTTTAGGGTTTTTGGATTGGTTTAGGGTTTTGGGATTGATTTATTAAATGTTTTATTTAATAAATGGGGACATGGGATTAAATTAAATAGATTTTGTATTTATTTTATTTAATAGAGGAATAGGGATTTAATTGATAAATTAATTTTGGGTTATCATTTATTTAATCAATTGGACTATAGTCAATTAAATGAATTAATTAACTAGGGGATGAAAATATAAAATATTTAATCAATAATGTCCTAGAAGATGACTAAATAAGATTTCCTAGTGGTGTAATCAAATTTAGGTGTCTACAAAAAGTAGTACCACTTTTTTTCTTTTGAAATTTGGCTTCCTTGAACTATTGTTTAGCCCAATGCTTGCTAGTATTTTAAATAGTCATTAGAGTAGAGGAATCCTGAAGTTCTTTCTATGGGATTCATTTATCTTCAAAAGTAGTGAGATATTTATATATTTTTACTATTATCTTCCTAATCTATATGATCTTGTTTACTTAGGTACTATTTCATTTTCAGCACATAGTAATGTTATATTTAATGGTCAAGCATGTACTTAAGTTATCCTACCATTCAAGAATGTATTGTTGATAATAATGATGAAAAAGTAGACTATATGTAGATTGAATCTCTAACTCTATAGGATCTTGAATTTCTTATTATTTTCTTTTTGTAACCACCCTTTGGTTCTGTCCTATGATATTTACACAATCCAATTCAAATGACCCATCACCAAAACCAAATGAACAAAATAAAATATTGAAGACTCTTCCCACCTTATTGTAAATTTAGTCACATCCTAATCCAACTTTTCCTATTCCTTGCATGATTACAAACTGCTCTATAGGAGCCTGGGAATCCAAAGTTCTTTTCTCTACTCTTTCAAACAATATTGGCCAAACATTCATGTCTAATGATAATTATTACTCTATTGGAAATGCATGAAATAAATTTCTATCAATAGATAAATGGTGCTAGAAGGAGGGAACTTTTGAGCCTTTGCATGGTTTTCTTGGGTTGCATTAGTGAGTCTTGGCATCATTCAACCCTATACAATGTAAAAATTGTCCTAGGGAAGTTTAAGTTTATTAGCCTCATCCAATTTTGGTTTCAAGTTTGAGGACCTCAACCAGTCTATCCCAGAATAATATTTTAGCAAATATCATAGCTCCCAAATCCTGCATCAACTCGACTCTTTTATGCAACTCACTTTTAGTGGTTGCAATCATCTACAATCCCCATAGTCTAAAATAAGAAAAAAATAAAGAATAAGAAGGGTAAGGCTTCCAAGCCCTAACCTGCTACCAGTACTTAGAGTGTACCTTCATCATAATTACCACTAGGGACAATGGCTACTCTATAATAACTTTTGTTTCCCAGGGACCAATTGTCATTTTTGGTAACTTTCCATATAATGCACAATCTACTATCACATTTTGAGATACTTTGTTTGAAATATGAATATTTGGGTCCCCAAATGGTGGAGAAACATATCTAGGAATTCAAGGATTCCCTAGTCAAAAAAAATGTAGAAAATAAAGACATTGCTTTCTACGTGTTCCCAATGACCCTTGATCCCAACAAGTTGAACTAGTACCTTAACCTTCATAATAATTTCATTAGCAAATGGGTTGGTATGGAGAAAAGCTTCACCTTGACATTTCTATCTAAGAACAACCTTACTTTATGTCATCCTTAGTTTATTGAAATCCAAAAAGAGCCAAATGAGTCTTTGCCAATATTTAATAAGTGATTCCAATGCACTTTCTAATGGTTTTCAGGTGCCTTTTCTCCTACACCAGAGCTGAGCCTTAGGAAATATTTGGATGTTATTCCATGAGCTGTATCAACTTTCATCATACAGACTATACCTCAAGAAGACTAAGATACCTTGGCTAAAGTTTATGTCTTGGCCTTGAAGGTCTCTACCTAACTTCCAGATCATTCATTTGATACTCAATAGGGTATGCCATGTCAACCCCAATCCAAAGTAGCCCCTCGCCTAGGTAACTATAACACAATTCCAATGGAAGGAATACCAACCTATTGCACCTCCCATTATACTTATGCACCATAGGATATTTCTACCCTAACTCTAAAATATTCTCATTGGACTCAACACATAGTACTACAAGTACCTAGGACTTAATTCTCTAATTCAACCTCCTAGGACAAGTCATCATATGAAGTCCCTACCTTTTAATCAATTGGACTAAGTGGGAAAAACCCTATTGTTCCCACTACTTTGACAGGCATGGAAGTGTAGTCTTCCCCACCATGCAATCAAATTACACATCTCATAGTTGATATGGGAGCCTTCTGGAGAATCATCAACAATAAATCTAATGACATGAGCAAGTTGAAGATAGAGAAGACTATGGAAACAAACTAATAGTATGATCCCCTGTAGTAGGGAAATATTTTTTCAAGACAAAGAGGTTCCTAACTCTCGGGTCCCTGTGACCATTCTAATCAATGGCCAGGTAATCAACGATGGAATAACATGTCAAATAATGGGATAGTTCTCCCAAATTAGCCAAATAACCAAGGCAGTACAGGACCTACTCCTACCAACCTAATGGCATAACTTTATTCCTTGATCAAATAGTGTCAGTCGCATGATACTAGAATATATTTGGAGGCCACTTGTGCCACCTTGGAAAAGGTAATAGAAAATTTCCCACTTAGACTTCTAATTGCAATCTGACCAAATACCGCCAAGTACTTTGGTAGAACCTTCTAACTCTTCCTTCATTTGTGAGAGTGTCTTTTATGGGTAGGATGAGTAGGAGGAGGAGCCTAATCTTTAGGGGTTCTTTGATGATTATGTCCCTTCCTACGAGGCTAATTCTTTCACTAATTTTTAGCCTCCTTACAATATGAGGATCTAATTCAACAAAGGTCATTTAACAACATCAATTCCATTCAAGACTACTTCCATACCCCTATTGACATATCAGTCAAGTTTTCTTACTAGTGACACACACTTATTCAGATTGTGTATAGCTACCAAGCTTATCGAATAGTTTACAGTATTTCCCAAGCATTTCAGTTGTTACCAAGTTCTACAGTTGCTATCAAGTCCTTTGGACAAATCCTAGCTAGTGGTTACCGAGCAGATTTAGTCAATGTGAAGTCTAGTAGTTTAAACTATGCATTTCAGTATATGTCAAGTTTTTTAGTCATTACCAAGAATTGCAATGTCTACTAAGTTCGTAGTTCATGTGATGTGAAGCCAATTTTAACTGACCTACTTTATGCTAACCAAGTGATTCACTGTTTGTTGAGTTGCACAATATCTACTGAGTCACCAGTGTAGACCAAGTTTAAGACTACTTGAAAGTGATTAGTATGGACTAAGCTTCTATGTCTATTAAGTGCATGACGATGTTGAGCATTGACATTGGATGTCAAGTATTAGAACCTCACTGAGTTAGTCTTCATAACCTGAGTGTCTTCATGTAGGCTGACTTTGTAATATTTTTGTTAACTTGTATCATGGCCAACTTTGTGATTATGTAATTTGGATTGGTATATATATGTAATGTATTGTACCATATCAGTGTGAATGTGAAGGTGTATGCAAAAAGTTCAAGTTATGAATGTAGCAGAAAAAGAGAAAATTGTAAAGGCCATAACAACATAAGGAGCAGCAGAGACATATCTATCACAGAAAGGTGATCAATACTCATAGGAACCTCTTTTAGCAAATCTAGTTGCAAATTAGAGATCTACTACTACTTCATCCTAACAGGTGAATGAGTCAAAATACTTTAACAAGGTAGACCTAAAATTCTTTCATAAATCTCTTTACTGAGTGCATACTTCATTGTATGTTTGTAAATCCTCTCACAAGGTGGACCCAGTAGTCCTAATTGCTCCTAACAGGGTAGATCATCAGAAGTGATCAATGTAAGCCTTAATAGGCCAACTTTATGTTGTAGTACTAAAGCTTATGGGTATCATCCCCACCTCAGTTTTACTTTCTATTTGAAGGTTTTTGGGTCACCAAATCTTTGTGTCAAAGTTTTATGGATGCTTTCATGCTTTTAGTTTCTCATGCATGCAATTGTGATGAATTAAGTGCTAATTAAATTATTG
This sequence comes from Cupressus sempervirens, assembly GCA_028749045.1. NCBI lineage: Eukaryota > Viridiplantae > Streptophyta > Pinopsida > Cupressales > Cupressaceae > Cupressus > Cupressus sempervirens. Next base: position 477,346,666 of record CM053785.1, read on the forward strand.
AATTAAGAATTAAAAGTGTTAAAGTTTTAGAAGTTACTAATTCACCCCTCCCCTCTCAGTAACTTAGCATAGTCTTGAATATTTCCAACAATTGGTATTAGAGCTTTTTGGTTCTCAGGAGAAATTTTAACAACTTGAGCAAAGATCAAAGATATGGAGATATTCAGACTTGACAAAGCTATTGACAATGAAAAATTGGATCTGGAAATGGCCATTACCTAACTCAAGAAAGCTAAGGAGCAACATTCCCAATCCCTAAAAAGAAGAAAGGAACGTGCAAATCAAATGAATGATCATCTCTACATTAAAGAAAGAATTGAGGACTTTCACCCTTCAAGAAGCTTAGATGAAGCAATCAAAGAACTTTTAGAAAAGAATGGTTCTCTACAAGAAGAAGTAAGAAAGCTAAGAACAGAGCAAGAGATTCAGTCAGTAAGGTTATGTGAAGTCTTGGAATAGAGAAACAAGATAAAAGAGGAGATAGATGGAAGGAACAATGAAATCTAGAATCAATCCCTTCAGCAAGTAGACCTTATTGATCAGCTCTCCAATGTAAGTGAGGAAATCATGAGCCTAAAATTTGAAAATGAAAGAATGAGGAATGATCTAAATTATGAAAGACAAATTAGTGAAAGAATGAAAAATGATCTAAAATTTGAAAAACAAATCAATGAAAGATTGAGGAATGATCTAAACTCTAAAAAGCAAATCAATGAGAGAATGTTTAAATCTCAAGCAGACATGAATCAACTAAATTAGCAAACCTTTATAGGAAAAAAGGAAAAGAAAGAATTGGATACAAAGAAGAAGGTGAATCCTCCAAACAAGGTCCTCAAAAGAATCAAAGTCCTACTTGCAATCACTGTGGTAAGATAGGTCATACATCAAATAAATGTTGGAGCAATGGAAAAGAAAAATTCAATGGAAAGTGCTACAATTGCAATCAGCATGGTCATAGGGCTAATGAATGCAAAGAGAAACCAAGATTTGAAGGCAATTGGCATAAATGTAAAAAACATAGACACAAGGCATCAAAATGCAAAAACAAGACATTAAATCCTATAGAGAAAATTGTGAAAGCAATATTTGGTTGAGACTACAATACCTGGTGTAGATGTCATTACTATGGAGAATTTGGACACATTGGTATGAATTGTGTTAATCATCATATGAGGAAAAGAGATACCACCAAAAGATGTTTTGTTTGTACAAAACTTGGTCATCTTGCCAAGAATTGTATGAATGCTAGTAGAATTGAATGTAGTGCCTCTCCCATTTGACTTTTGTAAGTCATCCTGATGGATGCAACCTTGATGATCTTTTGTTGTGATGGATCATGATTGTGACCCTGAGTGGTCTACACCGTTGAGGTGTTTGGATTTATGTTTCTTTATCAGTTGCATTGATTATACTTTTGTCTGATCTTTGAGATTATTATGTGATTTTTGGTTCACTGATGTTTGTGCCAGTGGTTACTAGGACCGATGTGGTATCATGAGGTTGTTTCGAGATTTCCTTGAGATGTGTGCAAAGATTGCACTATGTTCTTTTACAATGCTACACTGGACTGGGTTCCTGTAGTAGTGGTTAGTCATGTTTATGATTGTATTCACTTATGTGTTTTAAATGCCTTTTTAATGCAGAGTAATCAATCATTATTAAATGCTTAAGTAATTAGAATGGATTGTTCATGTTGATTTATTTGGTTATGTGCTGCAGGCATTTACCTTGTTATATTTTTTATTAGAGAGATATTTGTTACTCATGTGATGTTTTACATTTGAGATGACCTGAGGGTCGAATGTTACTCTTTGATTCCAGTATCATAGATATTAGACTACTATGTTGTTCAGTTAATCATATTGCATGATTATGCCATTTTGAGATGACAGTGTGTTTTATGATGTTATCTGGTATTTGGACATACCTCTGATTTTGTTATGTGATGGATTTAATGCTATGGTTATTTACTTCATTCCTGCATTGCTATGCTTTATGCGAACATGAATGATGTAAATAGATTATTTTAATATAATTAAATAAATGGTTAAATTAGGTGATTTAATGCATTTATTGCTTCAGCTATGTTATTATATGCAATTGCACTTGATCGTGTTGTTTAGTGTGTAGGATTTATATCCCTGGCAGCGGCACATGGAGTTAGTGATTCAGCCGTTCATATTTTACCAATGTCACCTTTGTATGGTCGACGTATCCTTAATTAAATGTTTAATTTAAACCTTTCGGTGATTATTAAATCCGAACTCATTTGCATTATGTGATTAGACTAGTAAGCGTGTTTGTGCATTTAGAGTTTCGCTTTGTCGCGAAAGTTGTTTAAGAGATTTATGTGTTTTTGGGTTTTCGGGCTTTTTAATTGATTTATTTTAATTTCTGGTAGCTTTGCCATAGATGAATTCCTATTTATAAGAATAGTCTGTTTTCGTTTGGGTCGATTCGAGGTTTAACTAGATTGGCTGGTTAAATGCCCTAATCGATTATTCACCCAAAAAGTGAATAAGTATCCTAAGAGGAATTTAATTCCTCACTTCTCACTTTCAAATTGGAAAGTTGGAGAGTAAAACCCAAAATCTCTTCATGAGGATTTGTTGTTTTGTTCGTTGTGGGAGCTACGGGCGTGGGATCGTCGCGAGGTTGAGCTCGTTGGATCCAGCTCAGGGAAACCTTGGATGCCGCAATTTTCAGCCACTTCTGTGAGCGTTTTATTTCCTGGTTCAGTTTTTCGTTTTGCCCTTTTGGTTGTGAGGTAGGGCTTTCCTGTTTTATTATTTCTGCTCCGTTTCAGCTTCTGTTTTTGATAGCCGTTTGTTTGGAGGCTGAGAACTAGTGTTCCCCTCCATTTCTGTATGCTAGTTCTACCCAGTTGGGCGGGTATGAATGTTTCTCTATTTTTTGAGATGAGGGTTTGGGATTTTTACGCCATTATGCTGGCCATTTTTGCATACGATGTCCGATTTCTTTTATTTTTGGATTTTTGGAGTTTTTGAACCCAAAGGCCAAATGGGTTTTAATTTTGAAGTTTTCTAAATTTTTGAGGTTTTTACCTCGTTTTGCGTGCCACCCCCTGTTTTCTCGAATTTCCTTGGCACAATGTGGGTCGTGGACCTTGATGATCCATTTGGATATCAGTCAAACCACTTTTGCACTTTTATGTTGCATTGGGATGCGTGTTGCATCCGTACTCCCAACGTTGTGTTCGATTGAGTGATTTTATACCTGTTATGGTTTTTGTTGGACCTTTGCTTTTGTTTCGTGAATTCTAGGATTCGTGTAGAATCCATACTCTTGGATTGAGGTCGGTTGAGTGAGTTCACGATGTTTGGTCTTGTTACATCATTGGGATTCGTGTAGAATCCATACTCTCGGATTGAGGCCGGTTGAGTGATTTCATGATGTATGATTGTATTGGCTTTGGGATTCGTGTAGAATCCATCCTTCTCGTGTTGCTTTCAGTTGGGTGTTTTCTTTGCTTTGTGTTCTCATTCCTATCCTTGTGTTATGATCTTCGTGATGGTGGTGCGCCACACACGAGTACGTCTGCGTACATTTGTCGAGTGACTTGCGAGGCTCGATCTTTCGTGGTACTTTCGAAAGTTATGATCATTGGGGTTGGGATGGGAGTATGCATGCCCACGGGCACTTATCATAGGATGAGCATGGGTAGGGTAGGGTAGCATATGGAGGGGGCTTCTATCTCGCAGCCTGGTGACCTTAGTCCCATAGGGTTGGCAGAGGAAGTTTTAAATAAGTGAAAAAGTGACTCATTTTGATAATGAAGAAGATGAAGAGGATCAAGGACTAGAGGCTTCTAAGGAAGAAAAAAAAGATGAGGAGGAGACTGACCTAGTCAAGATAGCTGCAGCAGTCATTGTCTCTCTTCCTCACTCCCCAAACAAACCATTGAAAGTATGGAGATAGCCTTAGCAAATTTGATTGTGACTAGTAGTGATACATCAAATGTCCAATCACTCTTTGCCCCAACTTAGCTCAACACTTCACTAATAGAAGTGACTTCCACTTCATGCACCAAGTTGTAGACTCCTTCATCTACTGAGTTGAGTACTTCAACTTTAACTTCTCCAAATTTTTACTTCTTCAATTTTGAGTACATCAGTGGTAAGCACACTAGCTTTGACTACTTCAGTTTTGGGTACTGTAATTTTGACTTCATCAATTTTGGATCCTTCAAGTATTTCTGTAAGTATTCCATCAGTTAATACAGTATCACTTTTTATAGCAAGCCCAAGTATGTCTGTCATTGTTTCCATTCCAGATACAAATTCAATAAGTGCAAGGATAGTTGAGTCTAAGGTTCAATTGAGCACAATTTTTTTGGGCAAAGGAAAGGAGATAGAGGAAGACATCGATTTAGATGATGAAATAGTAATCCCCAATTTGAATATTTACAAGATTACTCCAGACCAAATGCAGACATTTGGCGAACTCCTCCAAAAAAAGGCTAAACAACAAAGACTAAGAGAGGAGAGAGATAAAGAGTATAAGATAATTGAAGATGCCAAGAACATTTTGACTGAGGCAATAGGAATTGAGGTTGATTCTTCTCAACCTATTTTGTATCAACTAGCGGAAGCAATCCAAAAATTCATTGAGGACATCGATGGACAAGATAAGCTAGTGGAATAGGCTGAAAAGAAATTTAACAGTAAAGCACTGGAACACATTGCTTAGCAAATAGTCATTTATCAAGTAGAGCTTTCTACAATTTTGGTCAATCTTGAATCGTCCTATTTGAATGTGTCATCACTTTTTGGGAAACTATGTGATTTCTATGAGTTTACAAAGGAAATAAAGGACAAATTTTCCAAAATAGATATAGATCTAAAGGCTAGTGCTCAGTAGCTACAACTTGACCCTAGTTCAAGCTCTACACATTTCAAGAAAATCAGATTTTGTCAGATATGCAAGCTAAATTGCTAAGAGAAGAAGCAAGGATTAGATAAACATTGATTTACATAAAAAAATATGATCCTTCCAAACATGGATGTAATGCAAAAACATATTGTACATTCAAAAACTCTAATCCATGATAATAACTTCTTTATTGCAGAACATATGATTGAACTATCAACAAAGGTACAAATTGCACTACATACATGCAAGGTGTTGCAAGAAATTTGAGATAAAACCTTGGAAATCATTCTCAAGTTACATTCTAAATTCTTATCCCATTTTGGTGTTTCTATATAAATAAGTTAAAATAGATCTTTGGCAATATTGTCAAAAAGGGGGGAGAGAATAGTGTGAAGAAAAAGATAGAAGACAGTATGGGGGAGAAATATTCTATGGGGGAGAACTTGTAATAAGTGTGAAATGATCAGTAAGACATGTTGTATATAGAAAAAGATGTATAGTATACTATATATACCTTACAAAATTATTTTTGAAAAATCTCAAAGATATAGTATGCTCTGCCAAGCTAGTATCACGTGATATTCAATTTTGGCTAATAAATGTTTTTGTCACTAATGCCAAAGGGTGAGATTGTTGACATATCAGTAAAGTTTTTTATTAGTGACACACACTTATTTAGATTGTGTATAGGTACCAAGCTTATTGAACAGTTTACAATGTTTTCCAAACATTTTCGTTGTTACCAAGTTCTACAATTGCTATCGAGTCCTTTCGACGAATCCTAGTGGTTATCAAGCAGATTTAGTCAATGTGAAGTCCATTAGTTTACACCGTGCATTTTATTATATGTCAATTTTATCAATGGTTACAAAGCATTGCAATTTCTACTAAGTTCACAATTCATGTGATGCGAAGCTAGTGTTAACCAAGCTACTTTATGCTAACCAAGTGATTCAGTGTTTTCTGAGTTGCACAATATATACCAAGTCACTAGTGCAGACTGAGTTCAAGACTACTTGAAAGTGATTAGTATGGACCAAGCTTCTACATCTATCAAGTGCATCATGATTCCAAGAATTGATAATGGATGTCGAGTATCAAAACCTCATGACCAAGTCAGTCTTTAGAACCTAAGTGTCATCATGTGGGCCACCTTTGTCATATTTGTGTTAACTTGTATCATGGCCAACTTTGAGATTATGTAATTTGGATTGGTATATATATGTAATGTATTGTACCATATCAGTGTGAATGTGAAGGTGTATGCAAAATGTTCAAGTTATGAGTGTAGCAAAAAAATATCAAATTGTGAAGGCCATAACAACAGAAGGATCAATAGAGACATATCTATCACAGAAAGGTGATTAGTACTCAAAGGAATCTCTTTCAGCAAATCCAGCTGCAAATCAGATATCTACTACTACTTCATCCTAATAGGTGAACCCATGAAAATCCTTTAACAAGGTAGACCTAACAGTCTTTCATAAATCTCTTTACCGAGTGCATACTTCATTGTATGTTTGTAAATCCTCTCACAAGGTGGACCTAGCAGTCCTAATTGCTCCTAATAGGGAAGATCATCAGAAGTGATCAATGTAAGCCTAACAGGCCAACTTTATGCTGTAGTATTAAATCTTGTGGGTATCATCCCCACCCCAGTTTTACTTTCTATTTGAAAGGTTTCTAGGTCACAAAATCTTTGTTCCAAAGTGTTATGGATGCTTTCTTGTTTTTAGTTTCTTGTGCATGCAATTAGATTAGATGTGATGAATTAAGTGATAATTGAATTATTAGATTAAGAATTGAAAGTGTTAAAGTTTTAGAAGCTACTGATTCATCCCTTCCCTCTCAATAACTTAGTATAGTCTTGAATATTTCCAACAACCCCCTAATCCTCATGCTAACCTAAATCCATCTCCTTTAGTAGGACTAACCCAACAGCCTCATGGCTCTATGATAAAGGGCATGGCTTCCTTCGAGGTGAATTTAGATATTAGATGGGCGATGGAAAGTACTAATATGACCAGGTCTTTGATGAACATTTTATTAAGTTGCATTAAGCAATGGAAGGTCATCCTATAACAACTTGATCTACTCGAAGTGTGATCGATCACTACAAAAAAAATGTGACCTTAAATGATTCTAATTTGGCTATTTTTGGGGGAAATACTAAGGACCCTCCCTTCCTGCTCAATTTGAAAGTCTACGGTATGAATTTTCACAACAACTTGGTGGATTTTAGGGTTTCAAGTAATCTCATGCCTTCCATATGCAAGAAGATTGGTTTGATCCCCATGCCTTCCAAAGGTTTTGTGGAGAAACTTGGCAAGACCATTGTAAAGATGTTGGGGGAGCTAAAAATATGTTTAGATCCAACTCATCCAAGAAACCTAGGTAGCCAGCATCATTTACATCCAAGTAGTCAACATCCCTAAAATCTATGGGATTATTTTGAGTCACAATTGGTCAAAGGCCCTAAATGGGTATACTTCCATAGGTGTTTCCCACCTATGGCTTCATTGGAGAGGAGAAGAAAACTAGATCAAGGTTGATAGTGAACCACAAGTGAGGTAGGATCTCATTGACTATGGCCACATGAGAAAGGGGGCTATATTGGGATATAAATACTTTAGCCCTAGATTTTTTCCCATGAGAGACACTTCACAATGAGGATTTGGTCATCACAAAGAGAATTTATGACCATGTTGTGTTATTGAAACATGAAATCACCATTCAATGTGACTATGCATCTATGTCCAGTCTCTTGTTTTCTCATGGTAGATAGTCCATTACAAGGGATATTTTGAGTTAGAATGCAAGTCCTATATAAATTTAGTCATTATCTTCCTATGTTATCTTCTCTTGGAATTGCAATGGGAAGAAATTCCCACCTTAGGTGGTCCTCCAATGACCATAACTTGATGTTGCCTCTAGAGGTAAGTCCCACCCCTATGTCCCTCATCTCATAGGACATGTTAGGTCACCCTCCACCACAACTACTCTCCTCTTCCTCGTGATCTAAGCCTATGTCTACAAAAATTGGTCTATGGACCCTAAAATTTGATGGATCCTAGTGTAAGACTAAAATAGGCACAAGACTAGAATTGATTGACCCAAAAGGAAAGTATTTCCTTTCATCCTATCAACTGCAATTTGAATGAACAAATAGGGTGGATGAGTACAAAGCTTTATTTTTAGGGCTTTTTTTTTCCCTACATAAGAGAGCCACTAATCTCTGAGCACTAGGGGATTTTGAGCTCATTTTCTAGAAGGTTTGAAGAAAATATACATGCCAAGATAAATGACTATCAACTTACCTCAACCAAATCTAGGATTTACTAGAATATTTTGATTCCTTTGGTATTAAAGTCATCCCACACAAACAAAATTATTTCCCAAGGCCCTTGTTGTATCGACCAGCACTCTCAAGCCCATGGCCTGTTCTTCCCTCCAACGATTTTCTTTATAAATACTAGCAACTTCATCTATCCTCGATAATGTTAAGAATTTTCAAGTCTTTGAAGATGATTAGCACATACTATATTTCCTTTCTAGTAAAGGAGTATTTTAAGATCTCATTATAGAAGAAAAAATTCGTGATGACACAGAATAGGAAAATTATATAGGTGAAATCCTTGATCTCCCCACCAACACCATCTCGAAAGGGATAATAACACTTGAATGAATATTTGATGCAGATCCTCAGTTCAAAGATAGGCCTCCTCCCTCTCTTAAAGGAGGAAAGTATGAGAAGCTTAACCTTGGGAAAGATGTCGTGGAGAAAAGAGTAGTTATTGTCTCCTCCTCCTCCCTCGAGGAGAAGGGGAAGATTCACATGGTTCTCCAAGAATACATAGATGTCATTGCATAGAGCTATGAAGATTGAAAGACATGATATATTCATGAAGATACCCCTGATACCCCTCAAACTAGGTGCAAGTCCATTTAGGCAATGAAAGTGACCTATAAATCCCCTAGTTAAGCCCTTGATTTACCAAAAGGTTCAAAATCTACTATCCAAAAAAATAATTTTCCCTATCTAGCACACCACCTAAGTAGCTAATTTGGTTCTAGTCTAGAAGAAAAGTGGAGAAATTAGATTATGCATAGATTTCAAAAACTTTAACAAAGCATCAATGAAAGATGACCATCCCTTACCTTCACTAGATGAGGTTCTACATATCATAAATGAGTGTAGATGATGTCCTTCTTGGATAGATACTCTGGTCACAATTAGATCATGGTTAATCATAAAGATTACTTGAAGATGGTGTTCACCACTAATCAGGGAACATTTGCCTACAAAAGCATGCCATTTGGGATAATCAATGTCAAGGCCATATTCTAGAAGGTGATGAATACAAAATTTGAGGAATTTCTCAATAAATTAATAACCATCTACATGGATGATTTAACAATCTTTTTCTAAGACAAGAATGATCACCTGCCCACCTTGCCAAAATTTTTGAGAGGTGTCATCAATTTGGTATCTCCTTAAACCCATAGAAATGCACATTCAAGGTCACTGAAGGAAATTTTCTAGGACATATCATCTTTGAGAAGGGTATCTCCATTGACCTTGAGAGAGTGGAGGCTTTGTTAAGTTTACAAATGCTTGGAAGCAAGAAAGAAGTGAGATCTTTCTTTCGTAAGATAAACTTTTATGATGCTTCATCATAAGATTTTCTACTACATTTATAACCCAAAAAGTTAAAGGAGGAGAGAAATCCATTTCTTTCATGAGATATCCCTTCATGAAAGTCAAAATGTGATATTCCACCCTTGAAAAACAAGCATTATTTATCATCGTAGTAGTAAATAAATTTTGACACTATATACTCTAAAGAAAAGTGCATGTAATCATTCTTGACCGAGTGGTCAAATCTATGTTCATACAGAGTGAACTCAGTGAGAGATATAGGAAGTGGGTGGCTATCCTCAAAGAGTACAACTAATAAATGCACCCCATGAATTTGGTTCATGAGCAAGGTTTATCAAAGTTTATGGCCTCAACTAATCCCTTGTTGGAATGCCTAACTAATAACATCAAAATTGTAACTTAGGACCCATGGTAAGATGATTTAATATATCTCTTGTTCCACAAAAAGTGTCTAGGAGAACTGCCAACCCACAACCACTGCACACTTTGGCATAAGAGTGCATATTTCATGATCAAGGGTGGGGCTCTATTTCATATGAATTTTGAGGGCATATCTTAGATTCCTAGATCAAGCTAAAGCAAAGAAAATAATAGAATAGTTTTATAGATAGTTTAAAACCAAACAGGGTTTAGCTGATGCCACAACCTACCAGATCCTTTGAGTTGGGTATTAATGGTTGTTCTTATTTCATGATTCCTATAACCATGTGAGAAAATATCACTCTTTCCAAACTGTTACTTCCAAAGAGTAGAATCTTGTAATACCTCTTCAACTCATTTTTGAGGCAAGCTCATTTGCTTAATGGGCATTTTATTTCATCGGGGAGATTAACCCCAACTCATCCTCTGGACACCAATATGTATTAACTACTACAAAATATTGCACATAATGGTCTAAAGCTATCCCTTGCAAAAACAATATGATGGGTGTAGTGATTCAATTTTTTGAGGAGAACTTTTCTATGAGATTTGGAATTCTCTTTGGCCTCGTATGTGATAATGGCACAACATTTTCCTCTACCCAAGTTTTAGAATGGGCCTATGACATTAATTTTAGCTTGTAGTATTTGAGAAATTATTATCCATAGGGTAATAGAATAGCAAAATCAACCAAAAAGAAACTCCTAGAGGCTACTAAACATCTATTAGAGAGAAATCTGTGAGATTGGAACAAGTAGCTTCGATTCACTCTTTGAGTAGACTGCATTTGAAATAAGGTCACCTTGGGAACTTCTCCATTCTACCTAGTCTATGGCCAAAACTTGGTATTCCCTATGAATTTTTAGATTATTTTTGTACAATTCATAAGGGATTTTGATGAGTTGTAGTGCCTGTCCCTAGTTCGCATTTTTGCTATCATTGTCAAACTCTTTAGGATAGTTTTATGTTGATGATTATTAGTGACATTATTTTGAGATTATCACATATTGTTTTAGATTTAGTTTATTATATGATGAGATCATTTGGTACTTTATATTTCATGTTTAAGAAAAAATTGGTTGGCAAACATTGTAAAAATTTACGTTAATTCTTTTAGATCCCTTGGCAAGGTGTTACATTTGGTATCGGAGCCTGAGTTTCTACAATGGGAGCTCTAGGTATATTGGAACATCACTAGTTGTTAACTAGTTGAACAAAATGAAAAATTTGAACTATCATGTCTATCTCTTTCAAACTGAAACTTAAAACTAGGTGAGTTGAAACAAGACTTAAACTGTTACTTGCATATTTTTCATGCATCAACACTTAGGTTTCAAACCTAAAATTATACTAAAACCTAAACATGGGCAAAACTGAAAATTGAAACTTATTTTGTTTTCAAAACATGTATCTTTCATCTATGCTTTAAGGTAGTATGCCTTTGATCATCTTTGTGAGCATTATGTTGATCCTTTGTTTGGAGTGTTTAGGGAATCTATTTCAGCATTTGTTAAAATAATCAATTTTGGATCAATATGGTTTTTGGTTTACTATTAAACTAGAATCATATTGCTTTAAGTGTGTTGTAGTGTCCTCAGTGGAATCATATCCTCCTCCTACAGGGGGAAAGGTTTCAATGGGACTTGCATAGTGAGTTCTTTAGTATTATCATCTATGTAGGTTTCCAGGAGTAAGCCTAATTCTAGGGGGGGTGGATGTAGTGTCTGCCCCTAGTTCACATTTTTGCTATCATTGTCAAACTCTTTAGGACAGTTTTATGTTGATGATTATTAGTGACATTATTTTGAGATTATCAAATATTGTTTTAGATTTAGTTTATTATATGATGAGATCATTTGGTACTTTATATTTCATTTTTTAAAAAATATTTGGTTGGCAAACTTAGTAAAAATTTAGGTTAATTCTTTTGGATCCCTTGGCGAGGCGTTACATGAGTGGGATGATGTTGTAGAAGTTTGCCTCCTTAATCTTATTCACCTTGAAGAACAAGGGGATGCTACCCTTGGGTGTTTTACCAAATACCAAGTAGTTTTCAAAAGATGGTTTGACAAAAGAGCCCAAGTTAAAGCCTTTCAAATTTTGGACCTAGTCCTTCTATGGGATAAGGCCCATGACAAGAAGGGGAAACATACAAAGTTCCAATGGCTCTAGCTTGGGCCTTATCAAATCATAGAGATCTATAGGACTAATATTTATTATCTCAAGACATTAACTAGAGAACCAGTTCCATTTCCCATCAATGGACAGTTTCTCAAACATTATTCTAAGGAGATAGTATAAGGGTGTTTATCTTCCCCTTTGGTTGCAATAAAGGTATCACTTCTTGTAAATACCTTTTCTAGTGTATCTCAATGTACACCTTGTAAATTCTAGCTTTTATCACTTTCCTCTTGGTTTTTTATGTCCTAATTCTAGTCATGCTTCATTGGCCCTTGTAAATAGGTTTGGTCAGGGTTTGGTTTCTTGGTGTGCATTTTTTGGTCTTTTGGGTCCTTTTTTTGTTTTGGGGACCATACTTTTTTCTCCTTCCTATAGGTTTGTATGCTTCACGTAATAGAGTGTGACTTAATTGGACCTATCTATGGTCTTTTATTACTCCTTTACCTATCTAGTAGAATCTTTGTGCCCTATTGTTAATAATTGAAGACTACAAGTATGAACTCATGATATGACTAACCTTCATCAAACCCAAAAAACTTTTCTCACATCTACAACAAAATGTTCAATTAACTAGGCAAGAAAAAGGGAAGAGAATAATCACTATAAGAATGAAGTAGATAGATTAGCCCTTCTCTAAATTAATGCAAATTTAAAGCTAAGTGATATCATGGGAAGTGGGTACCTATTTCCCTTTCACAAAGAAAAAGCATATGAGGATGGGATGGTGAAAGAAGTACCCCCATAATAAAAAAATTAAATTTTCCATTTGGGGAAAGGAGTACTATCTCCATACCTTTGAAAGATTACATTAAAAAAAAAAGGAAAGAGATCCTTGATTCCAAAACAATGTATGATATCTAATAACAGCAAAACAAATAGATTTAAGGATGAACTCAACTTCTCTATTTTATTTGGGAAGTGAAATGATATAACTCCAAAGTACACACTCCACTACTGGAAATTAGTAAATTTTTAGATTTACGGTAAGTTAGGATGTTTAGGTTCAGGGTTCATTCTTAAAGAAATTGATTTTGTAGCAATAAGGTATTGGTTATTTCAAAGGCTAAGTTCTATATTTCTCAAAATGAAAGGTATTTTCCTAGCTGAGTTTTCATTTTTTATGCCTTGCATACACATTCCTACTTTTTGTGAGAAAACAGTTGGGTCCCTTCTTTTTGGTTTTCACTTACCTTAGTTGGGGTAGGTTCCCTTGTTTGGAATCAATTTTTGGTCTTTGGGTTTCTGGATCTCTTTCTAAGATGCGGGATCCTTGCATGTGGGAGAAGGAAATGAGGATTCGCAGCCTTGGGGAAGGAAGTCCTTGGTCTCTTTAAAAAGTTACTCTTAAATCAGGCAAGAATCTACTCTCGTGTTTCCTTCATAGCAGGGAGGAGGTTTCTATGGTCCTAGGACTAGACACATGGAAATTTTTATTAATGAAAGGAAAGTAAAATTAATCCACCTTTTTATCTATCATGGTTGAAAAGTTATTTAAGACACCTAAAAGGATTAATTATTCACTTTTTTAATAATCACAATTGTGCTCTACAAGAAAATTCATCACTTGAGTCATCACCCTTCTTGGAGAAGTTTTATTTTGCACATCTACAAAGTTGTCTTCATAGGGTCAAGCTAATTTTAGTTTCTTTGTAGACAAGGATGGTTTTTGGCTTTACAATACTCCCTCTCCCTAGTGCTCTAGGTTGGTCATTTTGTCTCACCTTCGCAGCATTACTATTCACCTATAGGTCATGTCTTTTAGTTTTCTCTTTGTGGGTTCTGTTATTTCTTTCATTCATTCCCTAGTATTTGTTTTGTGTTTTCTTTTTTTTGCTTTTTCTTGGTTCATGGGTTGCATTTTGTATCTTTCTTTTGTTCATCAGGTAGAGTAGCTTTGGCTCCACCCTTTATGTTTTGGCGAGCTAGTTTTCATGTTCCTTTGATGGGCTGAGTTAGGAAGTCTAGACTTTGCATCCATATAATAGTGTGCCTAAAATTCCTAGTGCAAAATTCATCCCATTAGTGGAAGGCATTGTCGGTTCCTTATGTGTTGTTGGTTTGGTGGTGCAAGCTTCATTTCCTCTAGTTTTTCTAAGTGTTTTCTCTACAAGGAGGTGGTCTTTTTTGTATGGATACTCTTTAGTACCCTATTTTGGTCATGGTTTTGGTGTGAGGTAGGATCTCTCTGGGAAAACTTCTCTTTCTTAGCCAAATAAGTTGTAGGCATGCCCCCGTGGATGTCTCAATGGTGGTTTTTGGCTTTGAAAGATGAAAAGTATAGGTATATTACCACTATTACATGCACACATGCAACCTCGGGCTTGGTATGATGAGTGGTGGCTTGTTTGGTTTTTTTTCAATGGCTCCATAGCATTCTAGGTGATAGTGAGTGTTGGTTTTGTACTTTCTTCATCTACCTAGATGCAACATTCCTCCCCAAGCTAAGTGCCTTGTGTCATTCACTATATATTGGCTACTATTTGAAATTTAAATGACTATCACATCAAAAGCACTTAACAATTATTAATCCCATGTGTCATGCAAGTGGATTTTAAATAATAGTCTTGTCAATTTTGTAAGGATGATTCAGTCTCATGAGTCATGTCACCAAAATTTTTGTTCGGTTGTCACATTTTTTGTTTCTAGTATAGAGTAAGTAATATTATTTTGGGTCTTAACACTATATATTTTGGCACTCACAAAGTTTGAAACTATATTTTCTCAAGATTTCAGGATTCTTCAACCCATTACTAGTAAGAGATAGTTTTTTATACTCCTAAGGGATGGGTTCTAGTTACCATTCTTTTTTCTTTTATCAATTGCTATATCTATTCATAATTTTGGGTTTTTGCCTCCCTTCACCATGTGGCACATTTATCCTTTCAATGGATGGAAAGGCATGGAACCCCAAAATCCTAGAAAAATCTTGAATCTAACAAATGGATTAGTGTTGAAAAGAGGATCATGGTAATAATGATTGTTTGGTCTCCACATGTGCTAATGGATACTAGCTTTTGAGGATTGATAAAAAAATTTGGGTATTGTGGCTAGACAAAGACTAATGAAAATTCCAAAAGATTGAGGCCTCCTAATAAAAATGGTATCTCTAGACAATGATAGGAAGACAATTCCTCGATGGTTCTAGGTTAGTCAAATCCTAAGATCCAAACCATGAAAGGATTAGTTTTCAACACAAGAGATAAGGCTTCCCAGGAATAGAGGTCTTGGATGCAACTAGTGAGAAAAGAAATGGTACTTGTCACTACTACACTTGGGCTCCAAATTTGTTGGCAAGTCATTACAGTTGCAATGGCCACCCATCAAATGAGCAATAGCAACAAGAATTGGCCCCCGTCAAATGGGTATCAAAATTTTTTTGTCACAAATTGTGACAACATGGGGCTTCTATCGCAATTGCAACAAAAAAAACTATTACAATTTGGAAAAAATCAAGGTGGATAATTCCTCTTCAAGTCATTGGATGTTTGATAGTATATCGTCACAACTATGATGGCCTATAGTTTTAGCCAATCGTCACAGTTCTAACAACATTTCTATAGGCCTAATGGGCATTTGGCCAAAGAAGCATTGCAACAATGATGACATGTGACTAAAACATTGTTGGAGCAACACCCATCCATCAGTGGTTGTCGTTGCTATGGTGATGGCAAGCAACGGTAATGTTTTTAGAGTGATGCTTTTCAGTCAAAAAAGCCATTGTAATTGCAATGGATTGATGCATTATCAAAAAATAATTATTTGGAATTCTCTACATGAACTACATAATCACTCTCTACACGAATGGCTGCCATACCAGCTTCTATACAAATGTTATTAAGATTTGCTCCATTGAAGCTCTAATAAAAGTTGAAATAATCTCATCTATATAGTAATTAGTGAAACTACAATTACCAACTTCATAAACAACAACTAAATTTCATAAATCAATGAGTTTTATTATGGCATCCTTCTACATTGCATGAAACCAAGAGATTCACATAGTTAGTTGCCATGCAATCATAGGCTAATATTGAGATTCACTTGGTTTTGAGACTAGTTTAGTATTCTCTACTAATCAGGGCAAACCACGTGAAGGTGGAAGCTCATTTGCCCCCCCACCCCCTCCCAACATTTAAATTTCCCATTAACATCTAAAATATTTAAGAAATTATCAATCAATACAAAAAAAGGTTCTAGACCCACAAAAGTGACATCATTTTTCCATCTTCTGGTGCATGTTATTTTTTTGTTGCATCCAAAATAAGATTCTACCACTCTGAATCGAGAATACATGTGTAGTTGCATTTTTTGTGAATGGACAATAGAAGGAGCTAAGAAAACCTAGCATGCTTTCATTTATTTAATAGGTCTATGCAAAACTCTAACAAAAATGCAAACTTGTTGGTTCTTTTCAACTCCACCTGATGTCGTATGCATATGAATTGAGAGTTCATATTGAACTATGGCATCCTTCTACATTCCCTAAAACTA
This sequence comes from Cupressus sempervirens, assembly GCA_028749045.1. Lineage (NCBI taxonomy): Eukaryota > Viridiplantae > Streptophyta > Pinopsida > Cupressales > Cupressaceae > Cupressus > Cupressus sempervirens. The sequence goes on from CM053785.1 coordinate 477,363,311, forward strand.
ATAGATTCACACAATTAGTTTTCATACAATCATAGGTCAATGTTGAGCTTCACTTGGTTTTGATAATAGTTTAATATTCTTTACTAAGCAGGGCCAAACACGTGAAGGTGGAAGCTCATTTGGCCCCATCCCCCCCCCCCCCAACATCTAAAATCCCCACTAACATCTAAAATCTTTAGAAATAATCAAGCCTTAAAGTAAAAGAAAATGTTCTAGCCTACAAAGTGACATCATTTTCCCATCTTCTAGTGCATGTCATTTTTTCATCGCATCCAACATAAGAATCTACCACTCTAAATCAAGAATGCACGTGCAGCTATGTTCTATATGCATAGACAATAGGCGCCGCTGAAAAAACACAACATGATTACATTCATTTAATAGGTCTATTAATTTTTTAAAATTATAGACCATCATGAACATTAGAACTCTAGTTTCTATGGCCAAGATAATTTTCCTGATGGTCTATAACTTAGAATAGTTTAATATTTTCTACTAAGCAGGGCCAACCATATGAATGTGGAAGCTCATTTGGCCCCACCCACCACCACCTCCCCCCCCCCCCCCCCCCCCCAACATCTAAATTCCCCATTAACATCTAAAATATCTAAGAAATGGTCAATCTTTAAAGTACCTAGAATGTCCTCATCACCTCTTGGTACTCTTAGGGGAAGTTCATCTTCATTGTACACAAGCAATTTATTGATTCTTGTACATCTAACATAGGTACATCTAGGAATGTTCTCATTACCACCTACATAAAATGAATCCAATATTACAAAATACCCCCTAAGAAATAATAGTTCAAGTTAAATAAACACATGAAAAATGAGAGAGAAAAAGAGGAATATACTTACCAATAGGCATTGTCGTTGCATCTATGGCCATTATACGTGTTAAGTGAGTTTTTTTTTTTTTTTTTTTTTGTGCCAAGATCTCTTTTTTTATATACATGCGTACATACATAGACACAAACATGTGTGTGTATGTATTTATATATACATATACATATGTATATATGTATATACATACATACATACATATACAAAGATCACAAGGGCATGAAAACAAAACATAATGATCACAAGGGAACATACATACATACATACATGTATATATAGAGAGAACTTTTTAAGGTGCTAAGTGACTTACCTCAAGATCTTCCACAAAAATAATGCTAACCAAGAAAAATGGGTAGAGTTTGCAAGAAATTTTACAAAAACATATCATAGCAGATCTTTTTAGAAAGAAACAAGCCATAACCCAAATAAATGGGTCTAGTTATTGATTAAATGGGTTGATTGCAAATTCCTGTAGAACTGTCATCATATTAGGTACAATAAAATGAATGAGATGTAGAGATTAGAAGGGCATGACAACGAGATACAGATATCACAAGGGCACAACAACAAAATGTAGTAATCACAAGGGCACAACAATGAAATCTTAGATCTCTACTGATATATACATACATACATATGCACATGCATACATATATACATATACATACATACATACATACATATACATGTATATGTGTGGTATATGTGTGTGTGTGTGTGTGTGTGTGTGTGTGTGTGTGTGTGTGTGTGTGTGTGTGTGTGTGTGTGTGTAGTGAGTTTTTTTTAAGGTGCTTATTACATCATAGCACAATAGAAAAATTGATCCAACTGCATACATATTCTAGAATCCAATAATAAAACAATAAAACTCACTCAACCCATGCTAAGTGACTTACCTCAAAATCTTGCACACAAAAAATGTAGAGTTAATGAGCAATATATCTATATCTATATCTATATCTATATCTATATCTATATATATATATATATAATGTATGTAGGGGAAATATAATGCCCATTTTTCCTGGTCTATATACAGACATACATACATATGTATACATACATATATACATACATATACACATATATATACACATACATATATGCATACATTCATACATACATACATCTACATCCTTTGCATGGCTTAGAGGTTATGTTATTGTGGTAGAGGCTTCTGCACGGGAATGAGCCTCGTGATTATGGCATTTACACAAAACAAATGGGGAATGATTAATGTCATGTTTTCTTTTCTTTTTGTTTATTTTACATAGTCCTCCATATGGTCTATAGCAATATATGTATTGCATCTGCATTTTCTTTGCCATTGCAGCAAAAGTAGTAGATACTTGGGATCCTTGCAGGGAGAGCATACCAATACATACATGGTTACATACTTGGATTTCATTATTGGGCCAATGTATGGAGCCTTTATATCAAACCATTCATTATAAATTGGGGAATATACTTCATGTCTGGCATTCAAGTGATGCATCTACATATGCAATTTTATCACCTTCAAAAATTGTATTTGATACTGCTAGCTAGGAGCAGCTAATTGTTCATTTTATTATACCTAATCTAATGATAGTTTTGTAGGAATTTGTAATCAACCCAGCTAATCAACAACTAGACCCATTTAATTGGGTTATGTCTTGTATATGTGTATATACATACATACCTATATACATACCTATATACATACATAAATACATATGCATAAATAATAGTAATATATGTATTGCATTTGCATTTGCTTTGATGTTTCTTATAAGAGTATTTCAAGGTTGGGAACTAGTTCAAGATCCTTTGCATGGATTATAGGTAATGTCATTGTGGAAGAGGCTTCTACAAGGGAATAAGCCTCATGATTATGGCATTTACACAAAAGTAAAACTTTCTTCTTTAACTCCTTACACTCAACTCTTCACTGAAGTTATTCTTCTAGCAGTGAGAATAGTTACTACAAATTCTTGGGAGCCAAGGGACCCTAAACCTATGCTACATTTTCTAGAGACATGGGAGAATTTACTATAGGATTCAGTACTTCATAACATTCTGGATTGTATAGTTATGCCCAAATTAATAGCAACAATAGATACTTGGGATCCTCATAGGGAGAGTGTGCCAATACATGCATATTTACATCCTTGGCTTCCATTGTTGGGCCAATGTATGGAGCCTTTATATCCAACCATTTGTTATAAGTTGGGTAATGTGCTTCATGTGTGTCATTCAAGTGATACATCTGCATATGCAATTTTATCACCTTGGAAATTTGTATTTGATCCTGCTAGCTGGGAACAACTAATTGTTCTTTTTATTGTACCTAATCTAATGAAAATTCTACAAGAATTTGTAAGCAGCCCATCTAATAAAAAGTAGACCAATTTAACTAGGTTATGGCTTGGGCATCTTCTATTTCCATTTGTCATATGGATTCAATGTTGGAGGCAGAATTTTTTCCAAAGTGGCAATAGATTCTATAAAATAATAAGTACTTGCACAATCTAGAGATAGATGGGTGATTGCATCATTGGAGCAACTAGTTGAGATGCACCATAATCAAACTAGAGGAAATCAATTATAAACCAAACATATAATAAAGAGTAAAAATGAAAAATTGAATGTTGAAATGAAAGTTATCAAGGATCAAACACCTATGCTAGAGTTACAACACAATGTGAAGTTGATTTGAGATATGGTAGAGGTAGGTATTCAGAAGTTTGATCAAAATTTAAAGAATGAGAGAGAGTCTATGGAAATATATCTAGGAAAGTATTGTGGTAGGTCCTCTAACATTGGATTCACTTGCAAGTGTCTTTGAGAATTTATAGTCCAAATATCGGGAGGACTACAAGTGCAATTTTTCATGTATTGCATCTACATTTAGAGGAATAACAAATCGTTTCTCATCTTTGTCTCATTTTTGGACAAAAATTTTTCTTGAAATAGCAAAGTTTAGCCATCTTCCATTAGTGGACAAATATAATAAATATGCCAAAATTGATTTCTCACTTGTTACAAATGTTCAAAAGAAAACACCATCTTACAGAGAATATTGGATTTTCATGTTCACAATGATCTAGTGACTAAGGTATTCACCTAATCTGATGATAATTAATTTTATTATACCTAATCTGATGATAGTTCTACAAGAATTTGTAATCAATCTAACTAATTAGCAACTAGATCAATTTAACTAGGTTATGGCTTGGGCATCTGTTATTCCCATTTATCATATGGTTTCAATGTTGGAGGTACAATTTTTTCCAAAGTGGCAACAAGTGATTGTTTTGGGAATAAGGAACAAGTTATTCCCATTTATCTCAATATAGTACTAGTGGCATACTCTTTGGTAAGAATCATAGTCCCAAACCTTAGTGCACAGACTATGTTCCTCTCTAATTTTGATCTTGGTTGGTTACACATCAACAACATACAATACCTTTTCTTATACACACACCTTCCTCCCATTGAATACTCTTTGTTCATAGAGCACATTGAAAAAATCCTCTCATCAATTTTAGTGTATTTCTATCCACTTTCTAGCCAGTTGAAGAAGGGAGGATCTCATGGTAGAACACAAGTTCATTGCAATGATGGATGGGTATGTATATGGAACTAATGCAATAAGCTCTCCAAGATTTCTATTGTATGAGGTTGATTTTGGATAGGGAAAGCCATCAAATGAGCATATCACAACAATGAATGAAATTGAATTAATGTTTTTGTCATGTGGAAAGGACAAAGGAAAAAGCATTTTGGTCTCCATTTGCCTTCCTCAACACTAGATGCAAGTCTTACATAAATTTCTCTCTGTTTAACTACAAAGGTTTGCAATATTCCCTTTTAGGATGCAAAGTATGGGCGATGACTAGTAATAATTAAGGTTATTACTAGAGGCAGTCCATAGAAACAATACCAAAAGATCTATATTTAATTCTACAGATGATTTCTAGTAGCAATCCAACATATATGAAAGTCAGACCCATAAATAGACCACACAAAAAAAAATCTACAAGATAATTTACAACATACACATCAAAACATAAAACAAAATATCTTTCTACTTCACCATACTAAAAGATTTATAATTTACATATGAACCATTTCAACTTGTATGAAACTCATCTCCATTGTTAGATCATGAAGAACTTATCTCCATTAGAAGATCATAAACATGAAATCCCTTTACAACCCACACTACCAAAAGCTCTATTGAATCTACAAATGAAATACAATGTATCCACCAATCCAAAATCAGTTCCACAGTTAGACAATAAAAAGATTTATGTTTATAACCCACAACAACAAATGATAATCCTTTTGAGTCCATAGGAAACTTACAAAAAACCCTAATTGAGTTAAATGTGGGACATGTTTTAGTATAAGCATACTCCCATTTTCTAGACATATAAATGTACCCATAGGTTCCATCACCTAATACAAAATCTGATGGATTCTTATAATAAAATGAATAAAGAAATGAATGATAACAAGAAAAATGTATATGAAAATTTAATAATGGAAGTCATCTTGAAGAATTTGTGTATGCTCTTGGAAAACATTTCATCAAAAAAATGTATGACCTTTTTGGCTCCTATATGTTTTTACATGGAGCCTTCACAGACCTAGTCTTCACAAATGTCTACTTAAGAATGTTTTATTATTTGGATTCTGGAATATGTATGCAGCTGGATCAATTTTCTATTGTGCCAAAATCTTTCTATGTATATACACATATATATACATATACATACATACATGTGTGTGTGTGTGTGTGTGTGTGTGTGTGTGTACATACATAAATACATATACATAAATAATAGTAATATATGTATTGTATCTACATTTTCTTTTTCATTGCTTATAAGAGTGTTTCAAGGTTGGGAACCACTTCAACATCCTTTCCATGGTTTGGAGGTAATGCCATTGTGGTAGAGGCTTCTACAAGGGAATAAGTCTTGTGAGTTAACATATAATGTTTTAAAATAGTTAAGTGCTACCTAACTATGTCCAAGGTGTCTGCACACTAGAGGCATACTCTACCTACTAGGATGCCTACATACCTGTATCTATAGGATCAAGACCCTTTAACTACTCACTCTAAAAAATATGTAGTTCTAGTTTCTAATTGTTTTGATGTAGTTGTATTCCTATCACTAGTGAGCTTTACTCATCTAATAAAACTATTCACCATCATACACCCAATTGGGTGAATCAGGAAATTTTCTATAATTACAATACTATAATACCCTGGTGCAACCTTTGGGTTGTAGTTTATAGTTAATTAAAGGTTAACCTATATATGTCCTAACTCACTCCTTATATAGTTATATTTAAAATCTAGTTTTGAAGCACATATTACTTTTGTTAAATATAAGTTGATTACGTGAACATCCATATGTGTATAAGCATGGTAAGTTATCTAGAATGTCATGAGATTAATCATTAAAGTACCTAGAATGTCCTCATCACCTCCAACTACTCTCAAGGGAATTCCATCTTCATTGCTCATGAGAAATTCATCACATGGGTACATCCAAGAATGTCCTCATTGCCTCCTACATAAAACAAATCCAATATTACAAAATGCCCCTTAATAAATAATAGTTCAAGTGAAATAAACACATTAAAAATGAGAGAGAGAAAAAGGATTGTAGTTACCAATAGGCATTGCCATTACATCTGTGGCCATGCTATCTATTGAGTTAGTTTTATTGTTTTTTTGTTGTGCCAAGATTTCTTTGTTTTTTATTAAGGAAAATAGGTTTTGAAGGGGGCCTAAAACCCTTTATAGATCAAATAATTTTCAAAGTATCCCAAACAAAAAATACAAGATTCTAAAGGTGAAAGCCCACCCAAAAATAGGGTGACCAGGGTGGCCTCACAAATAACACAGTACACTACTACCACCTTAACAGGTTTTGAATGGGATCTTAAAACCCCATGGTTAAAAATCCTTAACCATGTCAAACTACAAAGAAACAACAACACAAAAAGGCCAGGAGAACCAAACAAAAAGGGACAGCCTCAAAATAGAATAGGTGAGCAAAATTGATTCTTGAGATTTACATTTTAGTCTCATCTTTTGAGAGCATAAAGACATATCAAATGCAAGATTAGAGGGCTTGACCTTTTTTCCTTTTATTTTTGACCATCCATCCTCCACCAACCTAGCTACCTTCTGCCATGCAAAGTCATCCACACTACAAACCACGCCCAAAACCCTTACAGTAGGAGTACCACCACCACTCAAAATTTTGACCATAGGAGTAGAAAGGAAAACTCTGACCTAAGATAGAGTTGCAAGTAGGGAAAAAATCATATAAACAATAATAGCATCCAAGGGAGAGACAACTATATTGGTCACCACCATAGGGGTAACATTTAAATCATCAGAAGTAGCAATAGAATCCTCCACCAAAGAATCTTGTAAAGAATCACCCAACCCCTCCCCACAAAGGTGGCTTTCTAAATTGTGTAGTGATCATCCAAAACCCCCATCCACCAAGAAGGAGACTTCTTTGATCTAAACTTTTTAGAGGAGTAATGCACAGTGAGTTGGTTGATCTTATGGCATTTTCTACATCTAAAGGGAATTCCTTCATAATCAAGAAGCTGAATCCAAGAACCATTAGGAGAGGCCAACTTAATCATTTATGGGAACCCCTTAGAGATGTAAATCTCCACAAGAATATGATAATATATGATCTAAAATACATTGGAAGACATGGTATCAACTAGAAAAAATCCCCTAGGGCCTCCCCCATAGCCTCCAAGATAGATTCCAGCCATAAGTGAAGGGGAAGATTAGCAACCTTACCCATAGAGGAATCTTATTAATGGATTTAATCGAAGGGTCAAAATCCACATACCAAGGTTTGGCCATCAAAGGGAACCTCTACTCCAAGATAAACCATGCTAAAGGATGGCATTTCAATCATCAATAGTAGAAAATTTCACAATAATAGAGCCCCTTGCCACAGGGAAAATCTAGACTAAATCTGAAATGATAGGCTCCCAAAATTTGGAAATCCATGCATGCAAATCTAATAAAGAGGGCTAGAAATCCCTAAAACAAAGAATGTTAGGTGTGGAGGAGAAGTCCTCCACATAATTATAATTCTCATCAACAATATCAAATTCTAGATTGATCATAATGGGGTTACTTATAGCAATAGGCACAGCATCACGGGGCCCCAAACACATAGCCTAACCACCAATACTAGCCTCATAGGCTAACACATCTACATAAGAAATGGTTGATCCACCCATAGTGAAACCCTACCCCAAAGTCTGACTAAGAAGGGGCTAGAGAAGACCAGTGTACACCTCCAGTAGCATCCACCAAGATCTCTTTGTTTATATACATATACATATACATATACATATACATATACATATACATATACATATACATTTACATATACATATACATTTACATATACATATACATATACATATATATATATATGCATACATACATATAGATATCACAAGGGCACAACAACAAGATCCTAGATCTCCACTAATCTCCACAATCCACAAGATCTCTCTCTCTCTCTCTCTCTCTCTCTCTCTCTCTCTATATATATATATATATATATATATATATATATATATATATAGAGAGAGAGAGAGAGAGACACACACACACACATATGTGTGTGTGTGTGTACATATACACACACACATATATACATATGTATATATATGTATATACATATATACATATACATACATATATAAACATACATACATACATCTACATATGCAATTTAATCACCTTGGAAAATTGTATTTGATCCTGCAAGCTGGGAATAGCTAATTGTTCATTTTATTGTACCTAATCTAATGATAGTTCTATAGGAATTTTTAATCAACCTAGCTAATTAGAAACTAGGCCAATTTAACAAGGTTATGGCTTGTTTCTTTCTAAAAATATATGTTATCATAAAAAATTTTAAAATTTCTTGCAAGCTATGCCCATTTTTCCTAGTCTGCGTCATTTTTGTGCAAGATCTTGAGCTAAGTCACTTAGCATGGGTTGAGTGAGTTTTATTGTTTAACCTAATTTGATGACAGTTCTACAAGAATTTGTAATCAACCTAGCTAATCAAAAAATAGACCAGTTTAATTGGGTTATGGCTCAAGCATGTGCTATTCCCAATTATCATATGGTTGCAATGTTGGAGGCAGCATTTTTTTCAAAGTGGCAGTAGGTTTTGTGTCATTAGCTTTGTTCAAGTCCTAATTTGAATGAAGTAACAAATTGATTTTTAGGGTGGAAAGGACTATATAATGAAGAGAAAACTTGAAAACTTGAATGTTGAAATGCTAAAATGAAAGCTATTGAGGATTAAACACCTATGCCAAGGTTACAACACAATGTGAAGTTGATTTCAGATATAAACAACAACAAAAAGAAAATGCGACATATATCATTTCCCATTTTTTTTTATTGTGGAGAGATACACAAAAAAGAGAGTGGAGAGCTTCGAACAAGGGTGGAGAGCTCTAAACATTGGTGGAGATTTCATTGCCATGCCATTGTGATCACTACATTTTGTTGTCATGCCCTTATGATCTCTACATTGCATTGTTATGCCCTTCATGAAGATCAATGGAGATCTTTGATTTTTTTTTCATGTCCTTGTGATCGCTGCATTCATTGTTGTCCCCTGATGGTCTCTACATTTCATTGTCATTCCCTTGTGATCTTTGTGTCCTTTCTCTATGATTTTGTTGTCATGTTTTTTCCTTGTGATCTATGTGCCTTTTGCACTACAACTTTGGGGTCAAATTGTGATGATAATTTGCAATGGCAGTATAATTTGTGGTGTATTCAAGCCCAAATGTAGTAGTGTTCTATGATTTTCTTCAAGGGGAGAAGAGGTACCTATGTAAATATTATTTTATTTTCCCTCTAAACATGTATCTCTTTATATTCACCCTAGTAGGTGATTAGAAAAGCTTATCTTTATGTATATGTATGTGTATATATACATACATACACACACATGTATGTGTCTATGTATGTATGCATGTATATATAGAGAAGCTTCTCTTTATGTATATCTATGTGTATATATACATACATAAACACACATATGTGTGTGTCTATGTATGTATGTGTTATAATTCTTTAGAATAACTGAGAGGGGGGGGGCGGGGGGTGAATTAGTTATTCAAGGTCCAAATGCCATAATAAAACTTTTTTTGTTTTCTCTACAAATTCTTAATGGTGCATAACTAAACTTATCATGCATGCAATTTAAATATTGAATCAACTAAGAAAAGTAAACATGCATCACACTATAACACTAAGAATTCGATAACCTAGAAACCCTCCAAGAATAAGAAGGTAAAACTGGGGTGGGGATGATACCCACAAAATAACTGTGCAATTGATTTTAACCACTTCTAATGGTCTACCCTGTGAAAAGCCTGCCCTGTTAAAGGCTACAACACATTGTTAAATGTGACCTTGTTAGAGGATTTCACCAAACTATTAGGAATGGGCCTAGTTAAAGGACTTTGGAACATTCACCTAGAATGTCACCCTATTAAAGGATTTACAACATGGCTATTAAACCAACCTAAGTCCATAGGTTTTATCTTAACTGTTACAATTGCTAGAAAGTAACAACAATAGCTTTGATCTTATTCAACTTACAACATAACTTGCAGAGTATAGATCACACTTCAGTTCAATCCTTTACTTGGTTTTTTAATCACTTCAGTTCTGTTAGCTTGTCTTCCTCTCAAGCTTTTTTTCCTTGAGTCTTCTTTACTCATCAAACCAATGCAATCATTTATGTGGTCATCCTGCGAAACAAAGTATTCTTTGTTCTCTTACTCCTTAGCACTTTTCTTCAGCAGCTCATGATTTCATGCTTTCTCACCACCACTCTACTGCTTCATGACCTTATGACTTCTTAAATAGAAATTTGAAATATCTTTCCCGCTCAATTCTCCCTCTCCAATTTTAGGGTTTCAATGGATTAGGTAGGATACAATGTATCTACCCCATATTTCTTCTTCATCTAGAAACCTTGTCTAGCATCCAGTTGTATTCGTTAAAAACCTTTTTACATGGTGTTCTATGCCACCAATTCATCACTCTTATCTTCTATCTAGTTTACAAACTTCTAGGTAACAAGCTTGTTGGCTCAGATCTAGCAAATCTTCAATTTCAAAATAATGTACCAACTCAGCATTATTGGTTTACTGATACTCGGCTTGTTATGTGTTACTCGACACATGTATCCTGCTCGGCATCTATATCTTTACTCGGCACCTATTTCATGCTCGGCACTTGATGTTTACTCGGCACTTGCTTTCTGCTTGGCACTTGATATTTACTCAGCACTTGTTTTCTATTCGGCACTTGATATTTACTCGGCACTTGTTTTTTGTATGGCACTTGATATTTACTCACCACACTCTAAAAGTGAACTTGCTCGGCTTCAACTAAGAATCTATTTGGCACTGACTTGCTTTCTCAGCTCTCTCTCTCTCTAATGAACTTAGTTAGACTTTACAAATGACTTAGCTAAAACCTTACATCTTTGATATGTTTCAGTGTGCCCATTCTTTGTGTCTTAGTTTATGTCATCAATACACTTTTTCATCAATGGCTTAGTTGATCCTTGCATTTCATTACAACATCATAACTTCAGCCTTTCTCTAGGTACTCTAGTTACATCTTATTGATTGCCTCCTCCTTGTCAATCAACTAATTGATAGTATTTGGATCACTAAAGAAATTGTCATTCCTGCAAGTAGCAAGTGTGACATCAATGACAAAACAATGATTGAGAACATTCTTTATCAGTTCCATTACTTTTTATGTATAATCTCTTCAATCATTTCCAACAATCTCCCTCATGATCTTTTTCAATCATTTCCAATAGTATGTATATATGTATATATACAAAGATCTCTCTATTTATATACATACATACATAGACACATATATGTGTGTATGCATGTATATTACACATATATACATATATAGAGATCACAAGGTCATGAAAACAAGATGTAGAGATACATATAGAGTACATACATACATATATATATATACATACATACATATTTATGCATACTTAGTTTGGTATGAATAGTTTTGATTGAATTCTTCTAAGGAGAGTGAGTCTACTCATGATGATAATGGCTCCATGTATTGGGTCTTTAGAGGAGAGAGACTTACAGAAGATTAATTGTTGTTTATGGATATGGGATGATTCATTTGTCATGCCAATATATCCACCTTCATATTGATTTTATATATCATCAAATTTCTAGATACTAATCACTGGACTTGGTCTTCTGAAATGGTATGGGCTACTTGGAATTGTCAAACTTGAACCATTGAACTATACATTCAGATTGATGAGCTAACACTTTGAATCACTAGTTTCATGTTCAAAACCTTTGGCCTTTGAAATGTGAACTTTAATTTTGATTTGTGGTCCATGGAATATTAAGAACCAAAATACACCTAAATGTTCTTGGAGACATCTGAAAGTATTTGCACAAATTGATATGAATCATTCAATCTAGATTGCAAAGTCTTTGAATCTTAGTACTCTAATCCAAGACAAGAGCCTTCTAAACATTGAAACCACTAAACTGCCTAAGACACTAAACTTATTGAACATATGAACCTCCTTGAACCAATGGAACCATTTTGAAATAGGTCTATTGAGGTTCAAAACCCAAGAGGGAGTAAGATGTAAACCTCAAACAAGGGTTGTGTGCTATGGTGGGGTAGGAGGAAGATGGTTATGTGAATGGTTGATATGACAAGTTACAGAAAATTAGGGTGTTAGTTGCAAATAGTTCCATTAATTTGATAAGGGAATCAACTTTGAAAGTAGGATGATCAAAATTGGCATGTCCATCCTTATGATGTCAAAATTACCTCAAATGACAAGCAACAAATTATTAAATGTATGGAAAATCAGAAGAACATTCACCTATAATATTTTTGAAGGACAAAAATATAATAAAAATATATTTTGGTGGAAAAAGCCATGAGCTATGTGGGTCCGCATTGTGGCTATTCCATTGTCCAGTAGTGGAAACTCTTCTCTTTAAATATGAAGATCTTGAAATTTAAAAAGATACCTATCAGAGATCTATATTTGTGTTTTAGTGATAACAAATATATGGTCTAATTTTAAGAAAAATAATAGTCTTAAATGTATATGATTAAATAAAATAAACAAGAGTACTAGTTGTCATTGTATAATTCTAGTATTATTGATTATGTTAAACAAGATGTTTAATAAAACAAGTATGAAGTAACATAAATGGATCATCTTCTCGGTCCTATTATTACTTAATGTGAATGCATCTAATTATTACTTAGACAATATTATGCACGAGATCTTTACTCAATCACCAAGAGATAATATAATTTGTAAGTACATATTTTTGCATACTTAGTTTGGTATGAATAATTTTGATTTAATGCAAGGATAATTGTTTGTGTGAATTCAAGACATGAATGATTAATATAATTCAGCACAAGTACTATGCAAGTGTGTATGTATTCATGTAAAGTAGTTCACATAGTGAACTGATATACATACATACATGCACATATGCATACACTCATCATAATCAATTATCCTTGAATTTGACCAAAGTTATTATATATGAACAAGAGATACATGTTTACAAGGGAAGAAAAAAATTTACATAGGTACCTCTTCTCCCCTTGAAGAAAATCATAGAGCATGGGAACGAAGATCACAAGGGTACAACATGACAATGAAATGCAGTGATCACAAGGGAACGATGAAAAAATCCTAGATCTCCACTGATCTCCACCAACATTCAAAGCTCTCCACCCTCGTTTGGAGCTCTCCACCCTCTTTTGTGTGCAGCTCTCCACAATCAATCAAAAAAATGGGAATGATTAATGTCATGTTTTCTTTTCTTTTTTGTTTATAATCTATAATCCACAATCCACAAGATCTCTTTGTATATATACATACATACATATATATACATACATACATATACATACATACATACATAAATACATACATACATACATACATACATACATACATATATGAAAACAACAGTGCACTTTCTAAAAGTTTACAATTGTTCAACAAAATTAATGCTTTACAAGAAAATGCACTTGAAGAAATGTTAGCTCAAAAGCAAGAACATGATGTTGAAATGGTACAGAAAGTTATTAATATGAGAGTTTTGCAAGTGAGGGTGTTGAACTAATATGATGATAGTTCTACAAGAATTTGTAATCAACCCAGCTAATCACCAACTAGACCCATTTAACTGGGTTATGGCTAGTTTCTTTCTAAAAATATCTACTATGATATGTTTTTGTAAAATTTCTTGCAAACTCTGCCCATTTTTCTTGGTTTGCATTATTTTTGTGTAGGATCTTGAGGTAAGTCACTTAGCACAAGCTAAGTGAGTTTTATTATTTTATTATTTGGATTGTGGAATATGTATGCATCTAGATGAATTTTTCTATTGTGCTAAGATGTAATAAGCACATTTAAAAAGATCTCTAAATATACATGTTTAGAAAGAAAAGAAACCAACATTTACATAGCCTCCTTGAAGAAAATAATAAAGCTAGGGCACAATAATGAAATTACAGAGCAAGGGCACTAAGATCAAAAGGGCATGACATGGCGACAAAATCACAGAGCAAGGGCACAGTAATGAAATGCAGAGACCACAAGGGCATGACATGGCAACAAAATCACAGAGCAAGGGCATGACAATGAAATGTAGAGATACACAACAAAAAAATCATAGAGAAAGGGTACAACAATGAAATATAGAGATCACAGGAACAAAATGCACCAATGACAAGGGAATGGCAATGTTCGGAGCTCTACACCCTCATTTGGAGCTCTCCACCCTCTTTTGCGTGTAGCTTTCCACTAGAATCAAAACAATTGGGAATGATTTATCTCTTGTTTTTGTTTTTTTATTTATACTCACATAGTTTCCGCAATTATGATGCAAACATCATTATTACAATGGCATTGGGGAAAATTACAAAAAAAACATGAAAATCACCACAAATTACACTGCTATCACAAGTTGTTGTTGTAATTTGACCCCAAATGTTGTAGTGTATATGATCAACACTCCATGTGAGCATGTCCAAAACATTGATCTTTTGGGATCGATGGGGTTTCCCCTTCCACTTTTGACCAAATAGGACTCAAAATTGCATTCCCATTTTGAGTACCATTCTAAAATGTGTGCCCCTCTAAGCACTTTTTGTGCATATATACTCGGTTGTCATTTTGAGGCCTATGAGGTGTTTTATTTTTCTAACACCTTACATTCATAATATCCATGCATCCCATAATGATAAATTTCCATTCTGAATCATTTCGTGAAGCGTCATTTTGAGCATTGTCTAGATTTGCATTTTTTCTTAAATGTCGAACAATGATAGGAAGCTTAGTTTGCATTTGAATATCTTGCACTTGGTTTTGTTTCATTAATTTCTTCTTGGGGAGTGTTTTTCATTCATATTATAGAATCTATATTTCAATTTTCAAGTCATTTCAATTTATTTTGACTAGGTTTTGAATCCCTCAAGGTTGGTTGTTTACTGTTGCCATGCTAATGCAAATTATTTAGAATTTTGGGAGGCCCTATTTGACCAGTTATAAATTTGACCTAGTTGATCAAAATAAGAAAATTTCTTTTGTGTTGCATTCTAGGGGTTAGATACTTTCTATGTTCTAGATTTGAGCCTATGACAAATCTGTTTGACTAGTTTTCAAATTCAATTCCAAATGCAAGTTATAAAGGTTTACTGGTGTTTAGAAGTGTAGATTGATCAGAACCACTATTTGGGGTGTCATAACTCTAAATCCATGATAGATGAGACCAAATGAATTGTACCACTATCTTCTACTCTAAAAATACTTTATGTGTGCCAGTTTTCAAGTCTTGATGAATCCATCTACACACTTTCCCAGGTCCATTATGTTTTTAAAAATTGTTGTCCTGCTAATGTTCCCAGTGCTGCAAATCCAAGTACCTAACTTTGCACACATGCCAATGCACCCTATTATTTGTCATGAGCCCTAATAATAGATTTATACTCTCCTCATGACACTAAACTAATGCCCCAATTTTCAAGCCCTCAAGTGTCCATTTGACTTATTTTCAAAGCCAAAATCAAATGCATTTTATGGTTTTCTGACATGTTTGTTTGCAAGCATTTTAAAGAGGGCAGCTTTGATGGTCAATATCTTTTTACCCAAATGTCATTATGACATGAAATCTAATAGGGTACAAGAATGTGGAACAAAGAATAGATATGTCAGATCTCAAGGCTCAGCTAGGTGTTTTAGTCAGTTTTTAAAGCTGGCTCATAGGCATTCTTGACAAAAAGTTACAGTTTGAAAAAAGAGGTAAAGTGGGTTTTAAATGATCAATTAATGTTTGATTTTGATCTAGATCAAATCCAATTAGTTTAGGGAGTCAAATTAGTAGATTCCAAGAGTCGGGTGTTTTAGTTTTTAAAAAAAATTAGCCGGACCCACTTTAGGGCTTGACTAATTCCATCAGATCAATATAAATACCATGGATAATAGGGATGTCTTAAAGGTGCTATTGATTATTATCATTAAAGGTTTTAGTATTCTTATACTTCCAATTGAAGTCAAATGGGCATGAAGGATTATACACATAGTAAAAAGGGTATGAGAATGTTACTAAGTATGATAGTTTGAATGGCCACAAGAAGAAAAAGACTTTAGGGACTAGATGTTTGAAAATTTTGAATTTGAGAGTAGAAGGTGAACTTATTGAAGGTAATTTGATTAGAGGCTTTTCTGAAGTGGCATGGTGTGGTGGAACTCTGGGTAAGGTGTAGCCAGTTGGCTTAGACACTAATGGAACAGTAGTCCTCTTGTTATCATTGGCACTGAGGAAGAATAATATCGATTAAATTTGGATGAAATTGATTCTAAACTTGTAATTTTGTATACACCTATGAATAAAGAAGGTGCAAATGGGGAGCCACAATATGCGATGATGGATTATGTCAGAGAAGCATTTCCTTCTATCACTAATCTATAAGTTGTTGGGGATCTTGCTGATGGTAAGACAATTACAGGTATTGGAATTGATAATGATGAAGGGACCCACATCTTAAGGTTGTTGTGATGAGGCACAAAGTAAAACGAAAAATAGAAGGAGATTTTTTTTGTCAAATGCAATAGATATGGGTCTAGCATGGATTTTGATAGCATGGGAGGTTGGTGGTGAAGGTCCAAAGTTTTGATACTGCAACAAATCATATGCCAAGAAAATATACCGATGGATTATATTACTAACCTAAAATATCTTCTTGCAGAATAAAATAGATAAAAAAGAAAACTGCAGGCAGAGGTATCATCATCGAACTATGAGCAAGAAGACTCAGCTTTTTCTAAAGAAGATTTCATCCCCTCTCATTCCCTTCCACTAATGGGTAAAAATAGTTATGCATGATCAATTGATTTATAGGAAACTTCCAGGTTAGATGCCATGAGGGTTGAGATGATGATGTTGTCATCATCATGCCAGCTCCAACCTCTTGCCACCTTTAACCAACCACTCAAGCACATAAAAAGTATTCAGGCACAACCATAGTGAGATGGAAAGGTTTTCTTCAAACATTGTATGAAGAATGTGAGGGATATATTGATACTACTTACAAGACCAATTTTCAATGTAGGTTGGAAATTTATGAAGTACATTTGACCTTTAAATATCAAATTGAGAATGATGGACCATTACTTACCAAATTTGGAGGTATTTCATGAAAAATGTGAAGCCATGATTTTAACTCCTACCCACAACTATTGTCAATTAATGGAAGGACCTTTTTGCAAGAAATTACTTGTAATGATTTCTATTAATCTGGGTAGAGTGAACAAAATTTTCCTTTAAAAAGAGTGACATTATTAAGGATAGGGGATTGTAAGTCTAACAAGCACATTCACGATTTAGGGAGGCATCCAACAATGGCATGGAGATAGTCTTTCCTATGCATGAATTTAATTGACCAAGCTTGGACATCTTCTATATGGCCTCATGCATATAATTCTTTCCTCTGGTTTAGAAAATAGAGGTAGTGAGTGCAGGAGAAGTGCTTTTCTTTTTGGATGAGGAATTTACATTGTGCAGAAGATTTACTTGTGGCTACAGTTTTGTTTTAGTCTCATGTGAAGAAATATTTTGGATTTTAGTCCCACAGTCAAGGTGTAGTGGAGTACATTTTCCTTTTTATAGGGAAACAAACTAATGTTCAATATCTAAAGCATCCACACTTTATGACAATGAGACCATACGCATGTGGGACCATTGACTTGGCAATGATGCAAAAGAAAAAAATTTGACAGTGCAATTGATGACATGGAGGAAAATTCACATGAGATCGAAAGCTTGAAGAAATAGAGTTGTGATCTTACACCTAGTCATATGATCAGGAAGTTTTAATCTTACACCAATCACATAGTCAGGAGTCTAAAATTGGAAGGATAAGATGCTATGCGAGTGTGAGATCAAGAGGGAAAAGTTTGAAGGTCATGAAGTTATAAATCATATGGCTAGAAGGAGGAAAAAATGGACTTAAGATGCTATGCAATTTCATAAGTTTAGAGGGCTAAATCATAAGGGTTACGAAGCTATGAAAATTTTGTAAGATTGGAAGGCTTAGGAATTTGAAGTTCCAAACTTACAAAAGGAGAGGTGGGTCCCACTCGAGTGAGATGGCCAAAGAAAATATGACAAGTGGCACCTAGGTGGCAGGAGATAAGGTAAAAATTAAAAACTCTAAAAATTAAAATCCAATATTCTCTAGAGCTTGAGTGCTCATTCTCAAAGAATAAAAATTTGAAATAAAATTTATATAGTCCATTGTTCAAACTATATAGCATTTTCAATTTTTCAATTTTAAAAGCCCAATCCATGGCCAGGGGCCAAATGTTTCAAATGCACACTAGGGGGGGGGGGGTATTTTAATACAAAATATGGAGTACAATATACTGTTGGAAATGAAGGAAGAGAAATTTTCCATTTTCATAGTAATAATATGTGCAGGTATTCAACAATAAGAAATATAGGCATTTTTGTAAAATATGGGGCAGTCTCAGCAAAATGAGTAATTTTCATGATTGAGCATCAGAACCAGTTGGAAAGCAACCAGGAAACTTTGTTGGCTCCATATTTGGGGGAAATGTTCTTAGAAATGTTATTTTGCATCCAAAATTGTATGGCATGGGTTTTGGCCTGAGCTTTAACAACACATTTTGGTCTTCTTGCAAATCAGTTGGGTTTCCATCATTTTAAAGATATTTCAAGCATTCTTCAAGAGTAGTGATGAAGATCTAATTTTTAGTTACAGGAAGAGAGTAGAGAGAATTTTTTCATTAGCAAATGGAAGATTTTCAAGCGGACAAATGGAAGTAACATAGAAGATTTGGCTTCCATTCTTTATAATCTGTTCTCTTCTCTTTCTCTAGGGTTGTTGATGGTTGGTTATTTAAAGACTATTCAGTGGAGCTCTAGATGTGATCCCACCATTCATGCCCAGCATTTTTCTCTGTTATGAACAACATTGTAATTTCTTTTGAGCATTTAGATAATGCAGTCATCTATTGTGTATTTTATGATTTTTTGCATACATTTGATGTATTGGTTTCAAGGAAATGAATACAAAGCTTTGTTGAAACCTAACATTTTGAAATACCAACATGACCCTTGCAGTATCTTGATGTGGGATAGTGCATAACTAGGACCCCCCACAAGCAATGTTTTTGGCATATAGGGACCCTTTTAGCCAGCTTCAATACCTTCTCAATGGGATTTTTTCTTTCTTTTAGAGGCAACATAGCTCTGTAAAATATAAATATGGGTCTCAAAATTCCTTTTCCTCAAGACTTGGTTGGGTGAGATTACATTACAATCAGTGTTTCTTCCTCAAAGGTTTTTGGAACTCCAAGCCTTCTAGTGCATGGATGAATTTTCGTGGATTCCTTCCAAATATGGCCTTCCACATCTAATATGGCCAATAGATATATCAATGACACAGAGGGCGGTTAATGATGGCAGCTAAAGATTTCCCCATTTGTCAAATTGTGTTTTTCCTTGTGTACCCAATGCATTTAAGGTTGTTAGAGAAGTGGAGTGCTCCTATCAATCCATGGGCACCTTGAGGACATAATTGGTAGGGATGTGACATAAATGTGTGTAAAGATCAAAATTTGTGGATAATATTTCCTTTCAAAAATCTCTTTCCTCATTTTCCACTTCTTTTTATCCTCCTTTCATGGCTTGTCAAGTGTAATTTCCTATTCTACAGTTGTTTATGTGAAGGTGGTAGTAGATTTTATAAATCTCAAAAATAAAGGTGATAAGTGAATTAGTTAGGGTAAGAAGTTAGTTTCTTGCCTAAAATTTTTAGATAGTGCCCTATATATAAGAATATCGTCGATTACTCTAGGGTCTATAAAAATTGATGATTTTATCCTCCATTTCATTGTAACTCTAGTGTTATTAATGAAAGTAGTGCCACTTTTTTTCTTTTACAATTTGGCTTTCTTGATGCATTGTTTGTCTTAGTGCTTATTGGTATTTTAAATGATGATTAGAGTAGAGGAATCTTGGAGTGTTTGCTATGGGATTCGTTTATCTTAGAAAGTAGTGAGATATTTCTATTTTGTTATTGTTATCTTTCGTGGCTTGGATAAATCTAAATGATCTTGTTTACTTTGGTATTATTTCATTTTTAGCACTTAATAATGTTAGATTTATTGATCGATCATGTGCTTATGTTATCCCACTATTCAAGCATGTATTGTTGATAATAATGGTGAAAAAGTAGACTATAGGTAGATTAAATCTCTATTTTTGTAGGCTCTTACTTTCATGGTATTATCATTTTGTAACCCCCCTTTATTTCCTTCCTGTGACACTTTCCTGTTAGCATGAATGCTAATGATACTACTTTGGGGGAGTATCCTAAGCATTGGAGAGTATTGACATGTTGCATTCATGACTGTGTTAGCCATTGATTTTAATATAGCATAGTTTCTATAAAGACTAGTTGAGTATTAGACAGAGATATTAATGGTACAAGCAATGGTTTGATTGACTATTGATGTGCATTAATGGACATGTTTGGCACAATGTCCTGATGATGTGGTTGAGTGCACAGAGTTTAAGTCAAAGATGTATCGAAGTTGTACATAATTTATAGAGAGCAATTCAAAGATATAGTATCAAAAAATTAGTTCCTTATGTTTTTCCGCTATCTTACATCTAAGATGTAATTAGGAGATGCATAGTCATGTAGTGACACAGGATAGTCTCTTGGTGATGTCAATGAGTGTGCAAGCCCTAGTATCGCACATGTGAAGTTTTTTATAAACTGTGAGCCGACAATACTATTGTAATTGTAATTAATTAATTATCTTATTATAATTAATTGGGAAGGCCTCAAGGCTGACTCAAGGAATTATTTTGAAGATATGGTATAAAGAAAAGATGTTGTCCTTGTTTGTAGTTTGTTGTGATTGTGGTATAAGTGTAAAGTGAGAAAAGGAGCAAAGTGCTTATTGAATATGAGTAAGCAATCCAAGGGATTATTGGATGCGAGTTATGTGATCTAGTTACAAGATTAGAAGGAGAAGAGGTCTGGTTGACAGGACAAAAGAAGAGGAAGGAAGTAAATTCCATTTCTATTATTTTGCAAGGAATAATATAGAGATCATTTGGACAGTGGGTTCATTGGTCTTGCCCTTGAAGCTATTTGGGCAGTGGGTCCAGTTGTCTTCCATAACTCCTAATAGGGTTCGCACAACTCCTAATTGGGTTGGAATCTCCTAACAAGGATTCAAAGTCTCCTAACACAGACTCATATATACTAAATGTATTCATAGATTCCTAACAATGTCCATCCTCTAACAAGGAATATTTATATTAGTACATCATCTTGTGGGTACCATCCCCACTAGGGTTTTCCCTCTAATCAAGGCTTTCCCTAGTTAACATAACTCATGTTATTGTGTATGAGTATCTTGTTGTGGTTTTATTTTACATTGATCATATGTTTAAGTTTGTTTAAGTTTGATAATTGTGATAATAGTTGGATAACTGATTCACCCAACCCCCCCCACCCCTTAATTACATTGGTGGACTATATATTCTAACATTTCCCAACTTAGTTCAAATGACCCATTGATGAGGCCAATCTAAGGCCTATTTAGTTCATATTTTTATATGCTTTATATGGTTAAGACTTGAGAACTTTATGAGTTTTTGATGAATTGACTCAGACTATTTATAGTTATTGCTTGGCCAAACAATGGTATTAGAAACCCAAAGCAATGGACTGCTTAATTCAAGATTGGACACCCCAAATGATTCTTAATGCACTATTTAGTCTCAATTAATTATCAACCAGGGACATAAAATTGGAATGGCATCTACAAAGTATATGCTTCAAACCTCCTCTTCTAAGCCTATTTAAGGAATTCAAATGCTTATGCTTCAAGAAAACTAAACTAAAACTAATAAGCAATTATATTCTAATCAAAGTAGGAAATTAAAGCTAGGAACTACTCCAACTGACTATATTGTAGGAATAGGCTACTAATTTTGGTATCAGTGGCTACAGGAATAGCAAAGTTCTAAAACATATAAATGAATAGGAAATGAACTTTACACTAACAAAGCAATTCACTCATCAAGTGGGCTCCCCTTGAATGAGTGAATGGTAAGTACAATCAAGATGAAAGTTGCAAACTTGAATTGAACATTCTATTCATCCATAAAAATGATTACACTTGATTGAAACAATATGCAAGAGTTCTATATTAAAAAACAATTTTGTTTGACTAACACAAAAGAGTCACAACAGTCAATTATTTAAAAGGAAACTACTACTAACTTCCTAAACCTATGAGCTCTTCATAATGAGGATTGGTTACAACTCATAAATTTTCATAATAGAAACATTATTAACCATGAACAATCTAGAATATAGTGCACACTAAGTCTGCATGTTGCATGCAATAGGAAGCATTGACTTGCTTTGCAAAGATTCTGTAATCACAGTTGGCTTTGATGACTCTTGCACTAGTATGTCAGACCTTGAGTATTTGTGTTCAACTCCTACAAGATAATTAAAACACACACATCCAACCATATACATATATATCCACATCATCGATATTAGGAAAAGGTGTTAGTCTTAATTATCACTCTTGCAAACCTATGGGTATAGGAGGTAACTACCCAAAACATTGCTTAGGAGAGAAAACATCGATTAATATTTATCACTATTATATTCACCATTTTTGTCCATGAATTTAAGTAGATATTATGTCTTTAGAGATATCCACATTTTATCTATGTTCACACACATATATATAATCATATACGTAGAAACCATAAGTTCATATGCTTAAAACCATAAATGTATGTCTATGTGAAATCAAATGTCTTAGAAAGAGGATTAAAAGTGGTGAGAAAGATGGCTAATTTAGGAGCCCATCAGTTATATTGTTATATGTGTGCACTTTGACATTTCTAAGATTGGATTAATATGTTATATATTATGCATTTACATAGAATGGAATGATGTATCTTTCTATCTTGCATTAATTGGGTAGTTCTTCATGTAGCCATGTGATAAGAACTCAAATCTAATATGAGAAAACATATTATGAATTTTATCTTGGGTATGTATTGTGATTTTTTCACATTAATTTTTTTCGAGAAAATGGTTAGTCAGCAATGGAAGAAGTCAACTTTAGAAGACAAAGTTTTGACAAGGAAATGGTTGACTATTGTGAGTTCATAATGATCCCATGACCTTTCATTTATAAGTTATTATTATGGGTTGAATCAAACTAGTTGACAATCATTATGGAACAGATCTAGAAGCCAAGAACTCCTAAATTCATGTGCAAATGAAGTGTAACTTATTCTTGTATTAAATAATGTTGTGGGTTATCAATCTTTTCATATCCCTAGCATTGGAGGATCCTAGATCTTAGGAGTTTTGTTTTATGGTGATGTTATAAATAAGATGATTTTAGACTCTTGAGTTTGGTTATTCCATCAAAACTCTTTTGAAATTTAGTAGTAGTTATAAATACAATTATGTTGTTTCAATATGTACTTATGAGTTGCTCATGAATAAAATGATACTTATAGTTCTTAATCTTTGAGTTGTTATTTATTCATTCTTCCGTGGGGGCCCACATGGGAGGTGATCATAGTTTGTAGCTAGGTAGGGATTAGTCTTTCATTTCCATAGAATAAAAGAATTTTTAGAAAAAATTTGCTTCTACAGCCATATGGTAACAATAAGTAAATAGCTCAATTTCATGCTTGTAGCCTCATTTCTAAATACTAGGGTAGATTTCTATTTCATTTCCTAGCTTAGTGTTTCTTTCAGCATTTTTTTTGCAAGGTCTCAATGACATATCAAATGAATTAAAGCATATACTTTGTGGGCATTATTTCAAGTTTACATCCCTAGTTGATAATTTAATGAGTTCAGTATGATATTTCAATACATTACTTTGCATTGATAAGATGCAAAGACAATGTAAAGAGGATGCCCAATCCTTAGATGCATAGTAATTATACTAACCAACCATTTTTGGCATCATTGTCGAGGAGCGATGCCAATTTAATCCATATCTGAAGTTATTGCTTAAGTTTTGTTTGTGCATTTTTATGCCTAGAAGAAGAGATCACCTTGGGAGATTCCTTCCCCGTAATACTCAATTTGAACCAAAATATATATTTAATCCCAAACTTGAGGAACCCAAAGTTGAGAACAAAGAAGAAGAAGAACTATTTGAAAATCTATTTGCTGATGTAGAGGACCAATTACCACCACCATTTGTTGAACCTAAGTATCCAAATAATCCATTAGCCATTGTTATTTATCCACCCCAACTTGTAGTTCCACCCCCAAGGATGTCTCAACCTACATTTCCTTTCCCTATCCCTTATTTGCATGATAACGATAATTTGAAAAATATACCTACCTCTAAGTTTCCCAAGTTTTATGGCCTTATCATAAAAGATCATGAAACCTTCCTTTTTGAATTTGATATACTCTAAAGGAGCTATGATTATAAAACATATTCCCACAAGCTAAAGTTGTTTCCATCTACTCTCAGGGAGGCTTCTCTAAGATGGTTCATGGGATTAGGTGTCAATGGTGTAAGAGATTGGGATGCAATGAAAAATATCTTTCTTGCTAAATAAAAGGAGTAATATAGGGGTTTTGATATGAAGGGAGATGACATTTTCAAAATATCATAGAAAGAGGATCAGACCTTGGAAGACTATGTCTCAAGGTTTATGTTTAACTTGCAGTGTAATACCCAACACCAATTGAATGAGGAATCCCATAAACATCTTTTTCTAAAAGGTGTAAATGATGCAAGTATAGAAGCTTTAGACCTTATGGTGGGAGGAGACATTACTCACTGGAACTAGAATGACATACAAAGTATATGCTTGAATTAGTCAAGAACTATTGTGAAGAAGGGTAAAGGGCTCGGGACCATGCCTAGTAAGCCTAATAGTTCAAGAGTATCTAAGGTGGAGTTTTCCAATCTCTTGTTTGATTTCAAACAAGACATCATTAATGATGTTGCCACTCACCTAGACAACATGCAAGAAAGAAGGAAGAAGGAAGAAGTTGACAATATGTTAGCTAAATTGTGTCCACACTATAGTGAGAGGAAGAGAAACTACAAATGCAATACCATTGCAAGATTGGAGCCACAAGAAATGCCTACCAAATTCAAAGCTATTGATGAACATGGAGAGGTACTCAATGTTTCTCAATGAAGTCCATGGGCCCAAAAACTAGGCATGCCACAAGACCCTCTTCAAAGTTATGGTAATAATAGTCAATGGAAACATTATCAGAATAGTGGTAATCAAGGCTTTAAAGATAATAAAAATTGGCTACAACCTCAGCAAGGTTGGCAGAAACCTCTGCAAAGTTGGGAACAACCTCAACTAGGATGGCAACAACCTTAGCAATCATCTAACCAACCCAACCAACATGTCTTAATACCACCACCTCAACAACAAGCTATAATGCCTCCTCCTATTGCCAATAATAACCAAACTAAGCAAACCCAACTGCCAGCTTAGCCTAATCCAGATCCTAAAAATAGCAAACCACCAACTTAGTAATAAAGTTATGCTATATCTTTGAATAGCATCCATTTAAGCTTAGGAACCACTCTTACCTCACCTCAAGGTCCTATAATCACAGAGGTTGAAGAGCCTTCTGCTAAAAAGGAGAAGTTATCCTCTCAAAAAGTTCCTCCTTTAGAAAAAGATTTATTGTTTTCTCAAAGGCTTGTAGAATCAACTATGCCTATGCAAAACCAAAGTTTGATAGATTTTCTTAACCAAATGAAGAAAATGACTATGAAGATACCATTACTAGATGTTATAAAAGAAGTTCCTATTTACAATATAGACATTAAAGAATCTTGCATAAAACAACCAGGGATAAAAATGAAAGATCCTAAAACTATCCATGTTGTAGGATAATTGTCAGACCTTATGTTAGAAAAGTTGACAGTACCTAAATATTTTGACCCAAGGAGTCATGTAGTTACTGTCACTATTAATGAAATTCGAGTGCAGAATGCCTTGGTTGATTTAGGTGCATCTATTAATGCAATGGAAAAAGAAGTGTTATCTCACTTGCACATTATTCTCCTTAGAGAAATACCAACCATTTTGCATCTCACTAATATTTCCACTATTAAACCAAATGGAATGATAGAGGATGTTATAGTTTCACTAAATTCTTGGGAATATCATGTAGACTTTGTTGTCCTTTCCCCAAAGGCCAATATGGGTGGGTGTCCTCTCATTTTAGGGAGGACATGGTTAGCTACTATAGATTCCTATATAGCTTGTAGGTTTGGAAAGATGACAATATCTAATGGGATGCATACCAAGAACTTGACCCTATAATCCCCCACTCAACCTTTGTTGCATGATGATCAAGTAGTCTAGCCTAATCTAGGAGACAAGGAACAAGAAATTAATTCACTCTGCCAGTTTATGATAACCAAAGATCCATTTTTAATCCCTTAATAATATGGTGAATTTATCTCATCAATTGTCACAAATGAATATAGAGTCAGTTCTCAGTTATGTTCACAACAAGATTGTACCTTGGAAACTATTCTGCCACCTCCAAATACACCTCAATATTTAGAGTCCTCCCAATTCCTTCATTCATTACTCTCACATGAGATGCATTCAAATCCAATTTCTTAAATATCCATGATGGAAAAAGTAAGAAGGTTTGAAGTGAGTTCAAGAAAAGAACTGAATATTAGTAATGTTTTGTCCTATTCATATCAAGAAAGTATATTAAAGTTCTTGCAATAGAATCAAAAGTAATTTGCTTAGGATTACACAAACATGAAGGGCATAGATCCTAAGCTTTTCAATCATAGGATTTACATTAGCCCAGAGTATAAGCCTATGAGATAACCTCATAGAAGGGTTAATCTTGTCTTAAGAGACATAGTCAAGATTGAATCACAAAAACTATTAAATGCTAGTTCTATTTACCCAATCTTTGATAGTCAATGACTTTACCCCCATTCATTGTACTAAAGAAAGGTGAAAAATGGAGATTTTTTGTAGATTATAGAGAACTGAATTTAGCCACAAAAAAGGACAATTTTTCATTGCCATTTATTGACCAAGTCCTTGACAGTTTAGCTGGAAAATTTATTTCTCTTTCTTAGATATTTTTAGTGGCTATAATCATATCCAAATAGCTCTAGAAGACTAGGAAAAAACCACTTTCACATGCTCATGGTGAACCTTTCCATACTCAATCTTAGCTTTTGGCTTATGTAATGCTCTAGCTACATTCCAAAGAGTTATTATCAGTATTTTTTCTGACATATCTAGTGAATGCATGGAAATATACAAGGATTATTTTACTACCTATGGGACCACTTTTGAAGAGGATAAAATGAATTTGGAAAAGGTCCTCAAAAGATGTCAGGAGTACAATATTTCTGTCAATAGTGAAAAGTGTTTTATGATGATGGAGGAAGGTGTTGTCTTGGGTCACTTCAGTTCATCACAAGGCATTCAGGTGGATTCTACAAAAATTGAAGTACTAAGTACTTTTCATACTCTTGAGAAGAAAAAGGAGGTGAGAAACTTTATGGGGCATGTTGGTTATTATAGAAGGTTTATCAAAGATTTCAATCAAATTGCCATGCCTCTCTACAACTTATTGAAAAAGGACTCTAACTTCTCTAGGGACTTTGATTGCAATAAGTCTTTCCTATAGCTTAAAGAGGTACTTACACAAACACCAGTATTGAGAGGTCCTAATTGGGGATTGTCATTTCATATTCACACTGATGCCTCTGACTATTCCATAGGGGTAGTGTTAGGACAAAAAGGAGTGGTAGAACATATCATTTATTTCATCAGTAAAAAATTGCATGGGCTGAATTTAATTATACTGTAACAAAAAAGGATTTTCTTGTAGTCATTTATGCACTAAATAAGTTTGGGCATTATATTATGAGTTATGATATATTTTTCCATAATGACCATTTAGCTATTAAATACTTGTTGAATAAACCTACCATATCAAGTAGACTAGTTAGATGGCTTCTACTTATGCAAGAATTTGATATCACCATTGTGGACAAACTTAGGAGAGCCAATGTAGTAGTTGACTTCCTATCTCATTTAGATGTCCCTGAGGATGTTGTAGTCATTGATGATAGATTTCCAAATGAGCATATTTTCTTACTATCAGCACAAAATCCATGGTATGTTGATATTGCAAATTATTTAACCATATGGAGAACACCTATTCATTCTTCTCCCAAGTAGAGGAAATTGTTAGTAGAAAAAAAATTCATTTTTTCTTGGATAGTTAGATTTAAGTTCTATATTAGTTAAGATCAAGTAATGCGTAGATGTGTTAGGTAAGATGAAACATATGACATTCTTCGGGCATGTCATGATGAACCATGTGGAGGTCATTTTTCTACCAAAAGAATAGCCTTTAAAATATTGACTATAGGATACTACTAGCCAACACTTCACAAAGATGTAGCTAGTTACACCAAGAAATATGATAAATGCCAACACATGGGAAGGCCTACAAAATCATATGAGATGCCCCTGTAGCCACAAGTTGTTCTAACACCCTTTGACAAATGGGGGACTGACTTTGTTGGACCTAATGAACCTACTCACAAGGTAAATCTTACATTCTCATTTGTATTGATTATGTCACCAAGTGGGAACAAGCCAAACCAATGGAGCATCTAAGGGACAACAAAGTTGTCAAATTTTTATGTGAATCCATTTTCACTAGATTTGATGTTCCATTAGAATTGGTATCTAACCAAGGTCCTTAATTCACTTCAAATCTTATAGCTTCTTTGATGGAGGAATATAAAATTCAGCATGGAAAATATTCTACCTACCATCCACAAGCCAATGGCCAAGTGGAGGTCACTAACAAGGAACTTGAAGCCACCATTACTAAAATAGTGCTAGTTCATAAAAAGGATTGGGCTACAAAACTTCTTGAAGCATTGTGGGCTTACATAACTACATGGAAAACCACCACTAGATTCACCCCTTTTCAAATTATCTATGAAAAGTCTGCTATGATGCATGTAGGATTTGAGCATAAGATATTGAGGACAACATTAGAATTAAATTTGGATCTTACTACTGCCTAGTGGGAGACAATTTTCACACTCAATGGATTAGATGAATGGAGAAAATTTGCCTTGCACAATACAAAGATGGTGCAACAACAAAGGAAACAATAGCATGACAAGTTTATAAAAGATAAATAGTTTACAATTGGTGACTAAGCCCTTCTTTATGATTCCAGATGTCAACATACACCTAGAAAATTTCAAACAAGGTGGTTAGGGCCTTATGAGATTGTTTTTGTCTTTCCAAATGGTGCAATTCAATTATCAACCATTGATCCTATGCACTTCAAATTGCTCATAAATGGAAAAAGGCTTAAGATTTATCATAAATCTCAAAGAAAACAAGAGTTCCTACAATGGTTTCAATCCAATGATGTTGAAGAGTCTCCTATAGCATATGGACTTGAGCCTTTTGTTGAGGACCATTCTTCTCTTTAGATTTCACATCATTTCATAATAAATACTTTCTTTCCATAAGTACATTCTTCATAATAAATTCCACAATTCCACCTCACACTTTCTCTCATTTCACCTCTCCACATCATCATTCTCCACCACAAGATAACATGTTGTTGATGTCAACACTTTGACAGGTTCGTACATACTATCCATAGTACATATTTATCATTTGTTTTACTTTATTAGTAGTGCTATTGTCACATGTGCAATTGTGGGACCAATTGCTCAATTAGGTTCAGGGGGAAGGTATTATTATTTTCATTTTTTGTGACCATTTTTTCATATGCTATTTATTTTTCAAATCTTTGCCAATCTTACCACATATCCAATTTTTCCTATGACATGATAGTTCTAAAATTTCACACATTTTGCTAAGATGGTTGGTACATGAAATCTGAGGAGATAATTATGGGAAATGAACTTGAGATATGTTGAAGATTTGTAATTATGGTTCAATAATAGCTTAACTTCTCTATCTTTTTCATTTCCTCCTGTAATAGTTTTGATTAAGTAAAAGCAGGTTTTAAAGGACCTGAAACCTATACAACAACAGAGTTCTAGAAACAAGCAAGACAAAAGAACTACAGAGAAAAGAAACCAATACCAAGCATGAAATAGACCTCAGAAAACAAAAAGAGGTCATAGAGGACAGTGCTGGAAAAAATAGAAAAATTCTAGCAAAGGAATAGCAACTGACCAGCTAAGGAGTATTGATCAGATTCACAGCCTGGTCCACTAGAGAATGCATGGTTTCAGCAGCAGCTTTGACCTCGTCTTTCCTACTGGTTTCCTCAATCTTCTTCGAATGGGCCTAGGTACACATACTTGGTCCTTGAGAATTAGCCCCCAAGGGAGAATCCTAGTCTTTACCTACCTCATTCTTCTTCAGGAAGGTAGAAACATTTTCCACCATCTGCTTAAGCTATTTTTCCATGTTGCCTAGTTTGGAATCAAGTTTTGACACCTTCCCCTAGACACTACTAATATCCTTGTCCATAACCCTCTATTTAGCTTTCAACACAGGAATCTTATGCATCAAATTTTTAACCTCTTCAGCATTTCCTATGACCTCTAAGAGCTTGTCAATATGTTGTCCTAGGGTTCTTTCCCCTCTTGTCATTTTGGAAAATTGTTCCATTTCCTTGTTTAGTAGAAAAATTTTATGCTTTAAAATTCCAATGTCCTTCTGAATAGAGCCCAAGTTGCCAAACATACCTTTAGAAAACCCTAACCCACTATCATCCCCTTCAGATTTAGATCCTTGCTCATCAATATCAGCATCATCATCATCTTTAACTTTCTTAACATTTGTATTGACCTGATACCGCACAGGCTTCCTTTTCCTCTCCAAGTGTTGAGCTAAAGGCTCATCATCATAATGCATAGACACTCTCTCATCTAGACAACCCTTACCTTTACCTTTACTACCTCACTTGTTTTTGATGTGCTCATGAACAATTTCTTCAATAAAATCACTTTCCCTCTCCCAGTCAAAATCCTCCTTCTTAGTATTCTTCTTCTTTTTCTTATTGCTACCATCAGAACCAATTTTAGGGCTAGCTAGACCTCCTTCAACCTCATCTTGTGTATCAGAGTCATAGCCTTTTTCTTGAATACTCCCTTTAGTATCTTGATCTTCTACTTTAAAATTCCTTGGTTTCTGGATTTTTTTAGATTTGAGCACATTCATGATCAAAACCATAAGCCCTTCATGGCATACATGTTCCCCAGTTGGGTCACGTTGAATGGCTTGAGTAGAAGTGGCAAGAGATTGCAATAGGTAGGAAGGAAAATTCACCCTAATATTATGTCAAAAATGGTTTGCAAGCACAAAGTGATAACCATACAATTTGGTATATCTACCATCCAAAGTTAAATATTCCATAATGACAAAGAAAATAAACCACCACGGATGAGACACAGAAGCTGGGTTAAAAGTTACTTTTTCCATCTCCATGATTTAAACTATTCTCTACTACAAACCCTTGTTGTGATTTTGAAAATCATTTGTTGATGTGAACTTCTTTGTCTGTGTTTTCTACCCTAAGAAGATGGGTGGAGATTTTATTCAACATGAACCTACAGTTTATAATGTTTTATTAGGGGACCAAGCATGCAAGCTAATTTTTCAAGCCAGAGGTTGGCTTGACTACTTTCAGAGGCTTACCAGCTAGAATAATGAAGTGGCCACTCAGTTTTTAAGCACATTGAGGAACAATGTAGCTAT
Organism: Cupressus sempervirens; assembly: GCA_028749045.1. Lineage (NCBI taxonomy): Eukaryota > Viridiplantae > Streptophyta > Pinopsida > Cupressales > Cupressaceae > Cupressus > Cupressus sempervirens. The sequence goes on from CM053785.1 coordinate 477,395,641, forward strand.
GGTCAAAGGGTTAAGGGTGTCATTTGCAGAGGAGATTGTGGTAGAAGTAATGTGATTGTCATAGGATGGAGAGGAGTTTTTATAAAAATTTGACCCTACATCAGCTAGAGCTCAGTTTACATTGCATTTAGAGCCACCATTGGATGTTAATAAGAAACAAGGCAGGAATAGATTGTCATTGTTGGACCTTTACAAGAATTGTGTGATATATATCATTAGATATTTTACTTGTGAAGGATGGAAAGCATTTCTACATTATGTTCAATTTAATTTGTTAAGATGTTTGTACCATGATAATAGTATGGTAAATATTCCCAATTTCTTATTTCATATTTTGGAAAAAAAAAAAAAATAGGGCTTCACTCATACAAGAAGGTAAGCTTAACCTTGTTTCTCATCATTGTCTGATTAAGTTAATTGTGGAAAAGGCATTAAGGGAAAAACATATGTGTCATGGGAAGACTTTCTTTTAGGAGAATGTGAGAATCAAACCCCAAGTCTTATAGGAAAAAAAGTAGGAAAACAAGTTCATACTGAAGATGGGGTTAAGAAGATAATTGAGGAAATGGAATCAACATCTTCTTCCAGGAAATCTAGATGTTCTAGACATAAAAACCCTGAGAATTCTCCTGGAGCCTCTACATTTGGGTTAGACTAGGCCAAAGGTAGGAAGAAACTAAAATTTTCTAAAGAAAATACTACACCCTCTCCCACAACAATTAGGGCTTCTATGAAGAAGAAACAAAAAGGAAGTGAAATTCCCTTTGGTTCCTATCAAAAGATAAAGGAAGATGTTCCTAGGAAGCAAAATAAGCCTGTAAAAGTAGAGGAGACACCAATAAGGAGAAGCCCTAAGGGGGAAAAAAATTTGTTTGTAGATAAGCCACTTGAGCAAGAGGTATATGAACCTAAGAGTCCTCAACAAATTCTGTTTGATTTACCACCTGAGGTTGAAATAGAGAAACACCCTACAAATAAAAAGAGTGAAGAATATATAGTAATTGAAGATGATTCTCATTCTGATGAAAGAAACTTTATATTTCAAAGGATGGGTTCATCTTCTGATGAACCTTAGTCATTTAATGACTCTATAAGCTCAAAAAATGACAATATGTCAGAAGGAGACTTCCTTATGGAAGAAGATATTCCAGAGTCACCTCCTGTTGCATCAGGAGGAAACTTTTTTGAAGAAAATTTTGGGGTTGACATTAGTTTTGTAAATGAAGTGGCAAAACAAATACTTAAACAAGGATTAGATGCATTGGCCTCAATTGTCCAACAGATTGATAAACCAAAGGAGACAAGAGTAGAGGAGACACACCCTGAAGGGGTTAAAATTCTGGTTTAAAATGAGATTGATGTTCCTAGCATGAATACCAAGCCAAGTACCTCTCATTGTCATTACTCTTTGTAATCTTCTAGTTGTCCAATCAGTTAACTTTGGAATGAGAACAATGGAGGTAGCAATAGAAAGCATTGAATCAAGTTATTGATAGTCATTATCAGGATCTTGTGGAAAAGAAGGAAGAAGTAGAGTAGTTACAAACTAAGTTTACCAAGGTAACCTTAATGATACCTGAACTTATGAGTTGTCATTCTCCATCTTCAGTGTATGCATTATTCTTAAGAGAATAGTTCCTAAATTATCAAATGACTTTTGTAATGAGAGATAAATCTCCATCCTTGGTTGATCTCCTTGAGTTTTCACAAGCCTTCCATAGTTCTCCTACAACAATACAAAAAAAATTATGTGAGTTTTTCCTACATAACCTTGCAGTACCTGACAATAGAGAATGGAATACCTTGTTGTATGTTGGGGGTATTCAATTAAGAGCCCTTATGTCATGGATCCAAAATGAAATGAGTAGGGAAGTATAGGCTAAGTCTTATATGGAATTAGAGGAAGAGATTCCTCTATACCTAAGGCCTAAAGATCCTAAAACTTGTTATTATGATTGGAAGATTTCCCCATTGGGTATAGGAAGCCATGCAAAACTATCCCCTCAAGAATGCAGCATTTGATAGATATGATAAAATATCTAAGATAGAGCTTCCTGAGGCTATGAAGGTAATACAATGGCAATGGGATACTATGATAGAGGATCTCAAAAATAGGGAGCCACACTCACCCCTTAACTTCATTTTGGCTAACAAAAGAGCTCCTTGGTATATAATCTTAGGCAGGCTTCGATAGAGTTCCTAGATTCCTCTTACCTTCCAACCACCAATGCTTATTTTTCATTTGCTAGCTAATGTTGAAAATTTGAATGATTATGATATGGTAGAGGAAGTTAGAAGATGGGAAAAGTACAGAGACACAAAGGGCTTTTATTGGAGCTTTGCAAGAGGAGGTACAGGACAAAAAACTATTACAGACTACAGAATGTCAGCTAGGGTAAAGAACTTCATGTTTGTTGGAGGACTAGAAAAAGTAATGTCGGGGGGAAATGATGAGGCCAATATAAGGACTATTTAGTTCATATTTTTATATTTTTTATATGGTTAAGAATTGAAAACTTTATGATTTTTTGAGGAAGTTGTTTAGATTATTTATAGTTATATTGTTATTATGTGTGCACTTTGACATTTTTAAGATTGGATTAATATGTTATTTATTATATGGCTACATAGAATGGAATGATGTATCTTTCTATCTTGCATTAATTAGGTAGTTATTCATATATCCATGTGATAAGAGCAAAGCTAATATGAGAAAACTTATTATGAATTTTATCTTGGGTATGTATTGTGATTTTTTCATGCTAATATTTTGAAGGAAAATGGCAAGTCAACATCAAAAGACAAAGTGTTGATGAGGAAATGGTTGACTATTGTGAGTTCATGATGATCCCATGACCTTTCAGTTATCAGTTATTGTAATGGGTTGAATCAAAGCATTTTTCAATCATTATAGAATGGATCTAGAAGCCATGAACTCTTAAATTCATATACAAATGAAGTGTAACTTATTCTTGTATTAAATAATATTATGTTTTGTCAATCTTGTCATATCCCTGGCATTGGAGGATCCTAGATCTTAGGAGTTCTATTTTATGTTGATGTTACAAATAAGATGGAGAATAGATTCTGGAGTTCAATTATTTCATGAGAACTCTTTGTAATCTAGCAGTAGTGATCGATAAAATTATGTTGTTTCAGTATGTACTTATGAGTTTCTCATGAATAAAATGATACAATTCTTAATCTCTGATTTTTTATTTATTCATTCTTCCATGGGGGCCCACATGGGAGGTGAACATAGTTCATAGCTAGGTAGGAATTAGTCTTTCATTTCCATAGAATAAAAGCATTTTTAAACCTTTGTTATCTTGCAGCCATATGGTAACAGAACTGTTGGTTGCTTCTTGTAGCATAAGTAAATAGCTCAGTTTCATGCTTGTAGCCTCAATTTTGAATACTAGGGTAGATTGCTATTTCATTTCCTAGGCTAGTGTTTCTTTCAACATTTTTGTTGCAATGTCTCAATGACATATCAAATGAATTAAAGCATATACTTTGCAGGAATCATTTCAAGTTTACGTCCCTAGTTGATAATTTAATGAGTTCGAGCTGGTATTTTAGTACATTACTTGCACTGATAAGATGCAGAGTCAATGTAAAGAGCATGACCAATCCTTCAATATAGAGTCACTATAATAACTAACCACACATCACCAAAATCCAATGAACAAAATGAATTGTTGAAGACTTGTCTACCTTATTATATACATTCATGAAGTTACATACATTGACAAGGTATATATAACATTTATATGTTTTCCTTTATGTAGTTTCATTTTAATTTTATGGTTAATTTCTAAGTAGGGGTTTGACTAAGGAAAGCTCTTTTAACCCAACAATTTATTTTTTATATTTGCAAGAATAGGTGATGAAGTTGTTGCAAATATGAAAAGTACATTATCCAATGCATTATCCTAAAAAAAATCAAAAATAAGTGTAAGGTACATAACTGCCAAGGAACTCAACATCCAAGTATAGAATGGTCAAGGAATTATATACCATCCAAATTTTCTTCAAATTGAAACTATGTGTCAAATTTTCTTTCTATTTTCTATTCCAAGTTGCTACAAGTTACTAGCTTATTTATGTGTCTTTCTGATGAATCTTGTTAATTATGCTTACCTAGTCTTCTACATTACATTCATTAACTATATTCCCTCAAAATACCTTATCTTAATCATTATTCAAGAAGGATTATTGTGTCCGCTTGACGCTTTAAGTCCTACTTGACTCTACTGGGTCATTTGCCTTCTGATAGTACATTAAAAGAAAGGTAGACAATCCCTTTATCTCTTATGCATTCCCTTTTCTTATTGTTCACTAAGAAAGTCATTTTTTTCTTTTGTTTCATCCAAATAGATAATTTGGAGTCATGTATATCAAGGTTTGATGTTGGGAGGTATTTGATAGATCCATAAGGTGGTTATAATTTCATAGCATTCCAAGTCAAAATGGACCTCTCTATCAATATCAAGAAGGTCCAAAACCCTAAAATTGATTATCAAAGTGTCAAAATGGAGACCTCTCTCATCTGTTACAATAATTTTTCAACCCCTAACCTTAATTTTTTTATACACCAATATGGAATCCATAAATATAATTCCATATTGTATGACCCTTTTTATGTAAGTATCTAAAGGGAGGTTAACAAAATTGGTCAATAGATAGGGAATATTTTGCAAAGTATATGCTACTCTCATAGTCTCTAAATCATTTAATGTTCATATGATATGTTAATGGAATTTATCTTAAATTAATATATTTTAATCACTTTAATATTTAGAGTTCTATGATCTGTCATGAACATTGAAGCCCTTGATCATCTGTAGCTAGTGTGGGGCTAAAGACTAGGCACCACCATAAGAACTCATATGTGTGAGCTACTGTCAAAAAGACACATTGCACCCAAAAAATAATGGGTTACCAAAACCTATTCCTTAAGGGACTCTATTTTTTCTTCTTCTTCTTAACTACAACATTAGTAAAGAATATTTTGAAGGGACGTGAAACCTTTTAAAGAGAAGGTTTTGAAGGGACCTCAAACCCACAACTAGAGATATTCAAGGCTACTCACTAGATAAAATGGGACAAATCAAGATGGGGCAAAACCAAGAGCAGGGGATAAGTCATACAAGCTCTTTCCTCAATGACAATATGCTACATGAAAACAAAAAACCAAGAGAAGCCATGTGGAAAGGGGAAAATGAAAAGAAGATCTCAGTGGTATTTGGTTGGTTTGGATTGCATGTTGATTTCTCTTGGTTTTTTCCTTTTCATGTTGCATTTTGTCTTTGAGGAGGTAGCTTGTATGGATCACCCCCTACTTTTGATTTTCCATGTCTTTCTTTTTCCCATTTATCTAGTGAGTAGTCTTAAATATCTCTAGTTGTGGGTTTTGGGCCCCTTCAAAGCCTATTTTTCTGTTAATAAAAAACACTAGCAAAATTGTCATAAGTTTTGATTCAATAGTCAAATTTTCACAATGAAGTATTATTATAAATGTGGTTCCATGTAATTTTTTTTTTTGGTTGGTAATAGATTTTTTATATTATTAAAATATCCTTTTTACAAAATTACATCTAGGCTTTAAATTATAGCCTTCATTTGCACATACATATATCATCTCAAACAACCATCTTTCTATAAATATTTAAACTTCAATCTGTTTCCTAAGTCCTAAACCTAAATAAAAAACACATATACATCTTGGCATATCTTAATTGGCCATCAACAGAAAAACATCAAAAATGAGGAAAGTTTTTGACACCTATCATGTTGTACTCTTTTCCCATTTTCCACTTTCCACTCCCTCACTTGGCCTTGGCTCCTACTCGACCTCATTTCCACCTTGCATCTTTTTGCTTCTTTCTCCTTGGTCGTCCAAAAACTACCATCAAAAACTATCTTTTTTATCATTGCATTGATCTACATCATTGCTTTCATTCAACTATCCATCCTCAAAATTTCTTTCAACAATTTCGTTCTTCATCGCCCATCTTAATCCAAACAAAAATGGCCCATTTTACTTTTCTCCTTCTTCTTCACTCTTCCACCCTCACTGGGAATTTGACCTTGACCACCCTCCTAATCCTTCTTCCTCCTGCACTTCTCTGCTTCCTTGGGTGGGCAATGAAAAAGCCCATAACCCTTCAACCACTTTTCTCTAGAAAGACTCCTATTTCATCCACCAGCTTAGCCCAAGCCAACTTTATCTTGGCTTTATAACCTTCCTTTTACACCCCTATTGGCCACCATAGAAAACCCACCCTTCCAATTCTCATGCCCTCTTCATAATTTTCATAACATTCACTACAATCAAAACCTTTCCCTAGCCATTCCCACTCTAATAGGGATTCCATTCCCACAATTAAATCATTCAGAAACAAATTTCTTATTACCCATTACACTTCTTCCATCAAGCTTGCTATCTCCAGCCCCCATGCTATTATTATCATCGCTATATCCACATTTATCTTCCAATGATGGGAGGCATTTTGAAACAGCTCTCTAACCATCTCCTTAACAGCTTCTATCACACTTGGCATTGGGCATTTGAGCAGCAGTTTCAACCTCTTGTCTGGCACCAATCCAAACAAAGCCTTTTGTTGTCTACTAGATTTAAAGGTAAATGTCACTTCCATTCTGCCTTTTAATTCAGTCAATATCACTTCTATAGAGTCATTGTTCAAACTGTTAGAATAGCCTTTCCACCTTTACTATATATTGCCTTCATCCAACTTTCACACTAAAGGAAACGTCGCATCAACCTTCTGCACAAATCATGCTAACCCTGTTATCACATCTTGTCATGATGAAACCATTTATTGCCACTTTTCCAAATCTACCCATCAACTTTCCTAACAATCCTTTATGATGCCAGTCATCTTTCCATCATCTCTAAAAAGCATTCAACTAGTCTTAAAAAGAACACCAACTAATAAATGCAAAAAACCTCTTCATCAATTCCTTCCCAATGGCTACAAGTTTCAAAAATTGGCCTTTCATCCTCCCTTAAAGCCACTACCCAATTTGAAAGAGTATCTGCATCTTTGTTTGCTTCTCTAAAAATATGAAAATTTTGAAATTCCTCAAATCCATTTAACTCCTCATTAATAGACACTAACAGATTTCCTATGTGCCATACAGAGATCGAATTATTGCTCATGGCTTGCACAACCACCATCGAATCCCCTTCTAAAATAATTTTTTCCCTCCACATCTTTTATACACATTTTAATGCTAACAATGTTCCTTGGAACCCTACTTCATTATTTGTCCCATCCTATAACCTTAATGCTCCATATGCCACAGTCTCCCCTATATAGTCCTTTATAATGCATCTTGCTCCTAATTTCCAAAGGTTTCCTTTAGAATCCCCATCAAAGTTTACTTTTAACTAGCCTTCTTCAAGAGCTACCCACTTCACCTCTTCCCTTTTATTTGTTTTAGGATTTGATTTTCCCTTGGCTCCTGCCTTTCCTATTTTAATCCATAGCCACATTTTTTGAATTTCCTTGTCATAGTTTATAAACACACATTTTGATATATTTTTCCTAATGACTGCAGCATTCATTACTTCTTCAATACAATGATCAGTCCTTTTTAGAAGTTGATCGATTGTCTCTGATCTATCCTAAAAAATCCTCCTATTCCTTTCCTTCTAGACCTCCCATATAACAATTGAGAAACTCACTTTCCAAATGCATTCAAATAAGTTTCTTCTTCCTACACTTAGCCATGAAATAAAGAAAGCCTTAACAGATGGGCTCCATGGTCCAGACCAACCCAATTTTCCTTGAAGGCATCTCCAACACTTTGCTACTATCACAATTTAACAATAAATGATCAACACTCTCCTCTTCCTTTCCATACATAACACATTTTGTAGGGGCCTAGAAACCAAATTTTATTCTTCTATCCCCTATTAGGATTTTTCCTTGTATTGCTAGACATGCAAAGGTTCCATCCTTTGGGAGAATTTCTTTATTCCAACACAAATCTTTGGCCTCAAAACTTTCTTCCTCCTTAGTGTCTAAGATTTCATATCCAAGCTTGATTGAACTTACCCGATGCTACTGCACACCAACTAATCTTATCTTCCCTATTAATTATGCAAACCTTTCTTCTCTTAAAGATATCCCTTAGGGATTTTTCTTGTCCTTCAGATAGGCCTTCCACTCTCCAATCTTTCCACATCTTGTTTTTCCCAAATACCCCTTCCACTTCCTCCATATAATTTCTCACATTCCTGCCCCACAAATCACACAATATCTATTTCATTTCTCTATCCCCTATTTCCTCATCTAAAGATTTGTTTCCATTCCATGAGTCCACCCAAAACTTTTCCCTATTACCATTACCTAGGACCCATGAAATATGGTATGTTATGACATGTCTACATGAAAGAATAAAGTTCTATATTGTAGAACCTTTAATTGGGTTTTGAATAGTAAAAATCCTTATATTCTCATGAGAATTGAAATATTTGGCTTTAAGAATCCTAATCCACATTTTCTCTACATCGTTTTCCATTTGCCACACCAACTTAGCCCCCAAAGCAATATTCATTGTGTTCCAATCTCTAATTCCTGCACCTCCAAACTTCTTAGGTCTAAAAAAAAATTCCTTTTTAAGTAATGGCCATTTTTTCTCCTCTCCCACCCCACTCCAAAAGAATTTCCTCATCTGCCTTTCCATTAAGTTAATCACCTTCTTCAGGATTTTTAAACACATCATTGAGAAAATAAGCACTATTGAAACCATAGATTTTAGCATCAAGATCCTTCCTATAGAAGTCAACCACTTACCTTTCCATCCTTCCATCTTCCTCAAACATTTTTCTACCAATCCCTTCCAAACTTCACTTCTATTTTGCCCTTGAAATAAAAGAATGCCCAAATACTTACTTGGAAGATTTTCTTGCTTTATATTCAGAATTATTCCAATAGCTCTTCTCCTATAAAGAGGGGCATTAAAAAAGAAAATTTCATACTTTGCCCAATTTACCTTTTGTCCTGATACTTTTCCATAAATTTCCAAAGTTTTTGTCATTAGTCTAGCTTCCTAATCCGAAGCTTTACCCATTAGAAAAGTGTCATCCACAAACTGCAAATGTGAAATTGGGTCTACTCCCCTTGCCACCTTTACCCCTTTCCATAGACCTCTAACCCTTTTTTCTTTAATCAACCTCCCTAACACTTCAGCCAATATTATAAATAGGAAAGGAGATAAAGGGTCCCCTTGCCTAATCCCTTTGTCTAACCCAAAAAAACCTTGGGGACTACCATTAACCAACACTAAGAACCTTACAAAGGATAAACAACCATTTATCCAACTAATCCATTCCTCCTTAAAACCAAATTTTTTCAAAACTTTGAACAAAAAAAACTCTATTTACCTCATCATAAGCTCTTTTAATATCCAACTTTACCATCATTTTTCTAAGTTTGTTTGTTCTAATTGAGTGGATCATTTCATGGGCAATAATCATCCCTTCAAAAATAGATTTTCCTAGAGCAAATCCACTTTGTTCCTCTGATATTACATCATTCAGTACCCCTTTAAGCCTATTGGCAACTACCTTTGAGATGATTTTATACACAATATTACATAAAGAGATTGGTCTAAAATCATCAAAAGATTTACATTAATCCCTTTTTGGAACTAATGCAATAAAAGTATTATTCAAATCTTTTAGAACAAAGCCCCCTCTTCTAGATTTCTCCACCATCCCCCAAATTTCCTCTTCTATACACTCCCAAATGAGTCTAAAAAAACTCCTTGTAAAGCCATCAAGCCCTGGACTCTTATCTTTACCCAAACCCCATAAAGCATTGTTCACTTCTTCTTTGGAGACTTCAGCATTTAACCTTGCATTTTGCTCATCTGTGATACAGCTCTAAATGCACTCCAAAACATCCTTATCTAAAGCCTCCACCCCATCCTCAGCTCTTCCTCTTTCTTTGAAAAAATCTACTGTCACTTTCTTTATCAATTTTGGATCACCAATCACCTCACCCTCTCCATTCTTAATAGAATAAATTTTATTGTGGCCTCTTCTTATTTTAACTAAATTATGGAATAATTTTGTGTTTCTATCCCCTTCTTTCAACCACATTTCTCTTGAATTATGCCTCCAAAATGCTTCTTCTCTTAATAGGGTTTCATCATACTCTTTTTTTAGCCTCTTTTCTTCTTTGAAATCTTCCTCATTCATCCCCTTTTGAATTATTCTTTCATTCAAAGTTTTAAGTGCTACTCCCAGTTACCCTTTTCTTTTAAATATGTTTTAAAAAGATTCTCTATTCCACACCTTCAGTTTTCCCTTTATATATTGAAGCTTCTTTAAAAAATTAAAAGCCTTGTTTCCTTCCCACTCGGGTGCCTCCCTCCACCATTTTTCTACCATCTCCTTAAATCCATCCACCCTCATCCACATAGCTTCAAATTTGAAAGGGAATAAGTCAGGAGTATGTTCTTCCTGTATTCTTAGACTAATAGGGAAGTGATCTGATCCATGAATATGTAGAATTTCAGCATCAACAGACCAATCAACTCTTGTCCAATCCCCCCCTAAAAGGAACCTATCCAATTTTTGAGCAATATTTACAAACCCTTGCCTCCTGTTGTTCCATGTAAAATACCCTTGCTTAAAGGGAGTATTGATAAGACCATTTTCCATAACAAAGGTCAAGAAGTCCTCCTATTTAGTTGACCACCAACCTTTACCCCCCTTTTTTTCTTCTGGTCATAGGATAGCATTGAAATCACCCCATAAAATAGTGATTTAATCTTGTAAGATTTCCAACATCTCTATTAGTGTTTTCTAGAGTTCTCTCTCCTCTCTACTCTGAATTGGGCCATAAACATTAAGAACATTGAATTCATATCCTAATTATTTTGAAGAAACTTTTATCCACTACCAATTCTTGTCCATCTGCATTACACTTCCATTCACTATCTCCTTATTTCATAAAACATACATTCCTCTTGAAGCTCCCTCAGCAGTCACCCACTCACTTTCCCATCTAAACAACTTTCTTCTCAACCCCACCAAATCATCCAATTTATCTTTATTTCTTGCATTAACACTACATTTGGTTTTGCTTGATCTAGGCCTCTCCTGATCAATTGCATTTTTTCAAGGGCATTACAGCCCTTGACATTCCACGATAGGATCTTCATCCCTTCTAGGAGGGGTTCTTTCTCCTTCCCATTTTTAGTTTACTTTGACTTCAGGCACTTCCTGTTATCTGGATCAATGCATTGATGGTTCTTCTTCCCCTTTTTTAGCTCTCCCCAATATTTGCTTTATGTTTTTTACTTTTTGATTTCTCTATAGTTTTTTTTTCTTTAATGATCATATTTTCCTCCATCCCAAAGAAATATTCTTCACCATCTCCATCCCTTTCCTCTTCATCCTCATTTAGACTTTTCTCTGAGGTTAATTCCCTTGATCTTCCTTTCAAGTTTCTTATTGGATAAATTTCAATATCCTTAAAACACTCTTTAACCTCCCCTCCATTTCTCCTTCCTACCCCATCATATACCCCTCATTTTCCTCCCACTCCTTTTGTGATTCTTCTAGCCTTTCTGATATCATTATCATCTAGCATCCTTCCTCCTGAGGTATTTGAGTTCCCTCTACTTCCCTACTACACCTTATTTCATTTCCTTCTAAAGTTCTATTTTCCCCTCTATCGTCACTAACTTGCCTTGACCTTTGTTCCATCCTTATTTCAACAGTCTCACTCACCATTTTCCTTTGCAGATCTTCACCACTATTTTTTTCACTTTGTAATTTTTTTTGGAGCATTCACAGCTTTCCACAACTAATACTTTTTCTAGACCCACTTCCAAAAGCTCACGTTCCCCAAACCTTCATTCCTAATAGTTATTTGCTCTTGTTTTCAGCATCATAACATTCTCCACCTCTGTATTATCCCTTTTCATTAGATTTTCCTTCGCATCCTTCTTGATTTCTTTTATCCTAGCTATCTCTATAACCCTCTTGAGTAGCCTTTCCTCTTCTTTTTCCTTATAATGTCCTTCTTGTTTACAACTTTCTAAGTCATTTTCCTCACACAAGCAAAACTCACATACCTTCAACCCTTCCTCTATAGACACCAACTATCTCCAAACTTCTCCAGCATTAAAGATCTCAATTAGTTCAAGGATCGGATGGAAATCCTTCCACATTATACATATTCTTGGGAACATTTACAAAGCTTCTCTATCTACCATTTCCACTGCCTTAATAAATGTTCCTAGTGGGGTAGATTTCTCAATCCTATCCACAGAGGGAGTTCCTAACAAAGGATTCATGGTCTATTTCTTCATATAAAACCCATATCCATCCATAAAATAAGGGCCACTATTCAAGATCCAATCCCTATCTTGTGATATATTCACTGTCACCATAAAAAAACTATTTTCCTATGTTTTAAAGTCTTTCACTGCACCCCATTTCTCATCACACCATATTTTAATCTTAACTATAGTTGGCCTTAGACCTCCCCACTCTAGAAATAATGCATTTTTCTCCAAAAAGTCACTCCTCTCCTTTATCAAACAACTTTCTAACACTACTTTCTCCACTATACATCGAGTCAATAGTTGATCCTCAATCATTTGCTTCTCCTAGTTTTCCACTCCCTGTGGTTTTCTCATTCTTTTTTCTATATTTTCAAAAATAACTTTCCCACCCAGATTCACTAATGTGAATCTTTGCATTAGATGTCTTCTCCAGCCATTTTCATTCTACCTCTCTCTTCCATTTTGTCATTTTTCCCCATTGTTCTATCCCACTTTTTTCCATTGAGAGCTTGATTGGAAATTTTTGTTCCCCTTTTGCCATCTTCCATTCTTATTCCCCCACTAAAACCTTCCTTTGTGTCTTCTGAAAGGCTCCAAGCCTCCCATGCCTCTCACTATTCTTGCTATTCTTTGTAAACCCTCTTTGAGAACCATATCTCCAGTGCTCCATCATTGTGTTTTCTAGTTCCATGTAATTTTTAATGTTGTGGAGTTCATAATCATATTTTTCTAAACTCAAAGATTGTATTTCTCTTTGAATTCAAATATCCTTTTTCGGCATCTCAGCTCATAATGTTTTTCCAATTCATCCATTTGTTATGATTCTTGTTATGTTGAAAATGTATCAAAGTCTCTTTTGATCTATCCATACACTTATTAAGATTTATTCTTATGAGAATTTTATATATCTTTTTCAAATTGCTCATTGTGACTAATTACTTGGACATCTTGATATCTCAAGGATTTATATCTTTTTGAGGGGGCTTTATTTATAGTTTTTGTTGAATATTTTGTAAATTTTAATTATTGTTGAAGGTTATTATATTTACAAATTTGAAGATCTATCATAGTTCATTATGAGGTTTTTGAATCCTTTTTTTATTATGTTGGAAAGTAGACAACTATAAATACTTGAGAGATGGAATTTTAAAACATCTTTATTATTTCACTTGTTCCCATATTTGTATAGTCAAGTGCTCTCCCTCTACGTGCAATTAGTAACAAATTTTTGTAGAATTGCAAAAAGGATTGTATCCAACGAGTGATTAGGTGCAATATTTGTGATGAAATTTTCTGGTTCCATACAATGAGCATCCTTGTGCTTTTTAGACTTAAGTTTGGTAGATATACGAAGATCCTAATACACAACCATTACTAGATTATCCTATTTCCAACTATCTTATGTACATCAATGACTTAGATAATATATCAAGGATCATGTGATTACTATTAATGTTGAAAATATTATTATCATTAATGTCAAAGGGGAATTAACGTTGAGGTTATTATTATTGATGTCAATGAATTTATAATTAGATAATATTTATCTAGTTCCAAAGATAAATATTTGAATTTTAATGTTTGTCTAACATGTGTATTCATAATAAAATAAAGTTTTTATGTGCAAAATTTGGTCAACTTCCTTTGTAAAGTGTACTTAGGGAATAAATTTTAATTTTATTTATGTACAAAAAGTTGGTTGACCTTGTTAAAATTGAATTAAAAATATTTTTTCATTTGACACTGACCAATTGGATGCAAGGGTGTGATTGAGATATGAGTAGAAGATGAAGACGATGTAAAAGACATCAAGCAATATAATTAAATCTTTAAAATTTAGATAACATATGAGAGAACACTTAAGTTTAGGCTAATAGTAAATTTTTGTAGGTGGTTTATAGTAGATTTGGAGTAAAGTTATGAAGCATATTTGAACAAATTTAAGGAGAATAGACTAGATTTATAAAAGATTTGTGAAGATTGTACAAGCATATTTATGATAATCTTATGGACTAATGTATGGAGATATTATGAGAATTCTTTTGAAGGATTTACAAGTGATTTGAAGGTGATTTAAGGAATAAATTTGGTAGACCTTTCAAAGTAATTTATATTAAACTTAAGGGAGTATGAGAAAATTAATTAGAGATTTTTTTAGGAAGGTAGACTTTGTTTAATTGAGATTGGTTTCTTTTATCAAAAGAGATTGGTGTATCTTTCTTATTTGATGCTTAGTAGTGTGGATGGTGTCTTTGGTGTATTAGCACCTATAAATCATCATGAGAGGATCGATCTCTCTTATGGGCTGGTGCCTATAAAATGTGTAAAAGAAATTATATGTATACAATACTTCATTGTGGTTTTCTATCATAAGAGTTTCCATGTAAATCACATGGTCTTCATGATATTGATATTGTGAAATTGATAATATGATGATTGTTTAGTTGAAAAACTAAATGACTGCATTAATTATGTTGAAAATAAGAAATTTACGATGGGTAGGCAATTAGGAGTCATAACTGATTTGTTTCATTGGTGTTTTATAATTTCATATGCTACAAATGTAATAACTATAAGAATAAAGAAAAAAATTGTAGTTCTCCTATAGAACTTAAATAGAAGAATGGTGATAAAATGAACCCAGAAAAGGAGAAAGTTTGCAAACTATGGAGAAGGAAACAAGAACAATATAAACCTAAAAAAAAAGATGATTGCAAGGGAATCTAATAATGCAATATCTTGCAAGTTTCATGGAGAAGAAAATTCAAATATGGAACGAATAATTGAAGTTAATGAGCATCACATTACCATTTATTTAAAAGGGTGTGACTTTCTAGAAAAAGGAAAATGATGTTACTAACGATAAGAGGAAGTATTACAAAAGGCCAATTTTTTGTAAAGATAAGATAAGATAACATAATTTATCAATGTCCAACAAGAGGCCACAAATGGACCTAAGGGACTACAAATACAAGTAGGGGCTAGTAGGCAGTAGGATGACCAAACAATATGAATCCATGTGCCTCTGATGGCAAAGTGGAAAAATTAGAAAAAGAAGGAACATTCGAGAAAGGAAAACCATCATGTTTATGGTGTCATTACAAATTGTTTCTTTTAAAGGTTGATATAATTACCAAGGGGAAAATTGTTCAAAATATCATTTTCATTGATGTCAAAAGGGATGATTAATGTCAACCTGATTTATAATTAATGTCAAAGTTGATTTAATTAGAAAATATTTGTTGAGTTACAAATAGAATAATTGAATTTTAAGGGTTGGCTGACATGTGTATTAATAATATAATAAATTTATTTTTGTGCAAAAGTTGGCCCACTTTCTTTGTGAAATAAGGCTGAAATTGTTATTTCCATTTTAGATCAACCTCTTGGATAAAAAGGCATAAATAAAATATGAAGTTGAGCTAAAGAGATCAAGCAATTTAATGAAGTATCTTTCAAATTTGGAGAAACTATGGACAAAAAGAGCACTCTAATAGTAGAATTTTAGAAGGTGACCATGGTAGGTATCGAAGAAAGTTATGAAACATATTAGAGAGAATATTTCAGAATGTTGAACTTATATTTATGAAGACTTTGTGATGATTTTGTGGGTAGATTTATGATAATGTTATGTCCAAATGTATGATCTTATGAGTTTATTTTTGAAGGATTCATAACAGATTTTGAAGGTAAATTAAGTCAAAATTATAGTGGGCCTTTTAATATATCATACTTTAAGGAAGATTTGAGCATATTGTATAAAGCAATTTCATAGGAAGATAGACTTAATTGTGATTGAGGTCAGTGCCTCATACTAGAGAGGTCGGTACCTCCTATCAAAAGAAATCGACATATCTTGTTGACTTGGTGTTTAGTGGTGGGGATTGGTATCTCTAGTGAGTCGATGCCTATGATCATCAAGAGAGGATTAGTGTCACTTACAAGTTCGTGTCTATGAAATATATAAAAGATTTATATAAGCAAAAATGTATCACATTTTTTTTCTCACGGGGTTTTCCATGTAAATTGTGTTGATGACATTATGATCGTGGAGGCTAAAACAGTAAAAGATTGTATTATACTAATTTATCCCCTTCTTGTATATTAGTGTTTTCATCAATTAAAGAGTTTGATATTTTAGAGCGATTTGAATCTTCAAATAACATTGATGATAAGATTTCTACAAATTCTCCATCTTTTTGAGATATTTTAAACTAAAATAGTTTTGACTATTTTAAGATTTTTTTTGTACTTTTTCAGCATAATACCATTTAGGAAAATTATAGTGGTGACAAAATTTTGCCCAATGAACAAAATCTATAATGGTGCTTAATAGATTTTGGTCAATTTAGGACAAAGGGATGCGTAATTTAGCAAGATTTTCTACCAATAGAGGATTGGTATCTCTTTAAAAAGGTGAGCCTCAATTGACTATACATATTACCTCCCAAATAAGCATGAATTTTTGTAATAAACAATGCCTATGATCTTCTCTTTTGGTATAGAAATGTTGGAGGTAAATTAGAATTCAATTGAGAAAAATTAAAACTCTTATTATCCATATATGATTGTCCAAATATAGGAACCAAATCAATTAATTGTAAGCATAATTATGAAGAAATTGTGTAGTGAGGGTTTTCTAGAATTTGATAGGAAACCCTCTCTTGCCCTCTCTTGTTTGTGTTTCCTAAGGACCGATTTTGTTGAAAATGTTGTATGTACTTTCTCCACCTTTTTAAACATTTTTTAGAGATATGTATCTTTTGATAGTATTATTTTTTATAATTAATATGTATCTCTAGTGGTTTGATGCCTATAAATTCATGCCTTATTGCAATTCTTCATAGGAAAAGGGATGCACTCTCCTTCATAGGCAAGGTGATTAGTTTCCCCTATTATACCAAGTCTATTAATAGTTTCCAATCCTTCATAGGAAAAGGAAGGAATGAAAATTATAAATAGCTCAAGTGAATTCTAATTTACCTCCAACATTTCTATACCAAGTAATTTAATATAACAATCTTTTACTTTGTTTATTTTCTTCATAAGAAATGTGTATGGTAATGTTGAGGCATAATTAAAAATATAGGAATCTTTTTATGGTGAATCTAACATGTTCACCATTCTTATAAGCAACATTCTGAAGTATAAAACCTTTAAAATACACAAATCTACTCGTAAGATATTTCTACAAATTCTCCACCTTTTTGAGATATTTTAACTTAATTTAATTATTTTTTCCCTCCTTACACCTCTTCATCCCGATGATGGATCATACTTATGATCTTAATGCAAAAAGATAAACACAAACAAATCCAATAGCTTGAAGTTATAAATTGATGGATTTTCAAAAGATTATGAATTTAATATTTCAAACTTTCAACTTCATTTGTTCTCTATGCAAAATCATTAATTGAAACTTCCATTATTCCTATTCAATTCAACCATCATACTCTTTGAAATTCAGCTTTGTAGGATAAGAATTTTATTGGTATATTGGTTTTGTTTTGTGAAATTTTATATTATAGATTTGGAGGTTGCATATAAGGTTTACTCTCCTATTTTATGAGTCTCATTGCACTATTACTCTCAAAATCATCAAATACACTTGATTTATCACCGTGTTTATTGATTGGGTGCGTATATAATTATGTTAAGAACCATCTCACATTGACATGGCAATCCAAAATCAAATTTCAATGACAATCGTCATACACCTTCATCTTCATTCTTTTTTTACGTAAACTCTTATCTAAAACAAGAAGCATTCATACATATGTACTTGAGTTAGAAAACAAAGTATTCTCCATCTATACTTGAGTATTTCTACATCTATACTTGAGTTTGTTTGAAAAGAAACATTCACACATCTGTACTTGTGTTAGAAAACAAGAAACGTTCCTACATCTATACTTGAGTTTGTTTGAAAGGGAGGAATATTATTATTTGTATATTGTCAAATGTTTATTTTTCCTTCTCTTTCCCTATTTTCATTACATATGTAGTCTTCGGAAGGTCGTGCTAAATGATCTATTCATAGCTTGTACATTCTCTTTTGGAGGGATTTTTACCATAACATTTTTATCTATTAAATCCTCTATTCATTACTTATATATATTTATACTTGCATTCTCTTTTGGAGGAGGGATTTTTCCCATGGCATCTTTATCCATTACAATAATTTTGTTGGCGTATAATCATGCTAAATTGGTTTGTACAAAACATTTTTAGACAACTCTATTGGCACCACTTAACATTAGTGATATATAATTATACTTAGACGCAACTTGCTTATGGAGCAAGGTGGTTCAAGGTTGAGTAGGATGTCACCTATATATTTACATCTTCCCTAATCATTAATCTTCTATTTAGCTTACTTATTGTTTCCATTTTATCTAAATTTCCTAGCTGATTTCTAGCTAGTATCGGAGCTTTGCTGGTGCAATGGAAATGGAAATGGAAATTTTAAAAAAAATTGCAAGCAACTTCAGCGTATTAATTTAAGGTGAGGGCTGCCAGACATGTAAAATTTGCAAGATATTTGGACTATGTTGTGCGAAGGGGCTACATTCTAATAGCCATGATATATGAATTCATACATATGTAAAAGTTATTAGCAAAGATTTTCAGCAAATTGATGCATTAGCTTCTTCAAATTAACAATCTGTTTCTAATTTTTGGTCTATGAGATTTACAAATTCATACTAATTTAAAAGTTGGTTGTAAAAGTTTTCATAATTTCTTCAAATTAACAATTTGTTCGTAATTTTTAGCCTATAAATGATATACAAATTCATACTACTTTAAAAGTTTTCTGCAAAGTTTTTCAGCATATTGATGGATAATTCTTCAAATTGACAAATTTGGTGATTTTCAGTCGGTAGCTGAAACTTGATCTCATTTGTTGCTTCCATTTTGTTTAGTTTCCTTTGCTAATTTTCTACAACCATCCCCTATCGTAAACATTTACAACAAACTGTTCTGCAACATAAGCTATAAATCAATCATATATTTTGCCTAAAATATATCTGCTGTGGCTTTTCTTTTCAAAGAGAGGCGAGGTTGGTATATAACACGGGACGTTATTGTGACCTTATCACAACTATAGATGATGCCAGGGCAAAAAAGTGGACCCGCAATGTTGAAAATTGTTTCCAACTATTAATAATTGATATTGGAAATTTAGAAAGTATTACAGAAATCAGATTTATAGTTGTACAAGAAAAAGACATTTTACTTATCCATATCTGATTATGACCGTAAGAGTCCCTTTTGAAGATAGTAAACTCAGAACTCTTCATCACAAATAGGTAATCAGTTAATCATTATTTTGTGTGAAACGAGTACAGTCCCAGTCCCAACATACCAACCAATCAAGTCTTAAAAGTAAACTTAGAAGGAGCAACAAGTTACAATGGCAAGGAATGAAAGTGAACATCGATTGTAAACAACTAAGAATAATACAGACGTAATGTTTATAAAGAATTGTGTATCTGTCTACAATTAGCAAGTGATAGCTAACAAGAAGAAAATGATAAGAACTCAATTTAATAAGCCAAGGAAGGATAAATGGAAGTAAGTGCCATCACTTGGACAAACAAAATATGTTTAAGACTGAAAATGCTGGATAAAATTAGAAAGGTCTTTTGTAAGGATCTCCAAAGATGTGCTTGAAAAAAATGGATAGATTGAGTTTACAGGTGACAACAAACATCAAGATATGTTACATGTGTAAAGTAGGCACACGGACACAAAGATGAAGGCCATACTAAAATTCAATACAGCAAACTGGTAATATGACAATAATGATAAAAAAAAAATGAAATGACTTATTTTGCATAGGATGGAATGAACAAACAAATAAATCAATATTAAGTTTGCAAGGTGTGCTTGAAATAAATGAAAAGGTTGAGCATGACCGCAAGAAGGTGCATGGAAAGATATTTTCACATCTGGAAAGCGGAGGAACGGACCATACATACAACGAACTGACAATATGGTAGAGAAAAATATGCAACATACTTATTTTGTGTATGAATTTGTGATTAACCAAACAAATAAACCAAAATATTCCAAGTTCACAAGCAGCAAATAATCAGAAAGTATTACTGATAATTGCTCCTTCCAGAATATGAAATGCCCAATCACAATTATTTAAGTTATACTGCTAAACAAATAATTACTCCGGAAACAAGATCTACACAATGGTAAGGCCAAGGTATAACAAGATCCACTCTCAAAAAATGTGTACAACCAAAATGACCTAAACCAAAACTTGTCAAACTTGATGCAGACATTATATTTGAAAATGTTCATGATTAAGCTGAGCATATTACAATCCAAAAGAGCACTCAAAAGAATAAATATTTTTATACATGAAAATTTTGAAGAGGAACCTTTGCCAATGTGACAAAATGACCTAAACCAAAACTTGTCAAACTTGATGCAGACATTATATTTGAAAATGTTCATGATTAAGCTGAGCATATTACAATCCAAAAGAGCACTCAAAAGAATAAATATTTTTATACATGAAAATTTTGAAGAGGAACTCTTGCCAATGTGACAAAATGACCTAAACCAAAACTTGTCAAACTTGATGCAGACATTATGTTTGAAAATGTTCGTGATTAAGCTAAGCATATTACAATAGAAAATAACACTCAAAAGAATAAATATTTTTATACACGAAAATTTTGAAGAGGAACTCTTGCCAATGTGACAAAATGACCTAAACCAAAACTTGTCAAACTTGATGCAGACATTATATTTGAAAATGTTCGTGATTAAGCTGAGCATATTACAATGGAAAATAACACTCAAAAAGAATAAATATTTTTACACATGAAAATTTTGAAGATGAACTCTTGTCAATGTGACAAAAGCCCCCAGAAGCCTCAACATATAATAGTTGATCCGGTGCAAATAGACACTAAGAAGGGGTCAGAGGCTAACAGCCTGACTCAGAAATCACAATTACAATCATAACTGGTACTTGCACGTCACTCAGAAATCACAAATACAATCATAACTGGTACCTGCAAGCTACTTGGCTATGACATAAGACACTTCCAGGAAAAAATCCTTTTCCCCTACACCTTTGTCCACCACACAGAATCACATACCGTGCACCACCCTCAATGAAAGGGCAGTTTAAACGTACAATACTAATAAAGCCAGCATGATGTTTGACATTAACAGGGAGGTATTTTGTGACTCGTCAGTAACCAACAGTTATCAATGAACTCAAGGATACACAGTAACTTACAGAAAATGTGAAATCTCCAAACAGAAACATTTATATTAACAGCTCAGATCATTCAACTCTTTGTCTTTGAATGCTTTACAAGCCAATCAATAACAACATCAATGTTTGTGGAGTTTTTGCAAGAAACCATGTAGCAGCAAACCTCTCTGTCAGTTATAGATTGCAGACCCCTGCCAAATCCAAAAACCAGAGTAATGGATCAAAACTCAATTAAAATCAAAACTGGGAAATTTAAACTCCAGCTCAATGATACCATAAACATTTAACGCAATAGTAGTCATTTTGTCCATAACAAATATGGTAACTCTAGGAGAGTTAATAAATACTCACATCTGATCAGTCAATGCCTGCTTTGATAGTGCTTCTGGCTTATCAATTTTATTTCCAAGAACTAGCAATGGAATTCCATGCAATGATGGTTTGTTCAACAAATCGTGCAGTTCACTCCTAGAAATGCTTATATTGTCCCTATCTGCTGCATCCACCACATATCTGCAAAAGAGAGAGTATTAGTTAGTGACAAAATTGAACAATCAAATTATATGAAGAGAAAAGCCTAAAGCACAATGAAGAGTATTAAATGGAAATATATTCTCATTCTAAATGGAACACTTCAAAAACTAGTACTGATATTAAAGCTCATAGAAACAACAGATGCCAATGTAATAGCCTAAATCCTTCTTTTGAGAATATGCAACAAAGGGGTTGTAATATCATCTATTGAGGGGGAGAAAAATGATGAGAGAATTAATTTGAAATAATAACAATTTCAGAGTTATATCACTAACCATAAAAAGCTTGTGAATTATGGTTACAAATAACAAGCTAGAGAGACCTACAAGGAATCACACAGGAATCACAAGAAGCTAGAGAGGCTCCATCAGGAAAGTGTCTTTAAGTGAGTGCCAATGTAATAGCCTAAATAGCCTAAACCCTTCTTTTGTAAATATGCAACAAAAGGGTTGTAATATCATGAATGGAAGAGGAGGGAAAAGGATGAGAGAATTAATTTGTTACAATATCTAACTCAGATGCCAATATAATAGCCTAAATCCTTCTTTTGAGAATATGCAACAAAAGGGTTGTAATATCATCTATCGACGGGGAGGAAAAGAATGAGAGAATTAATTTGTAACTATATCCAACTCAGAGTTATATCACTACCATAAAAAGCTTGTGAATTAAGGTTACAAATAACAAGCTAAAGAGACCTACAAAGGAATCAGACAGGAATCACAAGAAGCTGGAGAGGCTCCATCAGGAAAGTGTCTTTAAGTGAGTAATCCTCGAGTAGTTTGCTTAGCCAAATACAAATTAAATTTCTTTTGCATAAAGTGACTAATAAAGCAAACAACCCAGAGTTATAACACTACAGCAAAAAGCTTATAAACTATGGTAACAATGATAAGGTAGAGAGACCTACACGGCATCACACAGGAATCACAAGAAGCTAGAGAGTCTCTATCAGGAAAGTGGCTTTGAGTGAGTAATCCTTGAGCAGTTTGCTTAGCCAAAGATAAATTAAATATTTTGGCAACCTATAACTAATATAGAAAACCTTACATTGAAGAAGCAACTTGATCACATTTTATTTATTAAATATACTTGCAGAGAATATTTTATAAGTTGAAGACATTTGGATCTTTTTTGAATGCTAAAATTTCAAGTGATTGGTTAATTATGACCATCCTAGTCTAAAGTCTAGATTACATGAAATTATTAGGAAGCATAAGCAGATATTGCTTCTTTATCAGCCCTTGATTTCTTCCTTCACACAATTTCATATAATTTCGAGTCATATTTTTGCTTGCGCACAACCAAGATTCAGCTATTTTAGACGGTTCTACCAATGCAGCAAAACAACAGAATGATTTTTGTTTCTAAGAAAAGATTATGTCAATGCATTGATAATCTATTAATTTTCCTTTGGCATCTTCTGGTTATTAAAATGTAAAACTGAGACAAAAAGGGCATACACAATTGCAGAGACACCACGGCAATAGCGCTCCCACATACTTCGAAAACGAGGCTGACCCCCAAGGTCCCATAACTTGATTGTTACATTTCCTTTTGATACTTTTCGCATGTTAAATCCAACCTGCCAATGCATTTAAAAAGCATAAAATAGCATACCTAGAAAATACCACAATATAAGAAAACCCATCGAATGGTTCAAAGACACAAGACGTAGATTCATCCTTTAATATTCAATTTGAACTGGTCATTTATTTAAACTCTCTCCCATACAAGAGGACAACGAACACAAGATAAAGGAGCCACAAGAAGGTTGCATATATCATGACAAATACTCACAGTTGGAATCATGTCCTCGCTATAACCACCCGTCTGGAATAAAAAATATTAAAAAGAAATAGTTAAGAATTAAATCATGAGAAAACAAAAGCCAATCTATTGCTATTGACAATCAGAAAGGTTGTTCAAAGAAAATCCAAAATAGAAATAAGGCACTGACCGCAATGACATTTACAAGTGATGTCTTTCCTGCATTTTGTAGCCCTATTAATGATAGCTCCATTTCTTGCTTGAAAAACAGGCTGCAATGTTAAAACCAGTAATTTACTCAGCTATGAAAAGGCGTGTTATAGGTAAGAGAAGACAGAAAATGGAACAAAAGAATCTATATTTATAAGCAGAAGTGACTGAAAAAAGTATTTCATGTTAATAAACAATAGAACAATAGATTGAAATCGATTATGCAAGAGACTATCATGTTATTATGTAAATTAAAACAATTCCTTTAGACTTAGGGACTCAACCAAGGAATCCTCTTTGGTTGCCAGCAATTATAATAAAATGAAAAAAATTGGGATTTGATTTATAATACAATAAGCAAAACAGATTGGTTAATTAAAACTTTACCTGAGATTAGCATAAAGATTTATTTATAACATTTTCCATTTATGAAGTTCATAAAACAAGATTTTTATCATTCTTGAAAATTAGAACATGAAAAAGTTCTGTCACATTGAATTAGCATAGAAGAATAGTTCATTCACATGAGTTTAGTATGAGCGCTGTCATGGAACCTTTCTGGCATAACAGGTTGACAAGTCAACACCCAAATCACAGATCTCCATTATAATGACAACTCTTTCAAAATAAAAAGTGCAAAAAGAAAAGTAGATAAACATGCCAACATCTCGATTTTTCTCTGACATTATCATCAGAATACAAGGTTTCCGAATATTGCTTTCCCCAATAGAAATAAGCCACCACAACCTTCCAATGAGAACATTGCAAGAAAAGATAATCGTTCTTAGGAAATGTCAATTTCAATGGGCTCCACTGGACATCAAGGGCAAAAATGGATTACACAGGATGTCAACAGCAAAGAGTTATTTTTAAAATTAGCTTGGACAAGAATATGGAGAAACCAACGTGAGAAAAATCAGTTCATTGCTCAACAAAGGTACAGAAGAAACAGTGGTTCAAGATACAATATAATTTACAATATGAAACATTAAAAAATAAAAATAAAAATAAATCAGCTTGAAGATAGACCCGAACCGCATAAAACAGAAACTCTTTTATTTAAATCAAATAACTTCCTATTTCTCCTTTCTCCAATTCTAGCTTATTTCTACATTTTGGATTGTCAAAATCGCTACTTAATGGTAGGGAGCATAGATTTTGCTATTAAAAAAGTACTTTTTTTGTCAACTTAGTTTAAATTGATAATTTTCCACGGCAGGTCAAGTTTTGATATTGCTATCAAGATTTAACTGTGTAAATTTTGAGTGAAACTCATTGACCCATATTTCATGAGTAGTGGTTTAAACAAACCCATCTCTCATGATAACGAATAAAACACTTAGCACTCATTAGATCTAGGTGATGCTCACAGAGGTGAAGCAATGGAACACTTAGCACTTATTCGATCTAGGTGATGCTCATAGAGGTGAAGCACCGGGACTTCCAGAACACTTAGCACTCATTGGATCTAGGTGATGTTCACAAAGGTGAAGAATCAGGACTTCCCGCGTGTTTCACCTTTGTGAACATCACCTAGATCCAATAAGAATTAAGTGTCCTTTTCATTGTCATGAGAGAAGGGTTTGTGTAAACCACTACTCATGAAATATGGGTCAATGAGTTTCTCAAAAACTACACAGTTAAATCCTAATAGCAATATCACAATTAGTTCAAATTATAGAGTTCTTTTGTAAGTGAATCAAAAGCTTCATATATATTTTTTATCAGTTTTCAGTAATACATATTTCATAGTTTACAACCTTGTCTGTAGCTTCTCAAATGTCTAAAACTTGGTGAGGCTTCTCTTCTCAAATAACTAAACTTCCCAAGCATGCGCCAAATCCAGACAGATCAACTCACTTAAAAGAAACAAAAATTTTGACTCAATTTAAAAATTACCCTAACAAAACCTATACCATTTTAATGTTTAATATATTTCCTTACAATAACACCAACAGAGTGGTAGGAAACAAATGTCTGGTTATCAACGAACCCAAGCAGCACTGTACAGAACAGCCCATTGCATGAATTAAAAAAATGTTTTTTTCCCCTCTGAGCACTGTAATTGACATCTTCTGACTAAAAAATTGGAACAATTAAAAAGTCCCTCGCAAAAGGAAGCGCATGAAGCTGAGATAATGCTCAAAGTTTATTTACCACCTTAGGCTATATAATTTCAGGTCATTCTTTAGAGAACATTGCATCATCTGCCCATTAGTCAGATTCATTCCCCTTATACTCCATTTTTATACTTGTTAAACCAATAGGTTGCGTTTCTTATAACAATTAACTACTTAATGCTATCAATTTTCCACTACCCATGCTCAAATTTGTTTACTTATCTTCTGGATTAGATTGTGTGAGCTTTTTATTCATCCAGAAGATAAGAAAACAAAAATCAACAACATCAACCGACTATATTTGTGAACCAAATAATATCCAGGATAAAAGCTACAATTAAGTGTGAGATTACATTTGGGCCCCCAAAAAAAAAAATTTCCTCAAACTTTACAAGCTACAGTTGTTTAAGTTTCCAAATATTAAAAAATACCAAAAGCAAATGTTGGCATTCGTATTCTCCAAAAATAGTTGTATCTACATCTCGCCCCTCTGCATCACCGTTTTACAAAGTCAGATTGTAATGCCAACACTGTGGTACGAAGATTATTTTAAAAGTTAAGAGCGTTTTCTGACAGGAGCATGTAAAAGCAGTCATTCATTACATAGCCCGAATTATATTACTCTTAAAGCTACCCTCAGCTCAACATAACAAAGCATCGATATAGAAAAAATTACTTCTGGCCCTGATATTTCAGAAAACTATAACGTAGATTCATTCTTTATCGGGTATTTCAAGCGAATAGGCATCCATCAAAGAGGACTAAAATTGAATTTAAGAAATACCCAGAGAATCACTTACAGCCATAAACTTGCGGTGAATTGTAGCTCAAAATACATGTTATACTCGGTGATTCTCGATTAAGCAAATGAAAATACAAAGAAGGGTATTCAATAAAAGGTGATTGACATCGATATGATATAGAGCATCTATTACCTAGTAATAGAAAGCAAGCAAGACATTTAACCCTGGAATACCGGTGAATTACAGCCACCGTAGATTCTCTTCTTATGACTACTCTATTCAACAATTCACGCAGATGGGTATCCAAGTAAACGATAAAAACTGAGTTTCATAAGCATCTCGAAAATTCGAGATCAAAAAAGAACATTTTTTACAAGACAGCCCTAAAATTGTAGTGAATTGGAACCTGATTCCTTCTCCACTCAGGTATAATCGATTCAGCAATTCAAGCTAATGGTCATTCGCTTAAAGGGTCTCAAATTGAACTAGATATTTGCATACCTTCTCAGCCAGTTAAGAAAAGCCTCCCACAATCCCATCTCTACAGACAACTTCTCCACTGATCAGCGATCCAATACGAACGAAAAGGGGAAAATGAACACCTCCAATTTACAGTCAAACAAGAGGAAGACCTTCCAAATCTACCTTCAAATTAAAGCTAAGACAGCTCAAATTTTCACGAAGATTACAGCTAACGCAGCAGAAGCTGTCCCGAGAAGAAAGAAACGAATTTTAAAATGTTCGATTAAAGGGGTTTCGTTCCTTTTAAAATATCCGGGGCTTCGTAATGCCAGTCTGTTCTATGGGTCTAATCCCTTTGCTTTTAGGTTGCCTCGTTTATAGTTTTTTATTAAAATAGAGAATATTTGCAGCTATTTTAGTGTGGATCCTACTAGACAGGTGTGTGGTTTTGAGAGGACCCTAGTTCCATGCTCTATCTTTCTGGCCGGCACAAATCCTAACGGCTACTTGCCTGCCTTGGTATCATGTCCATTGGATTGCCATATCTAGCGCTCATCTATCCTTCAACGTCTCTTTTCTTTACACCGATTTATTTTTCTTGGTCCCTTTAGCAGGGCTAGGCTCAACCTCCTTGTGTAATAGAGATCTACATAAACATTGGATTTAAAGATGATGTGACTTCTTTATTATTATTATAATTTTATGATATGCAAGGTTAATTTGAAGGTATAGAAGTATGTAATCAACTACATCTATGATTGCCACTTGTAATATAGTGGTGAGTTGGCTTGCCTTAGGTCATGAGTTCAAAATTTTGCATTGTTAATTTTATAAAAAGAACTAAATTTATCTATAATATGATATCAATTAAAACATTTATTGCATTGGACTTAAAGATGATGCTAGACTTCATTATTATATTTATATTATATGCAAGGTTAATTTGAAGGCAAAGGAGTATGTAATCACTTGTAGTATAGTGGTGAGTTGGCTTGCTTTACTTCAAGGTCATTAGTTCAAAACTTTACATTGTCAATTTTAAAAAAATTAAATTAAATTAAATTTATCTATAATATGATATCAATTAAAACATTTATTATATTAGGACTTTGCATTCAATTGAACTTAGGTCATAAGAGCACATTTCAAGCCATTCAACTTTACAAAAAGACTAGAAGTTTATTGAGCTTTTCTATAAAAAAAAGTTTATTTAGGAATTTTGGTCTCCTAGTAAAATCATTTGGTTTTAAATGAGCTCTTATAGACCAACTCTTATTGAATGTAAAATTTGTCAAGCCTATTTTATATATTATTTTATTGTCATGTTGATGATTGCACCATGCAAAGCATATATCATTATACTCAACTTTATTCCTTGTCAAAGGATCAAAAAACTTATGTTTCCCCACCATTTTATTCCAAAAACAAAATCTCATAGCAATCACCTTATTGTGACTAAGATCTTAAGATGCCCCCAACCCCTGAATATGAGGAGGGAGGTTTTTTGCTCAACACCTCATTACTTGATGACAAGGAGAGCTTTGCAGCACTATCCATCATTCGCCAATTTGAAACATGGGTTCCTCACCACATATGTATCATTGGCAAATGGGTCTAGAACACTCAAAGATGAAAAGTCTTGTTTCAAATGATAGGGAAGAAAAGGGCCAAGGGTAGTAGACAAAAGGAGATAGAGTTGCACCAAAAGTTATCACAGGTAGAAGCTTATATTCAGAATAATCCATCCAACCTATAAGTTAATAACACTCTAATTCATGCCAAACATGCCCTTAGGAGATTGTAGAAACATAAGATGCAAGGCCTTAATACAAGGGCAAGAGAAAACTAGCATGCCCATGGAGATAGAGATTCTAAATTTTTCTTTACTAAAGATTGAGGAGACCAAGGAATGCGTATATGTATTTGGGATAAGAAGTTATGTTGATCAATTAGGTACATATTTTAGAGCCCTTTGTAGATTACTATAAAGGGTTCTTCACTTTAGAAGATGAAGAAGTTAATATGGAGGTGGCAAGGGAGAAGATCAAAGGTATCATTCACAACAAAGTTGATGACTTATTAGTAGCAAAGGTAAAAGAAGAAATCAATGTGGAAGACATCTCAATATTTACCATAGCCTTAAGGAATGATAAGGCTCTAGATCTGGATGGATCACCTATGGAATTATATAGAAAAAATATATTTTTTGGATTGCAAGAGAGATGAAATTGCATTATGATGAGGCAATTGCTCAAGGATTTTTGGGTAAGGAAATAAATAATGGTTTTATCAAGATAATCCCAAAGGATGGGGATAGGACTTTGGTAAGAATTAGAGGCTGAAGGATTTGATAAGAACAAATCCACAAATTCCATAGAACACCGACATGCAAGAACTTGTCATAGAGAAGCAAAAGACAAGAGAAGGCAAAGGTTTGGCTCTAATATATACAAGAATGTGTTATCAAAACAAAAAAGAATAAGAGTAATATGCAATGGATCAATCCTTATAGAAGGAGATCTTAAAACCTAAAAGAGAAAACCTAAGAGGTAAATGACATTTAATAATTAATATTTAATTATTAAATGGGAATGCATATGCATAAGGTGAAATCTTAAGTAGAGAGTAAAGGTAATTTAATAAATATAATTAAATTAATCCTTTACTCTAACACCCCCCTTAAGATGAGCAACAATGCAGCTACAAACAATGCATGAAAAAGCAAGGAAACTACAACGTTGAAAGCATAAATGGGTCCTGACAACATGGCCTGATGAGGTACCTAGCACAACCAAATCTCTGAAAAATGGTGAAATCGAGAAAACCACATGGGAAAGACCCTACTCCAAAAAGAGATAGAAGAATGTTAAAAACAAAAGAAGGAAAGAAAGACTCATTAGTGAAACCCCCCAAGGACAACTTTCTTCACCCCAACCATAGAACGTGGCTAAAGATACTACGAGAATGTAAAAGGTTTAGCACGAAGAAGTACATATGCAACCCGCTCAACAGTGGGAATATACTCCAAGCTAAGAGAGCCATCCTGAATCAAATGCCTAATGAAGTGCATATAATTTACTCATTGTGCTTGGTCCGCTGATGGTCAACTAGGTTGCAAGAAATGTGTATAGTACTCTAATTGTCACACCAATGAAAGTTGAAACTACTAGGGGGAAATCCAAACTCTGGCATCAACTGGCAAAGCCATAAAACCTCCTGACTAGCTAGAACATATGCCATGTAGTCTACATTTGTAGATGATAATGTGTGTGCAGACTACTTCTTACAAGACCATGTGATAAGGTCAAAACCAAGACAAAAAATAATACCAAAAGTAGACTTCTAATCATCAATATCACCAACCCAATATGAGTCTATATAACCAACAATGTGAGGATCCTCTAATGTCTAGTGAATGTCATAACATTTAGTACTCTGAATGTACCTCAAAATACATTTGGAAGCTTACAATGACTCTCACGAAGATCATGTGAGAATTGAGAGACAAGGCTAACCGCAAAGGAAAGATCAAGACGTGTGTGCATCAGGTACAACAAACTACCCACAACTTGTCTATATAAAGTGGAATCCACTCTAGGAGTAGATAAATTGGTAGATAAAACAACATCTAACTAAAAAAGTGTGTGATTATGCTTGCAATCATGCATGTTGAATCTCTAAAGCATATCAAGAGCATACTTATGATGGAGTATGACTATCCCATCTAAAGATTGAACAACTAGTAGGCCTAAAAAAAGTGCAGAAGTCCAAGGTCTATCATCTCAAATTGCTCTCTCAAATCTCATTGAACACTTTGAATCATAGAGAGTGGGCTACCTATAATAATGAGATCATCAACATATAGAACAAGTATCAATAGATTAGCCAGATGATGCTAAATGTACACTATAGGATCATAATGATAACATGTGAAGTGTGATAGAAGAAAGAAGGAATCCATCTTCTCATACCAAGCTTGAGGGGATTGTTTTGAGACCATATAAGGACCTCTGAAGTCTACACACCATAGAAGAGTCTTTCACAAAACCTTGAGGTTGCTCCATATAGATCTCCTCATGTAGGTTTCTGTACAAAAAGGCACTCTTCACATCCAGTTGAAGTATTGTCCATCCCTAAGAAGCTACAAGAGAGAGGACAAGGTGAATAGAATTCATCTTGGTGATTAGAGCAAAGGTCTCAGAGTAATCAATACCCTCCACCTGTGAAAAGCCCTTTGCAACAAGGCATGCCTTGTACCTATCAATAGAACCATTTGCAACATACTTGGTATGGTACACCCACTTGCACTGAACCACCTTTCTTTCTTTTGGAAGAGGACAAATATCCCAAGTATGGTTCTTCATTAATGAAGAGTATTCCTCATTCATAGCCCTATCCCAATCTGAGTGTCCTATTGCATATGAAAAACTCTATGGATCATCTAAAATGATATGACTTAATAATCCAATACCAGATGTCTATGCATGAGTGTGATGAGAATCTGAAGGATCTCTTGCCATAGGTCCAACTGCATCAATAGTATCACGAGCCTACATGGGTACTCGCAAACATCAAGGGTAGGAGGAGAAGGTGGATCATCATTAGTATCATCCTTAGAGTGCACAACCTCGAAAAACACTCTTAGTACAAGAGATTTGAGGTAGCCCAGTCACTAGCTCATGTGTACTCATTTGTTGTAGATATATGTAGTTGACATGGCCAAAATTCTCATGTGAAAGTTTTCTCGATGTGTCTGCATGAGCAACAAGATAAACACCTATAGAAGCTGAGCTCTCTAAGCCATTAAACTAATATAAGTGAGACTATAAATCAACACTCCTAGTAGCAACAACCAAATCAAGATCATAGAGATCTCTAATAACCACATCATGTGGTAAGAACTCAACTATCTTACCAAAGCCAGAATGAAAAATTTGATAGACAGACCAGAGGTTCGTAGAAATGGCTAGAACCAATAAAACATCTTGTAGGGAACCACCCTCTAAAGAGATAGTGCTAGAACTTGAAACTAAAAGTTGTGTGGAGTCCCCAACTACTGTTTGTATAGTAACACTCTGAGCAAGTGAGAAACCAAATTAGGTGAATGAGTCATATGGTAGGAAGCACCTGAATCAATGATCCAAGTACTAGAAGAAGATAAAACTAGTGCAAAAAGAGAATGGCATTTTCCTGAAGGAGGAGGTGGTGGTTTTGGAGAAGCAATACTATGTTGTTGCATGGCCTCCTCTAAAGCCCCTAGACGTTTCTAACACCTAGAAACTGGATGTCCTTCCTTGCCACAAAAATTGCAAGGATCACTAGTAAACTTCTTAATCTTGGAGGAAGACTCACTAGACTTAGAAGTTTTTGTTGGAATAGAAACACCATTGAGAGGGGGGATGAATCAGTGGTTTAAAATACTTTTCAAAACTTGAAACAATTACAAGTTATAAAAATTTAACACGGGAGCAAGATAGTTAACGAATAACAAAGTGACAATATTTTAATGTGGAAAACCCCTTAGGGTAAAAAACCACTTTGAATCTAAAACTTTATTGGCCTCCTGGGCAAATCTTTTAGAGCTACAACTTTGTGACACACCAACACCCTATTTTAGAAACACCAATTTCAAGGATCGCCAATCCCTTACACCTGAAGTGCCAACTTTCAAAATGAAAAAATGAGATATAAAATCAAAGGATCATCTTTGTTACAACACAAATCATGAATCACTAGTTTTAACTTCTTGTTGAAAACATAATGCAATATATACTTCTATTCTCCTCAAAACATCCAATATCCAACTATATTTTCTTTTTCCATTAAAAGATATGATCAAATACTGATATGAATGAATGAAGTGTAAGGCAACTCAGGTGCAGAAACAGCTTCCTACACTAATCCCTTAAGGAAAGTATTATGCAAATTCTATTTAAATTCAAGTACAATTTTAGATTCAATATTATGTAAACAACAATATTGCAATCAACCATGAATACAGAAAACAAATGGAGAAAGAAAACAAAAACACAAAGATATGCCGGTGGGGAAAAACCTTTTGGTAAAACAACCCACCCTCCAAAACCTGCACAATGTATTATCTTCAACACAAAGGTTACAACACACTTGCAATGCAAGTTCTTTTAGGACATGGAAGATAAATCCAGTCGCAATAAAACACTACCAACAATACACTTTTCGCTCTCTCCTATCTACAACCCCTAAAGTCGCTTATATCATGTGCTTTCCATTTTATGGCAACTTCCAAAGAAGAACTATATTAGGGTTTTACCATTCTCCAAAAAAGTAGGAACCCAAAAAAAATTCGGGCAGATGCCTCGAACCCCAAGTGCTAGATGGAGACTCAAGTGTACAGTACTCAATGATCAATTGCCAAATGTCTTCTCATCTTCACCCATTATCATATCTTCCAAAGATAGTTCTTACGCATCATAGGAATCTGTCATAATTGTTTCAATCATGATCTTCTTACACACTATTCAAGATGCTGACACACATGCAAGTAGAGTGACACATCAACATGCCAACTAGAAATTTACACTCACACTTAATTACATTATTTGCAAAAAATACATTTACAAAACAAATAATAAGAATAGGAATTATCCAAGGTTGAGAGACCTTATTCCTAACATGAAGAAGAAATATATAACCCTTCTTCTACCTCTGATAAACTTCTACAATGAAAATCAAATCACAAATATGAAAATAGAAACATAAAGCATTACCCTCTCCTTTGCTGTTAAAAATATGCTTGCAAATTGTTCGGTCTACAAGGAATTCCACACAAATCCTGCAACTTCTGTCAAAACCACCTATTGGATGTTTGAGAGTAATGTATCCTCTACTTATAAACCAAGAAAGTCAAAATTTTGGAGGCAGCTACATACCCCAAACTTCCATTAGACCAAAACTATTAAAAGTGTCATAACAATTTGGTAATTGTTTCTAATAAAAAGACTTTTTCTCTTTCTATACATGTGTTATGCAAAAACTAACAAAGACCCATTTTAGCTAACTTAGAGACCTTTCCAAAAAGGTATGATAGTTGGGGTCTATCTGATAAAAATTCTTGTTGACTTTCTCGTAGACCAAAACTATTTTTATAACCGTTTTCTAAACCAAAGTAAACATAAGTGTTAGTTGTATAACACTTAAGTGTTTTTCTTGAATATGTTTTGAACAATATTGAAGGACATCAAATAAGATAATTACATGATGTTAAGCATATCATATGCTCATTATAATTACATTATTGACATCAATGACAACAATTAAAAACCAAATACCAAGGGTTCAACATACTCCCCCTTTGGCATTGATGTCAATACCAACTTCCACCTGTATATCCATGTGTACCTATATATCCTATATCTATACATGTATATCCATTTGTACCTGTATCTCATGTATCTATACCTATATATCCTTGCATCTATACATGTTTATCCATGTGTACTTGTACCTATATATCCATCATGTAGACATCTTCATTTTTCTCCCCCTTTGACATCACTGGCAAAGGAGATATACCAAGGTTTTGGTATAACAAAAAGATAAGAAAAATATGCTCCCCCTGAAACCTATCACTCATTTATGAACTTATGCAAGAGAAGAGAGGGATAAAACCCCCAATCTCATTCTTAACCCTTCAAATATGGCTCTTGAGAGAGGTTTTGTAAATGTGTCAACAAGCTAATCTGAAGAAGGAACAAATTCTAATTCAACATTACCATTCAAGACATGTTCCCTTATGAAATGATAATGAACATCAATGTGCTTGGTGAGTGAATGCATAACTTGATTCTTATAAATACTTATTGCACTTTAATTATCACAATAGATAGGAACTGGTTTAAACACTATTACTT
Source organism: Cupressus sempervirens (assembly GCA_028749045.1). NCBI lineage: Eukaryota > Viridiplantae > Streptophyta > Pinopsida > Cupressales > Cupressaceae > Cupressus > Cupressus sempervirens. The sequence goes on from CM053785.1 coordinate 477,430,955, forward strand.
TCATATCTGATAAAGTTTGAACCATCCAAAGAACCTGTTGACAACAAGAACGTGTGGCTATATATTTAGCCTCTGCAGTAGAAAGTGTAGTAGATTCTTGCTTCTTACTATGCCAACACACTAGCCTTTACCCAAGAAAAATGTTGCTCCTGAAGTACATTTTCTTTCATCTAGACAACTTGCCCAATTTGAGTTAGTATAAGCAACAAATCTAAAATCATCATGTTTAGGATACCAAATCCCATAATCCATAGTACCCTGGATATACCTAAAAATTCTTTTAACTACCATAACATGAGATTCTTTAGGTGAAGATTGAAATCTTGTAACCAAACATACAACATGCATGATATCAAGCCTTGAAGCTGCGAGATATAGTAAACTACCAATCATGGATCTATAAGTAGTTTGATCAACATCAAGATAATCATTATTTTTAGTAAGTTTACATCTTGTTATCATTGGTGTTCCCATAGGCTTACAATCTTCCATATGAAATTTATTTACCATTTCTTTTGCATACTTTGTTTGGGATAAAAATATACCATTTTTCAACTCAAGAATTTGTAACCCAAGAAAATAGGATAGTTCCCCAAGCATGGACATTTCAAATTCAGATTGCATAAGCTTTGAAAAACCTTGACTTAAAGCATCATCATTGGATCCAAATACTATATCATCAACATAAACAAGAACAATGAGAACATCATTACATGTACCATATATGTACAAATTTCTATCAACACCACCTCTTCTAAAGCCATTTTTGATAAGATGTTGATCCAACCTAGAATACCAAGCCCTTAGAGCTTGTTTCAAACCATAAAGAGCCTTTTTGAGCCTATAGACATAATTAGGATAGTCTTTTAATGCAATCAGATTTCCACAATCCATGATTTATAATGTTTATTTTCTGGAATAGATTGTGTAGAGATTTTTCATCAACGTTTCGAATCACACTACGTGATCCATCATCAGGAAGAGAGAGCAAGAGATGTCAAATTATGCAAGAGGCAGATTTAGCATAGGGTCACAATTTAAGGAGACCAGGAAGAGAGGGACTGCACACTCCCCAACGCCAGTCAAAAGAAGTCAAAATAAAAGATAAAAAACACCCAAAACCAGCATGGGGGAGACAAAACCACCCCAGACATAAAGAGAAAGCAACAATAGAGACCAATAAAAATGATATGATGCGAACATGTTTAGAGGGTGTTTTAGAAAGACTACCCATTAGTAATAAAAAGTACCAACAAATAATGCGGGGGAATAACCAAAAAAATAATAAAAAGATAAAATAACGGAAATTTTTTTAAAACAATAGAACAAACACCTCTCAAACTATATGCTAATGTAAGTATGTAAGCGGATAAAACAAACAAGCATCCAGATATCAAAGAGCTCCCCTCCTAAAATCGAAATTGAGAGAAAATATATAAATAACCATATACACTAACGACTAGGCGGGCCATAAATATAACAACGAACTAAACAAAAACAAACAGGTGGCACCAAGAAATATATATATATATATATATATATATATATATATATATATATTTTAATGTATATATAATAAAGTATATATACAAATGTATATGTCTATATATATATATATACATAAATATATATTTTTTAATGTATATATAATAAAGTATATATAATAAAGTATCAAGGAGCATGTGGCTGACATTAGACATGATAGGGTGTACAAATCGGCGCTTGCTGAACACTCCTCCTTGACCAAGCATCACATATGTTTGGAGGACACGCAAATCATTTCCCACGAGGACAACTATTTTAAGAGGAAGCTTAAAGAAGCAGTTGAAATTATTAACCACCCCATCAACCTCAATCGTGATGATGGATGGCTTCTCAACCCCTCGTGGCATCCTCTGGTGACTTATGCGGAGTAACACCCTCATTTCGTTGGTTTAGCTCTTTCTCTCTCCGTCCGTCTTGCTTTGCTGCTCCTCTCTCCTGGGTTCTTGTCCCCTCCCCCCCCCCTCTCCTCTCCTCGGGTGCCTTACACGTTACCCCAGGTTGGCCACTTCTTCTTTTGTGTCTTTGATGTTTCTTCTTTCTCTTCTCTCCTCCGCATTATCTCCTGGCATTTCTAGTTTTTTGTCCCTTCGTGTGGGGTCGATTCCCTTGTCACTTTTGCGCTGGTTGGTTTCATTTATATATTTGCCCTTCATTCTCTTGCTTTGTGGTATCTTTTGTAACCAGTTCCTGGCATGGGTTGGGGTTGGGGGTGGTTTATTATTTTTTCATTTATTTTTGCGGTGGTCTTCTTCTTGTCGTGTTGTGTGCTCATTATTTATAAACATACATATATATATATATATATATATACATATATATATATATATATATATATACTCATATATATATACTCTTATATATATATATGTGCATATATATAGACACATACATATATATATATATATATATATATATATATATATATATATATATATATATATATATATATATATATATATACATATATATATTCATATATATATATTTATGTATATATATATATAGACATATACATTTGTATATATACTTTATTATATATACATTAAAATATATATATATATATATATATATATATATATATATATATATATATGTTTCTTGGTGCCACCTGTTTGTTTTTGTTTAGTTCGTTGTTATATTTATGGCCCGCCTAGTCGTTAGTGTATATGGTTATTTATATATTTTCTCTCAATTTCGATTTTAGGAGGGGAGCTCTTTGATATCTGGATGCTTGTTTGTTTTATCCGCTTACATACTTACATTAGCATATAGTTTGAGAGGTGTTTGTTCTATTGTTTTAAAAAATTTTCCGTTATTTTATCTTTTTATTATTTTTTTGGTTATTCCCCCGCATTATTTGTTGGTACTTTTTATTACTAATGGGTAGTCTTTCTAAAACACCCTCTAAACATGTTCGCATCATATCATTTTTATTGGTCTCTATTGTTGCTTTCTCTTTATGTCTGGGGTGGTTTTGTCTCCCCCATGCTGGTTTTGGGTGTTTTTTATCTTTTATTTTGACTTCTTTTGACTGGCGTTGGGGAGTGTGCAGTCCCTCTCTTCCTGGTCTCCTTAAATTGTGACCCTATGCTAAATCTGCCTCTTGCATAATTTGACATCTCTTGCTCTCTCTTCCTGATGATGGATCACGTAGTGTGATTCGAAACGTTGATGAAAAATCTCTACACAATCTATTCCAGAAAATAAACATTATAGGATAGTCTTTATTTTCAAATCCTTCAGGTTGATCCATATGAACCTCTTCATCAAGATAACCATTAAGAAATGCCATTTCAACATCCATTTGGTACATTTTAAAGCCCTTGAAAGCTAAATATGCAAGAAAGATTCTAATTGCTTCAATTCTAGCCATTGGTGCAAAAGTTTCATCAAAGTCCATACCTTCTATTTGTGCATAACCCTTACAAACCAATCTAGCCTTGTTCCTTGATATCTTTCCATTTTCATCAAGTTTATTTATAAAGACCCATTTAGCACCTATTACATTTTTATCTTTAGGTCTAGGCACTAATTCCCAAGTTTTATTCTTTTCAATTTGACTTAGTTCCTCTTTCATAGCATTAATCCAAAACTCATCCATACTAGCTTCTTTATATGATTTAGGTTCAATTTGAGATAACAAACAGAGATTAGCACATTCACTAGATGTAGTTCTTGTTCTCATTTGAATACCTGCATGTTTATCCCCTCTAGTCTATTCTTGAGGATGATACTTCTTCAATCTTGTTCTTGTAGCCTTTCTACCTGTGGGTTCTGGTGTTTCTATTTGATCTTTTATCTCTTCTTCACCTTTAACAACTTTATTATCTGCTTCTTTCAAGTCTTTATCACTGTTTTGTAGGAAAGTATTATTCATTCTTATTTCCTTTTTATCCTGCACAACTTCATCCACTTTCACATGTACAGTTTCAACAAGTTTATTCAACCTTTTTTTTAAACATTTGTAAGCTTTACTTTGAGAAGAATATCCTAAAAATATTCCTTCATCACATCTTGAATCAAAGCTTCCTATTTTATCATCTAAATTCTTAATGAAGCATCTACTTTCAAAAATTCTAAAATGCTTAATAGATGCAAGATTCCATACCATAACTCATAAGGAGTGTACTTAGTTTTTACCCTTAGTTGTGCCCTATTTAAAATATATATTGTTGTTCGAATTACTTCTTTCTAATACTTGTTTGGTACTTTAGATTCATCTAACATAGTCCTTGTCATTTCTTTCAATATTTAGTTCTTTCTCTCACCAACTCTATTTTGTTGAGGTGTCCTGGATGCTGCATATTGTCTTTTGATACCATGTTTTTCACAATAATCAACAAATTCATCTGAAGGAAACTCACCACCTTTATTTGATCGTAAGCATTTAATCTTCATCTTTGACTCATTTTCAACCATCTCCCTAAAAATCTAAAACTTGTTAAATGCCTCTAATTTATGCTTTAAGAATATTACCCATGTCATTCTTGTATAATCATCTATAAAAAGCATGAAATACTTTTCACCATTTAACGACATTGTCCTTGTAGGACCACATAAATTAGTATGTAATAATTGCAATGGTTTAGAAGAAAAATATTCTTTTGAAGGAAAAGATGCATTTGTTTGTTTACCATGTCGACACCCTTCACAAATAATATTCTCTAGCTTACTTATACATGGCATACCTCTTACTTTTTGATGCTTACTAACTTTTACCAAGTTGTCAAAATTCAAGTGCCCAAGCCTTATGTGTGATAACCAACTTTCATTTACCTATCCCATAAGACAAACATCTTCATGATTGTTAGTATTTGTGATATCTTTTAAATCGTATACATTCCCTTTAGATCGTTTACCTGATGAAACCAACTATCCAAATTTTAATTTGATTTGGCAACCATGGTCATAAAAAATAACTTTATATCCATGATCACAAATTTGACTAAAACTTAAAAGATTGTACTTTAATCCATCAAAATAATACACATCATGAATGGAAATTTTTTCACTAAGCATCAAATAACCCAAACCTTTAATTTTCCTTGAAGAATCGTCACCAAAACCAACATTGCCACCTTTCTAGTTGATCAATTTGTCAAACTTCATTCTATCTCCTGTCATGTGTCTAGAACAACCACTATCAATTATCCACGAGTCCTTTTCTTTAGAATGTAGAGCTATTTGAACAAACATAGACTTATTAATCTTAGGCCTCCATATCTTAGTCACTTTAGTATCAACTTCTTTATCAACTTGTAGACTAGCATAAGATTGATCATTCTGAATTGACTTAGTTTTGCAATTACCCATAACATGACCAAAGAGATTGCATTTGTAACATCTTAGACCATTCATTTTGGGAAAGGAATAACCAAAATGAAACTTTTAATACCTCCTTGACATGTATCTGCAATTACTTATTCTATGTCCATATTGATGACACATGAAGCAATATCTATCAAAAAAAGAAGTGAACATGTTTGAGTATCTTTTACCCATGAATGAAGTGCTTGATATAACCTGATTTTTATCATTAGAAATTTGATTAAAATATGCATTTTTATATTTATTTGAAGTGGTAGCATTCTGATTTTAATCCTTAATTTTAGATTTAAATATCTCAAATAAAGATTTATCTTTCTTGTCACTAGAACATTGGCCAAGTTCAAAACCAATTCCTGTTAGATCATCAATTCTTCTTTGTTTCCTTAACATATCATCCAAATTAGTGTTCTCATATTTTTCTAACTTTCTTCTATATGATACCACTTCATTCATTAACCTTGTACATTCTTGATCTTTAGAACTTAACTCTTCCTTAGTGACAAAGACAATTCTCTTTTGTTCCTCAACTTGTAATTTCAATCTATAACTTGTTGACTTAAGTCCTTGGTTTCTTTTTCAAAGTTCTATTTTTCTTTTAAGAATTGATTTTCTTGAACACTTAAATTCCTTTTTAATTCCTTGATCTTTTTAAGTGCATAAAGAAATTCACGTTCTAAATTGGCCTCAACAAGTTCAACATCATCATCACTATCTGATTCTTGACAAGCAATTTCTATAGCCATGAATGAAACTTCATTTTCATCACATTCAAAACTACTAGATTCACTATATAATACATCATCAATCAAAATCTTCTTCTTAAAGAAATTCTTTTTGTTATAAAATTTCTTTTTACTTGCTTTCTCTTTCTCATCATTTACTTCATCATGACTATTATAAGAACATTTAGATGCAAAGTGTCATATTTTACCACAATTAAAGCATTTTAAAGGAAGTTTACCTTTGTATTTACTTGCTCCTTTATTCAATTTCCTTGATAGATGCACTTCAATAACATCAATATCTTCTGATTCTGAAGAGACTTTCTTCACTTTCTTTTCCACCTTGAATGTTGCTTCTTTGCTTGTGGATTCCTGGTTGCCAAACTTTCTCATTTCATAAGCTACAAGTGCTCCATGAATATCTTCCATTGTATACTTGTTAATATCTCTAATTTCTTCAATAGAACACATCTTAGAATCAAATTTATCAAGAAGAGATCTCAAAACTTTCTTTACAACATCAATATCATCAATTTTTTTACCAAGTCCTCTTATACCATTTATAGTTTCATCTATCTTAAGGAGATAGTCTTCTACCTTTTCATCATTACCCATCATAAGGTCTTCAAATCTTGATTTCAAATATTGTATCTTGGCTTCTTTAACTTTATCATTACCATGATATGTGTTTTTCAATTTTTCCCATACTTCTTTAGACGAACTGCAATGCATTACCTTAACAAAAACATCTTTAGATAAACTATTAAGTATAGCAAATTTAGCTTTTATATCAGTTTCATACTTCCTCTTTTCATTAGGATCTGTAGGTAAAGTATTAGGAACTTTATAACCATTAACAATTGAAGCCCAAACATCAACATTAATAGATAACAAATATGCTTGCATCATTACATCCCAAAAAGCATATCCGATCCATCAAAAACAGGAACCTTTGAAGAACTATCTTGAGCCATAAAAGATAAGTATTCCACTCAACCAAAATCTACCCAAGGTTGTTAAACTTGATATTGGAAAACTTTCTCTAATACCACTTGTTGGAATACAAACACTACTAAGGGGGGGTGGTGAATCAGTGGTTTAAAATAATTTTCAAAACTTGAAACAATTACAAGTTATAAAAATTTAACATATGAGCAAGATAGTTAATGAATAAAAAAGTGACACAATATTTTAACATGGAAAACCCCCTAGGGTAAAAAACCTATTTGAATCTAAAACTTTACTGGCCTCTTGGGCAAATATTTTAGAGCTACAACTCTAGGAAGCACCAACACCCTATTTTAGAAACACCAATTTCAAGGAACACCAATCCCTTACACCTGAAGCGCCAACTTCATAAATACAAGAAGCACCAACTTCTAAAATGAACAAATGAGATATAAAATTAGAGGATCATCTCTGTTACAACAAAAATCATGAATCACTAGTTTCAACTTCTTGTTGAAAACATAATGTAGGATATACTTATATTCTCCTTTAAACATCCAATATCCAAATATATTTTCTTTTTCCATTAAAAGATCTGATCAAATACTTATATGAATGAATGAAGAAGAAATATATAACCCTTCTTCTACTTCTGATAAACTTCTACAATGAAAATCAAATCATGAATATGAAAGTAGAAACATAAAACATTACCCTCTTCTTTACTATTAAAAATCTGCCTACAAATTGTTTGGTCTATAAGGAATTCCACATAAATCCTACAACTTCTATCAAAACCACCTATTGGATGTTTTAGAGGAATGTATCCTCCACTTATAGACCAAGAAATTCAAAATTTTGAAGGTAGGTACATACCCCAAACTTCCATTAAACCAAAACTGCTCAAAATTGCTAAAATTGTCATAACAATTTGGTAACTGTTTCTGATAAGCATAGTTTTTCTCTCTCCATACATGTGTTGTGCAAAAACTACCAAAGACCCATTTTAGCTAACTCAAAGACCTTTCTCAAAAGGTACGATAGTTGGGGGTCTATTTGATAAAAACCCTTGTCGAGGTTCTCATAGACCAAAACTATTTTTTATAACCGTTTTCTAAACCGATGTAAACATTAAGCGTTAATTGTATAACACTTAAGTGTTTGTCTTGAATATGTTTTGAATAATATTGAAGGACATCAAATAAGATTAAAAAAAATATTTTAAGCATATCATATGCTCATTATAATTTCATTATTGACATCAATGACAACAACCAAAGACCAAATATCAAGGGTTCAACAGTTTTACCCTTTGGAATGGATTTCTATGTATCTGATCTATGAGATGGCTTGGAGGAACTCTCACTACCAGTTGAATCTGGTTTGGGCTTTAGTTTTAGCTTTGACTTCCTTATAGATGTCTAAGCAACCAATGCTTGACACTTTGATCCTAGTAAAGAGTCCAACTATGTTATCTTGGCCTACTTTCTAGTAAAATGATCACATAATACCTCAAATGTGGGCATTATAAATCTAGGACCCTAAGAATTTATAGTGGAATGGAAGGTAGAAGAGAAAATATAAAAGTTTCCTCGCAACTTTAAAAGAATTGGGTAAATACACTATGTAGTAGTTTTGTTCTTTCTTCAACCCTATAACAAAGATCTTTATTGTTTAAGCCTCATTGGAAAGTATTCAATCGAGGAAAAAGAATCATATACTAGTGATGTAAGCTATGCCCCAGTCAGAAGTGCTCTGAACTCATTGATGGTACTAAACAAGTTATTGAACTTGACCCATGTCTCTCAAGGAGTATCACACCCATCAAGATGAAATTGCAAATTATCTAAAACGCTCAAAGTATTCAAACCCATGGCCTCATCCATTATATTCCTATGCTAAAAGGTCTAATAGGTACTTTGAAATACTGATTGCACTTCATCTAAACAAGACCACAAACCCTTTGAACAAAGAAGTTGTGTCATGGTAGATGTCTATGTGTGATAGTTATGCGGGTTTAGAGGAACTAGACAAGAAGAGGTCTCAGTCATTTTTTTAGAAAGTTTTTATTTTGGTATAGTTCTAGTTTACTGATGTAAATGACAAAAAAAGAATAAAAACACCCCTACAATGCAAAAAATTGAACCCTATATGAGAGAAAGAATCTGTTTATAAGTAAGAGAAAAAACTAATTTCAGTTGAGTATCATATGTACCTTCAAAAAATATGATAAAGATAATAGAGAATCTAGAAAGAGCTCAAAGAGACCTTTTCGGTGCTTCTTCTAGATCGAAAAATAGAGCAAGTTATGACCCACAAAATGCAAAAAGGACCATTCAACTTTAATAGTAGTAATTGGTACCATATTAGAAAAAAAACTAGAAAAAACCTATACTAATGCATCTGTCTCAGAATCAACTTCCCGAGGGTATCTTGTTTGCCCAAAAATAATACCGTATGCTCGAGATATTGCCAAAAAATTGATAGGGCCTCTAGAAAGCTAAGAAAAACAATTGAAACCCCCTTAGAGCTTAAAAAATATCCCCTTGTCCTTGCATATGACCATAGGTGAGCTAAAAAGTATGTTGGCGGTGAATGAGAGGCATGCACTAGTAGAGGTGTCTCATTGGTAGTGCTGACAAAGGAGCTTCAATGATGCAGTAGGTGAAGGTTGGGTGGTGGAGCACCGGTGACATGTAGGAAGCACAATGGCCATGGGGTGGTGCACGGGAGGCTATTGGGTGACGTAGTGGTGCATTTGTATAAATGTGTTGCATTTAAAAAATGTAATTTTCATAAATTAAAGTGCTTTATATGGAAATAGGGGCTTTGATGTACTTTGAATCCAATTCTGATGTCTGTTTGGACTTAAAGTGCTTTAAATTTCGAGACCCCCCTATTTCCACAAAAAAAAACCCAAAAATGCCAGAGTTGTTATGTCAAACCCTCATTCCTCTTTTTCTTTGAAAATACAAACAAGCTACAAAAAATTTGGCTTTGATACCATAAAGGATTTTATAAGAAAAAAATCCAAAGATCATGTAGAACACTTGCATGCAAGAACCTATGATAGACAAGAAAAATATAAGAGAAGACAAAAGTTTGGCTCTGAAATATGCAAGAATGTATTATCAGAACAAAAAAGAATAAGAGAAATATACAATGGATCAATCCTTATAGAAGGAGATTGTAAAATCTAAAAGGGAAACGCTAAGAGGTAAATGCCATTTAATAATTAATATTTAATTATTAAATGGGAATGCACGTGTAGAAAGTGAAATCTTAAGTAAGGAGTAAATGTAATTAATCTTTTAGTCTAACAAAGACCAATCACCCTCTTGAATGTCTCATATAAGGTGGTGGCCAAAGTCTCAGCGAAGAGTTTGGATGGTATTCTCCCAAATGTTTTCAATCCAAACCAAACAAGATTTGTTAAAGGAAGATATATATTGGAAAACCTCCTAACCTGCTAGGATGCTATATATTGGGTTGAGTTAGTAGGTCCAAATGCCAATATGTTGTTGTTGATTATGAAAATCCCTATGACAAGTTTGAGTGGAAATTTATTTTCACTATGATGAAGGTCTAGGATTCCCTTAATGATTTTAGAACATGGTTTAGGTGTTGTAGACAAATGTCAATGCTTGCGTTGAGGTTAAAATTGATAGGTCATTGTATTTTCCTCTTTCTAGGTTAATTAGATAGGGCTTCTCATTATCTCTCTCATTATTTGTTACAACAACATATGCCCTCTTTTACCTTTTGATGGATTCTACCTCATTTCCAAGGGTTAGGGATATTACTCTTTACAACAACATATGCCCTCTTTTACCTTTTGAGGGATTCTACCTTATTTCCAAGGGTTAGGGGTATTAAAGGAGAGGATCCTAGGAACATTTTAATTAGATACAACATTAGTTGTGTTGTCCCTTCAAAATCATATATATTCTTGGAAATAACTTAGCTTTTGTAATCTAGTGGCATGCACTTTCCTAAAAAAATTTGTTAGATCCTATTAGATTTGAGAAATACAAATCTTTTGAACCCAAGGAACCTACATGCAAAAGCTTGTCACAAGAGAAGAACATAGAACTAGACAAATTACTCTCCAAGATTAAAATGTATAAAGAGAGAATGAATATATTTACAATTACCGTCCTTATAAAAGGAGAAAGGTAAAACCTAAATTTTAAAAAAACCCTAAAGCAAAAATATCCTAGGTTGCATGATAATACTTAATAAAAGAATAAATTATTATATACCTCGCTTAAGAAAACTAGAGTTAATAAGAATGTCTTATTACTTTGGCACACCCCCTTAAGATAAACTTAGGGAGTAGCTAAACACATAGAAGCTGCTACTGAAAGAAAATTTGGGTTCTGACAACAAGGCCTAATGAGGTACCCAAGCACAACCAAATCTCTATAAAGAGGAGAAATAGAGAAAACCACATGGGAAAAATCCTACTCCAAAAAGAGATGGAAAGAATGTCCTAGAAGATAGGAACAAAAGGATGATAATGAAGAACACCACTAGAGCATGAAGAAGCTACAATGCTCTGTCAAAAAGAAATTGTTGATATAAATAACCTCCACTAAAATAGAACCTCACCAAGTAGATAAGACTATATTCTACATGAGTGCCCTCAGATGACACTACTTGAATCAGGAGGCACATAAAGGAAAACAACTAAACTCAAAGATAAAGACAACATAAAACACCAAAGCCTAAAGAGTTGATCAATTAAGCATGGAAGGCTGCAACCAAAGTAGGAACAAAAAAAAATGTCTATATGGTAAAGGATCCATCTCACCAAAATGAATAGTTTCCTAGCCACAACTACCTCCTAGTACATAGGAATAAATATTGAATACATAACTCACTCCATTGAACCAAGGAATCATAAGAACCAACAAAAGAACCCCTATAATATAAACAAGGATGAGGCAAAAGGCAACTGGAAAAGTAAGCCAAAAGAAATGCATGTTAGGAAACCATGACCAAGATGCACAAAATAATACATAATAGTGTATTGAGGTGCTCAATCTTAGACATATCATGAGGCTAATTTCATGGAAGGAAAACTTATTAGACAAAAGTAGATGGAAAATAAAGGCAAAACATCAAACACCCCCCCCCCCCCCCCCCCCCCCTGACACTTAATCATAGTAGTGCATGTACAATAAGGCACAAGATATGGTGAATCCCAAGAATATGATAATTTGCATGAGTATCCTTAGATGAGACTTCTCAAATCAGAAGGCAAATAAGACAAAATAACTAAAACAAAAATATAGAAGGAATATGGCACTTTATCTTAGTGTGTTTACAAAAATGCATATAATAGATGTCTGCAAAGACTAAAAGAGACATAAAGCTAGTACAAAAGATAGTACAACCCATGAAAAAATTATTTGAAGCAATGAAATCAATCCTTTGACCTGAAACAACCAAGATATCCACTATAATGCCAAAAAGAAAAAAAAAAATGAATAGGATATTCTTGGAGTAGAATATGGAAAAATAACCAACATCATTGGAAAGAGTAAAAAAAGACCTTTCCAATGATATAAAAAATTCCCAAATCAAAGATAAGGTGCTCAAGATATGTCTCCTAGAGTAAAATATACAACTCTTGACTTTGACAGCAAAATAATCCATCAAAAAAGTATCAAAATTGAAAAATACTATGACGGGCTCAAAACCAACTTTCCAGCTATATCTTGTTTGTATAAAATGGAGTCCATATGCTCGAGATATTAGAAAAAAACCACAAGTAGGTCCAAATAGACCTAGAAGGATCAATAGGTTGTACTAACCTAGCATTGATGTTAGTGAATGGTGGACATAAATTTGATGGTCAAATGGTCACCGAGGCAAAAAATGCCAGAAAAAGGTCCCAATGGCCGAAAAAAATTTCATGTCACTAGGAAAGATGGTTCACTGGAAAAAGAAAGTTGGAGCTAGGAAAAAAAATTTGATGGCCATAAATTCCCATGTATGCCAAAAATTAGATGTCAATAGGAGAAACCATCCATGAAGACATAAAAAACTACCTTCAAATGGGGCCAAAAATGCCCATGAAATTCACTAAACTACCTTGCAAAAACAACCCTTTATTGGTGATAAAATTGCCAGTGGAAAAACCTTCATAAGAAAGACCTAAAATTCTCCCCAAACTACATGTATAGGAAGCTACATAGGCACTAATAGGACCAAAATCCCAAGGATGCCAAGGACACAAGTTCTGAAAAATGTGAGGGAGTTGTGTGGATTAGACAGTGCACAATGTTGGAATAGGAGGTTGGAACATCAATTTAGGATGTTTAAAAATGGAATCACATGCACCAACCAAGGACGCCAAAAAATGCATGGAGGTCCAGGATGGTACCGAAACAACCAAAGTCCAAGGCGCATGACCATGTTAAAGGTGGACTACAAAAAAGGCTTGGTGCATAAAATGTGGAGTGTTGTAGTCTCCAAAAAAATGTGGGGTATGGGGGCCTAACACTCTTAAACAAAGGTGCACAAACCAAAAATTTTATCCCCCAAAAAAGGGTGTAGTCAACAAGGGACTGAAAAATTCTTCCATTGACCATGTACCATGCATGGCTTCCCAATGACACTAAATGTGGGGGCTAGTAAATATAGGGGCCACGTGTCACATCGAAAGTCAAGGTGGCCATACCTACATAGAGCCGTAATAACCTTTGTGTCCTCAAAAGTGTCACACACTTCTAAGAAAACTTGCGCTTGTACCATAAAGATGAGCATGTGTGCATTTGAACAAGGATTTGACCTTTTTTTTTAAATCTTCACATGTACCTTATGAAATAACATGCACATTCCAAAAAAACTCTTTCTGGTTTCATAGAAAATCATTTCATTTTTTTGTATTTATTTGTAAAAAAAATGCATCTCCCTCGTACAACCTTGGGCAACAAAAATTACCTCACATTTCAACAACATCCAAACAAGACAAATTTTATATGGAAATGAGGGTTTTTGGGTTCTTTGAGCTCAACAATGGTGTTTGTTTGGGCTCAATGTGACCCGAAATGAAGGTCCCCCAAATCCAATACAAAAAAATTTCTAAAAATTGAAACTCAAAACTCCAAAATTCTTTAAAATCAAGAACAAACTGTAGCATATTTGGCTCTGATACCATGTTAGATTTGAGCAATACAAATCTTTTGAATCCAATAAACCTACATGGACAAGCGTATCACAAGAGAAGAATGGAGAACCAGACAAATTGCTCTTAAAGAGTAAAATGCATAAAGAGAGAATGAATAGATTTACAATTACCATCCCAATAAAAGGAGAATAGTAAAACCTAAAAGATAAAAACCCTATAGGTAAAACTTTAAAGGGAGAATATCCTAGGTTGCATGATAATAATTAGTAAAAGGAGTATTTATTATATGCCTAATGTTTAGCTTAAGAAAACTAGAGTTAACAAGAATATCTTATTACTCTGATAGATCTAATGCCTTCAAATCCATATGGAAATATTTGGAACAAGTGAGGAGGTTTATTCCATAGAATAATATCATTTCACTAGACAATGAAATATGTGGGGAAGGATCCTCATGGTGGAACATGTTTCATAAAGAAAACCATTGACTCTAGTTCAAGGCTTCTCAAGAAAAGACTAGGCGAGGAGTGGGATCTCAAATTTCAAGGATATTATTATGAATGATAAACTTATTGAATGTGAGACTCTAAGGGAATTGTATAATCTTCCCAACATGCATTGGAGAATATATATTTTCCTTAAAGAGGTGTGCTCTAATTTATCTCTCCGAAGAAAATGTTGTTCAATCTAGAATAGATTAACCTCATATAGGTGATAGGATGGAACTATCTTACACTTTATTAAATAATAAAAAATATATAACTTTCTTATAGACTATGAAGACATATTTAAATACTACAATAATAAGTTAAATGTGAAACTTGACCCTAACTCTAGGTCTAAACAATTTGATGACCTATGGGCTAACAAAGTGGAAAAAAAAAAGATATTTTATGTGGAAGATTTTGGTCCATAGGCTGACCATAAAGATGCCTATAGGAGGCTTGAATCTATGTAGTATCTACAAAGTATTGGAAACTATAAAAAATATACCTTTTAAATTTTTTTTGGTAAAAAAATATGGAATATTTTTGGCGTAGTTATAAACAACAATATCTTAGTTTTAGAGGTGGTCTTTTGTTATATTTAAAGTTTGAACAAAGAACTTAACATCTTTTGATCTTGTCTTTATGTTGAAATTTTATGGCACATTTAAAAATTGTATAATGACAATGTATTTTTTGGTAAGAATAGGTCCCTTACCGAGTCTTTGAGGAGACTCATTTTCTTCAAAGCTTAGAGACTCATTTTCTTCAATGTGGATATGTAGGTGATGACAACATTAAGATTGTCAAGGACTAAATTCAAGAGGTTGTTACAAGATGGAACTACCGTAATATTCAAATGGGAGATATCACATATTTACACTTAGAGAAAAAGTATTGAACCAAAGACAACATTTGAGGTTGCATTATAAAACTTCATGACTATGTTAAGAGGGTAGCGACAAAACATTATGCTACAACCTCCATTTATAAATGAACCACATAAGGAAGCCTCACACATGTCCATTCTAAAAAACAATGTACTTGTAGCCGAAATGATATAGCATCTATAAAGCAAATGCCTCGAGTAGAACAAGGTACTAGTATAATTTGATGGCCCTAAGGGCTGGCAAGATTGGGTAGCAAGAACCACTTCATATCAAAATAATGTCATACATCATATCCTTTTTGTAACTCTTTTTTTGTTTTTGTATCTCCCCTTATATGAACTCCAAAAAATGAATCTTTGTAGTTGTGCATCTAAAGAAACTATGTAAATTATTTATAATTGATACTTAAAAAAATAAAAAAGTCTTATTGAATGTACAGCCTTGATACAATAAAGGATGCTCGATTGACCTCATATCATCGATGAATTTTATTAAACATGTAACCCACACACATTTACTAACATGTGTGTGTGGTCAACATCATATCATGGATGAATTATATTTAAAGAATTTAGATGTTTATATTTATGTTAATTTTATAAAATAAAATAACATAAAAATATTCTATTTGGACTTTTAGCTAAGCTTTCTTTAGTAATTATAGTTGATATTATGAAAACTAGTTGAGATTACATGGGGCTACTGAGTGTTAGAAAATTCAATTAAGAATTAGAAAATTCATATGTTTTCTAATATCATATTAATAAATATTTTAAATTATATAAAAAGGCTCTCTTATAGGCAATTGTTGTAAAATTTGAAGCCTAAAAAATAGAAAATTTTGTGTTCTATGCTACTATTTTAATTTATCTCAATGCATCAACTCATGGGATATATCATTACATACTTTATAAATCTTAAAGCTCTCATATGGGATTGCATCAATGATCTTATACAAGGGTTATGAAGTATACCTCTTAAATCAAAGTATAAACTAGTGTGAAGAAAAAAGTAGTTTACATTTAGGCTAACTAATTATTAAAAAATAACTTTGATTAAATTATCTAGGATTGATGCTTGCAATAATTATGAAAATTGATGTAGGTTAGGCATGCATTTAGCCCTAAAAAGTAATTATCTAAATGTGAATTCTCATATTCTCATTTACATCATCATATATGGATATATCTTCACTCACTATGTGCAACACAATACTAATGCATTCACATGTAAATAGTCCTTGTGCATTTGTACACAATTCACATGTTTCACCACACATTACTATTGAAATGAATACGAAACTTCACATTGGTGACACATGATGATGTCAATGTTCAACTAAAGACAAGGAAATTGGGAAGTAGAAAACTGCATGATGATAAGCCAACCACAAAAGCCTATGAAATAATGCAAGCATAATCCTAATGAACACACCATTAAAACCCATTAAGATAAAGTGAATAAAACATAGAGAGTGATAACTTTAAGGAACCCCCTTGAAAAATTTATAAATTTGTGGCAAATCCAACATTAATTTTGGGGGAAAAATGATTTCTATCGGTAATTTTTTTCAACGTAGGGAAAAGTTTAATTTTACGGATGATTTTTCTTTGAACATAATAAAATTTCATAAAATTGAATTGAGGCAATTTTGTAGTGCCTACCCCTAGTTTTTTTTAAATTATATTGTCAAATTCTTTTAGGCTAACTTTTATGGTTATGTGTTATGATTTAGTGGTACTTGGTTACCTGATTTGATTGATGTTATTTCATACTTAGTTATTTATTTGATGAACTACTTGATACTCAGTTATTTTGTGTGTTCATGGTTATTCTTTCAATGATGATGCTTTGTATGTTCCATATAGTAATTTCAGTGGTTTCATGATGACAATTAGATGGATGATGTATATACGATTTTTATGGTTACTTACCCCATACTTGCCTGTGTATGGTATACATGTATGTTTTACTTTATGTTTGAGGTTTCTAATGTGGTTGAGGGAAGGATTCATAGTCACTTGCTAGTTGAGATTGACACGATGTACCATTCCCCACCATTGCCTATTTAGTTTAGATTTATATGCATATGTACATGTTCAACTTTTATGTAGATTATAGGTATCGAGCATTAACTTCCTTGAATTGCTAGGATGAGCGTGCCCTATTCTAATATCTCAATGGTAAGGAGGGGAGATAGTTCTCAAGTCCAAATCCTAAACCTAAGCCAATTGTCCTAAAATATAGGATAAGTATCTAAGTTATTTACCTTTCTGAATTTGTCAAGTGACATGAATTCAACATTTTTACCGTTAAGTTTGAATTCATACTTTGCCTTTTAGATGGGTTTTCTTATTTAGTTTGTGGGTCTGTTGTGATTTTTAGTTATAATTAAATTAAATAAAGATATTATTAAATAATTTAATTTAACAAAAAAAAAATATAGGAAAATCAAATTTTAATTATATTTAACTAATTGTGAAATTAATTAAATAGAGGGAATAAATTCAAAGATTTAATTAAAGGTCTAAATTTGATGTAATTATATTGATTTAATTTAATAATAATTAATTTAGAAGTTTCATTTTAATAATGAACTCTAAATATTATTATTAGTTAAATTAATAAATATACTTTTTAAATATGTCTTATTTCAATAAAAAAGTAAGTGAGAATAATTTAAATAAACTTTATTCTAATTAAAGGTAAAAAGCATGCACAAGGGAATTCAATAAATTAAAATAGCAAAAGTTTATTGTAAGGAGAGGCCTTTGCATGTTCGAAACTAGAACCCCTAGGTAGAGTTAAACTCTTTATTAAGAGATGCGAGCTCATTTCTACACAAATAGGTTTTGGGGAGAAAAATTTGGAATTGAAGCAAAAGAATTGTTGAAAGTTTTAGAGGGTTTGGATTTGCATGCATCATAAGGTTGTCTCGAAATTTAACTACTATTTTGAGATAGGTTTTGAAAACCCATTGTAAAATTTTATTGAAAGATTTGTCTACTTCACGTCTTCCTAGGTGCTTGCATAATGCTTATTAATTTATTGTATTAATTTTTGAATAAAGATTTATGGTGTAGATTATGAAAAGGAAAACTTATGAATCAAGAAAACACGACTAAAGAAAACTGTAAAAAATATTAGAAAATTATTATGATTGTATTCTTTTAAAACCTTTTCTAATATATGAAAAATTTGATTATAGAAAATTGGAAGAAACAACAAATTGAACAGCTAGGGTTTGAACTTAAATTTGTCATGTGATTATCAAGAATTTTCTAAATAAAGATAAATATTCTTCTTATATCTTAAATAATTTAATTGCAAAATTTATTGAAAAAGAAAAAGATTAATTGAGAGTAAAACATGTTGTAGCTAAACTTATACATGTATGTGAAAACAAATATACTAAATATAGAAAACTAAGTATATTATGGTCGCACGATTTGAGAGATCAAAGGCATGCATAAATACTAATTGAATGTTTATTTTAATTTTATGAAATTATAATTTAATTTAATTTATTCATTAAATTATTTTTTTCATGATTATTTATTAATTTTAGAAATTAAAAAAATTATTAATCAAAAAAATATTTTTATTTATTTTAAAAATAAAATAAATAAATACTACTTATTTTCTTATAAGTGGATTTTTAATATTAATTCTTTTAAAAAACTCTAAGTGGGTTATGACTTGTTATATATTTATTAGTGCAAGTGGAGTTATAAGTGTGTGTGTGTGTGTGTGTGATTTAGCTATATTTTAAGAAGAGTTATAGTTGAGTTAACTTTATAATCATCTAGTTATGAATATTTAAATATTATGAGAGAAATTATAAATAGTTTAATTATAATTATAATTTCAAGTTTGAGCTATCTCGAGTTGCATTATGAATTAAAAGAAAAGTAAATATCAGTATTAGACTTAAATAGAAGTCAATTTTTTTTTTAAAAAAATTCTATCTTTTTTATTTAATTAATATAATATATAAGGCTTAGGTCGTTTACCGATCAATTTTTTTTTAAATTAATTTTTTAAAAATGGAATTGATATTAAGATTTAATCTAATAATATACATTTATGTTATTAGTTAAATCATTCATGATTTAATATTATTTAAATTAATAACATGATAATATTGTATTGTTGATAACCTTTATCCAACTGTTAAACAATTATGAAATGAAAACTTGAATTTGATGCAAATAAATTTTCGTAGAATTATATTTTAAAAAATACACAAAAAAAATTGACTAAATAACTACACTTTTTTTAAATGTATGTCAAAATGTCATGTTTTATCTTGTGATGCTTTTTTTTGGGAAACCTAGAAGTTCGACCAAATAAGATTGTTTACCAGAGGCTTGGGAAGCGATGGTTTTATGATGTTGTTTTGTCACAACTATTTCATTCCCAACCAATGTTCTATATTCACGTGTTCCTATGATGAGATTGAGTTCTTTATTGTAAGCTTATGTATTTTGATTTTCTTAGTGTAACCAGTGAGGTTTTCAATCAGTTATCTATTGGTGCTTTCTAGTTGCTTTTATATGACTGAGGTGAATATTGTGATTTTATGAGATATACTTTTATGAGCTTAGGGTAGGCTATTTATGTGTATGGTAGGAAGTGGCTTGCAATGGAGGCTCGAGCTCTAAAGAGGTTTCCTGGGTAACCCATTGCAAGTTGTATTAATAAGTGATAACATTTCATTATTAAAATGATTAACAAGAGTCAATCTTTTACCTTTCCCATGCCTCAAGTGCTAGTACAGACTAGGATGGGAGTAGAGATGATGCTTCATTGTGACATTGCCTTATTAGTATCCCTTGTCTGTAAGAAAGGATATTGATGCCACATAGAGTCACTAGGGGGGCACAGTCCAAAGAGGCTGCCACGGTAACCTTAGAGTTGGCTCATGTGACAACACTTTCCCACATGCATATTAGGTTTCCTATGTGTTTGTGTTGCCTCTAGGATTAGATGCTACTTGTGTACTTGGTACCTTTGAGATAAATTTCTATTAGGATTCCTTGACCTGATTCTTGTTATGACTTTGGATTGATATCTATTTGGGAGTGGGTCATTTAGGTTCCACAAGGTCGAGTGGTAGTATTTCTTAGACCATTGAGATCTGACAACTAGATGTTGATGCTAGATGTATTTGTACAATTTTTCTATTCTTATGTTCTTGTGATTATGTGCTATGATCATATTTTGATTTATTGCACTTTGATTTTGAGGTCATGTGCGATGTTGTATCTTATCTTGATGTATATTCTTTTAGCATTTTATACCACATGACTTGTATAGAGGATGATTATGCATTTTGGTTATGCCACGTGGTGTCTTATGTACTTGTATATTATATCATTTGATTTCATACTTCTAGTTATTCTATGATGTGGACTTTGTTTATTTATCAAATTTAATCTTAATAAAACTTACATATGTGATTCTTCATCATGGAACCTAATGGCCTGCATTTTCACCATTTTTAAAATTCTAAATGTATATTGTGAAAATTCAGGTTGGATTGTTGAGATTAGGGTTTGTAGTTTTATGTTGCAGAGGCCTTGTTAGAAAATTCCTAATTTTATGTCCGTATGCATATTTTTCATGTCTTAACTCTTTTGTTTTAAATAAATGTGCTAAGGATTTTTTGTGCTTGAAAGAATCATTAAAAGATTAAGTAGTGAAGTCACGATTACATCTTCATCACTGCATCTTTGGCTTGTTAAGCCTTGACCTCTTTTAAGTTGTGATCATGCAATGCTAGTTGTTGCAAAGTATTTATGACTTCTCCATGGTTAATTAAGAATAACTAGTTTGAACAGCAAAAGTACAACATAATTAAGTAAAAAAAAATTTCCATGTCTCCACGGTCAAGTGTAATGACATGGTTTGACCAGCGATGATGCGAAAGGCTTTCATGCTAGATCTCCAATCTCATAATAAATCATAAATATGCCACACGGAGCATTTTGGGATAATACATTATGATGTAGTAGAAATGATTAAGTGGCAAACCAGAGATCGATGCCAGAGAAAGCCTTCATGCTACTTCATGACTTAAAGCCATAAGTGTTATCACTATAGAGAGATGTGGAGATCAACCTTGATCACGGGTTCACATGGTTAAAGATTGTAGTTAAAATAGGCAGTTGTGAATTGGAAAAATAGTTAATATGTTGTAAAGATTGGGTTAATCCTAGGTCTCATGGTTAAAAATGTGAAGTGAATTAATAGATGCAAACAAAAAATTAGGCACAAGCTAACTATGTTTGTTATTTTGCATGGTGTTTTGAAGGCATAAAGTGAAGTGGCGAAGTAGCAAACACCTAAGCATTAAACCAAGACACTCCTTCATGGGTTGAAAAGGTTAGTGTTACCACTGAGTGGAGAATAAGAGATCAAGGGTGTTTACCAGATTTGGTTGTTAAGAAAGTAGTTAGAACAAGCTACCAAGAATGAGTGACTTGGTTAGATAACTTTAAAGTTGTTGTTGTTGCTTGATCTCACGATTAAGAATGTGGGGAAGTAAAAGGGTTGCAAAGTAGTGGTAGATTGATACACACAGTGTACACCACTTTACTTGACCAAAGGGTTAAGTGTAAAAGAGGGAGGGCCACGAACTAGAGACAAAGGGATACACACCATCATGGGCTAGTAAGAGGTTAGATGGAAAACCTTGTGAAGCTACACACAATTCAAATTGCTAAGAGTTTGCATGATCTTGACTTAAGGTGAGTAACAAAAAATAGCTAGCGAGAACTAGAGATAAAGGAAGAAAAGGGTTACCATTATTCCACAGTTGCTAGAAAACATAAAAATATTGTTTGGAAAAGGGTAAAATTTAAATGTTGGACTAGCAGTACGAGTGCCGTAAAACATGAATGGGATAATTTTCTAAATTTCAAAAGATTTCATGCATATCTATCTTAAACACTATTAATGATATTTTTAGCTTAGGCAATATTAAAAAGGTGATGTAATATAATTCTTGGCACCAGTATTCATAGAGTTTAGTGCTAAGAAGAAGATTATGTGCAAAATTGTTCAAGATGGTTGAATTGCAAAAAAGTGTTTGAGATTTTGAATTTAGAAGATATAGCACAGGAGGAAGGGAAGTTTATTGCCTAGGTGAATATTGAAGAAGCTTCTCCAAGTACTGAGAAGGGAAAAACAAAGATAGCGAGTGTGTTCATCGATGAGTGGATTTATTTCTTGCTAGGGTCATCAAATGCCTAGTTTGCAAATTCACACATCTTGAGAGATCCTTACAATTTTTGTAGGGATGCGAAAGTGCTTGAAACCAATGGAAATGAGCTATTTTGGTATTTCTATAACAACATATTGTATGAGATGCCCATTTCAAATCCATGGAATAGGAATTTGGCCAAATTAGTCATGCCAAAAGTCATTGTGGATGTAGACTTGGTAAAATCCTTGATTAAGGCATACAATCCTATGACTCATAGATTTCACAGGAAGGATAAAAGTGTCTTATGTACACTGGAAAGGGAGACACTCATAGAAGTCTCTGACCTAGGAGGACCCATGACTAAGGTTATTGAACAAGACAAACTTGATGAGACTTTCAAATATCAAAAGAGCTTCTTTACTGGCAAAGTCATGAGGAGACACATTCCTAGGTCCAAAAAAGAAAAGGGTGAAATACCTAACAAGGTTGGAGACCTCATGCCCCTAGAGTTTTTCAGTAGATACTTTTAGTACATGGTTTTTGGATTGGACAAGGTGATAGAGCTGGATGGGACTATGAATGCTCCTGGTAATATATACATCATGGCTTTGGATATAAATGACTTACACACCAATTTAGGGTATGATTTTATTTTTGATAAGAAAAATAGGTTTTACAGGGATGATGAAACCCCAAAGTTAATACATATCAAAAGGCTGATAATAATCGTCAAAAGCCCAACCATAGTCCATATATATCAAAAGGCTAATAATAAGCAACAAAAGCCTAGCCATAATACTATGGCCAACCAAAAGGCCAGATCAATAGATAGGCAAAAAGCCAAAAACCAAAAACTATAGAAACCAGACAGTCCAAAAGATAGGAAATGAAAAAGAAATGGAAAACCTTTGTTACTCCTCCACCTTTCTTTCTAGCTCCTACATCATTTCTACCACTTCATAGGCTTTTTGGATCTCCTCAGCCATATGCTCCTACTTCTTCTGACCCATCTGATCCAAGTTGTTGAAGGTAATGTCTGTAGTCATGCCCTCATCTATCCTATCTCTGACTCTATCCTTTTCCTCACTATCCTCTAGGAAGCCCCTAGCTTTCAACTTTCCAACAAGAGAAGAGATATTTTCATTAAGAGAATTCAGAATTGAAATCATCTAGTTTGCAAAATTATGATTCTAATTTTCCAGATTTTGAATTCTTTTTTCCACCAATCTGAGGCCATCCCCCTGATATATCAAATTTCCATGTTCTAACTTCTTCCCTAGGTTTTCCAACTGACCCACTCTTTCTTTGACCTCTTCCAGTTCATGGTAGAGCCATTTAATTGACCTAAAATTTTCAATCATACTATTTCTAGCATTATTTATCAAATTCATGCCAATTTCTCTTGCATTATCAGTAATAGCCACCAAGGGCGGATCAATGAGTTCCTCCATCTAGAGCTTTCTCTCTTTACCTTCAAGAATTTAGGGGTTCATGATTTCTCTCACGATTCCCATTTTTGATGTTCTAACATTGAAATTTTTCCAAGCAATGCACCTATCCTTTATAACCACCTCTCCACTCTCATTGTCTGTCTTCTCCTTGTCATGTTCCTGAGGAGGGGAAATTGGGGAAAGAGGAATGGCTGTGATCTCTGGCCTAGGATCCATTTTCCCTTATGTAGACACATCCTCCTCCTTAGACCTCCTCTATCTTTTAGCTATCGGCTCCTCCCTCTTAACATTCTCCTCCTTATTCTCTTTATCAGTATCCATATCATCCCCTTCCTCATTATACTCCTCATCTACTAGACCAAAAATTTTAAACCCAATCCCCCTGGGACTTTTCCTGCATGGGGCTTTAGTTGACAAAGATGATTTCTTCTCAAAAGCCTTATCCTTCTTTCCAGATGAAGGATTAGCATCTTCATCCTTTGAACTAATAATTTGAACATCATCTATGTCAAACAAGAAGTTTGGACTCCCCATCTCCTTGGATGCTGCAACTGCCTGGGTGGGGGTTTTGCTTCTAGATTGAGCCTTGAAATGCTCATAAATCAAAAGTAGTAAACCCTCATGTAGGGCCAGATTTGAAGTAGGCTTTTTCTTGTGCATAGAAATATTCTTATGCATGGAAGTAAATAAATAAAAAGGGAAAGAGACCTTAATCCCATAATGAAAATGATTGATTAGAACAAAATGATGTGTCCTAACCCTATCAAATCTTGTGTCTAAAGATATATACTCAATAATAGCCCTTAAAAAATACCTCCATAGTTTCTTTATCAAATCCATCTCATAGTATGTTTCGCTCTTGACCAGTTCCTTCTTTTCTTCTGTATTTTTTGTGAAGTCTTTCACAACATTCATGAACACCTTCTTATCTCTGTAAAAATTCATTCCTTCATTTGGAATTTTAGTTATATGAGCAATGATGTCCACAGTCACTTGATACGAGACCCCATCAATTTTGACCCTTCCATCTTTCCACGAATTTACCATAAGATCAGTAATCGCAGGGTCATATTCATGGAGCTTAGCTATATATTTAGCAATTCCTCTCTTTTCTAACTTATCCTACACTTTAGTTCTTTGCTTCCATTTTTCCACCTCACCTACTAGTTCTTTCCTAGTTCTTTCCCCCACTATCTCTGTAATCTCAACATTAACTATTCTCATAAACTCCATCATCTGAAACCCTTTCTCAACCCTCTGATTACTCTGATGGAAATCGCATTGATTTTTGCCATTTTGTCTTTCAATACCCCTAAAATGGTACATACAAAAATTGACAAATAAAACATATCAATTTGACATTAATAACATCATCCACCTGTACCATTTGTATTTACCATTATTGCACTTACTTACACCCATATTCATATTTATATCCATAATTATCTTTGGATTTCCCCCATACCTCCTTGGATTTTTTCCAAATCAATTAGGCTTTTCGCACCTTCCAGAATATTTCCCCCAGTATCACCATGTCTTTCTTTACTACATCATTGGCAAAGCAATCAACCACCGAGTTTACCTCCCAATATTCGTGACTGACGTGGATGCTGTCAAATTTACCGGGTGTTAATCAACTTTCTTCAATGATATTTTCTATTTTCTATGATGGTTGGATAGCCTTTTTAATACATTTGATGATGTTATTTGAGTCACCCTCCAACCATAATTTTTTAACTCCCTTGTCCAAAGCTAATTTCACGATGTGGAGAGTTGCACTAGCTTCGACATAATGGTTTGTCTGATGTCCCAATGGGTAAGATAAAGCAACAATCCCTTCACCATAGTAGTTTCTTATAATACCTCCACATCCCAAGGGACCAAGATTCCCTTTTGCTGCACCATCAAAGTTTTCTTTATGCCATCCCTCAGGTGGAAGCTTCCGTTTCACCTCTTGTCTTTTAGATCTCTTGTCCTTTTCCTTCTCCTTTTTCTTAACCCCATTTTCAATGTCTCCCCCCTTTCTAATCTGGTAATTTTCCTTCATATTCCTATTGATTTTATTCACCACAACATAATAGGTTCCTCCCTATCTCTAAAAATTCTATTATTTCTTTCCTTCCAAAGTCCCCAACAAAAGTGAGTTAAAGACCAGGTGCTTAAATCCTACAATTTTGTGCCTTTATACATGTTATTCCATTGACAAAAGAAATCCACCACATTACTTGGCTTGCACCAACTAACACTAAAATTATTTGTAATAAGGTCCCAAACTTCCTTGGAGTAAGGACAATGGATAAACATATGATTAACTGACTCGTCTTGTTGTTAAGACAAAATACATCTATTTGGGATATCGTGGCCTCTTTTCTTCAAGTTTTCTAGAGTAAGAATTTTATCTTGTAAAGCCAGCTAGAAAAACATATTAATCTTTGGAGTAAGGCCAGGCACCCAGGCCCTAGCCCAAAGAGGTTTCTCCTTCAAACTCCAAAGAGAATTATATCCCGAAGCAACCGAGTGACAACCATTAGGATTATCTTCCCAAATTAGTTCATCCCTCTTATTATTTAGAATCATTGAGTTCAACATCAACATTATTAGCTTGAGATCATTCGAGATAAAAGCGTTCTCTCCATCCCTGGTCTATTCTATAGTCTCTAACTTTTAATCCAAATTGCTAGATACTAACATTTTCCCAATTCCCATAAATAGGATTATTAATTAGAGGACCTTGAATCAACTAGTTATCATGCCAGAAGAGAATGTATTTACCATTACCCACTTTTCACTTAGTCTTAGCTTTGGCTAGATCTCTTGCCTTAAGGATACCATTCCAATTGACTGAACCATTCGGTATGTCAACATTATTGAGAAAGAACTTTAGAGAAGGCCTACTAATATAATTCTCTACTAAAATATCTCTCCATTCCCCCATACTGTTGAAAATGTGTCATATCTTTTTAGGTAGGAGAGCCTTATTGAGAAGTTTTAATTTCCTTATGCCAAGACCACCATAGCTCTTAGGGAGGAAAACATTATCCCAAGCCACTAAAGGATATCTTTTATGTTCCTCAAGACCAAACCATAGAAAATCTCTTTTGATCTTTTCCATTTTGTTTGCAAATTTGGTTGGTATCCCATAGAGGCTCAGGGCATACATAGGAAGATTCTGAAGAGTGGACTTAACTAAAAGGAATTTACCTACCTAGCTTAGTGTAGCTCCTTTCCACCCAACCAAATTCTTGCTAAACCTATCGAGAATCTATTCCAGAAAGAATCGGGAGGCTTAGTTCCCATTGGGAGACCAAGATAGCTTAAAGGTAGCTTACCAATCCCACACCCAAGAATCCTAGCTATCTTCATTTGTCTATAAACAAGAGTATTAATAAAGAAAAACGAACTCTTCTCCCAGTTAATTAGCTAGCCTAAACCTCTAATATACATATCCAAAAGATCCTTCATCACTTTAGCCTCTTTAATAGAGGATTCCCCTCCCATAATAGTGTTATCCATGAACTGTTGATGAGTAAAAGAAACATTCCAAAAAGAGGGCCTAATCCCTCTTAGTCCTCCTTCCTATCTTTTCTTCTCAATCAACCTACCAATACACTCGAACATGATAATGAATAGAATAGGAGAGAGAGGGCCCCCTTGCCTTAAACCTCTTGAAGATTTGAAGAAATCAGAAGGAGCCCCATTGACCATAATGGTATGATTTTTTACCCACATAATCAATGTTATCCATAATGAGATCATAGCTGAACAAAATGGAGGATTGGGGAATTTTAAGCTCCACCTTTATTCATTGTTAATGCACATAATCCTATACAAGAATATATATTTTATTGAAGGAACACAAGATATTGGAGAAAGCTTTCCAATGTAGCAATGGACTAGGGTATTGAAAAGATTCTACCCTCATGCAAATCATTTAGGTTTTTACAATGATTTTGTATATCCAAATTCCAACATGTTAGGAAATTTTACAGAGTAGGTGCTAAGGAATGTTAGAAAATTTATTAAACCCTCTAGATGTTTTGATGATGGTAGGAAAATGGAACATGATTAGGGGAGTATTTTTCTTTTTGAGAATTATTCCATTATTAGGGTTTATGGGTGCCCTCAACCACCTCATCTTCTACACAAACACATCCCATAAAGAATGTAAATTGTTGAATTCTTTTGGCAATTAATTCTAATGAATTGGGAATACCTAGGACCAACCATCAGAAAATGATCTTTTGTGTGTAGGAATTTCAAGGTGTGGGATTTCAATATAGGTAAGGATGCAATAAAGGAATTAGATGAATTCATGAGGGAACTTCTATTGCCTACTATCCTACTAGAACCTATGATCCAAATGATGTTGTCAGGCATGCTTTGAGGCAAATGAGAAAATATAATTTGCCCAATAGTAAACTAGTATGGAAGGAAGAGGTGATCACAAATTTATTGGAAACTGAGGAATGCAAAGACAAAACTTTGAAGTGAAAGGAAATAATGATCATTGAAGAAGAGATGAAAATACTAGATCCTTCTTTCAAGGGTTTCTATCATGAGGAGATATATTTGGATAGATAGAATAAATGTATCCAAAACTATCAAGATATAATGTCTTAGGTACCCTCATAAATTAGAAACATAATAGAGCCTAAACCTCTTGAGCAAGATATTGTGATTGAGATTGATGAAGAGGAGGAACAACCATAAAGCTCATCTTGGGCTCAAGAAGGAAGAAAAAGGAAAAAGTTGATTGAAATACCAGGTGAAAAAAGGGATTTTCCCTCTAGATTTTTCCAAAAGGAAGTAAATATTTTGATGATATGAGGCACTATTTTCTGATGAAACAAGCCATTGAAAATGAAAGAATCCCAAATAAACTTGAGCTTGAGGCTAGAATGATACATGGCAGGATTATACGAGCTCAAGAGTTTAGGAGGGATGATGATTTCATTAATTTTGAGGAGTTTAAAAGCTTTCTATTTAAATTAAAGAAAAATAAATTATCATTGCAATTACAACTAGAGGATTCAAATGAAAAGGTGATAGAATTGGTAAAGAAGCTACAAGAATATGATCTAAATAATGAAGCACTTACTGTAGAGGAAGCTAGAGAGCTTGTGAAGAGAAGTAGAATGTTTTACTTCATTGGATGGGATATAATCTCATCCTTTATGTTGGAACATATTAGAAGACAAGATAAATCTATATCATTTGAAGAGGTTAATATCACTAGAAAGTTGCAAGGGACTAGTTTTAATATTGATGTTTAGACAATGGAAGCCTTGAGTTTGGCCTCTAAATTAGATAAACTAACACTGATGGAGGTTAGAGATTCCCCATAGGGAAATGTGATATTCTAGAATGTTACTACAATATCCAACGACCACATGTATAACATGATGAGTACAATGTCACTTATGGGGAAGAGCAAGATGGACTGGCTAGAAGAACATCTATTTCAAACTTACAATAGGTACATTGAAGCAAGGAAGTAGTATGGAGAAGAAATGAAGAAGACATATGTGTTAGAACAAAGAGTGGATGCTCTAGATAAAGAGTTCAAAACATTAAAGACTATAACAAGGCCTATCATTGAGGTGAAAGACAAGGAGACCCAAACAAACATGGAGATGGAAGACATGGGTACATATCAGCAAAAGGAAGTGGAAGAATTGGAAATAGATAAGAGGATAGAGATAAGGATAATGGAAAACACATTTTCACATAAGATAAACATCCTAAAGACGCTTTCACAAAACTTCCATAGTAGTTTCATCTCATTGTAGGGTGCAGAGTACCAAGGTTTAGAAGCATTGTCCTTGCTATCTCCATTGTTTACTAAGTGGGACCCATATATACCATTTTTTGATAGGCTTGTCCCAATTTTGACACAAAAGAAAGAGTTACCAAAGAAGGTTAGCATTTCCACAAGGAAGATGATAAATAAAGTCAAAGAGCTAAATCGTTTCTTTGTAGGAAAGATGCAAATGATAAATAACAAGATGAATACCATTGCTGATGGAGTGCCTGGCTTCATTTCTAGAAAATTCACGATGACAAGAAAAACTTAAGGGAATGACAATAATGGTCTAGCTCCTTTAATGATATTTTGAAGCATGATAGGTTTATTGCTTACTGTAATGGTTGAATTGGCGTTGCTACAATTTTTGATATGATTGATGTTATGTATAAATTTGAATTAGACATAAACAAAATAGTTGCAAAGGTTTGAGCCATAACATATGCAAGGTGGAACAAATGTCTAAATAAACTGAATGCAGTTAGAGGAGCCATCTGGCTAGATGTAGACACTGACATTACTATTTGGGAGGTTGTGGTTGACATATAGGCAATACCATATGGAGATAGCGAATGAACAAGCTAGAAAAAGTTGAGATAACAAGAGGAATTCCAACTATTTCATCGAGATACCTTATCTTTGCAGTTCACCTACTGTGGGTAGTCTTATATTACAAACAATGAAGTTGATCCTAAATATCTAGAATGACAACTATTCATTTTTGGCTATCTCTAGCATTCTCTCATGTAACTGTTTTGTCCTATGTAAAGTAGTAATTTTGCAATTAATCTTTGACAAGTGTCCTCCCATATGAAGCTTCTTGCAATCCTTATTCTATAAAAGGATTTCCAAGATCTGGAGTAAGGGTCCAAATTTTGAGTCAATTTTTTTGATGATAATAATCATTTTGAGTTGGTCCATGTTTTATGCATAGTTTATGATGTTCTAGCTTGTATTCTATTTTTTTATAGAATTTAAATGAGAAAGCGTTCCTTAGTTTTTTGTTATATTTTAGAGTCTTATATAAGTGAAATGTATCACTTTCAAGAAGATTAATACAAAGAGTAGTTGCAAGGTATCTGTTTATTCTAAATTTTGTCTGTGTCTATGACTTTGAGAATGAACTAACAAAGTTCAATTTATTTGATTGCAATTTGGACGAGTTGTATATTACTTCATTGTTGCTTTTAAATTAATGAATTAAGTAAATGCTCATGTGAAGTGATAGGGTTGTTTTTGTATGAAGAGGATATTATAAGTATGGAATTTAGGGTTTAACGACTGATTAATTTAATTGCAAGTCAATTAAATAGATCGAATTTAATGATATGACTCTATTGTGATAATGGATTAAGGTACTGGTCAAGATTTGAAAATTAAGAAAGTCATAATTTGCATTAAATCATTCATTTTAAAACCAAAATCAATTTAAAAGTGTTTATGGAAATGAGATCCAATGTTGGTCATCACTTATTGCAAATCTTTAGCAAGTTTTAGTTGGCTGCTGTGAGCTTGTTGTCAATTTGCAATTTTAAGAAGTTTTAGAGATCAAGTCTACTATAAGGGATATATAGTGTGATAATGTTAAAAAATGACTGAAATCCCTAGGTTAACCCACTTGGTTAGCATAACCTAAAGTGTAGAAGGCATCATTTTTCTTGTTAGTTGGTCTAGATCCAAATGTGCCAATCATGCGAAGTTGCTAAACCCTAGGTACCATCTTATTTTTTGTCTTCTGGTACTGCTAAATCAAAACTCCTATAGAGAGATGTAATTGTTATTGTATTGCTTATGTATGCATGTGAGTTATTGTTTCTGCTATGTTATCTCTTGTTTTAATCTTTAAATTTTTTTTTTTAGCAAACTTAGTGACTTAATAGTTAATTTCTTTTGGGTTCCTTGGTGGGGCATTATAGATTTTATCCCTTCTGATAAAAAAAAATAAAATGTAGGAGGCAATTTCTCTTGTGATAGAAAAAATATATAATGTATGAGGCGATTTTTTGTATTTGATGGAAAATATATATATTGTATTAGGTGTTTTTTCTCGTTTAATGGAAAAAAATATTGTATTAGGTAATTTTTACCTTTTAATGATAAAAAAAATATTGCATTGGAAAATTTACAGTTTGAGACATCAAATAAGGTCATATCATTTGCAAATGATGTGATTACTAAATGAATCAATGACTAAAAATTGATAGTATGGTTATGAAATCAGTTGTCAAATTATCAAAAGATTATGATCAATATTAAATCAAGGATTGGTAAGAAAGTGAGGTATCAAGAGGATGACACATATGTGGAATGTCATGTTGCATTTATGGTAGAATGGAAACTAGTTGAAAAAAAAATTCTTTAAAATGCAGACATCATGCTTTTCATTATAAAAAAATGTAGTTGATTGATAGAAATGGGATTGCATGTGGTAGAGGGATTGTTGAATGAAAATCCAAGCCCTTTTGTCAACCTAGATTTGACTCTGGACGAGGATGAGGATAAAAGAGATATTATTACTAGGCTTATGGAAGCTTACACAGGTTCTCTTTGCTAATCCTGGGGATGCCATGAAAGAGTTTGAAAAGGAGCAGGAAAAGGAAAATCTCTAAGCTATGCTCATTTAAAAGGGTTTTAAACCTACTAATTTTTTAGAACATATTGAAAATGTAGTGGAAGATGAAAAATATAACCCCAACACTTTTGGGATGTTTTGAAGGATAAAAAAACCATTACACAAAGAATCATCAGTTTAGGGTTTATTTTGTAAAATGTATTATCAATTTTTTATTATAAAATGTAGCAGTTGGAAGCTTGTCACTTCCTTTTTTGAGTGAAACCACAATTATTTTTGGTGTGTGTGTGAAGATTAAATGTAAAGAAGATGTAAAGAATATAATGAAAAGAAAACCCCTTTTTGATATTTCTATGGCATGGTATTTTCTTTTCGAATCTAGCTCTTTTACAATAATTAGATGGTGTATTTGATTATTAATTTCCAAACTTGGGTGAATCCTAATTTAATTTATAGTTTGTAAGTATATTATTATGATTAAAAATTAGGGTACACAATACACAAGAGAGCTTGCATTGTATGTTTGAAGTGATAGATTTTTGGGAAGTGTTTCAAACTTTTTGGTATTAGTATTGGGTCCAACACTTTTTAATGTGTATTATGTGGCATATCTCCAACATGATGTAACATTTGTCTATCATTCAATGATTATATAGCAATGGTTGAAGGTTTATTTTGGGCCAAACATCTCAAACAGAACCTCAACCTTGTTTAAGTCTCCATAATGGTGACACATCTCCTTCCACCTTATACCACTTGCAATGGGCATTAAATAGATGTATTATCACTGTTAGTGACATTCCCTCTTCCATTGACTCTACAAAATTACATCTTATTTGGCACAAACTTGTATTTATGAGGAATATTTCCAAACATATAACCATTTAAAATAATTGAACTATAAGAAAAAATGGTTCGGGTTAATAAATCTCTAGGAACTCGATCTTATTTGTAGGCAATAGAGTTTCTTTTTTTATCATTGCTCATCTCATCTTTGGTAGTCACTAGTCTAGTAGAATGGTAGTGGTATCAATTGATAAAGTCTAGTTTGGTTTAGTTAATTGGTTTGGTAGTCATTTCTCTATAGGTAATTTAATATGGAGTGAATTAGTCTAGTTTAGTTCATTTATTGATAGTTAATTATTTTCTCCTATTTTTGTAAATTGAGAATCAAGATGAATACTCTAATTCATCTCACATGCACATTGGAAGAGACATAGAAGGCCTTTTTAGGCTGTCCTTGATGAAAATCTTCACTCAATTTGCAATGAAGTTGGGACTTTCATCTTTAATGCTATGAAAATGGTGGTCGACCATGAGTTTCTAGAAAATGCTAACAAGTACCATGTTAACATGAACATTACATCTCATTTTCTATTCTCTCTCCAAGACCTGAGAGGAAAAAGGATCGACATTGTGATGGTGTCGAGGAAGACCATTAAAAAAGACTACCTTGGAAACAACATTGAGGTTTTTGTTCATGCAAAATCAGGGAAGGGGACCCCTTAAGTGAACTCCAAAAACTTCTACAACCAAGCCAAAATGTGGTCATGCAACCATTTATGCTTGGATTGAATGCTAGGCAATTGAAGCACCATATGAAATAGGCATGAATGGGTAGGGATTGAATTCTTTGAAAATTGTTTTATATGGATGAAGTGGAGGGAAATGACTAGCTTCAAGAATTCATGGACATAATTATGTCGAATGATTTCTACAAAGATGCAAGGAAAAATCACTAGGGTTTTCCAAGGCCTCAGCACCCCTGTTGACATTTTCTTGGTTTATATTTGTTACATCAAATGACAATTATTGTACATACATGTGGTTATACATTGTAATTTTCAAAAAATATCAATCAAAATTCTGCAATTCCATTTAAAATTGTGTTTTATTGTTCTGTTTTAATGATTTAGCTTTTTTTAATAAAAAAATTCCTATAAATTTGTAAGAAATAGAATATAGCATTTAACATTGAATTAAAATTAAAATTAAAGATTGAGATTTAACATTTAAAATGTATTTAATATTCATTTAACAAATGAATCATTGAATTCACATTATAGTTACTTTATTGTAATATCAATGAGACTCGATAACCATTAGATCACCGTAGATCAATGACAGCAGTTGTATTTTGGACCAGAGCGGAAATACAAATCCCAAATTCCCAAAACACTTCTGGAATTTTTACACATAGCTCCCATCACTAACCACTAATGATGATTACTTGTAAGAAACCAAAAATGATCACCGTTCATTCAACTTAGATCAATAATCCAAGATGAATTTCAAGCATATTTGGGGAACACTCAACCAATTTTGTAAATGTCATCTAGAAAGAAGAAACATGTCAATTGTAATAACTAGGATTTACTATTACAATTACCTTTACTTAAAATTAGTGAATTATTAGTACTTTCCTTTTAGGCAATACAATAGTCTATTGCATTCATTTTATGTTTTTATTGCATTTTAGTAATAATAACTATTGTATTATTCTATTAAAGAAATATTATATTATTATTTCTTTAAATAAACATAGAACTAAGAATATGTTATTGTTATTTAATTCATTTAAAATTAAATGCTTACATTTTAAAAGGGTTATTTTTGGTTTTTATTAATTTGATTTAAAATATGATAATTAAATATCTTAAACTTGCAAAAAGAAATTATATATAATATATCAATATCTATAATAATAAAAATTAATCAGTAAACATCCAAAGCCTTTATATATTAATAATTCAAAATTTATAATGAAGTAACTCCATTCAAACAGGCACTGGTAGGAAAGAATGGAGAAGAAAACCTCTAGTCTTGCTTGGGACCTTAGTCCTGTATAATTATAGATTAAAAGGGGCATACCCTAGTTTTGGAAATTGCAAAATAATTGAAATCAAAAACTTGCATAATACATCTAATTTTTATTCTTAAATAATATCCCAATACAAATAGTTTATCCAAGACACAATCCTGAAATGGAATCCATTATATGTATAGACTTGTTGCTCTATAGCACACTTAAGGAACAAATTAGTCTGATTAAAATCCAACAAGATAACATCACTCCTCAGGTTTTGGTTATCGAAACAAATTTCATTTGAAAGTTTCCTATCTATTTCCTAAATCTAAGATAAAGGTAGAATGCTCAAATGTCCTAATTGAAGACAAAGGATACATGATTTTCTATCTAATATACATAATTTAAAAACTCAGTTTATTTAGGATGTGATTTAAGAAAAAGAGGCTAGACTTTCAAAACAAAGAAGATGAATTTAGATTATTTCATTCAGGAGATGGATCTTATTACTAAAACCATCCTACTAATATTTAAGGGAAATTCCAAAACTACTACCTAATTAGAAGGATATTAAACACCTTAACCTAAGTTCTAATCTGAAAAAATCCCCAACAATAACAATTTCTATTTGCAGTTTCATAAGACAGTCACATCGAAATTTGCAAACCATAAGGGTGAGCTTAATAAGACTAAGCAAAAAATTACAAAGGGAGATTCTTGACAAGTTATCATTTAAGATAAATTCCATTATTCTTTACATAGATTTAAGAGTCTATAAGAATTTTGAGCACTTAAAATTTTATGAATCTTATAAAATTACTTGCTACTACTTTCTAACTCATCTGTGGTCTTCCTATCCTCCATTAATCCTTGCTATTACTTTCTAACTCACCTGGCTACTATAATTGATGTAGTAAAGAAAGAGGAAAAAAAAAGAGAGGTTACATGATAAAACATAACAAAATTTAAAACTGAATTCAAAATTCTCTATACTACTAGGAAAAAAACTCCTTATAAATCTGAATCAGAGAGATAACACTGCCTCCCTAGTAACCAAGATACAAGAGCTTATGCATTTAGAAAATATAGGCCGTAAATATATTAAACTTCTTATTCTATTCTTTAGGTAGGATACATGTATATATGACAAGTATATGAAGAACAAAACAACCTAATATAGCAAGGGGACCAGATAGAATGATATACAACTAAAACATATACATCCACACTATATATTACAAAATGGCAGGAGGAAAAAACATCAACAAAGGACCCATCCAACTGGGGAACTGAACAAACCACCATCTAGACCACGGTGGGAACAAAGAGCAACATCCACTAAACTAAGAATAGAGGGCAAAAACAAAGATCACTTACAACAAACCAAAACAGGCATGAAAACAAGGGGAGGATTCTAATGAGAGATTTGTAGACCTACCTATTTCCAATAAACCATGATAACTTTAGATAAATCATTAGATTTCTCCTGCTAAAAGTTGGGCAGAAATTCAAAGTCAAACTTCTCCCTGCTGGACTTCTTTGAGTTTGGCTTGCTAAAGTTTAGAGCCTCAATATTGTCAAAAACCACCCCAAGGTGGATATAGGTTTAAAAAAAATTGAGGTAATTAACAAGGAAATCCTTACTCTCATCCTCTACTATCCCTCTCCAATAGAGGAGGAACTATAAACTAGCCTCCATCCTTGGCCATTCCTGATAGAAGATCAAGTTCTCTCAAATAACTAAGGATGGGCATCTAAAAACTACCTCCAAAATAGGGTTGCCCAGAGTGAGGGCCATATACGTTTTTGGGAGGGGAATCCAAAGCTTTCCATCAATGCTTCTAACTGTTTCTTTCAACCCCTTTTAGCAGACTAGGTAAAAAATGTTACAACATAGCCTAATTATGGCCCACGGCTCCACCTTGGCTCTGGCCAAACACTGATGAAAGCACCAATAGTGTCACTATTGGTCCAACAAGTGTATTCGTAATTGAAAATGCCTTCATCGATAGACCTACTGACTACTATCCTTGTCATATCATCAACTAGCTTTAGAATTCTACTCCATCTCTCTAGTTTAACCTTACCCTAGAAAGCCATAGTTCTAATTTCTATAGTGTGGAAAAGACTAATGTTTGAGTCCGTCTGAATGTAAAGAGAAACCTAGAACTAGCGAGAGATAGTGATAGTCCACAATTTAAATTGAAAGGGGCAAAATGGAAGAGGCTATAAATGCCTAGAAGTAGTGACATCATTTAGGGATGACACCATCTTGGGAAAAAGCACAACATATGAAATAATGATGAGATCATTGGGGACGATGACCAAGAAAAAGGAGAAGATAGCCTGGACAAGTAAAAAGAAAGACTGACAGAAGGAAAGGTGATCAAATGGGGGATAACAAGGATAGCTAGCTCCCTAGTGATATTCATAAACCTAAATAAAAATGGAAAAGAGGACACCAACCAATAAAGGGCTGCCTGAAACAATATAGACTAAAAAGCCTAATGAAGACTAGAGGGCTAAAAAAATGGGCAAACCAAATAAAGTGAAGATAACATGCAAATGAGAGATAACAAAAGGAGGAAGAACTAAATTCAACCAAAGACCGCTAAGGATTATGTATTATTAATAATTAGAAAGTCTTCTCCCTCAACAGCTCTATTAGCCAATTTATCTGCCTTGTTGTTACCTTCCCTAAATATATGTTGTATTTGCATATCTAAGAAAAGGTCCATAATATCAAGAACTTCTTCTGATTTGGAGTTGAGAATCCAATTTGGCATTGAGCATTTCCTGATAGCATTAAATACAATCTGAGAGTCACCTTCTATGATGATGTTCACAAATCCTAAATCTAGACATATTTGTAGATCTGCTTGCAATGCTTCTAATTTTGCAAGATTATTAGTTGTAGGTTCTAAAGGTTTGGATTTTTTAGCGGTCCACCTGCCATCTGCATTATTGACGACACACTCGATATCGACAGTGCTAGGATTACCTCTGGAAGCCCCATCAAAGTTTAACTTTACCCACCCAATTGGAGGTGGAGTCCACTTGCAGAGTTCCCTTACTTCTTTGTTCTTTTTTTATAGGCGAGTGGGGGTTTAATAAGATTTGGCCAAATATTTTTAATAAAACTATCCCAAGATGAGAAAAAGCCTTCCTAAATCTAAGACTTCCTAAGATGGGAATTTAAGGTTTCTACTATGCTAGCTTCAATTTTTTTGAGTCTCTCCTTTGACCTCATATTAGCATTGCAAAAAATTCTTTGATTCCTTTCTTTCCAGAGTTCCCACATCAAAATAGATGGACTAATATTCCAAATGTTAGTAAACACACTTATGTACGGTCTAGTGGGGCATCCCTTAAGGACTTTAGAGAGGGAGTTAGGCAGAGGAGTTGTCTAGCCTAACCTCTATCTAAGCCACTCCCAAAAAAGTTGGGAATATGAACATTTATAAAGAATGTGGTTAGTATCTTCACTCTCTTGTCTACATAATTCACATCTTGATGGGCCCTCAATGCATATCTCTTTTATTTGATTAGCTATTAGAATTCTATTTTGAAAGGCTAACCAAAGGAAAAGGTCAGCCTTGGGTAGGCAGGATGCATCCCAACAAAGCTTTAGTGGGATATCCACTTCTCCCCAATCAAAGGAGTTAATGATAGCTCTATATCTAGACTTGACATTATATCTCCCATCTTTAGAAGTAGCCCATATGAGGTTTTCCTTTCATTCTAATTGCTTGACTTTCCTTTCTTGGAGGAGATCCTTAAAAACCTTTTTTGTGTTTGGGTCTATATCTAGCTCTTCTATTGACTTCCATTCCCATCTAAAATCTCCTTCTGAACTAGATTTAGTTTTGTAATCACTGACCTTTCGCCCCTAGGCCTTGATAAGATAATGCTCAATACTCTCTGGGATCCCCAAACTATCTACTGGGGGGTATTCATCCCAGGAATCTTCCCAAAAGAGGGCTTCGTCCTCCTTCCCTACATCCTAGGTAAGGAATCTACAAATAAGATCTCTACATTTAGCAATGAAGTTCCAACTCTTGGAGCCTTTAGGCAGAGACTTCATTCTAAAAATAGAATAGGGGTCAGTTGCATTAAGGTATTTGTTATATAAAACTTTGGTCCATTTTTCTTCTCTTTCAATGAAAAGACACCAAGCAAGTTTAGCCCCCAGAGCTTCATTCTACCAGCATAGATTTCTAAATGCCAAGACCTCCTAAATCCTTTGGTTTACATACATTGTCCCATTTGATAAGAGCCAACTTATTTGAGTCAGCCAGGTCATTCCAAAATAATTTCCTAAATTTATCTTCAAACTTCTTATACATATTTTTAGCTAAAGGAAGGCAAGAAAGAGGATAGGTTGGCAGAGAAGATAAGACAACCCTAATCTTAGTGGCTTTACCTGCTTTAGTAAGCCAATTATCTTTCCAACCTCCTATCC
This sequence comes from Cupressus sempervirens, assembly GCA_028749045.1. NCBI lineage: Eukaryota > Viridiplantae > Streptophyta > Pinopsida > Cupressales > Cupressaceae > Cupressus > Cupressus sempervirens. The sequence goes on from CM053785.1 coordinate 477,470,815, forward strand.
AAGATTCTAATTTATTAAGGACACTAAGCCATGCCTTATTTGATCTACTACCTTTTTCTAATTCTATACCTAAATATTTTCATGAAAAGATACCTTTTTTTATAACCCATGATGTTATAGATCTAGGATTCCCTATTAGATCTAGTATTGATAAAAAATAATTGGATTTCGAGGCATTCACTTTTTGGTCAGAAGCTTCCATATACTGTTGGATAATATATTTAATGTTTTGAGCCTCTGATGGTGAACTTTCACAAGGTAGGATGGTGTTATCAGCATACTGTTGGTGAGTGATATTAGGGACATTTTCTGTGAGCTTGATCCCCTTTATTTTCCCTACTAGGTGAGCTTTAGTTATAGCCCTTCCAAAGGCTTCTGCCATGATAATGTATAAAAATGGGGATAGTGGATCACCCTATCTAATGCCTCTTGATGTCTCAAAAAAACCTTCAAGAGTACCATTAATGAGAACCGATATTTTGGTTGTAGAAATGCACATGTAAATGTAGCTTATCCATTGATGAGAGAATCTAAAAGCTTTAATACTTTACATAGAAACCTCCAGTCTACCATGTCGTATGCTTTTTGGATGTCGAGTTTCATAAACATTCTAGCCAATTTATTTTTATTAGCTGTATGCATAGTTTCTTGGATAATCAATAGACCATCTAAGATGGATTTGCTTGGAACAAACCCAGTTTGTTCCTCTGATATAATTTTAGGGAGAATAAGTTTAAGATGATTAGAAGGAACTTTAGACAAGATTTTATAGATTGTGTTACAAAAGGCTATCGACCTAAAATCACCTGGGTTTTCAGGGTCTTCTTTTTTAGGAATCCAAGTAATAAAGGTATTATTGATCTTTAATAATATTGAGCCCCCATTTCTAGAGGCTTTGATGGATTTCCATAGATTGATTCTAATGATATCCCAACACTTTTGAAAGAAAAAGGCTTGGAAGCCATCTGGGCCTGGGGATTTGTCTAGATTCATGTCAAAAACTACGCGTCTGACTTCTTCTAAGATTATTGGTTTATTTAGTGAATTATTATATTTAAAGGACACCACTCTCAGGATAGCCTTCAACATCTTTGATTGAGCTTTTAAATTCAAGTGTTAATGATTATTTAGTAAGTTCTAAAAGTGGCTGACAAAGACCTTAGCTATTTTCTCTGGATTATCTATGGTAGAACTCAGAGAGTCCTTGATTTTGGTTATCTTTATCTGAGCTCTATTCTAAACAGTACTATTATGAAAGTATTTTGTATTTGTATCACCTTCTTCTAGCCATTTTTCTCTTGACTTTTGTCTCCAGAAGACTTCTTCTTTGGCCAAAATATCTTCTTGTTTGGCCAATAGTTCATTTTCTAAGTTGTAGCTACCATTATTCATTCCTTTCTTAATTAATTTTGTATTTAATTCTTTTAATTTCCTTTCTATTTCTATTTTTTCTTTAAATATGTTATTAAAATGGTCATTGTTCCACTTAAGAATCTTTTCTTTAATCATTTTAAGTTTGGATACAAAGATGAACATTTTAGATCCTTTAAAATTACCTTGCTTCCACTAGTCTTTGATGAGTTCGATGAAATCCTTATCTAGAAACCACATTTTCTCACATTTAAATGGGTTTCTCATTGGTTTGGAAGGTTCAACAAATGTAAACCTAATAGGAAAATGATTTGAGCCTGCTATAGGAAGGACTAAGACTTGGTTCTCAGTATTTAGGTAATTGAGATCACCCTTAATGAAAAATCTATCAAGTTTTTCTGCTATATAAGTGAAGTCTTTCCTTTTATTATTCCATGTATACTTCCCATTGCTATATAGTTCATTAGAGAGAAGGAGTCGGGCAAGCTAGTAAGAGCCAAGCAAGTTCTAGTTAATGCCGAGTGGTGCTGAGTAGAATCAAGTGCCGAGTAAGCTCAAGTGCCGAGTAAGTTCAAGTGCTGAGCAAGTTCAAGTGCCGAGCTGGTATAGGTGCCGAGTAACACAGAGGTGCCGAGCACTAGTAACTCAATAATGCTGAGTTGCTGCATTATTTAGGAAATCGAAGATTCGCCAGATCTAAGTCGACAAAGTTGTTATCTAGAAATCTGTGAATTAAAAGGAAGATAAGAATGATGAGTTGGTGGCACATAACACCATGTAGAACATTTTTAAGATACAACTAGCGAAGTTTCAAGAAGAAAACAAGATATGGGGTAGATACATTGTATCCTACCTAATCAATTTTGAAACCCTAAAATTGAAGAGGGAGAATTGAGCGGTAAAGGAAAATCAGACTTCTATATAAGAAGACATAAGTTAATAAGAGAAAGAGAGAGCGAGAGGGGATAGAAGGAAAAGAGACAGTAGTCAAAGCATAAAAGCATGAAATGCTGAAGAATGTGCCTAGGAGAAGATAGCACAGAAATTCTATTTGTATAGACGAACACAAAGATGATTGCATTGGCAGAATGAGTGAGAAGACTCAAGGAGACGAAGCTTGAGAGGAAGACAAGCAGTCAGAGCTAAAGAGATTAAAGCCAAGCATAAGGATTGAACTGAAAGTGTGATTTGAAATTTGCAAAGTATGTTGTAAGTTATATCAAATCAAAAGACCATTATTGTTACTTTCTAGCAATTGTAATTGTAAGTCTAAATCCTATGGACTTAGGTTGGTTTAACAACCATTAGAAAAATCCTTTAACAGGGTGACATTCCAAGTGAATGTTCTAAAGACCTTTAACCAGGCCCATTCCTAACAGTTTGGTGAAATCCTCTAACAAGGTCACATTTAACAGTGTGTTGTAAGCCTTTAACAGGGCATCACTTTAGAAGAGTGAGAATCAAGTAGCATGTTACTGGTGGTTTTTCCCAAATTGGGTTTCCACGTAAATCATTGTGTCATGTGTTGATCTTGAGTGTTTTATCTTTGCATGCTGATTTACTATAACTTGCTTATATGATTGATTTAAGTATGGATTCATTAAAAGTAGTAAAAAGGTATTAATAGGGCATTTGGACCTTGAATAACTGATTCACCCCCCCCCCCCCCCCCCCCCCCCCCCCCCCCTTCTCTCAGTTATTATAAAGAATTCTAACAATTGGTATCAGAGCCTGACTGCTGATTCAGTTCAAAGGGACTACTAGCAAAAAAGATCAAAATGCCAAAAAGAGAAGTTCCCAAGCTCAAGAAAGACAACTTTGTTGCATGGAAAAGTTTGATGAAGCTACATCTTGGATCCATAGGAGATTATTCCCAAAATTCAATTGTCACTGAACATGTAGATCCAACAGGTGCTCCTACTGCAGAAGACATGAAAAACAAACAAGAACACAATCAGACAATGCTGGAAATTGCATCTGCACTTAGCTATGCTGAATTTGATGATATCAAAGGATGTGACACTGCATTCAAAATGTGGAAAGCACTATCAGACATCTATGGAGGAGATCAGAATGTAAAAAGAGCAAAAAGAGAAAGTCTCAGAGGAAAGTTTGACGACATGAAAATGGAGGAAAATGAGAATACTGCTCAGTATGGTGCAAGAATAAAGGAAGTGGTAAGTGCAATAAGATGCCTGAATGGTCAATTGGATGAGGATATTGTTAATAGTAAGGTCTTAAGAACCTTGCTCCCTATCTATTCTATTAGAGTATCAGCAATACAAGAACTAAGATGTATACCAGGAAATAATCTAAGCTTTGAAGGTATAATAGGTAGACTCACAACATTTGAGTTATCTAACTTTGACAACTACAAACTTGAAAATGTTGAATCTGCTTTTAAGGCAAAGTTATCACTGAAAGATGCCGAACAGGTAAAATCAAAAAAAGGAAGAAAAATGAAGTATGTATCTAGTGACAGTAGCACTGATGAGGAAGATGTGGAACAATTGGAAGCATTGCTCGCTAGAAGATTTCACAGGGGCAAAGGAAAATTCAAAGGTAAGATGCCTATCATCTGTTTCAATTGCAATGAAGTAGGTCATATTGTTGCAAGATGTCCACAGAAAAAAGGATTCCAAGGAAAGCAATAAATACAAGAACAAAAGAGATGATGACAAAAGAGATTACAAAGAAAAAGGTAAGAAGTGTTATATTGTTGAAGAAAATTCTGATGACAATGATGATGAAGTTGTTTATGTAGCCATGAAGGACCAATCTGATGAAGAAGAAGCCACAACACTGGTGACATGTATAAACAAGAATGACAGATGGATCATAGATAGTGGATGCTCACATCACATGACAGGAGACAAAAGTAAGTTTGTCAACTTTACTCAGTATGATGGAAATAGTGTTAGATTTGGTAATGATGCTCCATGTCAAATCAAAGGAAAAGGTTCCATTAAGCTTACAGAACAGATTTCATGTGATAATGCATACTATGTTGAAGGATTAAACTACAATTTACTGAGTGTCTCACAGTTAGGCAATATAGGTTGCAAAGTGGAGTTTGGAAAAAAAACTGCAAAAATCTATGATACTGATGGTAAACTAATAGGAAAAGGAGATCAAACAAAGAGTAATTTGTTTTACCTTGATATGGATGATGCTTCTTGTCTATTTGCAAAATTTGATGATGAATGGTTATGGCATAGAAGATTATGTCATGTCAATTTTGATAATCCAGTCAACATCAGTAAAATGAAGAAAGTCAGAGGTCTACCAAAACTGAAAAATCCTGATAATATCATGTGCAAACAATGTCAACTAGGAAAGATGACAAAATCAAGTTTCAAAAGCAAGAACTATACATCCAAAGAGATACTTGAGTTAGTTCACACTGACTTATGTGGCCCAATGGAAATACAAAGCTATAGAGGAGATAAATACATAATGCTATTTGTTGATGACTATTCCAGGATGATGACTGTCATGTTTTTAAAACAAAAATCTGATGCTTTTCAAATGTTTAAATGGTATGTGGCCAAAGTTGAAAAGGAAACTGGAAAAAGCCTGAAATGCCTAAGATCAGATAGAGGTGGTGAATTTACATCAAATGAATTCAAGATATTCTGTAATGATAATGGAATCAAAAGACAAACGGCAGCTCCTAGAACTCCCCCACAAAATGGAATTGCTGAGAGAAGAAACAGATCTGTGATTGACGGTGCCAGAACATTAATGATGGAAAAGAATGTTGCTCTAAAATACTAGAGAGAAGCTGTAAGTGTAGCTATTCATACACTGAACCGAGTACAAGTCAAGAAAGGTACAAATACAACACCTTTTGAATTATGGTATGGTTACTCACCCAATGTAAAACATTTCAAAGTGTTTGGTTGCAAATGTTTTATCCTGAAGGATACTAGAAATGGAAAATTTGATGCAAAAAGTGATGAAGGTATATTTCTTGGTTACTCCACTAGAAGTAAGGCATATAAGTGTTTGAATGTTAACACTAACAAAATTGTGGAAAGTGCAAATGTAAATTTTGATGAGCACACAGAAGTCCAAGCTGAAGAACCAAAGAAAATGGAAGAATACAGAACCTTTGTATATTCTTATGAAGGAATGAATGCTAATGAGGATGATGACAATCAAATTGAAAATCAACAACAAGTGTCAGTTTCAGCCGATTCACAACCAGTGAATGCCGAGTTGCATTCAGAAGCTGAGTTACAAAATGAAGAAAATGCACAATCTGATTTTGAAGACAGTACACATAATGAAGAACAACCTGACAATGAAGTGCATAGTGATCTTGAATCTAAAAGATCAAACTTGGAAACAAGAACAGAGCCAAGATTATCCAAATATGTAAATAAACATCACCCTGCTGAACAGATAATTGGTGACAAAGATGCAAGACCAATGACAAGGAATAGACTAAGACATGAATCATGTTTGATCAGCAAATCTGAACCCAAGACAATATATGGTGCATTACAGGATGATGATTGGTATAAAGCTATGGAAAAAGAAATTAATCAAATAAGGAGAAACAAAACCTGGAGTTTGGTTCCTAGACCAACTGACAAAAATGTGATTGGTACCAAATGGGTATTCAGAAACAAACTAGATGAGAATGGTGAGATCACCAAAAATAAAGCCAGATTAGTATGCAAGGGTTATGCTCAAGAAGAAGGAATAGATTATGGAGAAACATTCGCTCCTGTTGCTAGAATGTAAGGAGTAAGAACTTTACTTGCATATGCTGCCTACAAAGATTTTAAAGTCTATCAGATGGATGTAAAATCTGCCTTCTTAAATGGTATACTAGAAGAAGAAGTCTACATTGAACAACCAGAAGGATTTGTTGATGAGAACAACAGGGATATGGTGTGTAAGCTACATAAAGCACTCTATGGTTTGAAACAAGCACCTAGAGCATGGTATGAGAGACTTCACAAGTATCTAGTGCAAATTGGATTTGAAAGAACTGATGATAACAACAACATGTACATCAAAGCTGAAAAAGGTAAAGACATTATTGTATCTAAAATTTTTGTGGATGACATAGTATTTGGTGGTAAGGAAGTACTTTTCAAAGGCTTTGCAGACAGAATGAAACATGAATTTGAAATGTCTATGTTTGGAGAAATCAAATTTTTTGTTGGATTGAAAGTACACCAACTTAAACATGGAATATTTATTACACAATCAAAGTACATCAAAGAAATTCTTAAAACATTTGGATTGGAGGAATCCAAACCAGTAAGCACACCAATGGCCACAGGAAATAAGCTGTCCAAAAATGATGAGTCAACTGAAGTCAATCAAACAATGTACAGATCCATGATTGGAAAACTACAATATGTTGTGCATAGTAGACCAGACATAGCATTAGCAGTTGGAATAGTGGCTAGGTTTTCTGCTAATCCTAAAAAAAATCATCTCATAGCAGTAAAAAGAATAATGAGATATCTCAAAGGGACTAATGATTTTAGTCTATACTACAAAAAGAATGGAAAATTTGAACTCAATGCATATACAGATGCAGACTGGGGAGGAAACATTGATGACAGAAAAAGCACAAGTGGAGGTGCATTATTTCTAGGCAAAAGGCTGGTTACCTAGACTAGCAAGAAACAAACATGTATATCCCAATCCACTGCAGAATCAGAATATGTGGTAGCTGCAGTCAATTGTACAAACATTGTATGGCTCACACATCTATTGAATGGAATGAAAGAAGAAGTAACAAAACCAGTGATATTGTATTGTGACAATACAAGTGCTATAAACATATCAAAAAATCCAGTAATGCATGCAAAAACCAAGCATATCGCAATCAAGTATCATTATGTCAGAGAATTGGTAGAAGACAAACAAGTGAAGTTGGAATACATTCACACAAAGGAACAAATTGCAGATATCTTCACCAAACCATTGCCCAAGGATGCCTATGAATATCTTAGAGGCAAATTGGGGGTCATACCCCTAACCCAAGTAGTTTAAGGCAACAAGGAAGCTGCCTTGCATCAACAGGAATAAATCATTGAAATATTAATAGGTTGATGCAAAGGATGACAACAGGTACAGAAACTCTAAATCAATCACAAGCATGGTGACAGAGGGAGAAAAACAACAAGAAGCCAAAGCTTATATTTTGCATGATAAAAATGCTACATCTTTGGCATTTATGTCAAAGAGGGAGAAATATGCAGGAAAATTGATCAATGCAAAGAAAGAGGGAGATATATATATATATGAAAGAGGGAGATATATGAGATCAGTAGTGAAATACAGCAAGACAACGTATACAATCTTGGTGGTAATTGAATTGATGACTTGATTAGTTTGGTTTTCCATCAATGCCAAAGAGGGAGATTGTTGGAAATGATTGAAATAATTATAAGAAAAGTTGAGGGAGATTGCTGGAATAAAATATGGAACTAGTAAAGAATGTCCTCAATCATTGTTTTGTCATTGATGTCAAACTTGCTACTTGCAGGGATGACAACTGCTTTAGTGATCCAAATACTATCAATTAGTTGATTGTCAAGGTGGAGGCAATTAATAAGATGTAACCAAAATACCTAGAGAAAGGTTGAAGTTATGATGTTGGAATGAAGTACAAGGATCAGCTAAGCCATTGATGAAAGAATGTATTTGATGACATACTACAAAGAATGGGCACACTGAAACATATCAAAGATTTAAGGTTTTAACTAAGTCTTTTGTAAAGCTCAAACTAAGTTCATTAGAGAGAAGGAGTCGAGCAAGCTAGTAAGAGCCGAGCAAGTTCTAGTTAATGCCGAGTAAACTTCAGATGCCGAGTGGTGCCGAGTAGAATCAAGTGCCCAGTAAGTTCAAGTGCCAAGCAAGTTCAAGTGCCAAGCTGGTATAGGTGCCGAGTAACACAGAGGTGTCGAGCACTAGTAACTCAATAATGCCGAGTTGCTACATTATTTAGGAAATTGAAGATTCGCCAGATCTAAGCCAACAAGGTTGTTATCTAGAAATCCGTGAATTAAAAAGAAGATAAGAATGATGAGTTGGTGGCACAGAACACCATGTAGAACTTTTTTAAGATACAACTGGCGAAGTTTCAAGAAGAAAACAAGATATGGGGTAGATACATTGTATCCTACCTAATCAATTTTGAAACCCTAAAATTGAAGAGGAAGAATTAAGCGGTAAAGGCAAATTAGACTTCTATATAAGAAGACATAAGTTAATAAGAGAAAGAGAGAGCGAGAGGGGATAGAAGGAAAAGAGACAGTGGTCAAAGCATAAAAGCATGAAATGCTGAAGAATGTGCCTAGGAGAAGATAGCGCAAAAATTCTATTTGTATAGACGACCACAAAGATGATTGCATTGGAAAAATGAGTGAGAAGACTCAAGGACATGAAGCTTGAGAGGAAGACAAGCAGTCAGAGCTAAAGAGATTAAAGCCAAGCATAAGGATTAAACTGAAAGTGTGATCTGAAATCTGCAAAGTATGTTGTAAGTTATATTAGATCAAAAGACCATTATTGTTACTTTCTAGCAATTGTAACTATAAGTCTAAATCCTATGGACTTAGGTTGATTTAACAACCATTAGAAAAATCCTTTAACAGGGTGACATTCCAAGTGAATGTTCTAAAGACCTTTACCCAGGCCCATTCCTAACAGTTTGGTGAAATCCTCTAACAAGGTCACATTTAATAGTGTGTTGTAAGCCTTTAACAGGGCATCACTTCAGAAGAGTGAGAATCAAGTAGCATGTTACTGGTGGTTTTTCCCAAATTGGGTTTCCACGTAAATCATTGTGTCATGTGTTGATCTTGAGTGTTTGCATGCTGATTTACTGTAACTTGCTTATATGATTGATTTAAGTATGGATTCATTAAAAGTAGTAAACAAGTATTAATAGGGCATTTGGACCTTGAATAACTGATTCAACACCCCCCCCCTCTCAGTTATTCTAAAGAATTCTAACAATTTTTGGTGACCATCTTGTAGTTTAGCTTAGGTGAATTCTCCTTGTGATTCATTTTGTGATTCCTAATTCTAATCATGGGGAAAGAAGCATTAAGATTTGATGTAGCTTGCAGAGTTTTGAAATTGATTTTCCTCTCATCAGTTAACCTAATCATTTTTGAAAATTTGCCTTCACATCTCTAAAAGTTTAGTTTGTAGATAAATTTGTTTGTAAGAATTTTGAGTGGTTTGAGATTCATATTGTTGGCCTTACATTTAATTAAGAGTTTTATATTATTACAACATTCAAAAGAAGCATCTAATCCAATCAAATCTCCCATTGAACGACCTATTTTATTAATGATACCTGTCTGATTTATTTCTAGGGGGATAGGGTTGATGAAAAACTAGGTTGGGATTAATGAGTTTAAGTTATCTTCCATGCAATCTGGTAACCATTTAGAAATTTTGATCGTATGGCCTTTAAAAAAGAAATTCAAAGCATACAAAAAATCCTTTTTCACATACTCATCACTGCAATGTATGTAAATTAATCTATCAGTGTGGTGAGAAGTACTTACTTGATCATAGTAATAATCCTCAAGCTAGTCAATAAGGTTTTGCAGTTTTGCTCTTGGCCTATTCCAAAAGGCAAACAGTCCAACTGTTAGACACTCCTGCCAACAATTTTTGCTATCTTGGTCACTGATGATAAGGACCTCATTTTCAGACTTGGTTAGGGTATGACAAGGAAGTGGGGGAGACAAGGCAGTAGGATAAAGAGAAGGTTTAGGGTTAGGCGACCTGTGATGAGGAGGAATATAGGCCTTGGGAGAGGATGGAACTGGAGAAGAAACAAAATTAACACCATTCCTAAATTGCTTCTTCTCAAGAACTGAAGGCATATCCAAAGGTTTAATGGCAAGAAACAAAATTAACACCATTCTTGAATTGGTTCTTCTTAGGAACTGAAGGCCTATCCAAAGGTTTAATGGCAAAACCTATCTACTGGTGTAAAAGGGATTGAGGATGGACCCTTCATATTTGGTTAGGTTAAAGAAATGAATTTTCTTATCTAAACTAAAATTGGAGTGGATAGAAGGATGAAGTCTATTTTAACATTGATATGAATGTCGATCATATTGGCTATTGTGCATATTCTTTGGAGATGAAAACCTGTATTTTCCCAAGCTGTTAGACAGGTTAAAATCCACATTAACTCCCACTTTAGGGATTTTTTTGGGAATGTTGAGTACATCCAAATCTTGAAAGACATCCAAAGTGGCTAATGAATTTGAGTTGTTGACCGCAAAATTAAGATTTGTTTGAGATTTGTCCCTCGGGCTAGTTTTGTTGGAAATATTGAAAGCTTCTGATGTATTCATCACTGAAAACCCTAGTTTTTTAGGAAGACATTGATGAATGTTTTGTTGAGAATCTAACTTCGAGTTTATTGTTTTCACAAAAATTTTTCTTTTTCACATTTTTCTCTGCATGCCATTTTTTTCAATATCTATAATTATATATATATATATATATATATCAAATAACTATAACATTATTTATCTTATGATTAATATCAATTATGCATTTACTAACTACAAAAATTAATATTTATTTATATAAATAGTAATTATTAACTTAATTTCCCACTCCTAATCAATCAATCGATCTATTTGAATTTTAAAATTCATATTTCATATTAATTATTTGATCGATGATTGATTAGGAGTTGGAAATTAATGGGGTTGCCTCCTATTAACATTCATTGGAAATTAACGAGGTTACCTTTTGTTACCTCCTGCATTCCCTTGTCTAGAATTTTTATTGGTCTATCCCAAAAAATATGATGAAAATTGAAAGGTAATTGTCCATAAAAATACATAAGACATAATTCTATCGATAACATAGAGTGAATTTTCTAGTCTATTGGACCTAGGGTATGAAGCACAAAAATTAACCCACATTGACCTAGAAAAACTAGCACAAACATACGAGAATTTTTAAGCATATAGAAAAGATTTGTATATTAGGGGATTGGTGGACAGATGCAATTTGGCTCATGATCATAAACTACCTTATGATTTTGATATTTTTCAGAATGGGTTTAAGATAGTACATCTCTTCTATTAATGTGTTTGGATTTGGAAAGTAATGAGAAAGTGGGTGCCAACATTTTGGAAATGATTTTCAATATTCATTATAAAAAATAAATAGTAAGATATAATTTTATTGAGCACATTTTTCATCACATGCAAGAACAATTATTATTATTTAAAGAGGTTCACAAAAGACATTTAGATTCATGACCTACTTGTGCTATCTCCTGTTATCAAAGCTATTGGAATTGCAAGAGGAAAGGTAAACTTTTGAGGGGGGGGGGGGGGGGATCAGTAGTTTAAACTTGGACCCATAAAACTTTCACCATACATTCATCTCATGCATTCAATAAGTAAAATGAAATAACATGTAAAGCATATGCATCTAAATCATATAACCGTGTAAGCATTCACACACATAACACTAGATATGATTACCTAGAAACCCTCCAAGTGAGAAGGTAAAATTGGGGTGGGGATGACACCACAAATCTTCACTACTACAGAAATAAAGTGTATCCAATGAAGGTTACAATGTTTTGACCATGAAACATGATCTACCCTGTGAAAGATCTACTCTGTTAAAGGCTTACAAAGATTGTTAGGTCTCACCTTGTTAGAGGATTTCAATACCCTTTAGAAGTGTGCCTTGTTAGAGGACTTCAACTTACAACTAAGTAAGCACCCTGTTAAAGGATTTCATACAATTTGTTAGGACTACTCTGTTGAGAGATTTAATTGAAATCATCTGTTAAAATGTCTCAACATAGATCCTACGATTGGAACTTGCTTGCCTAATAACATATCACCTCTACACAATATCTTCTTGATCCTTCATGATCATATGTCTCAATGTTGTATCCTTTACTCAATCCTCTGTTCTTCTCTAGTTGATTCTACAATTCACTCTTTCTTCTAAGTCACCTTGAATGCTCTACATGCAAACTAACTTGTTCACACCTTCAATTCCTTACAAACACATTCTTCTCTCTCATAAAGAGTTTAGAGCTTTATCCTCCTTAGGAAGACTTAGGTAGCTTAGGTCCAAGTATGAATCTACGACTAAGATTCATCCAATTTTCTGCTTAATCCTTCCCTTTTTCTGATTGGTTGTATGTAATTGCATAGGGAATCTGAATATAGATTTGTCCTTATCTTAAAATTATAATCTTAAGTTGGCTCAAAAATAATTTACATAGTTGTTTGTGCCATTACAAACAAATATGTCAAAACTATGTTACTCGACATATGAAGTCTCTGATGCTTGGCATGCACTGGTCTTTATATTGTGACTTGACATCTACATTACTTGGTATATACTATTTACTCGATTCCTGAATCACTTGGCATGGTCTATTTGCTTAGCACTTGAGTGACTCGGCACATGACTGACTCGATGCTCATTGCAACTTGGCATGGTCTAATATTTATATGTTGTGCTCGACATGTATTACTAACTGGCATGAGCTAAGTAAATGGCTTAAGTGTGTTGACAATCACTTGTCAAAAATAATCTAAGATCAACAATCTCCCCCTTTGACATTAGTGTCAAAAACACTTGAATATACAATATTATCCTTAATCTTCTAGAGCATAACATATCCATGACTCGGTTTATATACAAAGCTTCAAAATTTGCAATAACTTGTATAGCTCAAAATTTTATAACTCCCCTTGAGTTAATATGTCTGATTTGTATCCAAAATTTGTGCTCCTTTCTGAGTAAGTGTGTCTCTACTAATACACTTTGACTTCAATGGGCTATATCTGATACTCTTTCATTTGATATGCTCTCCCTTAGCTGATATCTATCCCTTTTGCTGCTTTCTCTCCAAAAATGTATATCTCCCCCTTTGATATATCTCTGCTCTATTATGTTCTCCCTGTTGCTATGCTCCCCCTTTCTTATTTCTCCATTTGTGTTTAGAGTCCCCCATATGATATTTCTCCCCTAAAAATATATCTCCGCCCTTTTTTTGTCTTATTCTCCCCTTTTTTGACACTTATGTCAAATGGGCTATACACTTATGGTGTGTTTGTCCAAAAAAGATTTATAGACCTCCATTATTATCCTTAGAGTTGCATCTCAGTTGTCACATGAAACATCTAATGACTTAATTTGGATTGCAAGCTCGAAAAAAATGTATACTAGACCATCTAAAGTAGAAAGATTGGGGTCTTTCTTCAACACAGTTTCAGCATAACCTAGTTCCTTGTGCATTATCTCCATATGGGGTGTGAGGGTAGCCTGAATACTTGTCAGTTTGGCTCTAATGTTAGCCTCATCTACTATTAAGACAACTAACTAACTTTTTGTTTGAATCAATGTTCAAAAATGCTTCTCACTCTGAGCTATATTTGTAGGTAGTCTTGCACTTGATGCAGGTATTTGGCTTTCCAAGTTCAGAATGTGACTCCTGGTCTCTTGGGTGAAGAGTGTAGGATTGCATAGTTTTGTGTATAGTGAGAATATATTCTCAAGTACCTTGTTTACATCCTCAACCTTGGTTGCTAATGCAACTTGTTGTAGTGGTATCTCACTAGATATTTTCTCATTTACTTTGCCTTGAAATTTCTTTTCAGACCATTCCAAAAGTTTTGCATTTGTATCAAGGTCTTCATTACTGACCTTCTCCATTATATCTATTAATTTTTTTATTAGTGGCTTGGTCTCATCAAGATTTGGTAGGCTAAATGCATCTAAAAAGATGTCCTTTATATCTTGTAGTGCTTGCTTCTGCCTGTGTTCTCTCCTAAGCATTTCTTAATGTTTTTTTCCTTTCTAAGGCTTGTTGTAAAATGCCTATTTTCTCCAATGTCATAGTATCATATTCATATTTTGGAATAAAAATTTCTCCATCAAGGCTTATGTCTCCATAATGTATTACCTTGTCAACCTTTGATGAGTTTGGGCTTGGATCTGAGATCTGCAACAGAGTAGCATCTGTGCTTAGCCTCTAAAGAGTTTGTGTATAAGGAGTGACAGATGTTGGTAAGGCTACTAGTGCTTGGATGGCCACTTGTTCCTTCACCTTTGGTTTTGTCTCTTCAGGCTTGCCCTGGTCTATCACTATGACTTGGTTAGTACCTTGTTCTTGTGTTGTAGGTACAGATGAATCTATCTATCATGTTTCCTCCTTTTGTCCTACAGTTATGGATTCTTCTTCTTTCTTTTCAATTGTAACAACCTTAGTAGATGTATCTATTGTCATTTGGGTCAAAGGTTGTACAAGTGTAACTGAAGGGATGATGGAAGGTGGTTCTTGTGGATTCACCTTTTCCTCTGTAACATTAGTTACTACCTTTGTAATTCTGCTACACTAACTAGAACAATATTACCACATAATTTTTCCTGCAAAGTATATTGATTTAAAATCTTCTTTAAATCTTCTGCAGTAAGAGGATTGATGTTCTGAGATGATGGGTTAGAGAGATCCTTAATAGTTATGGTTTCAATAGTTCTGGTAGTGTCATGAGGAGCACTAACACTTGGAAATTGTGTGTCATGCACACTCTATTCTTCTTGCTGCTCCTCAGCTGTTGCCTTGTCATCATCTTGCTTATCTGTCTCTCCTCCAACTGTATTATCTCTGTCATCATCTTCCTTATCATCATCTTCATTAGCATCTTTACCATCATCTTTACCCTCTAAAGGGTCAACTTCTCCTTTCTTGATAGTGGTTAACCCATAAAAGAATTTCCATATTTGGGTTGATTTCTTGACAACATCTTCAATATTCTTTTGGAGAATGCTAAAGGCTCTATATTTAGGTGTGAATCTAATTGCATATTTCTTCACTACCTTAGCAATTTGTCCCTTTGTCAAGTCTGGCATTACTTGGGCTAAATTTGTTTCCCCAATTTGTCTTTTGATATTTAGACAATAATGTCATTTTTGCTCAACTAATTCATATAGACTTTTTGGTATTGAGTTGGCAAATTCTAGTGGTGTTGTTTTAAACTTTGATATCATGGCATATAATGCCTCTTCCACTTGGTTTTTCTCTTCTTTACCCAATTTATCAAAATCAATATGTCTAAAACCTGATAAATCAACAATGTTCTTGACATTTTCACATAAGTTCTCAAGATCAGAGAGAGAACTATGACTTACCACCTTGAATTGATTGTTATCATCTAATTCTATCTTTTCTTCATCTGAATCTGATTGAGCCACATACTTCCTTCTCTATCTTTTCTTCTCCTATCCACCTTGCTCTATTTGCCTTGTTTTTTCTTGGTCTTTTGGGTGGTTGCACGTGTGGAAACTCTTGTAGTAGGTATAGTAGGCTTTGACTGACTTAGTTTTAGAATTTTCATTGCCCTTTCCATGGGTTGTGCCTTTGCTTTCCTCTGCTATGACTCGATAGGAATAGGTGCTTCCGCAGCTTCTTCTCCCTTGACACCTTCAATCTCTTCCTCTTTTCTATCTTCTCCCATGCCTTGAGTTAAAGCTAGAGGTTCTTGAGCTTGTGTTTATTCTTCCTCTTCTTCCTCTTCTTCTTCTTCCTCTTCCTCCTTGGTAGCTTCTCCAAATTTTTCTTTTAACTTCTTCACCAACTTGTCCTTTTCCTTTATTGTGGAGGTAGTCTTCAGTTCCATGGCAATCTTTGACTTCACCATCTCATAATTTCAAAAAAATTTAGCAATCTTATCTACTTCTTTTGCAAGTAGAGTTATTATGGCTATTGAGGCTTCATCTACATTTACCTCATAACCTAAGGGTCTCAACCATCTTACCCTTGATGTGGCAGCTTGCACAAATGTGTAGTTAGCATCAACAAGAAAACATACATCATTATAATATTTCTCAACCAATGAAATTGGAATTCTGAGTCTCTACTTCATTGAATTCTTGAAATCTTCAAAATAACTAGTCATTATAGATTCAAAGTTTTCTCCCAATTGCTCAATGAAATCACCTATTTGTATTGCAACTGATCTATTTGTCTTCCATCCCAATTTTACAAATGAGGGAAAAGTGTTCTGTACATAAAATAATATACAAAATAGTATAGAACCAAACTTGCATTGTGCACTATTGGTTTTCCTTATTGCTCCAAGGTTCTCCATAAGTTGCTGTAGCTAAAGTTCTGCTAGATCATATGTATGATCTTTCTTAACAATTTTGTAACCAACATCCACAGCTATGCAAGGTACACTATTCAATCAACTAGATTGATAGAATTTATGTGAGATTACCCTTATAGCAAAATTGATAAGAGGATTTGTGATTGTATCTATAGTCATACCTCTCTTATTCCAGACTGCTCTAGTATTCTTCTCAATCACTTCCTTGGAATCACTTTTGAGTGTCTTGGGCCAATCTAGGGTTGGATAGCAAGTAACCGTATGAATTATTCTCTTGGTTATTTTGACCGGTCCTCCTTCCAGCCACAAGGAACCATCATGAATTTGGCTTAGCACAATTCTTATCCACTCAATTTTGAATACATTTAGAAAATCTAGGGCTCATGTTAAACCATTTTTCTCAACTATTTTGTATTCTTCCTTCATAACACCATTTTCACACAATCTATTATATGCACCTCTTATTTCCATGTCTCCAATGCTTCCTATCTTGCAATTGTAACATTTCCTCACATCTTGCACCATTATCACATTTGATAGAATCATAGACAATGCGCCAAAAGGGTCTTGCTTATAGGTGATGTCAGGAATGGTTTAAATACAGGTTGCTTAACTTTATTACTAACTAGCTGAACATTTAAAACTTCTTTTCCTTCAATATTTTTCAAACTTGATGCCATTGTGACAAGCTAGGGTTTATGAAAATTTAAATTGTGTAGCTTGACTCTCGATAAATACCTTTGAAAATCTAACAAACTAGTGATGAATCTTTGCACAAATTTTTTGCAATCACTTATGATGGATTTCAAGTCACTTCCAGCTCTTCTTTCTCTTTCTTGATTTCAAAATGATGAAAAATGAGTTCACATTGATCATATACCCTTTGAAAACCTTGCATTAATGCTAAGTGCTTACAAAGTTGTAAGCTCGACAATAACCAATTTTGGGTTCATTCAACAACCATTGACATTTCCATCACTTGATAGCTACTAGGAGATCTGCATCAACTGTCTAGTCTAACAACTCAACATCAACTAGCATTCCACTTAGCACATATAGGAAACTTTTCATACTCAACAACAATATGACAAATTTAAAGATTTGTCTTGAATTTCTAAAATCATCTTGCATATTTATTCATGCTAATGTATTCTTTTCAATACTATCTTTTTTTGGAACTGATGTATGATTTAACCTTTAAAACATCAGTCCCACATACATCTTGTTTTCCTAGTTTGATGAGGTGTGATCACCTGACCCATTGGGTGAAGTGATCCCTTCTCCATTTGATGTGTTGCAAACATCTTTCTTTTTCCATATCTTGTTCATCTCATCTATGATGTGTTCAACATCTGCCTTGCCTTTACCTTTGTCAAATTCACAACTTGGTGCCTTTGACCTAGTTGGACAATATTTACTGATGTGACCAGTCTTTAAATAGCTAAACCATGTAGTTTGAATTAACCATCTTTTGTAATTGCCACTAAAGTGTGTCCTAATACAATTTTTAGAAATATGTCCATATTCTCGATAATAATGACAACTACGTCTTGTATTATTATCCCAATTGTAAGAGTTCCCATTGTTTCTTACCTTTTTTGACTTGTTCAATGACCACATGGATTTAGATCAGCATTCAAAAGCTCTATGTCCATACTTTTGACAATTGTAGCAATATCCTTCAAATCTTTATGTATGCATGGTCCTTGTTCTACATTCATGTACCTGATGACCTTGCTTGTTGCACTTATGAAAATGAGTCATGTTTTTAGGCTTGACATTCTGATTTTTATTTTTGCTCCTACACACATGTCCTTTCTTACCACAATTATGACAATTAGGTTTGGAGTTCTTACCTTTGATGTTCATTTCTTCTACAACTTTGGATGATTCTCCTTCTTCAGTGCTTGTGTATCCCAGTCCTGATGTATCATTGTTGGATCTAGGGGATCTCAATAATTGTTCAAAGTATTTGATGGCTTCATTTAGCTTGTTGAAACTTTTATCAAATTCATTTTCTCTTTTTAGGTCATTTTGTAATTGTTCATTCTACAACTTCAACACATTTATCTCAATGTCCTTGACATTTAGTTCATAGTTGGCATTCATCATTTGACTTAGGGTATCCAATTGCATGTTGGAAATCTTGGTTAGCTTTGTTGACTTCTCTTCTAATCTATTGGCCAGAATTCTTTTGTCTTCTTCGATCATGGCTTTATCTTCCATAACTTTCTTCTTTTGTTCAATCACCTCACATAGTAGTATAGCTTGTGATTCTTGCTCTGTCTTGAGATTTCTGATTTCCTCAACTTGGACTCTATTCTTTTCCATTAGATCTACAACTGTTGCATCAAATTCATTGGAATCACCATCTATAAATAGCTTGGTAGTGTCTATTTCTTTATATAGTGTGTCATTCTCTACAATGGAAATCTCTTTCCTTCTCTTCAAGGATTTCTTTAGTTCCTCTCTTGCCTCATTCAATTGATGTAGCATGAGAAGTATTTCAATCTCCTAGTTTTCAATAGTCTTTCCCAACTTGTAGACTTCCATTTCAAGATCTTTCATCAAAGCTACAAAGCTTCCCTTTTAGAGAACAAAGCTCTAATACCAATTGTTGTAATTATAGGAGGAAAGGTAAACTTCTAAGAGTGGAGTGTGGGGGAGGGGGGTGTTGGTGGGGGGCTGAATTAGTAGTTTAAACTCGGACCCATAAAATTTTCACCATACATTCATCTCATACATTCAATAAGTAAACTGAAATAACATGTAAAGCATATGCATCTAAATCATATAACCATGTAAGCATTCACATACATAACACCATATATGATTACCTAGAAACTCTCCAAGTGAGAAGGTAAAATTGGGGTGGGGATGACACCCACAAATCTTCACTACTGCAATAATAAAGTGTATCCAATGAAGGTTACAATGTTTTGACCATGAAACATGATCTACCCTATGAAAGGTCTGCCCTATTAAAGGCTTACAAAGATTGTTAGGTCTCACCATGTTAGGGGATTTCAACACCCTATTAGAAGTGTGCCTTGTTAGAGGACTTCAACTTACAACTAAGTAAGCACCCTATTAAAAGATTTCATATAGCCTATTAGGAATGCTCTGTTAAGAGATTTAACTAAAATCACCTGTTAAAATGTCTCAGCATAGATCCTATGATTGGAACTTGCTTGCCTAATAATTGATTACCTCTGCACAATATTTCTTGATCCTTCATGATTAGATTTCTCAATGTTGTATCTTTTACTCAAACCTTTTTTCTTCTCTAACTAATTCTGCAATCCACTCATTCTTCTAAGTCACCTTGAATGCTCTGCATGTAAACTAACTTGTTCACACCTTTAACTCCTTACACACACATTCTTCTCTCTCATAAAGAGTTTAGGGCTTTTTCCTCCTTAAGAAGACTTAGGTGGCTTAGGGTTAGGTATGAATCTATGGCTGAGATTCATCCATTTTGCTGCTTAATCCTTCTCTTTTTTCTGATTGGTGGCATGTAATTGCATAGGGAATCTGAATATAGATTTGTCCTTATCTTCAAAATATAATTTCAATTCAGCTCAAAAATGGTTTACATAGTTGTTTGTACCATTACAAACAAATATGTCAAAACTTTGTTACTTAACATATGAAGTCTCTAATGCTCAACATGCACTGATCTTTATACTACGACTTGACATCTGCATTACTCGGCATATACTATTTACTTGGCTCTTGAATTACTCGACATGGTCTATTTTCTCAGCACATGAGTGACTTTTGGCATGGTCTAATATTTATATTTTGTACTTGGCATGTATCACTAGTTTGGCATGAACTAAGTAAATGGCTTAAGTGTGTTGACACTCACTTGTCAAAACCAATCTAAGATCAACAAAAGCATCATCAAATTTTTGAAATAAACAAGCTTTAATTTAATTTTGAGAAAAAAATAAATGAATGGACACCTCTGATAAGGATGAGTGATAATGGAAGGGACTATAACCACTTTGTAGACTTCTTTTTTGTACCCATGTATCATAAAATTACATTTAGTTCCTAGATTGTTTGTGCCTTGTAGAGATTGCATTCAACTAGGAAGTAAAATTCAATTGGCTGACAGGTAGTTTATGGAAGAGTAAACTATATTAATGTTTTACAGTTCAGTGATAGAACCTTACAAACTTCCAATACATGCAATAGAAAGGGTTTTTGCATTGGAAAATGTATGATAGATGGAGAGCGCAGATGTACTCTTTCATTGTCAAAAATAGAAAACTATATTTCCTTGTTAGTGGTAGTGGGGTAGGATTAGGAAGCGAAGAGGTAGTTACTAATCCTCATAATGCAATTATTACAACCTCAGGCATTGATGGAGACAAGTATAATGTTGAAGTTCTCTTTCTCCTTTCCAACATCATATTGTGACCAAGTTTTGAATTAAATATTTTTTGAAGAAATTTTGAACAAACCCAACAACTGAATAGAAAAATAATAAGACATTGAAGAAGGATGTACTTGAGATGGCTCATTTTCAAGGACATGCATTGAGTAGGTTATCTCCAACATATAATCCAAATAAAGAAATGATGGAGTTCATAATTGTTTTTCCCCCACAATTAGATAATAATCCACTAGAGTTAGATAAATTCACCAAAATTTCATGTTAGCACCCTATCAATTGATTTCTCCAAAGTAAAAAATGTGGGAAAAGTCAACATGGAAAATAGACCAACTCTGTGGTATATAGTTCAATGTTCAAGATGAAGAGAGAGAAAAAAGGGTTGGAGAAGGAAATTGAAAAGTTAGAAGAAGATGTAGAAAATGCAAAGGAAAAGGAGAAAGAAACATATGAAAAATGCAAATAAATAGAGAAAAGGATAAATTCCTCTCAAGAAGAAATCACACAACCAAAATATATGGAGGTAGAAATGAAAATTTGGAAGAAACTAACAATAGAATAAGTGATGTAAGTATGTAGAGAGAATTAGTACTCAAGAAGCTGAAGGAACAATCAGAAGAAAGCAATAAAAGACTTAGTGATGTTAATATGTGTTTAGAAGTAAAATTCAAAGAGCTTAGGGAAAAATTGCAAGAAAGTAATAAACAACTCGAGAATGAAAGGGTATCATCACTAAATATTTTCAAAAAGTTTGAGTCTAGCGGATATATAATCACTAACTTAAATAAGGAATTGGAGAATGAGAGGGAAAAAGAAAAATAGTGGGAAGAGAAAGTAGATAAAATAAAGAAACAAAGTAAAAATTAGATTTCATAATTGGCGCAAGAGGTATAGAAGGTAATTAAAACAATCACAACCTAAAAAAATAACTTGACTAAGTCAAATAAAAAAATAAAGAATTTAGTCAGAAAAATATAAAGAAAACACGTGGGGGGGAATTATGGAAAAATGTCGATAGGTTGCGTGATTGATTTGAATTGCATCAAAGTGTTCAAGTTGTCTATGGGAGTATCAAAGAGAAGGTTGAGAAGAACAAATAGATTTTTAAGCTTGAGAATATTGCTAGATAGATATACACATAATCAACACAAAAAATGATAGATATTTGGCGAGCAATAGATTCATGATCACATTTGTGCATCAATAGAGACATCAATTATCATTCCAAAATGATCGAGTATAAGGAAAGGAGAGGAATATTTGAACTCATTTGCGAGAAAACTATCCAAGATAAATGATAAAGAAAAATTAATGGTAAGTATTGAATTTATGAATCCTTTCCCCAGTAACTCATGAAAAACCAATCGTTGGAAGGAAAGCTTACTGAAAAGAGTTGGAGAACAAAATAAGGTCTAATGTGGTCAAGTTTCCTCAGGATACAACCCCTAAAGGCATTGTGAATTTCATCAAACCATTGACATATCTAAATGCACTATTGGATGCCATACTTCTTTCAAGTAAATATTCCAAATATGGATGTTTAACAAATTTGCAGGTTATTTACTATGACATAACAAATGTTCAAATTCCAAACAAAGAAGAATTGAACATCCCAAAAAGTCTGACAAAATATTCAATCATCTCATATGTCATCAATAAAAGTATGTGAAACTTGAAAATTAATTTTAATCCATCTTTATAGTGTATATTTTATTTATATTTCTAATGGTTTGGTATGGGTTTAAGTTTTGAACTTTGTTTCTTGAATAGAATAAACATAGCAAAATCTAGATGCTATTTTGTTGAACAAGCTTGTCAAATGCAAATACGAAAAATATTTGTGATACTAAATTTGATGCTATTCTTCCCATGAGGAAAATCAACCTAAAGTTTTTGCTCCTTTATTTTATATAATTCAGGGTCATTTTCTAAATCTAAGGGTTCTCAAACCAATATTTACAACTTATGGTTATGCAATTGGCTTTTGAAATGTGACTTTTGCAAAATGAATTCATTGAATTGTATCATTATCACATGTTAATAAAGTAATGAGATTCAATATAAATTTTATTATACGAATTACTACATTTTCATAAAATTAATGCAAATCATCAAGGATTGTACCATCACAATGTATCATATGAGCATAATAATGCAAATAAAAATCAATAGAAATGGAAAATGTTGAATGATTAATAGTATCATCTAACATACAATGTACATATTTGTTTGACATTAGACATTTAAAATGTGATATAACTTATTATGCATGATAGATGATGAGATACATTGAATAGTGTCCAGAATCCATAAAGTAGACTATAGTAATTACTAAAAAGCAATAAATTCAAAGTTGCGACATCATACCATAACTGTTAGAGTTTCCACTGCATCTCTTCCTCTAAATATTTGGATTCCTCATCGTCAATTTGAAAGAGTCCTTCATTATGCTCCATATTTTCTCTAGTATGCATACCTCCACTTACTCGATTCCTAGCTTCAACATCAATGCTACCAATGCCATTACTTGAGTTATTGATTTCATTGTCTGAAATGCTGACCAACCCTCTTCTTTGACATTTCTTCCTCCTTAATTTTAGTGCCCTTTCATAAGGAAAATTATTGACTTCATATCTAGATGTATACAACCTCAAGTAATTTCCAAATTCTTGTCTACTTTATTTCTTACCTTTGACTCTACTAACCCAAAGCACTGAACACTCTCCCATTCTCCATAGACCCTAATAACATGGTCAAACATAAATCAACAAGCTTGAAATATTATGCTATTGAATCCTTCAACACTTCGATCTGAGCCAAATTTCTCCAAAGCTTGGTTACTAATCCTTCTTCTCTAGGGTTATGTATAAGATCATATTGTTCCTTCATTGTGTCTATAAAATGACATAATTTTTCTCTCAAATGAGATTTATCTAAAATTCCATTTACGACTACCCCACTAATTTCTTTAGTTTTGCAAAATTTATCTATCAAAACCATTAACTTATCTCTAAAATATTTCATAATATTAAGACTCCAATAATTGGGAAACACAATACACATTGCTTCAAGTAATTCATGTGGAGGAAATATTTCTCTAATTTATGATGAAAGATTATAATAAATTTCCTTCATAGAATCAATTACAGACTCAAAAATCTTGTCAAACACTTCCTTTGTAACAATTAATTTTGGTTGTGCAAATTTCTTTCATTTCCTCATAGACAAGAGCCTTCCATAGTACTGCATTGGTATCTCAACACAATGTATATTGGCACATAACTCCATATTTACGTCAATATTTAGAAAGTTATTAGGATTATCCAAATCTATGATTCTAATCCACCCTGAAATTTTTTCATCAACACAAAATGAATATGGATTTCTATATAGATTATCAAGGGTCGCACATGTCATTTTATGCACTGTATTATATTTTTCAATATACATAAATATTTACAGGATCTTCTTCATTATATTCCTCATTTCCTCTAGCATGGGGAGAATGACTGCTAACATTAAGAGTGCCTCTACATTAGTTAAACTTTCAAGTAGCTCACCATATTTCCATTGGCCACCCTCATCACAAGTTGACTCCACCAAGCAACAATGGAAATTAAAAAAAAACTTGTTGCATTGGTCCATCCAAAGAGATCCATCTAGTATTATCATCCTTAGGAATTTTTCTTCCATTAGTTAGTCCCTCAACAAAATGTTGAAATTCTATGATTTTTTTAGGACTTTGATAGAAGTGTTTGTAGATCTCTTTGATTAAAACCTCAATTTTGTATATTTGCAAATAGTTTCTAACAATTCCAAAAGATAAATTCATTAAGGCCCCGTTTGTTTGCTGGAATTAACCTGGAATAGGGAAATGAGAATAGGAAAATTTGGAATAAATCTATTCCAATTTTGGCCCAAAATGAGAATAAATCAAATTCTAATTTTTTTTGGAATTTGATTTATTCTCATTTTGGGCCAAAATTGGAATAGATTTATTCCAATTTTCCTATTCTCGTTTCCCTATTCCAGGTTAATTCCAGCAAACAAACGGGGCCTAAGTGGACCATACAAGAATGCCAAAAACATAAGGTGCAAGAAAATGTAACAAGACCATGCTTGAAGCCTTGTATGACTAAAGCTTTATCTGCTTCAACACACACAAACTTTTGGGCAATTATCATGTCATCTATACCTCTATGTTTAGTTAAAGAACTCTAGACTAGTTCAAATATGTTTTTTTTTAATTATTGAATCATCCTTCATTTTAACAACAATTAGTTTTCTTTTCTAGCTTATGTGTCACATCTGCTAGTTTAGGGAAAAAGAGCAACAGGGAGATAATGTCTCCAAATGTAGTCATGGCCAAGATCCTAAGTGGTTCCAACAAATGAACAAGATAGAGTACAAAGAAGGTGGATTTTGAGGCTCTTGAATCTATTTCAAAAGATATCCTACAGAGTACAACAGAGGTTGGAAAGGAATTAGTGAAGCTCATCAAAGAGCTAATCTATCTATTGGTCTAGTTGCAGGTGGCTGGTCTCTAGTTGGGTTGCTAGTTCTCGTTTCCTATTTTTTGTTGTTTCCATCTTTTCTATTTTAACTCTAGGTTCCAAGTCCTTGTAAAACCTAGGTTTAATTTTTAAAATAATTTTAGGGTTTCAGGTCCATGTAAAACCTGGCTTTTTGTTGTTGTGCTGTGAACTTCAAGTTTCAAGTCCTTCTAAAATATGGTGATCCTAATTGTTTTTTATTAAGAAAAATAGGTTTTCCAGGGATCCTGAAACCCAAAAGTTTTTACATAAAAGTGGGCAGCATAATATTAAAAAAATCTTGAACCTAGCAAAGTTGCCTACATAAGGCCATAACAAAAGATAGGCCAACACCCAGAAAGGAAAATCCAACAGACCCGACAACAAAAAAGGACAGGACAAGAAATAAAACCCTTACTGCACAGTCTGCCCTATCAAGTTCCTGCATGGTTTTAGCTACTTCATAGGCTCTCTGGATCTCCATGGTCACAACCTCCTAGCTTAGATCATTAAAATGTTCCACCAAGCCCTTGGTCACATCCATTTCCTCCTCGGTTAGCATGGAGTCATCGTTGACCCTTTCATCCTTTTCCCTACCAATGCCTACAGTTTTTAGCAACTCACCCAGGCTCATGATATTTTCATTGAGAGTGTTCAGAGTGGCGATCATTTGGTTGGCAAGATTTTGGTTTAAAATCTCAATCCTTTGCATCCTTTCCTCGACCTTAGAAAGATGATCATCCTGGTCGGCCAAAATACCCTGGTTGCTACTCTTCCTTTGGCTTTCTGTCTAGCCCTTTTTCTCCTTAAGCTCTTCAATCTCGTGGAATAACCATTTAATTGAGTGAAAGTTGTCTATCATATTATTTTTGGCATTATTGGGTAGGTTGAGCCCTAGCTCCCTTGCATTGTCTAAGATAGCAACCAAAGCAAGGTTGATGAAATCCTCCAAATGAACATTTCCCTCCTTGTCTTTGAGGATTCATTGTCTCTCTGAAAATCCCCTTCTTTGTAGGTTTAGCATTGAATTGTCTCCATATCCTCCTCATTTCTTTAATTACCTCCTCACTATTTTCTTCCACTAAGACCTCTATTTTCTTCCCCTAGGGTGAAGGGAGGGAAGGGGAGGGGGGGGGGCAGGAGTCTTAGGGATCTGATCACTTCTCTTGTCCAGAGGCATATCCTCCTTTATCTTTCTATTTGTAAGGGATTTCAGGTCCCCTCAAAACCTATTTTTTCCTTAATCTAAAATAATTAGTAGAAAAAATTGTGTATAGTATGGATATGCATTTAGACACAAGAAGTATTTTCTATTGTTATCACCTCATCTAAAGATAATGCAATAAAGTTTGACTCTTTTAACTTTCGCCTTGATATTTTCCTTTTCAACTTGAGTAAGACAACTTTCCCATTTTCATCCACTATTTTTGACTAGTGACTCCTCTAATAATAACAAACTTTTAGGAACTATAATAAAACACTCAATGATGGCTAGTTTGTCATGGGACACCCTTTTCTCAAAATATAAAAGACAAATCTTAATGAAAGAGATTTACCCATTTCTTTTCCAAGAAGAGATTCAATTGAGCTTTTTACTTCAGTAGGATTCATTTGTATTTTCTCTTGAAATTCAAAGATTTCTGCATTATTAAGATGTTGACATTCCTCCTTGGTTTTCCATCTTATGACTAATTGTTCCACTCTAGAGCCCCAATTGATATTTTTGTTAATATATGTGAAAGATTCATATTAGTTATTATGTTGACATTGATGTCAAGCCTTAATTAGTTAGATATTATGCTAATTTAGTAGAGTGCCAAATCATTTGATTGATGAAGAAGATTTGAAGAAAGTGTAGTAATGTTCTAAGTGTTGAAAAGTGCATGGTATTTAATGGGCACTTGAATGAGTTAGAATATTATAGTATAATGTTTTTATTATTATTTCTACATGATTTGATTAAGTATTGAGATCATCCACAAGTAGGACAATTTGGTTGGTGAATGAAGAATCTTAGTATTAGCTAAGCTACTAAAATTGTCATTGAACACCTGATGAAGAAATAAAGGGTGTGTAGTATTAACCGAGAATGAATAGTGTTAACTGAGCTTAGTATTGATTAAGGAAATGTAATGTTAATGAAGCAAGTAAAGGAAGAACATTTTGAGAAATATTTAATCTGAGGCCAACATTTGATGAAAATAAAGATTTTTTGAGAAGTTTCAAAGATAAGGATGAAGTTATTTATGAGATCAATGACTTGAGAAATTCAAAGAAGATCAGATGAAGGAGATTTGATGATTTTAATTGAAGTAAGAAGTTAAAGATGAAAGTGTGATACCCGAGTTTCTAGATTCAATAAATCTAAGTTGGATGAAGATTGAAAATTTGTGATTAAGTGGAAAAATATGTAAGAATATAGTGAAGTAGAAAAATGTTTTCTATTTAAGGGATGAAAAAATTGTTTATTTATGTTGTTCAAGTGAATGAAAAAATTGATAACTAGAAGAATAACCGAGCAGAACTAAATTATGAAGATCAAGAAAGAGAAGTGCTTAGTTGATGTGTGTGTGAATGAATCAACCAAAAGGAAGCATAAGAAAGAAAGTGGATGAACAAAGGAAAGAGATTAAGAAAAATAGATATTTGAACAAGCAAGATAGTGCTATTCTAAAGAGATCATTTTACTATTACTCTCTAACTATTTTAGAAAAATATATCTTAACCAAGTTGACCTAACAAGTCTTATTTGTAAGTCTATTATATGGTGACATTTTGATTTTGTAAGTCTTTTATAGTAGGCCACTTTATATATATTCAGGGGTGATAAGGTCTATGTGATCTTTGGTGAAAATCCTCTAACAAGGTCACATTATTAATGTGTATATAACCTTTAGCAAGATTGGCTCCTAACATAGCTCACTTGAGAAGAGTGGAATTTTGAGTTGTCGATCCCAAGTGGTTTTTCCATTAACAATGTTTCCATGTTAAATACTTGTGTCAAATTATGTGAATTCTCATTTTTTTTCATGTTCATTTCATTCTTATTATTTATTGCTACAACTAAGTTTATATAAAAAGTTTTCTCAGATACTCGATATATGAAGTTAACAATTTATTGAAAAGATTAAGTTGAATGTTTGAGTTGTTTAGTGAGCTAGTGATCTGAAAGTTTAAAGTGTTTAAGATTGTAGAAATTATTTTGAAGGCATGTGGGATAATTGGTTATAACTAATTCATCCCCTCTCTCAGTTATCTAACAATTGGTATCAAATATGGTTTCTTGAAGACAAATTTTGAAGGGACTTAAGTTAAAGATCTAAAGATGTATAAGAGAGAGGTACCAAAGTTGAAAAAGGAGAACTTTATGTCATAGAAAATCATGATGAGATTACATCTATTAGGAATTGGAGATAATTCCATGCACTATCTAGACAACCAGTACAAACCTCCAATACCTTTTATGACAGTTGAGGAAACAAAACAAAAGCAAGAACACAACAACCTAATGATTGAGATTGCTTCTTCTCTAAATGATATTGAATTTGATAATGTCAAAGACTATGCTATAAATAAATATATGTGGGAAAAGATAATACTTGTACATGGAGGAGATCAAAATGTGTTGAGAGCTAAAGCTAAAAGTCTAAGAGAAAGTGTGATGACATGAGGATGAAAGGGGAAAACATTGTCTAATACAATAATCAAATCAAGGAAGTGGTTAGTGCCATAAAATTTGTTGAAGTAGTCATAAGTGATGAATAAGTTGTAATTAAAGTACTAATAACCTCAGCGCCTATTTATTCTATTAGAGTATCTTCTATTCAGAAGTTTAGATCTATGTTTGGTAATGTCCTTGCTCTTGATGCTTTGGTCAATAGTCTGACTACATTTAAATTGAGTAACTTTGACATTAGTGTACCTAAAATTGATAATGCTTTCAAGACATCACCAACTATTGGAAGTTAAAATAAAGATAAGTGTAGCAAGGATGATAGTGATTTAGATTCAAATAAAAAATAGCTAGATGACCTTGAAGTATTACTGGCTAGGAGGCTACCGAGAGGTAAAGGAAGATTCGAAGATAAATTGCCTCTGATATGTTTTAAATGTAATGAAGTTGGTAATATTGTTGCAAGATGTCTTAACAAGAACATGAATGTCAAGAATGAAAAGAAGGAGATCAAATAATGAAGAAAAGAAGACTACAAAGACAGAGGAAAAAAGTCATGCTACATTTTTGAGGAAGAGTACATCGAGTTAGATTCTAATGATGCGAATGAAGGTGAGGAAGTTATATATGTTGTTCTTCAAGAAGATTCTGAGGAGGAACGGTATGAAGAAGACAAATCCCTTATTTCTCATGTTAGCAAAAATGATACATAGAATATTGACAGTGGTTATACACATCTCATAAAATGGTGCTATAGATAAGTTTGATAAATTAGAAGAATATGAGGTAGGATTTGTGAATTTTGGAAATGATGGTCCATGTCCTATGAAAGGTAGAGGTTCACTGATGTTGAATGATAAGATCAGATGTGATGATGGTTGTTGGGTTCAAGATGTGAAATATAATATGTTGAGTGTTGCACAACTGAATAACAAAAGTCACCAATTGGAGTTTTAGAATATTAAGGTGAAGATCTATGATGTTGACGGAGAGTTAATTGGAATTGGTGAAAAAGAAAAGGTAATTTTTTAAACCTAGATCTTACAATAAGTACATGCCTATTTGCTAAATTTGAAGATGTATGGTTATGGAATAAGAGACTCTGTGACCTTTGAGAATATAGTCAAAGTGAGTAGAAAGAATAAAATGAGAAGCTTTCCAAACATACATAAACATGATAATGCTATATGCAAGCAATGTCAATATGGTAAGATGACTAATTCTCGTTTCTCAAGTAATTCACATGCATCTAATGATATTCTAGAGTTGGTTCACATTGATATTCTAGAGTTGGTTCATATTGATTTATATGAAAGTTGAGAGCTACTATGGCGATAGATTCTTTATTCTATTTTTTGATGATTATTCTAGAATGATGACTGTAATGTTTATGAAGTTAAAATATTATGTATTTGATATGTTCAAATGGTACAAATCTAGAGTTGAGAAAGAAATTGGTAAATAGTTGAAATGTTTAAAATCTGACAGAGGTGGTGAGTTCATGCTTGATGAATTTACTAACTATTGTATTGAGCATGGAATTAAAAGATAGTTGTCTACATCTAGAACACCACAAAAGAATGGTATTGCAGAGAGAAGGAACAAATCTATTGTTGATTATATTAGTTGATTGAAAAAGGAGTTGCACTTATATTATGTAGAGAAGATATAAGCACTATTATTTATACTCTTAACTAATTTTAGTTTAATAAATGCACAAACAAGACACCATATGAACTTTGGTATGGTCATACACTGAATGTAAGTTATTTCAAAATCTGTGGAAGCAAGTGTTATATTCATAAAGATGCAAGAAATATAAAGTTTGAATCAAAAGGTGATGAAGGCATATTCCTAGGTTACTCTACAAATAGAAAGACATAAAAATATTTGAATAAATTAGTTGACACAATGATTGAAAGTGCAAATGTTAGAATTGAAGAATTTGTAGATAAGAATGATGAGGAGAGCAAGAAAGAACTAGAAGATTATAAGTGATTTGTTTATATTCAAGATAGAGCACATGATACTATACTCAAGCACCAAACTAATTAATTACAATGGTACACTAAGAAACAAAAAATATCAATCAAGTAATTGCTTGCATTACCCGAGCCACAGATAGAACATCCTGAGTAGAATGTTGAGCCCCAACTGAAGGATGATAATGTTGGACAATGCAAAATTGAGCCTATTCCAGCAAAGAATGTTAGAAGGAACTATTCACAAGATAAAATTATTAGAGACAAGAGTTTTGGAGTTATGACAAGAATTAAGTTAAAAGACACATGCATTTGATTGTTAAATTTGAGCCTAAAATAGTAAGAGATGCACTTGAGAATTAGGATTGGATCAATGTTATGAATGAGAAGCTAGATTAGATTGAAAAGAACAATACATGAATACTGGTACTAAGACCCAAAGATAAAAATGTGATTGGAACCAAATAGATATTTAGGAAAAAAATTAATTAGAAAGGAGAAGTTGTGAGGAATAAGGTTAGACTTGTTTGTAAAGGTTATACACAAGAAGAAGGAATTGACTATGGAGAGACCTTTACTATTGTGGCTAGATTGGAAGGAGTTAGACCACTACTAGCATATACAACTTACAAGAGATTCAAATTCTATCAAATGGATGTTATGTCTACATTTCTTAATGAAATGCCAAAGTAAGGGGCCTATATTGAACAACCTTAAGGATTTGTGGAGCCAAATCAAAAGCACCTAGTATGTAAATTGAGCAAAGCCCTATCTAGAATGAAGCAAGCACTAAGAGCATGGTATGAGAGATTGCCTTAATATTTGATTAGAATTGGATTTGTGAGAAAAAGTGATAACAGTAACCAGTACTTGAAAATTGAACTCGAAGATAAGCTCATAATTGCATAAATATTTGTTGATGACATAATATTTGGTGGTAATGATTTTTTGTGCAAGTCGTTTGTTGATCAAATGAGTAAATAACTTGAGATGTATGTTTGGTGAGATTAACTTCTTCATTATTTTACAAGTTCATCAAATAAAAGGAGGTATATACGCGACTCGGTCTAAATACATAAAGGAGATTCTAAGAACATTTGCAATGGATGAGTCAAGACCAGTTGACACTGCTATGGTCACTAGATGCAAATTATCTAAGGAAGACAATATTGTTGAAGTGAATGAGAGAGAGTACAAATCAGTTATTGGAATGTTGCATTATGTAGTGCACAAAAGACCTAATATTGCACATGCAATTAGTATAGTTGAAAAGTTCTTATCCAATCTTAAGGAGACACATATGACTATAGTAAAGATAATTTTAGATATCTAAAATGGACAAAATATTATGGACTATGGTACAAGAAAGAAGGTGATTTTGAGATAAGAGTTTATAATGATGTTGATTGGATGGGAAAAGTTGATGAAAGAAAGAGTACAAGTGGAGGAGCTTTCTTTTTAGGAGAAAGATTGGTTACTTGGATAAGAAAGAAATAAAGTTATATTTCCTAATCTACTACTAAAGTTGAGTATGTTGTTGTTGCAATTAATTGTTCAAATATTGTATGAATCAAGCAACTATTGTAAGGAATGCAAGAGGAATTCACCAAACCTATTACTATCTACTATGATAATAAAAGTGTTATTAACATATCAAATAACCCTATGATGCATGAAAAAAAAAGCATATATCCATCAAGTATCACTACTTGAGGAGAAAGTTCAAGAAAAATAAGTTAGACAAGAGTATGTAAAGTCCAAGCAAAATATTATAGATATATTCACAAAGCCATTGCCTAAGGATGCTTTTGAGTATCTGAGAGGTAAGCTAAGGGTCCTTCCCCTATCCAAGATTCACAAAGAAAATATTTGTTACATGAATTCATGGATGATTAGAATATATTTATGGAGTTGATGTAGGAGTTCACTCTTTAGGACCTATCCTAGACTTTTGAAAATGATTGTAATAAAGTAGATGTAATAATTACATGCAAGGTACAAGGTATAACTACAAGGTTTAATAATTTTTTTGATTGAATCTTATAATTACCTTTAGAACTACTATCAAAGGGGAAACATACTGAAGGGAGTGATTAGTAATGTGCATGAAACAAAGTTGAGAAGTATTGCATGGAATAGAATCAGTCAAAGCAAATGATGTTGATGCTGTTAAATAGAGTGAAGTATATCCTAAGAGGTAGAATAAGTATTTTGCAAATCAAGCTAAGAACTCGACAAAGATAACATATCATTAACATTGTAGAAAACTTGAATGAAGTCATACAGATGATGATTTTTATGTTGGTATTTGATGATTTTTGTTTCATAATGTCTTAATGTAATAAGTAATAATGTGTTGCCATCAATTCCAAAGGGGAGGATTGTTAGCCCCAATAATAATGTTGTTAATACATGTGAAAGAGTCATGTAAATATTTATGTTGTCATTGATGTGAAACCTGAATTGGTTATATGTTATGCTAATTCAGTACAGTGCCATATCATTGGATTGATGCAGATGATTTGAAGAAAGCCTAATGATGATATAGGTGTTGATAAGTGTATGGTATATAATGGGCAGTTGAATGAGTTAGACTTTGATAGTATAACGTTGGTTTGATTTTTTTACATGATTTGATATAAGCAAGATAATTTGGTCAATGAAGGAAGAATCTTGGTATTAACCAATCTACTACAATTGTCGCCAAACACTTGGTATATAAGTAAAGGATGTGTAGTATTAATCGAGCTTAGTATTGACTGAGTAGATGTAATGTTAACTAAGCAAGTAAAGGAATAAAAATTGGAAGAAATATTTAATTTGAGGCCAATATTTGATGAAAATAAAGATTGTTCGAGAAGTTTCAAAGATAAGGATGAAGTTAGTTATGAGATCAACAACTGGAGAAATTCAAAGAATATGTGATGAATAAGATTTGATGATTTGAATTGAAACAAAAAATTCAAGACGAAGGCATGATACTTGAGTACCTCAATTCAATGAATCTGAGCCAGATGATGATCATATGATTGTGATTAAGTAACAAAACATGGAATAATCTGGTCAAGCAACAAAAATATTCCATTTAGGGGATGAACACATTGTTCATTATTGTTGATCATGTGGAAGAATAAATTGATAGCCAGAAGGATAATCGAGCAGAATTGCAATGTGAAGATCAAGCAAGGGAAGTGTTCAGTTGATGTGTGAGTGAGTGGATCAACTAGAAGCAAGAAGAAGGCATAGAGTGGATGAACAGAGGAAATAGATGGAGTGAAATAGAGATATGAACAAGCAAGGTAGTTCTATTCTAATATATCATTTTTTTGTTACTCTATAACAATTGTAGCATAAAATCTCTTAACTGAGTGGACCTAACAAGTCTTATTTGTAAATCCATTGTATGGTGACATTCTATTGAATATTGTATAAGTCCTTTAAAGTAGGCCACTCTATAGATATTTAGGGGTGATAAGGTCTAGATGATCTTTGGTGAAAATCCTCTAACAAGGTTATATGAATAATGTGTATGTAACCTTTAACAAGGTTGGCTCCTAACATAGCTTACTTTAGAAGAGTGAAATTTTGGGTTGTTGGTCCTAGGTGGGTTTTCCCTTAACATGGCTTTTACATTAAATACTTGTGTCAATTAGTGTGGATGCTTATTATGTTGGATGCATGTTTCATGTTTATTATCTATTGCTACAACTTGGTTTATACATAAACCTTGCTTTGATGCTGGATATATGTAGTTAATAGTTTAATGAAAAAATTAAGTTGAATGTTTGAGTTGTTTGTTGAGTTAGTGATCTAAAATTTTAAAGTGTTTAAGATTGTGGAAAAATGTTTTAAGGCCGATAGGAGAACTAGATATAACTAATTCACCCCCTCTCAGTTATCTAACACATCTATGATTTTCTTCTCATAAACTTTACTGAAATGCTTTTCTATGGTGTTAATTTTTAGTTGTAACCTCTTTTTCTTTTTATTTATCCTTGTGCATGTCATACATCTGAAATATATCACAGACTCTCCTTCATTTGGATTGCACACAAGTTCAATGAATGGATACTTTGAGGTCCATTCTATTTGAAAATTCCTTATTGATGGATCCCAATTCCATTCTTTTTTGGATTTTGCACCAATTTTTCTTTGTAAATCATTTTTCTCTTTCTTGGTCATGCACCATCACCATCATTGGAATTCTCATCTTAAATTAATTATATGAATATCATTCTAGCTACTCTAGGTATTTACCTAAAGATCTTAAAGTTCATCATGATAAAAGATATCAAGATAGTCTCTTCTTCAATATGTGGTAGTGGCAGTGGCAATGGTTGAGAATCTTGTAAATGTACTTTTTATGTTCTATATTCCTAATTTTGGCCACTAAAATATGATGATAAGGTTATGTGAGTGCATTTTACTAGCCTTTATTGGCTTCAACCACATGTAGGACTCTTACCCTTGTTCCTGTTTGACATCTCCAAAGAAATATAGGCTACCAAAAAAATCAGCTTGTTGAAAAAGTGATAGTCAACTATTGCATATATTTATCTACAAGGATTCATTGGTTGTATGACTTACATTATAAGATATAGATGTCATAGGTCTCCCTAGTTACTAGGTGACTTAGTGGTCACTAGTCCCAAGTGATAACTGACCACTAACAATCTAACCTGCACCTACTAAATAAGAATGAACTAAAATTATAGAGTCCTAAAACTTAGTGGTCACTAGTCCCAAATGATAACTGACCACTAACAATCTAACTTGCACCTACTTAATAAGAATAAACTAAAATTATAGAGTCCAAATAGATAGGGGTCTAAGATAGTCACCTTTTCCTCAAGTATAGTCATTGCTTGCCAATTCTCTTGGCAATTTGAGAAATTTAGAATATTATAGTGTATACAAAATATTTGGCAAATCCTACATAGTAAAAAAAGTCTTATTTAATTTCCAATGTGATTATGGTTCATCCAATATATGGCCATGCATAATATAGTTGGTGAAATTGAATTAGTGTTGGGAAAATGTCCACATATTTGTTTAGTGAATATTGTCCTTCTCCTAAAAAAATCTTTTAAAACCATGGGTCGATTTAGGCCATCTAAAAAGTTCTCTTTGGAAATAATAAGAAAATTTGTTTAATCTTTTGTGTGTAAAAATTAATCTTGATTGGCTATAGCATGTAAAAAAGAGAGCCAATGGCATAAATCACATAGTAATGGGCCCAAGGGTGCGACCCATTTTTGGTAATAATTTGGGGTGACACACCCTACCACATATGTGGAAATAATTTTCCAAATTGATATAGGTGGATGTGTGAAATTTACCAATTAGTGAATATTCACTAGTAAAGTGAGTCCCAAACATAGATAATAAATCAAACAAAGCTCTCCATTAATGAAGTTTTTTTATACAAGCTAGAGTTTTTGTTACACCAAAAGTTTGACGTGTCAATAATTGATACATTTATTAGACTTATAAAAAAATGAGACAGTTAAGCCATGTCAGAAATCTTGAAGGGGATCATTGGTGGTTAGTCGAACAATCCCCACCTCAGTCTTACATAAGGAGATTGAAACTTGTGGCCAAGATTTGATACCTCTTGTTACAAGATAGAGTTATTGTTGTACCAAAAGATTGACATGTCAATACTTGATATAACCACTAGACTTATAGAATATAGGAGATGGTTAATCAATACCACAAATCCTTAAGGGGAATGTTGGTGATTAGTTTGATAGATTCTATTGACCAATCAATCACATAATTGGCATTGTGAAGTATAGTTGGCACAAGTATGTTGTCATTAATTGGCAACCGATTGAGGAAAGTTCACTTCTTGAGTATCTATAGATATCTTCATCGGTCTACATAGAAGAATAAGACTAGGCTAAAGATTAATCTAGTCAGCATGAGGAGTCATCAAAATGACATGGTAGAACAGGTATGCCATGAACTCAAATTAAATTTGTATTCTGACAAGAATGAAAAAGTGCAAAAATGATAGATGAATCAATACAACACCCATATTAGACTGACCATGCTACTAGTTTAGACCCTAGAATGTAGGTGTCATGGGTCACTTGTAAACCCCTCGATAGTTTAAATTCAAAATTTGAATTCACTATTTTGAGAAGGATTATTATTCAAGGGTTTTGACATCCATATATAAGGAGAGACATCATACATTAAAGAAAAAGGAAAAGAGAGAGATTAAATTGAGTGTGTAAAGAAACTTAGAAATGAAGGTTTTTTGTGTAAATGAGATTAGGAGTAGATGACCGAAGACTTACACCTGAGTAGAGGAAGTTGAGTATACTTAGTGCAAGCAGAAGAAAGAAAGGTAGAGTGATATGTTCCCATCAGATAGAGGGAGATCACAATATCTCAAATGTATTCATTGGAGATCTAAGGATGTCCAACTGGTGAGGCATCGAGTGAGTAACTTTGCCCTAGTCAAGTATCGGTAGTGACTGGCTAAAATCACCTAAGAAGACAAGTGCTATATTTTTAGATCACATTTGATTTCTCTTCAACCATTGTAATCAAGTTGTAAGCTCTTAATAGAGCATGCTTCAGTTGCAAGCATATGTTAGCTCCTTTAACTAGGTGCCTCTCAGAAAGATTGCTAAATCCTTTAACAATGTAACTGTAACATGTTTATTGTAAATCTAACAGTTTATAGAAATTCCTAATAGGATATGATCTTAGAAGGAAAAAATTGCAGCTCTTAATTGGGCAACCTTTTATTTGTACTAAAAGTCTAGTGGATATATTATCCTTACCATGGTTTTTATCCTCTCATCAAGGGTTTCCACATACACAAATTATGTGTGTTAATTGATGAGTACTTTTATATATGAGTTTGTATGCTTTTACTTTGATACACTCATAATTGTCCTAGCCCTCAAGTGGTTGTTAATTATTATATTTAAAGATGTTAAAGTTTAACTAGTTTAATAGATGGTACAGATTCAATGTTATTTCTTTCTTTTCATAATTTATGTTGCTCAAATGTTGATAAACTACAACTATAATTAAATAAATTATTCATGGGATGATAATATGAATACTCAAAATACATAATTGCAAGAATGAGGAATTCCAAACTCAATATATAATTTTTTGGAATTGGATTTGATAGTCAAGATAAGGATAAATTGATGGTAGGGTCACATTTGAAGAATAAGAATTGGAAATGACATATTAAGAGTTATTTTTGGGAAAATGACAAAGTTATGACTTTTTATGACAAATTGAAATGGACAACAAAAAATAAGTAATCAAATGCATATGTTGAGGGGAAGGTGCAAGGCTAAATTAGGGGAAGTGAAAAAGGGAAGGTGTAATGAGAAATTAGGGAGACAGATGATAAATTAGTGGGTGGAAGGAAATTAGTGAAAATAAAGCCAAATTTGTGAGATTGAAAATGAGAGAATAATTTAAAATAAATAACATCAATTCCCACATTTAAGTAAAATCCATCAATTAATTAATTATATGATAATTGAAAAAGGGAGAAGTAAATAAATATGATTTGTTTACCATAACACGAGACTTTAAAAAAGGGGAATTGATGGTTGCACTCCCTTTTATGGTTAATTAAGCAACAAGATTAACATAGTAAAATTTTAAATTGATGCAAACATTAGAGGATGCATGTTAATAATTAATTTAATAAAAAAATTATTTAAATAATGGAGAATGACACAATGTTGATAAATAACAAAGACCAAATGTATGATATAGAAGATTGTTCTTAGGATTAATGAGACATAAATAACAATTACATGCAAATATATCCAATATTAAAAAATAATAAAACACACAGTAGAGAACACAAGACACAAAGATTTAACATGGTTCATCTAATCCTTAGGCTATGTCCACCAAATAATCAGTCCAATATTCTTATTATTCAATGATTATATCTTGATTACAATCTGTGATCCCCTACAACTCAATACCACTAGAAGAAGCTACAAACTCTTTATAAATAAATAAATCCCCAACCCTAAGCTATTTTATACAGAAAAAATTCCACTTACAAAATTAGGGCTCGGATAAGTTGTCCAATAGAAATATACCAACCGACACCTTTTATGATAATAAAGTCAATTGAGCTTTCTGGGGAACTACCCTTGAAAACCCCCCTAGGGATATTTCCCCTTGACCCCACACTATATCAGGATAGGGATCATGCCTAGGGCTATGCTCTAGGATCTCATTTTGAGGGCACTTCCCTCAAACTCCCATAGACAAATTTGAGGGGAATCCACACTGAATGAAGTAGGAAAAAATTAACCTCTAAGTTTGATTAGGATCCACATGACAACAATAGTTAAGACTATTAGAATATTTTAGAATAACTAAGAG
The DNA here is from genome assembly GCA_028749045.1 of Cupressus sempervirens. Lineage (NCBI taxonomy): Eukaryota > Viridiplantae > Streptophyta > Pinopsida > Cupressales > Cupressaceae > Cupressus > Cupressus sempervirens. Next base: position 477,510,324 of record CM053785.1, read on the forward strand.
GGGGATGAATCAGTTATCCTTAGCTCTAGATGTATCAATTCAACTTTTAATCACTTCAAATAGTTTAGATCTAAATATTTAGTAGCTCAATCTCTATAGAAAATAATCAACAATGTAAAACTTGTAGTCTATTATCCTAATATTAACGAACTTTGCAGAATGTAAAATATTAATAGTGAAAAATCTCAAATAACATCCACACAAGCATAAAACTAGGATTTAATGTGGAAATCCAATTTAGGAAAAAACACTAGTAACATACTACCAATTTTCACTCTTCTAAAGTGAGCTCTGCGAGGAGCCAACCCTGTTAAAGGTTACATAATATAGTATTAAATATGAATTTTTTTAAGGATTTAATCACCCTATTAGGAGTGGCCTTGTTAGAGGGCTTTAGAAAATGCCATTAGAATGCCACCTTGATTAATGTATTTACAAATGACTGTTAGGTCAACCTTGATTAAAGGATTTCAATATTGTTACAATGGTAAAAAAGAAATAGTAAGTTGATCTAATAAATACAACTCACTTTGCAAATATAGATCATAATGTAGCTCATATGATGATCCATTAACTAGCCTCCATTATCATCTCTATTTTCAATCTACTTGGGAATCCTTCAAATGATCACATAGCACCTCTTCATAACTCTTTTTAGCTTCCTACTTAAGTTTTCAGTCAATAACATCAACAAGCACTTCAACCTCTCTAAGGTTAGCACTTGTGCCTCCTTAAATAGGTAATTATGATCTTTTTCTGCTTAAACATCACCGTAGATCTTAGGGTTTTGGTCAGATTCATTGAATCCTTCCATCTTTTTGTTTCCTCCTTTCTCTTTTAGAAACTTCTCAAAACTTATCTTTGAATCCATGCATAGAAATTCTCAAACATGGATTGTTATGTATTAAATGCTATGGGTCATCCATCCTTATATGCAACACATTTTATGTATTTCAAGAATTTAATTATATCAACTAGAAATCAAGATTTCCTCATAATCTATGAATTATTGTCTCTCAACCAACACTAGATTCTAGCATTTGGCCATCAGTGAATTACTTGTCGATACTAATTGTTCTACTCTACATACTTTCTCATACTCGGTCGACACTACATTTTGCTTGACTTATACTATTTCTTGGTCAACTCTAGCATCACTTGGCATGTACTTCTAGTTCCTTAATCTCCTACTCTTTTCTCAGTCAAGGCTATACATTTGATCTTTCTTTGATCACATCTTATAGAATTCAATACAACTACCTTCTCCACTTAAGTTATGACTAAACAATCACATTATCTTGTCAAGGTCTAACTAATCAAGTGCCCATTATAGTTTCTCATAAATCAACCTTTCCTCTAGGTCCTTTTTTATCTCTCTATCTCAAATCCTCTTCATCAATCATCTTGATATGGAACTATACTCAGAGAGAAAATTTCTTACCAATAAGGTTTTGACATCAATGAAAACATAAAAATTGTTCCAATTGTAGTTCTAACAATCTCCCTCTTTGGCATTAATGAGAAAAACTCTAGTTACCATGTACTCCAAAAACTCCAATTGCTTTAAGTAGCTCTCTCTGTATTTAGTATCATATCTTTATTAATATCCTTAGTTTCACTATGATTCTCATCTTAGTATCCAATAATTTCCCTTTTTAGTTTCATTTTGATTCTCATTCATGCATCTTTGATATGAAACATATAGACCCCCTCTATCATATTAGATCATGAAATGAATCAACTCCCTCTTTTGATATACAACTTATAAACTTCTGAGTTTCATTCACTAATTTTTCTTAGTTAATGCATTATCTCTTTGCAACATCACTTATTGTTTACTTCATCATATGATAAATCATCATGAATGTCTTCCTCTTCATATGGTAATTGTATATTATCTCCCTCTTTGAAAACAATTCCAAAGACACTTCATCTTTACAATGTAGATATCTTCATGTTACTATTCTACATTTGGTGTTCCAACTATCATTTATCTTATGACTAACATAACACCTTGTTCTTCTCTTTTAACTACTTTAGGTAGCTCCTAAAGTATGACTTTCTACATCAACTTGTATGATATTTTGATGAATAGATTTGATGCAGAGCTCCAGCTTTGATAAAATATCCTCATCTAGGGGAATCACCCATAATTTATCTCTTAGATACTCATGTGCATCCTTAGGTAAAGCCTTAGTGAAAATATCAGCTATCTACTCCTTAGTGTTCACATACTCCAACACCTTAGTGTTTACATACTCCAATCTTACTTCTTCATCTTGTATTAACTCTCTCAAGTAATGATACTTGGTAGCAATATGCTTGGTCTTTGTGTGCATCATAGGGTTATTTGATATCTTTATAGAACTTATGTTATTATAGTAGATAATAAATGGATTAGTGATCTCTTCCTTCATTCCATTTAACAATTGCTTGATCCACACAATGTTAGAATAATTCACTATTGTTGCTACATATTCAACTTCTGTTGTTGATTGTAAAACATAGTTTTTATTCTTGCTTAACCATGAAACTAGTCTATTTCCCAATAATAAAACTCCACCACTTATACTCTTTCTGTCTTCAACATTTCCTTCCCAATCAACATCTATGTACACTTTTATTTCCCAATAATAAAACTCCACCACTTATACTCTTTCTGTCTTCAACATTTCCTTCCCAATCAACATCTATGTACATATTCAACTTCTTTTTCTAATATAAGCCATAGTCCTTTGTTGCTTTCAAATATCTTAGTATTCTCTTCACTACCGTCATATGATTTTCCTTAGGATTTTCAAAAAATCTTGCAACAATCCCAACAACTAATGCAATACCTGGTCTACTGTAAACAACATATTGTAGCTTCCCAATCATTGATCTATACAATGTCTAGTTCACATTAGTAGAATCATCATTCTTAGAAAGTTTATGTCTAGTAGCCATAGGCATGCAAAATGGCCTTGAATCTTCCATCCCAAAAGTTTTCAATATCTCCTTGATATATTTGGATTAAGTGATCTAGCTACCTTTCTTCATCTAATATACTTGTAAACCAACAAAGGAATTTGATTTCCCCAAACATAGACATTTCAAACCCCTTTTGTTTCTCATTAGAAAATGATTTGCATAATGCATTTTGTCGTCCAAATGTGATATCATCCACAAATATTTTAGCTAATAGTATCCCTTTACCACCTTTTTTCTTCAAGTACAAATTATTGTTATCATTAGTTCTTACAAAACCAATCTTTAACAAATAATTTTACAGCCTTTCATACCAGGCTCTAGTGGATTTTTTGAGTCCATATAGTGCTTTGTGCAGTCTACATACCATGTTCTTCTTGCTGGGATCAACAAATCCTTCTAGTTGTTCAATGTACACCTCTTCTAGTATTCCATTTAGAAATGAACATTTGGCATCCATTTGATAAACTTTAAATTCTTTGTAAGTAGAATATGCAAGTAGAGTTCTAAATCCTTCCAATCTTGCAACCAAGGAAAATGTTTCTCCATAGTCAATGCCTTCTTCTTCTGCATATCCTTTTCATACCAATCTAGCTTTTTCCTTGTGACTTCACCTTTTTCATTTAGTTTATTCTTGAATACCAACTTTGTTCCAATAACATTCTCGTTCTTTGGTCTAGGCACTATTGACCAAGTTTTGTTCTTATCTATTTGTTCAATTTCTTTATTCATTTCCTAAATCTAGTCTTCATTATCCAAAGAATCCCTCACTATTTTAGGTTCAAACTCATAATGTAAACACGTGTCACTTCTCAATCTTTTCCTTTTCATGACTCCACAACCTTCATTTCCAATGATTGCTTTAGGTGTATGATGTCTTCTCACATATTTTTCTAGTATAGTTTCTTTTGTTCTTTCCTCTTCTTTAGGTTCATTTTGCATCTCTTCTTATGTTTCTGGTTTCTCGACACTGGCTTCTTGGTGTTCAAAAAATACTTGTATCTTGACATCATTATGTTGATGCTTAACACCTATAGTCTATTGCTTGGCAACTTGTTGCTGAAAATCGACACACATAGTTTTTTTAGTGCTCGGTAGCCTTATTCTCTAGCTCAGGTAAGATGAAGGGTAGACCTTCATTGACATATATGAATGTGTTGTAATCTTAAAGTTCTATCTTGCATTCAACTTGAGTCCTTTCTACATATTCATTAACTTTCACATTTGCACTTTCCACAACCTTTTAAGTGTTAGAATTCAAACACTTATAAGATTTTGTCTTAGTGGAATATCTCATGAATATGCCTTCATCACTTTTAGCATCAAGTTTTCCATTTCTATTGTCCTTTAGTATATAGCATTTTCTTCCAAAGACTTTAAAATATTTTACATTAGGTGCATACCCATACCATAACTCAAAGGGTGTAACATTGTACCTTTTTTTTTGACTTGTACTCAATTCAAAGTATAGAATATTATACTTATAGCTTCTCTCTAGTATTTCAATGACACATTCTTTTCCATCATCAATGTTCTAGCACAATCTATGATTCTATGATTGATCTATTCTTTCTTTGAGTTGTTCCATTCTAGAGAGGGTCCTAGGTGTTGACATATGTCTCTTGATTCCTCTGCCATTTAAAAATCTATTGAGTTCATTAGAGATAAACTCTCCCTCTCTATCAAATCTTTATCACTTCAGACTTTTACCTATTTCCTTTTCAACTCTTGTCAAATACCACTTAAACAATTGAAAAGCATCATATTTTTCTTCAAGAAAAATCATAGTCATCATTCTAGAGTAGTCATCACTAAATATAATCACTAATACATTTGACCCCATTTTTAGACCAAAATTTTTGACCATCTAATAAAATGGGGTCAAATTGATCAAAATATGGTAGGCAACATATATTTTTTTGTTAAATACAAGCCCATGTTGGTCAAAATTTTGACCAACACGAGCTCACACTATAAATACAAGCCTGTGTTGGTCAAAATTTTGACCAACACGAGCTTACACTATAGATACAAGCCCATGTTGGTCAAAATTTTGACCAACACTGGCTTACACTATGTCAAAAAAACTTAAAAGCTCTTTGCCGCCCTTATTTCATTCTTACGTGACCAGAAGACAACTTGTGCAGTTAATTTTTTCCTCATTAAATTTTGTGGTGCTAGGATTATGTACAGAGGTAGGGTTTGAGGATTACATGCCAACAACGTTTTATCGCTTTAGTGCAAATAGGGGTTTGAGAGCTTCACTAATGCAACCTCCAGAATAGTAAGGGTTCTTACTCTTTTTTTCTTCTTTAGAAACACAAACATTTTAGTTTAATCCAATGGCTTTGCTCAATCGTTTAATGCTTAATTGTTTAATGTTTAATGCCGATCGTATGAGCCCTACCCTACTATCTATCATGGCCCCAACCGGGACTTTCATCAAAAATCTGCATCACTCGCACTGTAGTAAAAGTTACCCAACCATAGCCTATAGTTCTAGTGGAGATGGCACTGGGGTTAATAATGGTTGTGCCCCATACAATTTTAGGCACCCCTAAGTTGATCATTACGTAGAGTCACTCATATGATTGGTGAACTGACCTTGCTAGAAAACTACTATTGCTAAATTGCCCTTTTGGAGTTAAAAGCAAAAAGTTTGGCTCATATGAAACAAACTTTTTGAGAAATCGAATGGGATGCTTAGACCAGATTAGCTACTAGGATGAAAGCATTCTTGAAACATTTCTCGAATAGCTTTCCTTGGTCACATAAACTTTTGGATAGCTGTCTTCCCCCTCTGGGTAGTTGAGGTCCCTGATCAGATGCTCAATATCTAATGCCATAGAATTTTAGGGCCGCTAGCCGACATCCCCACATTCCATATGAGATCATTTGAACATAGGGAGATCTCTAGAAAATAAATGAGTTTAGAGATAACTAAAATAAATGTGAGTACTTCAAAATTATCATAAGAAGGAAATCACTTATTATTTTCTTTTTTACGTTATAGATGATTTCAACTTTCAACTTCACCAAAAGACCAAGGATCCATTGAAACATTTCACTATTTTGAATGCAACTGGAGTCAGTATATTCTAGGTTTAAATGTGTCAAATTATAGCAATAAGATTTTTGTAGATACACTGTTGGATATTTTTGGTGTAGATATTTTTTATTCAACAATTTGATTTTGTTGATAAGTTATCCTTCTCTAATTTATTTGGGCATAATTATGTGTTTTTTGTTCAATTTTCATTTGCATTGAAGGTATATTAGAATTATAAAGCACATTCTGAATATCTAATCTACTATTTTGTAGACTTCAAACCCCTATATTTTATAGTTGTATGTCCCTAAACTTTTGAAGCACATTGTATTCTATCTCAAAACTTCAATATTGCTACATCTATAGGAAATAGTGAAGTCCAATCTTGAAAATAAAACTTCAATTGAAGTCCAAAATATAAAGCTAATGCCAATTTGGCTATACAACTAGTTATCAGAATCGTCATTATTTAGCACAGATTTATGATCTAGATATTTTGATTTTAGCCTGTCTCTGTGTATTAAGTAATATTAGTGGTAGAGGAATTGTAACAAATCAATTGCTTAGTAATTAACATACATCTTAACATGGAAGTCAAGATGGATTTATGCTTAGGTCAAACAAATTTTAGTAAGTTGAATTTCATTCATTATATAGATTCCTTATCAAATATTTGGAAATCACAGAGCACATCTTGTTAAAATGGCATTTGATGAATCCAAACAAAAAATTCCCTTCAGAATCTACGCTCTCTATTTTATTTTGAGATGAGGAATGTTGATCATTGCCTTAATAAGAGGAGCCTAACTATGAATAATTTTACATACCAACAACTTATTTTCTCTGGGGCTCCTTTTATCTCTATGGTAAGTTTACACCTTTGATCCCTGCTTCACTAGATTGAAATTGCAAGCAACACATTCTAGGGTCACTGTATGGAAGCTAATATAATGCAATAAACTCAATTTCCAAGACTGTTAGCCATTAATGTGGAAGCTTAATTTCTCCTCACTTCTAAGATCAGAAAAACAAAAAATTTAGTATTGAGCACAACACTTTACATGTTACAAATTCTTTTTTATCCATTGATACTTGTAACTAGTCTCCTTAGGGGAAGTGGCTATATACACATCATTTAAAATATATAAACCATTGGCATGATAACCATCTACAATTAGTTTGTATTTAAAAGCTATTTAGTTTTAATAAACCAGGGCAATGCATTAGCAATGAGTAAGAGTTTTGATAGTTAGCTTCATTTTACACCATAGGTTTAGTGTTCAAGCATGTAGCAATTCACAGTTTTTATACTATTTTTATTTTTTTAAACTGCTGTTAATAGAACTAAAATTGAGTTGTTTATTCGCAAATCTGTATTCTACAACTCTTTAAAATAGTTTATTTTTATTCAGAGGGTTCCCAAGCTACTATGCAATATCATATTTGTAAGCTGCAATAAAGATTTATTTGTCATTCTGTAGAACCAGAGTATACTTTGTCATTTTGCAATAAAGATTTATTTGTCAATATTTTTTGAGGTATTTGTCAATAACAACCAATTGGTTAACTCAATATCATTCTTGAGTTGAAAGCTACCTTCATAGTATAAAATATAATTTGGATGCATGTTTACCTTTTTCCTCTCTTATAGATCATGAATAATTTGGGTTTTTACTCTTTTTTGTTCTTGGATGGGAATTTATTCTTTCTTTTTCTACCGCAAATAATGAAGAGGATGAGTATTTTACTCTTTTTTCTTCCTTGCAAATAATGACTATGAATACTAGTTTACTCAACTTCGTAAACCTCTCTGAAACAAAATTGTAGGAAGACAGATCAGGAGCAAAGCCTAATTTGGTTGATATGCGTTGAACAAGGATTTTGGAGTAAGGGACTGTAAAATATTGCTTGCTTAAAGGTGTGGTTTTAGAAATTATGGTTTGAAATGTGTTACTTTGGATTCCCTTAAAATGTCTAATAATTTATCATTATAGAAATGAGAATCTCAGACAAAGAGTTCCAAAGTACTTGAATTATTTTCTCCTATTAGGGATCTTGAGACTTGAGGTTTGAGGTCACTAACATGAGCTTAACCTTAAAGGCTTGCATGTTTAGTAAATCTTTGATGGGGATTCCTAGCTCAAACCTTGAAATACCAAGAACCTTTGTTGCTTAGCTTTAAGAGGGTACGGGAACATGGGTTTTTTTGATAAAATTTTAAAGTTTTCTTTTTTTCCATGTTGAAAGTTGGTTGTTGCAGGGGACTTTAGGACATCTCTGAGATAGCAGAGGGATGTTGGGGATGGGCTTGCATCCCCTTGGGATTTCCCAATGAGGAGGATTCCTAGGAGAGATCCCCCAGGGGCAGGAAGGAGGTTGTCTTGTACCTATCCCTAGAATATCCCCTTTCACTAGACACAGTATAAAACATTGGAAGGATCAACCTTAAGAAAAATTTCAAAACAGTTCATGGGATACTCAAAGCAAAGTGTATCAGAAGATTCCTAACAATATGGTAACAACACAAAGTGGTTAAAGATTGCTTTCAATATTCAGGTCCAATCTGTCTCTTCAGCAATGATTTAGATTAAATCATTCTACAACTTTGCACCAAAGTCCAAACGACTTACCTATAGTTATGAGTATATGAATACACCGTATCTCCATTGCTCCAGTCAAGGATTAATGTCTTGATTCAGCTAGCATATTGAATGTGGTAGAATTGTGAACATGATAGTCAACCAATCAAAATTATTAGCCCAGGGCTATTAGAAAAGGTTGAAATTAAAACACTCTAACTATTGCCTCAATACATAATTTGGAATCAGTAATGAATGCTATCAAACATCTTCCATGAAGTTTCAATAAAGCTGCAACATACTTATCAGCTAGCTGATTTGATAGTAGTGTGTGCTAAATGCTTCAGTAGTGTTTCAAACTTCCTATTTGTACATGTAGCCAGAAGCATGATAGTCTTACATCTCTAGAGGATATATAAATAATAGTCTCAATTGATGACAATATTAACAGGACACTAAATAGTATATAAATGTACCAAATTCCTTCTTGTGAATTGTCCATCAAGATAAACTTCCAAATTTATGATACTCTTGTTATCCAACATACACATTTTGCTTAGAATTAGAACAAATACTACTACAAAAGTCCTGGAATTGGGGTCTAAAAAGCCAAAAAATTCACTTAATTAGAGGATATAGAAACTTACTAATATATGTTTTGGACAACCCGACTTTTCAATTGGGGACCTAGGTCCCTACCTAAATAGCTAGTATGACCAGGTTCCCATCACAAGATATTGGCTATATCGATTAGGCTGTAGACTCTTGTTTAGTAGCAATATTGACCAGGTTACTTTGCAGACACTCTAGCATTGTATAGGTTTTTGGAGTTCAGATTCCATTCTTTTTTTATCTTGGCTTTCTTTGTGTATGTTTTACAGTTGTAGTGACACCATACATGCACACACATATCAAAAACATAGTTGTTGCCATAGAGATAAACACTCATGTCGATGACAATATGTCATGGGGATCACTTGGATCCATACTAAATGACACATTTAGGCATAACACCATGCTCGATGAACCACATTCATGGGTTCCTTGAATGGGGTATTGTTCATGGGGGTTAACTTGTAGGCTCCATACCTATAAGCAAAAGGTGAAAACATATGGCCCTAGCCAGTTGGGCTGAATTTCCTTCTTTGACTAGGTGACACATTTACATTCATTTGGATTTGCAAAGAATGAGATTACCTACCTTAAAGTTATGAGAGTGCTTTCTAATAAGCTCAAAGGTGTAGAGTATTTTCATCCAACATTTTTAACTCATGCAAATAATTCAAACTATTAGTGTCATCACCGATCACTCCGTTAAGGGAGACACATAATGATGGTATCTCTAGTTTAAGGGCATGATAGCATTGGCTCTATATACTAGGCTGTAAGGAGTAGATCATGTATCTATAGAGACACTAGTGCAATAAGCCCAAAAAGCATAGGTTAATTGTGTATGCCAATCTCTTCCATTCTTAGTTACAAATATTTGCAATATTTTCTCAATGGTCTTGTGAGAGGCTTCTGCCTAACTGTTGCATTGAAAATAATAAGGTATAGAGAAGTGATGTAGGACACAAAATATTTCTGTAACTATTTTACCTCATTTAAAAAATATGTCCCATTATTTAAGACAATAGTGGAAGCTAAACCAAAATGAAATTATATATTGTCTAGTACGAATTGATAGATAATTTCAGTGATGGTAGACCTTAATGGGCCCCCTTCCACCCACTTACTAAAATACTATGAGGTCATGATGATAAAAATATGGCCTTTAAATAGTGGTAGAGATATTTTTCCAATTATATCTAAACCCCATGTCTAGAAGGGCCATGGAGAGTTTTGAGCTTAGTGAGTTTGTCCAAGAACTTAAATCAAATTTCTATGTTGTTGGCATTGTGAGTACTCTTGATAAATGAAAATGAGTCTTTCTCCATCATTTTCTAATAGTATTGAATAGGAATTACCTTTTGAACTAGGGCCTTACCACCTATATGTCCCCTACTGGGGCTTGAATGAGCCTCTCAAAAAATGAGTGGTATCTCACCCTTGGTTAAGTATCATTGGAGGAGACCATTATAGGGTCTCTGATACAAGACATTTGACAAGACAAGATAGCAACCAAAGAGTTTTCTTATCCTAATATAAGCATTTTCATCACTCTATCAGGGAATTTTTTTCTCTTCAGACACCCATAGATGCCAACAAACCATTCTTCCGAGTCTACATGTACACAAATGGGATTACCAAAGCTTGGCAATTCTGATACTACATGAGATCTCAACACTTGTAGCACAAATTTATATGCATTGGTGGTGATTTTGGGTCAGACCAAAGAGGCTACACTAGCCTTTGCATCTGCATACCAATTTTCTCTCTTTGAAATACTATCTATGGTGTAGTAATAGAATTGATTAAGATCAATGGTAATTCTATATACTGAGACAACCTAGATTGGTTCCCCTTAAGTTGTTATTGGATTCACTATCAACGTACAGTTTCTATGTATATGAAGGCTTTTAATCTCTATAGGAATCATGAAATGTACCCACATGATTAGGGCTTTGTACTCAATGATATATTTGTCTAGTGGAATTCTAGGTAAAAGGAATGGGGAATTAATTTTCCTTCAAGGGATATCAAAATATCAAAATAACTAGATTAAAACAAGTTTATTCATTAAACAATCATATTATTTTTCTATTAGATCATATTTTTGTTCTAGATTGGGCTATTATCTCTATAAAAAGAATCTCAGACCTATTTGAGATTGACAAGCAGTTTTTGCTACATTTTGAATGATCAAATGTGAATAGTGTAAAACTTTTAAGATTTTGTTTTTAGTTCATCTGCCATATGCAAGAGATGGTTGATGTCAATCAATGGATAATGTTGAAGCAACTTCAGATTTGATGTAAAATCGCCAGCCAACAAGCGGCTTCTTATGCACATTAGCATAGCACAGCATATGCGGAGTAATATGTCTTGCAGTAACAGAGTAGGCAATGCCTAGTCACCAGATAGCCTAAAATTTTATGCAAAAATGTTTGAATAATTGCAAGTCAAACACCACAAAGCTATGTACTACCATGGCTATAAATTCCACACAAAAAAGATAGATGAAACAAAGAAAATGTGTGATTCCAGGATAAGTGTTGTCTTTGAGGTCACCAATATTTCATCTAGAACTGACATACATCCTCAACAATCTAAAAATTGATACTATGGCATTTTGGATTATATACTTGAGTGCGACTTTAATTCATTCAAAATAGTTCTATTTTTCATCAAATGGTTCAGGTTACGACTGAATCGAAATGATCTTGATAGGACTATTATTGAACACGATAGTGGATTTACTATGATTAATACAAGGTCATTTGAGCCAGTCAAAGATGAGCCCTATGTTCTTCCAAGCCAATGCAAGCAAGTGTTTTACTTTGGTGTTCCACACAAACCAGGTTGGTCATTTGTTGTTAGACATGACCCAAGAGGAAGGCCAGTAAAGTATAATGTGATCGAAGAAGAAGAAATTGAAGAAGCACAAGAGAAAGTAAATGATTATTAGGAATGATAGTTACCCAGTGATGAACAAGAAGAAGATGGTGATGATTTTGGTCATGTTGATGATACTGGTGATAATGATGATGATGATGCTGATGACGATCATGATCATGGTGATGAAGATGGTGATGATGGTCATGATGATGATGGTGATGAAGATGGTGGTGGTGATGACGACGATCAAAGTGACAAGTACAATGATGGTGATAATGATGATGATGATGATGACATGGATGAAGATCATGATGATCAATGAAATGTCTAGGTAGGATCAATGTCAATTTTTCTTTCCAAATCATATGTGCACATATAAACATTAAGTAGAACATGTCAAATATTTTTTTAGATATAAACATTAGTTACACTAAATTTTTAACCTAAGACAAATGATTTACATATACAATCTACTTTATTATTAATATTTTTTTTGGTAAGTCTATTACTTTAATTTCACTACTGATTTCTAAGACTTACTAATTTTTTTCACAAGGCGATATGGATGCACCATCTCAGACACCTTCAATAGAGGTAAACATTAATTATTGTAAATTTAATGTTAATATAGAAAAAAATGTCATATTATTATGTTCTTTTCTTTATGGCTTTGGAGTTATTTTGATGAAATTTTACTGATATTTGATGTCACAAATGATAGGAAAAAGCTAGAAAGATCACTGATCAAATGCGATCTGAACTATGGGTGTCATATCTACGTGACATTGCCCTTAGTACTGACCCTACATTCATCACCCATAAAATAGTGCAAAGATACACTGATGAACTTGTTAACATTCTCATCGAGGGTGACAGAAGTGAGGAGAAAGAGGCATTGAGAATAGAATTGGACCGTAGAATCCAATCTTTGAAGGTAAGCAATAATTCGACTAAAGCAATAATAAAAGTTCACTAGATATTAATATTTTATAGTATCTTATGGATCATGATCTCTAATTTTATGTGTTCTTGTATAGACATATGTGCCAGTTGCAACATTACATGGTGAACATGGTGAGGGTTGTTGTGCAAAACCTTCGTGTAAGTAACACTTTGTTTGTTTTGATCAACATTATAACACTTACCTTTTTTTTTTGTGGATGTTTCTAGCTAGTATCCCATTTGATCTTTATCCATTGCAAATGTCTTTCCTAACAATATTCTATTTTTCAGCTCATGATGAAGTGCAGACTCCTCCTTTAGTTGGCGATCCATTATTGCCTGGTGCATTGTCGGCAACAAGGACCATGCAAACATCCTCGTTTATGCCCACTAGAACTGGTAAAACCTTGTTTTGCTATATTTTTTCATGTATTTCTACAAGTTGATGAACAACAAAGTAGCATATCAGTGCTTAAATGATGTCTACAAAAGCCTGCATACACACAAACACATGCATACACACACCAGGCATACATACATATATACATACATATATATATATACCCACACATAGAGAGACATGGAGATAGGCAGGGAGGTAGACTTTCAATTTTGTCTTGTATACCTTTTTCTCATGACTTCTCATCTGCACTTTCGACATTTTTTGGCTCATGACCCTTGACTATTTCTCCCTATAATATGTTGGTACAAGAGCACACTTATATTTACTCATCCCAAACAGACGGGCTAGAATGCATATTATTATGCCTTGAATTCTTTGGCCTATCAAATACTCTTGCTTCAAATATACTCCAAACTTATGGGTCATCTGGATGCTTTTGTGATGCATTTACTTGTTAGAATTGCCTTGAACAACACAATCACTCATCTGCATTTTATTGAAAGCAAGAAGCTCAAGCACCTAAGGTATTCTGCTTCATACAACATCCTTATGCATAGGAGCTTTAAGCTTCGAAGTATGTTTTCCATTGTGCTGTAGATGATTATGTCATTAAAGCTTACAAGTAAAATACACTCTCAATTCTATAAGATTACAGTTGCCAATTTGAACTACTTTACTAATTTCTAGATTTTTTAGCCCATTGGTTATGCTTCTCTTTCATGCTAGGCTAGAAGTTATCTCCATTCATGATAATGATTATTCATTTTAGCAACTTTTAGCTCCTTTGTATTGAGAATCTCTTAAAACTCTGGAGACATTTTTTCTCATTTTGGCTATTATTACTATGAATTCAATTTGAGTTATAATGAGGTTACTAAAGCTCTTGAACTTTGAATGCCATCAATGGCAAGTAAGCTTCCTCATTAATCTCTTTTTGTAGTTTCTACATGCTATACAATGTGGTAGTCTTGACATTGATTTTTTTCCTAGCTATTGTATCTTTTAGCGATTCTAGTTTGGTATGCCTATTTGTAAGTGTTGATCAAAGAGATCTCATTTGGATTATATAAATTCCTCTTGTTTTACAGATGACATTTGGATTATATAGATGTCTAAATTTAGTACTGCTAGTGATTTGCAGCTAATAGAACAGGAGTACACAGGCGTCAACATTGTCAATTCTGGAGGATTCAATTTATGGAGCTTTAATTGGCTCATCATCTACTATAGATTCTAAGATTCTAGTACTGTAAGTTATTTATAGCTAGTGTGATAGTTCAAGTTGTAAAGCATAGTGATATAGGTTATTTATACCTTAAGGTTACATTTTACTACATTTTTCTTGAGGTTTATGGTATGCACAAACCCTTTGATTTGATTATTGTGGCATCCATAGTTCTCTAAGATACAAGTGTGGTATTGCATACTTGGACTAGTTGGTCTTGTTTATCTATATTTGTGTACCTTGATCATCATTGAAAGCTAGGTTGATTTGTTTGAGTTGCAACTGAATTTTCCTATTTCTGATAGTAGACATAGTTTTTGTCTTAAGTGCATTTGTGGAGTGAATTGTAGTGTTAGCTAATTGTCAGTATTCATTTTTTATGAATGGTCTATGAATGTTAGAGGTGGGGTCACTTTTCCTAGGTGTTCAATCAAGTGAATTTATATGCACATGTGATTGGTTACATTGAAATTGTTTCCTCAACTTAAACCCAGGGCATCATTGTTGTAGCAAAGAAAAATCTAATAAAATACATTATTATGATGATTTTTGATCTCCTTCAGCAGCCTTGTACATTTTGAAAATATAATTCTAAAATTGACAAAACAACCTATTTCCTCAGTTTACCACCTTGCTCACTTCAATTTTTGAATTTTGAACATTGCATATTGTTTCTTCAGCACAAATGTGTGATTGCACATTTATACCCCTTTCAGGGCCTTTCCAGTTTCAAATTTCTTCTTATATGGGTTATCCGATCTCTTTGAACGTAGTTCTTGTAGATTGTTTTCTCCCTTCTTGTATTAAGAGACATCTGACATTAACCATAAACAAGGTTACTCCTAATGTATATTTTCCTCAAAGCATACTTTTTTGGAGGAAGCTATTGTCGTCTGTAAATATTGTGAACACACTGAAAGATTTTCCACATCATTCAATTTGTGAATTTCTATGTCAAATAATTTGGATAATTGACAAGGGATATCCACAATCATTAGGTGTTAAATTTACATCTGGAAAGGTACCTGTTTACATAGATAATTTCTATATCCCATACTTGCCAATTTACTCAGTTATACCTTAATCTATGTTACTACTATATTAAGTTGATTTCTGGGGTCAACTTAAGCCATAATTTCCCTAGACCATATTTCTTGAGCAATAGTATTTAACTTATGCCCTATTATCCTCACAAACTACAACAAAAGAGATCAGGGTACCTTTTGTCTACACATTGGGACACGTGTGAGGCAACTTCAACATCAGGAGAATTTTTTTTGAAGGAGGATCTTGCAAGTGAACAGATTTATTGGCAAGCTAGAAAAGAATACTTGAATTGTCACTATGTAAGTTATCGCAAAAAATCTTGTGAACCCACTTCCCTAAAGCAAAAAAAACTAGGAAACTATATGATTAGGGTAAGGCAACCCCTATGATATAATACAAAATCTTTTATTAAAAATGGGTAACTAGTAGCCAAACATATTAAATTTCTTGGGTTGAAAAGTACCCTATAATCTTGGTAGGGATGACCATTAAATGTTGTATAGACTTCCCATTTAGATTAACAAAGTTAAATATCTAACATAAATCGAAGAAATTCCAAGTTTAGTCAATATTTTACACAATGATAACTAGATCATGGTAGATATAGAAAGCATGAGACAAAAAGAATCCAATTTAAAGTAGCCAGCTATCTAGCTGGTCACTGGAGTAATTGTTTTCCACCTTATCTCACTAAATGGAAAAATCTAATGACAAGTGACCTCCACTGAGAATTACTGAGATGCTACTAGAGCTATCAAACATTTTCTACTTCTCAAAGTACACAAAGACTGAATCTGGAAACCATCCAAATGTGTTTGGAAAAGAGTCACTTGCTTCTCTACTACTATCAAGAATCAAGACCATTGATATCATACTAGCTACATTGTACCAATAGGAGTACTTTTGCATTGATTTCTAGGAAACATGCCCTTCTTTGAGCATTGTATTCTCTTGCCTCCAAGAATTTCTATAGAAAATATTATTAGCATAGGCCATTTCATTGACACTATTCTCAAAAACCTTAGGGGTAAAATGATGATCATTGATGTAGATGATACTTTAGGTGTTAAGGAAGTGTAGCGGAGGTTAAAATCTTTATTCTTTTCCATTCTTACTAATCAAGGTTTTGGGGTTGGCATTCTTCTTGTGTAATTCAAGGGAGAAGACTATTTATAGTTTACACCCTTTGTTGATCTATGCTTTTGTTGTTCACAAAAATTATTGTACTATCTTTCTCTCTTCAATTCCTACATGGATTTCCCTCAAAGAGACTACCATGCCAACCTAGGATATCACACAAGTAGTGTTGAGCAACTTCATAATCATAGGTAACAAAGATAAGTGGTAGATGATGGTTGGACATAGAAACCTGTTAAGTAAATTCAAAATATAAGGTCTAGAAATATTATAGTATTTTGAGGGCTCTTTTAGAGACTTGAGCACTTTTGTAGTGTACACAATTGAATATAAGTTTTTAAATATCCACAAGAACAAAGATAGCCTATGGGACAGAAGAACTATTATTTAAGCTTTCTAAAGTGATGATTTCTCTCGAAGGTACAATTTTTGCACTATGCATTGTCCAACCTTTAGGATTATTTGGATATACTAAATATATGACTTGCAATCTCAAGAATAATATTGGTATTGAATAAAGAATGACCCAGATCAAGTAAAATAAAAAATTCATACTTTTGTCAACTCAAGTTTTAGGGGTAAAGCTAAGAAAGACAATTCAACTAGATTAGTGATAAAGAAATTCATTGACTAGCTATGAATCAAACCTAGGACCATGTATTTGTTGTTGGGTTGCTCTATCACTGTACTACCAGCTCTCTTGTTTACTAGTCCATCTATGGTTTCAAGTGTTTCTGACATTCCCTTTGATCCAAACTGCAAGTGCTTGGGGCTCTTATCTTGGCCCTGGTCTACTTAACCTTGGCTTTGATACCAAGGTAAACTTTTTTGTGGACCAGCTAGGAGTCAAACTGAGGACCACTAGTTTGATGCCAAGATGATTTACCATTGAGCTACAAGCCCTTTTGGTGACCCATCCATCTATGGTCACTAGAGGCTAAAGCTTCTAAAACTTCCATATTTTATTCAAATTTCATTTTTAGGACGTATGTGTGAATGTAATGATCTCAATTGCCATAGATCTAGAATTTAGTATTTAAAGAAGAGAATCCCTTATGAATAAAAAATTACCAGAATTTTGATCACTTCATTGCACTTCCATCCCAAGGGATTATACAAAACAATTGCCTGAATACATAACAATGAAGAAACATACAATTCAGTCAGTCAATGTAATATGATTAGAATGAAAAGTCACTATAGATGAATTAAAACTATGTTAAATCAAAATACAAATGAAAACTACAATAGACTCCTCCTAGCATCCAATTTGGCTTTAGATTTGGGGTAGTAGCTGATATTCATAAGAGGGCACTGTGACAGCAAGACATAAAAGTTATATATTCCTAGTTTTAGAAGCATCATGTTACTGCCAGAGAAGCAAAAAAACTATTCAAATAAGAATGTTATTTGTGTATGCTTATGAGAATTCAAACTAAAAGTATAAACTTCTATGTTCACTTCTTACTTTGAAATAGCAACTGCTTCATGGAAATAGATCCTACACTATCTAGTCCAATATCAGACATCATGTTTTGGACAATGTAGCTATTCAAGTTCTATTTTATCCCTTGAAATACTTTCTGAATCTCTTTCCTCAAATAATTTTTCCTTTTTTGGTTCTGTCTGAGCTCTTGATTTGCCATTCATAAGGTAGACTAATGTTGAGCTGACTACAATCTCAGTCTGCAAAGGGACATTAACCAAAAGTATACTTCAATGTCATGCTAAGAATGGATTGTTAATTGACAACTTGTCACTTGAACAACCTACATGACTACTATAACTGGAAAAAATTAAACTTTGATAAAATTACATAAGTAGCGATAAGGACTTGAGATATTGTCCAATTTAAACCTCTAGGGAACCACGTGAAAGACGTGCAGCATAATCATTGGCCACATGTTGTTTTGAAGTACCAGCTACCACATCATGGTGTTGTGCAATTGCCATTGCTTCTTCCAAAGAATAGGTGTTAGGCTGTCTCTTATTATTGACTGCACCTTTCATAGTCTCTGGTAATATAATTTACATTGGTTTCTAGGTAGCAAATCAATTCATTTGGTGTCTGCTTTAATTGTCATGATGTTTTAGTTGATAGACCAACAGAGAGAAGTACTATTGGAGTTGATCCATTTCCTGGAGCAGTTCGGGTGATTAGTGTTGGTTCATATGAAGGGACATTGTTGCTGAATAAGAAAACTATGTTTCTGTTAAAAGAACGAAAGCTTCCAGGTGCTTTAAAATTGTTATTATTTAAAGTGGAAATTTAGTTTACTTTTACATTACTTGTTTTGGACTAATAAATCCTTTATGTTTTGGATCAATATAGAAGGGCTCTTAAGGATAACCCAAAGTACGATTGTCCTCCTATGATTCCACTAATGGAGTAGAATGAAATAATAAAAGATGCAAAGGAGAAAAGGCTAGGTGAAGATAGAGATAATGAAGCAGCACGGGGCAAAAAGAGGCATGTCATGATAGTATTAAGTACATTGTAATTATGCACTAATTATTGATATTTGTAAATATATAATCTAAGATGTTTGAAATTGTTCATAGATTGTAGGACACATCCGTGGCTACAAAAGCGAGACTAGAAAAGTTTGGCCAACACAAACTTGGCTTTGGTGGCTATATGAATCTCCAGTCTCAACTTATAAGTAGGAGCAATGAAATTTCATAAAAAAAATTTAATATAATGTTGCAAATAGTTTTTTTTAATGAAACCATACATGGAAAACTAACGATATTAAGCAAAAAATACAAGGTACATAATTCAATGTGGAGGTCATAGATGAAGATAGAAAAATTGCCTTGAAGGAAGGTTATAAAGTTGTGGCTACACGCCTATGTGAAGAATCTATAAGCCTTGCCCAAGAATCTAGTGCACCAAATGATATCTCACAGGTAAATTGGTCAGATGAAAAGTAAATGAAATTGAATAGTTGAGAAGATGTTTTTCTGGTATTAGTTTTGAACGTAAATTGACTACATAACAATGTGCATAAAATTTTACTGCAGCCTTCATATCCTACCACAGAACCTGCTCGTGAGAAAGGACATGATGTGCATTATAGTGGGGGAGGTATTAATTCACTATTGGAAATTAATTATGCAATTATGAATACAATTTAACATCTTCAATTGCAATTTGATGTGTATCATTTTTTTGAATATTTCAGAGCATGTTGAACATCATGTTGAAGGAGTGGACCATGTTCCAAGTGTTCAACATGTTGATGTGGTGGTGGATCAAAATGTTAATGTACATGATGTGGCATTGTCAGGTAAGAAAAATGCATGTTAAGTTGTACTCCTACTTAATTATAGACTTGTAACAGTTAGAAAAAGAAAAAGAGTATGCCAATTTATCCCATTCACTTGTTCTTGCAATAGTGCAGCAGCCTCCTACTCCTCCAAAGAGAAGGAGCCATCATAATTTGACATTACACATGCCAGAAGAGGAGGAGAGTGATGTAGATATGGATGCTCCTATGAGTGCTTTTCTTAAGAGAGCTCAGAAAAACAAAAAAAAGAAATGGTGTTTTAAAAATCTTCTTTGATAAACCTTGTTGGATAATGAAATAACTTTGTTTTAAGTAATCATGTATGAACGATGCGTATTAATACAGATTTTAATTTTATGTTAATGAATATTGTTATGTGTTAATGAAGTCTTGATTAGTATTGTGTATTAATGAATTTTATATCATATTAATGAATGTTATGTGATTGTATTGATTGAATGTTATAGTTCATAAATGGATGAATGAATGCATGAAGTATGTAATTAGATAATAATGGGTACTTTAGATTGATGTTAGGGGGAGGGGGGTGAGGCTAGATGAGATTCCACCTTCACATGGTTGGCCTTGTTAAGTAGAGAATATTATAGTATTCTTGAAACCAAATGAAGCTCAAACTAACATAAAATGGACACTTTGCATGTGGTAGGTCTAAAATGATCCACGACTACTGCTACCCATAACATAGAATAAAAATGTGATATGGGATTTATGTGTGGCTACCTACAATGTTTGATATTTGATCATTTTGTTCCCTTTATATATTTACATTCTCAAGGTAGTTTAGCAAAGTCATTGTGGTCTAGAAATTTTAACTTTTGAGTCCTACTAAACTTGTTATTGTTGAATATGACTAATAGGTGATAGCTGCCCTGAGAGAATTTGGGCTCGAGTCGTCAAAATTGATTCTTGGAATCAACTTTACCAAGAGTAATGAGTGGATTGGTATCAAAATCCTCTCACATAGAAAGTTTCAGATTTTTTTAGTTTAACTAAACTGGGCATAGAAAGTTTTAGATTTGGTATCAAAATCCTCTCACATAGAAAGTTTCATATTTGTTTAGTTTAATAGAGCTTTTGTTGAAACCTTACATGACCATGAGACTTTTCAACTACTAATTGTTGGAATTTGAAAATAATCAATGACTGTCCATTCATCTTTTGTCAAGAACTATTGGTTTTGACTTCAACAAAAAACACATCATGTGGTAAACACATTGTGTTTTCAACACCATTAACAACCATCCAGTGATCGTGTCTTTCCATCATGATGTCACCATATTGCCATGAACAATATTGAAACACACTTTTCACATTGTCTCCATAGTGTCATGAACATATTTGAAACACATAAACACTGCCCAAGAGTTGTCATCCTCATAGGGTGGTATAGCTAGTGAAGGCATTTTGAACATCTCACAAACAACACTCTGAGATAGCACCTTTTGGCATCAATGACAAACATGCCTAATCTAACAACATCAACATTATATCCAACATTTTTATTTGTTTTGATAAATTGAAAGCCATTGATGTGGCCAAGCATAGCCATATTGTGCCAAGTGCCTTTTTATCAAGGAACCTTCATCTATCATATTTTTTAGCTTTTTTTATTGTCCACCAAATGATAAGAAAAGATCATTCTAATATAGATACTCTTCAGGGTAAACATCAGCATGGCTTTCTATTCTTCACTCTAACCTCTGGTAGGTCATGCCTCATCTTCAAGGCATCTTCTATTGATAGATTACCAGGGGCTAGAAGCATAGGAGTATGTTGTGAAATTCCATACTCTTCCAATTTCTTGACCTGGCACAGTTAAGGTCTCATTCTCTATTCCTTGCCTCATAGCTAGCTTCTTTGCCACCTTTGCAATATTGAGTGTTAAATCTGCTGATTTGACCATGGTTGTGTCTGATGATCTCCTTATTCACAATTTTCCATACAATTATTCTTGCTCTTGAATCATGGGAGGCTTTTACTCAATCCAGTAATACTCAATGGAAACTAAGGCATCCTAAAACATTAAGTATAATGATATCATACAGTGAAGATAATGGAAATTTAAGTACATCCATCAAGGACATGCTCGTTTAACCATCTAGTAATTTTATTGACAACATTTGTTTTAGATCTGAAAATGTGGAATTTTGTGGTTATATAATCTACATGCAGAGACTCAGGAAATGCAACCAATGCTTGGGAGTTGGTAAGAATGTAAACCCTTTCTTATTGTAAATGCCAATGAATTCATTATTGTTCGCTATGCATAATTTTATAGTTGAACAAAATAAAAGGTCTTCTTTCCTTTCAATCTATTCAAAATAGAATAATTTTAGCTCAGGAACACTATTATTTTGTATCTTTGAGTACATAAAATCTAGGGCAAGACAATTTTTTTTTAGCTATGACTGTTGAAAGATTCAATATGTATGAAGAGTTTTTTACTTAAAAATACAAAAGTTATTCTATTTCAATGATTCTCTATATATTACAACATGAAATGTTTTTGTATTTGGCTACCAACATACTCCTCCCTATGCTACTTATCGAGTTGTCACGAAGGAGGGAATAATGCTTGATCCAGTTCCCATAACACTTTCAAAGCTTGTCATGATGCATGACTTTGCAATAACTAATAACTATGCAATTTTCATCGATCTTCCTCTCTATTTTGCCCCAAAGGTATTTTTATTTCAAAGTAGTCCTATAGCATTGCCTTGCTATTTGAAGAGTATGAAGAAGTTATTGGAAACTATCTAAACTCAAATAATTCAGCTGTATGAATAATGTATTTAAAGCCTTAGAACTTTAGATCCTTTTTGTTCTTCATAAAGAAAATATAGGATAGAGGTTGTCTATACATCTCTCCAGAATAAATTAGATTGCTCAATTTTACTTGCTGCTATCTCAAGATATGGTGAAGGATGGAAAATTAATTATTTTTTACGATACTACAGTGAAAGTACATTTTGGTATACTGTCTCAATATGCCAAAAATGATCTTTAGATGAGATGGTTTGAGCTACCAAACTGCTACATCTTTCATAATGGTAATGTTAAGACACAAGCATAATATTTTAGTATTGTCTTGATAACTTATAGACTATTTTGCCTTAAGTTTCCTTCAAGACTCATTTTTCCTTGTATTTTTTAATGTTATATTTAATAAACTTATATTTTTCTCTTTTACAACTAGTAGTGGATTAGTTTGTATTACTATTGTCAGTTTTATGATTATCCTACATAGGCTGGTCAATCACTCTAAAAACAAGCTGAGATATCTCTTAGGAGTCTTATATCTCTCTAATTTTATCTCTAATTCTAGTCAATCTTATTGCCTTGGATACAACGTTGATTGGGAAATATCTAATTCTACTTTATGATTGAAAATGCATGTAGAAAACAATGTTATGTGTATGGTACTACACTAGATTCAGTAGCTAAGGTCAAGGGACTCGTAAAGTTTGATCTTCAAGCAGAACCCAAGGCGGGAAAGTTTCAGATTGAAGTTGGAGGCAATGTGCTAGGGGTTTTTGACTTTGGACCTAGAAGATTTGGTTCTGAGCCAGTATTTATACCTAGGGATTCTGGGTTAGATCTAGAGGAGGACGATGGTTACTTGATCTGTTTTGTTCATGATAACAACACTGGGTATGGTTCTAGCTTACACTCAATTTTTTTGAGTCTCGAGTTGTCTTATATTTTTCTCTAGAGATGATAAGAATAAACCTATATTTATGTGAAGGCTATTGTCTCTCAAATACATGATGAATAGGTTGTCTAGTACATGCCACTATTTTGAGAGATATAGTCTTTAACAAAATGGCTCAGAATAATAACAATACCATAGCCAATACTGAAACTAGGATCATGATAAATCATAGTATTTACTATTAATCACTATATTAGCAAGTGACATGTCAGGAAAAAACTGTTTCTGTTAGAGAAATCAATAGTTATAAGATGATCAATCAAGAGGAAACAGTTGAGAGGTTAGAGTGACACAATTTTCAAATGATCATATGAAATGAAATGGGTGTGTGAGTAGAAAGAAACTAGAAAGACATTATGTATAGATGAAGGCATGAAATGGATGGTTTTGGAGCACTCAACACAGACACTCAACATTCAGTACATATCATCATTCGAGATCAAATGGGTGTGTGGGATTATACGCACAGTGAACAATAAAGGAGGGAATTGAACTACTCACGTAGGAAGGGTTCAATTCCCTTCTTTATTGTTCACTGTGTGTCTAATCCCACACACCCATTTGATCTTGAATGATGATATGTACTAAATGCTGAGTGTCTGTGCTAAGCCTTCATTTGTACACAATGTCTTTCTAGTTTCCTTCTACTCGCACGCCCATTTCATTTCATATGATCATTTGAAAATTGTGTCTCTCTAACATCTCAACTATTGATAAGTAGGAGATGATTTCCACAACTAGTCAAATTGTGATGTGAATATCAGGATTTAACTGTGTGATTTTTGAGTCACACTCAATGACCCATGTTTCATGAGTAGTGATTCAACATGAATCTATCTCTCATGAGAATAAATGGAACACTTTAGCACTCATTGGATCACCTTGAGTGTGACTCAAAAATCACACAGTTAAATCCTGATATTCACATCACAGTCTCAACTATTTCCTCTTGATTGATCATCTCATAACTAATGATTTCTCTAAAAAAAAATTGACCAAGCATTGGTCAAAATTTTGACTAATGCATGAGGGGTTTTCTACCAAGCATTGGTTGAAATTTTGACCAATGCTACGCAGTTTTCCACAAGAATTGGTTGAAATTTTGACCAATGCTCTTCATAGCATTGGTCAAAATTTTGACCAATGATGGACAAAAATGGATAGGTGTTGGTCGAAATTTTGAAAAACATCTAGGTGCAAATTGCACCATGGCAACACATAGTTTTCAACCAACACATTGGTTGAAATTTTGACCAAATTTTGACCAACCAAGTTTTGGTCAAAATTTCAATGAGAAAATTTTTGACCAATGGGTTGGTCGAATTTGGTCGAAGTTTGGTCGAAAACTGGGTCAAAATTTCGAACAATAAAGGTCAAAAAAAGAGCCCAAATGTACTAGTGAATGCAATATGTATCTCTATAGTATTTTTTCACTCCAATACTTCCACAAAGGTCAGTATGAACCAATTCCAAAATATCATGAGATGAATAAGTTTTTCTCTTGAAACGAGACTTTGTCTATTACAACTTAGAAATCCACCACTCATTCAAATAGCTATTTGAACCTCTATAAATTGACATGATTCAACTATAGACATTTCTTAATCCAAAAACACATCCATTATAATATTTAATATAGTAAACGTACCAAGGGGGAAAAAATATGGTGGGGATGGTACCCATAATATTTCATTGAGCTCTATAAAATATGACTTGTTAGGATCAATTACAATAGCCTTGTTAAATGCCTACCCTTTTAGGAGCATCTTATCCCTACTAGAAGCTAGAAAGTCTTGTTAAAAACTACTCTGCTAAAATATTTAGAACATAAGTAAATGTATCACCTTGTTAAAGGATCTAACCTTCAGATCATGTTAAAGATCATGCTCATACTATTAGGTATAACCCAATTAAGGGATTTGTTCTATTATAATTATAAGGATACAAAAGTACAATGATATTACAAATAAATTAACACTTTTCTTGGATAGATCCAATTTATCTCATACTCTATCTTCTCATTTAGGCTGAATCTTATCTTGAATCACACTTCTTGATCAACAATTTATCACTATCGTACATATGATCTATCTTATTTTCTTCTTTTGTACCACCACTTCCATGCTCAAAACTATTATTGATATATCCCTAAAATTAGGCTTTTGTCACCACTTTAGCAAGTTGTAATAGATTCAAATCTCCCACCTTACAAGCCTTCAAAATATGTTGAAAATAATCTCTAGCTCGTATCATTAATATGATTCAACCATGCATCAATTTGACAAGAAAGTTAAAATGTATTACCTTTCCTTAGATTTATGCACCTTTCCAAGCATCTTTAATAAATTTTTCCAATAAAAGTGGTACCTAAATTTTGACATCACCATTGACACATCATCAAGTATTCTTTTATAACTGATCAATTCTACAAACAAAATTCATATCATTGATTAATGATCTAGTTGAATGTTCTCTATTGTTCTTTATTACTTTCTCTTTCAACCATCAAAATATAATATCTTCCATTATTAGTTTCCTCAAACTATGTGGTTGGAGAAAACACTCCCAAAAATCCTTAGGATTACATTCTTGTAATCACATGACTTAATCATATTAAAGAAAACTACACCAATCCAATCCTCAACTCTATTTATGCTCGTGTTCCTACATTTTGCATGTATTCATCAAATTACTCATAACTTACATCATTTTCCATATTGAACGCGCACTTTTAGAAATGAAATATAAGACATGTCTAATCATTCATATTATAACCATGAACCATAAAACATCACAATAATATGAATATGTTCCATCATGACTTAGGGAACTAAGGACTGAGTTAAATAATAATACAAAGTGTTTTGATCAATATCCTTTCACTTCATCTTGTTGGAATATCATACATGTTAACCTTTATTGACATCCTAGCTAATGCTTGTTGATAGAAATGACAATAACAAAAATGTCCCATCATCTTCATCAAGTGCTAATAATTTGATGAATGTTAGATTGATTATTGTATTTTCATTAACGTTAACTCAATGGTTGGATATGAACTATTTATCAAGAACCTAAGTTCTTTACTATGTAGGTGACAAATCAAGTGTGGGTGAACCCACAATAGTGGGTTACACTTTTTTGGAGGAAGAAATTCCTCCAAAAATTTGGAACACTGAAAATTTTGATCAAGGAGTTTTGATAAAAACCCATAAGGAATTTTGATAGAAATTCATTTACTTTCGATTGAAAGTACTTGAAAAGGACACTTTCAATCAAAAGTAAAGGGATTTTGAGAGAAATTACTTGCTTAAAATCATATTAAATTCATGAAATTCTTATGATCAAAAGTACTTGAAATATTTCAATAGAAAATGATTTTGATAGAAAGTGGTTTTGATAGAAAGTCCCTACATAGGCCTATTTTTCAAAGGCTAAATAATTTTAAAGTAATCTTGGCTTGGGGACTCAATTAGAGGGCACACATGCAGAAATTAAGAAAAGCCCATGTGTATGGAACTCTTGGAAAGTTAAGGTGTTCATTGGGGGGTGGGGAGGTGAATTAGTACCTTCTAAAACATTAACTCTTAAAACTATTTTACTCTTTGAACATTTGATCATACTTTGCATGAATTATATTAATACCTTATTTCTAAATGAAAGTAAATAAAACTAATCAACTTCAACATATAAACATATCATATGCATGAACACATTTTATAGATAAATTTGGTCATGTAGAAACCCTTAGTTAGAGGGAAAACTATGGTGGGGATACCGCCCACAATCGTTCACTACTAAAGTATAAATGTTGGTTGGTTAGAGCATAAAAAAGTATCAATTCTAATGACTTTACCTTGTTAAAGGTAATACAATAAGACTTGATAAAGTCTACCTTATTAATGAATTTTGTAACACTCTTCAAGTGTGCACTCAGTTAAGAGATTTTACAAATAAAGGCTTGTCAAGGCCTACCCAATCTCTTGGAATTTAAGAATACAATAACAAAGAAATATTCTTGTAATATTAATTGATCTCTAATAGTGCATCTACTTGAATGCTAGGTCTGATCATTTATGCTCTATGTAATCTCATCATCTTCCTCAAACTGATTTCACCAATATCACTTCCTTCTCTACCTGATTGCATTATGTTTTTGGTTGATTCCTTCATACATGCATCATCATCATTATCAACATCATCATCATCATCACCACCACAATTAACTCTTTCTCAATCAATCCTTATATAAGAATTATGGTACTTGACCTAATTAGAGTTTTGGTCCTTATGGAATGCTTAGATAATAAAATCATTAATAAATATTCATTCCCTCTTACCAATGAACATTACTTTATTTTCATTGGTCTATATTGCTTCCTTGGGATCCATAAAATCACGCTTCAATCCCAACACATCTCACCAAACCATCTTCTACCTTGGTAGGATTCAATCAAATAGTATTTTGTGAATTTACAAACTTTGATGTTCATCTTTTATCTCTTGGAATATATATGGGAAACAAGATATTGAGAGGGGGGTGAATCATGATCTTAGAATTTTGACTTTAAAATCAATCTCATTAAATTATACATAATTCATTATTAAAACTATAATGCTAAAACATAAAATAAGTTCATCACATCCATAATAGTTCAATACATAACACAATGATTTGGTCACATAGAAACACTTCAAGACGAAGGTAAAACTGGGGTGGGGATGAAACCCACAAATCTTCATTGTTGCAACAATAAAGTTAACTTGCCAAGGTTACAATTTTGACCATAAGATATGATCTAGCTGATGAAAGGTCTATCATGTTAAAGACTAAAAGACTATTAGGTCTTGCCTTGTTAGAGGGCTTAACACTTACAATAAAGTAAGGACTCTATTAGGAGATTTGCATAGGCCTATTACGACCATTATGTTAAGAGATTATCCATGTATCAATTACAAAATAATTGATTTAGTACCTGACCCTTAGTGTGCTCTATAAGCTAATCTTGGGTATCCTCTTTCCTTTGTCTCTAATCTGACAAATTTGTTTAGTCCTTCACTTCTCTGATTTCTCTCTCTACTAGATCTAACTCTTCAACTCCTTAAAATGTGTGTTTCCTTTCATATTTCATCCTACTTTTATTCTAGGTTTAGAATCCTCCTTAAATAGCCTTCATCTGAAGCTTCCAGATCTTGATCAATGGTTTAAACTTCATCATCTTTTGTCATTTATGTCCCTTTTCTTGATTGGTTGAATTGTTTGCTTAGGGATCATCACCTTTTGATAGTGACTCATAAATAGAATCAAATCTGCCTCTACAAATATTAAATCTTATAAAAATGTTGGCCAAAATGATTCACGTATGAGTTTGCACCATTAAAAACTCACATAACAAAATTGTATTGTTCGGCACTTGAGTGCTTCTGACACTCAGTCATTTATGTTGTTGTTTGACTTCTATAAGTCTTTGTGCATGACACTTGATAACATCTCAATATGCTTGGTTATCATTAAATTACTCATCTCATACTATATTCCTAGGCTTGTATATCTTCTCGGTCTCTATTGAATGCTGGGAAATCATTGTTCTACTTGGTCTAGGTGTAACTTGCTTAGCCTTTACTGGATAACTTAATCATAGGGATGACCTTGAAATCTTGCCTAGTAAATGACTTATAAATGATTAAGTGTTTGGTCACTAACAAAAAACATAGGCTTAGAGATCAACAATCCCCCTCTTTTCCATTAGTGGCAAAAACACTTTGTCATGAAATAATTCCTTACAAAAATATATTCTCCCTTGAGACCAAAAAATTATATTTTTGACTAATATCTTCTTCTTTATAATTCTTTGACTGTGACTCCCCCTTACTTGTTACTTCTTCCTTATTACCACTATAATATCCCCCCTTTTTTTGTCATTGATGGCAGCTTGGGTTGTTGGAGTGAGTTGAAACTTCTCAAAAAAAATTGACAACTTGCTATAATAGTAGTATAGTCTTGGTTTCATCTGTCTTGTACCTTGTCTAGAATTTGAAACTAAATCTCTAGCTTAGTAGCTAGGTCAATAAATACTGCAATGTGTGCAAAATTTGTGTCTTTTTGCAAAATTTCCTTGGCAACATAAATAACCTTTTAAATTAGCTCTATGTATGGAAATAACTATAGTTGAATTAATGCCAACTTGGTCTATGTTTCTGCATCTTTAGCTATGAGTTCAACTAACCTTGTCTAATTAAATATAAGTTCACCAAATGAAGATGAACTTGAACTTGTTTTCTTACTCAATGAGTGAACATTAGTCTTCATACTTGAATGTAATAACTATAATGATTGTTGATTATCTGATATAAAGAAATCTACATCGCACAATCTTAAATATAAAGAGTTTATTGTCTTCAAGATTGTTTCAGATTGTGTAATACTTGTAGAAAGCTCAGCTTGTCATTGTACAAGTTCATGCAAGAATTTTTGCAAAACTTTATGCTCCATTCTCCTTTCAGACCATTATAACAACTTCTCATTAGTTTCTATGTCCTCTGTCTAAACTTTATCAATGACATATACTAGTTGATCCAAAATTTTATACTAATGATTGACATCTATAAAGTAGAAAGCATCTTTAAAAATGTCTCTAATAGTATGCAATACTTGTCTTCTCTTATGTTCTCTCTTAACTATTTTTGTTTGGCCTTTTGACTCAACAAGATTTAGTGTTCATTCATTTACTCTAATGTAAGACTATTCAAATCATATGTAGGTAAAGTAATTACCTTAGTAAGGTCTACTAACTCATCATAATCCTCTTCTACATGAGTCATAGCTTGAGATCATGAGGGTGTAGAAGTTGAGAAAAACCAACTTCATAGTTTTCCAAGAACGACTGCATGCAAATAACATGTTGCTGAAAGGAAACCAAAGAAGGAAAAAGCATAGCTTGGAAATCTCAGTGGAGTGAGAGAAAAAATGTATATCAAGATTCTAAAACAAAAAATACAAGAGTTCAACCTTAAAAGTGAATGAAATCCTAAAGTCTAAGAAAGCTAGGTTGCACATTAATAATTAATAAAAGAATTAATTATTAATGTACCTAAGAGAAAGCTTAAGCACTAAAGAGTAATAAGTTAACTAATTAAATCAAAAAGATTTAAGTAGTAAGAAAACAAAATATTACTCTAACACCCCCCTTAAGCTAAGCATAGGGGAAAAGATAACCTAGCACAGCTATGAAAGCAAGAAATGGGTCCCAACAATAAGGCCGGATCAAGTACCCAATACAAGTTAATCTCTATAAATTAGAGACAAAGGAGACAACCCAGTGGGAAAAACTCCTCTCCAAAAAGAGAGAAAAAAATAAGACAAAAAAAAAAGGAAATGGCTCAAGAGACTCTCTCAAAACCATAAGTAAAAAGAGAGAGAGAAGAAACACCAAAGCCCCCCAAGAATGATGGAGCCCCTATAGAAATAATCGAGCCAATGGAACTCTAATGCAAAAGAAACAAAGGCACAGAACAAGGAAACCCTGAATAAGAGGTGAAACTAGAAGGCCTAACTAATGCTCAAAGGAGAACACATGAGGATCCTAAAAGGGAATCCCTGATGTAGGTGGATTGATAGGTGTGCTGACACTATCATGAAAGAGGAGTTGAATGTCCTCTGTAGAATCCTCAATAAGTGCACTTGGAGGCTTGATGAATGGAGCTAGAGGGTCAAGCAGAGCTAAAGAAGAATCCTACTGAAGAGAAAAAACCTCAACTGAATGTGGTGTGCTAGTCAAAAAAATGATCTTGGGAACATTACAAAGGTTCAAGTGTCCTAATTGCACCACATGATGCTCTCATAAAAGAGAACAACTATGCTCTAACAATGGAGATGATGGACCGAAGTGTGAGAAGGTGTAGAGATGGGTGGTATGATCAACTATCCCTGTAGCAATAAGGCCTCCTGTTGCACTATCTTGAATGAAGACTAAATCTGTAGTGAACTCAACTGTCTTCCCTGATCCATTGCATGTAATCTGATAAATTGATAGAAGGTTTGTAGACAGAGATAGAACATAGAATACATCATTGAAGGTACCATCCTAAATTCCAACTAAACCTTTCCGGTAGACTATTATGGTAGTGTTATTCCACATGAGAATATGAGTAATGGGAGAAGCCTCAATAGTGGAGAAGACCCCTTGAGAAGGTGCCATATGGTGAGAAGCACCTAAATCTAGTATCCAAGGGACCTGGGAAGGGGATGCAATGGATGCATGTAATGCATGACCCTATCCAAAATCTGGTGTAGATGTTGAAGATATGGAAGAAGATTGAAAAGTAAGCCCCTATGAGATAGAAGAGGATGGAAAGGAAATAGTGCTCTTCTAAAGAAGAGCTTACAAATCTGTAATCTATTTCTCATAGCCATCAAATCTCTTCTAAAAATAATGTGACTCATCATGAGGTCCTTTCTAATAATAGGGACATGTAGGAATCTCAGTCTTTTGTTTCTCCTTCTTTGAAGAGGATGATGGGTTAGCAGAATGCTAAGAAGAGGAATCTGATATCTACTTTAGCTTCTACTTCTGTGTACCCTGAGGTGACTTGGCAAGAAATGCCTATGACTATGAACTTATAAGTGAATCCATCTAAGTGGGCTTGGACTGCTCACAAGTTAACCTATCACAAAATGTCTGAAAAGAGGGCATAATATTTCATGCATGTAGTGCATCCATAGTGGAGAAAAAGGTAGAAGTGAAAATCAGATAAGGACCTCCAAGCTTTGAGAGTATCAAAAAGATACACTCATCATCTAACTTTGTCTTTCCATCAAACTATAAAATAGATCGAAGAGACTTGAACTTCATCAAGAAGTCCTCAATGCTAGTGAATGAGTCAAGTACCAAGCAGGTGAACTTTGGATCTATCTGTAGAACCCTAAAATGATTCATTCTACCAAACAAGGTGGAAAACTTGTTCCACATAGCCCTGGGTGTAGTCAAACCATCGAGGTGAAACAGTAATCCATCTGAAATATTTAGTACAATGAGGCCCATTACCTCATCCATCTTATTTTGCTACATAAGAACCTCATAAGGCCTCTGTAGAACTGGCTGAGTTGCATTGAGGCATGACCATAACCCCTTTGCCATAAGCAATTTGGTCATTTGTCCTTTCCAAGTATGGTAGTTGTGAGGTGTAAGGCGAGTGACATAAGAGACTGCCATTGAGAGAAAGTAGACAAAAGTAGAAGGGTTATTTCTAAATTAAATTATAGAAAGAAAATGCACCCCTCCTACAATGTATAAATTTATCCCTCGTATACCAAGGAAACAACTAAGGAAAGAACAAAAAACTTAGAAGAAAACCTGGATGCCAAATGCAAAGAGGAAGGAAATTGAAGCCTCTACTTCAATGCCAAAAAAAAAAGCTCAAATAGTCAAGCCATAAAATGAAACAAACATCATCATCTCCAGCTAGGAACCAACTTTTCAGCAATATTTCATTTTTCAAAAACAAACACCGTATGCAAAAGATATGGCTAAAAAACCAAGTGTTTCTCCAAATAGAAAACTCTCTAGAAAAATACAAAGACAACCAAAAATTTGATGGCCCTATGACCATCAAGAGGACATCCATTGGAAAAAAATCAGATTGGTAGAAAACTTGCCAAAAAAATCACCCTACTGGAAAAAAAATGGATGAAAGAATGATGATGTCACTATCAAGTTGATGATGTCAGCACTGGTGATGATGAAAAATTGGTGGTGTTGGCTGCTAGGAGGCAAGGAGATGGTGTCAACGGTCACCTGGTAGTGCTATGCTAGCGGCGATAGCAGGATGATGGCTCACCAATGATGGTGGGGCATGGGTCAGGCCACAATGGTGTGCTGGTAGGGGCAAGGCACGAGCCAAGTATAAGTGGCATGCTGGTGGTGTAGTGTCTGTGCACCAAAAAATCTTTTTAAAGCATTTTTTAAAATTTTTTTCTTAGTTTTTTAGTCATACAAACCTAGGAAGGGATTTTTTTTTTTTAGAGGCTACTGTGGGCAAAATCTACGAACTTTATATGGATTTTGACTATACCAATCCTTTTGAGCGCAATGGCGATGTTCATTTTTGCCCAAAGTGCACCAGTAAAAAGCACCTCCTCCAGATTGAAGAAAAAAACCATGAAAAGCTAGGTTTTCTATCTTCAAATCACGGCTTCAAGATCTCCAGATTTAGGCAGTAGCAGGAATGCTCTAATACCATGAAGAAGTTGAATAAAACCAACTTCATAGTTCACCAAGAACATCTGCATGAAAATAACCTATTGCTGAAAGGAAACCAAAGAGGAAAAAAACACAACTTGGAAATCGTAGTGAAGTGAGAGCAAAAATGTAAATCAAGATTCTAAAACAAAAAATACAAGACTTCAACCTTAAAGGTGGACAAAACCCTAAAGCCTAAGAAAGCTAGGTTGCACAATAATAATTAATAAAAGAATTAATTATTAATGCACCTAAGAGAAAGCTTAAGCACTAAAGAGTAATAACTTAACTAATTAAATCAAAAATATTTAAGTACTAAGAAAACAAAATATTACTCTAATGGAGGGTGTATCACTTGGGAGTGATAGTTGTATTTCCTTGCCATTTTCACTTGATATGTCCTTGGTTCTTGTAGTGGTGTAGATATCACCTGTTGTATAGGTCTCACTGGTGTAGGTTCTGCAACCTTTGCACTCAACATTTGAATGAGAGATTGAGTAGCCTCTTTCTCTTTTTGTTTAATTCCTTCATCTACCATCAATGTGCTTGAAACTTTTTCAGAATTATCTTCCTTCTTCAAAATTTGCATACAAGTCATTGCTGGTGAATATACAATCAATGCCTTACCAAGTTTCTCAACACTTGTAGCCTCTATAATTGGTGTGACTAACACATCATTAGTCTTCTTAACTTCAAGCTTTGGATATTCTATTATCTATAACAAAATTGAATTTGTACAGAGTTTTCTTGATTCCTTCACCAATCCTTGAATTTCTTCTTTAGTGAGTACATTTGGATTAGGTAGAGAGATATAAATATCATCTTCAATTGTGATAGTATCCTTAAATTTAATTCCTCTAATAAGTTATTTATTTCTACTGTAAGCTTGGATAGTTCTTTCTTTTCTTCTTTTGTAAGTTTTGTATCATCTTGACCTTCTCTCACCTCTACAGTTGGAGTTTGTACTCCAAATAATTCTTTCCAAAATTCAATACTTGCTTTTCCTACTTCAGGAACTTTGTTCTTTAGAAAATTGTAT
The DNA here is from genome assembly GCA_028749045.1 of Cupressus sempervirens. Lineage (NCBI taxonomy): Eukaryota > Viridiplantae > Streptophyta > Pinopsida > Cupressales > Cupressaceae > Cupressus > Cupressus sempervirens. Next base: position 477,545,471 of record CM053785.1, read on the forward strand.
GCCCTGTCCCTTGGCATAAGCTTCTTAACATAATCTTTAAGGGCTATAGACATATGTGTATTTCCTAAATATGGCATGATATGTGCCAATGTTGTTTCTCTTATCTTCTTCTCTATGGTCAATGCCCATTTCCATTTGGCATCCACTCTGTTATACAATCCCATAGGAATTCTAGTTTCCACTTCCATAGGTGTATGTGTAAACTTGATTAGCATATTAATTAAAGCTTCTTCAAGTTTATCTTGATCTTTGTTTCTCAAAGAATCATATTGTAAATCTTTAAGAGCCAAAATATTTTCTAATTCTATCAAATTTTCACATACCTTATCCACACTCATTGGAGGGAACCTCTTTACAACTCGTAGATTACTAGTCTCATCAGAGTCTATCCTTTCTTCATCTTCCTTCTCAGCTTGTGCAACTATTAGTTTCTTTGGCTTCACTTGCACATCCACCTTCTTTCTCTTCTTTGATGGGATCCTTGGTAGTAGTTTGATAGTAGGTTGTGTTGACTTCCTTCTTGTGATGAACACCTTCATGCCCTTTGGCCTTGATGGTGTTACCATTTCTTGCATGTTCTTTTAGAGGTCTTCCTTTACCTTAGGTGCAATAATCACAACCTTTGTTTTGGTGCCTTTTTTTTCACAACTACATGTTCTTTTCCTTTGCCTTCCTCAATTTTTGAAGGTTGTCTTGATCCTTTGCCTTGTTTAGTTTGACTAGCCTTGGAAACTTTTCTTGTTCTTTTCTTACCTACCTTAGATGTGCCAACTTCAATAATCATCTTGGCAATAACTATTTCATATGTACAAAACTTCTTGGCACTAGCATCTATGTCTTGTGCCAATAGTGCAGTGACTATTGTTGATAAGTCATCAACATTTACCTCATAGGGCATATGTCTTAGCTATGCTACCCTAGGTAAATCTGTGTCCATAATGAAACAAATCTCATCATAATATTTATCCATAACTAATTTTGGAATCCTCATCATGTTCTTCATTTTAGTTTTGAATTCATCAAAATAGTTGTCTATGACTACTTCAAAATTATCTCCTAATATCTATATTAGTTCATTTAGTTGATCTACAATAGTTTAGTTTCTATCCCATGTAATCCTTCCAATAGTAGGTAAATATTTCTATACATAAAAAATATACAAACTAATAGAGATCTGAACTTACAAGATGTTTTCTTCGCTTTTCTTACTACTTCCAAGTTCTCTATAAGTTGTTGTAATTATATCTTGACAAGATTGTATTCATGATCATTCTTCACAATTTTAATTCCCAAATCAACTACAACACAGGACACATTATTTAATCTACTAGATTGATAAAACTTGTGTACAATCACATGAATATCAAATTCAATTAGTGGATCCTTTGACATTCCACTTTCATTCCATTTTTCCTTAGTTAGGTTTTCAATTTCTTTCTATGTGCTGCTCCTTATGCTCTTAGGTCAATCCAATGTAGGATAGTCAGTTACTCTTTGAATAATTGATCTGTTGATCTTGATTGGTCCACCTTCCAACCATACTTTTAGGTCATGAACTTAGCTTAGAACAATTTTTATCCATTCATTCTTGAAAAATTTGGAAAATCTAGGGCATGAGTCAACCCTTTGTCTACATCAATTTTGAATTCATCTTTTAGAATTCCATCTACACACATCTTGTCATAAGTTGTTCTAATTTCAAAATTTCCAATTTCTCCAATTTTACATTGATAACATGATCTAATGTCTTGTACAATCAAGACTCTAGGTGGAATAGATGACAAAAATGTAACATTATCAACATGGATTTCAATATTAATTGTGTTTTTGAAGTTTGGTGGAGACCTGTGATAATTCCTTATAATTTTTGCATTGTTATCCTTTGTCATTTCACTTATAGATGCCATTATGAGCTAGGGTTTTCAATAAAACATTTTCACAAAATACCTTGGCAATAAGAGTAATACTTTTTTTTTTCAAATTTTGATAATTACTTGCTAGGATTCCTTACTTTGGTTGCTAACATCGCCTTTAGTTTTCTCTTGAATTCTTTGATCACTAGGTAAGAAAAATAATCATTCAGATTCAATATATACCTTTGATCTTTCAATTTAGGTATGCAATAAATGTCCTTGTACTCAGATAGTGTATGATAGCTATGCTTGGCCTTGAGTTTAGTTCAATCAATGTTATGGACTTGGTCATAACCAATTCACTCAATCATTATGTGATCCTTCTTGAGCACTCAGTCTATACTATAGAACTTAGTCAATATTGACTATACAACTAATGCTCGATACTTACTGAATTTTCATTTCTAATATTTCTTCATGCATCTCTAAGTATGCAAATATATCTTTTCAACACTTTAATGCTAGGAATTGATGTAAAATATAGCTTTTATGTATCCAATTCCTACATACCTCTTTTATTTTAGTGAGATGTGGTGTGATCACTAGATCTATTAGATTGGGTGACCACAGTGTCTTCTACTCAATTGCTTCTAGCTCTAACTACCTCTATTCATGTCTTCTTCTTTTCTAGTTTGTCATTTTCATTTCTTGATGCTGGTGTATGTGTCCTAGTTTTGCAATTCTTACTAATGTGTCCCACTCTAAGACAATTGAAACATATTATCTCACCATTTAGCTATTTCTTGTAATTTCCTTTGCAATGTGTCTTGAAGAAATTCTCTAGAATGTGGACCCATATTCTCTAGAATAGTGACAACTGTAGCATGTGTTATAATCTGAATCATAGTAATTTCCTTTCTTTTCTACATGAGTTTGTTTTCTAGGTGACCATTGTGATTTCTTCTTAAGTTTGCACTCATAAGCCCTATGTCCATACTTTTGACAATTATAGCAGTGACCTTGGAATCTAGATACCTTTTCTAGTTGAACCAATGTTCCCTATTCTACATTTGTGAGTTTGATGTCCTACTTTCTTGTATTTAGAACAATTACCACTTGGCTTAGGTTTAGGAGTTTTCTTACCATTTTTGCTTTTGCAGATGTTAGTTGTATGTCCATCTTCCCACAGTAATAGCATGTAGGTTTTCCTTTAGCATTCCTTAGTTCTCCACTTTTGGATGATTCTCCTTCTTTAGTAGTTAAAAGTGCTTATATCCAAGTACTGATGTTTCTTTTTCTCTTAGTGACTTCATCATGTCTTCAAAATGTTTGATTTCTTCCTTTGGTTTTTTCTTCCTTTCCATGAGTTCCTTTTCATGCCTTAACTCATTCTTCAATTTCTCATTTTTTAGCTTTAGATTTTTGATCTCCAAATATTTTTTGTTTTCTTCCTAATTTGCAATTACTAATTGATTTATCATATCAAGTTGAGAGTTTGTAAGCTTCTAAATGTCAAATGATGTTTCTTTAAGTCTGTTAGCTATTTTCCTTTTGTCTTCTTCAGCCATGAGCTTGTCTTCTATTGCTTTCTCCTTTTGTTCAATAGCTTCATGTAGTGTGACAAATTGGATTTCTTATTTTGTCTTTAGATCTTTTGCTTCCTTCACTAGGGCACTATTCTTCTCTAGTAATTTTGTCATTGCTTCATCTTTGCTACTAGTCTTTTCATTATCTAGAAAACCTTTTGTGTCAAATTCTTTGTGTTGAGTGCCATTAAGTTGTCTAGAAATCTCTCTTCTTTTTTTGAGGGATTTTCTCAATTCTTCTCTTGTTGTCTCTAATTTTTGCAACCTGATCTATATTTTAATTATTTAGTTTTCAATGATCTTTCCCATCTTGTATACTTCCATCTCCATGATCTTGGACTCTCAAGCTATTAAGCTTTGTAACAAGAGAACTGAGCTTTGATACCAATTGTTAGAATATATATATATATATATATATATATATATATATAAAAGATACTGAGAGGGGGGTGTAAATCAAGATCTTAAAATTTTGAATTTAAAATAAATCTCATTAAATCATACTAAATTAATCATTAAAAATATAATGTTGAAACATAAAATAAGTTCATGATCCATAATAGTTCAATAAATAATACAATGATTTGGTTACCAAGAAACATTTCAAGATGAAGGTAAAACTGGGGTGGGGATGAAACCCACAAATCTTCACTATTGTAAAAATAAAGTTAACCTATTAAGACTAAAATTTTGACCATAAGATATGATCTACATGGTGAAAGATTTATCCTGTTAAAGACTAAAGACTATTAGGCCTTGCCTTGTTAGAGGGCTTAACACTTGCAATAAAGTAAGGATTCTGTTAGGAACTTACATAGGCTTCTTAGGACCGCTCTATTAAGTGATTATCCTTGTCCCAATTACAAAATGACTGATTCAATACTTGACCCTCAGTGTGCTTTGTAAGCTGACCTTGGGTCTCCTCTTTCCTTTGTCTTTGATTTGATCCTCCTAATCTGATAAATCTATTCAGTCCTTAACTGCTCTAATTGCTCTCTACTAGATCTAACTCTTCAACTCCTTCACATGCATGTTTCCTTTTACATTTCGTCCTACTCTGATTCTAGGGTTAGAATACTTCTTAAATAGACTTAATGTGAATCTTCTAGATCTTGATCAATGGTTTAAACGTCATCATCTTTTGTCATTTATGTCCCTTTTCTTGATTGGTTGAATTGTTTGCCTAGGAATCATCACCTTCTTCTAATGACATGTAAATGGAATCTGACTTGCCTCTACAGATATTAAATCTTATAGAAATTTCAGCTAGAATGATTCACATATGAATTTGTGTTACAAAATCACATAACAAAACTATATTGCTCGGTACTTGAGTGCTTTTGCGCTTGGTCATGTATGTTGTTGCTTGGCTTCTTTAAGTCTATGTGCTAGGCACTTGATAACTTCACAATATGCTTAGCCATCATTAAATTACTTGGCTCATACTATGTTCTTTGACTTGTCTATCTTCTCAATCTAAATGCTCGACAATCATTGTTCTACTCGATCTAAGTGTAACTTGCTCAACCTTTACTAGATAACTCAGTCGCAGTGACAACCTTGTAATCTTTTCTAGTAAATGACTTGCAAATGACTAAGTGCTTGGTCACTAATTGGAAATATAGGCTTAGAGATGAACAGTATCAGTCTGTAATGTTTGAGATAATCTACTTGGTTAATATGTTGTCCCTCAATAGTATGTCATTCTTTAGCAAGTCAAGCTCATAATCCATGGGGATGAATTGTCACTTCAATTTAGCTAATATATGATCCCATCTAGTGATTTTTTCCTTCCCTTATTTATCTTGCTCCAATTGAATCTCTTGCCACTAGATCTTCACATGTCCCTTCAATTTTGCCTTTGCAAACTTGACCCTATTAGGATCCTCAATATCTTCATAATCAAAGTATTCTTCCAATTCATTGATCCAATAGATCAACTCCTCTAGGTTAAGATTTCTCAAAATGTGGGAACTTCAAACTTAGGTCTTTTTCCAATCTTTGAGATGACTATAAAAATAATTTCTTCTTCAAGCTTTAGAACCATCTCAACTTCAACATTTTCTTCTTCTTCACCTTCATCCTTGCTTTCATCTCTTACAACAAGATTTATTCCTTTGGTGCATTTATTCTTCTAATTCTTGCATTTGTCTCTAAAGGGATCTAAAACCCTCAAATGTAACACTGACGACTCTTCCAACACAGTTTCCTCATGGATACATTTTTATGTGCTTCCATTAAAATCCTAGTGCAAACTACCTCACATTCGACAATTTGTCTATACACTCAGCCCAAACCATGGCCCTAGTGCAACTACCTCATAGTTAGCAATTTATTTACACACTCAAGAATTCCAACTTTGATAGCACTTGATGAAGGGTGATCCTGCTAATACCTTAAACACATAATAGAAACATAGAAATAACAATAATTTGTAAGAACAAAATATGAGCTTCTTATTATCACTACAAATACAAAATTACAAAATTCAAAATTACAATATGCTAACCCATGTGGGTTCTTTCATTACAGTAATCTGCAAGAAAAAGCTATGAACTATCACCCAGAGTTGTCCTAGACAATGTAGGAGCATTTCTTAAATAGGAAATTTTATGCCGCTCTGGAAGGTTCTAGACACTCAAACTTAATACCTAGGGCCTACAGACCCTAGGAATACATATAGAGTTGGCCAAATACATTTTTGACATTTATTTTGGAATTTTTGGTTGGCCCAACTTCGGAAGAACAATAACTTTTTAACTGTTTTTCTAATTGGCTATTATAACCACTTTTTGGTATCCTCAGCTTATGATCTACATGCTCAATTATGTACAAGTGCCCATTTATCAAGTTTTTGGGCCTCATCTAGGCATGTTTAGTTCTTAAATGGTGAGCCTAAATTTTTTATACCAAAATTTCATAATAAATCCATGATACTCATGATATGGCATTGAGCTTCAACTGGTGGGCTGATATATCCAAGATGACCATCCACCTATAAAATTAGAAAATTTCAAGCTCGTATGATTGACTTACTAAGTAGCAAGCCTCAATAAACAATAACTCTACATTGAGACAACCCTTATTCAAACAACTAAAATGAAAAATTTTTGGTTGATGCAAGATTACTCTTACACCCAAGATCCTCCTACATCAAATGGTTTAGCCATCTTGTCCATCAATTTATTCAATATTATAGCCTTGGTAGCCTGATAAATTTTAATCTCATATTCCATGGGTTTAATCGATGCAACCCTTGGATTTTCCACTTTCACAAGTGTAGTGCTAGCATCAACAAGAAAACTTTGATTCATTCTCCTTAAAATTGTCAAAGTATTTAGTCACAACACTTTCAAAATTATTGCCTAATTTTTGAATAAATGTGTTGATTTGATGAATAACAAGGATATCTATCCTCTAATTCACCTGACCAGTTGAGGGAAAATAGTTTTGAATGTAAGAGGAAATGCATGCTAGTAACAAACTAAATTTATATGTTATTTTTCTTGCAACCCTAATTATTCTCATGTTCTTGGTAATTTTCCTCAAATGTAGCTCAACTAAGTCATATTTATGAGCTTTCTTCACAATATTATATCCCAAATAATTTTCTACACATGTCACTATTGCATCTACTTGATTGAAATATTTTGTATGCAATGACATAAACTCCAATTTTTGTTTACAAATCTCCTATTGTGGAAACCTTTAAACCATGTCCATCCCTATGAATTTATTTCACTTTCTCTATTATTAGGCAACTTATGACCATATGAATTACATTCATTATAATCTTAATTGGTTCATCTAGCCACATTTTCATGTTGTGGACTCTTCTTAACACCATACGATCTAGTTTTCTTTAAATTATTTCAAAAAATGTAGGGCATGGATGAGACCTTTCATCTCCAAATATTTGTATTCCTCTTTTAGTTTCTCATCAACACATAACTTGTTATAGACCTCATGTAACTCATGATCTCCAAATTTTATAATTTTGCAATGATAAAATCAATGGGTATCATTCACTAGTAAAACCCTAGGTGGAATAGATGATGATGTACCCACCTTATCTATTTTCATAGGCACTTAAAGATGTGGCTTGAATTCTAGTTCTTGACATACTTCACTTCTAATCAATTTCCCAATGTTTTCCTTGGTCTTTCTCTTTGTTGATGTAGAACTTGATGCTATTATTAAATGTTAAGTTTTCAGTAAATTTTTTTACACATGACTCAATTCACTTCAAATTTACTTTCGCACTTCAAATTCTCAAACAAACTTGCATTCACAAGATTTTGAATTCAATCTCAGACACAGATCACTCAAATTTTCTCCTTTCACTCTTGAGACTACAGGGTAACCAAATGAACTAAACTTTCCCTATTTAATATGAAAAGTAGCTTTTAATTCTCATTAGATTGTAATAAATTCTCTATACCTCATACTCGATTACCATGGTGAAATTGGTTATGCTTCAATTCTATCACTTGCTTATTTAATCTCAAACTTGGTTAACACACAGATTCTACCATCAACTTTACTTTACTTGATTAATATTATACTTTTAGTTATCAACCATCTTAGTGTGACTTATCAACTTTTGAAAACCTTCCGAACTTCATGAATTTTCCTTGTTCACCATTCATTATGAAAACATGGAATTTCTTCCATTGTATATTAGGACCTAGTGTAAGATATATCAATAGTAATGCAAGTCTAAAGCTTCTTCTAAGTTATAGTAAGAAGTAGAGGTTTCACCTAATCCATTGGATGAGATGCCACCATTAGTTACATTTGATGACACATTCTCCTTTTTCTTCCTTATCCACTTCTTATTCATTTTTTCATGAACTTCATCCTCATTGAATTTTCCTTTACCTTTTGGATTATCCTCATTAGATTCTAACACTCAGCACCTCCAATTCTTGCTTAAGTGACCAAATCTATGGCAATGATAACATGCCATTCTAGGATTTATCCTGTTAATAGATCTTCCTCCAAAGTGTTGTCTTATGAAATTAGCAATAATGTGACCATATTTTCCACATGAAATGCAAGAATACCATTTATTATATTCCCAATTGATTGTATTCCCTTTCTTTCTCGGTCACCAGTTAAACTTCTTTTGTGATCTGCAATCTTGAGGCTTATGTCCAAATTTGTTGCAAGTGTGACAATAACCATTGAATGCATAATTCTTAGGGGACTAACTAAACTTGGATCTATATTCATATGCTTGGTAACCATAATTATTACAATGATAATAGTAACCATCAAACTTCGTAGTAACATTGGACTTACCATTTTTCCTCTTGTGCAAATATCTTTGTGTGTTCAAGATTTTTACAGCGATAGAATGTGGGCGTTTTTGGTTTGGGATTTGTATAGGCATTCCTTTATTTAAATTTCTTTAATAATTCTTCTTGCTCCCTAGTCGATTTCTCAGTATCTAGATGTATCCATTGCTCAGTATCGATTGCCTAGGCTAGATGTATCTATTGGTCACCCTTATCCTCTAAGTTGTTCATCCAATATTCTTATGCTTTCCTCTAATCTCTTCAGTATTTTTTTTAGTTTTCTTCTCTAATATTAGTTCACATTTCAGCTTTTCATTTTATATTCTTAGTTTCACAATCTTTTCCATCTTTCTACCAATCTCATGATTTGCACCAGGTAACTAATTTACCATATAATAATGGTTCTGATTCAACCTTGTGATTTCTTCATCCTTAGCATCTAGTCTTGATGTGATTTGTCTCTTGTCTTCTTCAATCATTCTTTTCTCATCTTCAACTTTTCTCTTTTGTTCCATTATTTCACACATCTTAGTAGATTACAATTCTTGATCTCTTTTCAATGATTTTATTTTCTTTGTAAGGTATTGATTTTTCTTTAGTAGATCAACTATGATAACATCAGATTGATTAGACATGTTTCCATAACACATCTCTTCAATCACTTCTTCCTGATAAGTTTTATCATTCATTTGTAATAAATTTCATTCCTTCTATTCAATGACTACTTTAGTTTGTCTTTCAACTCATTGATTTGATTCATGGTGATCCTTAACTCTAGTTTTTTATTCTTAATGGTTGGTCAAGCTTGTAGCTCACCATGATTTGGATATTTTCTCTTAGGTGATAAAACCCTCAACAAGAGAAGTACTCTCTAATACTAATTGTTAAAATATTATGAAAGGTAGGATGTTGAGAGGGGGTGAATTGGTATCCTCTCAAACTTTTGACCTAAAACAAATTCAGTGATGCCTTTTTCCTTTTCACAAATTGGTAAGATCTTATCATTCATCAAAAATTGTAAATGAAATAACTTTATCTAATGTACTTTGCATCAACCATGTAAACACAAGCATAAAATTATAACACATAACACAAGTATTTAGTCATGCAAAAACCCTTGGTTAGAGGGAAAACTACAATGGGGATGGTACCCACAAATCCATCTCTACTATACTCAGAGGGTGCCTTGTTAGGGCTACAATATCTTTTCCACTTTAGGTGAGTTAATCTATTAAGAGTATACAATTAGATCTACTAAATCTATATTCTTTAAGGATTTTACAACTCTATGCTAAGAGTATACTCAGTTAAGAAAATATTAGTAAACTGATCTGTAGAATGCAACTTACTTTTTCAATTAGATATCTCTTCTACTCATTTGTATATCACCTTGTTGTGACTGATCTTCAATACCTTTTAGCTCTTCTTGAAACTCTAATCTCTAATATTTTTTGACACTTTACTCTTCTATCATAGAACTCTTTTCAATAGAAATATCAAATAGTAACCCTCTTTCTCACTTCAACAACAACTTTAAAATGTTCCTTATAGGTCCTTTTAAAGTTTTATTTTTTGCTCTTTGATCTATAACCTAATTAGGATTCAATAACTCTATAGAATGTATCATTGATCAAAATCAACACTCTAGAATAATATGCATTCCACTTTTCCTTTCTGTTTTTTTCATTGGCCTTTTGTATCTTGAATCATACAACTATTGTTGCACTCTTACCAATAAATATTTTCAAATCTTTTTTTGAATCTATGAGAATCTTGTTTCTCACTTGGTATAATGTATTATTATTACAAGTTGTTTCAGTGCCAATTCAAACATTTGAGTAGCCTCTATTTCACTCAGTAAATGCCCTATTCTATATGTAGCCACTTAGTGATAACTCTGATTGGTGTATGTAGAAATATTTGGTAAGTATTGAGCTTGCTTATAACTGTAAACTCATTCAACTCCTCCTTCATTATTTGGGAAATATAGTGACTTAGCTATTGTGCTCACCAACTAACATATTCACTTTTTCTTTTCTCTTTTTATCTTTTTGACACCAATTGGCAACATTGATATTTGTGAGAGTTACAAAAATAAGTTGTTCAATAAATTTCTATTTCAACAAATTGAAACTCTTGTATGTGTTGTAATCCTTAGAATAATTGAGAGGGGGGATGAATTAGTTATCCAAGGTCTAGATGTACAATTGAAGCTTTTCACAACTTAGTGAACCCATATCAATAAAACATTTTCATCATGCACGCATCCATTAGATTATGCAATCACTTAAACTTGTAGGTTACTGTCAAATCAATTTATGAAAATGTAAACATGAAACATAATAGATTAAATAACACATTTGACACAATGATTTAACGTGAAAATCCAATCTGGGAAAAACCACCAGTAACATGCTACCCATTCTCACTCTTCTAAAGTGATGCCCTATGAAAGACCAACCCTGTTAAAGCTTATAATGCACATTATTAAATGTGACCTAGTTAAAGGATTTCAATCACCTTGTTAGGAGTGAGCCTTGTTAGAGGACTTTAGATCATTCACTTGAAATGTCACTTGGTTAAAGGATTTACAAATGACTATTAGGTCAACCTTAGTCCAAAGGATTTACCCTAGACTGATACAATGATTAGAGAGTAACAGTGAGGCTTGATCTGATAATAACTTACAACTTCATTTGAAGATTTAAAATATTTGTTTCATTCCTCCATTCTTTTTGGCTTTCATACTCTTTAGCTCTGATAGCTTGTTCACCCTTCAAGCATCCATACCCTTAAGCCTTCTTTCTTTTCTTGCCAATGTAGTCTCTTCTCTTAGGTTATTGAATGAAGAAAATACCCTAGACTCTTTGTCTTTCTTAGGTTCTCACACATAAAATCTTGCTTCTAACAAGCCATCTCTATAAATAGAGAACTTAAGATATTTTTTCGTTCATCCTCTAGTGTTTATTTTATGGTTAGGTTAGATTAGGTAGGATTCAATCAATCTAGCCCTTATTTCATTTTATTCCCTTCTAGAAACTTCTCCTCAATCCTCTTTGAATTCACCTCAAAATGGTATATCTTGAATTCTATGCCACCAACTCATCAACCTTATCTTCCACATGGTTCACACAATCCAAGAAAACATCAATCTTATCTTCCGCATGGTTCACACAATCCAAGAAAACAAACTTGTTAGCTCAGATTCATCGAATTCTTGATCTTTCTCATAATGTTGACACTTAGCATTAACTAGCTTCTGATTCTCATCACATACTACATTTCTCAACATCCACTGTCAAAACACTCGGTACAAACTAAAGTTTACTGGTGCTCAACATCAACTAAACTTTACTCGACTTACATTGAAATTGACTTTTCTCAACTCTAACTGATTTTTTTCTTAGCTTGCACTAACTTTTCTCGGCTTCAACTGTCCACTCAGTCAATCTTGGTAGAAAAAATTCATTTAATTTTTTCTTCTAAACTTACTCAATGTAACCAACTTTTGCAACCTTAAGTAGATTATCAATGCATTATAATATAACTGACTTAACTGATTCTTGTAATCCTTTTCATATCATAACTCAACCTTTCCTCGAGGTGCTATTGTTACCTCATTTTATCAAATTCTCTTCATCAATTAAACAAATGATGGTACTTAAATCATATAAGAAATTTTCTTACTAGCAAGTAGCAAGTTTGACATCAGTGACAAAAAAATGATTGAAATACATTTATCGTACTTGTATCAATCTATTTTCAACAATCTCCCTCTTTGGAATTGATGGCAAACCATACTGACCAGACTTAATCAGTAAGACCAGAAAAATACCAAAAAGAAAATAATTCCTTGTATTGAAATCTCTCCCTCTATTAGCAACTTTCATCTTCTGAATAGGTTACAAAAATTCTATTCTAATCAACAGACAATCAACTCATCCTTATGACTCCCTCTTGATCACTTCTTATATCTCCCTCAACATTATCTCCCTCTTACTAGGTAGATGCAAGAAACAAGTACACTTGTATATTTTCTCCTTCTGAGTGGACATACCATAGTTCTGTATCTTCTATATCTAGATTTCTCCTTCTGTGATTTCTTGAACTCAATACACTTTAACAATTTCTCCCTCTTTTTATCTTATTTAAATTCCTTTATCTCCCTCTTTGAGAAAGGTGCTAAAGACATGTCATCTTAATATGAAGATATGAATATTTTTAGTTTCTCCCTTTGTCACCTTGCTTGTGACTGATTTGTAGTTCCAACTCTTTGATCACTTTAGGAAGCATTTAAAGTAAGATCCACTACATCAATGTGTGACGTATGTTAATCAACTTGTTTGATGCAAGGCACTCCTTATGCTTCTTAGATAGCATTTGATAGGGGTATTACCCCTAGTTTACCTCTTAGATACTCATGAGCATCCTTAGGTAATGATTTTGTGAAGATATCAACAATTTTTTCTTTGGTGTTGACATATTTCAGCTTTACCTCTTTATCTTGAACTAATTCTCTCAAGTAATTATACTTGATTGCAATGTGCTTAGTTTTTGTATTCATCACATGATTCTTTGATATATTTATAGCACTTGTATTATCACAATAAAGTATCACAGGTTCGGTGATTTCCTCCATAACTTTGTGTAGCTATTTGATCCATACAACGTTTGTACAATTTACTACAGTAGCAACATATTCTGCTTCAGCAGTAGATTGAGAAATACAATTTTATTCCTTGCTAGTTCATGTAACCAACTTTTTGCCTAAGAAAAATGCTCCTCCAATGGTGCTCTTTATGTCATCAATATTTTCAGCCCAATCAATATCAGTATAGGCTCTCAATTCAAATTTATCATTTTTATTGTAGTATAGACTGTACTCCTCTATTCCTTTTAGATATCTCATTATTCTCTTTACTGCCATCAAGTGATTCTCTCTAGGATTAGCAGAGATCTCTCTAGGATTAGCAGAGAATCTTTCAACTATCCCTATAGATGATGTAATGTCAAGTCTGCTATGTACTACATATTGTAATTTACCAATCATAGACCTATATAATGTTTGATTCACCTAGGCCAAATCATCATTCTTTGACAATTCATGTCTTGTCACCATAGGTGTACTTATTGGCTTGGAATCTTCCAATCCAAAAAAATTTAGTATCTCCTTAACATATTTTGGCTGAGTGATGTATATATCATATTTCATCTAATGTACTTCCAAACCCACAAAGAACTTGATCTCTCCAAACATAGACATCTCAAATTATTGTTTCATTTTATTTTCAAAAGCATTACATAAAGTATCTTGACCTTCAAATATGATATCATCAATAAAAAATTTAGATAACAAAATACCTTTTCCTTTCTTTGTCTTCAAGTACAAATTGTTGTTATCATTGGTCCTCTCAAATCCAATATTCACTAGATAATTTTGTAGTCTCTCATACCATGCTCTCGGTGCTTGCTTCAAACCATAAAGAGCTTTTTGTAGTCTACGTACCATGTTTTTATTGTTAGTATCAACAAATCCTTCTAACTATTCTATATAAACCTCTTCCTCCAATATACCATTCAGAAATGCAGACTTAACATCTATTTGATAAACTTTGAAACTTTTGTATGTAGAGTAAGAAAGTAGAGTTCTTACTTCTTCCAATCTTGCAATAGGATCAAATGTTTCTCCATAGTCTATCCCTTCTTCTTGTGCATATCCTTTACAAGCTAATCTTGCCTTGTTCCTTGTGACTTCACCATTTTCATCTAACTTGTTCATGTATACCCAGTTGGTACCAATCACATTTTTGTCTTCTAGTCTAGAAACTAGAGTCCATGTCTTATTTTTCATAATTTGTTCAATCTCTTCTTCCATGGCTTTACTCTAGTCTACATCTTCTAAGGCATCTTTCACTATTTTGGGTTCTTAAATTCTCAGCACACATGTATCATTTCTCAATTTTTTCCTTGTCATTGGTCTAGCATCTTTATCACCAATTATTTGTGTAGTAGAATGATGTCTCTTGACATATTTAGATAATCTTGATTTAACTTCAGCTTCTACAATTGGTCTCTCAACTTTTGAATCACTATGTACCTCTATGTCAGGTAGTTCAATGTTTCTTTCATGTACATTAATCTTAGAATCAAAATGTGCCTCAACTCCATTTTGTAACTCAACACTTGTATGTAGCTTGGTTCTTGAATGCAACTCAGCATTCATAGTATGTGATTCAGCAGTCACTAAAACTTGTTGTTGGTTCAAAATATGATTGACATCTTCTTCAGTAGACATACCTTCATAAAAATAAACAAATGATTTGTATTCTTTTGGTTCCTTCATAGGCTCAACTTCATATACTTTTGTATATTCATCAAATTTCATGTTTGTACTTTCCACAACTTTGTTAGTGTTAGTATTTAAACACTTATAAGCTTTATTTCTTGTGGAATAACCAAGAAATATACCTTCTTCACTTTTTGCATCTAGTTAACCACTCCTTAAATCCTTAAGAATATAACACTTGATTCTAAATACCTTAAAATATTTTACATTTGGTGAGTATCCATACCATAGTTCAAAAGTTGTTGAATGAGTACCTTTCTTGACTTGTACACAGTTCAATGTATAGACAGCTATACTTACAACTTATCTCCACTATTTCAAAGCAGCATTTTTCTCCATCATGAGTGTACTAGCACAATCCATTATAGATATGTTCCTCCTTTCAACAATTCCATTTTGAGGAGGGGTCCTAGAAATAGATGTCTATTTTTTGATTTCTCTATCATTACAGAACATCTCAAACTCATCTAATGTAAATTCTCCTCCTCTGTCAGATCTCAAACATTTCAGACTTTTACCTATTTCTTACTCAACTCTTGCTAAGTACCACTTAAACATTTGGAAAGCATTAGATTTCTATTTTAGAAATACTATTGTCATCATTCTAGAATAATCATCAACAAGCAGCATAATGTACTTATCTCCTTTGTAGATTTTCACTTCAATTGGTCCACACAAGTCAATATGAACAATCTCTAATATTCCTGTAGAAGTGTGAGTATTACTCTTAAAACTTGACCTTTTCATTTTTCCTAACTAACATTGTTTGCAAATTATATTGTCAGGCTGTTTCAACTTAGGCAAACCTTTGACTCTTCTCTTGTTACTGATACTAACCCAGTTATCAAAATTAACATCACATAACCTCTTGTGCCATAGCCGCACATCATCAAATTCTATAACTAAACAAGTAGCATCCTCTATATCAAGGTAGAATAGATTACCTCTAGTTTGATCACCTTTACCAATCAGTTTTCCATCAGTATCATATATCTTAGCAATTTTTTTTCCAAACTCAACATTGTAACCCAAATTGTTTAGTTGTGGCAAACTCAACAAGTTATAGTTAAGTCCTTCAACATAATAAGCATTGTCACATAAAATCTTTTTTGTGAGCTTGATAGAACCTTTTCCTTTTATCAAACATGGTGCATCATTACCAAACCTTACACTATTTCCATCATAATAATTAAAGGTAATGAACTTACTTTTACCTCTGGTCATGTGATGTGAACACCCACTGTCAATGATCCATTTGTCATTCTTGTTCACACAAGAGACTAGTGCAGTTGCCTCATCTTCATCATATTCATCCTTTATTGCAACATACACCACTTCATCATCATGATCTTCAAATTCATCTTTTGTTTCCTCTTTAGCAATGTAGCAAGACTTCTTGCCTTTGTCTTTGTATTCTTTGTTGTCTTCATCTCTTCTACTTTTGTACTTGTCACCACCTCTATAATTATTCTTCTCTAGACATCTATTTCACCAATAGCTCCTCTTAATGCATTAACAACATCTTTTATCCTAGAGAAATATTGAGCAATATTCTCACCTTCTTGCATTCTCATATCATCAAACTTACCTCTAAGACTTTCAGCTTTGGCTCTTAGAACAATTTTTGTCACCTCCATAGATAGTGTGTAGAGCATCCCACATTTTTTTTGTACTATCACAACCCTTGATATCATCAAACTTGGCATAGCTTATGGCAGAGGCAATCTCCAACATTGCCTGGTTGCATTCTTTCTTCTTTTTCAGATCTTTAGTAGTTATGGTTCCAACATGATTAGTATGCTCAATAGTAATGGTAGATTTTGCATGATCTCTAAGACCTCATAGATGTAGCTTCATTAGAGTTTTCCACATAGGAAAGTTATCTCTATTAAGCTTGGGTACTTCTCTTTTTGACATCTTGATTTTTATGCTTCTAGTACCTTCAAACTAGTCCTCTTAAACATATAGCTCTAATACCAATTTTTATAATTCTTTAGAATAACTAAGATGGGGGGCGAATCAGTTATCCAAGGTCCAGATGTACAATTAAAACTTTTCGTAGCTTAGTGAACCCATATCCATAAAAAAAATTCATCATGCATGCATCCATTAGATTATGCAATCACTTAAACTTGTAGGTTACTGTCAAATTAGTTTGCAAAAATGTAAACATGAAACATAACAGATTCAATAACACATTTGACACAATGATTTAATGTGGAAATCCAATTTGGAAAAAACCACCAGTAACATGCTACCCATTCTCACTCTTCATAAGTGATGCCCTATGAAAGGCCAACCCTGTTAAATTTTACAATGTACACTGTTAAATTTGACCTAATTAAAGGATTTCAATCACCCTGTTAGGATTGAGCCTTGTTAAAGGACTTTAGATCATTCACTTGGAATGTCACTCGGTTAAAAGATTTACAAATGACTATTAGGTCAACCTTAATCCAAAGGATTTACCCTAGACTAATACAATGATTAGAGAGTAACAATAAGGCTTGATCTGATAACAACTTACAACTTCATTTGTAGATTATAGATCTCTATTTCAGTCCTCCATTCTGCTTGGCTTTCACACTCTTTGGCTTTGATAGCTTGTTCACCCTTCAAGCATCCATACCCTTAAGACTTCTTGCTTTTCTTTCCAATGTAGTCTCTTCTATTAGGTCATTGAATGAAGCAAATACCCTCTAATCCTTGTCTTCCTTAGGTTCTCACACATCAACTCTTACTTCTGACCATCCATCTCTATAAATAGAAAATTGAAGATATTTTTCCATTCATCTGACATCATTTATTTTAGGGTTAGGTTAGATTAGGTAGGATTCAATGAATCTACCCCTCACTTCATTCCATTCCCTTCTAGAAACTTCTCCTTCAATCCTCTTTGAATTCACCTCAAAATGGTTTATCTTGAATTCTATGCCTCCAGCTCATCAATCTTATCTTCCAGACAGTTCACACAATCCAAGAAAATAAACTTGTTAGCTCAAATTCATCAAATTCTTGATCTTTATCATAATGTTGCCACTCGATATTAACTAGCTTCTGATGCTCAGCACATACTACGTTGCTCAACATCCATTGTCAAAACACTCGACATGAACTAAAGTTTATTGGTGCTTGACATCAACTAAAATTTACTCGATTTACACTGTTTCACTTGGCTTACACTAAAATTGACTTTTCTCGGCTCCAACTAATTTTCTACTCAGCTTACACTAACTTTTCTTGGCTCCAACTATCCACTCAATCAAGCTTGGCAGATATACTCCATTTAACTTGTTCTTCTAAACTTACTTAGTGTAACCAACCTTTGTAACCTTAAGTAGATTATCAATGCACTATAATATCACTAGCTTAACTTATTCTTGTACTCCTTTTCATATCATAACTCAACCTTTCCACTAGGTGCTATTGTTACCTCATTTGATCAAATCCTTTTCATCAATAAAAAAAAATGATAGTACTTAAATCATATAAGCAATTTTCTTACCAGCAAGTAGTAGGTTTGACATCAGTGACAAAATAATGACTAAAACACATTTATCATACTTGTATAAATCTGGTTTCAAAAATATGATCCTATTGTCCACTTAAATTATTTTCTATCCCCTCTCATTATTTTAGTCAAGGGTCCATAAATACTACTAAAACCTTGATAAAATTTATATATAAACTACCCAATCCATGAAAAAATCTTACCTCCATAGTACTCAATGGAGTAGGCCATTTGAGGATAGTGTGCACTTTCTCAAGGTCCATTTTCAGATCGTGTGTTGAAACTAATAATCCTAGGTACACCAAGTCCTTCATAAAACTACACTTCTTTAAATTTTTCCACAAATTTTGTTCCCTTAACCTCTCAAGAACCTTATGAATAATAATTATATGCTCTTGCAATGTCTTACTAAAGATAAAAATATCATCTAGGTAAACAATGACAAACTTGCCCAAAAATTCCTTCAGTGCCTCATTCATGAGCCACATGAAAGTGATTGGTGCATTGGTTATCCCAAAAGGCATGACTAACCAATAATACAATCCTTCTCTTATCTTGAAGGAAAACTTCCATTTATCTCCTTCTCTGATTTGAATCTTATGGTACCCACTTTTTAGATATATCTTTGTCAAATACACATCCCCACTCAAGAAATCTATTATATCATCCATCCTTGTAGGTAGTGAAAATATGTACTTGATTGTGATCTTGTTGATATCTTGATAATCTATACTCATTGCTCATTATCTATTCTTCTTTGGTAATAATATTGCTAGTACAACACATGGACTTAGACTCTCTTGATTTGTCAAGATCTTCCTTATGTTTTTCCAAATCTTTTTCAAAATTGTTTGAGTATCATCCCCTTATATTTACCTCATATAACTATATATACATTGTTTTGACATAATACATTTTTTTCACATTGAATAATACTTATCATGCTTATTTGATACTTATCCCCCTTTTTTGATAGTAATGTCAAAAATGAAACTATTATGCATGGTATACTTATAGTTTGCTAAATGAAACTTTGTGTGATTTCTTTGCACTCTATAGGGTGGTTTTCCATGCTTCCTTTAGTGATTCCACTACTAGTTGTTGATAATGTATATGTGATGAAAGGTCTATCATGTATTAAGTCATAAATATTTTAGGGGTTGCACTAAGTTCCCTCTGATTTCTTGGTATTCTTTTGTATGAGATCCAAAAGTGGTATGAGGAGTGCCCAAAATTCATGTATTTATACTCTTATCTTATTATCTTCTATTGTTAAATCTATATGTACATGCATAAAGTTATTAATTATCTAATAATGAACCTAGAATGACTAAGGCTCTAAGTTATCTTATCTACACTTCTCTTCAAATCATCTTTAACGTTTTTCAAATTTTCTAAAACATCTTGTGTAAAATGTGGCACATTACACCATTGTTGGAATAACTTGATTATCTCCTTTTGTATATTTTCCAACTCAATGACAATAGTATCAAGTTTAACATGATGAATTGTGATGAACTGATTTAACTTCTCGATAATATTGTGTTCCATTCTCTTCTCAGTTAACCACATCATCTTTTAACTACCATCAACATCAGGTGCATTCACTTTCTATACAAGCATACATAATTGATTAATAGTTGGGGATTTTTCATCCACTAGTGCATCTAGAAAAATTTGCAATAACTTAGTGACTTTTACATCTTATAACACTTGTTTTTGTTTCACTTATTATCTTAGTTTCTCATCTATAGCTTTCCTCTTTACCAATTCTCCATGTTCCATCATTGCATTAGGATTTAATTTTGTACGATCAAAAAATGGAATTATGATCTCCTCATCTAAAGTGACTTGATCCCTTCTACTTCTTTTAATTTTCATCTTGTATTGTGATGTGATGGAGCTTGGGCTAGGTGACATTTGTGTTTACACTAGAGCCTTTTGCTCATCAGTTTTCTTCTATCACTTGTCACTTGAAGGTTTGTCTTACTTCATTTCATTGTTCTTATGTTTCTTAGGGGCCTCAGTGCTAGAATCTTGTATAGTGTTATCCTCCTACCGAGGTTGTTCCTTGGTATGTTTCTCTTGAGTTTATTTTCCTTTTATTTTCCTTTCTCCTTTCCTTTCTCTTTTTCTTTCTCTTTGTCTTGTGTAGCTAAACTTGTTATATTTCCATTATTTTCATTTTTACTTTTCTTTGAATCCCTATTATCTTCATTTATTTTCTCAATGGTCATTTATGTATTATTTTTCTATGTTTCTTTTGGCTTCTTAGTTTTCTTATCAATATCATTGTACCAATTAGAACATTAGTGGCAATAGAATCAATAGAAATATTTACATTATCAATTGTTGTTGTAAAAGCTATATATGCATGAACTTGTTATAAAATTATTGCATCTTCCATTGCTTGTACTATCGCTAAGTCAGTAACTCATGTCTCCTTAGGTGGTTTCTTGATACTATCCATAACATCTTGATCCTTACATTTTAATTTGGATCATTATCCATAATATCTACCATTTCAACATTTTCTTTTTTTCCCCTTACCATCTATGGTATGTTATCAATCACTCCATTTATAGTGTCCTCAACTTATGCATTATCCAATTATATGTGTTCCTATAATTTGATATTTATTATATCAGATTTCTATTGTTCTTCATCCAAGTGATAAATAATTCTCCACACTTTGCCACTTTCTTCCTCAACTTCCTATGGTCTACCCATCATCACTTTCAGTTTTTTACTCTTGTGCATGAATTTTTTCTTGTGTTGTTCCATTACTTCATCAATTTTAGGTACTATAAAATTTGGCATAATCACTATTAGAGACATCTCTCTTAATTATCTCTCAGTACCAAGTGCACATCTCTATCTACCATAAAGGTTGGTATATAGTTCATCAGGAATCATACCCTCAATCTCAATAGGTGCATACTAATTTGTATACATTGTATCAATAACAACTTCTTTAATCTTCATTTTATCTTCATCATTCAATTTTTCATATTTTATCACATGCATGAAGCCAAAGATGACTTTTTTTTTATAGCTTATGGATGTTCATGAATGGTATTTGACACAAAGTTCTTCACAAATTTGAATTCCTCAGTGTTAGATTTTGCCTTCTCACTATCATTATCTTTCACCATTATTTTTTTCTTCGGTATCTCGATCACCAACTATTGAACATTTTAAACTTTTTTGATATGTCTAAATTTGTTTCCACTTGGTTTGTGTGATATTTACTCTTCCTCTCTTGATATGGGGTCTACATTTGTGGCATCTCTAGTCCTAGAATGGGTAACCCTAGGACTATGTGGTTTTACAACTTCTTCTCTCTTACCCTTTTTTTATTTCAGTTTCTCTACCTTTGTTTCCTCCTAGCCTTCTAATTCGTCAACTTCTTCCTTACCTTTGATTTCCTCTTCAACTAATTCATCCCTCTCATCAATTAATCTCTCTTATAATGTCCTTATCATTTTCTTAGACATTTTCTCCATTTTAGGAACTAAAATCTCAAGTTTTTTTTTTTTTTTTTTGTTGCATCAAATGTCCCAAATCTTGAAACTTTCCTATTGATTGGTTGTTAAAGAAAAGCTTCAATGTTTTGTGTAGCTTGGTCTATGTCAAGTTCATAGCTCATTGGTCCTAACCATGAAGTCCTTGGTTTTTTGGCTATAATCAGACCATGTATTAGTGTCTACATAGAAATAAATTATGTATTTATAATCCTCAACTAATTGTGGGGTAGTCTAAACCTATGGTACATTCTAGACTTGAATTGTTAAAAATATTCATTCTTCACTTTGTCACTCAAACTATTGATGTAATTAAAAATATATAAATAACATGACTCTTAGTATCCCAATTAACTTCTCCTATTGCAAGGGAGAAATTATGTAAGTAAAAGAAAATACATTACCAACAATGATCCATATTTCAGTGTATTTGTCTTTCCAACTCATATTGTCTTCATATTATCTTCAAAAAAATTCAGCAGTAGCTTGGTGGGGTGAATCTTCAATCCTTTCTTCACAATTTTATAGGCTAAAAATACAAAACCACATGGTACATTGTTAGGTACCCTTGATTGAAATATTCAGTAGGCTATTTCATAAATTTTATCTTTAAATCACTAATTTTTGATACTTGAAGTCCTCTATTTTTCCAAGTTGCACCAATGTATTTCTCTATTTCCACCCTCAGTAGAACTCACATTTCTTTAGCTTTCTTATGCATGGGATAACCAGTAACCATATGCATTATATATTTTTAAATTTTCATAGTGCCTTCCAACCACATAGAGTTCTCATGTACTCAACTCAACACAATTTGAATCCACTTTTCCTTAAATACATTTGGAAAGTATAGGGCATGTGTTAAAGGCTCAATCTCTATGTTCTTGTGCTCATACTTCAACTGTCCATCTACACATAATGCCTTATAAGCATCTTGAAGCTCATATTCCCATATTTCTCCAATCTTATAGTGAACATATGACCTAATATCATGGACCAATAAAATAATAGGAGGCAATGATTTTTTTATATCTTATCTCATTTATTTTAGCTGCAATTTTAGGATACAATTTATAGTTTGGCTCTTCACAATCATTACTCTTCACCGGATTCAATTTCACAACCTTGGATACCTTCATTGGTGTACAATTGGGTGTCATTTTCATGAATGTAGAGTTATAGATTTGTCAAGTAACACTTAAAATACTCAGGTACATTCAAACCCTTATGCCAAATCAATCAACTAGCTCAAATCTCTAAAAAAATTACTCATTTTAGCCCATAATTCAATTGCTCAAAATTTCCTAGAAATACTATCGTAACAAAAGTGACTAACAAAAAGTCAAATTCCCTATTAATAGGTAAGATTAGTTTAGGAGTTAGGTAGGGTTTAATAAATGCTACTATACCAACCTCTATATTGACCAACATCCTTACCAACCTCAAAACTCTTGCTCAATTCATAATGTATAACCATCGGTTGTCTAATTTATTCAATTGAGCTTATTGACCATACTAACTTTCAATGATAAGTGAGTTATCCCATTGCATTTTACTTAGTCCTAATTTGGATATCATCGCATGATTTAAAGGAACTAATAAATGATATAACATTCAAATGTAGTTCTCATACACACATGTATGGCTTAGTTTTTTATTGTGGAGTCACCTAATCTAGAGAATAAGGTGTCACTGACTATTCTAGTTGGTGTTCCACTTTCTTCTATCATCCTTCTTCTTGTCTTGTTCATCTAAATATGAATATCTTCAACACTTACTATACCCTTTCCATTGGTGTCTTCATCATTAGGCACATATGCTTCGTATCTATAGTTCTTTCTTAAGTGACCAACCTAATGACAATGAAAGAATGTCATGCTAGAATTATTCTAAGTACTATATCTTCCTCACATGTGCATTCTCGTACATTTTTCTACAATGTGACCATATCTTCCACAAGTTGTACATGTGATCCCTATATTTTAATCCCAATTTATTGTGTCTCCCTATTTTCTCGATATTTAGTTTTTCTTTTTCTATGATGACCATACTTGTTGCATTTATAATAATATCCATCAAATTTAGGAGTAGCAAATCACTTACTAACCTTGTATTTTAGGAATGGTAGGTGCTAAGAAGCATGGGGAGGGGTGTGAATCACCACCTCTTAAAAAATTTAACCCTCAAAATAATTTCAACCTTTGAGCATTGTATCTTGCTTTGCTTGGTAATTGAATGCTAAAATTAAATTTAACCAAATCAAATGAGTATAATAGTATACACATCACACACATCCATAATACACTTGACACAATGATTTGAATACCTAGAAACCCTTGGTTAGAGGAAGAACTATGGTAGGGATGATACCCACAAATCCTTCACGAATGCACTCAAAAGGTTGCTCAGTTAGAGCATACAATGATGTAATTGTTAGGAGTAATACATTAATACTTGCTAAAGATCACCTTGTTAAAGGGTTTTACAATACTCTTCAAGTGTGTACTCAGTGAGGAGATTTTATGATAAGAATGTTAAGTCCACTTTGTTAGGAGATTTTTTGCTATAATGGTAAGAAGGTAACAATATAGTGATATGATAATAGGCAACTTACTTTCCCTATTCAGATCCAATCTACTACGTATTGATATATCACCTTCCTATGATGGATTTCACTATATTTGTGCTTGTTCTCTACTTAGTAGCTCTACTCTACTTTAGCTTAGCTAGATCTTCAAATTATCATTCCTCTAACAACTTATCATTTTTTCTTGATCCATCTATATATGGAGATCTAGTGGCTTCTATCATACATGACCTGTTTAGGGTTTAGAACCTTTTAGATTTTTCAATCAAATAAATCAACTACCCCCATTCATCCTTCACATCAAGAACCTTAATCAATTATTTCATTAGATTATACTTGTACCTTGGGATCCATAAAATTATGCATGAATCCTAATACATCTCACCTAAACATCTCCTTTATCTTTGTAAACTATTTCATAGCTTGGTAGGATTCAACTACATAGAATTTAGTGCATTTACAAACTTTCATGATCATCTCGTATTGCTCAGTTGATACTAACTAGTCTTCTTGATTAAACATGTTGTCCCCAGGGTAACATAATTTTTTAGGCAAATGATATATTTGGTTGGTATCGATACACTACTTTATAAGTACTATTCTCAATGATCATCCTACTTACTAACTTATACTTTACTTTGGTTTCCATATTTTTTTGGTATCAAGTTTTACCAACTTCTCTACTCTATATTCACCAACCATACTCTTCAACACATTTTTCACTAATGACAACACTTAAATGAATTTAGGTGTAACATTCTCCTACTTTGGCATTAGTGATAAAAACCTGGTAATGTGCTCAAAACTGTAATTCAAAACTTGGAGTGCTCCCCCTAAACCTTTAATCCTTGATTTTCTTGAGTGTTTAAAAAATATTTTCAAAACATATATCATCCTTATCAAATTTTCACATATATATCCCCATTATCATAGTATCACCTATTATCACCCTATTTTGACAATAATGCATAAAATGGAATTATGTACAAAGTATACTTACATCTTATCAAACAAAACTTTATGTGGACTCTTTGCACTCTCCAAAGTGGAGCTCCATGCTTCCTTTAAAGCTTGTAATGCCATTTTTTGTGCATGTATATGTGATTAGAGCTCAATCACATGGTCACTCAAAAATATTTCATACATGGTTATGAGCTCTCTAGTCTTCTTGGTGGTCTTCAACATTACTTCTATTGGGGGTATGAGGATGGATTACAATTCAAGAATTTATGCCCTTATCTTATCCTCTTCTCTCCTCAAATCAAACTATAAGCCCATAAAGTGTTTCATCTTTTGATAATGAACCTAGAATGACCAAGGTTCCTTGGTTAGCTTATCTGAACTTTTCTTCAACTCATCTTTAATATTTTTCATCATAATCTAAGATGTCATGTATAAAGTGAGGTATATCACACAACTTTTAGAACAGTTGGATAATTTCTTTCAATATGTTCTCCAAATTGATAATCAAAGTGCCAAGTTCATCCTACTAAACCACAATGGATTCATTCACCTTTTCCATGATTTTGTGCTTGGTTTTCTTCTATTCTCTCCATCAATCATTTCTCAACATCTACATCTAGGGAATTCACTTTATCTACAATCTATACAAAATGATCAATACTTTTTTTCTTTTTCATCAAGGAGTGTATCTAAGACAATATGTAGTAGGTTTTCCTTAACATCTTAAAATAATTTTTTATACTTTGCTTCATGTTTTAGCTTGTCATGTGCATATTTCCTCTTACACAATTCACCATACTTTTCTAATTATTTAGGATCAAGTTTAGTTGGGTCACATTGGGATATTACTATAACTTCATCTAAAGTGACATGATCTTTCTTCCACTTCTTCTTCTTGTCCTTAGAAGTGATTGTGCTTGTGCTTGATGAGGTTATTTGTTATGTTGGAACCTATTGATCTTCATTTTTATTTTGTGGCTCAACATTGGAAGGTTTATCTTCATTCTTCTCACTTGCTTTTTGTTGTGTAGGTGCCTTAGTGCCTACAACTTTTCCAATGTTTACTACTTTTTGTATAGATCATGTGGAGAATAAACATAAATATAAATAGGAAAAAATTTGTGTGCATACATAGAATAAATAATGGCCTCTTCAATTTTTAATTTATCTTAATCATTCAATGCATGAAATTTCAGAAGTCTTATATTGACTAATCCACTAGTTTCCTTATTGATTTTACGTGTTCATCCATACTTTTGGGAACTATATTAGTCACCATTCCAAATCTAGTAATGTCATCTAATTTTGTCTTTTCACTATCATAATTCCTATTATCTATATTTTTTTCCTCAATGGCTTCGTCATTGACTATCGAGCATTCTTTATTTTCTCACATGTTTTAGTCTATTTTTTTTGAGATGAAATGTCATTTGTTTTTCCTTTCTTTATAGGAGGTGTAGATGTTAGTGCAACCCTATTCCTAGCTCAGGTAATCTAAGGACTCTACAGTTGTGTAGTCTGTGTTTTATTACCCTTCTTTAGTTTAGATTGTTGTACCTCCCTAGTTTCATCTTCACTGACTACATCCTCATCATCTTCGATTTCACCCTCAACTGACTCTTCTTTCTCTTCCTTTTCATTGAATTGTACTTCAAGCATGTTTATCAATTTTTGGAACTTCTTCTCAATTTTATGAACTAAAATATCCATCTTAGTTATATTCTTTGCATGTTCATATGTGCCAAATAACTTGGCCTTTCTATCTACATGTTCGTTCAATAATACCTAAATTGTTAGTATGTCTTGGTAAATATTAATTTCATATTCCATCAATTCAAGTGATGCAGTCCTAGGTTCTACTACTTTGATTAGATAGGTGTATGTGTCTACTAAGAACAATATAGACTCCTTGTAAGCCTCAACTAATTGTGGAGGTATCTTGAATATTTTATGCATTCTAGTCTTAAACTGATCAAAGTATTGATTAATAATATTTTTAATTTATCACCAAGACCATTTATATAATAATTAATCTAGTAAATTATGGGTCTACTACTTTCCCAATTTATGTTTCCAATGGTAGGAAATAAATTCTATAGGTAGAAGAATATACAGACCAATGGTGAGCCATAATGTAGTGTGTTAGTCTTAGCAACTTGGATAGTCTTCATATTTTATTCAATTTATTCAACAATAGCTCAAAGAGATCAAGTTTTAGACCCTTCTTCCCAATTTTGTATGTTAGGTATACAATGCCATGAGGAACACTATTTGGCCTTCTTGATTTATATATTTTTTAAGAAATGACATATGTTTTGAAACTTGTTTTAGGATCACTAATTATTGCTACTTTAAGACCTCTACCATCCCAAATTGTACTAGTATTTTCCTTTATTCAACTACTCTCATTGAAGCTTGTATTTCTTTTGACTTCTTGGTTATAGGATAACCTATAACTATGTGCATCACATCCTTAGTGATCTTAATTGGTTCATCTAGCCACATTGTTTGACCATGAACTTGATTGAGTATGGTTCAGATCAAAGTATTCTTAAATACTTTGGGGAAATAGAGAGCATGTGTTAAACCATTAGTTTCAAGGTTTTTGTGCTCATTCTTTAGTTGACCATTTCAATATGTTTTTTTGAGCTTGTAACCATCCACTTCATCAAATTTACAATAAATATATGATCGATTATCATGAACCAACTAAATCCTAAGAGGTAAAGAAGATAACACTCTTATTTCATACGTCTTTGTTGTGACCTTAGGGTCAAGTTTGTAATTTGCTTCCTTTCAATCTTCATTCCTTACTAATTTCATGTTAGAAACCTTTGGTTCCTTTACTTGTGTTGAACTAGATCCCATTGTTGTAATTTTGATAAACTAAGGTGTTGGTGATCAACACTCAGTGAGATCAAGCACTTTTGAATCCTCCTCTAGATTACTTAAACAACCTTGATTACTAAAAATCTTACTAATCTATCTTAAAATCACATTTTTCAAATAATTCACTCAAATTTTCTCTAAAGTATTCTCATATGCAAGATAATAATGAATTGTTTAAATGCCCTATTTATAGAGAATAGTGCCTTTAGGCTTAGGTGGGACACAATAAAAGCTTACTTTTCCAACTTGGCTACATATTGACCAATATCTTTAGTGGCCAAAAAATGTTTCTTAGTTCATAATTTATTAACATTGATTGATAGATTTACCATCTTTCTCAATTGAACTTGCCAACCAAACTAACCTTTAACTTTTCACGACTTATCCTATTTAATCTTACATTTGCTAGTATGGGTATCAGTCCATGAATCTAAGGAATTGATAAATGATATAAAAATTCATTGGAGATCCCATACACACCTTTGTGGATCAGTTTGAGGTTGTGAAGTCATCCAATCTTATGGGTGATGTGTTATCAACTGGTCCAATTGTAGTTCCACTATCCTCTATATTCCTTCTCCATGTCTTGTGCATATTTATTCAAATATCATCAATATTAACCTTGCCCTTTTCTTTGGTGTCTTCATCATCAGGTGTTGATACTTAGTTTCTATAGTTTTTTCTTAGGTGACCAATGTGATGACAATGAAAACATGCCATGCATGAATTCTTCCTAGTATTATATATTCCTTTCATGTGCATCCTTGTGTAGTTTGTTGCAATGTGACCATATCCACCACATGTTATACATCTAACCCATGTATTTTAATCCTAATTGATAATATTACCTAGTCTTCTTGATTTCAAGTTTTTCTTCTTCTATGATCTACAATCTTGTGCCTTATGCCCATACTTAATGCATGTGAGCCTTCAAACTTATGTGACCTTGAAGTATTGCTAAATTTAGATCTGCACTCAAATTCTTGATGTGCATACTTATTGTAGTTTTAATAGTAACCATCACATTTAGGAGTACATTATTCATAGGTTTTTGAGTTTCATAAACATTCCATTGTTTGGCTTTTACTAACGTCTCTCCTTTCGCGATTATAGAAGGATCGATGTAGACTAGCCCAGTATCATCTCTTAGTCTTCTCTAGCCTCTTAACTATTCATCCAATTTCCTTATACTTTCCTCAAATCTCTTCAGTCATTCATTGGTATCATTCTCAATCTTTGACTCATTCTTCAGTTGTTCAATCTCTGACCTCAATCCAACAATCTCGTCCACCTTTCTACCAATCTCACAATTAGCACCGAGTAGCTGATTTATCATATCATAATGGTTTTGTGTCAACCTCTACATTTCAATATGTTTCTCATCCATTCTTGTGGTCATGTTCCTCTTATCTTCTTCATTCATCTCTTGCTATCTTGAACTTGTCTCTTTTGTTCTAGGACTTCACGCATTCTCGTAGATTGAGCTTCTTTTTCTTTCTCTATTAATTTCAACTTCTCAGCTATGATTTGGTTCTTTTCCATGTGGTTTGATAAGGAAGCTTCAAATTAATCACACATATTCCCATATGATAGTTCCTTAAATTATTCTTCCTAATATTGTATTTCATTATGTTGATGTGCTAAATCCTTTCTTTTTCTTAGTGACTACTTGGGCTTCTCTTTCAATTCACCAACCTAACCTAGAGAAATCCTTAGTTCCAGTCTCTGATTCACAATCAACTTATCAAACTTATACATTTCCATCTCTTTGGGTCTTTTTTCTCAATTGGTTAAAATTCTTAACAAGAGAACTAGGCTCTAATGCCAATTGTTGAAAATTTTAGGAAAGGTGAGGAGGTGGACTTGGGGGAATCAATACCTTTTAAAACTTTTAACCCTTAAATCAATTTCAACCTTTAAATAGTGTACCTTAAATTTCTTGCATGTGCATAGTAATTTAATGCTGAAAAAATTAACCAACTCAAATGACTATAAAATTAAATACATCACACATCCATAACACATTTGACACAATGATTTGGTCACAAAGAAATCCTTGGTTAGAGGGAAAATTGCAGTGGGGATGGCACCCAAAAATCCTTCAAAACTATAGTAAAAAGGTTGCTCGATTAGAGAATACAATGATTTCACTTCAAGTGACTTATCGTGTTAAGGAGTAATCCATTGGAACCTGCTAAAGTCCACCTTGCTAAAAGATTTTATGAAACTCTTCATGTGTGTACTTGGTTAGGAGATTTTATGATAAGACTATTAAGTCCACTAGGGTAGAATTTTCCAACTACAATGGTAAGAAGGTTATAATAAAGTGATATGATAATACACAACGTATTTTTCATGTTTAGATCCAATCTACTCTGTACTCATATATCACCTTTCTATAATGGATTCACCCAATCTGTCATTTTTCTCTACATGGTAGCTCTACTTTGTTTTAGCTTAGCTAGATCTTCAAACAATAATTCCTCCAATAACTTCTAATCTATTTTGAATTCATCTATATATAGAGATCATATGGCTTACATCATACCTGACCTAGTTAGGGTTTGGAATCTTCTAGAATTCTCAATAAAATTAATCAATGATCCTCATTCATCCTTATCATTAAGAACATTAAGAAAGTATTTCATTAGCTTATAATTGTACCTTGGGATCCATGAAATTATGCATCAATCCCAATACATCTCATTGATCTTCGTAAACCATTTCTATCTTGTTAGGATTCAACTACATAGAATTTAGTGCTCATCCTATATTTCTTGGTTTATACTAGCTAATCTTCTTGGTTAAACATGTTGTCCCTCAAGTAACATACTTGCTAGGGAATATACTTTTCTCAGTAATGATATGCTCAGTTAATACTGTGCTCGATATCTATACATTGCTTGGTAACTACTATGCTTAGTGATCATTCTACTTACTAGCTTATACCTCACTTCAGTATCCATATTTGTTTGATGTTAGGGTTTATCAAATTATCTACTATATTTCCACTAACCATACTCTTTAACATATTTTGGACTAATAATAACACTTAAATGAATTTAGCTCTAACACCTTGCTTATGCATAGATTTATTGTGTGACCCAGTTCTCTGCAATGATAACATGTTAGATTCTTAGGTTTTGGAGTGGCATACTCATTCTTTTGTTTTGCTTTCTTTTATGATTCTCCTTTCTAAGTTGTAGAGCTATTGGTAAAGCATGGTCCACTAATATATCTCGATCTTCTCTGATTTCTTAGTTTTTTATCCAATTTCCTTATGCTTTCCTCAAATCTCTTGATCCTTTCATTGGTTCCTTTCTCATTTTTCAATTCATTCTTTGATTTTTCATTTCTTGATCTTAATACAACAATCTCTTTTGTTGGTCCCAATAGGTACTAAGGGGGGGTGAATTAGTACCTTTACTTTTTGAATTTTTTATTGGTTAGTCTAATTATCCTTTTAACATAGTTATTTCCTCTTTAACAATTAAACAAATGATTAAAGTTGAGTAGTAAAACCATAAAATATTCTGCACAAAAGCATACATCAATGACATAGATAGTTATACTTGGAACCCTAAATGAAAGGATATAAAACATGGTGGGAATAAGCTACCCACTACCCTTTCCTTGCACGTAAAAGGGTGCCCAGTTAAGAGATTACATATGTTCTTATGAGAATGCATCCTATTAGGAATGTTGGTAACCTATTAGGATTACTAATTGTCTATTAAGACTACCTCGCTAGAGTATTTAGACCCCTTTCTGAGAGATACCTTGTTAGAAGATTTAGATGACTTATTATAAGTCTTCCTAGTTAAAGGTGTACAATAGATGCAATGGTTAGAAAGAAAACTAGAGTAATATATCAGAGTATCTAGCACACCTTTCTTGATATATGCTCTTCTTTGACTCCTTGAAGATGCTTTAATCTTCTACTGCTATTCTCGCTTGAGTCTGGCTTCCCTTGTGCTCTACCTTTCTTTCTCTCTTGCACTCTACATGCACTCTCTTGTTGATATCTTTTCACAATTGACTACCTCTATTGGATTCTCTTGTTCACATAGGTATATAAATAGTAACATTTTGTCTCTCTCACATTTTATTCTTCTTCTCTCTTTGTTTCTAGATCTTTCTCTCTTGCACTTTTTGAGTTAAATTTTTCCTTATAAATCATGATCTCTGATTATAAATGAAAACCATAAAATTTATCCCACTCAATTTATAGTTTGAAATGAACATTGATCCTAATCACAAGAAACTTGTGACTTATTTTCCATAGATACCTATTTTAATAGGCTATCTTGATTGTCTACACACCTACATCTAGACTTGTGAGTAAGCAAGCTTTAGCCGCATTCCACTGCACAACTCTAATACATGTCTTGTTGTGTTCAAACCTTCACTTGTATTGTCACATCACTGGTGAGTAGACTACATCTATTAGTTTTTTTTTACTTCTACCCTTTTTTTCTTGATCGGTAAGCTAGTATATTGGTAGTTACACTTGCAAAAATTTTGTGACTTCTTGTTAACTGGTTTCCAATCAATGACTACACATTCTTCTAACTTATTACTTCTTGAGTTCATCACTCATCATTTTCCCAGATGATGTAAATTAGTGCAAAAATATCCCCCTTTGGAATTGATGGCAAAATATTTTATCCTTTGTAGGTGTTAATTGGTTTCTAATCAATGACTGCACATTCTTATAACTTATTGTTTCTTGAGTTCATCAATCATCATTTTCCTGGGTGATGTAACTGAGTGAAAAAATATCCCCCTTTGGAATTGATAGAAAAATCTTTTGTCCTTTACAGGTTAACAAGACTTATAGGCTGAGATGCAACTAGTTCACGCTACCTGTATGTTGTCTTACACTTTTTGCAATACCCTTATCGGATTGCAATCTTCTTCTTCTCTCCCTTTTTTTTACTCCCCCAATGAAATATTCTCCTTCTTTGTTCAATCTTCTCCTTTATAATCCATCTCCCCCTTTGTATGGACTTCATTCTCCCCCCCCCTTTGTTTCTCCCCCTCTGTAACTTTGTTATTCTTCCCCTTTTTTTCATTGATGACAATGGGATGACTAAAGATAGGATGAAAGTACAATATTTGTTCATTTCTCCCCTGTGATGGCAATCTCATCACATCTTTTCAAATAGGTCTTTGTACTTTTCCCTAGCTAAGAATGATTTCCCATGAATCCTTCAAATCTTTGAGTGTGAACACTACACTCTATAGTTCTACAAGCTATCTGTAAATTGCTTCATCATTATCTTATGGTGGCAAGTTAAGTAGCTCATATGCTCCTTTGACTATGGCACTGATGGACCCAATGATTGGAGTCAAGAAGTACTAAAGCTCCATCAGTCTAATAGTTCTCTTCTCTTCTTCATCTCATAGTTGGTGTAACAGGGACATTGTGTCTTGTATCTTGGTTATGTGTTTAGCTGCTAATCTGAATAGTGGATCAAATGCTTGTGTTGTCATCTCAAGTTCTTGTTGAGCCTTTTCCTTTGATTTCTCAAGATAAATTTTTAGAGTGCATGACATGGTTTATTTTTTTATTACTAGGGTTATATTACTCAAAAGCTTCTGACATCCCATCCTTGAGTGTTGTAAGATCCCCTTTATTTTGTTCAATAAGTTTCTTTTCTATTTCAAGTGGTCTCATTGGAACTTGTTGTTCTAGTATCCTTAGAAGTTGACCTACCTTGTTATGATGTTGTCTTATCACATCTCTCATTTGAGTAATCAAATCACCATCCTTATCATAGGTTGCTTTGTCTACGAGTCCTTTTAGAATGTCACGATCATCAACTAGTGTAATTACATGTTTGTATCTTTTGTTGTTTTGCTTCATTTTATTATATCTCTCAGTGACCTTAGTAAATTATCCTAACTCCTTTGGTTTCATTTCTTTGGTTCTCTTACTCAGCTCATTTATCCATTCATTGAGCTTCAACATTTTTTACACTTGGGCTGCATCAAATTCATCTAGTGCTCCTTTATCTTTTGATATGTCAGATTCTCCGGGTTCTTGGTATTTCTCTATCCCTTTGCTCCTTTTTTTTCCTTTCCAATTCCTTACAATCTTGCTTCCTCTTTTCAAGCTTCTGGACGAGCCTCTATACCTTGGATGGTGTTGAGGATGGCTCAATTGCTAGTGTCTCTTAGAGATGAGTGGATTGTAGGGCTTCATGTCTTTGTTTTTCATCTGTGTCTTTTTCTTGTTGTTCACCTACATGAGTTTGAATTTCCATTGGAGGTAACTAAGTACCTTCCATTTCTTGGTTTATTTCCTTTTGCTTGATTGCTTCTTCCTTTCCTTCTTGGCATATGCCCTCATCTTGACAAGTTGTATCCTGCACACTTTCTCTTACTTCTCCTATGGTTGTGTCAATGATTTGGGGTTGGACATTCTATTTCTCTTTTGTAGGAGATAGTTTCCTATGGACGCTTTTTTTATTTCTCCAGTATCTTTTGGTTTTGGATTCAGATCTTGGCTAATCTGGGTCCTTTGTTGACCTATAAAATAAGCTTCTCTATTGGATTTTTCTTGGTGGTTCTCAAACATGTAGTTTAGGTTTCTCTTTATCTTTTTGGCCTTACCCTCCTCCTTTATCAAGAATTTCTTTCTCCTTCCCATATAGTTGTGACCAAATATTATTTGCATTGGTGTATGATCTTTAACCCTATGGTGATCAAAGCTACATTCTCAAGTGAGTTAGTGCTTGATCTACATGAGCTTACAAGTTTTGTGACCTCTTTTCTATTTAGGTCTAGTCTTTATGTCCATGAGACATTCTTCCAACATTCCTTTCCATTAAATGATGGTCTTGGACCATTTCTCTTTGATTATCTCATTTAACTCTTCAAGAAATTGAGATTCTACATCTTGTGTTGTTCTGCTAAACAACCTTAAACTCACTAGTATGGAGTGTACTATCTTATTTTTATTTAATTTTTTAAATTTAAAGAATCTATCTCTAATGATATTATAGTTTCTATAATTTTCAATATTCTCTAAGATATTTTGTAGTGAAATCTTTTGACCTCCTTTTGCAGACTTTAAGCTCTCATAATTTGATTCTTCTTCTTGTTCCTCTTCCTCTGGTTCAGAAGACAGTTTATTTTTTCCTTTTGTGCCTTCCTCATGTAAGCCTCCACTTTGGAAGGCTTGTAGGTTTCTTATTTCCTCTTTTTCTTTGGTTCTTCCTCTTCTTTTGACTCAGGTGCTAGAGTGGAGCTTTTCTCCATTTTGGTCTATGGACTTTTTCCACCTTTTTTGTGTTGCCTCTTCCTTATCTTTCTCTGCAACTTGTTTTGTTCCTTTCTTCTTCTTTGGCTCTATTTTCTTTGAAGTTTCTACTTCTCTCTTGGTGATATTTTTCTTTATCTCATCTACTTTTCCAAATTTTTGTTATTTCTTGTCAATGTGTTTCTCTAGCAGCTTTTTGATGAGGCTTCTAGTGGGTTCTTCATCAATCTCATATGGGAGTTTAGTTAACCAATGAGTTCTTGGTTCAACTACTTGTACCATACAATTATGTGTCTTCCAAGAAAAAAAGTGTACTCTAGTAATCATTTATCAGATTCACAAGTATTCTTCATCTCTTTTGTGTGTCTTTCTAAAAATTCTTTAAGTAGATCCAAAGTTTCTCTATGTCTTTGTCTATGCATGCTTGTTATCTAGAAAGTGATACTACTCCTTCCACTAGAATTATTTGTATCAAGGATACTAACCCTTGAAATATAAAAGGATGCATACCAATATAGTTCCAAATTTGAAAGTGTGAGTTGCACTTTCTATCTTAATCTTCTTAAGACTTTCCATCATTTGTTTGTGCAACTAGCTACTGAGATCTAGCTTGGTTTTCTTTATTATTATTTGATGGGCTCCATAAATTTCTCTTATAGATATATGTTAAGACAAATTGACCGATAAATTTTATGTGTTATTACTCTTTTTTCAAATTGTACCTTTTCATTTGGAATATCTTTTATGGTGCACTTTCTTCCATCTCTGTGGCATCCTACCAATCTTGCCATTTCTATTGTTGTATGTACCCTAGTGGTTAATTTTTCTTTAATTTTATTGAACCTTATTACCCTCTTGGTCATTTCTTTTGTTATTTGGTACAACTTTTCCAGCCACATGTACTAGTCATGTACTTGGTTGAGTATGAAGCTCACGCATTCCACTTTGAAGAAATTTGGAATATCCATGGCATGAGTTAGGGTTGTGGCTTCCAATATTTTGATTTCCTTTTCACATGTTCCCTTTTTCTTGGATCTCCTCATATAAATTTTGATCATTTCATCTCCCATCTGTACTATATTTATCTTCAAATATTTGCCAACATCCTCTAGTAGTAGTACATTTCTTGGGAATGATGATAGGGCTTCGTTCATGTCTTTCTTGTCAACGATTAACAATAGTGTCTCATAGATAGGTGGTTCCTCATCATATCCATCCACCAATTCAATGTTGAATAGATCATTGTATTGTGCCATTAAGATTTGGTAACTTTGACTCTATCTCTTGATCTCTTGTATTGAGTAAAACCTAGGGTCTCAAAATCATTGTTAGCTTCTTACACACACTTTCTTCAAACAATAACCTTTTGATAGTTAGGGTTTCACAAGAAAAATCTCTATTGATCTCAATATTGTGAAAGTGACCTTTATTCAACAAGATACCTATTTATAGACCCGTCAGAAGATGTGGTGTTACACTCCAAATAGTAACCTTGTTTCTCACCTACCCTCGCCTTTTTGCAGTAAATGCATTCTCATGATCACTCCAACGATCATATTTTGAAGATAACATGTCTTTCACTTTTTGAGTGTGGCTCAACTGTTGCCTTTAGCATCATTTAGTCATGACCTACCATTTTGTATAAGGGGACTGATGCAAGACTCACCTTTCTTGTCTGGCCCCTATTAAGCTCATTGTTGCTTAATTTTATTGGGATGGCTAGCCACTTACTAATGAACTTGTTCCTTCTCCAATATTTATTCTAGTATTTTTTTATTGTTTCTTGATCCACACATTGATGAATTCCTTGTTGAATTAATTGATATCAATGGCTTTGTCTTTTCCTTTGTCTCCAATGTTGCACTATTTGGATCTTTATTTTACCCAATAGTTCTCTACTACATGACATGTCTTTTGACATATGTAGCATGTATTTCTTGTGTTGTTCCATGGTCTTGATTTCCTTTGTTCTTTCATCCACTACTTTCTTTGTGATGCAATGATTCTATCATTTCCACAGCCAAAACAAGCATATCTCATATTTAGAGGGGATGATTGGTGTGATCCAATGCTTGATCCACAGTTCCTTCCATTGTGACCATACATGTCACAATAGTAGCAATATTTTTCCCCTCTCATTTCATTTGTAAGATCTTTGCATTCATATGTTGTTTGCCCATATTAATGACAATTATAGCATAGTTTTCTATCTACATTGACCCTACCAATTGTTGATTGTCATCTATGCCAATGCTTATCTAACTTATGTCCTATTTTACCACAGTAAAGACAAGTGGGTTTGCTTGGTGACATACCTTTTTTCATCCTTACCTTTGTCCTTTGTGGTTTGTAAGTTGTTAGTCTTTGAGGATTCTCCTCTCTCATATGTATGGATTCCTTGGAATCATGGACCAGATGGGTTAGTTTCTCCTCTTTGAGTGTCTAATGTCTTTCCCTTATTTCAGTTGTTCTTGTTGAAAATAATTGGTTAATTATGTATTGTCTTTGATGTTACAAAAAATATCATATCTTTACTAGTTAGTGTATGTCAAGCTCACTTGGGTGATGAAGATAGCTTCCTGTGTTTGCTAGGTTCAGAAGACAGTGTCTACCAAGTTCACCCGAGTGTCGAAGAGAAGTTTATAGAAGTTGATTGTTAACTGAGTTCACTCAGGTAATAAAGGAATGTTGGATGGAACCAATGTTAACCAAGATCACTCAATTACCAAAGGAAGTTAGCGAAGATGCAGTGTTAACTGAGTTCACATGGTTAACATAGGAAAATCATTTATGAGTTAATGTATACTGAGAAGGGTTGGCTAACAAAGGATTTTCTTGTTTTGGCATATTGTGTTTATTGGATTTATTTTTTGCTTCTATCTGACTGAGGAAATGAATATTAATTATTCTAAATTGAATTCAAGCCAACTTGACAATGCATAAGGTATAAATATAAGGCCAATTTGAGGATTGAATGTGTGAGAGTATATGGAAGAATAGAAGATGCTTAG
Organism: Cupressus sempervirens; assembly: GCA_028749045.1. NCBI lineage: Eukaryota > Viridiplantae > Streptophyta > Pinopsida > Cupressales > Cupressaceae > Cupressus > Cupressus sempervirens. The sequence continues at coordinate 477,584,308 of CM053785.1, forward strand.
AAGAAGAGAATTAGAAGGATAAGTAGAATATCCTTGAGGAGCTGAAAAGATACATTTGATTAGGAAGGATCAAGTATTTCAACCAAAATTGAGATCTATAATTAGTAATTCAATTACATCATAAATCAGGTCATCTCATTGTTACTCTCTAACCATTGTAGCAGTGATTTAAATCTCTTAATAGAGTTGGCTTAACAACAATTTGAAATCCTCTAATAAGGTGGCATTTCTAGATTGAAGTGTCTAAAGACCTCTAACAAGGCCACTCCTAATAGGGTGATTAAATCCTCTAATAGGGTGACACCTAATAGTGTGTTTTGTAACTTTTAATAGGGTTGGCTCCTAATAGGACTCACTTTAGAAGAGTAAAAATTAGTAACTAGTTGCAATTGATGGTTTTTCCCAAATTGGGTTTCCACATTAAATCTTGGTGTCCCTTGTATTCATGCTATTTATTTCTTGTGTATGCAACTAAGTTAATTAAGGTTAATCATAGATAATATCCCAAGATTTGTATGTTAATAATTTTCCAAGTTATAGTTGTTATTTTAGTGGTTACCAAGTTACAACATATTATCTATATTAACCGAGTGCTTGTGTGTTTGTTAAGCAACAATATTTTTCAGTGAAGTTTTTGTTCTGTACTGACATCTAAGAAATATGGGATTTATTTTAGTGGTAACTAATTCACCCCTCCCCTCTTAGTTACTCCTCTTATATTTCCAACAATTGGCATCAAAGCTTTTGGTGCTTGTAGAAAAAGTTTCAAGGACCTAAGCTAAAGATCAAGATGTCTTACAAAAGAGAGATCTCCAAGCTAAACAAAGATAACTTTGAGTCATGGAAAAAGCTTATGAAGTTGCACCTAGCAACTATCACCAATTCAGGTTGAAATATTTATAAAATTCTTACAAGGCTCCTACTGGAACATTGACTATGGAGGAGATTGTTGAAAAGAAAAAGCATAGCATTATGATGATTGACATAGTATCAGCTCTTAACTATGTTGAATTTGATTAAGGCAAAGGATGTGCTACTGCTCATGATATGTGGACCAAACTAAATGATATTTATGGAGGTTATGATAATCTGAAAAGAGCCAAAGAAGAAAGCTTGAGAGGTCAGTTTGATTAGGTGAAGATGAGAGAGGATGAAAACATTGCAAAATGTGTTGAGAGAATCAAAGCTAGTGTCTATGCAATCAAAGCCTCTAGAGGAACAATTGAAGATGTTATAATGGTAAGCAAGGTACTCAAAACCCTTCTTCCTATATATGCAATCAGTGTATCTTCTATTCAAGAGATGAGATGTGATTCAAATAACAAGATAAATTTGGATGCTCTAGTTTGAAGATTGACCGCATTTGAGCTAGATAACTATGATAATTATACTCCTAGTTCTAGAAATCTTGAGTCTGCATTTGAAGCCAAATTATCACTTAAGAAGAAAGTTAAAAATTTTAAAGGAAAACAAACTAAAAGTGGAAAGGAAGCTAGTTCTGATAGTGATCTTGAAGCCATTGAAGCATTGCCTGTAAGAAGGTATCCCAAAGACAAAGGAAAGTACAAAGGTAAAATTCCTTTAATATGTGTTTCTTGTGAAGAGGTTGGTCACATTGTTGCAAGGTGTCCAAATAAAGAAAACAAAGATGAAAAGAAGCACATCAAGTACAAAGGCAAGAAGGATTTCAATAACTTCAAGGACTACAAAGACAAACGTAAGAAGTCTTGGTTTATGGAAAAATATAAAGATAGTAGAAAATGATGATGAAACAGTCTATATTGTTGTAAAAGATGAAGAAGATAAAATGACACTTATCTCTCATGTTAGAAAAAATGATACATGGATTTATTGATAGTGGTCACTTGCATCATGTGATTGGTGAAAAAACAAAGTTTGAACATATGGAACATTATGATGTTGGAAGTGTAAGGTTTGGAAAGAATGAACCATGTTGCATAAAAGGAAAAGATTGTATCTCACTTACCAATGAACTTAGATGTGATAATGATTATTGGGTTGAAGGACTAAAGAATAATCTACTAAGTGTGGCACAATTGAATAACATTAGATTCAAGGTAAAATTTATGAATGGGAAGGCCAAGATGCTAGATGGAAAAGGAAATCTAGTTGGGTCTAGTAAAATAAAAACTGTAACTTGGAAAATGCTTAATAGGAAAATCTTAGGATATTAAATGTGATTAACCTTAATTAACTTAGTTGCATACATATGAAAAATATATAATTAACACAAGTGACACCAAGATTTAACATGGAAACCCAATTTGGGAAAAACCACCAATTGCAACTAGTTACTGATTTTGACTCTTCTAAAGTGAGCCCTGTTAGGAGCCAACCATATTAAAAATTACAAAAAACACTATTAGGTGAGACCATATTAGAGGATTTAATCACCATATTAAGAGTGGCCTTGTTAGAGGTCTTTAGACACTTAAATCTAGAAATGCCACCTTGTTAGAGGATTTACAAATAGTTGTTAAGCCGACTCTGTTAAGACATTTAGATCACTACTACAATGGTTAGAGAGTAACACTAAGATGACTTGATTTTTCATGCAACTAAATTGCTGATTATAGATCTCAATCCTGGCTCAAATACTTCTTCCTAATCGAATGAATCTTTGTAGCTTCTCAAGGATATTTTGCTTATTTTTCTAATTCACTTCCTCTAAGCATCTTATATTCTTCCATATACTCTCACACATTCAATCCTCAACTTGACCTTATAGTTATACCTTATGCATATTCAAGTCGGCTTGAATTCAACTTAGAATATTTAATATTCATTTCCTCAGTCAGCTAGAACCAACAAACAAATCCAATAAACTCAATATGCCAAAACAAGAAAATCCTTCGTTAGCCGACCCTGCTTGTAATGCCTACCCCTAGTTGAATTTATATATATATATATATATATATATATATATAGAGAGAGAGAGAGAGAGAGAGAGTTATTTCAGTTATCTCATGATTGTTCGATGATGATATATATGTTCATGTAGTGACTTTCAATTATTTAATGATGTTAGTTAGATAAATGATTTATATGTGTTTTCTATGGATACTTACTCCATACTTGCATGTGTATGGTGTACATGTATGTTTTCTTTATGTTTGAAATTTCTAATGTGGTTGAGGAAGGGATTCATAGTCACCTACTAGTCAGGATCTACACGATGGACTACTTCCTACCATTGTCTATTTAGTTTAGAATATATGTGTATGTAAATGCATGGATTTTATGTAGATTATAGGTATCAAGTATCGACTTCCCTGAATTGCCAGATGAGCATACCCTATAGCAATATATCAATGGTAAGAGAGGGGAGATAACGCTTGAGCCTAAATCCTATCCCTAAGCCATTTGTCCTAAAAAGTAGGACAAGCAGCCGAGTTGTTTACCCTTTTGAATTCAATAAGTGACATAAATTTGTGATTATAACCCTTGAGTATGGTCTAGCTATCTGTACTTTATTATGGATTTTCATTTTTAGTCTTGTGGGTCTTTGGTTTATTTTCTGTTATAATTAAATCAAATTAAAATAATATTTAATGAGAATTTTATTAAGAAAATTCAATATTTAATTAATTGAGAAAATAAAATAAAAGAATTAAATTTAAAGATTGAGTTAAAGTCTAATTTTGGGCGTAATAATATTTATTTAATTTAACAATAATATATTTAGGAGTTCATTTTTAAATAAATGCTAAATATTATTATTACTTTACTTAATAAATATTTTTATCAAAAATTCTTCGAAAATTAATTAAAGAGAGAAAGCAAATTAATTTAATAAAGATATTTTAAATTGCAAAAAAGTGTTCATGTAAATGTACAAGATAATAGAATATTAAAAGAAATTGATCAGTGAGTTCCCTCGCATGATTGCACAATCAAAACCCCAAATTAGGGGAGAACTCTTTATTAAACATCTAGAGCTCATTTTGCAGGGGGGGGGGTTTTGGAGGAGCAATTTTCTTGGAATAAGGTTTTTAGAGGAAGGGAGATTATTTTTGCGTGCTCTGTACGTTTGTCATTTTTAGAATCAGATCTAGGTAGGATCTTGAAGGTTTATTCATATAGTAGTTTTTCGTTCTTTGAATTTATGTATTCTTCTTATATGTTGTGTTTTTGGTTTCAAAATGTTATTTAAGTTGAAACATTTGTAGAAAAATTCATTGTTCTTTGTTTCAAAATTATTTGTATTTGAATTGAAAATTGGAAACCCTTGTTCTATTAAAATTATAGAATTGTATTATGATACGTGTAGGGCTTGGTAAAAAAAATCATAAATATTTTATACATATGTGTTTGATTGTTTGTAATTCTCCTATCAGATCTAATGGAGAAATATTTTTTAGATATATATTGTTAATAACCACAGTAATAAATTATTATTTTGGTAATAATATTAAATCAGATTGGGACTCTTGGTTGTTTTAAGAAAGATGAAATAAACAAAATAGTTATGTATGGGAGGTTTCATGTTTCACATAAAAAATATACAAAAATAAAATAATATTGTGTTAGGGATCTACGATCTACAATTTGGTGTTGCGTTTGTTTTTGGTACTGACGAGAGGCAGTTGTTTGTTTTAATTTTAAAAAATAAATTTGAAAGAGGAATCAAGGCAATGACCTCCCCATTCCCCCTTCCCTTCTTCCTTTGGTCACTGCTACGAAGGCAGCCAAGGCTGCCTAAGCAACAACACTACCCAAATGTAGCCTGGCTAATGGGCCTTAAACATGTAAATATGGGGTTTGACTAAATTTTTTTTAAAAAAAATTTATTAATGTTTTTTAAAATTTTATAATAATTTTAATATATTATTTAAAATTATTAAATAATATTAATTATTATTATTATTATTTTATTAAAAGATTAATAATTATTTTATTAAGGATTTAATATAAGTTATTTTATTAATAAATAAATTATTATTATCTTTGGTAATTTAATGATTGTTGTTTTTTTTAAATAATTTTTGAATTAAAGATAAAATAAATAAAATTAATTTGGAAAGTAAAATTGAAGATTGTAATTGAGAAATTGATTGCTTTTAGTAAACTTGAATTTTTACTTGGTGGTGTAAATTAAATTTCAAAATGATTTCCAATAGTAGGGAAATTCTATTATTTTAAAAACTTAGTAACTATAATACTTTAATTAGATGAAAACTAAAACCCTATCTAATGATTTTTTTTTTTTAAGGCAAAAGTGGCAAGCTACTATAATATTTTATTAATCTGATTCAATGAGGTCAACTGGGAAAGAATCAGTGAAGAAAACCCAGCATTGTCCCTGATATATACATAGTTTTATATATTTTGAGCAGATAATTACAAAGGATGTATCAACTACCATCCATCAATGTATCAAAAACTGAATATCAACCTATCCAAAATCTATATCAGTTCGCAATTTTCAACACTTCAATATCCAATATAATAAGTTCCAACAAAAAGATCACAAAATCAAAAAAGGCTTTCTTTCATTCTTCCATGTCATCATAGCCACGTAGAAACTTGCTTTCAAAATCCAGCAAGCCCTCCAAAACAACATGATTGCTACCTTCTAAAGAACCATGCCCACCATGCCAATCCCCACTATAGTCAATAATAGGCCCCCAGCCCGAGCATGCTTGAGAAGTATTGTGTGACCAACCCGAACTAGCATTACAGTTAAACACTGATCTCCAAGCATATTGATCTTGAAGCTGCAAATTAGCATGGCCCCCACTTGGCCCCTGAAGGTTTTATTGATTAGAAACCCTTTGTAAGTCAATTAGGGCATTACCCACCTTCCTTATTCTTTCCTCAAACTAAAAACCAAGAGATCGAGAAGCTACTTATAGCGAATTCTTCATGTGGATGGAACTACAATTTTCAATTGATTTCTTAATAGCTTCAAATACTACAAAGCATTCATGCTTATGCAAAATCTATGAATGAGAAAACAAGCCTCCCACTAATGCCATGTCATTCCAAAGATCATAGTGTTGCATAGCTAATAAGAGTTTATTATCAGCAAGGAAACTACTACGAATTACCTTTTGAGGCAAATCTTGAAGCAAAATAGGAGATTGCATGAGATCCATCGCATTTGAGAGGAATATTGAGACAAGCTATGAAGGATAGAGAAATAGGAGCACCAAGGGAGTCACCAATTCTTCACCTATGACATGACAAATGGCTCTCCTTACTATTGGAGAATGGATGACAAACATAATGTCGAGCACCACATCAGAAATGTCACTGGGCAATACACCTTCCTCCAAACTCTGTGAGATCCATATACGAAAGTTCTTTGGCATTACACCATCATGCAATTTATAGCACAAATCGCAGGTAGCAGCAATATCCCAACCACAATGCATATTGAAGCACAAATGCCAACCAAAGCCATGAAGAACTGAAGATGAATGACAATTGCAGACCCAAGCTATGAAGAACTATAGTAGACCGCAGGTAGGAGATGAAATAAATGATGCACAAACCTCTGTCTGTGAATCCAAGGCTGAAAACTGTCGTATACCATGTGAGAACACACACAAATTCTATCCTCTGAAAGACTTTCTTTAGTACATTCAAAACCTCACCATAATGTCGTAAAGATTGCCACACGAAGGAGGATCAATTCACAATATGCAAACTAGGAGTCGTAGGTACATAATATGAAATGTAATGAACATTTCATATTCCCTCAATCTAAACAACTATTAATTTCTGACAAAACCAAATAAGCAATGTGATCCTCGATCTTGTCAAGTTTTAAATTCTTACCATCCCATGTATGTAGGGTGTTCAAAAAAAGATATAAGAAAACACTACCCAGCGGACTTATCTTTTTCTCAATTATGGATACATGTTGAAATGATGAAATCAACAACCCATCACAGCCCAAATTCGAAACAAAATCCGCAACTTGGTTTCCTTCCCTATATGTATGTAAAATACAAACATCCATGCACTTATTGAGGAGCCTCCAGATTTGAGTAAGAATATATTTTAACTTCCAAGATAAAATAGTCCTATGAATACATGCATTTATAATGATAGAGGAATCCCCTTCAATATGTAGCAAATGAAAATTACCTTGTTTTGCTAAAATAAGACCAGCTAACAGAGCTTGTGCCTCTGCCATGTTATTTGTATTAATAGGCAAAGGAGATGTTGTAATTTCCACAACATCTCCATTTGAATTTCTGATGCACGCACCAAAACTAGAGGGGCCAGGATTACCTCTTGATGTGCCATCAAAATTCAATTTCCAATATCCCTCTTGAGGTGGCCTATGTAAGGAAACTCAGGTGCGGAAACAACTTCCTACACTAATCTCTTAAGAGAAGTATGGTGCAAATCCTATTAAAATATTTTACACTTACAAATTCAATATCATGTAAACAACAATATTTTAGCCAAGAAAGCATAAAGAAAATAGACAGAGAAAGAAACACATAACACAAAGATTTGCTAGTGGGGAAAAACCTTTCGGTAAAACAACCCCGCCCCTCCAGAACCTGCACAATGTATTATCTTCAACACAAGGTTACAATACACTTGCAATGCAAGTTCAACAGCGACAACAGAAGACACAGTAGCAACTCACAGTACCAACAATACACTTTTTCGCATACATCCTCTTCACAACCCTAAAAATGCTTATAACATGCGCTTCACTTTTAGGGCTTCACCTAAAGGTAACTATATTAGGGTTTTACCATTCTCTGAGAAAATAGGAACCCTAAAAAAATTTTTAAGGCGATGCCTCAAACCCCACTATTGGGGTAGAGTGTATAGTACTCAAATTTATTAGTTGCCACATGTCTTCACCTGTCATTGAATCTCCCTAACATAGCTCTTGCATGTCATAGGAATTTGTCATAACCGTTTTAGCTATGATCTCCTTATACACAATTCAAGATGTTGACACATCAACATTATTTGCAAGAAATACATTTTACAAAACAAATAATAAGAATAGGAATTATCCAAGGTTGAGACACCTTATTCCTAACGGCTTCCATCCTATTTTCTTATGGGATACTAATGAAGTGGAAGAATTACCAATTTTCCAACCATCTGGAATGAATAAGTGTTTCCAACTTTTAATAATTTGAGAGTCCCAAGAAGTAGCAACATGATTAAATTTTGTCTTTTTCAAACTTGAATTAGTCACCTCTGAGATAGATCTTTCAATACCCTCCAAAACCATTTCTAAGGTATGACTCTCTTTTCTGAAAATGTGTTTGTTACGCTCCCACCAAATAGCCCAAAAAACCAAAGCCAAGATACATTTCCAAAGATTTGCAAATAATGATTTGGGATAAAGGATTGGCCAAGCTTGAAAAAGTTTCCATAAATTATTTTGGAGAGGAGTACTATAATATAGCTTATTTAATACAAAACTCCAACATTGATAAGAAAATGAGCATGAGACAAAAAGATGGTCAACTGATTCTTCATACTCATCACAAAAAATACTGTTAAAGGAGGAGGCAATGTGCAATCTAGTCAAAATCCTATGTTTTAGTGCAAGCCAAGGGAAAAAAAGCTTGCCTTTGGAAGCACAATATGATTCCAACAAAATGAGATTTCCCTATAGGTAACTTTATGTGAATCATTTTGCTGCAAAATTTTATAACCCTCTTTTACCGAATAATTACCATCCTTAGCTAGGACCCATAAAATCATGTCCTGAGTTCCAGAAAAGAAGACTTGTCTAGAAGACAAAATATCTTTGAATTGTCTAATTTCCTAAGATGAAGGTGGTAAAACCATCAGATCCTTCCAACACACTCTCCCTGAGAATTCACAAACATATGCCACATACTGATAAAGGTGAGTACCCTAGTGTAGTTCTGACACTTCCATGATATTTAGAGAAATCAAATTGTTGGAAAGCAAAATTTGACCATTCCAAGAATCTCTCCAAAAGTTAACACTAGTACCATCATTAACTTCCCAAGAAATATAATTAACCACATATTACGAGAAGTTGTCATGAAATCCCATATAACCAAACCTTTAAGAGGATCCAAAATAGAAAGAATTCTAGAGGGATCATTATTATCCAGGTACTTTTGTTGAATAATTTTGCATCAAGTGGATTGAGGTTTAGTGTACATTTGCCAAACCAATTTCCCATCAAATGCTTCATTTCTTTTAGCAAGGTCATGCACTCCTGCCTCTCCAACTACTGGAATCTCTGACATGTCATGTAATGAAATAAGCGGGATCTTGCAAGAATTATCCATATTACCTGTCCATAAGAAGCCCTTAATCATTTTCTGAATTTGAACCAAAATTTTGTGGGGAGCTTTAAGAATAGCAAAAAAGCAATTTGGAATTGCAGCTAATACTATTTTAATCAGCAGTACTTTCCTAGCCAAGGACAACCATTTGACTTTCTAAGCTGTAATTCTGCTCTGAATGCGTTGAATGATAGAAGACCAATATGAAGATTTGTTTGAACCCATAAAGAAAGGGATGCCCAAATATATAGAAGGTAAGAAATCTTCTGAGAAGCCCAATATATGCTTAATTTTATTAGAAATCACTTTGTTTGTATTTAAAAAGTAGATTTTTTTATTTTTGAGCATTAATGGCTTGACCTGACATTGTTGAATACAGACTGAGAACATGAAGAATATGCCTAGCTTCCTACACATTTGACAATCCAAATAAAAGTGTATCATCTGCAAAAAGAGAATGTGTTATAGCAATGTTTGTACCTGAGATAATAGCACCATGCCAATTGTTGAGCTTATGTTGATGTGAAATGGTCTTGCTAAAGGCTCCAACCATAATGATGAAAAGAATTGGGGATAGAGAGTCTTCTTGTCTGATCCCTTGAGTAGATGAGAAGAAGCCCACAGGTTTACCATTTATTAGTACTAAAAACCAAGCACCCGAGATACATGCCTTAATCCATTTGTACCAATTTCTTGAAAAAACCCATTTTGGAAAGCACTTGCAGCAAAAATTTCCAACAAACCCTGTCATAAGCTTTCATCATATCGAGTTTTATTACAAAGTTTGAGGACTGATTTGAATTTATAGAATGTAGAACCTCATGTGCCACTATAGCCCCTTCCATAGTCTCCCTACCTGGGACAAATCCACCTTGTTCAGGAGAAATAATGCAAGGGATAAGATGTTAGTAAAACTAAATAGTTTTCATTTCCAAGTATAACAAATCCACCTTGATTATATATTGAATCTATTGTCTTGAAAACCTATAGTGAAATTTGAACTTGTGAGTTTTCCAAAACCTAATAAATTATGAAAAGTTACTATTGCATGTGATGTATGCGATGTGTAGTTTACTAATATTTGGGTTTCAGGGTTGACTTAGCTTTGACCAAATCAGGATGTTACTAAAGGCTTGGGGGTTTGTTATGTGATGTCATGATGATGTTTTTGAATCTGATCTTTTATACCCAACCTTGGTAATGTGTCATGTGTTTCTATGAGGAGTTTGATCTATTGGTGGTTATTGATTTCTAGTGTTCTTATGTGGAACTAAGGTGAACGATGTATCTCTTCTGATATAACCTTTGAGTCTTTGATCAGTTGTTTTTGGATGCTTTCCAACTGCTTGTAAAGGACTGAGGTATTATTGTGAATTTTCTTTTGATGCTTTCCAATCACTTGTTTAGGGCTGAGGTGAAAATAGTGATTCTTTGATTGTGTTTTATATATTAGCCTAGGGTATGTAATCTATATGTGATGTCGGGAAGTGGCTTGCAATGAAGGCTGAAGCCCTAAAGTGGTTGTGGGTGTAACCCATTTTAAGTTGTTTAATAAGTGATAACATTACATTAAATGAGATTAAAATGAATTAATAAGAATCTTTTCTTTCCTTGCCCATGCCTTGAGTGCTAGTATAGACTAGGATGGGAGTAGAGAGGATGCTTGTTTGTGACCTTGCTTCATTAGTATGCATTGTCAGTATGAAAGGATACTAGTGCCACATAGAGTCACTAGGGGGCTAGAGTATTAAAAGACTAGCTGAGTAACCTTAGGGTTGGCTCATGCGATGACACTTTCCCACTTGCATAGTAGATTCCCTATATGTCTTTGTTTGCCTCCAGGTTTAGATGTCACTTGTGTCTTGGTACCTTTGAGTTAGATTGCTTTTAGATTTTCCTTAACTTAGATGTTGGATTTGACTTTTGGGGTTATTATCCTATTTGGGACTTGAGACTATCTCCTCAGTGCGGTGGGAGTGGACCTTTTTGGGTCACCATGAGGTCGGGTGGTAATGCTTTTTACTTTTACAATTGAGATCTATCAGTTTGATATCATGGCTGGAGTTCTATGTTCTACATTTCCTTTCATTCTATTCTTCTGTATTATGATGAATGGTTATACCTATTGTATCATATTTTATTTCATGGATCTTAAAGAGATGATGTAATCTATTTATGATGGTTGTTATGTATGTGAATTAATCCTTCTACTATTATTTTATCTCTTGTTATTATTGCTTGTGCTATTTTATTATTGTTGTTGTTTACTATCTTTTTAAAAAAATGTTTGACAAACTTAGTGAAACTTTAGGTTAATTTCTTTTAGGTTCCCTCACGGGGCATTACACTGCTCGGTATACACTAACTCAGAAATGATTTTCCTATGTTAACCAAGTGAACTCAGTTAACACTGCATCTTCGCTAACTTCCTTTGGTAACCAAGTGAGCTCAATTAACACTGGGTCCATCAAACATTCCTTTGTTATCTGAGTGAACTTGATTAACACTCAACTTCTGTGAACTTCTCTTCGACGCCTAAGTGAGCTCAGTAGAAACTATCTTCTAAACTTAGCAAACACCGGAATGCTTGGCAGACACAGGAAACTGTCTTCATCACCCAAGTGAGCTCGGCATACACTGACTGGTAAAGATATGACATTTTGTGTAACATCAAAGATAATATAAAAATAACCAATTGTTTTCAACAATCTCCCTCTTTGGCATTGATGGCAACACAACATCTCATAATACAATGAAATTTTAGAGAAAAATAAATTAAGGAAAATATCCTTAGTTTCATTTTGATTCTCATCCATGAGAACTCCCTCTATATGTGTAAACTCCTTCTTCCTTAAGTTTCTCCCTTTCTCAAGAAACCTTGTCTTCAACATCTTCTTCTAATAGAAAACTTTCCTTCTTTGATATCAGACCAAGTTCTTCCACTTTGACATCTCTGCAAATTCTCCCACATTACAAAACTCTCCCCTTTATAAAATTTTTGTGAGTATGACAAAAAACTCCCCCACTTTGACATCTTATGCCAAAGATAGTATTCAGTTAATAGCAATGTACCTCATGTACTGATTCGTATGCAATCTTCCCTTTTCAATACCACATCAACTTGACCGATCTTGAACATGCACTAGTTGGTGCATCACTAAACTTCATTTAATGAGCTTCAAATAGGGGAATAACCCCATAGATAATATCCTAAGATTTTCACGTTAAGCATTTTCCAAGTTAGAGTTGTTATTTCTGTGGTTACCAAGTTACAATATATTATTAGTATTAATCGAGTGCCTGTGTGTTTGTCGAGAAACAATATTTTTTAGTGAAGTTTTTGTTCTATACTAACATCTAAGGGATCAGGGATTTATTTTAGTGGTAACTAATTCACCCCTCCCTTCTCAGTTACTCCTCTTATATTTCCAATAGTTCTCCCATGTCCTAACAAGTCTATTAAACTCTTCTTTCACTACTCGATGTTCATGTATCAACTATCAAATTTGTCCCTCCATTTGTATGGCTTCTTCAGACAGAATAATGATTTTTTTTGTCTATTCATGATCATGCTCCTATAGTATTTTTTTTCTTTCTCTACATACCTATGCTCTTCAATCATGAGAGCTATTTCTTTTTCTTTTTCTTTTACCAAATCTTCAGCTCATTTTTGAACTTCCTGAGATAGTCTTAGTTCTTAGTAGGCTTCCTCTCTGGCTAGGATAGCACTTCCTTTCTCATCCATAGATTCACCGAATCTTGTTGTAGAGTGTTCTAGTTCTTTCTTCAAAACCTTGATTTTTTTTATTTAGCTTGTCATTCTCTACCATGAGTTCTAATATAGCTTCTTCTAACTCTTTAGAGAAACTTTCTTCCTCAAGTTTCTCTATTATTTCTTGACTTTCTCCTATCATTTTCATTAGCTTATTTTTCTTGGCTAGGTATTCTCTCAATCTATATTTCAACTCTTCAATTATGTCTAATGCTTCTTTGAGCTATCTCCTGATTCATGCAATTGGATTTTTCCCTAATTCGTTGGACTTATCACTATTAGGGTCTGGGATCTGATATAAATTGTTGATCCTAATAGGTACTAACAGGGGGGTGAATCAGTACCTTTACTTTTTGAAATTCTACTAGTCAGTCTAATGATCCTTTGTACACACTTAGTTATTACCTATTTAACAATTAAATAAATGAGTAAAGATGAGTAGTAAAACCATAAAATATTTTGGACATAAGCATACATCAAAACCCTTGATGAGAGGATGAAAACTATAGTGGAAATAATATACCCACTAGCCTTTCCTTGCAAGTAAATGGGTGCTTGGTTAAGAACTTACATTTGTTCCTTCTGAGAACACATCCTATTAGGAATGTTGGTAGCCTACTAGGATACAATCATTTTGTTAAGACTACCTCATTAGAAGATTTAGATCCCTTTTTAAGAGATACTTTTTTAGAGGATTTAGATGACTTATTACAAGTCTACCTGGTTAAGGGATTACAATAGATGCAATGGTTAGAGAGAATACTAGAGTAATAGATCTGAGTATCTAGCACACCTTTCTTGATAAATCCTCTGCTTTGGTTCCTTGAAATGCTTTAATCTTATATTTATATGTGGAAACCCTCGATGAGAGGATGAAAATCACAGTGGAAATAATCTACCCACTATCCTTTCCTTGAAAGTAAAAGGGTGCTTGGTTAAGAACTTACAATTGTTCCTTCTGAGAATGGATCCTATTAGGAATGTCAGTAACCTACTAGAATAAAATACTGTTAAGACTACCTCGCTAGAGGATTTAGATCCCTTTCTAAGAGATACCTTGTTAGAGGATTTAGATGACTTATTACAAGTCTACCTAGTTAAAGGATTACAATAGATGCAATGGTTAGAGAAAAAAACTAGAGTAATATATCTAAGTATCTAGCACACCTTGTCTGGTAGATTATTTGCTTTGGCTCCTTGAAGATGCTTTAATCTTCCACTACTATTTTGGCTTGAGTTTGACTTCCCATGTGCTCTACCTCTCCTCCTTCCGTGCACTCTGCACTCACTTGTTTGTTGCTCTCTTTTCACAACTACTACCTCTATTAGATTCTCTTGTTTATACAACTATAGCAATAGTAACATCCTTGCCTCTTTCACATTATATTCTTCTTCTCTCTCTCTTGCCAGATCTTTCTCTCTCTTGCACTTTTTATGTTAAGTCTTTCCTTATAAATCACAATCTCTTATTACAAATGAAAACCCTAAAAGTTATCTTTCTCAAATTTTTAGTTTGAATTTTGAGATGCATAGTGATCATAATTACAAGACACCTATGACTTCCTATCCATAGATGCCTATGTTTATAGGCCAGCTTGATCACCTGCACACCTACATCTAGACTTGTGACCAAGTGAGCTTAATTTGCATTCTACCGCACCACTTTGATACATGTATTATTGTGTTTAGACCTTCCCTTGTATTTTTACATCAATGGCGACTGGACTACATCCATTCCTTGTTTCAGACTTCTCCTATATTTTGTTGTCTTGACCAGTAAGCTAGTATATTGGTAGTTGTTTTTGTAACATTTTTGTGACTTCTTGTTAAACAATTATCAATCAATGATAAGGCTTTCTTCTAATTTATTTTTTGAGTTCATCACTCATCATTTTCCCAGTTGATGTAACTTAGTGCAACATCTTCCACTTTTCTTGCAATCTCATGATTAACACTGAGTAGCTAATTTGTCATATCATATTGGTTTGTGCCAACCTTTAAATTTAAACATCTTTTTCATCTAGTCTTACAATCATTTTCCTTCTCTCATTTTCTATCATTCTTTTTTCATCATCAATTTTTCTCTTTTGTTCCAAGACTTCACACATTCTCACACATTGAGTTACTTATTCCTTCTTTAGTGAATCAACCTAATAAGTTAGGGTTTTGTTCTTTTCCATTAGATCTTATATATTAGCTTCAGATTCATCAGAAAAAGCTTCCCTCTTATTATCCTGAAAGTTATTCAACCTATTCTTGAGTATCCTTCAGTTGATGAGAAAACTTCGTCTTGCTTAGTGAGCACTTTAGCTTCTATATCACTTTACCAATCTATTCTTTTTCAAGCTCCAGTTCTATGTTCAAGTTCTCAATCATCTTTTCATACCTATAGCTTTCCACCTCTCTAGATCTTTTCTATCAAGTGGTTAGAATTATAAATAAGAGATTGGGCTCTGATACCAATTGTTGGAAAGCTAAGGTTTTGAGGGGGTTAATCAATGTCTTCTAAAACTTTAACCCTAAATCATGTTTTACCCTTTGAACATACAATCTTACTTTGCATGCATAATCTTAATAGCTTATTGTTGAATAAACTAAATAACTTCAATATATAAATATATCACATGGATGAACACATTTGACACATGGTTTTGGTCACATATAAACCCATGGTTAGAGGAAAAATTGTGGTGGGTATGGCACCCATAACCCTTCATTATTACAACATAAAGGTTGCTTAGTTAGAGCATACTAAAGTATAACTTCTAGTGACATTACCATGTTAAAGATAATACAATAAGACCTGCTAAAGTCTACCTTTCTAAAGGATTTCACAACACTCTTCAAGTGTGCACTCTATTAGGAGATTTTACAAATAAAAACTTGTAAAGGCCTATCAAATCTCTTGGGATTTAAGAATACAATAGCAACAAATTTTTCCTATAATAATTGATATGTAATAGTATATCTACCTAAAAGATAGGTAAAATCATTTATGTACTTTGCAGTCTCATCATCTTCCTCAATATGATTTCACCAACATCGCTTCCTTCTTTGTTTGATAGCACTATCTACCTTATCTCTATTCTTTTCTCATTCCTTCTGTTGCGCATGCATCATCATCATCATGAACTCTTTCTTAATCAATCTTTATATAGAAACTCTTATACTTGACCTAATTAGGGTTTTGATACTTTTAGAGTGCTTGGATAATCGTATCAACAATCTATATTCATTCCCTCTTACCAATAAACATTGCTTTATTTTCATTGGTCTATACAATTTCCTTGGGATCCATAAAATCATGCTTCAATCCCAATACATCTCACCAAACCTTCTGCTCGCTCTTTGTAAACCGTCTTTTATCTCAATAGGATTCAATCACATAGTATTTTGTGAGTTTACAAACTTTGATGTTAATCCTATATCACTCGGTAATGCTTGTTGATTTTATTGGTTAATATGCTATCCCTCTATAGTATGATATGCTCAGTGATCTCTCTGCAACATTATAAACTTGACAATATTTGTGCTCGATAAAAATATATTGTTTGGTATCCATATTTGTTTGGTAGTTGTATCCTTGTTCAGTGTCTCTCTCTACTTGATATCAAGGTTCACCAAGTTGTTTCTTCAACATAATTTTGCACTAATCACAACACTTAATGCATTTAGGAGTAACAGGAATAAGTACTCAATAAAATCTATCCAATTATTATAGATTTGAAATATTTTTAGTTCATCATGTACATATTTTTTGACGTGAATCAAATGTAGTTTTGTTACCCAAAATAAACCTTTGAATTGGACATTCATTAAAAATAGCAATTTTTTTTGTAATGGTGGGATAATCATAAGAGGCTCTATGTTCGGTGGGTGGTTAGGGTAACTCTCCCCTAGCTCATGTTGTTCTCGATGTTTTGGCAGCGCTTGGTATTTTGGGTGAGTGAGGGTATTTTGAGGGATTTATCCTTTGTCATTCACAGGGGTGATACTACTACTTTCCAGCTGGGGT
Organism: Cupressus sempervirens; assembly: GCA_028749045.1. NCBI lineage: Eukaryota > Viridiplantae > Streptophyta > Pinopsida > Cupressales > Cupressaceae > Cupressus > Cupressus sempervirens. The sequence continues at coordinate 477,601,370 of CM053785.1, forward strand.
TGGACATTTTTGGGGGTTTGTAGTGGGTTGACAGTGTAAAGTAAAGATTTTTGCATTAGGACTCGACTCCTTGCCTCCTAGGTATACTAATTACATGTCTTTTTATTGCTTGGTTTTTTGGTGTGTGGGGTGGAGGTAGTGTGGGTTCAAATTATTGTGAAACATTTGCACCCATTGCTAGATTGTAGTTGTTTACATAGTAGGGCCTAGAGTTTCTTTTGCATTTGTGAGAAAAAATAGTTCTTCTCCAACTATGCATGCAATGCGATTTGAATTGTTTTATATGGGGGAAATCTCCAAGCTGAAAAAAGTTAATTATTGTTTTCTGCGTAGCCAAAATCATCATGTTCTGGTCATTCCTCCAGAGGCATTGATGGGGGACATTGAATACTGGACTAAGCATGCCCTGATATGAAAACTTCTTGGAATTTGTATATCCTTATCAATTCTTGAGGCATGGATTCATCATTTGTGGAAGGTTGAAGGAGATATGGAGATCATGTTGGCTAGGAATAGCTACTTTTTGTTGTTTTCTCATGCATATCTAATCATGATCGTGTTTTTGAAGGTGGTCCTTATTTTTACAACCATGTGGGGTTATTTGTCAAACCTTGGCATTCCAAATTTAATTCTACTAAGGAGATCCTTTCAAAAGTGTAAGTGTGAGTTTGCTTGCCTCGCCTTCCCCTTGAATTTTGGGGAGAAGACATTCTTCGTCAAATAGTTGCTTTTCTTGGTAAGATAGTTGTGATTGTGTATCAATCCCTTGATAAAAATGTTATTTCTTTTGCCAGATTTTGTGTTGAAATTGATTTGAATAACCCATTACCATATTCTTTAGAAATTTGTCTTGGGTCTTCTTCCTAGATGCAACAATTGGATTATGAATCCCTCTGTTTCTGATGTTAGATATGTCAAGAGTATGGTCACTTATAGTACTAGTGCCCTCAAACCTCAACTTCTAAGGAAAATGGTTTTTTTGTTGACAATGGGGTGGCCAAATAGGTACTATAGATAAAGAAAGCTTGGATGGATAATATAGCTAAGGGGAAAGCTCAAGTAGTTAACAATGGAAAACAAAAGACTCAATTGAATGATGTTGGTTTAGATAAGGATGGTTTCACCCCTTCTCATTCATGAACCAAGGAGTGTGGCTAGAAGAGGCCCTTGAAAGATCAACAACCTGATTCTGGTTTTAATCAATTTGATGTGCTAGATAGTGTGGTCTTAAAAGAGGGTATTTCTTTGAGTATATCTTTGGATCTAGTGTGCTCAAATGGGGGCCAACTAAGATCCCTATAGCTCCTGATTATGAGGCTTTGGTGACTCCTATAGTGCCTCATAATGGCATTGTTTTAGAGGAATTGGTTAAGGATGTGTTGGCATCTAGTAAGGGTAAGGGAACTCCCCTCCCTTTGGGTTTAATGCAAAGACATTTTAAGAAGTTTTACTTTACTCATCTAAAGTGTGGGCATAAAAAAGACTAGGGGAAGATCAAGATTGTTGGAGATATGTTTATAGTGTTTGGGGCTTTGAAACCCTTAGATGTGCATTTCTCCCACTCTACTCAATGATGATTATCCTTTCATGGAATGTTAGGGGGCTGAATAGCATCCTTAGATAAAAGGCTATTCATAATTTGGTGATTGATCACTCTCCAAATGTTTTTTTATCCAAGAGACTAAACTCTCAATGGAGTCTATGGTTAGATATGCCTTGAGTATTTGGCCTCATGGGAAATTCCAATGTCTTGGGGCTTTGGGGAGTGTTGTTTGTTTTTTATATCTTTTGGGACCCACAAAAATTTATCCCCTTGGTTGGGTGTTCTCTTGCTCATCTCTTTCTATGGCGGCCTCTTCCTTGGAGTCTAGTGAAGTGATCTTGATTACTAAGGTCTATGAACTTGTTGATTTTTTGGATAAGGTGAAACTTTGGATGTATATCTATGTTAGAAACTTTCATCCTTACCATCCCTGGTTGTTAGTAGGAGATTTCAATTCAATTTTAAGCAAGGTGGGTTGGCCTGGTTGGGACCTTCCTCTGATCTTCTTTGCCAAAATATATATCTTTTACATCTTTTTGATGTTAAGCCTATTAATGGTCTCTATACTTGGAATATTAGAAGGATTGGGGTTCATGTTATTTTAGAACATTTGGATAAATTTCTTGTTTCTTGCTTTTGGGCTAGTGGCGCCCTCACTCTCTCTTCAAAATTGATTGGAGGGGATCTGATCATTGGCTAATAAATTTTTTTTCTCCAAGGGTGATTATTCTAAAGAGTCCTCTATTTAAGTTTCAACTAATGTGAATTTGAGACTCCTCCCTTCACGATCTTATGTCTTGATGGTGGAGAGACGGTGCCCCTACATATGGCACTATTATGTTTTCATTCTCTAAAAAGATTCAATATGTGAAGTGATAACCTAATAAATGGAATAGAAAATATTTTGGGAATCTTAATTCCATAAAGAGGCTTGCTCAAGATCATCTTGATGTCATAACTAGGCAGATTAGGGATCTTGGTTTCTCTAAGGATCTTGGTGAAGCTAAATCCCTTGCTTCTAGAGATGTGGAAGAATGGGAACTTGGGGAAGAAATTAACTGGAAGCAAAAGGCCAGAGTTGATTGTCTCCAGGAAGGTGATAAAAACACTATCTTTTTCCACAAAATTGTGCAATCTTGTCAGAATCGGTGTTATGTTTGTTATTTGGTTAATTCTGAAGGTATTTAGTTGTCTTCCTTGTTAGTTTTGTTCAAGTAGGCTTCTCGGTACTTTTCTACCCTCTTCTTTGTGGATTCTCCTCTCACTAACAATGAAGAAAATATTTTTTTGTCTTGCATTTACTCCCTTATTACCTAGGAAATGAAAGATTATCTCATGTGTCTGATCTCTTTGGCTAAGTTGGAGGAGATGGTCTTTGATATGCTTAAGGGAAAAGTTCTTGGTCCTGATGGCTTTCCAGTTGAATTCTTTCAAGAATTTTGGGACATCATTAATCAAAAAATTTTGGAGGTGGTTAAGGAATCACATTCTAGCAAGCAGATGTTATATGCATTGATTTCTATTTTCTTGGCTCTTGTTCCAAAAAAAGAGGGGGCTAATCAATTAAAGTTTTTAGACCTATTGCTCTCTATAATGTAGTTTTTAAAGTGATTACTAAGTTGATTGTTGAGAGACTTAAAAAGTGGCTTCCCATTATTATCTCAGAAGAACAAGGAGGTTTTGTTGTAGGAAGACAAATTTTAGATGGGGTGGTTATTGCTGTTGAAGCTATTCAGTCTATAGCTAGCTCAAGGGAGTGATCTATGTTTATTAAGCTAGATATGGCTAAGGCCTATGATAGAGTTAAATGGAGATTCCTAAGGAATGTTCTTGTTACCTTTGGCTTTAGCACAAAATGGGTGAGCTGGACCATGAGATGTTTGACTTCTACCTCATTCTTTGTTCTTCTTAATGGTCAACATTCCCAATTAATTGGTGCTTCTAGGGGTCTCCGCCAAGGTGATGCTCTCTCCCCCTATTTTTTCATTATTATGGATGAGGGCTTGGGCATATTCATTAAGTATTGGGTGACCTAGAACTCAATTCAGGGATGACATTGGGATAATGGATTACCTTCTCTTTCTCACCTTCAATTTGTTGATGACTCTACTCTTGTAGGAATTGCTCAGGTAAATGAAGCTGAAGCCTTTCGATATATGTTGGATATTTATTTGGTGGCATCAAGCAAAAGAAGTTAATGAATACAAATATTCTATATATTTCTTTAACACTCCTGAACCTATTCAGCAGAGGATTGCTAATATCCTAAGGTTTCAGATTGGGTAGCTCCCTTTGACTTACCTCAGCATCCCCATCATTGTTTCTAGGTAGCCTCAACTCTTCTGGCAGAATTTGATTATCAAGATTCAAAAAATGTAAATAATTAGACTCATAGATGGCTCTCTACTACTGCTCTTTTTACCCTTCTTCAATCTGTTATTCAGGCTCTCCCTATTTATAGAAGCATGGTTCATGTTGCTCCTGTTTACTTTCTCAAGGAATTTGATGCTCTTTCTCAACATTCCTTTGGATTGGTAATTTGTGTAACTCTAAATGGAGTTTGATCAATTAGGAGACTATTTTTCGGCCTAAGAAGGAGAGTGGTCTTGGTCTCTGATCTACTATCATGAGTAGCCAAGCTTTGGCTGCTAAGCTTTTTTGGAGATGGTGCTCTAGACAAAATCAACTTTGGGCTTGTATAATTACTCATTAGTATTTCAAAGGTGTTGGTCGTTGTTCTATTTCATCACTTCCTCTTGAAGGTCACAACTCTATGATTTGACATACTCTCAAGACTAGTGCTTATTTAGTTGAGAGGGGCCTTTTCTAGATATTTAAGGGAGGCTCTAAGGCTTTGTTTTAAGGTGATGCTTGGGATGGTTATCCTCCCATCTTATCCATGTACCCTTATCTTCAGACTCTATGTGATTCTTTTCTTGTTATTGGATGGGATAAAGTAAAAGCATTATAAGACTCCTTATCAGTTGGGCTTTGATGTTGGTTATAGATGGAAGCACTCTTCAGATTGGCCTCTTGGGGGCTCTAAGGTGGACCGTAAGGAGTTGTCTTGGCTTTTGGCCTCTAGTGAGTGCTACTCTCTTTTGGGACCTGATATTTGGCTTAGGGTGGTACCTTCTCTAGTAAATATTTTGTTTTGGTTGGATATCAAGAGATTACTACACAATTTTTATGGGATGTTGAGGTCCCCTGGTGGAAACAAGTTTGGAATAAATTCTATTGGGCCAAATGTAATTTCTTCACGTGGCTCACAACCAATGTCCTACATGGGATAATCTTTGTAAACATGGATTTCAAGGCCCCTCAATTTGTGTGTTGTGTGGTAATGGGGAGGAGTTTGTCTCTCATCTTTTCTTACATTGTTCTTTTTCTAATCAATTATAGCACCTTCGGTGGAGTGCTTGGGGTTGTTCTTGTCGGCATGCTTGCTCCCTACCTGAGTTTTGAGAGTGCCCCCACCAAGGCATTGATACCATGGATATATGGTGGAAGATTTCTCACTCTCTTCAAGAAACTATTCAGGATAAGTGCGTGCTAGTTGGGGGTATGGATCCGAGTGATCTTGTTATATGTAATCGCCTCAATTTTCATCTTCAAATTGAGTTCCCAAGGGCAGTGGATCAATGGTGTCATAGTGTGCCCAATCATCCTAGGTGGCAAGGGAAGCAACAAGTGAATTGTGGGGGGCATTGGAGTCCTCCTCCTAGAGTTCTTAAAGTCAACATTGATGGTTCTTCCCGAAGGAATCCTGGTCTTGCTGGCATTGAAGTTGTAGCTCACTACAACTCTAGAGAAGTTCAATTTCTTTTCTTAGTGCATAAGGGTTGTCATACTAAAATTCTCATGGAGGCTCTAGCAATTTTATATGTTGTGGGACAATATTGCTTGAGGGGATGGCACAAGATTATCTTTGAGTCTAATTCCCAAGTGGTTGTGAACTTGCTTTCTTCACAAGATCTTAAGGATGTTGGTTGGCAATTGGCTTCAGTTGCTAATTAGACTCTTCTCTTTTGTACTTCTATGGAGTCTGTTAGTTTTACTTACATTCCACGTGAGTGGAATAGAGCTTTTGATTGTTTGGCCAAATGAGCTTCTAATCAATGCTTGGGAGTGGAAGAATGTGGATAGGGGGCAACTTCCCCTGGATCTGTCTCACGATTTTGATGATATTGTTGATCAGGATAGAGCTCCTTGCTGAGCTATCCTTTTTGTTTCTCTTTTTGTTTTAATAAATTTTTACCCCTCTTTTATTTTATTTTTTTATTTTTTTTATTTTATTTTTTTTTAAATAGAAAAAAAAAAGATTGAAAATTCTACAAAATAACCAAAATCTTCGTATCTAACTTTCTATCAGAAAAATGGCTTTTTTTAAGTTAGACAAATATACCACAAATTACATGTTTGAAAAAAAGTATGTCGAGATTAGAGTTAGGTCGACTTTAAACATTGATAAAATATGAAATACTAAGGATAAAGACATAAAACCAACTTCATGATCTCAATATGGATGTGAAAACTAAATTTGAAATAATCACATTGATATCTATTTTAGGATAAATAAAAATTATGCTTGTCAAAAATAGTGTCACTTTTTAAAAATCAAAGTTTCAACAACATACCAATTTTCATGGGAGAAAAATGAATTGAATCAAATCAATTCAAAAATAAAATAAATATATATTTAGAATCTACACAAAAAATCCTAGAAGACTCTAATTTACTCCATCTTCAAATTTGTATGATAAATAATGAATAATTTGATTCATCTATCTAATTTGTATTGTTTTAGGGGATGAAATTCAAGGTTTATGATACTTATAGAAATGTTTGATTAAGTTAAAGTTGTGTGATTTGATTAACATGAAGGTATGCTTTGAATTGATTAAAAATAGATCAAAAAGGAAAATGAAGAAAAAGTTGGTGTATTTTTTTAATTATTATTATACATAGGACTTATATAAAGAAAAATGTGACAATGCCAATAAAAATATTATTTATCACAATTAATTAAACCAAAGTGTTACAAATCTTCAAAAAGTCATATTATTTTAAAAATTAGCATTTTTAATCTTTACAATGACTTATCCTAACACATATGATAAACTTAGAATAAAATATTATAATAGACTTAATAATGACAGTCCAATCAAATTGATAAATATAATAATATTTCATTAGTATTTTTGTTCACACTATTTTTATTTTGTTGTACATATAATTAAAATATTTAAAAGTGTTTCTCAGTCATCATTCTAATTGTAAACTTATAAAACTAAACAATTTTTTTTTTAAACTGTAATATAAATATCCTAGTCAATTTTTATGTATATAATTGTTATTGCTATATATGTATTCAAGGTATTGCAATAGATCAACATTCAAAAATAGAAGTCTAAGAATAAACAATGGCACCCCTAACAATGTACACATAACATAAAAATAAACAAGTAATAATGTGTTTTTAATGTATGTTATTGCATTATGTATTATGTCAAAACTAGTGTTATTGAAAAGACAAGTGACTTCAAAAAGATGATGATTGTGAAGCAATAAAACAATCGAAAACAATATTTAATTTGCGAAGTTGCCATCAAGCTTGTAATCTCCTCCTTATATATGAAAAAATATTGTGCCAAAATATAATGCACAAAGATGTTATGAATAATTGAGACACTTTGGTTGGTATCCAAAGCTCACATATTATATACAATAACTATACTTGACCACCCTTTCAATTGATTCTGAGTACATGTAGAACATCGAGTAGATCTCTGTTTAAAAGAATATATGCCTAAATGTTCCCCCTTACAATGCATAAATCGACCTTTCAACTTACTCAAAATGTTCCCCCTTACAATGCATAAATCTACCTTTCAACTTACTCAAATTACAAACAGCCAGATCAAAGAAGCCCTGATGCTAAAAACAAAATGGCTTCAGATTCTAAGCCATCAAAAGTATGCCTATTAAAAAGAATATCAATTCAGTGTGCAGTATTTACATTTTATCTCCAATTCAACGGTGATCAAAATGGTACAGATGCCATTTGTGACAGTAGTTCTGTCCAGGCAAATCAGTCTACAAAAGAATTGTGCATTCAACCTGTAAAAAAATCAAGAGAACGGCCAGTGCAAGAGGTCAAAAACTCCATTCGTCACTATACAAAAGGCTTAATTTTAAACTTACATCACAGGGCACGGAAGGATGAGATGCAGTCTAATGTCAAGGCATTCTTCGCTCATACTCAATCATGAAATTTAAGACAAATCTTTCAGTAGCTGTTTCTGGAATTGGTTGTGTAAGGATTTTTTTACATTGACATTTCGGATCGCACTCCGTGATCCATCATCAGGATGAAAGAGAGAAAGAAAATGGAGAAAATCCTTACACAACTGGTTCCAGAAGTAGAACCTGAAAATTTCTTATGGATTGTGGAAACTTACTCACTATTATTGAAGACAAATTCAATATAGATCTCAAAATTCAAACATTACATGGTAATCAGGGTTCAAACAAATGTTGAAAGCAAAAATATTCAGGTATAATTGAGAAATAGATGATCCACAATTTTCAAGAAAATATTCAAAGCATTCAGACTGCAAATAAGTTGAATGATATGAAAATTTCAATTTAGGGCAAAAAATATGGAAATATTGAAGTTGATGAGTGAAGTTAGAGATAAAGCTGCTCAACATTGATCCACTCTCTTCAAAATAGATCTTTACAAACAGCTAAAAAACAAAACCTCTAAAAAAAAATTCAAGTTGGAGGTCTTTTGCAACTGTAGTTATTAAGTCATGGCAAAATTGTTGCAATTGAGTACATTCCTCATTCACTACAGCAAACACACCCAAATTTGTAAATGTTATACAATTCCTCCAGGATTTGAAGGATCCTTTTCCAGTTTTCAGTCAATTTCACATCCTAGATCTTTAGATTCTGATAGCGGAAAATAGATAAGGGTCATTAAAAAAAAATACTTTTTGGTATTTTAAATTTAAATTTTGCATTAATATTTATAATTAGAGAAGACACAACTACGTGACAAAGAAAAATATAAACTAAAGCAATCCACATTCTCATTTCTGCAGCTTGTTCTCTATAATTGTCTGTATAAGACAATTGTACCCAAATTGTTAATAGAGAATATGCACACAACCAGAAATTCTTTTTTTTTTTTTTTTTATTGAAAAACAACCAGAAATTCTTGCACACAAGCAGCGTAACCGCACAAAGAAAAAAAAACTCTTCCAAAACTGTTGTCTAAAATACAGTTCTCTATTTACCTCATCTAATCACGAGATGTTGATCCACCACAGAAGCAAAGGAGTTGCCATCCACGTTTCTTCCTGTAATATCTGGGATCTGCTTGTGTCATCTTCACAGGGCTACTATTCCACTCAGAAGCCAATCTGCAAATCAATTCAAGATGTCATAAATAATATGGATAGAGGTATTTTGATTTTGCACAACTATTACAACTTCAGTCTCAAACCTAGTCAAGTGGAATTTCAAATATTACATAGGGAATGCAAAGGAACGGGTGCTTGTTGTGCTACTATCCGAACGATGGGAGATGTTGCCTGAAAATGGAATAGGTCCAGAGTATGATATTGGTCCAGAAATGGGACCCGAGTAGGTATAGCGGGATGATTCAGCCATATCACTATTCCCAATAATGTCATCAAATGCATCACACGATGACTCATGTGAGTTCCGGCCTCCATTGACACTTGAGACTGGATGGGCTGAGATTGATTCATGTGAACTCCGACCAGGATATGCACTAGAAGCCGTGTGTTCTGAGAATCCAGATGTCAAAACACCTCTTTCCATGGCATTCTTTCTTGTGTCAATATCTGCAAATGTTGGTGCAGAGTCATTATTTACCACATTCAGTTCTGAGGCAGAATGATTTGTTGCCTGTATATCGTTTGGAAGCTTTTCTGTAATCCCACAGGTTCCATTGCCCTCCTTTCTTGAATGTGCCAGTGCAAGCATACCCTGATCATCACATGTCGATCGGTGTTCAGTAGCTGCTATTGATTGTTCCTCTTTTCCTTGAATGACTGTGTGACCAGAAAATCCAGGGTCTGTTTCAGTTCTTTGGTTCTCAGGATTGATTTTCAAATCTGTATTGACACTCACCAGTTCAGAAGGGCGGGAATTATTACTGTCAGAGTTTATAACTGTTTCAGAGTGTGTCACCTCTGGATAAGTTAAAGTCTTCTCTGTTAAATCACATGTTTTGATGCTCTGGTTTGTTGGATTTAACAAAACAGGTGAAATTTGATCAGCTGTTAGATTCTGCTCTGCAACCACTATTGACTGTTTGGCTTTTCCTTCAATGACTGAACGATCAGAAATTCCAGGGTCTGTTTCAGGTCTTTGATTCTCAGGATTGATTTTCAAATCTGTATTGACACTAACCAATTCAGAAGGGGGCAAATTATTGATGTCAGAGTTTTTGGCTGTATCGTAGTTTGTCACCTGTGGATCAATCAAAGTCTTCTCTATTAAATCACATGTGTTGATGCTCTCTTTTGTTGGAAGCAACAAATGAGGTGAAGTTTCATCACCAGCTGTTATATTCTGCTCTGTAACCACTATTTTATCCCCTTTCGGATTTTCCTGGCTACTTCTTGAATCGTCCAGGCCAATTCCATGGCTGCTTGAAAAGCTATCTTGCAAATTGCAAGTTCTTGCAGTCACAAGCAATCTTGTTAGGCTTTGAGAGGAGCCCTTTGAAACGGGGTCATCTGCATCAGAATCTTTATTTTCTGAGAGCAAATTTCCTGTTGTTCTATCAGTAAACTCTACAGAAGCAAATTTCCTGTCCTTGCTCTTTTGATCATTCAGTGTAGATACTTCAAATGAATGGACTTTATCAGATACTATTCTACAGTTTTCACCTGGATGGATATCATGAGATGCAAAAAAATCATCTGATATTGTTGCAGAGTCTGATCGATGCACTCTACTTTCATCATCCCCTGAAAATTGCACTGCCATGACTGTTTCAACACAATTGTCCACTTGGCGGAGTGTACTTTCACTTGAAGATTCTAACCTTACATCCAAACATTCTGCATTAGATTTTGAATCACATGCACATTCCTTTTGATGAATCCTCGCTGGAATTGTTAAGTTGGCTTCTTTCTGATAATTAGAGCAAGAACCAGATTCTCCATCTCCATCACCCTCCTTTTCTGAAGCTGAAAAAGGCCTCCCTTGTAACAGAGAGTTGTCAACTTCTATACATGGGTTAATACGTATTTTTTCCCTGTTCAATGCATCCCTATTAGGAAACTCATCGCTGCCCTTGCTGTTTTGATCATTCAGAGTAGATACTTCAAATGAATTACTTTCATCAGATGCTATTCTACAATTTTCAGCTGGATGAATATGATGAGATATAATGCATTCATCTGATCTAGTTTCACAGTCCAATGGATGCACTCTACTTTTATCGTCCCCAAAAAATTGCACTGTCATGACTGTTTCAACACAATTTTCCTCTTTGCAGGGTGTATTTTTGCTTGAAGATTCTACATGAGATGTTGAATCATATACACTCTCCTTTTGAGAAATCCTCACTGGAATTGTTAAGTTGATTTCATTCTGATAAGTAGAGAAAGAACCTGATTCCCTATCTCCGTCACCATCCTTTTCTGGATCTTTCAGGATATTTTCCATTTTATCCAAAGGCAGGCCAGAGTTCCCATTGATGCAATCATCTAATCTAGATTCAGTGCCCCTCTGTTTAACATTGTCCGCCAAATCAATAGGGTTACAAATATGCTTTTCTTCAAAACTTGAGGTATGTGAAATAAATGCTTTCTCCGCGATAAGCTTAACATTTTGATGTAATTGAGTTAATCTTTCCTCTCCAAGTCTTTCAACAACAGCTGCCCCTAGCCCTTCAGAACTTTTTTTCTCATCCTTCACTTCTATTATCTTTAATGTGGTTTCAGAAACGTGTTCATGACAATTCATTTCATTTTCAACTGAAGTTTTGAAGTTTGGCATTTTCTCTGTAACAACAGCAGGACCAGAAACTATAGAAAGTTTGTCTTTTGAAGTTGTTCCATCATAGATAGAGATGTCTCTGACAATGTTCCCAGCATTCTGTGGTGAATGAGAAATGCATGTTCCTGTTTCAGACATAATATCACCACAAGCAGCAATTGCATTGCTTGGAGAATCAGATTTCCAAGAGGTAGAAGGGGGCAAAACATTTGACTCTTCTCTAATGTCTTGGCAACACAATGTTGTATGAGCTTCAAAATATGACACATTTGCAAGTTTCAAGCTCATCTGACTATCATTTACTATAGCTTTAGTAAATTCATTATCTATGCTGAATTCACAATCATCATTAGGCTGGTCATTGGCTTTGGAATTTCTATGTGAAGAAGTTTCCAAGTTGGCTATACCACAGCCACCACCATTACTCTGACTCACAAATGCCGTTGCATCGTCATCTGCAACAGGTTTACCAATAGCAGACATGTCCGGTTCAGTTTTGCTGGTATTCATTGGATTGGCAGCGACTAGCGTATTCTCAGAGTGCTCAATTCCTTTTGAAGAAGTATCCATAAAACAAAAGTTCCAGTCTGTATCATATAAGAAATTTGTTTCATGCAACATTTTTCCACTTCCAAAGAATCATGGAAAAGCATCAGATTGTCTGCAGTTAAAAAAAACGGTTCACATAAAAAATTGGAATGGAAAAAGAAATACGGTAACATTGCCATATAGAAAAACATTAATCAGGTCTTTGTCCGTGTATCCCCAAAGAGACATTAAACTTGTTTTTTGTGATTTCAAGCCAGATAAGCAGCTTAATTGACTTGCATTTTAATCCACTAAATAATGGTCAGATTATAAAATTTGATAACGGCAAAATTTGTAGAACATAGATATCTTAGCATTTAATCAAGGAAAAGTTATGTAGTTTTTTCAGTAGGCCCCTATCTCTCCCTCTATATATAAATAGTATGTGAACACCAAGATCATTTTTTAAGCCTCTTCCTAACTCTCCCTATACAAATGCACATCAGAGCACACATACAAACAGAGTATGTAACATTCATACGAGTCTGTGCATGTACATATATAAACACATGCACACAAAAACACAGATTATGTATCAAGGTTCATGGGGATGCACCTCTGGGGATTCGGGTGATGTTCATATAAAAATATATAATAGATGCATACATTTCTATCAGTCCTAGATGCATAAGATCTAGATCAATGGAATCCAAGAATATGTCTGGGTATGATAGACAAGTATATAGGACATAAGTACCCTAGCAGCTAGCTATGGAGGGAGTGACCCAAATGAAGGTATAAACTAATATTTGCTCAATTATCTATAATTAAAAATAACCAAGGTATAAACTAGTAGAGGTATAATCTAGGTGGTGTTTGAAGCTGGCATAAGTGCTAGGTGGCAACACCTCTAAGTAGCTATTTTACATGTAATTTAGTGAGTTAAGTGGCAATCTGTCTACTCAACTTATAGACCAAAATGCATATATTGAAAAATAGGGATGTCAAGATGTCAAGGCATGTACCATCGTTCTAAGAATGTTTTTGTATCAATTGACATAACAATGATTTTCACAATAAGAAAAACAAAGCATCTTTCACTTAGATTGATTATCAATTCATCACGTATACCTCTTTGTAACACAACTTAATCAGCAGTGCACATAGATGTTGTTGACACAAATACATTGATGGTAGCATGCCACTAGTCTGCCTTCAAAACACTTTTATCCTTCAGCTGTCCTCTTTAGATCTTTAATTTATTAATCAAACATTCTGCAGTTCGTTTTGTAGTTTTTTGTAAGATTTGTTATAGTAATTCAGTTTATAGATAGTAGAATATTTGTATTACATTTACTTATAAGATTTGGTATGGTAGTCCATATTAAAATTTATCTGCTATAAGTTGAAGGAGAAATATGATAAATAGGAAAGTCCTGAAGCTGGATTTTCAACATTCTGTAAGGCGGTCCTTTTTGTTATTCTATGAATAAAAAAGAAACAAGAGATTTCTTTGAGGCAAAATCTTCGAAGCAAAAACCTTAGTTATGCATACTTGACACGTGGAATATTGGCACCAAAATTTACAGCTTGTTAACCAAAAAATAGAGTGGCCAAAGCCTTTCCATGTCAGCTAATCAATTAGATAGTATTTATGTAGCCTGCCAACTAATCATGTAACTATGTCAACTCACTGGGATATAATTACCACACCTGACACAATTTTCTTCCTTGCCTTCTGTAACATAAGGCTCAATTACCTGGTCCTAGAGACACAATTACTTGACTAGAATTTGCTAATCGGATTTATTGTAAATGACTTGGTTTTGGTTTCAGAATATTTAATGGTTCTGATTTCTTGACTGCAATTCAACTGCCAATCTTCTTAGGTCCAGAACAAAATTTCAAGTAATTATTCATTGCAATTGCATCTAGTGTGTTTCGCTGAGCTTCATCATTCCTTAATGAGTTCTGATTGGAATGATATTCATCATCCTCAGTAACCAAACAAATAAAACACGGAGGCAACTGGAGTTCTAATATTGTATCATAGGCCAGTACTGCCTGTTTGAGAAAAAGCCTACACCACGAAAGATAGCTAAATTTGAGCATTTTTAAAATAATACAATTACATTTCAACAATCACCAAGAGATGGTAATACTCAGAGCAATCCCACTCAACAAATGTCAGACAAACCAACTAGGTCAGTATTTCCATGGAGGAAGAACAAAAACCAGGATCTCAAAAAAATGAACCTTGATTAGAATTCTATCTATTTACCTACTACAATAATCCTGATAGCTCCCAGATGAATGGGAAGAAACAGCACAAATTTCTCCAATTTGTGGCAATTATTGCATGGGATTTATGGTACTTTCCCACTGGATAATAAATTAGGATAAAAACCGAGCAGGTGAAAATTAGCAAAAAACAAACATAACCAGTCCTATTCCAACTTACTTTGTGTTCCCCCATTCCCCTTCCCCTGACCAACTTTAGTATGTTCAACCTTGTGGCATATTTTTAGACATATTGAGAACGACAGTAAATAACTGTTGCTTAGGCCAATTAGCAGTGAGAAACACACCAATAGAAAGATAATCAAAGCTATATTATTGAGCTATCATAACTGAGATTCTAAGCCAGATTTCAAAAGAGAAACTTCATACTGACGCAATATGTTTTGAGTTTCCAAAACTTGCACACTACCATGAGGATGAAGAGTGGGATAGAAAGAAGACGAGCCAAGTAGCATTTGGGTAAAACAGACGAAAAACTCATAAAGGAAAGCAATTTGAGTTGCCGGTAGCTTACTGACAAAGCAAACATTGAAAAATCACAATTCATGATCCAATTGACTTTCAGTTTCGATTCAGAAAGACAATAAAAAAAAGCAGAACCCCGGGTTAATATCATCCATTGATCTCTTCCTTAGATTGATCTTGATTTCACGGCACAAGGACAATAATCATCAAGTAGCAGTTTGACAAATACAATTTCAAACGCCCAGTTTCAAAAAAATTGGAGGCAAGTAGTTGCTGTCAAATCATTCATCGCAACTTGAAAGATGTGAGCTCTCAAGTATTACAGCATCAAGATAAAGTATGTGAAACAGGCCCCGTTTTCAACTCCAGGTAAAGAAGATGCTCACAAATCATCCATCGCGAGTTCTAACGCACTGAAGCTGAAAGAGTTTAGACATTACGAATTTCAGAGGCCGGTGCCGACTTCAAAATTCATGTAGACATGTTATAGTGTTAAAATCTGGTAAGTAGGAGATCAAACTAGCTGAGGACAAAAAATTCTAGCAAGTCATCAATCCTTCTTAGAAAAACGAGACTCGGACATTACAGCCACACGGTTTTCATTGCAGAGCCCCTACTGCAAGTTTACAACACACTTAGACTGTGCCCTACTCCGCTTAACAGAGCGAAGCGCAAATCGCAGAAAAGGCGCCATTTACACCCGACATCCAAGCGAAAATAGTAACACTGGCAACGGTAATTTAAGAAATAAGAAGAAACAGTCGTCTAAGACTCTAAATTTTGAGAGAAACGCTGTTGAATTACATTCAAGAATTCCGAACCATTAAATATTCCGAAACCAAAACCAAGTCATTCACAATAGAATTGCATCCAGTCTACAGCGGTCTCTACCCTGGGGCTTTTCTTATTATAATAACAACATCAAAACGAGATTGAAAACCGCAACCTTAAACATACAATTCTCCCAAAATTCTCTCCGGAATCCTCAAAGTCAAATCCAACATTTAAAACAAAAACGCAAAAGAGAAGATTTACACATACCTTCTCACAGCAGGCACCAACCGAGACCTCCTTACTGGAGAACAAAGCAGGAGCAGCACCATGGAGGAGACTCGAACCCACTACCTCAGCCTCCGACACTACATAAATATGAAACCGGGCAGAATATGCCCCGTCTCGCAAACCAACTCACAGCAAACAAAAGCCGAAAAGAAGAAAAAAGCATGAGGCCGTTGTGAGGAACGGATTTAACATACCCGGCAAATGGGGTGAAGAAATTAAATATAAAGAGGTGACAGTAAAACAACAATATTTTACAGCGGCCTGAAAAAAAAAATTGTGCCGCAATCCACGCTCTCACATTGCACACACTGCAGGGCAGCTGGACACTTGGAGTTTTCACTTGGGTTTTTTTAATTGTTTCCGTTAACCGGCATTATATATTTGGTTGGCTGGGAAAACAGCCGGGCCAGCTGGTTCTGGTTGTCGTTTACTTAGGGCAGATTTGAATTTGCAAAACATGGATGGATCTTCTAGAAAGCAGGCCGGAATCTTCTTCCTTTTGTCCACTGTTCTTCCCAAAGTCAAACAGGTTAAATCTTTATTCCCTCTCATTGCCATGGTTAAATGTGCCGATCATGTCAGCTGTACCAGATGATCTAATCTCCATGTAAACAGGGATTATAGTAATTGAGAGTTCATAAGTCAAAGAGGCAGAGGAATTACTTGGAGATTTGGAGTGTTCCTGCTTCATCAGCAATTTGTCTACGAGTATGCTTCTTGAGTGGATTTCTGAGTTATCGTTTGTCAAAAGTTAAAGAGTTTTTGTGATACAGTGAGGACGTAAGCTTCGAATTTTTAAAGAGTTTTTTTGGTTGCGAAAGTACAAGGTAATTTCCTATCCTGTCAATTAACTATGAGTTAGGTAATAAAAAGATATTTCTTTTATTGTTCAATCAAAGTGAGATCGCTTGAAATCTATGTCTATGTGTCTCACATTTTTTCTTAAATTTAAAAATGTTATTAAAAAGATTGTTGATCAAATTTAAGAGCTTAGAGCTCTTCCATATAAATTTTAAGTCATGGAAAATGATAAATTAGAATATTTTTCTATTTTAGTAGAATAATGGAAATTAAGGTAAGGGTGTGACTTATTTTGGCAAGTAGTTAGTGCTCGGTTTTTTAAGAAGTAATTTGTTGAGCTAATGATCTAGAGGATAATTAATTTTATTGCACTTGCTCCACAAATTATTTCGTATGCCACTCCTACCCAAAATTAGCTAAGCATCTCTATGGGCAATCACTTTGGTAGATATATAAGATTTATGAGAATATTACATTAATGAAATTGAGAATTTAAAAGTTGCATTTTAAAATATTAAAAATTAAATACTTTGGTCTCTATGGGAAATTGCTTTGATAGGTATATAAGATTTATGAGAATATTAGTTAATGAAACTGAGAACGTAAAAGTTACATTTCAAAATATTAAATATCAAATACTTTGATCTTGTGGGAAATTGCTTTGATATTTCTATAACATTTATGCAAATATAAGCTAATGAAATTGAGAACTTAAAAGTGACATGTTAAAATATTAAAAAATTAATAATTGATCTCCCTAAATAAAATGAGATGGGTGATTTTAATAAGCTCAAATGACAAATAGTCAATTCTCAATAAGTGTGCTCTTAAGTAGATTTCTAAGTTAATTTTTTGGCTAAAAGTTGAAGTTTTATAATGGAGAAAGAATACAAGTTTGAAATTTCTTGTGTAATGGAAGTACCAAGAAAGTACCAAGTAGTTTCATATGTTGTGAATCATCTATACGTTAGGTTAGGTGATCTAACATCATACCCAATAAAAAGATATTTCATTTCTTGTTCAAATAAGTTAGGACAACTTGAAATGCATTTTCTCCAAATAAATTTATTACCAATCCAATTCTTAAAATTTCTTTGTTATTAACTTAAATATCCTATAGTGAACTAGAAGATTTGGAAACTAAAAATTGTCTATTGAAATATAAAAAATTAAACACTCCCACTAAATTTCATGGGATGAATGATTTTAATAAATTCATTAGACCAAATAATCATCGATTGTACCAATTACTTTAACTATTGTACTTATTAACAATTCCAATAAGTGTGGTTCTTAAGTGAACTTTTGAGTTATCATTTGGCTGAAAATTAATATCTAGGAAAAGCATTTAGATTTTCATCTTAGTACACAAGATTCCTATTAATATAATGAGAAAGGTTCTTGTGTAGCGAAATTGTCTTTTAGTTTCATATACTATAAATCATTGCCAAGTTAGGTAAATTAACATGGTAGGCAATAAAAATGATATTTCGTTTCTTATTCAAGTGAAAGAGGACAACTTGAAATGCATTTTCCTAAATTATAAAAAACTAGTAAGCAATAAAAGGATCTTTCTTTTCTTATTCATACAAGTTTGGACTAAGGAAATGCGATTTTTTCAAATAATGAAACATTATTTGAAAAAATTGGTAGGTATATTAGATTTATTAGAATATGAGCTAAAAAGCTCTCATTAAATCCAATGAGATGAATTATTTAAATTAGTTTAGGAGATCAAATAGTCACTTGGGACCGATCGTAGTACTCACTTTAACTGTTAAAAGATTTTATAATGAGAAAGATCCTTTGAAAGATTATCTTAACCCTTTTAATCTCTTTTTCCTCAAATAACTTTTTGACTAACCCAAATTTCTTCATAATTAGCTTTAAAAGCTATGTACAATGAAGTACCAATCTAAAAAATAGAAAATAAAAAAATGCATGCTAAAATATAAAAGATTAAACACTCCCTCACACTAAATGTAATTAGATGAATGGTTTTAATTAGTCCATGAGACCACATAATCAACTGAACTATCAATTATATTAATCACTATAAATGCTTTATTCATTAGTAATTTCAATAAGTACGCTTCTTGAGTTGACTTATGAGGTGTCATTTGGATGAAAGTTGTCTAATCTAGAGAAAGAAGATACAAATTTTAATCTTAGTACACATGTTTCTTATTTAGTACACTAACACGTTTCTTGTGTAGCTAAAATGTGAGGCAATTATTGAAGATAGAAGGGGCCTCGAGATTGTGTGCAAATTTTCAACCATCAAAATTTGCACACAATCTCAACCCAGAAATAGAATAAACAATATGAGACAATTTCAAATGATATGAATCACCTTCAAGTTAAGTTGATCTAACATAATAGACTATAAAAATATCTTTCTTATCTTATACAAACAAATTATATTTATTTTTTATTTTTTTATTTTTTATTTTGACAAAACTTTATGTTTATATTAATAATCAATTGATTCAAAGGGCTCCCAAAGATAGAACTAGAAGAGAAAACTCTATTCATAATCTATCAAAATACAAAAAGAATATTATATCATATGAAAAATCCCTAAGCCACCCAAAACCCCATGCCAATGAAGGCCAAATTACATTTTGCATAAGAAATAAAGTAATAAATTTATAAATTAAAGATCACATATTAAAATATATGAACAAAACATTCGCTCTCATCAAAATCAATATAATATTCTATTGTACGAATCACTTTAAGAATAAAACCTAAAAACTTAAGGGAAAAAATATATTTTAAGGGACAGATCATTGTCCTTTTTATATGTTTCTTTCGAATAACTTTATTATCAAACCAAATCTGATAGTTTGTCCAAAATTAACCTGAATATCCATGTAAAGTGAACTAAGCCAAATGGAAAAAGAAATTGGTCGTGCAAAATTTTATTAATAATAATCGTTCACTCCACGACTCTCTTTTTAAAAATTTCCAGGCGGGTCCAATTTCAAAAGTCGATGACGTTGACTTTGGATTTAATTATTTTGGCTTTTGCGTAAGTTGAGTTGTTTGCAAATTCCAAATTGGTTTTGTGAATATGAGAAAAGGGTTGACAAATGAGGCCCAATGCGGGGCCAACACAGCTACCTCCCTTGCCCTGATCAGGGGTATCTTATCATTATGGGTCACCCTTCGCCATGCATGTCTTCAATGCTTCTTGTTATAGTTCACCATCATTAATGAAAAAAATGTGATATTTGGGTGATAATATGTTAAATGCCAATTCAATACTGTTGATATTAGGGTGGAAATGAATGGTAGATATTGTTCACTCTAATTTAGTTGTAGTATCTTAAGGTGAAAATGAATGATATAATATTGTCTATTCTCAATTTAATGTAGTGATAGCAAGATGGTGATAGTAATTGATATTTTTGATGAATTTAATTGTTGTGATATTAGAGTGGAAACAAATGATAGATAGTATTTAATGTCAATTTAATAGTAATTGCATTTGGGTGAATATGAATGACAGATATTGGTTGGTATTAAATTACTAGTAGTGATATTAGGGTGGGAAAGAATGAATATTATTGTTCATTGTCATTTTGATATTAGAATGTGGATGAATGAAAGTTATTGTTTAGTCATAGTGTTGGTTTTAAATTAAGGTAAAAGCAGGTTTTGAAGGGGCCCCGAAACCCTTTACATCATAAAGAAAGATTTACCATGAAGCTTTACCAGGTTTTAAACGGACCTGAAACCAACAATACTACAGAACCAAGTTTAGGACCTGAAACCAACAGAAAAGTTTAGAAAGAAAAACCAGAGAGAAACCTGGAACCTAGAAAGTCAGATTGGATAAACCAAAGAAACCTCCCAGACCATAAAAGCAAGGACTAAGATTTCAATTTCACTCCCTTTCTATGAGAATGCAAAATCATATCAAATTGAGGGTGAGACTTTTTAGATCTTCTCGTTTTTACAGGTATCCATCCCTCCTCAACCAACGCAGCCTTTGACTGCCACTTTTGAGCATCTAGAATAGTTGGAAAATCATCCAAACTATGGCTAGGACCATCAGCCATCACAACAGCCTACAATCTGGAGCAGCAACCATGGGATTGAATACCAATTCCAGCAATAGCATCAAAAGGACATACATCCTTTTGACCAGGGCAATCTGCCTTCAAAACATCCACCAATTTGGAACCAGTATTCAAAGAACCAGCATTATCACTAAGATTAGATACTTTCGCTTTTTTTCTAGAATCAGCAGCCACATTATCTCGACCAGATTCAAAAATAGGGGTACCAAAATTAACACCATGATCAAAGAATAGAAACAGAGTGTACCAAGCCCATAGCATCCTCAGAACCAGAGTCTTGACCTGATTCTGCTATAGGATCCACAACACTGTTGACAAGACCAGAATCTACACCAAGAGGACCAGAACAACCATCTTGGGCATCCACCTTGGAAGAAGAAGCATTCACTAGCACAGAACCAGAATCCCCATCCGCAGGAGAAGATTTGAAAATTGTATAATGTTGTTCCAGAACACCCTTCCACTAGGAGGAGGGATGTTTGTATGAAGAGTTCCTATACTCACACTTAACAACCAAATGACCAGTATTGAAATAATTTTTACACCTAAAAGGGAGGCCCTCATAATCAATCAACTGCGTCCAAGATCCCTTTGAATGATGTAAAAGAAGCTCAATTGGGAGACCTTTAGAAACATCAATATCAACTAGAATCCTTGCATAAGTAGAATGATAATGCTCAAAGGATTGGGGATCAACCATACGAAAATCCCCTAAAGCCTCACCAACTACCTTAAAAACAGATTTCACCCAAAAATGAAGAGGAAGATTAGGTAACCTTACCCAAGTCAGGACTTTGAAAGTCTCCATTTGAGAATTGAAATCTGGATGCCATGGTTTAACCATTAAAGGATAGCGGTGCTCCCAAAAAAAAACTCAAACACGCAGAATAGCATTCCTGTCCTCTGGATTAAGAAAAGTAACAATGAAAAAACCTTTAACCAAAGGGAAAATCTCAATAGTATTTGTAACATATGGATCCCAATTCTTAGAAATCCAAGCATGGAGCTCTGATAGAGAAGGCCAAAAACCTTTAAAATGACAAATAAATGAATCCTTGGAAAGATCCCTCAAACATTCTTCAATTTCTAAATGTGACTTTTCACTAAGAGTAAGAGAAATAGGCTTACAAGTGATCAAAGGGGATACCACAAATCTGCTTCCATAGCTAGTGACATTGCCAGAAACGGAAGCCAACACTTCTCTGTTTCCAGATTTCCCACTTCCACAACAAGCGGCCTTGCCAGGTTCAGAAGCCTTAGAAACCCTAGCACCCTGAATCCCACATTCTTTTCCAGCGACCTTTGCAGATGTAGAAGCTGCCACACCATCATTTCCAGAAACCCTAGTAGCATCGTTGCTGCTACCACAATCGACTTCCTTTCCAGAAACAACACCTCCACCCATGTGACCAGAAGAAGGGACGCCATGGATGAAAGATCCAAGTTTTCGAGTAGGACCAGGAGTGGATGATCCAGGAGTACGAACAAGACCATGAGCAAAAGATCCAAGAGCTCAAACCGGACCAGAATTGGGAGATCCAGGAAAACAAACAGGACTAGATGCAAGAGATCCAGGATTTCGAATAGGACCAAGAACGGGAGAACCAGTATTTTGAACGGGAGCAGCAGCCATTCAAAGGACTAATTTTTCTTCTTAACATTTTAGTCATAGTGTTTTTATTAGGATGAGAATGAGAGAATTATAGTGTTTACTTATAGTGGTGGTATTAGGATGAGATCGAAGGGAAAAAAAATTGTTTGTTATCGATTTGATAGTGGTAATATTTGGATAGGAATTAATGACTGGTATTGTTTAATGTCACTTCAATTGTAGTGACATTAGAGTCAAAATGAAGGAATTCATGTGAATTGTTTATTTCCAAATTGTGGTGATATTGGGATGGTAGTGAATGAATACTATTGTTTATTTTCAATTAAATAATGATAATTTTAGGATGAGAATGAATGAATGTTATTGTTTATTCATAATGGTGATATTATGATGGAAATAAGTAAATGTTATTGTTCACCCATATAGTTCTATTAGTATGAGAATAAATAAATGTTATTATTTTTTGTCAATTTAAGAGCTGTGATATCAGGACGAGAATTAATTAATGGTATTGTTTGTTGTCATTTTAATCCTAGTAATATTAGTGTCAAAATAAAGGAATGAATATCATTGTTTATTGTCAATTTAATAGTGATGTTATTAGGGTAGGAATGGATGAATATTATTGTTACTAGGTAGTGGTGATATTTGGGCGAGAATTAATTTTTTTATTTTATAAATTTAATAGTGGTGAGTATTTGGATGAGATTGAATGAATGAATATTGTTCCCATAGTACTATTATTAATATGCGAATGAATAATAAGGCAAGAGCCTACAACACAATAGTAAATTGTGAACCTCTTATATGGGAGGTCTTGGGTTCAAATCTATTTGAACTTAATGAATAATAATAATTAATCACAACACATAATAATAATAATAATAAATCTTGACTTCGACCTGTTGTCATAGGATGGGAATTAAAGAATGGTATTGTTCATAGTCACTTCACTCGTAGCCATATTAAAGCCAATATAAAGTAACAAATATTACAATTCATTGTAAATTTAATAGAGTTGATATTAGAGTGGGAATGATGATGTTATTATTACCTCATAGTGTTGATATTTGGTGAGAATTAATGATTTTATTTTTTTATCAATTTGATAATGGATATTTTTAGGTAGGGAGTGAATGAATGTTATTGTTTGTTGTCAATTTAACAATGGTGATATTAGAGTGATAATAAATGAATGAAATTTATTGTCCATTTTTTTTTAATAATGGAAATATTAGGATAGTTATGAATGAATGTGTTTGCCAAATATAATAATAATATATGAAATTAAGTATAAACTAGAGTTGCCTTGTGAATACATTCGAGTGATATTTATATCCATTTTAAGTTTGAATTCTTTGTTAATCTTGGTTCAAAGGTCTATTGTTTTGGTTAGTCTCTCCACTTCAAATAGGGTAGATGAGAAAGGAGTCAATTCAAGGTATTGATTTATTTGATTTAGGTACCATAGTGAGTTAAACATTCCATAATATAGTTTCAATTTGTTTCCACTGATTTTGAATTGTGGAAACCATATGTTATATCTCCCCGGTCTTCTTATGAGTCATTAATTTAATAAATGAATAAATTTTATTTTTGTGATATCAATGTGAGAATGATTTATTAATGTTGTTGCTTGTCATTTTAATAGTAGTAAAATTGGGGTGGAAAACAATAAATATAACTATTCGCTATCAATTTAATAATGATGATAATGGGTGATTGTAATAAATCAACTAATTTTTGAAAATTAATAAGAGGAATAAAGAACTATTTTGTGAGTATGCTTGAATTTTATTTATATCTTCTTCTTTTTTATTTTAGATTTCTCATTCAATCCACAAATTTATTTTAATTGTGAATATTCAATAATTGGTGAATGCCTCAGATCGACGACCATGGATTTGGCGAATAAAACTAGCATATGGGGTTGGTCATGTCATCAAATTTTATAATTATTGGGTCAAACAATCGAGCCAATCATTCATTGGTTTATACATATTGGACCGAACACTCGGTCTAATCGCCAATGGAATATTTTTTTGAACATGATTATTTCAAAATTTTACCCAGATTTCTCAGTGTATCTTATTGAAGAACCCTTATTCACCCTTAGTATTACAAATAAATTTTGGAAGGCGCAACAAATTTGCTTGCCAATTTTTCAGACGTGTCTCAAATCACAACCATTTTTCCTAACTCTTTTTAACTCTAGTAAAATATTAAACAAGCATAATTGCCTCAAAAATTACATAAGATGTATTATGATTATGTGAGCTTTGCCAAATATTTGTATACCATATTAAGATTCCCACCAAATTTGCCAAAAAGGTCCAAGGGTTGGTATAAATACATTTATAAATCAATATTAGTTTACACAATTTTCTTGATGGTGAACCAATATTCTTGATGGTGAACCAATAGTGTCTCAATTCTGATTAACAAAGTCTCAAACTATTGAGTGTTGTGGCAAGTTATGATATATGTACGTGGCTATTTTATGAAGTGATATAATATTATTCTAAAATATGTAATTTTGAGTTCATTCACATTGAAATTTGAGTGGGTGCCCCTTAGTAAGTAATAACTTAGTAGCTAGTGGTCACCCACGAGACTTCTTACGTCATTCTAGATTTTATGTTGGAGATCATTGGGACAAAGAATCATATTGTTACTATGTGTAGTTTATACTATATTATCACATGTTGAACAAGTTGATTTTTTTTGGCAGCCTTCATTTGGTTGGAAATGTCAAACAAGAAGAAGGGTAGGCCTCCTACATCTAGGGAAAGCCAAGAGAGACCAACAAAAAGGAAAATAGTATCATCGTACTATGGTGGTGGAAAAGATTGGCGTGAAAATCGGGAAGGTAGATCATCACAAGTTTAACTACATTTACAAGATTCACAAACTAAATGATGTATTGAAGAGGGTGATAAACCAAAATTTTAGTTGACAATGAACTTGAAGATGATTTACATGGAGATGCAAAAACTAACTAGAATGATATAATGGACTTGGAGTTGAGTGAGAATTTCATAGATGACGATGTCACACAGAAGGGGAAAAGAAAATATAATTTCGAAAATGATCAGAGCTAGGCTCTGTTAATGAATTTTTAATTTGATCTGGCTTCAAAGTATTTGTTAATTGAATTAGTAGCCAATCTAATGAAGGTAAGCATCCATTTGAATGTAGATGTAAAATATGCACCGCAATAAATAAGAAGGAAAAAAATGTTAAAGATAAAAATTAACACCAAAGAAAAGTACATAGGTAAAGTTTACCAAAAAGAAAGAATAGATGTGATTGAACAATCAGTAGTAATTTGGAAAATAGCACAAAAATGTTCGCATGTTAGAAATGCCAAAATATATGATTATTAGGAGAAATATAGTGGAAGGCTACTAAAGTGAAAGGTTTTATGGAATCCTTTGTTGAAAAATTAATGGAAGTAGAACAAATGGGAAAATGTATTCAGTTTGTTGGTGTAAATAAGTACTTTACTATTTACACTTGCTTAAGTTTACTTAGGTTAATGCATTATTTTATTATTTTTATTTATGAGACACTTAGGAGTTTGTGCAACCTTGTGAGTTGTCATGTTGACAATGCAAGAGTATGCACCTCTATTTGAGCACATGGTGTCTACAACATTGTTTTGCGTGTCCCACCCTTGTAGACTTATCCTCACATCACCGCACTTACTTCTGTGCTTAATGGAGGATAATCCATATCTGGTGGACATGTGCTTGGTTGTATGACACTTCATGATGCTAACTTCTATGCATTCTAGAAGCTCTCCTGAGGCCTTTATATTCAGGCACCCCTAGTGTACTCTTATGAGACAATTATTGAATACATTATTATTCTGATCATACTCTCTTCATTTTTGGTCTACAGTTGTGCTTGTGTTTGAGTTCTTAGTTCTTGGGTGAATTTTTCCCTTAGGCAAATTCTTACATGGTATCAGAGCAACTTGGAGACTTTCTCATCGCAAGCCGTTCGAGACCTCTTGTTTGCTTCATCACCTTAGCCTGAATCCGGAGTGTTGCAGAAATTGGGAGTGTCCAACATCAGATCTAACATCACCATTGCGTCTGGAACATTGAACCGGTGAAAATTGACTATAAGAACACCTACCTTGGCCCATAGTTGACTGTAAGGCAAAAAAAAATTTGCAAATTGGAACCCGAAGTCCCCGATTTGCGGTATGGGTATGGTCATTTTCGCAAATTTATGAATTTATTTTTCAGATCTGCATTTTTATTTCTCTTTTTTTTCGTCATTTTTTGGAAATTAAATTTTTTCCCTTCGGGCACATGACAGAGAAATTTTTTTACAGAATCGGGCAATCAAATCCCAGATCCCTATTTGGCGGATTATTAATTTGCAGGGTTATCATATTAAATTGGCAGAATAATTAAGGCCAAAGCAGACCGTACAGCGAACCACCAGCCGAACCCCTCACTGGCCATTCAAAATTTAGCCCAAATCCTATCGACCGGGGGCCGAAACATCTCTGCACAACAAATTTCAGTGTCATCGCAGACAAATCCGATGAATCTCACTTCACAGGCAGGCAATCGCTTTACCTTCGCTTTGCGGACGTTTCAGTTTATACAATGCATAGCCCTCTAACTTGGTAAATGTGGGACAAAACACTCCACCTTCCGGCACAGTGAAGGAGGTTTCTAGCCAATTTTATCAACTCCCTACGACGGCGTTCTGAATCCTCCGACCCCCTGTGCACTTTCTCGATGTCGATCTTTCTTTCAGCGCCTGCGATCTTCTCCGGCACTTGGCATTGCTGTCATTTTTTTGGCCATGAGCTCAGACTTTTCGACAACGTAGAGTTTGATTTTCAGGTGATTGATCCACGATTTTCCAGCAAGCTTTATTCCTGCCCGCGCGAGAAGAAGACCTCCGGTGCCATGTTTGGAGTTTTAAACTCCCACCTACAAAGAGACAGCCTGGCGCCACGTGGTGTAGGCTTATTCATCCACCCTCTACTTGCCCACATTAGCTGACCAGCTAGCCAGTATTGCCACGTCACCTGTGGATAATCAGACTATGCCATGTCACAGACCGTACGTTGAGTCAGCTGACACGTCAACCGGGGGACTATCTTTTTTGCTGACATCATCAGTTCACTGTGTTAAATTTAACACCCGTTTGAACATCATTCTAGGGCATTTTAGAATTGTGTTGACGGCCCATTTGACTGTCAAATTTAAACTCGCAGTTTCTCCTCAAGACCCCTTTCCAAATTGCTTTTCAGTTTGGTAGCCTAACTTTGCGAGCTCCTAACTTGGACATCTAGACTCTGATTCAAGTGCAATTTTTTTTGAACTCAGGTAGAATTTCTTGAATTTTTTAATGGTTGTGTTTTTTTCTAGTTTTGGTGCACAAATTTTGTAAAATTTGCATTTTTTGGTGATTGTACCTGCATAATCCTGCCTTTTGCAACTTCAGAAGCTCCGTACGGGCACATCTGGTCACCTTTTCAGGTTCCTTTTTTTTGAAAGTGCGTATTTTTTCATCTACTTTCTAGATCTAAAGTCAGATTCTAGGGTTGTGTGGAAAAATTTCTCACTTTTAGAATTAGGCCTTCTTTGGCATTGTATAGCTTTCATTCTTTTCAGAATTGTTGTAAATCTGAGTTACAGTGCTTAAGTGATAGATTTCAGCCTTATAAGGCAGTTGTAAAAGCCAAATTAGAAAGTCCACTTTGTTCATTCTGACAAGTGGCCCATTGTAAATGCACTACTTATAAAGTGCCAACAGCATCTTTTTTGGGGGGGTCTTTTGATTGAGTGAAAAGGGGGGGGGGGGCGTACTGTGTTTTTTGTGTCTCTATTTTGTGCTCTTTCATTTCTGCATCATGGGTTTTAAATGTCCTCCTCTAACTTCACACAACTATTCTACTTGGAAAGATATTGCATGGAGTAGATTAATGGAAAAAGGATATAGTTTGTATGTTGATGGTACAATTACCAAACCTATTGATGCTAAAGAACTCATTGCTTGGAAAATTCAAGACCGACAGGCTTTAGGTGTAATTAGGAGTTGTGTACATGGGGATCTTCTCTTTCACATTAAAAATTGTTCAGAATCTAAGGAAGCTTGGGATAAAGTTGAACAGCTGTATGGTAAAGTGGATGAAGAAAAGGGATTTCAGATTGAGGATGATCTACTTCTCTTAGATCCTAAGAATTATGACACAATCTAGGATTATATCATCAAATTCAATGAGTATAGGGCACTTCTTAAAGATTGTGGAAATCTCATTAAGGATGATATGTTGATACATCACATCCTGAAGAAGCTACCTTCTGAGTACGCCAACTTTGTTTCAAGTTTTACTACTCACAAGTTGACCATGGGATCTGCTTACCAGAACCTTCCTTTGATGGATTTTCAGCCATGTTGATTGTTGAACAATCTCACTTGGTGGATTTTGGCCTTCTCAAGTCATCTAATACCAAAGCCTTAGTAGCTAATGATGCTTAGAAATCTGGTCAAGGGGGAAAAAGCAACAAGAAGAAGAAGCAGTGCAAGTAGAAAACACAATCTGAGACACAACATGACTCCTCTCAACAAGGTGGTTCTTCTTCAAACAAGAAGGGAAGTAATGAAAAGAAGGACAAACTCTTTTGTGCATACTGCAAAAAGCCAAATCATGATGAGCATCATTGCAAGACAAAAAGAATCGATGAGTTAGAAAACCTACTCAAGAAGAATAAGATTCAAGTGCCAGGTACTTCCAAGGATTCTACTCCTATCTCTTCAAAGGGTAAAGGTCAAGCACTTATGGAAAACTCAAATTCTTCTTTGGAATGGATACTTGACTCAAGTGCCTCCTACTACATGGGTTTTTCAAAGCAAGATTTTTCTTCATTGAAGCAATCAAAGGTGCCACACATCTTCGTGGGAGATGATACTAAAATGAAAGTTGAAGGAAAAGGACATGGTTAAATGGGCGATGGGGAATTCAAAGACGTTCTCTGTGTTCCAAATCTAAGCTCCAATCTCCTATCAGTTTACCAAATCACTCACCTTGGAGATGGTCATAAAGTTGAGTTCCTTCCCGATTCAATGATGGTGTGTAGTCTAAAAGATGATTCATTGGTAGCAGTTGGGAAAGTCAATGATGACAGGAGGCTTTATTCCTTCTCCCATTTTGTGCCTAAGAGTTCTTCTCAAGCCTTGTTAACTCACTATCCTTCAAACAACAACTTATGGCATGAGCGGTTTGGTCATCTTGACTTTCGCTCTCTTCAGCAACTTTGCTCACAACACATGGTCAAAGGTTTACCTAATATCAACTTTTCTAAGGGGGAGTGTTCATCTTGTTCAGTGGATATGCATCTCAAGGAGAAGTATGATAAAGGGAAGTCTTCTCGAGCTCCAGTTGTTCTTCATCTAGTTCACATAGTATTAGTAGGACCTTTTGTAGTGACTTCAGTCAGCCAAGGTCGCTACATACTCATATTTGTTGATGACTTTTCCAGATTCACTTGGGTCTTCTTCCTTCATCATAAGAACGAAGTAGTTCATAAGCTTCAAGACTTTAAGACTCATGTTGAACACAAGTCAAGGAAAGCCATCAAAGTATTAAGAGTGGGCAATGAGAACCGTTATATTGACAGAAGACTTAAGAACCTTTGCAGAATTGAGGGCATTGATCTTCAGAACTCACCAGCATTCAGTCCGCACAAGACAGATGTTGCAGCTATGAGGATTAGGACTCTCAAGACCATGGCAAGTTTCATGATAAAGGCTAAGTCTCTCGATCCTACACTTGAAGTTGAAGCCATTAGCAGTGCTACTCACATACTTAACAGATCTCCTCATCTAGCCTTAGATGACAAGACTCCTTTTAAGGCATGGTGTGGCAAAAAACTAGTTGTGAGTCACCTTAGAGTCTTCGGTTGTCCAACATGGGAAAACCTATCTTCCAAGAGTTGCAAGGCACCGGCACCTAGGCCTTGTACCTTTATCGGTTATGAAGACAATGCAAAGGCTTACAGACTAATGGATCCAAAGACTCATGATATTTTTGTGGAGAAGGATGTTCATTTTGAGGAATGTTCTCTGAGCTTATCCTCTACTCCTCTCTGCACTTCATACACAATGGAAACTGATTGTGACACCAGCGATAGTGCTTCAATAGGTTCAGGTATATGGGGTTTTGTTGACAGTTGCAGTGAGAGGTCACATCAGTCCAGTCCATGTGCTTATATTGCCATAGTGAAAGGTCCAACACAGCATGGTATATCTTGTCTTCCAGCTCCAGCTTCACTTGACTTGGGAGACAGACTTGAGGACATACATCTTCTCATTGATGATGATACTTCTACAGTTGTTGCGAGGGCTCACTCTGACCCTCATGTCCACTCTCTACATGATCAATCTGCATAGGTTGGTGTGATTATGGATCCTTATGAATAGCAATTAGTGGAGGACTCTTTGTCCTTTGAGGAGACAGATGGTTCAATGGATTAGGTTCAACAGACATCCTTGACAGATCCGCATTCATTCTTTTCAGCATAGATGGAAGGGGTGAACTTCAGCATCAGTACAGGGATACTTGAGCAAGTTTTTGAGCCAACACGCATCTTCAGGATAGTACCTTGTGCATTGTTTCTTCCTAAGGGGAGGAACACCATTCTGCATTGTTGGACCAGCTTCTTCATTAGAGGAGCTTTCACCTGTTGGCATTCTTCTTTTGGGGGGGGGGGGGGGGGAGCCTATTCTGTCTCTCTTCCTTCTTTCATTCTCTTTTGTATATATTGGATGTATGTCGTAACTGGGGTCTTGATTACTCCATCCATCAATGCATCCTCTTTTATCTCTCTTTTTGGCAGAGGGTTTTTCCCATGAGGTTTTCCTTCTTTCCCCGCTTTATGAGAGATTTGCATTTTCATTATGTACATGGGTACCTTACATGGCCTAGTAGGCGGGACCCATTATCCATCTTCATCCGAGTTTGTAACCTTAAGGGCATTCCCCTAAGTTGCACTTAAGGGGGGGTGTTGGTGTAAATAAGTACTTTACTATTTACACTTACTTAAGTTTACTTAGGTTAATGCATTATTTAATTATTTTGCACTATTTTATTATTTTTATTTATGAGACACTTAGGAGTTTGTGCAACCTTGTGAGTTGTCATGTTGACAACACAGGAGTACGCACCTCTATTTGAGAACATGGTGTCTACAACATTGTTTTGTGTGTCCCACCCTTGTAGACTTATCCTCACATCATCACACTTACTTATGTTCTTAATGGAGGATAATCCATATCTGGTGGACATGTGCTTGGTTGTATGACACTTCTAATGCTAACTTCTATGCATTCTAGAAGCTCTCCTGAGGCCTTTATATTCAGGCACTCCTAGTGTACTCTTATGAGACAATTATTGAATACATTATTATTCTGATCATACTCTCTTCATTTTTGGTCTACAGTTGTGCTTGTGTTTGAGTTCTTAGTTCTTGGGTGAATTTTTCCCATAGGAAAATTCTTACACAATTAATTGTTATCTTTTATATTTTAAGCAAAGCATGTGCTATGATAGAATACCCATAATTGAGTGCTTTATTGCACTTTTTGAAAGTTCATAACTACACTAACAATTATTGGTCAGTAAACAAGAGATGGTAATGGCAAGTTATCTTGCTCAAGTTGAAAAAGAAGATTTAAAGGAAAACATTAAGGAGTCAAATTTCATTGCATTCTCTTTAGACAAAGTTACAATCATAGATAATAGTTTGTAAAAATCCTTTGCATGCTTATATTATAGAAAATCTTGTCTTCCAACCTCATCCACAATCTATTTCTAAAATTAAGGATAATACGACAAAAAAAAAAATTGAACTAGTATAAAGTAATCTAATTGAATATGAAAGTTTGGATACCATGAAAATTGCTTTAAAATGGTGTGTGTTGGAGAAGACGAAGCTTTGGTAATGCAAGGTCATAGATGTGCAAGCTAAAATGTAGTGTTCAATAGGAATATAAGCAAGATAACATTCAACAAAACAAGATAACTTAACACTTATGAAAATACCCAAAAGAAGCCAAATACAAAGCAATGCAAACCTCAAAACCTTGATGCTTTGGATGTTGTCCTATGATGAGGTATGCAATCTCAATGATGCTTCAATATTTAAAGTGGATTCAAAAATGGAGGATGGAGGTTTCAAACTATGGGAATGAGGATAAAATTTGGCATTATAATAGTACTTTAGTAGTTTTTTGGACTCTCAAACTAGAATTATAACTTTGCAATGGAATGCGGATGATTTGTGAAGGGTGAAGGGTACTTCATTTTATAGCCAAAGAGGCAAAAAATTAGATGGTCAAGATGCAAGATTGGACGATTTTGAGGAATGAATAGGACACAAGGGGGGGGAAGCACATTGATTGTGCTTTCTCAAATGCATAGTCTTATGACAAGTATCACAAGGAGAATACATGTGAGGGGATTAGGGTTTTAGAGGGAATGTGACCATTTTGGGGGATGTAAAGAGGACAAAGGAATAATGAGGGGGATGGAGTGTGTAAGAGATGTTTAGGAGGCATTTAAGGAGGACATTAATACATTTTGGTGGGGATGTGAGGGATGTGACATGAGTTGACTTGGGTCTAGGCTAGGATTTATTAATCCCCATGCTTGAGGTTATACAAATGATTAGGGTGAGGTTAGGGTTGGATTAGGGTGTTATTAGAATGACAAGTGAAGATTTTAGAGAAGTACAAGTGGATAATTTAATTAACTAGCTTTAATAAGTTAATCAAGTAGGTTTAATATGGGTAAATGATTTAGGTTGAGCCTGAACCACTAGGTTAGAAATGGGTTAAGGGCTAAGGTTGAGGATTTCATTAAAGGGGAATTTGGAATTAAATTAAATGGGTATTGTGCAATAATTTAATTTAATAGAAGAATATGGATTTAATTAATAATCAGACAATTAAGTTTCATTTGATTTATTAATTGGACTAAAGTCAATTAATTAGATTAATTAACTAGGGGATAACATAAATTAATTAAATATTAAAAACTTAACTGATAATGTCTTACAAGATGAATAGATAAGATTACTTAATTGTGTAGTCAAATTTAGGTCTCTACATTTTCCCCCTCTTCGATAGAGTGTTTAAACACCATTATTTTGAAGAAGTTTAAAAATAGATGATGCAAAGAAGATATTTAAAGCAAGAAAAATTCACTGATCTTGAAAAGAGAGAGAAGAGACTAGACTGGATGATGCCCCCTTGAGAAGGTGGTGGGGAGAGAAGAAAGCGATGTCGAGCGACATCTGGAAAAGAAAGAAATTTGAGGTGAGAAAGAAGACCCAGAAGGTCTAAAAGAGAGTTAAGATTACTCAACACCCTGTTAACCACCTTAGTCTAGCCATCTATTTGAGGATGGTAGGCTTATCCAAATGAAAGGTTTGTACCAAGTCTACTCCATAATGTCTTGCAAAAGTGGCTCGTGAACTTCACATCTCTATCTGAAATAATGCTCAATGAAAGTCCATGAATTCTCATAACCTCCTTAAAGAACAAGTGGGCAATGTGACTACTATCATTAGTAGTCTTGCATGGTATGAAATGTCTCGTTTTGTTGAAACTGTCAACCACTACATAAATATTGTCATATCCTTGTTTTGTCTTGGGAAGACCTACTATGAAGTCCATGCTCACACACTCCCATGGCCTGTTTGGGACTGGTAAGGGATGATATAAACCTACATTACTCATTCCACCCTCATTTTTCATACACACCATCCATTTCTCAACATACTTAGTCACATTCTTGACTAGTTTTGGCCAATAGTAGAATCTTTGGACTAATTGTAAAGTTTTGTTCACACCCAAGTGACCACTTAGGCTCCCATTATGCTTCTCCTGAATAATATTTTCCCATATTGATCCCCTTGGTACACATAGTTGATTGCCCTTAAATAAAAACCCATTCTACAAAGTAAATTCAAAGAAATTGTTATGGAAATGGTTCTCAAAATAACCTTGTATGCCTCTATAAAGTCTCCACCCTCTTTATAGAGACTCTTGAAGCTCTCTATTCCAATGCTATGTCACTAAAATTCTTAGATAGTTAACAGTCTGTTGCTTAATGCATCTATCACCTTGTCCATTTTCCCTTTCTTATGCTTGATGTGAAAGTGAAAGCTTGTAAGTACTCCATCCATTTCAAATGCATATTACTCAACTCTTCTTAACTATTGATACTCATTAAAAACATCTTCTCGAACTATTATCATATTGTTCCTTGCATTACCATTGTCAGTAAATTTCTAGTTCTTACCTAGTGATAATTTGGTTATTACCAAGTTGTAGTAAACTGTAAAACATGTGAATCAACTTTAAAAAAAAATAACATTCACACAATTTTGACACCAATATTTAACATGGAAACCCTGTTAAGAGAAAAACCACCTAGGACCTACAACCCAAAAATTTCACTCTTCTAAAGTAATCTTTGTTAGGAAATTAGCTTGCTAAAGGTTATATACACTTTGTTAAAAGTGAACTTGTTAGAGGATTTTAGAAAAAGATCATCTAGACATTATCACTCGCTATCTAAGACCAAAAAGAGTGTCTAGATTTAAAGGACTTACAAACACCACTAATCAATGTTACTGTATAGGATTTCACAGACTTGCTGGGTCCACACAGTACTTCTAATATTTTTTGCTACAAAGGTTAAATTGTAAATAATATAAAGTGATATCTAGATAATAGAAACTATCTTTTCTTGATTTTATCTTAGTTCTTGTTCTTTCATTATTTTTTACTCACTTGACAACTTCTTTCTCTTATATCTGCTTGGCTTGGTTCTCCTGGCTCAACACTTAGCTCTTCTCCTTCAACAAATTTTCTTTCCACAACAATTGTCAATCATATATATTTTAACTTCATCAAATCTCAAAAAATATAACAATGAAATCATTACCCACTTCAAACTAGAAACCTAAAACTCTCATTTCCTCCTCAAATAGATTTCCTAATGCTTCCAAATCCTTACAACTTTTTCTACTTAATCTGAATCATTGATCTTAAGTTTACAATAGAATTCCTTCATGCAATGAATTTAGAAACATAGAAATTTTTGTCCATCGTTATCCTTCTTGATTTTTCTTCATCGTTGATCTTGCAAAAAACTCTGACTCTCACAATAGATCTTCTCAAACTTTCCAAATTTCCATCAACAGTTGGCCTTCATTTCCAATTTCTCAAACTTATTCATCTAGTTCTCACTTGGTAAATATTACATTAATTACATCGGTAACATATAATTGAATTAATACTATCTGGCTTGGCCAACACTGTGTCATTTATCCCTCTTTGCAATCACTTGGGAAATACTATAGCCTCTTGGTGAATATAGTCTCCCTTAAACTTGTGACTCAGTTAAGCTTGTGATCTTCAACATATTGCAACAATACATTATTATAAAATAATCAAACCAATATTACATAATCATTTTCATTCTCATTCAACTACCCATTGAATACCTTACATATTAACTCTATCTTAATCATTCTTTCTTCAAATCATCTTCATAAATCAAATGATATGGTACTTTCTTGGGTTAGCATAATGTCTAGCCAATTAAGACTTTGACATAAATGACAATATAAAAATTGTTTTGAGTCTTTTACATACATTCAAAGCATCATCAATTACAATATGAGTTGGGGCTAACATCACTGGCATATCTTACAATGGAAACATGATGGATTTTGATTAATATCTCATTCCAAATAGAAGCATATAAACACATAACTCTACAAATTGATCTATTCGGGTATAGGTCAATTTTATGGGAATAGGATGACTTATACCCTAAGGTACAAATCAACTTCCTAGATACAAGTTGCCTTCCTAGGTACAAGCCAACTTCCTGAGTTTGACATCAAAAATAGGTTTATACGACATCTGCAAAAAAATCCTAAATATTAAAAAAAATGAAAAATTAAATGAAAGTGTGTAAAATATTGAGGCCTTACCTCATCTTGCTCTGCTCCATCTGTTTGTGCTTTTCAAAGCTCCTATATCTGTATTAGTTATAGTTCCTCCTTCATTGACATCTTTCTCTTTCTTCTTCTTCACCTTCAAGAAAATGTTTCAAATGGGCTTTAAAAGGGTAATGTCACTTTATGTATGTTATTATTAGGTTACTTTTTGGACTTATTTTGAAAATTTTAACTTTTATTTCTTTAAATATTAATGATCGCTCTCACTCTTTTGATTGTATCTTGGGCTTAGCAACTCAAGTGTCATTATAGGCTTTGCAATTTTGATTAAATAGCTTTTATATCCAAGTTCATTTAAAATAATTTAGTAGTCATCTTGAATGATTTGAATACTACTTGTTAATACATTCCATGATTCAATTCACTATGGTAAACATGATTCCTTGTTTCACATTTTTCAATTAGCAAACCAAAATAGGGGGCTTATAGCTACCCATGAACTTCATCAAATTTCCTTAGTAAGTCCTACGTGATTTTGATTATCACTAACATGTATTTTTAGAGGATGCAGTTGTATGCAATAAAAACTAGTATACTAAAGGATATAAAGCCAAAATAAAACTTTCACAAACTATATCAAAAGAAAAAAATAGATTAACCAGAAGAAAACCCTAAACCAAAGAATGAAAACCTTGATACCTCTATAGATTCCTTGATGTGTAGATATGGTCATGATTGTGGATGTGCGCTCAATGGTGTGCTCAATGCTTCAATAATGATTTGATAATGGATCGATGTGTGATAATTTGAGTATGGTAATAGTGCATTAATAGTGTTTATCTCTTAAAATACTATAGTAATTCTACTCAAAAGGTAGATGATTTGTGAGGAGCAAAGGGTTCAATTTATAGGCAAATGGGTGAGGAGGAGAGAAGAATTTGTGAGAGATAGTTATTTGAGTAAGGTGCAAGATGGGCTTCAATTGAATGGGATAGGTGTAGGAGATGAACTTTTGTGTTTAGATGTGGAAGAGGGGAATGCGGTAGGAGAGTGGATTTGGGCTTGAGTCAAAAGGAGTAAATTGTGCCTTGATTTATGCAAGTGATCTAGAGAGGTAGTTTAGACATGGATGAGGGGTAAATATGTCTCTATTTAGGTGGGTGAGATGGACCAACTAACTAGATGATGTTGTTGGTGGATGGATTCATTAGAAAAAAAGGTTGGTGGGTGAGTTTAATTAAATAAATGAATTATTTGATTTAAAGGAGAATTATTGATGCATGGGTTGAGTTTGGCTAATTGCTCATTTAGAGGGTGATTTTTTGGTTGGAGTGATTTAATTACTTAAATAGAGAGGGGATTTGGGATTAAATTAAATGATTTTTTTACTTCTTTTTTTAAATTTAATAAAGGATGGGGGGTTTAATTAATAAATTAGACTATTGGTTGACTATTTAAATAAATTAATTAAATAGGAGATCAAATTAAAATTATTTAATATTTAATATTTAATATTTAATTAAAATATGCCTTAGAAGATGACTACAAATGATTACATATTTATGTGATTAGATTTAGGTGTCTAGATTTTTCCCCTCTTCAACATAGTGTTGGTACAACATTATTTCAAAGATATTTTTAAATAATAGAGGACGTGAAGAAAATTTTTAAAGAAACAAGGTTGTCTTAGCTTTGAGAAATATTGTACTAAGTGATGCCACCTTGAAAAGGTGGCGGGGAGAGAAAATGAGGCCAAATGACATCTCAAAATATGAAAACGGTGTGGCAAGAAGGATGTAGAAGGGTTATGAAAGCATCAATTTGGCGTTTAGGATGTAAAAGGGTCATTAGCGGGGAAAAAAGAGAAAAGGGGCTTGGAAGGGGGTCCTAAATGGGGGATTGGAAGGGCTAGAATGGGTTATTTGCACTCATTTGACTTGTGGAGACAAGGTTGAGTTATGCTATGGATTTCATTAGTGAGTCTGTTGATTAGGGATGATTGACTCACCAATTAGAGATGGTGTTAAACATGTGGGTGTGGGGAGTACTAAATAGACTAGTAGGCCCAAAACATGTCTTTTGATTTTTATATTTTAATGCTTTTTTACATTCTTTGTGGGGGTAAAAATGTGTTCCCATGGACACAAGTCCAAAAGGATCATGAGGTAGACCTACGAGACTGCAGTCTCATAAAAGGGCCAAATGGTGGGGTAGAAAATGATAGGTCCAAGGAATAATTTGTGAGATCACATTCTTTCTTGAATTATTGGTAGGGATGCATTCTTGGTCATGAGGGTGCATCCCCGAATACAGGGATGCATTCATGGTAATTTGGATACATTTCTAGTCATGGGATTGCAATCCTACAGGAATAGTCAAAGTCAATGCAAGTTTAGAATTAGGGTTTTGATCCTGGGGTAGAAAATGGGCTTCACACTCCTACCAAAGTATAGTTTGGTGGGATCTCTAAATGAATTAGGGTGTTGCAATAATCTAGAATTGGTCAGTGGGAATATGAGTTTCAACTAGATTGATCTTGGGGTGTGTAGTTTGGAAAGATTCGGTGGATGGCAAGTTTGAACATGTAAGACTGGGTAAATAGATAGGTGATTGTAGATATCTATAGGACAAGGATTAATTGGTGTTGTATTTTTTTGGATGCAATGGTTTCTTGATATGCTTCTATCTTGTGAAAGGCATGTATCTATGTTGTGGGTTGCTGATCAATTTGGAGTTGCTAAGTGGGCTAGAGTGGAGGTGATGAAGTTGAGGTATCTTGCATAGATGTCCCATAGGTGGACCTATGTAGTGATGGTTATGACTCTATGTG
Organism: Cupressus sempervirens; assembly: GCA_028749045.1. Classification (NCBI taxonomy): domain Eukaryota; kingdom Viridiplantae; phylum Streptophyta; class Pinopsida; order Cupressales; family Cupressaceae; genus Cupressus; species Cupressus sempervirens. The sequence continues at coordinate 477,640,656 of CM053785.1, forward strand.
AGAGGTAGCATTCTAAGATTGTTACCTTCCATCTCCTAATAGGGGAGATGATAGTGACCCAAGAGAATGTGTACAAGATATTTAATTTTCTTTAATGGGGGACTGAGGTGTTGGTTATGTGAGCTATTATTGGTGAGAAGATGGTCCAACAATTATTGAGCCCTAGTGTCCCTTTCATGGTTGAACAAGGATAGTTCACACTAGATCACTACTTGGATGTGATGCACTAGTTAGGTGTGTGTAGATTGGATTTTGGGTACCTTCCCCTAGATATAGAGGAATGAGTGTCACTTTGGGCTTGATCCCCACCATAGTGAAGATTGTGGATGTAAGAGTACTAGCTTCATGGGGGCTATTGATGTTAGCAGATTTATACAAAGACCTTTACCAGATTATGTATAATGGTGATACCTTGACTATGGGGAGGACTATCAGTTTTGTGATGCTCCTATAGATATGGGTCTAGGAGCATATTGTTCTTATTAAGCCTATTGAATAATAAGACCTAGAGGTAGATGAGTATGTGGTATAGAGTTGGACAAATCCCCTTAAATGTCACCATATAGATGACTTGGATTACTAAAATAAAAAATTTAATAACATTAGAGTGGTGGTATGGAGGTCATATATGGGGTTAGGGCTCTACGAAGAGAATTAAGCATAGTTACCTTATAGTATCACTCTAGGGTTAATTTTTGGCAGATGGGACTATATTGTGGAGTAGTACTAATCAAACAAGGTACTGCAATAGTTTGGGTGGCCACATGGTATATAGAAAGACCTAGTTTGGTATCAGTGGGTTACACACAAGCCTATTTCCACTTTTGGGTCACAAATATGTAGAGATAGGTTGTTAGGAGCATGGTGGGACTTGAAGCCATAGGATTGGGTTTTGTTTGGTGGGATTTCCAATGTAGTGATGAATCAAGACAACATGGCACACTGGGAGGTACCTTGACAATTTGGGAGAGCCCAAGAAGCACCAATTTTGGGTAGGATAAAAGAGGAGCTATGTGCACCAAGAAGGAGTTGATATGAGGTCTGAGAATTGAGGCAATATGAGAGCCTAATTTTGGAGTGGTTGGGAGAGAGAGTGGTTAGGGGAGGAAAGGAGAAGAGAGATAGGGGTGATGGAAGGGATGGAGATGATGGTGGTATTCAACAACTAGATGTGGATGGTCAACAAGGATTGCAAGTGCTACCTGCTACACAGGTACCTACAGGGAGATCAAGAGGAGCCTTGTCATTAGGGAAAGAGGATAGTGGGTTAGCATCTAGGTAAGCCTCTTTAGAGAAGATACATGTAGTGACTAACCAACTATTGAGGGACATGCAAAGGGAGAGAGATGGACTGTAGGCTAAGTATGATTATTTCTAGAAAGAATAAGACCTTCTTTGGGGCTATTTTGATAGACTTCAATTAGAGAGGCATGGAATATTGGTAGAGAGGGATGGGCTTTGGATGGAGCATGGTAGAATAGTAGGGAGGTTGGATGATTTGGAGATAAAGAGTGGGAGATTGCAGAAAAGGGTGGATACCCTACAAATAGAGAGGAATGATCTACTTTTAGAGGTATCCATGGTTAGAGCATAAGAAATGATAGGTTGTGGAAGCTTATAGGATGATATGTTGGGATACAATGGCTATGGAAAAAGATGGATGACTTGAGGGAGAGAGTTGCTCTCTACAGAGGTAGATACCATGTTGTTGTTCTAGCCAACTAGATAGAGCACTATCAACAAATGACAGAGTTAGGGATAGTAGGGTCCTTTGGAATGTAGACAGGGATGGGTGGTGAAGCTAGGAGTAGTGATTTTTGGGTTGGGATTTCTCCTTAGACTAGTAGTGGATCACATAAGTCAGGTCAGTGACATCAAAAAAGACATGTAGATGAGGCACATAGTTTTGGTATTCAGGGTAAAGCAATAGGGGGTGATTGGGGTGGAGAGAAGGAGAAGATAGAAGGAGTTTTGATGATGCTACCACCATATCCAAATCCTTTTTGGGTGATACTTGATCCAGATCTAGACGTGAATGATTCATTGCCAATAGATGATCAGTGATTGTCACAATTTTGGATGTATGTTATACCATGATGTATACATATATTTTTTAGGGCACATACCCTAATGTATTTTATAATGGCCTTTACAAACATTGGATGCACACTTTATTCTTTAATGAAAGGGATGTATTCTCTTGTTCTTTAGAAGATGATGATATGTATATCTGAGCTTTGATTAGGTGAGATGCATATGTTTATGTATATGTGCCTTTCTATTTTTTATGAGATGCCTATGATGTTATGTGACGTAGATATGATGCCTATGTGATGTGACTAACTTTTTGTGATGCAAGGTGGGATGATTTTTGTTATATTGTCTAAGATGCATTTATGATAATGACATGATTATGCAATGGCGTACCTATATGTGATGTAATAATAAATGATGTGTATGCATATGATTTTATTTCTATATGGATGAGATGTAGTGTATGTATGTTATAGATGATATGTAGATAATTTTATGTCTATGATTTATGCTCATGTATGAGATGTAGATCATGGAATGTAGTTTTGTTTATGTATATATTGCAAAAATTTGTTTATTTTATATGTAATGGAATGTAGAATATGATGATATGCTTGTGGACCTAAAATGAATGAACTAATGTAATGGAATGTTAATGCACCTAATGGAATGAATGAAATAAAAAATGGATGTAATGAAATAATAAAAAATGTCAATAAAAATTAAGTGAATGCACTGGGAGGATATAAAAGGGTGATCAATGAAATGAAGAAAGAATGTAATGAAATGACCCTAAAAAGAATCATTGTTTCTAATGTTATAATGCATATAAATGGATTGTAATGAGATGATACTAGATAATGTGAATGATAATGACTGTTAAATACTAAAAGAAACAATGTAAATAAATGCAATTACATGACACTAAAAGAACAATGTAAAATTGAATGCAATGAATGCAATGACATCACACTAAAAGAACCAATGTGTTAAAAATGGAATGAAATGACATTACACTAAAAGAACCAATATGTTTGGATTGCAATGAATGCAATGGCATGACACTAAAAGAACCAATATGTTTAAAATGAAGTTAATGGAAAATGCTATGACTTAAACAGGGTATACTACAACATATCACTAGCCAACTTTTTTTTCCTAGGTAGGGATAGATCACTTGCACAAATTTTAGTTAGGTTTTTGAGATAGGATGGAGGATGTGAGGGGAGTACAAGGGATTTTTCTTTTTAAATTGATCCCAAATCCCAAATCCCCTCTCCATTTAATTAACTTAACTAATTAAATCTTTCCAACGACAAAGTCACCATCTAAACTAGAAGTTAGTCAAACTCAACCCATGCACCAATAATTCTCTATTTAATTAAATAATCTATTTACTTAATTAAACTCACCCACCAACTTTTTTCTAACAAATCCATCCATCAGCCACATCATCTAGTTAACTAAGCCACCTCACCCACCTTAGGTGAGACTCATCACCCCCTCATACATGTCTAAAATCCCTCTCCAAATCACTTGCATAAATCTAGGTAAGATTTACTCTTCTTGACATAAGCTCAAGTCCACTCTCCTTCCACATCTCCCTCTTCTATTGGATAATTGAGAGGGGGTGTGAATTGGTTATGTTTGATTATCCTATAGCCCCTTTAAACATTTTCAATACTAATAAAAATCATAAACATTATTAGCAATCACTTGGTGTAACTATCAAGATAATCATATAACTCTTTCTATCACTTTATTCCAAATTGTTAACTTATTATTCTTTGCATTACTGAGTGTCAGTAAAATACCTTAGTTATAACCTTGCATATTCTTAGTTATTACCGAGCTACATTAAAAAGTAAAATATATAAAATAAATTTCCACACCAATAATGTTAATGCCTTTGAAATCATGATTTTAATGTGTAAACCCTCTGAAGGGAAAAAATACCTAGGACTAGCAACCCAAAAATATTTACTTTTCTAAAGTGAGCTCTACTAGGAGCCAACCTTGTTAAAGGTTGCATACACATTGTTAATGTGACTTTGTTAGAGGATTTAACCAAAAGATCATCTAGACCTTATCACTTCTTGATCATTTCTAAAGAGTGGCCTTGTCTAAAGGGCTTACAAACATCACTAATTGATGTTACTATATAGGATTTGACATACTTGTTAGGTCCATTCAATTTTCAAGATTTTTTGCTAAAATTATTACAAAGTAACAATAGAAATGATTTGTTGAGTGTAGAAACTTCCTAATATAGTTCATATCTTTGTTCTTTTCTCTTTCTCCTTCTGATCTCTCACTTGGCTAATTCACACTTTCACTTTTACCAACTTTGCTCCTCTCTTTCCTCTACTCTACTCAATTCACCTTATGTTCTTCTTCCCAATACTTCACATTCTGAAAAATATCAACTACATAAGTAACATACTTACAACGTGATCAATATACAATTAGTATTCAATCAACAACAAAAACTATCTTGATCTCCTCCTTAAATAGTCATCTCTAAGCTTCCAAAATCTTCCATCTAATGAGGCCAAATATTGCCTTTATTTCATGATAGTTTTTAAACACTTTTTTGATACTCTATTTTATTTTTGTCAAAACAATTGTGGACCTATGTTTACCAAAACCTATGATAAACCTATAGATAGATACTATGCCATCTTTTGCTAATATTATATATATTATGTAGTATTTCATATAGTTATCAAAATGTGTGTTCTTATATTTGAATTTAATTTGATAAATGATTATTTGCAAACATTTCTCTGCATAACTAACCTATTATCAATGAAGTTGAAAGATGATTGGAAGAATTCAAATATGAGCACCAATAGCATTTAAGGAGAAAAGAACGCTAAAGTGTAGCCACGACAAAGGAAAGTTGTAATGGTTCCAAAGGACATGACAACAAGTATGGAGGAGCTATCAAGACTCATTGCATTCTCTACATTTATTCCTATGGTAAGAAGATGTTCAAACTTTATTATTCCCACCTTAAACTATTATTTCTTCTTCTCACGTTGAGTTGTTATTTTCCTTCTTTCTCTCTTGGAGATTTATAGCTAGGTTATTTACTTTTCTGTTATGGAATAAGTGTCGATCTCTTATATATAGGAATCAGCCCAAGTGTGTTAGTTTAGCCAGTTAGAAGAAAGAGTTTATGAGAATAGACTATTAAATTTTACAATGAGTCATCTTTTTATAGTTCTATGTTATGTAATGAATTTTTGAAATGTAATGAAATAGTTTTTTGGCTTCTATCTTGTGTTAGTAGTTTAGTTTAGTTGAAGCCCACCAAGGGGGCCCACTTGGAAGGTGGATTAGATTAGGTTAGTATAGATATATTTCCAAGCATTCTTAGTATTATAAGTAGAAGTTGTAAGTTCCTTCCTGTAGCATCGTACTTCGTAAATGTTCCTGCAGTATATGTGAGAACAGTTATAGTGGATGAATTGAGTTGGAATATTTGTTAGCCTTTCATTGTAGTTCCAGTATTTATAGAGTTAAGTGCGTTAATTTCCTGCAGCAATAGTGTAAGTTCTTTTCCTTGCATTTTACTTTCTTGCAACATAAGCTTAGTGACTCATTGGGAGACTCAGTGCACATACAATGCCGACCATTTCAAGTATATGTCCCTGGGTTGACAAGATTAAATGCACCTCATAGTGGGAAAAATAGTTCTTAGTTTGAATAAATTATTCCTAAGCATGGCCCATAGCATGACTATGATACACCTATTATGAGGTAGACCATTTTTGGCTTGTTGGGGATGGTGTCAAGCTAGGAGCATTTTTTAGTCATAGTTCTTAAATAAAGTTTTTAAAGAAATTTCTAGTTTTGAAGCTTCTTTCACCAAGTGTGAATTGTTTAATTGCATGCATCAAAGAGGAAGATGACGAGATGAATATGGTAGATTTCTTCCATGGGAGTTTGTTAATTTGAATGAAGAAATTGAAGAAGAAGAAGTTGAGTTACCTTTTGAAGACTCAAGCCTTTTTTTTCCCACAACATCATCATCAAGAGATGAACCAATAGATACAAGTGGTCTTCAACCTTTTACTGAAGTTTTGGCTAGTTTTCTTAATAACACTACTTTGAATCCACCAGTTGTTAATCATCTTGTACCCAATGTCCCTTTTCAACAACAACATCATAATCTAATACCTCTAGTAATGGCACAACCTCCTTTTCCATTTCCTCTACCAAGCCTTGTAAATATTGATAATCTCAAGAATATAGCTACGGCTGCCCTTCCAAAGTTCTATGGCCTTGCAACCGAAGACCCTGATACTTTCTTGTTTGAGTTTGATATACTTTTTTATAGTTTTGACTCCAACACTGATTCCCATAAGCTTAAATTGTTTCCAACAACATTGAAAGAATTAGCTCTATGATGGTTCATGGGCTTAGTAGCCAATGCAACAGGAATTTGGGATGAAATGCAAACTATGTTTTTGGATAAGTACAAAGAGTATTGCAAAGCATCTGGTTCAAGAGGAGATGTTGTATTCATGATATCTTAGAAGGAGGAAGAAACATTGGAAGACTATGTTTCACATTTCTTATATACACTGTAGAAGAACCCTCAACATGTGTTGTCCAAGGATTCACAAAAGCTAATCTTTCTAAGAGGTGTGAATGATAACTGTTTAGAAGCACTTGATCTGATGGCTGGTGGTGATATATATCAAGCTTCCTGGGAAGACCTCAAGAAGATCTGTCAGAACTATTTAAGGTCAACCATGAAGAAAGGCCGAGGACCTCGTTCCATAGTCACTAAAGGAATTAGTCAAGGTATTTCAAAGCTTGAGATATCTAACCTATTGTCATATTTCAAACAAGACATCATCAATGATGTCACTACACATCTTGACACAATGACTACAAAGAAGAAGTATGTAGAATCTAACCTACAACTTGCTGAATATTGCCCTCATTGCTAGAAGCAAAAGAAGGATTGCTAATGTAAATTGGTCGTAAGCATGGAGAACCAGCATCTTCCAACTGAGTACATCAAGATAGATGGAGATAATGAGAAAGTATTCTTTGTTGGTCAATGTCGACCATGGGCCCAACATCAAGGTATGCCTCAAGACCCTTTGCAAAATTCAAATTCATATGGTAATCAATGGCAAAGCTGTAATCCCCAAGGTCCTCCACAATATCAATTGAATTGGAACAATGTTGGGAAAAACAACCAACAACAATCTCAATGGCCTAAGAATTCCCAACCACCTTGTCCTAACCAATAGAGTAACCAATGGCAGAACTAGCAGAACCAATGACAACCACTCTAAGGGAATTGGCAATCTATAAACCAATGGAGGGGATCTCAACAATGGCCTAACCAAAATACTTGTACTCCATAATTACCACCTCCAATTCAACAACCTGCTCTAATGCCACCACCTACAAATCCTGGACCTCAAAAGAAAACACAGTTACCTACACAACCTCAGCCAAACCCAAATAGCCAATAGCCATAGTATCCCACGTATAGTGTTTATGCTCAGTAGTATCCTACTTACACTTTGGGTGTTGCAGATATACTAATGAGATCTAGTACAACTTTACCAGCACCTAAACTGCCTCTTATAACTGAAATACCAGACCCTCATGTAGCATCAAAACCTTTAGTTGCTGAAACAGTTGACCCAACCAATGTTACCATGTCAACCCAAGATCAACTAGCAGTAGAACCTCCTTTTCTAGAAAAGTTTATACAAAGCAAACCTATACAAGCAGAGGAACAACCTTTGGATATTGTTGATTAGTTGAAAAACATACATCCCCAAATACCCCTATTTCAAGCCATTAAGGATGTTCCAATTTATGGAAAAGCCATTAGAGAAGCCTACTTGAAGAAACCTTGAAGGAATAAAAAGAACCCCACTATAGTCCATGTTGTGGGACAATTGGCTGACATCATTTTAGGGAAATTGATCACAGAAAAATTTTCTAATCCAGGAAGTCCAGTAGTGAATGTCAATATAAATGGTCAGTTTGTTAAAAAGGCTTTGATAGATCTTGGCCTTCCTATAAATGTCATGACCAAAGATACTATGAAGAAGTTGAAAATAGAAGGACTAAGGGCTACACCAAAAATTCTGCAACTTGCAGATAGTTCTACTATCACCCCTAATGGGATGGTAGAAAACGTAGTTGTAACTTTAGATTCTCTAGAATATCCTATAGACTTCATGATTTTATCCCCCAAAGTTAATCTATCTAGTTACCGATCATCCTAGGTTGACCATGGTTAGCCACAGCTGATGCAAATATAAGCTGTAGAACAGGGAATATGACCATATCAAATGGCCAAGCAACAAAGAAATTTGGTTTATATCCTCTAGCCCAACCATTACCAAATTTGAGCACATCTCTTTGGCCAAATTTAGGGGATGAAGAAGAAGAGTTAAATTCTATAGTATAACTCATAATGTTGCATAGACAATCTTTTCTAAAATTGTAAGAGGAAGATTTAGTACTTCAGAATATCCTTACTAATAGTTGTGTGGTAGAAAAAGATGTATATGAAAGTTGTGTTGGAATTATCACATATGAAGAATGTGATAAGAATTGTACTTTTCTCAAAGAACCTAATATTCTTCATCCAATCTTACCGTGTGAATTAGAAGTAAGTCCAATCTCTGAAGCTTCTATGATAGAGTCCACCACTATTGTTGAACTTACTAAATGTCATAATCTCCATGTTAATCCCAAATTAACACCCACACAGATGGAACAGTTAAAAGAATTGCTTCAAAGGCATGAAAAGGCCTTTGCATGGGACTATAGTGATATGAAAGGGTTGAGTCCTACACTATGCACCCATAGGATATACATCAATGAAGGTTGTCTACCACTCCATCAACCCCAGAGAAGGATAAGTCCAAGCCTTAGAGAGATAGTTAAAATTGAATTGCAAAAATTACTTGATGTTGGTTTTATTTATACTATATCTGATAGTAGATGGGTGTCACCCCTGGTTATAGTGCCTAAAAAGGGAGGAAAATGGAGAATTTGTGTAAATTATAGAGAATTGAACAAGGCCACCAAAAAAATCACTTTCCTTTACCATTTATAGACCAAGTTTTGGACACTCTAGTTGGAAAGAAGTATTTCTATTTTCTAGATGGGTATAGTGGTTATAACCAAATTAGTATTGCCCCTAAAGATCAAGACAAAACCACATTCACATGCCCATTGGGTACTTTTGCATACTCTGTTTTACCATTTGGTCTATGTAATGCTCCTACAACGTTCCAACGAGTAGTCATTAGCATTTTTGCTGATATATCACATGATTGTATGGAAATATATATGGATGATTTCACAACATTTGGAGTCACTTTTGAGGAACCAATGGTGAATCTTGAAAAGGTTTTGGTAAGGTGTCAAGAACATAATTTGGCACTTAATAGTGAAAAGTGTTTCATGCTCATGCAAGAAGGCATGGTACTTGGTCATTTCATCTCAGCTACAGGAATACAAGTGGATCCAACTAAGATAGAGGTAATTCAAACATTTCCCATACCTACAAAATCAAAAGATGTAAGATCTTTTCTAGGTCATGTTGGATATTACAGACGTTTCATAAAAGATTTCACCAAAATAGCTAGTCCCTTGTATAAGTTACTCACAAAAGAAGCTAAATTTAGTTGGACATTCGAATGTGATGAAGCCTTCCTGAAGCTTAAGAAACTTCTAACTACAGCCCTAGTTTTACAAGGACCTGATTGGAATTTACCTTTTCATATATATACAGATGCCTTTGATTATGCCATAGGTGCAGTCCTAGCACAACAATCCCAAAATCTTGAAAATGTAATCTATTATATTAGCAAGAGCCTTCATGGACCAGAATTAAACTACATAGTGACAAAAAAAGAATTGCTAATAGTAATTTATGCCTTGAACAAATTTTGGCATTACATAACTGGCTATTCCATCTTTGTTCATATTGATCATGCAACAATTAAATATCTCATGAATAAACTTGCTATAACTGACAGATTAGCAAGATGGTTACTGTTGTTGCAAGAATTTGATATAACTATTGTTGATAAGCCTGGAAAAGCCAATGTTGTAGCTGATTATTTTTTCAAGAATCCATCATGATGATATTGACACTACTTTGGTAGATGATGCATTTTCAGATAAGCATTTATTTCATATTGTTGTTCAAACTCCATGGTATACAAACATTGCTAATTACATTGCAGCCAATAAAATACTAGAACATTTTTCTTACAAGGAAAAGATGCTGCTTGTGGAGAAAAGTTTCCATTTCTCCTGGATAAATAATCTCTTGATTTACACTGGACCTTATCAAGTTATGAGGAGATGTGTGAGAGAGGATGAGACATATGATATTCTACATGCATTTCATAATAAACCATGCGAAAGACACTTTGCAACAAAAAGAACAGCCTTGAAAATCTTAACAACTGGTTATTATTGGCCTACACTTCATAAAGATGCAACCAACTATACACAGAAGTGTGACAAGTGTCAAAGGATGGGCCAACCAACAAGAATAGATGAAATGTCTCTTAATCCTCGGATGGTGTTAATACCATTTGACAAATGGGGCATGGACTTCATTGGTCCAATTGATCCTCCATCTAATGAGAAATCCTATATTCTGGTGTGCACTAATTACCTAACAAAATAGGTTCAAGTCAAGGCAATGAAGCATGCTCATGATGAAAAAGTTGCTAAATTTTTGTATGAAGGAATTTTTACTCGCTATGGTGTACCCAAAGAGCTAGTCACTGACCAAGGTGCACAATTTACCTCAAATCTGAACTCAGAGTTGATGAAATAGTATTACATCAGTCATCAGAAATCCAATCCTTATCACCCTCAAGCTAATGGACAAGCAGAGGTCACAAACTGTGAACTGAAGAACATTCTAACAAAAATGGTTCATCTACATTGTAGGGATTGGACCAATAGATTACAAGAAGTTGTTTGGGCATACAGAACAACCTGGAAGACTACTATAGGATTCACATAATTTGAGTTCCTATATGGAAAGGTAGCAATGCTTCCAATTAAATTTGAACATTAAACTCTAAGGACAACATTGGCATTGAATATTGAACTTCCTATAGCATAAAGAGAATTTCTTCTACATCTTAACTCTCTGGATGAAATGCACAATGCTACTTTGGAATGCATTGAACTTATGTAGAAACAAAGGAAACAATGGAATGACTCTTATATTATTAGTAAACAATTTCAAGTTGGTGACTGGGCACTACTATATGATTCGAGATTTAAAGATATGCCAGGAAAGTTGTAGACAAGATGGTTGGGTCCATATGAAATCACTCATGTGTTTTAGAATGGAGTTGTTCAACTAACTACCATTGATCCAATACCTTTCAAATTATTAGTCAATGGTGACAGACTCAAATTATATAAACAACCCCAAACAAAAGAGGACTTCCTGCAACAATTTCAGCAGTCGGATTCAAATACACATCAGGTAACTCTTCCTGCAGTCGAAGGTGTCAACCTTCTATCTACCGCTCTTCAACATTAATTCTTTTATGCATGTTCATAATAAAAACTTTATGTCAACATGAAGTTCACTTTTCATTAACTATCTCATTCTATCTCATCTCTTTACCTTCCACCCATCCACCTCATCTCATTTCTTTATCTTCCATCCACCCACTTTCCACGTAATCAATTTCTCATGTTTTCAATAAACCCCACAAGATGCTGACAAATGCTACCAATGCTGATATCACTTCCACCACCTTTTTGGTATGTGTGATGATCAGTTGGTAGGTATAACATTTTCAAATTATAATTTACTTATAGTCCACAGATTTCGTTAATTATATTTAATACTACATAGTTTATATGATGGCAGTGTTATGTCAGTCCCTTACTCATACTAGGTCTAGAAAGTGTGGACACTTGTCCATATTTAGTAGGGAGTAGGGAAGGTCACTAATATCCAATGGCATTTCTATTTATCTATAAAGATTTTTCCAAATCTTTGTATTTCCTTCATTGATGGAATTTAATTGCCATAAGTACAATAGTGAGGTTACGTAACCTTTATTTTTGAATGATTTTTTTGTGTCAGGCTATGATGTGACTTGTGTTTAAATTTTATGTAATCTTAACCCCATTTTCAGACAATTCTCACACATATTCAGGATTTACCTTCATTAAAAGCCATATTATTATGCATAACAATTCGTTATGACATTAATTGGCTATTAAAACAAAGAAATGTGAGTTGAGTCTGTAGAACAACAAAGTAGCTTGAATTCAAAAGGGGGAAAATAGAGTAGATAGAGAAAGTGTTAAGAAAATGGGTGGACAGTTGTAGAGGAGAGAACTAGTGGAGCATACTTTGTTTCTCTCAGATGTAGAGGTCGTAAGAAGGTTTAATGCATGGGGATGGCTAGGGTATTTTTTGAGTTTGACTGCATACGATGAAGAGGTAGTTGCAGAATTCACAAGGACATTTGATGAAGGTGAAGCTTTTGTTTGGGGTTTAACGATGATTGCAATAGAGGAACACATTTTTGAAGTAATTGGATTGCCTATAATTGGGGAATATTACCCCAACACACATGATGCAAGGTCAGCAAGAGCTCAATTTGCTAGACCAACTAATCCACAAATAGACATTACAAAGCAAGGTTGCAAGAGAATGTCGCTACTGCCACCATACAATGAATTGTCCATGCATATTATCAGGTACCTTACATGTGAAGGAAGATTCTCATACATATATGCACATCATTTCAAATTACTTAGTTGTATAAGGCATAATCTTTCAGTAAACATTCCAAATTTCTTGTACAATATGCTCTATATTAGTGCAGAAGAAACTCAAAAAGGAAAAGATAATTTCATTACCCATCATGCCTTAATTAAGTTACTAATAGAAAGGTCACTTAGGGGTGTGTCTCCCATGACATGAGATGAATTTGTACAAGCCAAAACTTTGCAACCCCAAGCTACCCCTAGTGAACAAACTAGTGAGGAAAATGCAGTCCCCACCAATGAGCCTATTGAACAAAATACCCAAGAAGCTAAAGTTGAAAATACCCAAGAAAATTTTCAAGAAACCCTGAAACCTAATTCTAGCAAAGCAAAGAGGAAAGAAAAATTGTTAGAAGAAATCTATGTTCAAGAAAAGGAAGAGCCAAACCCTATAGTTGTGAGATAGAAGAGAACTAAGAAAATTCCTACAGCAAAGACACCCAAAGGGAAAGGTAGACAAAAGGATGTGATACAAGAAAAAAGCCTCGTAAGGAGAAGCCCTAGGATGAGAGGGCAAGTTTCTAAAGATTCTACTTTGTTGAAGACATCTACTAAGGAATCCCCTGTGCAAATTGTCTCGGATCACTCTCCTCCCCATCTTGAAATTACAAGCATTCACAAAAATCCTAATGAGGAATGTAGGGATGAAGTCAAAGAAAATCCAAATGATACCCTAGCAGACCAACTAGGTACTTCAAGCTGTAGAGATGAAACAGTTCCTGAGCAAGTTGATCCAAACACTACCCTAGTTCCCCATAAATCAACATGGATTACTAGTTTTGTAGAACATTTATGGAAGGAATAGAGGAAGAGGAAAAGAAATCATGAAGAAGGTAGTAGTTCTATTACATTGCAGAAACTCCTTTTTCAATTGTTTGGATAGCATATGTTTACCAAGGCCTTATGGGAAGAAGAGAAGAAAAACATGAATAAATTCATAGTATCTCAAGGTGAAGAAAACACAGATTTAAAGGAACAATTAGCAAGTCAAAAGAAATGGATGGATCATGCCCTCAAGTTGGTTGATCAAGCACTTGCTTGTAGACCACTGCCAAGAGTCGATGCTCTCTATTTGAAAGAACAATTTATTTTGTTTCAACTAATGTTAACTCTTAAGGATATTAATGCAGAGTTCAAATCAGGATAAGAATTGTATGGACTATATCAGACTCTACCAACCTAGTAACAAAAATTTCTTTGTGAATTATATGTTCATAATTTTGTTATCCCTTCAGAGACTCAATGGAATCCCTTGCTCTATATAGGGGATATACATTTAAGAGCCCTCATGTCTTGGATAGCTGAATAATTACAGGGATGAAGAAAGGACAGAACCCTTGCCTTTAAGAGCTAAGAGTAGCAAGCCAGATGAAGTTATTAGGGATTGGTTCACATTAACTTATGAAAAGAAGAATCTAGAAGTAAGGGATAGAATCTTTGCTACTAGAGCTAAGGCTTATGTTAATTATGATAATTTGCCCTACTTTTCTTTCCAAATAGCTATCACTAGTGTTAGGACTAGATGGGTCAGATTGCCTGAATCACTTAAAAAGTCAGAACCACATAGCCCCATCAACTTGGAGGCAACACTTCACAGGGTTCCAAAATATCTAGAGTTAGGAAAGCAGGCCAAACTAGAATTGTGGTGTCCCCTAACCATGCACCCTCCAATGCTCATGTAGCCTTTATATGACATTAATGTCGATAGACTCGACAAGCTGCAAGAAGATCACAGAAGGGAAGTATGGGAGAGAACAAGAGGATTTTACTATACCTTTAAGAGCAACTAGAAAGGAAGGACTAAGATTGCAGAGTTTAGGTCATTAACAAGAAAGTGCAATGCTTGAGGACAAGCATTAGTTTAGCAGGGGGCAGATGATGAGGCCAAATATTGCCTTTATTTCATTATAGTTTTTATACAGTTTCTTGATACTTTGTTTTATTTTTGTCAAAACATTTGTGGACCTATGTTTACTGAAACCTATTTCATATAGTTATCAAAATGTTTGTTCTTACATTTGAATTTAATTTGATAAATGATCATTTGCAAACATGTCTCTGCATAACTAACCTGTTAGCAATGAAGCTGAAAGATGATTAGAAGAATTCAAAGATGAGCGTTAATAGCATTGAAGGAGAAAAGAATGTTGAAGTGTACCCATGATGAAGGAAAGTTGTAATGGTTCCACAGGACACGATAGTGAGTATAGAGGATCTATCAAGACTCATTGCATTCTCTGCATGTATTCCTATGGCAAGCAGATGTTCAAACTTTATTATTCCTGCCTTAAATCGTTATTTCTTCTTCCCGCCTTGAGTTGTTATTTTCCTTCTCTCTCCTATAGATTTATAGCTAGGTTATTTACTTTTCTGTTATGAAATAAGTGTCGATATCTTATATATAGGAATCGACCCAAGTGTGTTAATTTAGCCAGTTAGAAGAAAGAGTTTATGAGAACAAGCTATTAACTTTTACAATGAGTCATGTTTTTATAGTTTTGTGTTATGTAATGAACTTCTAAAATGTAATGAAATAGTTTTTGGCTTCTACCTTGTGTTAGCAGTTTAGTTTAGTTAAAGCCAACCAAGGGGGCCCACTTGGAAGGTGGATTAGATTAGGTTAGTATAGATTTATTTCCAAGCATTCTTAGTATTGTAAGTAGAAGTTGTAAGTTCCTTCCTATAGCATCACACTTCGTGAATGTTCCTGCAGCCTATGTGAGAATAGTTATAGCTCATGAATTGAGTTGGAATATTTGTTAGCCTTTCATTGTATTTACAGTATTCATAGGGTTAAGTGTGTTAATTTGTAAGTTCTTTTCCTTGCATTTTACTTTCTTGCAGCATAAGCTTAGTGACTCATTAAGAGACTTAGTGCACATACTATGCCGACCATTTCAAGTATATGTCCTTGGATTGACAAGATTAAATGCACCTCATAGTGGGAAAAATAGTCCTTAGTTTGAATATATTATTCCTAAGCATGGCCTAGAGCATGACTATGATACACCTGTTGTGAGGTGGACCACCATCTATTGTCACTTAATCACAATTGTCGATCTTACATTCAATATACTTAACCACATAAATACTAGAACTTTGCACAAAAATATGTGCTCATCATTATTCTTCTTCAATCTCCATCATATGATCTTTATTGAATTTTACCAATTTTTGATCTTGTAACAAACTTTGATTTGTGCCTTAGACCATCTCAAACTTTCCAAATTTCCATCACAAGTCTACCTTAGATTCCAATTTTCCAAATTGTTCTTTCAATTGTTACTTGGTAAACATAACATTCACTTAGGTAATATAGAAACTGGTTAATAATAGACTTAGTCAAGCAATATTGAATTTCCCTTTTACTTTTCCAAACACTCAGACAACATTGTAGTCACTATGTGAATATAGTCTTCCTTCATTAACCTTGTCACTCTGTTAAGCTTGTGTTCTTCAATACATTGCAACAATAAATTATTGTGAAACAATTAAACCAATATTACAATATCACTGCCTAACTTATTCAAGTACCCATTGACTATAATACTTATCAATATTTTCATCATCATACTTTCTTCAAATCATCTTCATCAATCAAATGGTATAGTACTCTACTGAATTAGCATAATTTCTAGCCAACTAAGACTTCGACATCAATGAAAATATAACAATTGATATGATTCTTTTACATATATGCATATCATTACCAATTATATTATCATCTAGGGCTAGCAATCTCCCCCTTTTGCATTGATGATATCACATAACATATAATTTTACATTACTAAACATTACATAAGATAATCAAATGTATGGATTCTCAACAATAGAACTTTTTAGTTCACAAATCTTCATGACAAAGAGCATCATATTCTCTATAACAGATATACTCAGTATTTATCTCCAACCAAAAATAAATATTTTTCAACATAACCCCCCTTCATAAATTCTTCTCCCCCTTTAGGTATATGTCTCCTTCTTTGTAGTGTTTACTAATATTCTTTCCCTTCAGTAATCTTCTCCCTCTCTTTTTTTTCTCACTCCTCCCCCTTTCATAGAAATGCCAAAGGTTATTATAGGTTTCATGTTATAAATTTCAACATGAAACTTATAAAACCTTATAGTTTTCCTTGTATCTTACATGTACATTATACATCAGTTTCATCGCAGACATCTTCACAAATTTATAAATGTTCCTAGAGTTTTAAATTTTACATCAACTCCACAAAGATATTACAGTTCATCCATCAATTTATGTAACATGCATCTTCACCTAGTGAACTTTTGATAGGGGTGGGGCCCCCAATTTACCTCCAAGATACTCAAAAGCATCCTTAGGCAATGGCTTGGTAAATATATCAGCAATTTTTTCCATAGACTTCACATATTCAAGCCTCACTTGTTTCTCTTCTACTTTCTCACTCAAATAATGATACTTGATTGACATGTGCTTTATTTTTGCATGCATCACTATATTTTTTGAAATATTTATTGCACTAGTGTTATCATAATAAATAATAAGAGGCTAAATTACCTCTTCTTATGTGTCTTCCAATAGTTTCTTAATCCATACAATATTTTAACAATTGATTACACCAGCAATATATTTCGTTTTAGAAGTAGATTGAGAGATCTTTTTTATCTACGTTATCATTCTTTCTCCTAAAAAGAAAGCTCCACCACTTCTGATTTTTTTCATCAACATGACCATCCCAATCAGCTTTTATGTAGACTTTAAGATTAAATTCATCCTCTTGTTTATACCGTAGGCCATAATCTTCAATTCCTTAAGATATATGAATATTCTTTTCACAACAGTCATATGAGTCTCCTTTGTATTCAATGAAAACCTTGCAACAATTTCAATAGAAAGTAGAATATATGGTCTACTATGTAGTGTATTCCTTTGATAATTTCACTCTAGTCACCATAAGTGTATCGACCAACTTAGACTCATCCATCCCAAAAAATATTAAGATTTTTTTCACATACTTAGACTGAGTCACATATATAACTTTCTTTTTTTTATAGACTTGCAATCCAACAAAAAAAATATCTCACCAGACATTGTCATTTCAAATTATGTACTCACTTTCTTAGCAAATGTCTTACTCAACATGTCATTTCCTCCGACTATAATATCATCAATAAATATTCCCTTGTTCAGCTTGCAAACCATGTTCTTCTAATTAGGTTGAATGATGTTGGAATTCCTTAGAATAACTGGGGGGGGGGGGTGTGAATCAGTTATCCAAGGTCTAGATGTACAAATAAAACTTTTCACATCTTAGTGAACCCATAAAACATTTATCATCATGCATGCATCCATAATATTATACAATCACTTAAAACCTGTAGGTTACTATCAAATCAATTTGTAGAAATGTAAACATGAAACATAATAGATTCAATAACACACTTGACACAATGATTTATGTGGAAACCCAGATTGGGAAAAACCACCAGTAACATGTCACTCTTTCTCACTCTTTTGAAGTGATGCATTGTGAAAGCCCAACCTTGTTAAAGGTTACAATGCATACTATTAAATGTGATCCACTTAAAGGATTTCAATCACCCTATTAGGATTGAGCCTTGTTAAAGGACTTTAGACCATTCAATTGGAATGTCATCCAATTAAAAGATTTTCAAATGATTGTTAGATCAACCTTAATCCAAAGGATTTATCCTAGACTGGTACAATTATTAGAGAGTAATAGTAAGTCTTGATCTAATAACAACTTACAACTCCATTTGCAGATTATAAATCTCTATTTCAGTCATCCATTTTTCTTGGCTTTCACACACTTCAGCTCTAATAGCTTGTTCACCTTTCAAGCATTTATACCATTAAGCCTTCTTTCTTAACTTGCCAATGCAAACTCTTCACTTAGGTTACTAAATGAAGCAATACCCTAGACTCCTTTTCTTCCTTAGGTTCTTGCACATGATAACCTTTGCTTCTGACCAACCATCCCAATAAATAAAGAATTAAAGTATTTGTTGTTCATTTGCCATCGTCCAATTTAGGATTAGGACAGATTAGGTAGGATTCAATGAATCTAACCTTTATTTCATTTCATCCCTTTTTAAAAACTTCTCATTCAATTCTCTTTGAATTTTCCTCAAAATGGTTTACCATAGATTCTGTGCCACCAACTCATCAACCTTATCTTCCACGTGGTTCACAAAATCCAAGAAAACAAACTTGTCAGCTCAAATCTATCAAATTCACAATCTTTCAAATAATGCTGACACTCGACATCAACTTGCTTCTAATTCTTGACACAAACTATGTTGCTCGACATCCTCTATAATATCACTCAACACAAACTAAAGTTTACTGGTGCTCAACATTAACTAAACTTTACTTGGCATCAAGTGTTTTACTTAGCATACACTAAAATAGAATTTTACTCGACTCGAACTGATTTTTTGCTTGGCTGGCACTGACTTTGCTTGACACCTACTATCCATTCGGTCAAGCTTGGTAGACACACTTTGTTTAACTTGTTCTTCTAAACTTGCTTAGTGTAACCAACCTTTGAAACCTTATGTAGTTTATCAATGCACTATGATATCACTATCTTAGTTGATTCTTGTACTCTTTTTCATATCATAACTCAACCTTTCCTCTAGGTGTTATTGTTACATATTTTGATCAAATCCTCTTCATCAATCAAATCAATGATAGTACTTAAATCATATAAGTAATTCTCTTACCAACAAATCGCAGGTTTGACATTAGTGACAAAACAATGATTGAAACACATTTATCATACTTGTATCAATTTGTTTTCAACAGAATAAACCCTTTAGGTTGTTCAATATATTTCTCCTTTTCAAGTATTCCATTCATAAATTTAGATTTGACATCCATTTGATATACTTTGAACTTCTTGTGTGCAGTGTAAGCTAAAAATATTCTTATTCCTTCCAATCTTACCATAGGTGCAAAAGTTTCACTATAGTCAATTTCTTTTTTTTATGTATAACCTTTTAAATCTAATCTTCCCTTGTTCCTTACCATTTCTCCATTCTCATTTAGCTTATTTTTTATAATCCATTTAGTTCCAATTAATTTTTTGTCAATAGTTCTTGGTACTAGTGTCCATGTATTATTTCCCTCAATCTGATCAATCTCCTCACTCATAGCATTTATCCAATATTCATTATCTAATGCATCCTTTACTATTCTTGGTTCAAAATTAGCAATCAAAGAAGTATTGTCTCTCAACTTACTTCTTATTTGAACTCCAGTACTTCTATCTCCAATTATCTTCTCAAGTGAATGATTCTTTCTCACATATTTTTTCTCACATATTTTTCTAAAATATGTTCAGTCCTTTAATTTTCAACATTTCCTTCACTTGGTAGAGGTTTAGCTTCTTACTCATGTTGAACTATCTGGTGCTCAGGTAAAGCAATCCTTTAACTTAACTAATACTTTCTAGTTCTTAGTAGCTTGGTGTTGTAACTCAAGTAGAGTATTAGGTGCCTCTTCATATACATATACAAACTTGTTATAAATTTTAGGCTCCTTCTTACTTTCCACATCATTCCTCTTTGACAACTCACCAAATTTTATATTTGCACTTTCAATCATCTTGTTAGTACAATTGTTACAACATTTATAAGCTTCTCTCTTAGATGAATAACCAAGGAATATACATTCATCTCCTTTAACATCAAATTTACCATTCCTTTTATCTTTGTGAATATAAAACCTACTTCCAAAGATTTTGAAATAACTTACATTTGGTGTGTGACCATACCAAGTTTCTTAGGGAGTCTTGTTTTTTCCTTTCTTCATGTGAGATTAGGTGACTATATAAATAATAGTACTAATTTCTTCTCTCCAAAATATATGAGAAACCTAATTCTTAATCATTAAAGTCCTTGCACGATCCACAATTGACCTATTTCTCCTTTTAGCAGTCCAATTTTTTTGCAGTGTCCTTAGTGCAAATAACTATCTTTTAATACCATTCTCAGTACAATAGTTAATGAATTTGATATAAAAAAACTCACCACCTCTATCAGAACTTAAGAATTTTAAGGGTTTGTTAGTTTCCTTTTCAACTCTAGCTTTATACCATTTGAACATATCAAAATAATGTTATTTCTCATTCATGAACATAACAGTCATAATTCTTGAATAATCATCAACAAACAATATGAAATGTATGTCACCATAGTAATTGTCAACAACAATTATACCACAAAGATCGATATGGATGAATTCTAGGATATCATCTGAAGTTTGTGTCTTTCTTGAAAAAATTAGACATTTTCATCTTACCAATATGATATTCTTTACACATAGCATTCTTTAGTTTTTATAGATTTAGTAAACCTCTTAATTTTTTCTTTCTACTAATTTTCACCATGTTCTAAAAATTTACATGACATAACCTTGTGTGCCATAACCACACATCCTCAATTCTAGAAAATAAACATGTCTCAATAGTAGGATCAATATTGAATAAGTTACATTTTTTTTTTGAATTTGTGTTCCAATTAGAACACCTTCATCATCAAAGATCTTGAGATTTCTATTCTAAAATTTTAGCTCATGACGTAATTTATCTAACTATGCAACACTTAAAAGATTGTATTTAAGTCCTTGAACAGAATATGCATCATCACACCTGATCTTATCATTCAAAATTAGTGATCCTTTACCTTTCACTGGGCATGGAACATCATTACCTAGCTCAATTGTTCCACCATCATCAATCTCTTCAAATTTATCAAACTTACTTAGATCACTAGTCATGTGATGGAAGAAACTGCTATGAATAATCCATGAGTTTTTCTTACTAACATGTGAAATAAGGGTGGTTTCAATTTCATACCTTTCACCATTTGGATCTTCCTTGATTGCAACATAAACCATTTTAACTACTTCTTTATCATCATCAGAACTAGATTTAGTATTCTCTTCCTTAGCAATGTAGCATGTCTTCTTTCCTTTGTCTTTCTAGTCCATGTTCTTCCTATACTTACATTCTTGCTTGCCATTCTTTTACTCTAACTTTTGTTTGGACATTTAGCAAAAAAGTGACTAACCTCATTACATTTCAAACAAATTAAAGGTAGTTTACCTTTTTATCTGCATTTACCTCTTGACAAATTTCTTGCAAGAAATGCTTCAAATTTATCCAAATCATCCATAGATTTAGATTCACTTTCTCTTTTACTTTTCCAATCATTCAGGAAATATTGTAGTCACTCATTGAATAGAATCTTCCTTCATTAACCTTGTCACTTGGTTAAGTTTGTATTCTTCAATACATTTCAACAATATATGATTGTGAAACAATCAAACCAATATTACATTATCATTGTCCAACTCATTCATTTACCCATTGAATATCATACTTATCAATATTGTCTTCACCATACTTTCATCAAATCCTATTCATCAATCAAATGATATGGTACTCCATTGAGTTTGCATGATGTCTAGCCAACTAAGACTTTAATATTAATGACAATATAACAACTGATATGACTCTTTTACATACATTCATAGCATTATCAATTACATTATTAGGTTGGGCTAACATCTTCCACCTCTAGACATAGAAGTACATCTCCTACACCTATCCTAGTCAATTGAAGCCTATCTGACACCTTAATCCATCAACTGTCCATCTGGAATTCTTATCTCCTCCTCACCTAATTACATATAAATTAAACCCTTTTCTTGTCACAAATTATCCACCTATTGAGTAGAATTACTATACCATTTTAAGAGATAAATTATATTAAAGTGCTATTACTATACTTAAATTCTCATGTATCCATCCATGGTCATCCATTATTGAAGCATTGAGTACACCATTGAGAACATATGCACAATCACAACCATATCTACACATCAAGAAAGTTGTGGAGGTATCAAGGTTAACATTCTCTATTTTTGGTTTTTCTTTTTCAATTAATCTATTTGTTTCTTTTGATATTAGTTTGTAGATATTTGATTTCATTTTTATATCATTTAGCACACTAGTTTCTATCATATACATTTTGGCATTGCCCTGTGGGATCTCACCTCACTAGTCATTCATTCATCTTCATTGGTTCTTTGTTTTATTTTCGTTAATGGAACTAATAGATCTAACATTTGTGTTTAAGTTTTGTTGCAAGATTGTTCTCATCTTTTTTAGGATAGAAACACAGGAAGGATCTCGGACGTCACAAAGACACAAATCAGATTTTACATATCAAGAAAAAAAAATGCAATATTCATGATCTTGTAGTTGAAGGAATGAGTATATGAACCTATGGGAACACAATCCCGCACTTGAGAGAATGAAAAAAAAAGCCTTAATTTTTTAATCACATACAATTCTTATATATTCTAAAATATGAGGTTTTTTCATCCCCACCTTCATGGGAATGTGATTTTGTCTTGCAGAAACATGGTTTTAATCTTGGAGAATGACCCTATGCTAGAATACTCTTTATTGAATTCACCCATCAATTTTTATTTTTTGGCCACTATTTCCCTTTACTAGTTCATAGCATGGTTCTTGAAGATACAAGAATGTGAACCTATGTAGGTAGGAATACATTTTTGACCTACAAGAATGGTACAATTATATTTTCTAACCAGTTTGTTCACTGTGCATGGCATTTTTTTCTATCATCATTTAGATTAGTTTAATTTAGAATCAAAATCACACTTCATTTTGTAGCTATAAAAAGAATAGTATACTAGCACTTAATTCAATCTTGAGTGATAAGGGGAAAATAAATAAAATAATGAACACTTCATTTTGGGCTTAAAAAGAGTCACACAATCTCAAATGCATAAAGTTTAAAGAACATTTTAAATTTCACACTTCACTTTGGGCTTAAAATGAGTGCACAATTGTTGAATGAATAAAAGGCTAAAAAGAATATTGTTCCCTTCTCTTTCAAAATTTCCACATTCAATTTATTAATTTTACCATGAGTGATTTATTAAGGTAACCAATCAATTTCCTAAGCACATATGCATACCAATTTGAAAAACTGAACATTGCATCTTAATCACGTGTGTCTTCTATTTTAGATAGAAAAATTAATTTTCAATATAGAAAAAAAAAAATGATTGGTGTGTTTCTAATAAAACACTTTTTTTGGATCATCTTATTTATTACCTCTTATAATCCAATTAATTAAGAAATACATATACCAAAAGTTATTTCAATATCATTTGCAACAACTCTAGGAGCGCTTCTAGAGAGTTCTATCCTTTGGAAAGTGTGTCCCCATTAGAGAGCGAGCTCAAATTGGTAACTTCCCTTTAGCCAATATATAAAAAGTAGTAAGGTATAAAAAAATTATCCTCCCAAGCCCAGACAATGTGTGTTGATGGTATCCTAAGGTAAGAAAAATTTCCTACAGTTTTAGCATGGTCAACTAGGCTCTTTAGTGAGCCACACATGTGCAAACTAATTGGGGGGATTCCATGGGTCTTATAACGAACCATTCTAGTAGCTACTCTATTATCCATGGAATTTTATCCAATTTTAATGTTAGGGATAGTGTGTTTCTAAAGTTTTAATATTATGATTTGACCTCGTGAAAACATTTGTAAAACATAAAGAATACTTGGTTATGTTTTAGTTTCCAAAATATTTTTCCAAAAGAAACAACTTGATGTTTCTCTCAAAGTTGTTGTGTCCTTTGAGAGACTATTTATTCACATATCCTATTTATTATCGATATTTTTATCATTGAGTATCAAAAGGTTGTTAGTAAGTTCATTCGCAGCAACTCTAGGATTTTTTGAATAAAACTATCAGTCTACCCATATTATTGCTTTATCTTTTTGAGAGATTATTGAAGAGCAAGCTCAAATTGGTAAATTCCCTTTGGCCAATATATAAAATTCAGTAAGGTACAAAAAAAAAATCCTCCCAAGCTTGGGCAATGTGTGTTGATGGTATCCTAAGGTAGGAAGAGTCTCCTACATTTTCAACATGGTCAACTAGGCTCTTTAGTGAGTCACACACATACAAACTGATTTTGGGGACTCCATGGATCTTATTATGAACTACTCTAGTAGCTACTCTTTTGTCCATGGTATTTTATCCAATTTTAACCTTAGGGATCATGTGTTTCTAAAGTGTTTATATTGTGATTTGACCTTGTGAAAACATTTGTAAAACATACACAATACTTGGTTTTGTTTTAGTTTCCAAAATATTTTTCCAAAAGAGACAACTTATCATGTTTCTCTCAAATTTGTTGTGTCCTTTGAGAGAATGTTTATTATATCCTATTTATTATTGATATTTTTATCATTCAGTATCGAAAGTTTGTTAGCAAGTTCATTTGCAACAACCCTAGGATTTGTTTTTGAGTAAAACTATCAGTCGACCCATATCATTGCTTTATATTTTTCAAAGAGTATTTGGCCATCTATGCTATTTTTTATTGAGATTATTTATTTTAAGTTGATTCCTCTTCTTTGACCAACCAAAACCCAAGTTTATAAAGGTTAAGCTTAAGCCATCCTTAACATACTAAGAAAGAGAGATGGCACATCAAAAACTAGCACCATCAAATCAAAGACTTACAAAAGAACTACAAATTATGAAGGAAGGAATTGAAACAACATTACAAGCTCAGTGTGATTGCAAATTCAACAACCTAACCCTTATGAAAGGAGTAAACAAAAGTCTTATTGACTACTCATAGATTAACCATCATGATTCTTTTGTGCTAAATCACACACCTTGCACTTTTCTACTCAGATTTTTATCATTGAGTACCAAAAGGTTGTTTTTTAGTTCATTCACAACAATCCTAGGATTGTTCCAAAGAAATTAGTCATCCAACCTAAGCTAGGGTATACTTATTGTTGATCTGTCATTTTGCACGATGCTTAACAGTAGGAATCCTTTCAAATTCCTCTCTTGAAAAGCTAATTTGGGATCAACTCCAAGGTTCTGAGCAATCTTGCAACCTACTAGAATCTGCTCAATTGAAGATAAATGTGTCTATTCATAAGGAGACCTTTACTGGTTCTAACCAATTTTGGATAGGATGATCAATTTGCTTGTTGTTTCAAAATTAACCAAAAAAAGAGATATTTTTGTGGTATTTTCTATTATTAAATGAATGCAATCTAATAATGCAACTATATGAATTCCTAATTTAACCAAGTGTTAGTAAAGAAAATAAAAAAGATAAGGTAATGAGAGATGAAATAAAATAGCATGACAGGGAAATTCCTAATGGACATAAACCATAGAAACAACATGTCTGCGAGTTAAATAATTGAAAAGATCAGGTAGAAAACCAATGAAAATAGGAGCAACACTTCCTCAAATCCACTGATGCAATCATCAATGTGAATTTAGTAAAACTGAAAGATGTCTCATTTCTTATCAAATCACAAGGTCACATAAAGTGCACTCATGCGAGATGAGAAGCTATGTATGAAAAATAAGGTAATCTCTTCTCCAACTCGGTACATTAGTAGAATTTGTCAACATGCAACAAACACCAAAACTAAAATATTGCATAATCAAATCAACACAAAAAAACTATTGGCTCCATTATTTTCATGAACAAGAATCCACAAAAATAACACACTCTTGCAAGAATAACTACACTCAGAATAAGAGTACCAATAGCATAAATTTTTGCATCAAAACAACAGGCTGAAATACATGTTACATTCCTGAATTTATAAGAAATCATCTCCTCAATTTGTGTTGAGAGAGAGAGATCTCTTCATGAAAATATATGCTTAAAACTAATAAAACAAATCTAATTATGTACAAACTAACTCTCTAAATGGTGCTAAGTTGGACTCCAACCTTGTCTATATCAATTAATGGGTGCATGAGCCTTTACATGTCTTAAAACAAAGAAAGAAGAAGGAAGTTGTAAGAGGATCTAGGAGTCATTGGAAGCTCTAAAAATGGAAGCTTGGCCTTCTTTGAATTTTTCTAGGAGTTAAATTGCCATTAGAATGTGTTTCCAGTGCATGGAAAGCTCTAAATTTGGAACTATCAATTAACTATCGGTGCACCTCTGACTTCTTCAAAAAAATTGATGCACCTTTGGAATAGTGCACCTTGAACACCTTAGTGGCAAGTTCAAAAAATCCAAAATTTTCCTAGGTGTCAAAATTGAATTTCTAGCTTTTGGGTTTTCTTCCCCTTTATACCTGCAATATTTGGATGTTTGCTCTTGAATTTCTCTATAATCTCCATCACTTGGGAAGCTTCCAAAAAATATAAAGCCTCATATTTATGTTTGACTATTTTCTAATAACTACTGATATCCTTTCAAGTTTCTACAAAATCATCAATTCTACTATCAATTTTTAACAATACCTCTTCAGTCTTGAATGCTTGCCTAATATCTTCATCCGACGAAGCATCCTTGAAAGTTCTTTGGAATTTTTTAACCACTTCTTGCACTGACTTGAGCTTCATCTTTGACTCATCTTCAAAAATCTCATGGGAAATAGCATCATAATACCTATCTGCATCCAAAATTTTCTCGAGACTGGCCCTTTAAGTTTTGAATATCTTCATGAAGTTCTTCCATGACATTATTTTCGACAGTTATCTTTTCAATCCAATCCTCAAGTTTATCAATATCATCTATTGTATACACTTCCATGAGTGTACAATACATTTGACCTTTTATTGTTTGGAGTTCTTGAAGGTATTTTCCCTAGGTATGTACCTTGTCCATAAGCCTGAAATCCTGGTCTACTATAAATACAAGTTTCTCCACACTAGAGTGAACATTATGCAATAGGTTCAAATTAGCTTGTTTTATCTCTACACCTTTCTTCTCAAAATTGTCATGCCATTATTGACATGCTCCCAAAAAATGAATACTTGGACACTCCCCTTATCTATCCTTTCCAGTGCCACAGTGAGAGTAACCTATGGGTGATCTTGATCCAATGGACCTACAATTCCATGCAAATAGCCTCTTAGAAGCTCATTCTCTTTGTGTAGCTTTATCAATTCATTCTTATTTACATCTAAATTTTTGAACACCTCCTTGACACCCATAGTGATCATTACTTTAGTTGTGTCCACTATGGGCTTTCCTAATAGGACTTTTTTAATCTGATAATCCTTAGGAGTCAAATCTTTGGTCTCAACATGTGGAGGAATGACTATATGAGCAAGTAAATCATGATCTTTATTCTTCATTACGAAGGTCAATTGTTGCACATCACCTTTAGGTGGCTTAGGTCTCTTGATGGCTTCTGCTAACGCATCTATACTTTTATCTTTATTCAGGTTTAGTTACCTCTTTTGTCGAACCATAACCTCCCTCTTCAGCTAGGCCAATGTAGTGCCCATAGGAGACATGTATTTGGCTGAAGAGAAGGTTTCCCCTATAGGCCCTTTTCCCTTATCCCTCCTTTTCAAAGTCTTCTCCTTTAGAGAGAAATCTAGATTTGGTATCCCTATATCTGTAGTATCCAAAGTCCTCATCTTTGTATCCGCAAATGTTTGATGAGGTTCTTCAGGTATCTATCCTTCCTTTGATACTTCATCAACTGGCCTTTGTTTCAAATCTTCTTTATGCCCAGCTCATTCTTCTTCATTAACAAGAGGGAAAGGAGTGGTTGAGCCTTTGTCCAAAAATGAAAAATCCTAAAATGATGGTGGTGAGGTACCCAGAGATCCTTTCGATAGAGGTGGGATTTGGTTCCAATCCTCTCTCAAAGGTTGGTTCGTGGGTGTATCTCATATTTTACCACCCACCATTTTAGTGCATACTAGCATAAAGTCAAAATCAAATATGTTGAAAATATCTATTCCTTGCCCCTCTTTCTTATCCATCCATTATTTTTGCTCATCCTCTGAAGTTGTAACCTCAATAGGTTTCCTGGGAATAGATGGTGGCGTAATGGTGGAGCTTCTCCTTTTCTCTTCCTAGGTAGCCCTATCCAAGTGTGTCCTTTGATTCAAAGGGAGGTTTTCTTCTTCACCTTCTTCATCCACCACAAGGATGGTTTCCAAGACTAGAGGAATAGGTATAACCTTTTTCTATATCTTCTTTCTTCTAGTTCTTTTGATAGTAGGTCCTACTGCAGTGGCAGAGAAGAGAAACGCTATAGGAGGCAACATTGTTGAAAATGTAATAGGGAATTTAATGTTATGTTTTAAATGCTTTTAGTTTTTGAAATTTGTAATAACATCCTACATGTGGTGGCATACCTAGAGTAGTATTTCGATAAGCTCTCCAGATATAGCCACCTAGGACCAGGTGTGTGGATCTTAAATTAGAATAGTTTTTTTTAGTTCGTAGGTGGAGTGTTTAATGAATTTTAGAATCCAATAATAGGTAGTAGGTAGTTTTTGGAATATTCCTGACTTCGAAAATGACTGTCTAATATTGGTAGAAAAAATGTTTTAGATTCTTATCCTTTTTTTGGATAGAAGACGTTCTTCTTTTCTAAAATAAGAAGAAAACGTTTCACATCCTTTAATAGGAAAAAGAAAGTCAGTTTTAAGGGTGAGCCAGTCGGCTATGTAAGACACGAATCGAATTTGGAGAGATATGGAATGTTTTTTTATTTTGTCTTTGTGCAAGTTCTCGATGGTCTGAGTTTTGAACGGATTTTTCTTATCTTCTCACTGGAAACAAGTTGATAGTTTGCAGAAGATTAAAAAGTTTTAGTTTTGGGTCGAATTCGGTATGTTTGCATAAAATTAGTCTCAATGCATGGGTAATATCTCCCAAATGAACTGTTGGATTTCTCTCAAATTTTTATATGTTGTTTGAAACCTAGTTATGCAAAATATCAATAGTTGGATTGAGAAAATATTGTCTGGTTCAAAAGTTATACATGTCTGTTCACGGGTCTATCTAGAGACAGCAAGAAGCAATGTTTTGCAGAAAAATGTACTCTGATGCGTGGTCAATATCTCGGGTTTGAACAGTTGGATTTCTCTAAAAAAATTATATGTTGTTTGAAACCTAGTTACGCCAAATCTCAATGGTTGGATTAAGTAAATATTTTTTGGTTCGAAAGTTATTCATGTCTGAGTGTAGGTCTATCCGGAGGCAGCAAGAAGAAATTTTGGGGGATTTATTTTCAAAGTTTTGTTTTGAATCTAATTTTAGTGTATGATCCTGGAGGTTGTAGATGCCCCTTGAAGAAACTCAGTTGAGTGGCTGATTCCTCCTGAGTTTTCCAAGGTGTGGCTCTGCATCATTTTTGGTATCAGAGCTTGAGAGTTGCAGGTTGTGAAGTTATATGTTGACCGCCCTTGATCAAGATTCCTTAATAGGGTCAAGCAAGATGGTGACCAATGCAGAGTTAGCGAAGAAAGTCGAGGAGCAAGAAGAACTTCTCGAGAAAGAGAATAGTGAGTTGAAAGGGATAGTGGCAGAACTAGCCAATAAGTTGGAATATATGCAGAATGTAGTTGAGAAGAAAGAAATGGAAGAAGAGGAAGACGTACCCGACAGTGAAGAATATAAAATATCTAAGAACGAGAAGCCATTTTTTAAAGCTTTAAAGGCTTTGGGAGGAAAACCCGTGGAGTTACCTATATTTACAGGAAAGATGGACGCTGAATTAGTGTTGGAATGGATTGAAGCCTTAGAGAATCATTTTGAATGTGAGAAAGTTTCAGAGTCGCAGCAAGTTAAGTTGGCCAAGTCCAGAATGAAGGGAGTAGCCCTTACATGGTGGAATTTTGTGCAAGAAGAAAGGGTAAAGGAGGATAAAAGAAAAATTTGTTCGTGGAAGAAGATGGTGTCAATGATAAGAGAGACGTATCTCCCTGAAGACTATGAGGTACAGTTGCATCAGAAAAGGCAGAATCTCAGACAAAGGGATATGGATGTCTGTACTTATACAGAAGAATTTCAGAAGTTAAGTCTAAGGTCAAAATTTGCAGAACCTGAGAGTATCAAGGTAGCAAGATACCTAAATGGTTTGAGGATGAACATACAAGAAGAGTTGCAGTTGTTGAGTCCTAACACTGTAGCTAAGTGCTATCAGTTGGCTTTAAAGGTGGAAGAGAAAATCAAAAGGAGACAAGAAAATAATAACAAAGGCAGAGAAAGACAACCATTCAGAGGAAGAGGTACATTTAGCGGAAGGAGTCCAAATTTTCAGCCACAAACGGAGATGCATAATGAAGATAATAAGTTTGATAATTTCAGAGGAAGTTTTAGAGGTAGAAGGCCAAATTTCAGAGGAAGATCACCAGGAAGGACAAATGGACCAATAAGATGCTACAACTGTAATCAGGAAGGTCATATGGCACACAAATGTCAAGCAAAAGCAAGCTCTAGTACTTATGGTGAAAGGAGAATACACCTGGCACAAGAAGCGAATTTACAAGAAGATTTAGACAGTTATGGTTATCCAGAAAAGGGGGAAGCACTTATGATGAGAAGAACACTGTTAAAAATACCTGTCAAAGAAGAACCACCACAAAGGAAGTCCATTTTCAGAACTACCTATAAATATGGGGGAAAAGTTTGTAAGGTACTAGTAGAGTCTGGTTCTACAAAAAATTTTGTGTCTCTTGAAATGGTGGAAAAGTTGAAGTTACCAAGAATACAACACCCGTATCCTTACAAAATATCTTCGTTAAATAAAGGGCAGCATACTATAGTGGAAGAGAAAGCTTGGGTGGAATTTCAGATTGGAGCCTATAAAGATAGATTATTGTTTGATATTGTTAATATGGATGCATGCCATTTACTTTTCGACAGACCCTGGCAATATGATCTCAAGGCACATCATGATGAAGTGAAGAATACGTATACCATTACAAAGAATGGAAAGGTCATTGAATTGATACCTCTAGTTGAGCCAAGTCAAGAAGGATCAAAAGCCGCACAAGCCAAAGTTATGGTGATGGGTAAGAAAGAATTCTTGAAAGAGGTGAAAGGAAAGAAGAGCCCACTCTTTGCACTGGTTCCTGTACTCACAGACAAATTACAGAATGATGCTGAAAATCAGACTAAGGAAGAAAATTCAAAGATGGAGTCTTCAAACTTGAAGGTGGAAGTGATAGAAAAGAAGAAAAGAGAGGAAAAAGAAATGAGAAAACAAAAAGAAGAGGTAAGCAAGATAGAAGAGGAAATAAAAAGTTTGAGAAGGAAACGTGAAGAGAATGAAGCTAAGTTGAGAGAAAATAAAATGCAGAAAGAAGGAGTGCAACAAGTAAATGTTGATGAAAAGAATAAAGAGAAAAGCCCTATGGGATTTGAGTGTGATAAAGTTATGGTTGGAACAATAATGTGTTCTTTGAAAATAGAGAAGAGTACAATGTTGGAAGGTACTCCTACGGAAAAGATTTTGGAGGCAACTGATGAAGCCTTAAATATGCATAATGAAGAAAAATGTCAAGAGGAATGGCATGAAGATGAAGCTAAGGAATGTGTAACAACAAGTTCTAAAGAAGAATCTGATTTATGGGAAAAATTTGTAGCCATTGTGGGAGAATGGAAAAGGCATGGCGGTAGTATGGAAACTCAACTTGAAGAAAAAAGGAAAGAGTGCAATACTGTTATTGTTCTTGAGAAAAGTTGTAATAAGAAAGAGATATTTGAAAGTGAGATTACTACAGAAGATCAAGATGATAATAAATGTTTAATAAAGGAAGAAGAGATAAATACAATTCTTAAGATTCAAGATGTGAAACTGGTTGATAGTCAAGAAGCAGATAAGTTTATGGTTACTATTGATGAAGATAGATATGATGCACATTACATGGTGTATAAGGAAGCTCATATTCAAAAAGAGAACTCAAATAATCTTAATGCTGATGATATGTTTTCTTCTAATAATGTTTATGCAGGGATACAGATTTCATGTATAGTGAATCATGCTAGAGAATTTTCTGTGACATTTACAGCATTAAAGAATCAAAGCTACAAGGTGGAGAAGTTGGATTTTTTTTTTTTTCTTGTAGATATGCTCATCCTAGTTCAACGAAATTGGAAAGTTCGAAAGAAGAATGAGATTCATTTCTACAACACATCATCTCAAGAGGACTTGAGATTCATTCTACAGGGGAGTATGCTGCAGTGGCAGAGAAGAGAAATGCTATAGGAGGCAACATTGTTGAAAATGTAATAGGGAATTCAATGTTATGTTTTAAATACTTTTAGTTTTTGAAATTTGTAATAACGTCCTACATGTGGTGGCATACCTAGAGTAGCAGTTCAATAAGCTCTCCAGATATAGCCACCTAGGACCAGGTGTGTGGATCTTAAATTAGAATAGTTTTTTTAAGTTCGTAGGTGGAGTGTTTAATGATTTTTAGAATCCAATAATAGGTAGTAGGCGGTTTTTGGAATATTCTTGACTTAGAAAACGACTGTACAAGAGGAAGAAGCCTCTTTTCCCTATACCATCTTTTTGCTTGATGATAGGTGATCTTCAGATATTGATCGAATCTCAGGAGATGGAAAATTTTCTCAATGTTCCTCGATCTTAGGTCTAAGACAACCTTCCCTGTGATACTTTTGACAACCCTTTCTTCTAAAACATAGTTTTTTGCCAATGCCATTACAAGCTCCAAAGATTGTACTGATGTTGGATGTGATGCCACATTGACCAACCCTAATTTGATAAATGTTGAGACCATTGGGGACCTCTCTTCAGGTTTATTGCAGAGTACTAAGAACGTGTTCCACTCTATGTGTCCCAACTCAGTATCTCTAATCTTTGAATGTCCATCTTGAAAGTGTGATTTCTTTGGTGCACCTTGAAACTTGAAGACAACTAGTTTTGGAGCAATCTTTTCTACAAGTGAAGATGATGAGGAAGCCATTTTATCTACAAAAAACATAAAAAACATCAGTCCAAAAATTTGAAAGTGAAACCCTAAACAAACCTTACTTCTTAAAAAATTAGACAATGAAGTTGAAGGAAGAAGAATGAAGGAAGGCCTGAGCTGGCGCACACCCTTTGGAGGTGTGCACCTATGCATGTGCTTAGGTGCACATCAACAAAGGGAGATAGGAGGGCATTAGTGCATCTAGTGTACTTGCACACCTTGGATAGGTGTGCATGTGTGTTATGTGTGCTAGTGCACACCTTGGCATAGAAAACTCACTTTTCCTCCAAAATTCTCAGTTTATGAGATGTGGGTTTTTTGAGATAGGACTAGGGCTTGACCCAAACTCTAGGTAGAGTCCCAAAAATGAACTAGGCCCCAGACTAGGGGTCTGGGAAAACAAAAAAATACTAGGGGGTCCCTATTTCTAGGAGAAATAGGGTGTGCATTGTGAAACCACAACACTTACCAAAGTCACTACCTGATTCAAAAGTTGTTTTACTAATTAAAATAGTGAACTTGAGTCCTCATGTCAAAATGATAAAAACCCAAGATCAAAAAAAGTTAATCTTAAGTCATTCCCAGTATACAAAAAAATAGAAGTCGAACACAAGAAATCCAAGAATTTCCAAACTAAACCAATTTAGAAAAAGGGCATTGGAAATATATTTTAAGTGGAGTGGGAGTACAAGATTGATAACCTAAGATCCAAATGTGGAGTTAATTATACCCTTATCAAAAGCACCACTTACAACTATTACAATTAGATTCAACTTCTTCCTCACAATTTGCACCTTTTTTTTACCTTAGAGTCTTTATTTAGAGTCATCATATAGGTTATCCTTTTAAAAAATTGTTAGATTCATCATCCTTTAGCAAAATATCCATAATCCTTGTCTTGTTGCATCTTGATCCACATCATCTATCATATCTTGTCTTTGGTATCATCATCCTAGCAGCCATGTATCTTATATCTTGCATCCATCATGACTATCCCTTGTCTAGCACACTTGTCCAAGGTTGTTTCTCTCATCACTTGTGTCAATCATCACCCTTTTATATAGGTTAGGATCCATAATTGATTATCTACCATCATCTTATAGCTTCCACATAGATCACATCACATCCATCTTTGATACCAAGATAATCCCCACGGTCCTAGAGGCATATCATCCTTAGAACTAATCCTCCACCATCTAGTCCATATTTTCACTTTGGTTGTATGTTTTAGTCCTTATAATAATGAATGTATCTTAGGTTTTTGTACTCATCACTAGAAGATCATAGACTTTACCTCACGACTTGCATCAACAATCATATAATCTTTTTGCATGTCACATCTAGGTTATAGTGTTAATTTATGATATACGTCTTAGTAAAAGAAAAAGGAATAAAAAGGAAATTTTTCTATATCCCTATAGTAGAAGAAATAGTGCACAACTCAATCATAAGAGGATCAGAAACATGAAGGACCCAAAATTTCAAGACCTAGAACCTAACACCAAAAATATCATGAGTTTATAGCCTACAACACCTTCAATTGAGGAATTTATGGATCACATTGAGAATGAAACATTCATTAATGCCATTGTTGAGAAGAATAAAGATACTATCATGGAAAATTTACAAAGAGACGATGTTGTAGAATCTTACTTTAGATGAATGTCACCATCCAACACTATCACAAAACCCACCCATCCACTTTTTGGAATATCAACACCATGGGAACCCATCGATCTAGAACAATGTCGAAGAAAAATTTAACAATTGATATAGTCAATTATAGACCCTATTTCCACATCTACTAAGATTAGTGCTCCATCGCCCAATAAAACTCATCTCCCACTACACAATCCATAATTCAAACCATGCCACAACAAGCCATCACACTAGAAGTAGTATCCACCAAAATTCATATTGCCACTATTATTTTCATACAACCTATGCCTATCCCACTAAACATTGTAAAGCCTATCATTTCCTTGATACCTGGCCAAAATATTTTCATTCAACCAACCACATCTACATCCACCACTTCACCTGCTAGAAATACCACCAATACATCTTAGCAAATATCATAATTTGTACCCTAATACACTTTAGGGATACCATATTTTGAGTCAAATTAATCAACCCATCCCATCATCAATTACTACCACCAATCTATTCACAACAAATCTAAGTGTGTCTGCACCATTTCCATTTGCATCATAGGGATTAGGCCAATCAGAAATGTATGTTTCAATCATCCCTATATTTATCCCTATCATTCTAGTTCAACCACAAATAAACCTTTAACCACCACCACCACCTACAAGTGTACCTCCACCTATCAACAACTACTTTGCAATGTCAACACTTGGAAATAGTCACAACACTTGCCCAGTTGCCAACAGCAAACAAGGGTGGCTCCCATCATCAACTACTTTGTACCACCCACTACCCATGTATCTCCTCACACATACACACAACCATCATATAGTGGAAAAAATATATCTTCTCAAACCAATATGTAGCCTACTCCACCTCAACAACCCCCATAGTAGCAATACATACCATATGTACAAACAAAATCTCATCCATCTACGGAGCACTCACCTATTTCCTTAATACTGTGATATACACAGAATCTACCCACATAACAATCGTACATCAAAATGCATCCACAAATTTTTTTATTTTTTTTTCCAAGTTGTAGGGTAATCATCATCTCAACCACCACAATTCATACACCAAAACCCACCATATTCACTTGCTCCATCAAATCCACATAATACATTGAGGACACTTGGAATGGGGGCACTTCATACACCACCTATATATCCAGAGTGTGGAGAAATGAAGAAAGCCTTTAAGTAACTAAAATGGTAAATAAACCTAAGACTTTCAAATTTGAGACTATATTACCTTATCTGATCGATGGATCTATCATGGTAATACCCTTTTTGAAGCATTTTGAGATACCTAGGTTTGAAAAATTTTGTAGGAAGGGAGATCCTATAATACATGCAAAGAAATTATGCATGCATTGTTAGTAAGTGGCATATAGTGACATGTTCCTCATTTATCTATTCCCTAAAAGTCATGGGAGTCCTTCTCTAGAATGGTTATATCATATACCTTATGGGACTGTGAATACCTTTTTGAGCATTCTAAGACATTTATTACACATTACACTCAACTGGTTGAAACAAAGATATCACTGGTAAACCTAGTCCACATGAAATAGAAGGAAGGAAAAATCCTTGTAAACTTCTTACAGAGGTGGAAAACCCTCACAACCCAAGTATTTTTCAACTTGTTGGAAAAATAAGTTGTTAAAATGTTCATCGGCAACACACATCCTAAACTTTTACATCACATGTGCACAAACTATCTACAAACATACAAGAATGTTAGATAAAAAGGTATGGACTTAGCACAGGGAATCATCTTGGACGGGGTCATAAATCTATACATAGAGAACACCTAAGATTGTAGTCATCCCAAAGAAAAGTCTAGATATTGAAACAAAAACAAGAATGTGGTAATTAATGATGTTATGAATACAAAGCACATTCATGTGGTAGGCAATGCTCAGAATCATCCAAACACTACTTATCAACCACAACAATCCTACCATAAAAATAAAAATAAAACCCTATTAGAAACAAATATCCTACCACCAACAATAACCATATTAGTAATAAAAACCCTATCAACAGCAAGGGTACTAACAAAGTAAATGGGTGTACCAGTAATGGACCCGTAAGAATCAAAGAACTGCCATATTTATTACACTAGGACAAAATCCACACATCTAAAATGATCCTAAATAATTTTTTACTCCTCTTGGTGAACCTCTAGATGTAGTGTTTGATACAATGGAAAAACATGATCTAGTGGTCTTCCCACATACAAAAAAAATGGATGACAACACACCTAAGAAATTTTGGTACAATAAAGATGAAACTTGTGCTTATCATTAATTAATAGGGAACACCACTCTCAACTACATGGAAATCAAAGACTGCGTACAAGAGTCTATTGGTTGCAAAGAAATCATAGTAGGAGGGAATGCACAGACCTCCCAAATGAAAAATTATAAATTTATCAAAAAAAATTCCCACCCCACAATAAAAACACAGGAAAGACACTTGTCAATAAAAATCAACCACAATAACAACACAAACAACAACAATGATAACGACAAATACAAACAAGGTGACTTTTGAGATAACAAGAATTAAACTACATGCTACATCAATTATGACAATCTAATCATATGTATATCCAAAGAAGAACCTTTATTAAATGTCATACATGTCAAATTATTTGAGTGCCAATTTGTTGTTACTATTCAATATGGCCAAATAAATGTTTTAGGACCAACTGTGGATTATACATTCATAGCCCAAGGTCCATCTACAATTGCTACCTCAAGATCCCAATATGATATCTTGGAACACCTTGGGAACACACCAGCTTAAATCTTCACTCTAAATCTCCTTTTCACAAGCCTACTTCATGAGGAAATTCTAACATCCTCTATGAATCTCGTATCCCCACAGACATAAATGTCATTGAATTCAAAAGCTTTGTGGGACATCTATCTACATCATGTGCAGTATCTTTCAAACCATCTAGTATTCCCACAATTGAGCTAGATCACATCCTCCCACTTTGTATTGTCATCATGGTTTCTCACTTTGTCATCAAAAAAGTCATGTTAGATAATGGTTCAATCCTAAACTTATACACCTTGAAGTATATCAAATAGGTAGGTACACTACTAGCTAAAATAATTTATGAGGGAATCACAATAAAGGCATATGAAAACCTTGAAAGAACATCAAAAGGAACTATTATATTTGTTATCAAAGTTGGGCCAGTTATTCAAGAAAAAATGTGCCATGTGATTGATCTAAATCTATTATTCAACATCATCATTGGTTGGCCTTTGATTCATGTAATGAAGGTTAGATGAAGGGTTCTCCCCTTATACCATTAGCACATAACATAAACAAAGAAATAACAACAATTTGCGAGAACAAAATATGGGCTTTTTATTATTACCGCAAATGTAGAATTGTAAAATTCAAAATTATAATATGCTAACCCATATGGGTGCCTTCATTACAATAATATATAAGACAAAGATGTGAACTATTACCCACAATTGTCTAAGACAATGTATGGGAATTTCTTAAATAGGCAAATTTATGTTGCCTAGGAAGGTTCTAGACACTCAAACTTAATACCTAGGGCCAACAAACCCTAACAATACATATAGAGTTAGCCAAATACATTTTTGACATTTATTTTGGAAGTTTTGGTCAGCCCAACTTTGGAAGGCCATAACTTTCCAACCATTACTCTAATTGGATATTATAACCACTTTTCAAAATCCTTATCTCCTAATCTATAGGCTTGGATCCATGCAATTGCCCATTCATCAAGTTTTTGGACCTCATCTAAGCACTCTTAAGCCTCCAATGGTGAGATTGAAGTTTTTATACAAAAATTACACACCAAAAATCCTCAATAAATCCATAATTACTCATGATATGGCACTAAGCCTCAACTAGTAGGCTGATATATCCAAGATGAATATCCACCTCTAAAATTAGGACATTTCGAGCTCATATGACTAACTTACTAAGTAGCAAGCCTCTAGAAACAACAACTCTACACTAACACAACCCTTATTCATGAACCAAAAATGAAATATTTTTGGGTGATGCAATATTTCTCTTACATCCAAGATGCTCCTACATCAAGGTCATTCCATCTACATATCATTAGCTCATAATTTTTTTGCATTAGGGCACTAAGGTAACCATCTGTGCTGATCTAAAACCCTTTTCATATTGTAACATAGCAGAAGAATCCTACAATAATTATTGTCCTAGAATTGATACTGGAACTTCTATCACCATCTTTTCTAATACTCATCATGATCTGCACACCATTTTTTCCTCCACCTTTTCTACCATTAAGATCAACCACCAGGGATGTAGTGAAAATAGCCTCATAGATGCATTTACAAATGGTGGCTTGTCCCTTGATCTACATACACAAGGGTGTCCATCACATCAAGGAAAAAAGAAAGACACCACCCCTCATATCCAACATGTTATTCCATGCTCATTTGTCTCCAATGACATATTAAATGGGAAAGAAATGGCACCAGAGATAAGCATCTAGTTATGCAAGGAACCACCTCTAAATGAAGAAGGTTCAAACTATTTGAAAGAAAGATATCCCTATTCATGTAAACTTGTAATAGAATAATGGGACCATCAAGGAGGTGGCTTGTGATATTAAAAAAAAGGAATGACACAACTTTAAAAGTATATGAAAATGTAAAGAAGAAAGGCCTTGCTTTTGGACTACCCACAACTTGGGGCATTTATAAGAATGGCCATGCTTTCCTCAATATCTAGAAAAAAATTCATGGAAGCCAAAGACATCCTAGAAGTAGAAAAGAGAGCCTATGACGATACCCCTAATGAAATCTTCCTAGGAGAATATGTAGTCTATAAGTATTCATTAGCCTCATTGACCTTCCACTTATACATTCCAAACTCATTGATTAGGATCAGCCAAGCATGATCTATATTGGCAAAAATCCAAGTGAGACTACTCTCCTAAGATTAATAGGAGATGAAATACCACATTAAAAGGTCAAACTACCATCAACATATCTACAAACTAGATCCAAAGGGCTACTTTGGGGAGTATGAATTCTCTAGTCACAAAAATGATAATAAAAGAAAAAATAAGAAAAATAAGAAAATCAAAGTGTCTCTTGGTGAAAACTCCCCTAGAGCACCACTAGACTCAATAAAAAAAGAAACAGAAAAAAAAGGATGCACATGATCATAAAAACCTCCTAGAGGCACCTAAAGATGGATATTTCATCCTTCCCTTATAGTACAATAGACCACATGTGTCATCTATCATAAATGAAGAAATAAAGCTAATCAACATGGCACAACAAAGATTCCAAGGCTTGTTGATATCTCAAAATATTTTCCAATAATCCAAGAGGAAGAACTTGTTGAAGTACTTAGGGAAAATATTGGCCAACTTGAATTATCATACCAAGACATGCTAGGATTAGATCTAGAACTAGTGGTACATCATTTGGTAGTAAATCCAATGGAAAATATAGTTAATTAGAAGTTGTAAAAGATGCACCCTAAGGTAGTCTTGTTAGTAAAAGAAGAGTTGGAGAAAATTCTTATCGTAAAAGTCATCAAACCTATAATTTATTCAAAATGGATGTCCAACATGGTACCCATTACTAAACCATCATGTGACATCAAAATCTGCATCAAATTCAAGTATCTCAATAAAGCTTGTCCTAATGATGACTTTCCTTTAGCAAATACAGACATGATTATAGACCTCACAATTGGACATGAGATGTTTTCACTCATGGATGGATTATTTAGGATATAACTAGATTCACATTTCAAAAGGAGATCAACATAAGACAAGATTCAAAAACCCATGGGGTACCTTCTATTACAACATGATGCCATTTGGATTAAACAATGCAAGGGCCACATCTCAAATAGAAATCACCATTATCTTGCATGAAATAATCCATAAAACTCTTGAGGATAATGGATATGATATCTTGGTCAAATCAATAGATGGATGGGATAGTTTGTATCACTTAGAAGAGCCCTTCAACCATTTGGAAAAAATATCATCTAATGTTGAATCCAAAAAGTACTTCTTTGGTGTCACATCAAGGAAACTTTTAGGATTCATCATTTTAAGAAGAGGTATAGAAATCAACCCCAAGAAGGTCAAATCTATAATGGAAATGCATCCTCCCAAGAAATTAGGAAATCTTCATATCATACAAGGAAAGTTGCAATCACTGTATAGATTCATCTCACAACTTGAAGATAAATGTCATCCATTCACACATCTATTGAAAAAGGACCAAATCTAACTAGGATCCTATCTATCAACATACCTTCAAAACACTCAAGAAGTATCTAGAAAATCCACCAATATTAGTGCTACTAGTTGCAAGTAGACCATTCATCTTGTTCATAATAGCTACACCAACAACACTGGGGGCACTATTAGCCCAACTAGGTGATGATGGAAAATAGAGAGCAATAACCTACATAATTCCTACTCTTGTTGGCTATGAACTTAACTATTAACCTATGGAAAAATCATGCATTGCAATGGTCTTCTCCACTCTAAAATCTCTCCATTACATACTTAACTACATATTAAGCCTCATCTCAAAATTCGGTCCTCTGATATACATGCTCTCATGGACATCTCTCACAGGGCCTCTTGCAAAGTGGGTCATGCTTTTCAGTGAGCTTGACATCTAGTGTGTAGGTTGGAAAGAAGTAGAAGGATAAGTTATTGGAGATCAGTTGGAAAAAACACCTTTAGAAGATAACCATTCTTTGGTTACGTAATTCCCTAATGAATATCTCTTTATCATATAAGAACAACCTCCATAGAAAATTTTCTTCAATATATATTACACATCTAATGGATCAAGAGCATGGATATTGTTGGTTACCCCTTAAGGTGATTACATCCCCACATCCTTCAAACTAATATTTCTATGCACCACCAACATATCAAACTATGAAGCTCTCATTGTAGTACTTAGAACAGTCATTAAATGGAACATAATAGAGCTATAATTTGTTTTGTGATTCCTAACTCATCATCAAAAAAGTCTTGGATGAGTATCAAAAAAGGATGATAAGGTATTTTCATATAAAGAAATGGTAGACAAGATGAAAGAAATCTTTACCAAGATCCAATACACATAAGTCCCATATGTTCAAAACAACATTGTCAATGTAACGGCTATAATTAGCTCACTCCTGGACATTATGCCATAAGGTACATGATATTAGTTCTTAGTTGAGAAATTATTGAATCCCACATATGAAAAATAATTAATCAGTGATGGTTTGCATTCTAGTTGGTCCTCAATCCCCTTCGTGCCATAAAATCCATGCCTACCTCAAAGACGGTATAATTGCCTCCCATCTTACAAAACACCAATGCCTCAACCTCATTCATAGATCTTTTTGCTATACTATTGTGAAAAACACCTTATATCCCTATGGTTATCATGATACCATTTCTGGATGTCTTGAATCAAATGAGGTTGCTATGGCTCCAAAGGAAGTATAAGCCAGACTTTTTTGTGTTCATGCAAGTGGAATATTCCTAACCAGGAAAAACTTAAGGGTTGGTTATTATTGTCACATATTAGAACATGATTCTTGTGATTTTTTCAAGAAGTGTCTAGCATTTCAACAATGTGCTAATCTGATACATGCACCAACACAAGATTTGTAGCCCATCATACTACTTGTCAACACCACAGGAGTCCAACTTTCTAAATTCCTCCTCTATCACATTGTTTTCACATCACTATCCAAGTCACTATCTTCACAAACCATAGGGGGGATTTTTAAATATTTAATATGGAGGAAATATTCTCCTCTTTATACATCCATTTTCTCTGTTCTAGCCCATACTTCCCACACACTAATAGTCAAGTAGAGGCAACCAATAAAACCCTACATAAAATCCTAAAGAAAGTTATCAATGATTTTGGTCATGATTCAAATCTACAAATTGACCATGTCCTTTGGGCATACTATACTTCATTTCATACATCTAATGGCACAACCCCATACTCCTTGGTTTATGTTGTCAAAGAGATCTTATCCATAGATGTTAAACTTCTATCCTTGTGTATATCTTTGACAAGGCTACAGAGTTGCTAGACTCACCCAACTCAATCTAATTGATAAGAATAGGAAAAAGGCTTATTCCTGCCTTGTGTTTTATCAAAGAAGACTCCAGGGGAAATTCAACAAAAAGGTTCACCACGTCAATTTCAATTGGATGACATGGTCCTAAAAGAGAATATGAAGATCCAATCTGAT
Source organism: Cupressus sempervirens (assembly GCA_028749045.1). Taxonomy (NCBI): domain Eukaryota; kingdom Viridiplantae; phylum Streptophyta; class Pinopsida; order Cupressales; family Cupressaceae; genus Cupressus; species Cupressus sempervirens. Next base: position 477,684,253 of record CM053785.1, read on the forward strand.
AGAGAGAAGAAGTTTAAATTTAAGCCTACATGGCTTGGTCCATATGTTGTCACATCATCTTTTAGGTCGGGAGTATATAATCATCTATTCTAGATGGTGAGCTTTTGAATGATCCCATCAATATCATTCACCTCAAAAATTTCTACGTCTAAGCCACTCAGTGCACCCTGCATCTCCACCAAATATGTATGCAATCGAAGCTAGTATGATAAAGGATATACAATTGGAATCAACCATCCAAAAACTAATATCAAAGGAAAGAAATATATTAACCAAAAGGAAATCCAAACCCATAGATTAAAACCTTGATACCTTCATAACTTCCTTGATTTGTAGATATGGTCATGATTGTGGATGTATGCTAAATGGTGTGCTCAATTCTTTAAGAATAGATCATCATGGATGAATGTGTGATAATTTGAGTACAATAATAGCACTTAGATAGTGTTTAACTCTCAAAATGGTGTAGTAATTCTACTCAAAAGGTGGACGATTTGTGAGGAGAAAAAGGTTCAATTTATAGGCAATTAGGTGAGGAGGAGATAAGAATTCTTGATGAATAGTTAACTGAGTAAGGTGTGAGATAGGATTCAATTGACTGGGATGGGTGTAGGAGATGAGCTTTTGTGCTTAGAGGTGAAAGAGGGAGATGTAGCAGGAAAATGGACTTGGTCTTGAGTCAAGATGAGTAAATTATGCCTTAATTTATGCAAGTGATCTGGAGAGGGATGTTAGACATGGATGAGGGGGTGATGTGTCTTAGTTAAGGTGGGTGAGATGGATCAATTGACTTGATGATGTGGTTGTTTGATGGATTTGTTAAAAAAAAAGGTTGGTGCGTGAGTTTAAGTAAATAAATGAATTATTTAATTAAAAAGGGAATTATTGGTGCATGGGTTGAATTTGGCTAGCTATTGCTTTAGAGGGTGAGTTTGTGGTTGGAGGGGTATAATTAATTAAATGGAGAGGGGACTTTGGATTAAATTAAATGGTTTTTTCATTTATTTAAGTTAAAAGAGAAAGGAGGATTTAATTAATAAATTAGACTATTGGTTGTCTATTTAATTTATTAATTAGAAAATTATTGATTAATTAGGAGATAACATCGAAATAAGCTAATATTCAATATTCAATTAAAATATGCCTTAGAAGATGACTAAATATGATTAATATTTATATGGTCAGTTTTAGGTGTCTACAATAGTTACTAATGTTTTGTTGCAGGAATTACATGTGTAGACTTAATTATATCCTTTTACACACACATGTGTTTTTCTTAATATAGCTTTCATATGCATGTAGTTTAAGATACTACTAAATAGGGGGCTAAATTTATCACCTTAATTTGGTAGCACTTCAATCTAGGACCTTTTAGTTCCTCTTTAGTGCATTTTTATAATACACTTACACTTGGAGAACACAAGTTCATCATTTTCATTTCTTTCTCCTAGAAAAAATTGAGGCATGATCAAACATGTCCTCCTTAATTTCTCTTTTCCCCTCATTCAAAACTTGAGGTGGAATCTGATTCTATCCATCATCTTCTTTCTAGGTCATATTTTTGAATTTTGATCTTGATTCCTTAGTTCCTGATATAATTATACCCAAACATTCTCCAATCCTCAGATCCTAGGGAATCTTCCTAAAATTCAAGCATCTCAAGGTATAGGTCCACTTGATTGACCTATACTGATATAGGTCAACCTAGTTCACCTATACCATTACAAGTCGGTCAAGTCAACCGACTTGACTTGTACTCCTAAGGTTATGAGTTTTGGGCCTCACTTCTATTTCTAAGTTTAAGGGTTTCTAACTCACTATAGTTGGCTCCTACATTGGCCATATTCAAAATTATCTTTATAAATACATCATTGGACTCATTTGGCATAAATAAAAATAAGGCACAAGCATGAATGACCATCCCAATCTAACATAGAGCTATTGCAAGGTGAAAAAAAGGGCTTGATCTGATTCATTCATTACCAAAGAAGGTCTTCTTCCTTGGAAAAGTAAAATAGATTGGTTGGAGGTCAAACAATTGAAGCGGTTACATGCCTTGTTGAAGATGTGAAAGCATAAAAAAATGATGAAGGTGTGGAAGAAGTATATTTTTATGAATCATCAAATGTTGAAATTGAGATGGATTTGAAAGATGATGATGGTTTTCATGAGGATATTGCAAGTAATGTGTGGTATGAAAAAGAAGATATGTATGGTATTTTAGATTTTATTACAAGTGCATTAGATCTAACAAGATTGGAGAAGAATAAGAGTTACATTTGGACAATGTTAGTTATAAAGGAGTATTGTTAATAGTGGATACTTGTTCCAACTAGGTGTTGAAAAAGAAGGAAAAAATAAATATATTAGTAGTGGATACTTGTTCTAGCTAGGTGTTGAAAGAGAAGAAGAAGAAAAAATATTAGTAATGGCTACTTCATTTTGTAAACCCATATTCACAAGGATTTTCCTACCATGGGTGTCTAATGCAAGAACAACTTGCATTACAAAAAATAAAAGTTGTGTAAGATAATTTTAAAAAATTGTGGAGGAGAGAGAAAGTGACAAAATAGAAGGAACTTAAAAAAAATTAGAGAGAGATAAAGGTCATTTCATTTACAAGGTGCATAGGTGGCATCAAATTTTAAAAATAAAAGTTGTTGTCATTTCATTTATCAAGGTGTATAGATGAGATTTTAGAAGTTTGTGGAGAGTTCCTTAAATCATGCTTTTAATATTTATTGTGATCCACAAATGGCAATGTTATTTTTCAATTGGCCCACATGGTGGTGCTTAGTTATAATTGGATAACAATTTAATATTTTTTGTAAGGTGGTTTTGTTTACCTTTTATCCCACCTTGGTTATGTTGTAATATCTTGAGTGATAAGTACCTATATAAGCCAAACATACAAGAATTTGTAGTCAAGCTCTAGTGGGAGAAGATATTCAAGTGTAAGGTTTTGGAATGAAGACTCTTCTTGGTGAAGCTATTCAAATCTCTTTGGTAGTAAGATCTTCTTTTTAGAAGATCTATTGTGGAAGTTCTTAGTGTAGAAGATCTTGGTGTGCAAGATAGTTAGAAATTATTATTTTGTAAGCTTTCTCATATTGTAAGAAGTTTAATTTATCCCATCTTCGAAAATTTGTAAAGATTTCAAATATTAATGGGTGCTTTATAAATCCTTTTGTCTTCTCTTTGTCTTCATATTGTTTTATTTTTGGTTGTGAGTTAGTAAGGGTGGTGTGGCCCTTCATTAATGGTATCAAAGTAGCCCTTCATCGAGGATTCGTGAGCATTACATACGCACACAAAAATCTTTCTAGCAGCTATCCATGGAGGTAGAAATAACCAAAATGGATGGTTGACTAAGGAAAACCCCTACATAGCCACCCACACACATATTTTGTTACAAATTTGTAGGTTATAAGAATTGTGATTTCAAATCCATAAATTTATGGTCAAGGTCTATCTATAGGAATAGGGTTGACCTAACTTTTATTTTCTAGGAACATGAGTGTCATTCTCTAAACCTACCTATATAAGTTGATTAGGTCAACCTATACTTAGATGTTTGAGATATTTAGAGTTTTTTTGGGATTTTTGTTCTTATTCCATATCCACATGTAGATCTTCAATCACAATTTTGGATCTTTTTTGAAAAAAAAATGTGTCTTTTCCTATCTTTCCCTTTGGTGTCTCAAATCTGATATTTTTATTTTATTAAGGTTGTACATGTTCTTAGATCTGATAACCCTAGGTAAATTAATCAATTTAATATAGTTGGATCACACTTCAAATCTTAAGTTTAATGAAAATTGCATGAAAGAGGACTTTTTTGTATACTTAGTATAATTTGGGTTTGGTATTAGAGTCTCTCCATATCATTTGGTTTTTCTATTCTAAATTGAACTACATTGAGAGTTATGTTTGGAATCCCCTCTTTATCTTGTATTGAATGGATTAGGGTGAGATTGTTTACTCTCCCAATTTATATTGTTAAATTTATTAATGTCATTTTCCCCTAAACACTTACAAATAAGACTATGTTATGGCACCAAAAACTTGGGTGCCTAGGGGGAAGCGTGTAAGGGACTTGAAAAAATAATCTTCACGATGGTTTGAATTATTATAACCTGGTTTTAATTTCTATGAGCATGTCATTTATGAAAAATAAAACCATGTTAACTTTTACTTGAGTAGTTATCATAAATTTTTTGGCAAGTTGGATCTTATTCACTCTTAAATATGTTTGATCGTGTATGTGTTCCTTCTATTGGAAAATGCACATATTACATTTCATTTGTTAAAAATTATAATAGGACATGGGCATATTTTATAAAGATTAAATTTAATACTTTTAGTGGATTTAAAGAATGTAAAGCAATGGATGAATTTTAGAGTACAAGGAAATTAAAATATGTGACTTGACTATTAGTGGAAGTGATTTTTTATCTAGTGATTGCATTTGATTCTACACAGATTGTTTCATTATTAGGCATAAGACAACTCAATATTCTCCCCGACAAAATGGATTTGTAGAGATGATGAATAAGGCATTTATGTGGAAGGCTAGAAATATTCTAAGTGATGTTTCCCTATAACAAAAAATTTGGGCTGAAGTTGTTGAATTTTCTACCCAATTAACATGTCTTCTACAAAAGTTCATTTTGATAAAACTCCTATTGAAGCATGGTTGGATCATAAGCCTTCATTTACAAAGCATGTAAGTTAGAAGTGAACAAAGTTGGAGAATAAGGTTGTGAAATTTATCTTCATCAACCACAATCATGGTGTGAATGGATACAATATTTTGGGACCCTATTGTAAAATAGTTAATACATATTAGAAGTGTTATTTTTAGAGAAACTAAGCTTGCTTCAATTACATTGTGGTATGAACAAACTAAAAAGGAAGATGTGATTCAACTACCTTCTATACCTGAGAAATTTGAATTCAGACCCATTGATAGACAAGAAGTTGAGGAGAGCTCATCAATATTTGGATCTTAAAAAAAGAAGGAAGATCATCCAACTCAACTTGTTTGAATATTTACAAGGAAAAATAACTACTAGAAAGGTATTATCTTCATGACTTAAATGCATTTTTTATTTGACTAGTTGTATTTATAAACCTATATTTGTAGAAGAGGCATTAGGTATGAACAATGAAAAATATTGGAAGTTTTCTATGGATAAAGAAATAATAGCTTTGAAAAATAATGATTAATGGGATCTCGTACCATTTTGTGAAGGACCAAACATTCTTGGCCATACATGGGTGTTCGAGAAAATTTTTAAAAAGTGGTTCATATGGAAGTATTGAGATTTAAAAATCAAGGTTGGTTGTGAAAGGACACTCTCACTTTGAGGGTGTTGATTATGGTGATATATTCTCTCCTATTGCAAAACTAGCATCCATTAGATTTTTACTTTCTATTGTTATTTCTTATGCTTTAGAGGTTGAGAAAATGGATGTGAAAACTACTTTTCTTCATGGTGGTTTGGAATAGAATATTCACATGATAGATTTAGAGAACTACATGGTAAAAGGTAAAGTAATTTGGCTTAAAATTTAAAGATATGTTTCTATGGACTCAATAAAATTCATTGGATGTGATACCAAAAATTTGATACATATGTGTTGAGTTTAGGATTTGAGTGTTCTAATTAGATATTTTTATTATAGATTAATGGTGGTCATTTCTTATAAATTGTATTATGTGTTGATGATATGTTATTCATTAGTAAAGGAAAAGTTATGAGTGTTTAACTTAAGTGTCATCTTGCTACTAAATTGTATATGAAAGAGTTTGTTACAACTAAACACATTCATTGGATAGAAATTAGAAGAGAGATTGAACATAAAGGAAAAGTTATGAGTTGATGATTGTATATGATATGATGTTCATTAGTAAAGGAAAAGTTATGAGTGTTTAACTTAAGTGTCATCTTGCTACTAAATTGTATATGAAAGAGCTTGGTACAACTAAACACATTCATCGGATAGAAATTAGAAGAGAGATTGAACATAAAGCTATGGCTAGGATAGAGTTAGTATGTGAACTTAGTATTATAGAGGTTCATCACATAGGATTATAGATACTTTTGTGTTCCTTTTCAATTGGAATGAAGTTATCTATTTCATATCCTTCTACATCTTTACTAGAGATGGAAGACATGATTAGAGTACCTTACCTTCATGCAATTGAAAGCTTGATGTATTATATAGTCTAAATTAGACCAAACCTTTTCCAAGTAATTAGAGTTCTTGCCAGATATATGTCTAATTTTGGTAGATTGCATTGGGATATAGTGAAAAGGATCTTCAAATATTTGAAGGGTACTTTAGTGTATTTTTTATCATGGTAATATGTAGGAGACAATATTTTTGTTGATATTAGTTGTTATGTGTATTCAAATTGGGCAAATGATATTGATAGTAGAAGGTCCACCAATTCTTGAGTTTAAGTTATTTGTTGGTGCAATCACTTGGATGAGTGAGTGATAGGATGTGGTTTTTTTTCATTGCTAAAGTTAATTTCCACTCCCCAAATCATTTTGTCAATTAAGATGCTATTCTTGATCTCTAGGTGCCTAGGTATCTATCGTACATCCTTAGTTTTTTTTAACCTTGTTGCTCAAGGTTGTCTTAGGAAAATACCTATTATTCTAAGGGCCCAAAATATGAAAGATGCTCATACTTGTAAAGAAGTCATTTGGATTCAGATACTATGTCAAATATTGAAATTAAAAAGGAGTAGTAGAAAATTATTCTGATAGTTACAGTGTGATCTTCCTAGAGAAGGACTTGAAATTTCATGCCATGACCAAGCACATTTATGTTTAGTATCACTTTGTCATACATATGGTTGAGGATGAAAGGGTGAAGCTTGTAAAGGTAGAGATTTTAATTAATGTTATATATTCATTAAGAAAATTTTGAGCATAGAAAAGTTTAAATGGTTTTCAAAGTCTATGGATCTAGCAATTGATTTATGATGTAGTTACTCCCTTTTGTCTTTCTTGTAGGATGCTCAACAATTGGGAGATTGTTAGAAAAAGTTACTCAACCTTGTATTTATATAAGGTTACTATTCTTATTTTATTTTCATTTGATCATTTATTATTTCCTATTCTTTATCATAAGGTCCAAAATGGTTAGATAAGTATTACAATAAATTTTCATTGAATATCATGTCCTATATGGAAGATATTAAAGTTTCTATCTTTGGAAATTGTCAAGAGAAATGGAAAATGCACTTATGGAGGCCTTAGAGGATTTAAAATAGACTCAAATATGGCTAAATGGTGAATAGTTTTAGGAAATTATAGGACATGTCACAATCTTTCCAATACTTGAAATGACTCATCAATTGGACACCTATTTTGAAAGCTTTGGTCTCAAGAAGTTGAGTCTCCCAAAATTGGAGGTGTCAGGCATGTAAATGAGTTGTAAAAGGGAATTCCACATGTTAATGTGTGTACTGATGAGGGTATCTTTGATTGGAGATAAGTTGGACATTATTTTAGAATTAATTTATAGCCCATGATATTATAATATTGTTTAGCAATTTCCTCTATTGTGTCTCCTATATAATTGTGTGTGTGAGATGGAGGTTATGTAGGAAATTCTTATGGCTTTTTGGTTATCCCTAGATCTATGTTTGGTGATATTCCTAAAATTACAAGTATCTTATACTTTTTATTGATTTATAAATAATATTTTGGACAACTTTTTAGTGTAGATTTGTTCTCGTGAAATAGTTTTCCCTGCATAAATCGTTGTGTTTGTAGTGTGAATTTTATTTTTATATTAGTTATTTTTATGTAATATTTAAAGATTTTAGAGGGTTACACATTATCATATCCTCAAGATTATTTTAGATAGTTGTTATGCTACTTAACTTCCATATAACTAATCACACAACCCTTGCTCCCCCCAAATTCATAACATCCTATGATGCTCAATGAATGTCCCAAATATTAGTGAATCAAGGTTGAACATCAAAATCTAATAAGATTTTTTTAACCCACAATAAATTCTTAAGATAAGATAGAAACTGGTCAATGTGATTTTTTTAAGGTTAATCCATGTTGAGAAATGGGCATGGTGAAATTCTAGTAGTTGTAGACAAATGTAAGTGACATGTTTATACAAGGAAATCTTATAGATAGAGCACATGTTTTAGATTAAGGTAAAAATAGGTTTTGAAGGGGCCCCAAAACCCTTTACATCAAAAAGAAAGATATACCATGAAGCCCTACCAAGTTTTAAAAGGACCTGAAACCAACTAAACATCTAAACTAGGTTTTATTGGGACCTAAAACCAACAGATGTGTCCAGAAAAACCTCCTAGACCAGTAACCAGCGAGCCAGTGCGACAACCTGCTTACCACCACAAAAAACCCGTTAGAACAAGGGAACTTAAGATTTTCCTTTTGATTTGAAGTTTCCCTTATGTGATTGAAGGTTCATATCTAAAGTGGGAATAGAAGGTTTAAAACTCTTACTCTTAACTGCTATCCACCCATCCTCAATCTTTGCAGCCTCAGTAACCCAAGCCTCAGAGGAAATAGAATAGTGGAACCCAAGGGGCACCGAAGCCGCACCAATCTCCCTATGAGAATCAAACAACAACTGGCTCTTAGGAAGAGCATCCAAAATAGGGGTAGAGACCACCTCCTCTACCACTGGCTCCAATTGAACACCAAGAGAGACCTCAGCCACAGAATCCACAGAAGTATCCAAGGATTGTTTCACTGTATAGTGCTCAGAAGAGGCCCCTGACCACTAAGAAGGTGGTCGCTTTGATTTAGACTTCCCAGCAACACACCTAGCAAGAATGTGACTAGTCAAGTGGCAATTCCTACAATGAAAGGGGATACCTTTGAAATCCAACATTTGTGTCCAAGAACCCCTCGGGGAATCCAAGCAAATCGCCTTAAGGAGGCCCTTAGAAACATCCAACTCAACAAGAAAATGCGCACAAGTCAAGTGGAAAATATCGGACGTGTCAGAATCCACATATAAGAAATCACCAATAGCATTCCCAATAGTTTCAAAAATTGAATCATGCTAAAGATGTATCAGGAGATTTGGAAGCCGGACCCAGATAGAGAACTTGTTAAAGGACTCCAAAAGTGGATCGAAATCCATATGCCACAGTTTGGCCATAAGTGAAAATCTGCCCTACCAGGAAAAACTATTATGACACAAAATATTCTTCCTATCATTAGTACTTTCAAACTTAGCTATAAAGAAGCCTTTGACACACGAAAAGATGTGGACATTATTGTCTATAAGTGGCACCCAGTTCTTGGAGATCCAGTCATGTAGATTAGCAAGAGAGGGCCAATAACCCTGGAAGCAAAAAATGGCAGCAAAAGAAGAAAGCTCTTCTGCCATATGGAAAATATCTTCAACTGATTCTGGGTCAAGAGAAACCTTAATAGGCTTTAAAGCACTTACAAGCATCACATGAGAGGGCTTAGATGAAATAGCATGAGGGAGAGCTTCATGTAAATCGGCTTCAAAGGCAACCACATCTGTAAAAGTCCTTCCCCCCAAACCAAGAAACCCTGAACGAGGAGCAGGAGACCCACGAACCGAACGAAGGGCAGAAGCCCTATCCCCACCCACAAAAGAAGTCGAGAAAAGTGCAAATGGAGCCCTAACCCCATCCGCAAACCACCCACAAAAATCAACTCCTCCACCCGAACAACCGGTGGGAGCAAAGACCTCCGCGTTACCAAGCGCTGAAGCAGCAGGAGCGCCATGAGTGAGAGATCCAGAATTTTGAACAGGAGATCTAGAATTTTGAACAGGAGCCATGAGCGAAAATGAAAAGTGTGTATTTGTTAGATTAGATAGAGCACATGTTATAGTACAAGAATTTGTGTAATAAATCTATAAATTGCTCAAATTTCGTAAGAATATTACCTAAAATATAGGTGTGTAGATTACTCCAAGGTTATTGAAAACCTCATTTCAGTGCTAAAAATTTATCTAAATATAACTTTAGATTGTATGTTAAGAGATATAGTCAAATGAAAAAAGTAAATCAAGTTGTAGAGGATTTTATAGGATGTAATGTATGGATCAAAACTATAAGTGAGCGGAATAGCTACTACTAGTTAAATTTTCTTATTGTAACTCATCATTTAGTAGTTAAGATGGCTCCTTTTAAAGAATTGTATGATATAAAGTGTTGAAATAAAAGAGGGGTAAAAATTTACTCAAACTAATAGAAATACACAAAAAAATAGAGAAAGGGCATCAAACAACCCTATCAAGATCCACCAAATGATCTAATTGATGGGATAAGCCCAAAGGAGATTGGGACTTATCAACAATGTTCCAATTATGCATATGTTTAGAAGCCCACTTAGCCAGACAATCAACAACACTATTCCATTCCTTAGGAATATGAGTGAAAGTAACAAACTCCAAAGAAGTACACAAATTATGAATGTGATTGGAAATCAAAGCTAACTTCCAACCAACAACCTTAGAATATTGTTGATTCAATAGTCATATCACCACTTGTGAGTCAGATTCACAAATAAGCCTTCTCCACCCAAGGTCACAAGCACTATCCACAACATACAAAATATCAATGGCCTCCATCATGTTGTTAGTGTGATGGCCTTCATAAATTGAAAACACAAATTGAACATCCTCCTTACTATCTCTACCAACTCCACCAATGCCAGCAGGGCTTGAATTTCCCTTGGAAGACCCATATGTGTTGATTTTACAAGCACCCTACAAGGGTGTACTCCACTTCCCCACCCTATTAATCTTTCGCAAGGGATGACGACACATCTTTCTTAGTAGATATCTGTGTGAGGGGGGATATTCAGATGATTATTGAAAATGGCCTCCCTTGGCTCCATGACCTCAGTAACTTGTCACATTTTGCAGAAATAGTTTCTCCCAAAAAATGGAGAATTTTCCACCATAAGTGAGGAACCTCCAAAAAATCATCCTTAAAAATATGATGGTTCCTCTCTAACTAGGTATGCCAAATAATATAGGAGGATCCAAGAGCCCAGGAAACTTGAAGGAAAGAAGCCTTACCCCAACGTGCAAGGAATTCTTCCAGTGAGGAAACATGTGAATAGGATTGGTTCCGCACATTCCACCGAGAATACCAAATATGTCTAGTAAAGGGGCATTGGAAAAAGAGATGAGAGACATTTTCTTCACTAGTCTGACACAAAATAAACATCGATGGTTCCTGGAAGCCACACTTGCATAAATTATCCCATGTAAGGCAATGATTATGGACCACCAACCACATTAAAAAATGCATTTGGGCTAGGAAAACTTGTACCGAACTTGTTTCCACCAAGAAACCTGAATATAAAGTGTTGAGATACTCTTAATTGGGATAAATTGGTTGATAAGATCAACCTAGGGCCAAAATATGCTATCACAAATGGAAAATTGGGTTAAGTTTATAAAAAATATTGAAAAATAAAATTATAAGTAGAAAATTATATAGAAATTAAGCATTATCCATAACTAATATTAGTAGGAGACAAAGTAATCTTATGAAAATTCTCATAAGAGTTCAATAAAGTTTGACAAGTCAACCAAATTGGTAGCAAGGTCATGGGCCTATTTGAAGTTTTAGGCTTATAAAATAGCTCTACCATTATCTCTTGATTGTATGCATGACATTTCTCATGTGTCTTATTCAACAAGGTACATTTCCATCTTTAACCATATGCTTGATTGGAATTCTCTTTAGGTTCAAATCAAGAATACATGATTGAACCTCTTTGATTGCTTAAGTCAGCAAGCATCACTAGCATAATAAAGGGATTACTTAGTGTAAAGTCTTTTTGGACCAATATTCTACATACAATTTCCAATATGAACAGATCTTCAATGTTTTATTAGTCCCACCTATAATAGGTGGATACTATAGTTTTTGTATGCTTCTTCTATTTATCATGCTTTGAAAACTGTGTCAAGATCTCCTAACCTATGGTCATTTGAAATATTTCTATTAAAACATAATGCTTTTTTGCAACCTAAAATGTGAACATGTTCTTAATAATAAAAGTTTCCTTCTTGTGACCTATGTTGTTCCTGAGCATTCGTAGAAGCCTTAACCATCTCGAGGGAATTTGTGGGGGGAGAGAGTTATGGTTTTACCCAAGTGCGTGCATTTCTTCACTGTTTGGTGCATTAATAGGTGGTTTGTTTCACACTCTCTATGTATTATTTTCAGATGCCATATGGCAGAGATTCTTGAGAAGAAACCAGTGACTTGTAGCAGTAATGGCGATGGGTTACAGTTTGCACAGTCAGATTCAGTGTCTTCCAATGGTAATAGTTCTAATATTGTGGTGGCAGATAGGACTGGATGTCAGAGCATTTTGGCCCTGATTGTGTTTTTGTGGATTTATAGATGCTTGCACATAACAAGATGGAAAAATAGGTTGTAAATGAAGATAAAACTTGGACTGTCCCAATTGATATGTAGTCTTTTGCTGAACATCCTACTTTAGTCTTTTGGCACAGGCTCACATCACAAGTACTTGGTCTCCACTTGTAGCTTACAAAGTGAACATTTCAGAAATCTCTCATATTCTAAACAGAGTGGACTATGAACAACTCGATAACTATTCTTTATAAATTAATATAAAGAATTGCCTCCCAAAGTAGTAGAAAAAATAGCAGATATTATTTTTGTTCCTCTATAATTGTTAATCAAAAGTGTTTATGTACATGGAATATAATACTAGCATATCTAAAATGATAATTAAAATATAAAATTTATAATCAAGATATTCAATTTGATTTTTTTTATACTTGATATTAATATTAGTATTAGGGTTGACTTATAGTTTAAGATATACATGGTCTATAAAAATAAAATTATAAAACATATTAAAAAAATGTGTATATATGTTCCTATAAAACATATAAAAGAGTTGTTGGCTAATATCTTCTCTATTGGACTTTTTAAATTTATTTTTCTTTAGGTTTGTCTTAAAAACCAAGTTGTAAAATTATTGTAATTTCTTTTTTATTTAGTTTCTTCATATACTTTCTAATTTTCGAACAATTTTTTATTATAATTAAAAAATCTTAATTTTTCTTTCTAAATTGAATGTTTTATTGGATTGTTGAGATATGTTTCTATTGTATTTTTTCAAAAATCAACTAAAAAAGAAAATAATGCATTGTATTTAATATTGAAAATCAAATTTTATGATTCTTATAAGTAAGTTTCTAAATTAGATTTGATTCTATTATGATTTTCCCATACCATGTGCAATATGCAGTGACACAAATGCTAAAGAGATTTCCTAAAGAAAATTTAGAAGTATTTTGTTTTTAAAGAAATAATAGGATGGATCAATTATCATGCTCTTCTGATATATGAGGTGATTTTTATTTGTGTTACCAGTAGTTGGAAGCACATTAATTTAAATTTTTATTCTATCATCTCAGCCTCTCAGCCTCTCGGCTTAATGAAACATAACCAATACAATTTATTAAATCCATATTTTTCGCTATTCATAATTACGTCTTGAATTAATAGAAAAAAATAATGAAGAAAAAATAAATATAAAAAGTAATCAACTAGGCATACTGATGTAGAAGCACACGGACAATTAAATAATTTACATATTCCAAATAAAATTATAATTTATTTTAGGAATATTTACTTTCTAAACTCTATGTATAGTATGGTTGGTTGTTAAAGGAAAAAAATATAGATAGCTAAAAAAAATAAAAAAATAAACAATTGAGTATACTTTTGTAAAAGCAAATAGACAAATGATCAATTTGTGTTTGTCAAAACAAAAGTTAGAGATTGTTTATTAATGTATGCTTAGTTTGAAAAGAGTAAAATAATATTTTCCTCTTATTGTTAATTCAAGAAAATTAATAACAAAAAGCATGAACTATGTTTGCAAGAATAGAATGTGGAAGAAGAGAAATCAGTGAAGGCAACTTGCAAACAAGTACATTTTATTCATCATTGAAAGGGCAACTTGTAAAGACTAAATACCATGCTTCAAACATGATTCTGACTCCAAAGTTTCAGTTATGTTGATGTAGAAGAGTTGGAGTTGGATATGTGGCAGAAAGAAGGGTATATTGCATGGGATAAAAGAGCAAAGAAAAAAAGGGTGTGCAATAACATAGAAGAATCTCCAAAGTAGATTAAAAACTAAATAAAGACAATAGAGGCATAAAAGATAAATTGGCACTAAAGACATAATGCAAGAACAAAGCACTAAAAGGTAGGTATGACGTTGATTTTGGAAGCAGATTTGCAAAGGTGGAACATTGAAAACTAACTACTAATTTTGAATAGCTATGGCATTCCAAATGATGTCCACAAACTAAGGTTTATTTTATTTTGCAGTTAGTGGAAAAGAATAGAAATAGAAGAGTCAAGGCGTATGAAGAATAGAATAGAAGATAAGATCAGATAAACCTATTAATGTTCAACAAAAGACCACCAAGGGTCTAAGGGACTAAGACCATATAAACAAAGAAGCATTGAACAATAAGACACCAAATGGTGTCTGGAAAAGAGTAAGTGAGAAACAAAAGATACAAAGCAACAAAGGAGCCAATAAAGAGGCAAGAACTAGGGATCCTACTCCGCTGAAAGAATTCCAACACTGAACAAGACAGTTCTAGGTAGGAAGGAACTCTAGTCTATCGTCATGAGTTGTGGAAGTGGTGTCACTGAAGAGTAAGAGTAAACTTGGTGCAGGGTCTCACTGATCTAGAGTGGCCAACTATGGGGGTACTGGAGGAATTGGAGGTCCGCTTCACCCCCCATGTTGAGAGACAAGGGGGAGAAGAAGGTGGTGATGAGAAGTTGATCTGAGGCCTTCTAGAGGGTCAAGCATTATAAAATGTGGTCTCAAAACTGCATCGCCTCCTTGAGATAGAGTGTCAGATACCTTTGATCCATGTATACAAAAAAATCCATGAGGGAACCACACTCTCTGAATAGAAAATAGAATCTCCCACTGATCTCATAGTAGGACATGCATCAAAAGATGAAATGGGTCTTAGTCTCGACCTCGAACAAGGTGCACAAGTGATAGATCTAGTCCTCTCTACCCATATGATGATCAGTCTGGATTTGTAACTAGTGGGAGCCAACTTTGAAAGATCCAAGGGAGATGTGTAAGGTGTGACACCAACGTCGTGACAAGTAGCTAGGCCATGTAATAATCCCATCAATGATAACAAAGAAGTGCTCAGCATAAAAGCCCATCTTAGGATGTAACCCCCCAACCGGGTTACTCCAGGTCACGGTGATATACTATCTATAAATTTTCATCTTGGCATGCCCATTCAGCCCCTGTTGTGATGAGAGGAGATGAGTGGGAGCATCCAATGAAAATTGGGAGGGAGGTGGTCAATATCAATCCCAATAGAGCTCAACAGAGAGGTTTCCTGAGCATACCAACATCAACCTCTAGGGGAGGGATCTGAGGTAGCAACAGAAATAAAGGAGAAATAGGCCAAGTAAGCATATATGTGACAACCATCCGTGGAATCTACAAAGCCATGAAGTCGATGAAGAAACCAAACCAAAAATAAATGACACCCAATCTGAAAGGATGAGCCCCAAATTCTACCATATTAATGTCATGGGGGGTGAGTCTATGGCATTTGATAATGCGTCAAAAAAGCACAGTCTGAACATGCTCAATAAAGGCCCAATCTGAGTCAAGAAGAGAAAGTACCCATACCACTAAACCATAAAGCATTGTCGCAAGGAGTCCAAAGGGGACAACTTGGACATCGTGTCATGGGAGTGTTGTTTGAAGCATTGTCTCTTGAGCATAGAAAGGAAGCACATCCCCTTGTTAACTTTAGGCTGGATGGCAGCCTCAAACTGAAGTGATGTCCTAAGAACTTAACACTAAGGTATGTGTAAGAAGAGGTGATCTCAATCTCCTATCCTTGAAAGTAAAAGTGCAAATCAGATCTCTTCAGTTGGTCGAATACACTAACCTAAGTCTTACTCAGGTTCACAATCAGCTGTCGTAAGTCAGAGAAGGAACCCAAACCATCTAGGAGTCTCTGAAGACTTTCGTGAGAAGATGCTAAAAGGACCACATCATCAGCATAAGAGAATGGAGATCAAAGCCTAGTGTAAGTAACAACTATCACCTGGGAGTAAAGACTCTCTGAGAAGGTCTCAAGCTCATCAATACAAATGCCAAATAGTGTGGGGAAAGAGAGCAACCTTGATTCACCCCAATAGTGCTCTAGATAGGAGCAAAAAAACCTTCAAGAGTCCTGAACCTACCCACAATGTTCTCGTATAACCTCATAATAGTTGTCAATAAGATCTTTGAAATTCCAATGTCTCTGAGCCTCTAGAAAAGGGCCACCTATAGGATGGTGTCAAAAGCCTTATGAAAGTCTACGTAACAGTATTAAACTTTCGTAGAGTGGTGTCAAGTCTCAATAATAGCTCGTAACATCATGATGTGGTCCATGGTCTAGTAACCTGCCTAAAACCAAGCTTGGCCTCTAGCTCTGCAAGCCCTCTAGTAAGAAAAGAAGCCAAAAATAAAGAGAAGGGAAGATGCTTCATAGAGGGGAGAAGATGTTAGGAAGAAAAATAGTAGCAAATCACATACTAGTGAAGTTGTCCACATTGTGCAAAGAAAGATAGATAATAAATGAGGAAGAATATTTTACTCTTGTGAATAGATCAATGAGAAAAGGATTTGAATTTAACAAAGTAGAAATAATAAAAAGTCCTTAGACAATAAGGCATTGTTTTTACTATTATGCAATTTGATTTTCCTATTGATTCAAATAAACTAATTAGAAATAGACTGGTAAGATTGATACTTTAAGTTGCCTCACACAAATCAGATAAATTTTATTTAAATTATCTCCTAATATATAATTTGATAGTATAATGTAATGTTAAAGCTAGACGTTTTATACTTGTTAGAGGGTTATATAAGAACACAACTGAACAACAATGAGAGCTTAGGAAGAGAAAGATATTACATTTCCAATTGAATTATCCAATGTTATTCCTCTATAGATACAACAGTTATTTTTATGTTTTAATTAAAAAAAGTTAATTCTTATTATAATTAAACTATTTCGAAATAATAATAATAGAGGATCTATGTTTGAGCTGATCAAGAACATATTGATATGGGTAGTTCTTCAAATGCAATTTCTCTAAAAGAATAGTTGGCTACCATGATCAAAGGGATTTTCTCATTAGCTGGTTGAATTTTTTTTGTAATTTTGACATATGCTATTATTATTAGATTTTTTTGGGGTTTAGACTAGTATGTATCTATGGGGCCAAGTATATTGTCTCAACTCTTTGGTATTTTTTGATAAAGTCTGTATGTAATGTGGTTCAACAGCTTCCAGATTTTACTGGGTTGATCCATTGAGACTCTATTTCATATAATATTTTTTGTACTTTACTAAGATGATAAGCTTATTCTGAATTTTAGTTTTATGTTACATATAATATTTTGAGCAATAAATACCCCAAACAAATTACAAACAGTAAATTTTTGAAATCTTCAGCTATTCATATAGCAAAGGGCATGTATGTGCTTCCAGTAAGATGTATTCTTCCTCCCTTCAATATTAGCATCTTTTATTTCCTGATATGAATGAATATATTATTGCTTCTTTTAATAATTTGAACAAAATTTCTAGACACTATAATTTGATTAGTGTTCATTGCTAACAAATGCAAATCCCCAACGGTGTTTTAAGGATCATCAAAGTTGGGAATAATTTTGGTCATATCTCACTATGTCCTTATTTTGGAACGAATTGTATTATAATTTTCTCCCACTTCCATGAAGTGAATTGCAATTTTGCATGAATTAGAACTTAATATTCTAAATATAATTTTGCATATTCTTGCAAAGAGTTATATGATTTGTTTCATGATTTTTTTTTATATTGAGTATAGGTTGCTATATATCGAATGCAATATAAATGATTGTCAATGATTTTTTAGATCTGTAAATGAAAGAATTATATGATTTGTTTCATGATTCTTTTTGTATTGAGTATAGGCCAGTATATATCAAATGCAATCTAAATGATTGTCAGTGATTTTTAAAATCTATAAATGAAATAGTTATATGATTTGTTTCATGAATTTTTTGTATTGAGTATAGGCTGCTATATATCGAATGCAATCTAAATGATTGTTAGTGATTTTTAAAATCTCTAAATGAAAGTATGAAGTTCTTTTTCTTTAAATTAAATTTTAGTGACTTAAAAAAAATTACAATCCTTTTTAAACACTTAAAAATACAAATTGTTGTAAAAAATTATCATTTTAAATATTTTATTATAGTTATTTTATTTAGTTAAATATAAGAATAAAGTTTGGTAATTTTTTAATTGAAAAGTTCACGCTATCTCTTTTTTTCCTAATAATCCTTAAATGAAATTCTCATTTACATTATTGCTTTCATGTTTTCTTTTCCCATTGTGATTGAAACATTGTACCCTTGGGTGTAGTGTCACAAATAAAACCACTTACCTTGGTTTTCTTTTGAGATTTATTTTCCCAATTTGAGATTGAAACATTGTACCTTGGGTATAGTCTCACAAAATAAAATGAGTTACCTTGATTTTATTTTAAGATTTATATAGTTATGTTTTGTTGCATTTATTATAGGAATGGATGTTGTTTTTTGTTAGAAACATTGCAAGAAATACAAGATTTGATTGGATATTTATTATTTTGACAATTCCTTTTACATATTATAAATGATCTATTTTTCAAAATTGGAACTTCTATGAACTTATAATTTAAGAACTACTGGTTATAATTTTAGTCTTCCACGTCTTTTGCACAGAAAAATAATAATGACACTCCATCCTTTTATCAAGGAAGAAACTTGCCTAATTATGTAGAAACTATTATGATTACCTGCATGTTTACAATTTATTCATCGCTTCCAACAAAAAATGAAACTTAATAAGAATGAAAACTCTTGTAGAATTATTTTTAAGAAATATGTTATTTAAATATTTGAAGTCAGAATAAAATAAAATAAAATTGAAATCATCAATCTAATCATATTCTATAATGAAAAGATTAAATAAACATTAAAACCTACTCATGATTTTTTTTATGTTGTTAATTTTTTCTTAAAATTAAATGCAAATTACATCAAAAGAATAACTTACTTGGAATTTGTATCAATAAATGTATGAAACATAGTTGGAGTATCACTCAATGTACCATTTAAAACTTTGTCTACATAGAAAGGATAACTTACTTGAAATTTGTACCAATAAATGTGTGAAACATAGTTGGAGTATCACTCAATGTACCATTTGAAACTATGTCTTCATGTTTGATAACTAGTTGGCCATAAATCTTGTTGCTTAGTAATGCCACTTGTTGTGTGGATGGTGTGGAGTTGGTAGAGTTGTACAGAACATAATTTAGATACTCAAAAAGAAAGAATATTATTTCAATATTTCATATAATAATAGTAAAATAACTTGGGATGTACATACAATACAAAATAACAAGTATCAAAAAAAGATATTTAATGAAGAAGTTGGTCATGAGATTTTTTTAGTATGCATCCCTAACTCATAATCCTCATTAATTCTAATTGAAATAGTTTATATAAAATATAATATACCTTTCCCTTGATTTTATGGAATAGTCTACAAAATTGATAATACTTGAAGACAAATATTGTGACCCTTCTTTCATTGAAAAACACCATATAAAATTTATTAATTGTCTAATATAAGAATACTTAAAATAGAACATTAATTTAGATAGAAAATGTAGAGTTAAATGAGCTCTTTTAATTGAAAATATGTAAGCAAGAACAATTCTCAAAATTATACTTTAAACACATTTAATTTTCTACATTTAAGTAAGAAATAGATCAAAATAATTTTTAATTTATATTGGTATTAGAATTTTAGTCCTGCCTATTATAGGCCAAGACTATAGTTTTCATATGCTTCGTCCTTTATTAATCATGCTTTGAAAATTGCCCTTGAATCTTGTAATCTATGATCATTTGAAATATTTCTATTAAAAAATAGTTTTTGTGATTGGCTAAAACTATTTTGGCTAGTAGTCTTTTTTATTTCTAACCTATAAATATGGTAAAAAATTTAAACAGACCACTTATGGGTGTGTGGCTAGCACACAGTTCTACATTTTGTATCCATGCATGCTAGTCTTTGGTATTATTTCTATTTAAAATTAAAAAAATTTGTAGAAGCCTAGGTCCTCTAGACTTTACCTTAAGCTATAGTGTTCACTCTACTACAAATTTCATAATAATCTCTAGTGCATTGTAATGTGATTTGATAAGGTCACAATTTCGTTGCCAATAAATTTGGAATGTTGGTGTGTTGGTGTGGCTTTAGTTTTTCTACCGTGAGTTATGTAGCAAAATTGTGGCACTACAACATTTGGGCTCAATTTGTGATGCCAATTTGCAATGGAAAACACATTTCAATGTGAATTTGCTGACACTGCCCATATATCATATGTTTTCTTTGTTGACAACCACTATAACTTTCCATGCAAGATTTACCTTCAATACTTTGTCATAATTACTCAATTTTGGATAGAATGGAAATATCAAAACTGCACAATCATTTCATTTCTTTTGACAGATCTTTTTAGTTGGTTGATGGAGAATGCAAAGTTTCCATCTCTCTGTCGGTTTGGATTATTTTCATTTAAACTTTGTTTATTCATCACAGAAGAGGAAACAACAAATTGGATCGTGTATATTTCTGTTAAGAATGGTGACCGTGAAATCAGAGAAGAAATCAAGTGTTTCCAATGTGAGAGCATGGGATATGAATATCATAAGCTCTGTGGGGATTACAATGTCCAATAAGGAGGTCATGTCTCAAGCAGGATATGACTTCAAATTTGGTAAGGCACTCCTCCTTAATTTCAGTTTTATTTTAATGTAGATTTCAAAATAAAAGTACCTCACGTAGGGCTAGAATGTTTTGGGTTTACAATTAATTACTAGTTCTTGGTGGGGTTCTTTAAATTTTGAGTTCAAGTGGGAAGAAATCCAATCTAGTCAAATAGTTGACACTCTTAGCTTATAAGATTAGATGAAAATGTATGAAGTTTTTAGCAATTTAATTTTCTAATATTTCATTAATGCATCTACATGAGATTAGTTTAAATGGTTTGAGATGAAGAAATGAGTGGTTTCCAAGAACAGAAATAGTTTTTCACATGTATCCCTAGTTTTTGCAACAACCACCTTGACTGCATTCCATTTTTCTGTAACTGCCATTGTGGGGTTTATATCTAATGCAAATAGATATTCAACCTCAAAGCATGTACCATTGTGGGATCTTCTTTGGTTTTGTATTGTAGCCAATATATCCATTGTGGGAGTGAACTTGAGGCTCATGTTGAATTCAGTTGGGCTTTATTAGGTTTTCTTTTTGGCCTTGCTTTTTGAATTCTCCTCTTATAGCTTACTATGTTTTCTTATTAGATTTACATGAATGTTTATCTTTTCTAACTTTCCTTATAATTATCTATGGCTACTTCTATTTTCTTTATGCAACTTCCAAAATTGGGCACAAATCCCATGGTTTGTGTGAAGAAGTGGATTATTCATGGCAAGATTACAACAACGAAGTCAAGGCCGCAATGGTTGTAGTTATTCTAGGAGTTAGTGCCTTTACTCTTACTAATGTGAATGTAAATCTCAAAGGGTTTGTGTGTGTTGAAATCTTTGTCTTCTGCACTTCATTGTAGCGAATTGTAAGATTGATTTTGCATTTCACTATTAGTATTGCTTATTTTAAATGAAAAATGTCCATAGAAGGAAAACTAGTTAGAATGTCACATTTGGACTGAAGTATATTGAATAAGATCATATTCCTACTATCAAAGGAATTTGCAATGATTTTTCTTGAGATCTGACCTAAGGCACAACTCTTTGGATAACAATTACGTAGAATTTTCTAAGAATCAATTTCTTCCACTAAAGCCTAAAGATGCATGTCCTTTGGAGGGGCGCTTGGACATGGGTATTGTTTTGTTTAAGGTTGACCTAAATCATTAGGAATAACGATATTTAAAGTTAAGAAAAAATTGCATCATGTTGTTTAATAGCCCTCTAGACTATGTTTTATTTAGCTTTGCAATTTATTATAAAGTCAAAACTTGAATAATAAACAAAATATATATATTATATAATGACAATGATTCATTTTTATATCAATTTGATATATTTTTAATTGATGATTGATGTGAAATTGATTTACATTGAGGTGTATGTTGGAGATAGTTCCCCCTCTAGGATTAAGGATTGCTGCAAAGGCGGCAATAGATCTAGAAAGAATGCATTCTTATTATAGTTTTAAAAAATAAAGTATTAAATGTCTTGTTAGCTAAAAATTGATAATTATTTGATGTGAGAAATCAAATAGAATTTATGCATTGCATTTGTAGTAAGGGTGTTTTCGCTCGTAAAAAGCCTTTTTATTAAATCTGATATTTAAGACTAGTATTATGTGCTAAATATTGGATATTTATTGATTTTAGGTTTTTCATTGGTCTAACTATGAGCATTGAGTTTTTCAAAATGGTGAATACTCATGTATATTTTCATAATTCAATAGATGTCATGATGAAAAGTGAAAATTAATATATTTGATATATGTTATATTCTCATTAAAAGTTATTTTTAAATGATATCCAAGGAAGACACCCACTTGGGATGATATGTTTTTTGAAAATAAACCAAGAAGAATCCTTACGCAATTTACTTTATATGTAGCTAATGGGCTATTATTTCGAAGAAACCTCCGATCACATGTAATGTCTCATGGCTGGTGTTCTTTTAAGCATTTGCGAAAAGCAAAAATTCGTTGTTTAGTTGTTTGGGTTGCTTGAAATTTTTGAGACTTCAGAGAATTCTCTTGAATTACATTGTCAAAAGACAGAAGGTTTAAAATATTAATGATTCATCTCTTTACTAAGTGATTTGTCCATTTCGAATTGTCATATCCAATTATGGTTGGGCTTTTGTATCTATACAAAGAAAAATTAGGAATTTAATTAATGTAAATTTCTTTGTCAACTAATAGAGTGGTTTTCTATGTGCAAGCAAAAGCAATGGAAGGTTTTGAGATTAGCCTTCAAATTGTACAATCTAAAGGTAAATACATTGACAAAGGAATTAAAGTTATAATAAAAAAAATTAGAAATCACAAATAGATTTCTTTTAAAATTTTGGAAATTTTTAATCAATATATACAAAATGTGTCAAGTAGATGCCTCGTGGAATACAATGATCTAAAGATACACACAAAATTAATTTATTGAATGTGTACAATTGTTTGTTTTGGTCATGTTGGCTATCTCCATGAGACACTAAAATTTATTAATAAGAAAACCTGTGGTAGTTGTTGAGGTGGGCATTCTTGTGCCTCCGGATAACATATGAATATAGGATTAAACGTATTAACAATGACTTTGCTCTTTGATTTGGAATGGTTCATCAAATAAAACTATATTTCAGTGTCAAGAACACTGTAGGTCTAAAAAATCAGCACTATTTAAATTCATCTAAAGGAAAAAGAACTGGAGAGAACAATAAACAATGATCATAATAGCAAATATGTATTTAACTTTTTCTCTAAACACATCTATATTTGGAATATTTATTAAAAATAACACAAATGACAATTCACATAGCGGGCAACTAGAAGATTATGCCATCAAATTTGCAACAATATACAACTAATACTACAGTCATTCAAAGTTTTAGAACAGTAGAACTGTAATAAAAGAAAATAAAATGGTTCATCAAAGTATGCAAAGCATTTCTTATCAAAGTATATGAAGCATTTCTTTTTCTCATATCCTTATAGTGTTCCTTATTATTGATACAATAAAACTTTAAACTTTCTTCTTATAAATTAAAAAAAAAAATTTAAAAAAAAAATTAAAATTATATATAATATATTGAAGGATATATTTTTTCAAACATACATTTTAAAATAATATTTCTTGATATTTTTTATATATGTAGAAGAATTATAAATATGACTTAATAATGGATAAATAAATATCTTATGAATTATCTGATAGATTTTATTAAGATTAATTTATACACATTTCAACTCCTTGAACTCCTTTATGTGATGGAGATAACTTGAGGAAAATTGTTGGGAACCCAGATGACAATAAAGGAATGTGGATATTTTTTAGGAAAAAAATAATGATAAGATTAAGGCCAAAATACATTTTTCGCTATCAGATTTTATATAGCTGTGTCTATAATTTTACACTTGCTACATCTATAATTTTACACTTGTAAATACTTCCATAAATCATCTAGGATATAGTTAGTTTAATTCTTATAAATTACATGATAGATTAATTCTTATAAAT
Source organism: Cupressus sempervirens (assembly GCA_028749045.1). Taxonomy (NCBI): domain Eukaryota; kingdom Viridiplantae; phylum Streptophyta; class Pinopsida; order Cupressales; family Cupressaceae; genus Cupressus; species Cupressus sempervirens. The sequence goes on from CM053785.1 coordinate 477,708,692, forward strand.
TGCAAATTAATACCTTTGCAATTTCAGCTATTTAATAAATTCAATAAATTCATGAAGTGTTTTCTAATTTTAATTAGTTTCATCCACATCTTCTAAATGTTTTAAGCGCTTTTTAGTTTTTGTTAGTTTTATCCCCAAGCTAGGTTCTACATACATTTTAAGGCTTAATTGAAGTGTGACGTGTAAGTTTGAATAAAAAGTTATATGATTTATAATATTATAATATCTTAAAATAATAATAATATTATTCCAATGTTTATAAAGTATATTGGTCATTGTTAAACTATTTGATCAGTAAATTAGAACCATCTTTTTTAGATTACACATGGAGAATAGACAATCACCCTGAAATAAAAAGTTAGCAGTTTACTTACAAATTTTGGCTACTTTTAATATGCCATCCCAAGTGTACTTGTACATATATGTCTACCCTCAAGATGTTCGCTTTGAAATTGATTCCCTGCTAAAATATAATTTTCACATTTCTCAATTTTTTCTATAACATAGCATTATAATAAATATTACTATCGGCATAACGACTGCACCTTCTTTTGGTACAAGTGCTAGTTTAATCGTTATTTTGTAACCAGTGGTGAGAATCCTTTTCTAATTTAAGTTGTATGCAGTACATATTCTGTATCCATCAGTCTAGGCCTGGCAATCAAGGCTCGGGAATACAACCCTTGTGAATTTACACACCCAGGATGTATATGCGATCGATCAGAGGAATCTCTGTAGTCATAAATGAGGTTTGTTTATGAGATGTTTAACTCATGAATAGACCTTTTCAATTGGGTTAACAAGTGGAATGATGTTGGGCAAGAACCACCATATATCTTGTAAACATATATTTAGTACCCATTGTAATATTTATGCAAATGGAAGCGGAATAGCTGAGCCATCTAATTATGAGCATTGCGTTTTGAAAGCCAAATAGTTTCTTCAAAATACTAGACAAGCTTTTCAGCATCATAACGTTCGAGGACATGGCGAGCTTCCTCTTCTGTTGCAGGCAGCACTTTACGAATCTTCAATCCACCTTCCAGAGCTTCAGGGTGCACTGTGAATGTGAAATAGAATGTATTGGAGACCTAAACAAAGCAACAAAGATATATTTTATTTTAAATGCCACATCATATTCAAAAGTGCCAGAAATTCATGAGTCTGCCAACTTAGTCGTTAACTAACGAATCAGGTAATACTCATCAGGAAAATGTCACAAAATGACACTATATTATGAAAATACTTGCTGCCTTAGACCAGAATACACTTTTTATTACCGTGCACCCTCCTATGATTTACCTCACTGCTTCTTAATTCAGGTCTTGTCACATGAGCAGTGACTTCAATATTTATGAGTGGTTGTTTTGGATCATCTAGTTGCGTGTATAAAACACAAGATTTAAAACGAAGAAAATCGCCAACATCCACCTGCAAAACCAGTTAGAATAGATTTAGGCCAACTTCTAAACTGGTGCTTCCCACAGGTAAAAAACTTGAATAGTCATATTCCCGCTACAAATTAATTTCACTGAATTGTTATGTTAGCGTCAAACATTTTTTAAAAATCAAAAGTTAAGCATACCACATGCCAGTTCAGGAACCTCTACAGTTGTGAAGTTACTAATTTAACTATCCCATTAATTTCTAAGTACAGCCGATAATTATTTACAAGCATGTTCACAGTTACCCCCAACTAAACTAAAAGAAAGGAGTCACATTTGAATTAAGTCCATTTATGAAGAAGAATAACTCACCGGTCTCAAAAAATCAACATGATCAACTTCCAAAAAGCAAGGAGTCTGACCAACAAAAGCATAACATGTAGAAAATGCAAGTTCAAAAGCTCGATGCATCAAAAACCCACCAAAGATTCGCCCATGTAGATTGCGTTGCTGGGGTTGACAAATCAGAGCATTTTCAAGTCTGGTGTCTTTTATTAGAATGCTATCCCTGTCTGCCAAAGCAGGCATATCACACAGGACACGACCTTCTCTCAATAAATCTCGCAGTCTCTTGCCATCACCATGAAGCCTATGGCCTTGCTCAAATTCCCGTCTTTGTTGTTCTCTTTCTTTCTTCCTCCTCAAATCTCTCGCTTCTCCTTCAGCATATAGTGCTCTCTCTTCTTCTGTTTGTGGCACAAGACGGTTAACAGAAGCTGATTTTCCTGTCTTTGAGTCTCGTGCAACAAATGTAAAATTAGCAGTCAAAGCAACAGAGTTCCCATTTTCAGAGTCCCCTGTAAGACAGCCACACCAAAGTACATGTTGCCTTTTCCAATCAGATCATCGAAAAATATCTCAGTTTGCCAGTCTACATGAAAACTTATATCATAGTATAAACTGAAATAGAAAATTAAAAGAACACAATACGAAATCTTTTGCAAATGATCTAAATTTAGAATAACCATTCCTTCTTTTGTCTACGAATAGATTGAATGTGTAATTCAAATAAGAAACTTGTACTTCATGGTACAGGAAAACATATCTTAAATAGGGGATGACCTTAATGGGCGCAAATAAAACATTTGTCTAAGCACACAACTAATAAGCATTGGCTTCATTCATTTCGCAAGTTCAACTTTAATATAATTATTGAAAATTCACCCTTTTTCTTTAATGCCACAAAGACTATGTGGGATTAATAACCTTTGCACATTTAAATTATCATGACTACAACCAATTTCAAGACTAGTTAAATTGGTCAATCATTACTCTAATGACCTTTTCCTCGTGTGTATCAATCATTATCATAGAGCAAGGGGAACCACAGCCCGGAAAGTCCAATGCTTTGAGCTTGACACTCACTAGCAGACTTTCCAATTGGCAAAGCTTGTTAGCACAAGTCCCTATCTTCATCTCACATTTATTAACAATAAGGGACCAACTCATATCTTTTATATTTTGCAAAGCAATGTGTTTTAATGCTGAATGGATGAGCTCAAGTAGTAAAAGAAAGATCAGTATTTCTATAATGAAGCCCCAATCCGAGATCCCCATAGACCATTTGGAACAACAACATGCAATGCATTGAGTGCAGCTTAGTCCAGCTTACAAAGCCAGAAGAAATACCCTCAGTGAAGATAACTAAGCCAAAACATTACCAACAAAAAAAGGCAACTAACCAAATCAAAGATGTTCATGAAAACAAGATGAAAACTACTTCCAAATCCAACTATATTAAAATTTGATTTTTATAGTCAGTCAAGCTAAAGGACTTGGTGAAGACATATGTGCTGATATTAAAATCGAAAAGAATCCTGTCTACAGGAAAACTGAAGCGTGATCAAGCATCAATTCTTCTTACTAGCAAACAAAATCCACAAATAAAAGTTGTGTAGTGTGAACCAAGTTGTGGCACCTTGGTTTAAAACACAAAATAATGACTACAACTTGTACAAGAGGTATATGCATAAGTTTCTTTATACAGATCGCTACAAAAGGAACACTAGTGAAATCCATTTAAGGCAGATGTTTCTGAGGTCCTGAACAACAGATCTGCTCATTATAAAGTAAACATTTTGCAACAATTCTAGCTTTATATTTCTCTACTTGTTCATCAGATCATAGTTCCCAGACTCAGACTCGGCAAAGCCGGCTCAACTCGTGACTCGGCTATAACTCGAATAGCTTGACAAAATGAAAAAAAAAACCCTTGAACTTATATACTTCTGTTGTTATTATTATATATATATATATATATATATATATAGAGAGAGAGAGAGAGAGAGAGAGAGATTCCATGACTGGCCAAGTCATAAAAACTTGGCAAGGTTTGCTCAGCTCGGCAACTTGGCCTACTTGCACAACTCGCAGAGAGTTATGTTACCTCTGGTTCATCTAAATAAGACTTCACATCTGCCCATTTGCAAGCAGCTAGATTTTTAAAAAAATAATATCTGGAAAGAAATTTCAACATCTAGATTTGATTTATCGCCAAGAAAGGATTAAGAAGATGTTAGCATATCGAATTAGTGTTCACTGTTTCAACTGATCAAGGATGGATCAGGTATTTCAGAACCCAAAGTGGCATCTTCTAAACACTGCAACCTCTGTTCCGTCTACATTTTTATATTCGGGAGATGTTTCAACTTCAAAGTTTGATCTTTCATCAAGGGTGTTAGAGGACATTAGCATATCAGATTAGTATTTATTGTTAAACTGCTGCAGAATGGCTAAAGTACTTTAAAATAAAAAATGGCATCTTCTATAAACTGGAAGCTGTTCACCACCCTTAAATAGATTAGAACTGCATCTCATCAGGAAGATGCGTCACTCCAGAATATAGGGTCACTTTGATTGAACGAAGCATGCATAAATGAAACACTGAATTTGAACTGTAAATTAGCTCTTTTAAATTGATCTCTAAGTCATATAATGTTGTATACATAGATTATCTTGTTTTCATTATTATCAGATTTATGTACAGAAATGATACTATATCTATGGACTTCTGTTCATAAGAGTTAGCATATCGCATTGAGTTACTTGAAATTAGAGGAAGTTAAACAGATCATAGAAAGGAAACTGATATAAGCACACACACTGAAGTACACAAACTGATTTCCCTTAAGAAACAGTGGAAAAACACAAATAAAAGGTGTTGTGCCTCCAATTCACTATCACCAAGAAATGCAATGTCACAAGCTCGTAAAGTAATGGTATACAACTGAACACTATCTTTCATGTTCTATATCTCCAATGCTCTATCCTTTTATGCCTTCTCCTTCTCTGTTCTGCAACTGAACTCTTGCTCTCAAATATCAACACACACACACACCAGTTTCAAAACAGATTTCAGTGGAGAAACTCACAGGGCTCTGCCTCCACACTAAAAACACGAAATGAAAGGGTGCATGCTCAAATGTCAATGGTAGACAAGCATCAAACAACTATCTCCCTTGTTCTTTTTCTCCAATGCTCTGTTCTCTTAGGTATATTCCTTTGCTAATCTACAACAAGAAAACACTCTCAAATGATAACTTGCCCAGCATTTAAAGGACTCTAATCAACCCAGTTATCCAACAAAATGCATTCTGACGAATCCATATTTCAACATATGATAACTTGCTTAGTATTCAAAGGACTACAATGAAACCCAGTTATCCAACAATCAGCATTCCAACCAATCCACATTTCAACATAGGAAGTTTTTTCTCCCTTTATCTCATGCAGCATGCATTCAACCATGGGCAAACATGCGTCAAACAAATCTAACCATTTACAAAAACATGTAAGATGAATTTGGATCTTGTTGGTTCTTGTGACAAAACTAATTATGCAGGAAGTTTGATCAAGTATACTAGAACATGTGCAAACGGATTTGAAACCTCTATACCCATCATTATCACTTGAACAAGACAGCATTTACAAATTATAAACCTAGAGAGAATAAATCCCATGATTTCAATGATCCAAGGATTGCACAAAGTGACAAACCTCTTAATGCCTTTTTATCAGATACACAAGACACACCGCATTTAATGGTGAAACTACATTGCCACTGAGCCCAATTGGATCACAACTCTCAAATTAGATGGCTGTTCTTAGTGCTCCTTGGAAGCTGACCCTTAAATAAATCAACATTCTTGCTCTCCTCTGTGCATCTTCCTCTACTTTTATTGTAACACCAATGTTTTTTTGCAACCCTTCTAAACAAGGTGCCAGTCTTCAAATATAGGTAATATATGACCTATTTCTTCTTCATTTAGGATAGATGGCTGAAAGAGATTTAAGTTTTCCACAATGACTAAATGTTCTCATCAGTGAAAGTGGGTATAACCTCAAAGCATTCTCAATATCTCATGTATCTCAAAAGGATTCCTTATGGCCTTGAGCCTTCTTTGCTTTCCTATGCATAGTTATGCTCTGTCTTGTAATCTAGACTTTGTGCTTGGTTCCATGCTGAGCATGTCGTACCTTCCTTCTGACTCCTTGATCTTACTTTGCACTTGTAAGTGGATACAATTCACGTTTTCTGTGAACCTTGAGGCTCTTGAATTTCTGAACCTGATGTTTTTTTATCCCATTGCCATGTGCCCCTTTAGAAAGGATCAAAAGAATTAATTGGCAAATACCCAAAACATTTTCCAAATAAGGCTTATTATTTGATGCATGCACAAGATTTTTATGAAAATGTCAGCTATGTCATATCGCATTCAATGTCTTAGGATGCTTCCTACATAGTCTTCCAAGAGCTAAACCAATGTCCTATCACATTTGAGTTTGACCATGTATTTGCTGACAAAATATTGTAGACATCTTCAACTTGGTGTTCATCTTCTTCTGCAAAGCAATCCAAAATCCAAGATCTGCCAAGAACCTCAAATACCTATAATAAAAAAATGGAAATAGGCACATCAAAGTACACATAGAGGTTGTTAGAAATGGAGTTAGGCACCAAAGCGCGCATAAACATTTATGTAAAACAACTCATCTGCTTCATGCCCCATGATTCTTTTCTATTTTGAATCCACTGTAGTGATGAACTAGGGCTATGTCCAATCCACCAAAGATGGCTCAAAAGTTTCTGTCCTCAGGTTTGAAATGGAAGATGTAAACTCTCTCAATGTTTCTCCAAGAGAAACCCAAATTCTCCAAACAAAACAATAATCCAAGCATGCTCGAAATGAGCTCTTCATCCTTCTTTTATGCTCAAAACAATGACTCTTCAGTTTCCTTCTCATGTGCTTTTGTCTTTTTCCTCCTTGCCACCTTTAATCCACTTTATAATATTGATTTGACCCATTTTATAATTTTGCATTAAGCTGCCTTAAGCCAAAATTAATATTTTATGAATTTGGCTTCAGAATTCCTAATGTCCCAAAAAGAGGACATTACAACTCCTCCCTCCTCGAGATTGTTTGTCCCCAAGCAATCAGTACCAGGATCCCATATAATTCTGAAAGTAAGCCTGTAGCCCAATCTGAAAAGTACTGCTTCACCCATCCCTTGCGTTGCTTTGATTAAAACTGCTCCAGGCCCCATACTATGTAGTCACACATCAATACATTGCTGAAGTAAAGCGCTAATCATACCAATACCAAGATCCCACACTATAATACTATCACGACCATCAGACATGAGGAGATATAAATGTCTCAAGGAGCTATTAATACTGGACAACTCTCCATCTGTGAGTGATCTCCCATGGAAATGCATATTGATCTCCATCATAACTGTCCATCCTAAAGTATTGTTGAAGGAATCAAACTCCTCAATAGCTGAAATCAATACCAAAGGTGTAGAGAGGTCATTAACTTCGTCATCAGTCTGAAATACACTTGGATATGTCACTATCATGAGTAAAGAAGGACTAAGAACCCATCCTCTATAATCAAATTATAACTCCCATCAATTCTCAACCAAGATCTATTCAGCTGGGGAAGCAAGGAATCTATCCAACTCATGTGTAAATCAGAAACTAAAACCATATGCAAGTTGATCAGAGAATGAGAAACAGTGTTAAATCTGAAAATCGGGTCACTCCACCAATCCTGTGAACAAAACTCACTGCTAGGAACTACAACTGGGTCCTACATCCTCCAGTCAAGGTCATCCTCATCGCAGAAATCATCAAGATCCTTTGGATTCAGCTCAAAAAGTGGATTATCGAATGTCCAGTCGACATCCACCTCAAGCAAGGAATTGTCTACTAGATTAATATAATCAAAAAAACTGTTACTTGATCTCTTGGGGCAGCTATCCAAGTAATAAGTCTGATAATGCTATCAAGTTCCTTAATCACTTCTTTGAAAAACGTATGCCCTCCTTTATCCTCTTGTTCGCCAGATTGTTTGTTGATAATAATCTAATATTTTGCTTCATGAAGAGCAACAAGTGTATTATCCAATGCCTTATGAGCAACAATAAGCTCCTTGTTGAGCCTATTAACCTCATCTTCTTTTTCTCTCAATCGCTTAGCATATGTTCCAGCAACCTTTATTATGGAATCTTTGTCTGAAAGTAGACATTAGTAATCTGAATTCATAGTCTCCAAGGCTACTATAACCCTTTGTACATCAGCAACATCAGAATCACTTTCCATTCCCTTTTTCCTCTTTTGCATTTGTGCCTTCCCGTAGAAATCCTCAACGATCTTGTGAATATAATCATAACACACTAAGGCTGCAACAATCATATTTTCATCAACTTTCAGCTATTTTTTCAAAGAATCATTGTCACTCTGGCATGCATTTTCTAGTTGGTCATCCATAACACCATCCTGAAATTCTGGTTTTGATTGTTCTACTAAATCACTATCATGTATAGGTGAGTTATGTCATAAAAATTACACAATTCATCAGTCCTCACAAGGACATCATCAATGTCATCATAGGCTTCAAGCTCCATGTTTGATCGATTTGTGTGCAATGACATGGTGGCTGTCATGTCATCATTTTTAAGTAAATTTTCATCATCTAAAGTCTCCAACACGCTCTCTCTTCCAATTAGACCATTCTCTTCAAGATGCTTGTCTATAACCACCTCTAAGTCACCAATATAGAGAGTAACATAATCCATACCAGCATTTGTGCGTTGTAAGTGCAAAGTTGTGAGATCTTCATCTTCTTCATTTCTGGCCTGAATTTCTCTCTGTCTTAACTCCATTATACTTCTCACAATGTGATTAGGTGTCCAAGTTTGCTGGCATGTTCAAAAAAAAGTCCTCCTGTCATTTGATTTTTGCTCATTTTTAGAGATCCCTCAACTTATATGCCTGCTGAAATTACCTCACATTCAGTCGTAAACTCTTTGAACATGTCCAACTTATGTTCAATCAGTTCCTCCACAAGCTTGAAAGCCATTATTGAGATTATGTTCTTCCTTCTCCAATTAGCCAACAAATCTGATTTTAATTGCTTACATATGTCATCGTTCTCATCAAGGATTAATGACATGATAGTTTTAATGCAAGCCTTCACAATGTCTAAATGATGCTTCCTATATCCACTTAAGAAACCATAAAACATTTGAAGTATAATTGAGAAGAAGGGGGGGGGGGGGGGTTGGTGTGAATCAGTTATGCATTTAAAACAACTCTCAGTATATTAATTTTGAAATATGTAAACAATAGATGCAACAACAATAGAAAGATAAAAGTTCCTGGAAACACAATAACACCAAATATGTTAACTAGGAAAACCCAGATGGAAATGATGCCCACAAGATGATGTACTAATATAAAAGTTCCTTGTGAAAGGATAGACCGTGTTAGGAGTCAATAAAATACAATCAATACATATGAGTCCTTGTTAGAAGACTTTGAATCTCTGTTAGGCGTTGAAAAGAAGACAACTAAACCCACTGTCCAAATAGCCTCAATACTATTCTTCTTGAATAATACAAGTATGAAATAACAATTGTCCAACCAGCAACTTATCTTGCCAAATCAGTTCCTTTTAAGCTCATCGTGCATCAACATTTCTACCTCTATAACTCTGTCAGTCTTTATAGAATAATCAGTATGTTGATCTCAATGACAAACATAGTCATGAATGCAACACATAAGCTCTGAATAATGTCTTCAGCAATGCTAATATGCTCCCCCATAGGAATATCACCAGCATTCATGTTAACAATCTCCCCCTTTGGCATTGATGGCAACACAAATGAAAAACATCTAAGTTTAACGAATACCAAATATGTTTCTTCCTCATCTGCCTTTGCTCCCCCATTCATGTTGCTCATGAATGTAAACATACATCTCAATCTCAAACAAGTTGTAAAGAGTTTTCCATGTTCAAATTACAACCATACAGTAATCAGCAATCAATATCAGCAGCTAATATACACAAGGAAGGTTTTAATCTCCCCCATACATCAACATCTTTCTTCCAAAGGATAATCTCTCTCCCAAAGGATGTAAACGATATTTTTCATGTACATGTCTCTCCCCCATTGACATCAATGACAAAGGTACCATTATCTCAATTCTCGAAGTTTAATCATTTCCAAAACAATATGTTCAAGCTCCAGCGTCCAAAAACACTATTGAATACCAATACCAAAAGTCCTCAATGACAACTCAAATACACATACTCCCCCATAGGAGAAGCATCAAGCATCCAGTTCAAATAATAATAGTGCTCAACTATTGGCTGGACTGATGTAATCTCTACATCAACTACTCTAAAGTAAGTTGGGGTATAACCCCAAGCATACCTCTCAAATACACAAACGTGTCCTTAGCCAAAGGTTTTGTAAATATATCTGCTATCTGCTCCTTTGTACTAACATATTCCAATTTGATTTCTTTCTCTACAACTTTCTCTCTCTTATAGTGATACTTAATAGATATATGCTTTCTCTTTGAATGTAATACTGAATTCTTTGACATACTTATGGTACTTGTGTGTTATCACAATGTATGATAGCAGGCTCAGTGAACTCTATTCCAATGTCTTTCGACATATGCTTCATCCAAATAATCTCATTACAATTATCTGTTGCTGCTACATACTCTGCATGCACTTTGTGAAATGCATCATGTTTCTTGCTCAGACAAGAAACCAATCTTCCTCCCAAGAAGAATGCTCCATGACTAGTGCTCTTTCTGTCATCTACACTTCCTGCCCAATCAGCATCAGTGTATACACATAAAGTAAAATCATGTGATCTATCATACCATAACCCATAATCAAGTGTGTCTTTCAAACATCCAAAACTTCTTCTTACTATTGTATAATGTCTCTTTAGAAACTGCCTAAAATCTTGCCACAATTCCAACTACATTAGCTATATCAGGTCTAGTATAAGTCGAATACTACAATCCACCAATCATAGATTTGTACTTCTATTCAATAGTAGAAGATTCATCTTTGCTAGATAAAGTACAACCAGTTACCATAGGTGTTCCAACAGGTTTACAACTTTCCAATCCAAATCTTTTCAACAAATATTTAAGATACTTTGTTTGTGATATAAAAATGTTATCTTTGTTCTATACAATTTGCAATCCCAAGAAGCATTTCATCTCTCCAATCATACTCATCTTAAATTATTTCTCCGTTTCTTCTGAAAATGCCTCGCTTCATCATTACCTCCAAAAATAATGTCATCTACAGATACTACAACAATCAGTAAGTCTTTATCATTCTTTCTCAGATACAAGTTACTATCAACATTAACTTTCATAAATCCCAAACTTGTCAAGTGTTTATCCAATCTTGCATACCAGGCTCTAGATGCTTGTTTCAATCCATACAGTGCCTTCTTTAAAATGAAAACCATATCCTCTTTATTTGCCAAAAGAAAACCATCAGGTTGTTCAATGTATACGGCTTCTTCTAGGTCTCCATTTGGAAAAGTTGATTTAACATCCATTTGATAAACTTTAAAGTTCTTGTTAGCCGAAAGTGCTAAACACATTCTTACTATTTCTAATCTAACAATACGTGCAAAAGTTCCTACAAAATCAATTCCTTCTTGCTGTAAATATCCTTTGCATCCAATCTTGCTTTGTTTCTCACAACTTCACCTTGTTCATTTATCTTGTTTCTAAATACCCAATTAGCTCCAATAACATTCTAGTCTTTAGGTCTAGGAACCAATTCTCAAGTCTTATTCTTTTCAATCTGATCTAATTCCTCTTCCATAGCTTTTATCCAATAATCATCTTTACAAGCTTCATCAGCATTCTTAGGTTCAAGTTGAGAAATTAAACATAATCCTTCATGTACCTTGTTCCTTGTCATAACTCTTTTGTCCTTACTTCCAATTATATGTTCAGCAATGTGATTCTTTGTCAGATTTCTATTAGGTATCACTTGTTCAATTCTGATATTTTCTCTAGGTTTTGATCTAGGTCTTCTCTTTGTAATTCAATCTACAAATCAGTGTGGGTTTCAAAAAATAATTCCTGCTCAACATTCTTCTAGTTAGTTTCCTCATCGGGATTATAGTCGAGTATCCTTTCTTGAATTCTAAATTTTTCATCAACTCTCATATTAACACTCTCAATTATAGTCTTCAATCTCTAATTAAAAAATCCATATGCTTTGTTTTTCAATGAATATCCAAGAAACATTCCTACATCACTCGTAGAATCAAACTCTCCAATATCATCATCTCTCTTTATATAGCATTCACTTCCAAAGATTTTAAAGTACTTCACAGTAGGTGCATGTCCAAACCAAGTTCATAAGGGGTCTTACCAATGCCTTGTCTGATTTGCACTCTATTCATAATATATACTGTTGTATTTACTACTTCTCTCTAAAAGATATGTGATACATAGTTTTCTAACATCATTGCTCGTGCTACTTCAGTCATTGATCTGTTTCTCCTTTCTGCTATCCCATTCTACTTTGGTGTCTTAAGGGCTCAAAGTTCTCTTAATACCATTATCTTCACAAAAGATGTTAAACTCGTTTGAAATAAATTCTCCTCCTCTATCAAAATCTCAAGCATTTAATCTTCAAACCAGATTCATTCTCAACTCTACTCTTAAATATCCTGAAATTCTATAGAGCTCCAAATTTATATCTAAAAAATGCAACCCACATCATTCTAGTGAAATCATCAATAAGTAGCATAAAATACCTTTCACCATAGAAAGCTCTAGTCCTTGTAGGACCACTCAAATTTTTATGAATAATCTCCAACTTCGCTGAAGTAGTAAGCCTTTTGCTTGGAAAAGAACTTTTCTTCTGTTTTGCCCACAAACATTCTTTGCACATCATGTTAGTAGGTTTCACAATATTAGGCAAGTCTCTAACTGCAAATGTATCACTAACCTTCAGAGTGTTATCAAAGTTAATATGACAAAATCTCTTATGCCATCACCGTCATCCACCTTAGCAACTAAACATGTCATTTCAATAGGATTCAACTAAAATGCATTACTTGTCGTTCTAGTACTAGTACCAATCAATGTGTCATTCTTATCCTTGATAATACAAGTCTTCTCTATAAACTACAACTAATATCCCTTTACCAACAAGTTGTCCAACACTCAAAAAATTATGTTTCAAACCATCCACAAAGTAAAAATCTTCGATGTTAGTCTTTCCATCAAGTGTGATAGATCCTTTTCCTTTTATGTGACATGTTGCATTATTTCCAACTCTAACTATTCCACCATCATAACTATTGAAATCAACAAATTTGTTCATGTCTCATGTCATATGATGGGAACAACCACTATCTATAATCTAATCATACTTTTTCTTTTTAACTTGGGATACTATCGCTCTTTCTTCTTTTATTTCTTCTTTTTCAAGGCTCTCTTCTTTAATAGCAACAAATCCAATTTCATCATCACATTTAAGAAGTCTACCATTTTGAAATCAAATTCACCATCCTCATTAACATAAAAGCAATCCTTAGGTACTCTTGATTTATAGGGCTTTCTAGGCTTACGTTTTTTTTCTCTTTTAAGAAATTTAGAAGAATAATGACCAAATTCTTTACATGTCCAACAAACAAGAATTTTGTTACCTTTAGTTTGTCTCTTCATAAGCAAGGCAAGTCCTTCAATCTTCTTGTCTTCTTCATCCTTTGTTCAGCTTTTACTAGCATAGTCTCCACTTGTACTTGCGCTTCTTGTCAACATAGGTTTGTCTCTTTGTACACTGAAAGCAGTCTCTACTCTAGGCAATTCTCCACTTTGTTTCATCCACATTTCAGATGTCTGCAATCTCATAAGAAGAGTTTCTTTTGTAAAGTTAGGTGTGCAAGGAATAACTTGTTCAATCATTTGTGTTGTCTATTTATAAGCAGGTGTCAAGGTCTTCAATATTTTCCATACAACTTCATCTTCTGACTTTTCTCCTCCACAATTCTTTATTCCTGTGACAGTCTCTGATATTCTAGCAAAATATCCTCTTATGGTTTTGTCTTCCAACATCTTAGCATCTTGAAATAAACATGTCCAACTCTGTAATCTAGCCTTCTTAGCATGTCTATCACCCTTAAATGTACTTTGTAAAACATTCCAAAACTCATTAACAAGTCTTAAAGATTTTACCTCTCCATATTAAGTTTCAGGAAGAGTTGATAACAATGCTTCTCTAGCAAACATATTTTGCATGAATAGATCTTTTTGTGTTTCCTCACAACCTTCAAGCTTGTCTTCTTCAATCACAGCTTTAGTCTTTGTAGTAACCAACCAAAATTCCAGACCCATGCATAGCAAGTGTGTCTTTATCTTTTCTTTCCACATATTATAGTTAACTCCATCAAACTTCGAACTATCTATCTTGAAATACATCATAGATCTCCTTAAGTTGTTAAGCTTTTTCTTTAAGCACTTGATGCTCTAATAGCAATTGTTGGAAAGTAAAGTCCACCAAGATAACAAAGAGGGAGGGAGGGGGTGAATCGATTATACATTTAAAACAACTCTCAATATCTTTATTAATCCTCCGCTTCCATAACTACCTCAACAAGAACCACCTCTTCCTCAATAAGAACTACCACCTTTCCACTCGGTCTTGCCTTTCTCATCACATTTCCACTTGGTTTTACCCTTATCTTGTGCAACATTCTCAGATCTGGTATTTTCTCCATAACATCTACCTCTACCTCTTTGAAATCTTCCTCCTCTACCTCTTTGTCTTTGCTCATGCTCCAAAGTCAAGATCTCCTCAGATTTCAAGGCATATTGATATGCATCTTCCACACTATCCAGTTTCACAAAACTGATTTCATCTTAAATTGCAGTTCTCAAACCATTCAAATATCTAGCCACTTTCTCTATCTCATCATCAACATGTCCAAATCTAATGTCCAACCTCTAGAATTCCTCAGTAGACTCTTTCACTCATATCCTTTTGCCTCAAATTTTTTGTATCTTCCTCAACAAATTGACTTGATAATCAACAGGGAGGAACTTCTTCTTCAATTTATTAACCATCTTCAACCATGTCCTAGTCTTCTCCTTTCCTTTCCTTCGTCTATCAATTTACAAATGTTCCCACCAAAGTGAAGCATGGCCCTTCAACTTGATGGCTGCTATCTTTACATTTCTATAATTAGGGGTGCCCATCTCAAAGATCCAATCGAACAAAGTGTTGGTATCCAATCTTCCATCATAACTTGTAACCTCAACAGAAGGCTTAAAATGTGCCCTAGACAAAACTCTCAATAGGTTTTCCTCATTAGATTCCACCTTCGGTTCAAGCTTAGGGTTTGGTGCTCCATCATCACTCACATCATCAAGATGTACTCCTCTTGTTTGGGTTGACTCAAAAGCAACAAGTCTGGCTACAATTTGTCTCAAGATGTCCATAATGACATTATCAGCACTTCCTCTACCACAAACCATTTTGAGAACAGGTTCCTGCAAGATCATAACCCTGTACAAGTTATAGGTCAAATCTCAGCTCTGCCACCCTATAACCGAATTCACTTAGGGTTCTACACGATCCAATCTCCACAAGGATAAAACTTCACTCTAATACTACTTGACGCAAGGTGAAATGAAAACTAGGGCCAAAGGCATGCCTAGCAATCAACCAACCTTGCAGAGTTAACATGACGGAAGCGAATCACAAGAGACAATGCCAGAAAGGAGAGAGAACCAAGAATTTTTCATTGATTCATCAAATTTCCATCATACATGCGCAGCTATGAGGCCTTCCGGGTTACGGCCAATACAAAGATTCAAATACACAGGAAAATAACCTCTAACATGCGAGATCTATGATCTCGTTTTACAGATTCTAATTCCCCTTATCTCATGCCTAGATCTAGACCAAGACCCTTTATTTATACTTGCCAAAACGACTTACAGAAGATTCTAGATCATCATATGAAGAAGGTTGACCTCATAATTGTCCACACGTATCCCAATGATTGATCCCAATACATTAAATTATGGCCTCAAATTAAATACACAAGTCATCTCACAAATGAGAACCAAACAGACAACTTAGTGAAAGACATCACCGAACAACAACAACAACAAAGGTCATCGAGGTACTCAGTGAATACAGAACAAAACACTCAGTGAAAGAAGAAACTGAGCCACTTAGTAAATGAAGGCAAAATCACCTTCACTGAGCCAATCAACAACGAAGTCACAGAGCAGGTCCACAAGTATAATCGAGCACACATCTACTAAGCAGGATAGCAATGCAACTCAGGATGCTCCTGCATCAACTATGCCAACAGTTGGAGAGATTACAATCGTATCACTATCTAATTGTAATCTTCATCTGTGTTTGAGAGGGTCAACTCACTTGCCTGACATCAGTACTTGACTTTTCTAAGTACTTTTTCCCTGAAAGTACAAAAAGGAAACAACTAAACTAAAACAAAATGGACAAAAGAAACCATGATAGATATATGAGTACCAAGTAGGATTTCACAAAGGATAACGATTAGAAAGGAGGTTCAACACAAGGTAAGTTCGATATACAATAGTGATGAAAGAAAGAAAACGCACTTTGCCATACGAAGAAATATGCTACCTAAACGCATTCAAACTAAGATACTAGGGTGTGATTGTATTTTATCCTTTACATATATCAAAAGTACTCTAAGGAAATACCAATTTCATATTCAAGAAATTGATAACGATAACTGAAAAATACATCTAAGACATCTAAGGCACATGAATCAAATGCATTATCGGTTATTCTTTTAAAAATATACAAGTTCAAACCTTTAAGTGTGAAGTATAAACATAAAGTTCTATGTAAATATGTAGAGTTTTTCCTTTGCCAATGTTCTCCTCTTCCTTTACACTACAAAATGTCTTATGTTTATAAGCTTACTCTAACAATTAACTTGACCCTTTAGGGTTGGTAACCAACTAAGTTAGAGTGTCGTAGTTATTCCTGCCTTTACATCCAACTCTAACTTTTACAAAATTGAAAGCAAAAGCCGTAACTTTTAGAAAAATAAAATTCAAACTCCTAATAGAAATCAAAATTGGACCAAGAGGATGCAAAAAGTTAAGCTTTTGGCTAAACTCATGAAAAAAGAGTTATGACCAAAAAAATGTAAAAAGCTAGTGTTTTGGAAAAACTCATGCAAAAAAGTTGGAGTTTGAAAATATTTATCCTAAAAAGTTGGGGTTTGGAAAAAAATTTTGCAAAAAAGTTCAGATTTTAAGAATTTTTCTCTCAAAATTTTAATGTGTTGTGAGGTTTTCACACATTGCCCCAAAATCTTGGGGACTCCCTTTTTAATCTCCTTTAGGGCCAGTGGAGAAGGTTAGATGTATTTTTTCACCCGGTTTCAACTTAATTTTCCAGAGCTATCAGTTCTATCCTTAGGCCGAATAAGTTCAAGATTGATTTCAACTTGGCAGGATAAGATTGTGAATTTTGTACTTAGACGATTTCTTTTGAAAATTTGGATTTAATTGTAAATTTGAATGATTTTCAAATAAGGAAATTTTTCGTTAGACTTAGGTTCTTGGAAAATCTTTTTTTTTTTGGGTGAAATAGAATTTAATTTTGTAAGATGAAGTTAAATTGCAAAATCGATTTTTACTCTAGAGGCAATTTTATTTTTTGTCATAAAATTTTAATTATTTAGCAAAATCGATTTAGAGGAAAATTGCAAAAATTGGCTTTAATAGATTAAATTTGCCTTGAAAGCTTTTGGTATTTAATGAAATTGGAAAATTAATATTAAGAAATGGCTTTTGGTTAGCCAAAATTCAACTTCAAGGATGTATTAATTAGCAAACCCTCATTAAATAGAAATTTTTAACATCCCCAAAGCACCATTCAATTTCGTTTTGCAATTTGTGGTTAATTAGTAAATTAAAAGTGCAGTTTTCATTTTAGAAAATTAAAATTTTGGCAAAGTATTTAAAGTGGGCCAATAACTTAGCTTTAATTTTGGATTTATTTTTTCCTCTATAGGACCAAGTCGGCCAGCCTGGGAGGAAGGTGAAAGCTGCTATAAAGGGAGTCCCCTCCCATTTCATTTTCATCAATTCATTTGCTCCTCATGCTTGGGCGAATTTGAAGCAAGGGCAGATTTCCAGACTTGGCCGAAATTGGTGGAAGGCAGTTTTTTGGCGATTTTTGGGCAATTTCTCCATTGCCATTGTTGGGCGATTTGTCTAAGGGCCAGATTTTTTGCATTTTTGGGGATTTTTGCTCCACTTTGTGGGCTGCGATTTGTGCCCTAGGTGGCAGATTTTACAGATTTTGCTCCTTCTTTGCTTGGGCGAATTTTGTGGAAGGGCAGATTTTTTTTCATGCTTAGCCGAATTTTGTGGGAGTCGAATTTTGTGGGGGCCGAAATTTGTGGAAGACAAAATTCTGATTTTCTAGAGGGGCTGCAATTTTTTATATCAGATTTGGGCAATTTTGTTGGGAGAAGAGATACATATGAAAGTTTGATTTTTGCATAGAAGGCAAGTGTTGGATAAGCTTAGAGGCTTTGTTTTCTAATTTGCAAAGGGATTTGTAATTCTTTGATATCATATCCCGGGTTCCGAAAAGTTGCTGTAGGATTATTAGTTAAGGTGAAAGTCATCATCTAGAGTTGCAAGGAGTGCTTAAGCTGACATCCATTCTTTCGCTCTTTTCTAAGAATTGCACTACTTGGTTCTTCTTGCCTTTTGGTCCACCACTCTACCATCCCGTAATAGGGCGACGAGCATGGAGGATGATAGTGCAAGTAAGAATCCCAAGCGGGCAAACGCTAAGAAAGACAAAGAAGATATGACACCCAAAACTTCCTTCTTCTCGAAAATGAAGAAAATAACCGATACTAATATCGCTACAGTGGACATGATACGGATGAGGGACAGACTAAAGGAAGGACAATCCCCCTTGGCAAAGAGGATATACAAGAGCGGAATTGTACATGCAGCAGCTTTTCCTCCTACTTTGCCTTGTCCGGAATTGATTATGGAGTGTGCATCCAAATTTGATCTAGACAGTAAATCCATCATTTTTGGCGAAGGGAAGAGAGTGTTGGCCAACATTGGCGAACAAGCAATTGAAGAGACATTTAATATTCCCCAGAGCAAGGGCATGACAGTTGTAATGGTGGATCAGGCGGCCAAATCATTTCAAGGTAACCAAGAGGCCTACTTCTCACATCTAAAGCGGAATTGGATACACTAAGGAAGGAAAGGAGTTAACAAATCAACGAGGCTTACAGTGGTAGATTTCAAGCCGGAATATGGCGATCTCATTGTTCTTCTCAGCCGGATCATGGGCCTAGCTCAAGCTATGCAATTCCAAAACTGGATGTACTTCTTCATTGATGAAATTGAAAAGGGAAAAGGAAAATTTGATTGAGCTAGGATCATAAGTGAAAATTTAGAGTTGCAACTTAGAACAGTTCAAAACCAAAGGCAATTCTACATGGGATCCTATCTGTTTTACTTAATTGCTAGATTGTATGAGAGTCCGGGACTTAGGGCCTTAGGAGAGATTGGTAATGGGCCGGGGCAATATTTGGTGCATGAATGCTATCCGCAGCTGCATTTGCACAATAACAAAGATTACAAGATGTTTTGCGATGCATTCGCCATGAAGACAGTAAGGGTATTACAAGGGGCGCCTGCTAAGAGACTTTCATCGGAAGCAGAAGCAAGGATTAAGAAGTTTGGGAGTTGGTTCATCCAATTCCCGCAATTCACATACATTAGAGTGAAAGGAAGTACAGTTTGTCCCAAGAGGCTTCCAAGATACCCGCCCGACAAGGTAGTTTTGATGGAATTGGCTAGGCAGCTTGAGCACTATGATAGAGTAATGAGGAATGAGGGGAAAACAGGCGTTTCCTTCTCAATTATAATTGGCAATGATAGTTGCCCAAATCGGGCCACCTTTGAGGCTGCGGAAAAGGAATTGGAGTGGTATCATCTAGGATGGTACAGAGCAAGGCAAGGATTCGACCCTGTTGGTCTTATCAAGGCATCTCATGGAAGCGAATTTAAGCATGTTCCCACTATAGAGGACTTTTGGGCCAATGCAAAGGATGATTTTCACGTGAGAAAGCTAGCTTTCTCGAGATTGTCGGTGAACATGATGAGAGATATCAGATGGAGAGGCCTTGATATTCCCGATCAATTGGAGGATGATCCTAGTGTGTTGAGAGAAGACTATGAGACAGTAGTTGGAACAGAGTTGAACCCAGTGGATTGGGACGATCATCAGGATCCTTCCTTGGAGGCAGTCACAAGGACAGTAGATTTGCATACCGAGTCGTGGTATAATGCCAAGTTGAGAAAGCTACAAAGACAAAAGGTTCTCCTTACTTATGAGATGATGAAACCGAAGGAAGGTCTAGTAGAATCAATCGGACAGAAGGGTGAAGGAAGTGGCCGGCAATCGGAGGCAGTTAGAAATGGCAAGAAGAGGGCTTTGGAGGTAGAGAAAAGCCAAGAACGTTCGGAACCTCCAGCCAAGAGACAACGGGCAGCGCCGTCAAGGGAGAGTATAACTAAGGCTAGAAGCCAAGAGGTCAATTCGAGTGATAAAGGGGCCGCAGTGGAGGTGAGCTCTGATTCGGAATCAAGTGGCTACAGTGAAAGTACGGAGTACTCCCCTCTCTCGGAGAACCAGCAAGGAAATATGGCAGAAACTAGTAGAGAAGAAGATGGGCCGATTGATATTGAAGAGATAAGTCAGGCGTCTAAGGCCGTTGGTGATGCTTTGTTGGTCGAACCGAATTCGGATTTGGGGAGATGCACTGCACCACTATGGTTAAGGCAAATGCTTATGCCGAGAGGCGAGGTGGTAATGGCTCACGCAGTTGATGATATCCAAGGACTAATAGAAAAGGATGATAGCGAGAACCAAAAACAGATGGCAAATACGGTGGCAAGGGTAATCAGAAGCGACAGTGATGGTCACCGAAGGGTTCAGATTGCTATACCAACAGTCAATAAGGCAGCGATGAGATTGCAACCTAGGAGTACGAAATAGTAGAACATAATTTGGGAAGAAATACAGATGATATGGAATGTGAGGAGGTTCAGGAATGCATAGCATCAATCAGAGAAAGATTGAGAAAGGCAAACGAAAGGATAGTAAAGTTGGAGGCCGAAAACAAATATTGGAGAGATTGCCAGCCAATCCAACAGCTGCATCAGGCAGCCCTTCCTCAAGACAGCGGGAGCAATTCAAAAGAGGTATCAGCTCAGTTACATGAAGTAAGGGGTTGGATCTATGATACAATCCAAGATGGGCGAAATTTCTTGCCCTCCTTCATCTCAACATTCCAGTCATTGGTGACTGTTAGAAACAAATTCAGATTATTTGAAGAGGAATGGAAGAATTTTCTTCCCATCAAGGATTTGGTTATTCCTAGGCTGCAGGCGTTCATTAGGCTACCGGAGGCATATTTGGAAAGAGCCCGGTTGGTTGATGAGAGAGGATTGAGCATAGTTGAATCTTGGTATGTCGCATTGACTACCAGATTCAGAACACTTGAAGAAATTCATGATGAGATTGCACAACACGGCCCAAGCGTCGACACTTCCATTTCGACCATGATGAGCGACGTTGGGGTGGCGCTTGATTTTGAGGGTATTAGAGAGGAGGATGTCAGTGAGACATGATTTGGATCGAGATTGGATGAGTTAGGAAAGGCTGCCGTCAAAAGGAAACATCTGAACACCCTTTCCTCACTCAATGCTTTTATTGGGTTTGCAAAGGAATATGAGAAGGATCACGAAAGGATACTACAAGCAGCAAACAGCGTGGCAAAGTCAGCAGAACTCCGAGCGAAGCACACACCTTGTCCTCCTATGGAAGAAGTTAACGAAAGGCTAGCTAAGTTCATTGCCTTAGCTAAAAGAACAAAAGAAAAAGGAAGAATTATATTAGAAGATCATCTTATGTAAGCCCAAGTGGCAACTTTCTCTTTCTTCTAGAATAGGACAAGTGTTTGTTTCTGATTGGCCACCATTTTGGTGCCTTCTCATTGGTTGCCACTTTTGCACTTTTTTCATTGGTCCATTGATGAGGTGGCATCTTCTCATTGGCCGATGGGGTGGCAACCCTAATTAGGGTTTTTGGATCCAATCTGGATCGTCGATCTTGTTTTGATCTCTACCGTCCATTGTATTTTGGACCTCTATATAAGGCCATTGGCTCTCATTTGTAAAAGGGGGGGGTTGGAGAAATTGTTGCGAAAATAATACCAAAGTGCTCTCTTTTTCATTGCATGTTGACTAAGAACATTGGGTGTTATTGCATGTTTTCTACTTCCACATAGTTAAATTTTCTTTTCAAGTTGAAGCAATTTCATTTCAAGTTGTTAGAGTAAGAGTAAGATAAAATGGATAGTTGCATGGTAGCTTTGGTAGATGTTTGATAGGGGTCAACACTAGGCCACTAGCATCCTAGCGGCTGGTTGGGAGGCTTTGTGTGGTGATCTAGTTTACTTTCCTTTGAAGCGTTACATCTATGGAGGTAGGGCCGCTGGTTAGCCTTCATTAGATTCGATCCCCGTCCATCTGCTAACCTTCCATTCTTAGGAGTAGGAGTAGTTGAGCAGCCAAATTTCATGCTTAGAAGAGGTTAGTTAGAGAAGTAAACCAAAACATCGGCATTCTCACCTTCCATCGCCATTCACCCTACATTGCCATCATCGCGCCATCAACATCATCTAGCATTCACACCGAACCACCATCTCCATTTTCTCACCAAGATCCAAATTTTTCTCAAACAAGAAAACGTAAGGCCGCCTATGTGATTACCAGCAAATCACATTGATAAAACTGAGCGAGTATCCAACGGTGTAAGGAACATTGGAGTTATACTCATGTCCCATGAGAGATAACTTTTCAAGAGAGGAATTGTGTATTTGATATTCTGTATCAAGCATCCAATTACTAATATGTTATGTAGTGACACAAAACTCGCATCAACATTATCTGGCGCTAGAAGGAGGGCAAGAAATTTTCCCTTTTGAGAAACTTTCAAGATAAGTATGAAGAAGAATGGTGCTTCCTAGATCAAATCAACCTAGAGCAACTTGGAGAACACTTCAAGATCACCTTGTAGCCAGTTTGGGCTCAATTGCTTGGGAGGAAAGTGAAAACACCAGAGAGTATTTGGACACCATTGAAGTATTGAATCAAGAAGAAAGGAAAGCAAGAGCTATTGAAAGGAGAATTCAAAGGAAGTTGGAACGCCAAAGAGAATTGGAAAGGAAGCTTGAGAGAGAAAGAAAGGCGCAAAGACAAGCTCAAGCTATTATCAAAGAAAACTCGAATTAGAGAATCACTTGAGTCGGGTCTGAACTATATTCAAGCTGGATAGAAAGATTGGATCTTTTTCCCCTGAAAGATTTGAGAGATTGATATCGGATAAGAGACAGAGGATATTGAGAAATACACCACACCAAGAAGAAGACTTACTTGTGTTAGAATCTCCCAAAAGGTCAAGGAATCGTCAGGTAGCTGATATCTCAAACTTAGCTAGCTCCTCAAGTGGTCAAACAATCCAAGCTTTGGTTAATTCGCCAGTTCAAGTTCAAGTTCAAGTTCAAGCCAATCAACCAACAATGGCTCAACCACCATGGATTCAAAACAATGCTTCACCCATTTCATTCCAACAGTACCATGATCTACCTAAAAATCTTGAGGTTTTTTGCTCCAAGTTTTTTGTCAATAACCCTAACCGCACAGCAGAAGAGCATATCAAAGTGTTTCAAGAGGCATTATGCAACAAAAGAATTCAAGAAGAAGATGTTGCATGTAGGCTTTTCCCCTATTCATTGAGTGAGGAACCATATTACTGGTTTGTCAATTTGCCAGCATCATCAATAACGGGATGGGTTCAACTCAGGGAAGCCTTTATTGCAAAGTTTGGTATGCCCACCACACCACTGGAGTTACATAGAATGTTTGTGGACATCAGGAGACGTGATAAAGAGTCAATAAGTTCCTTCAATGATCGTTTCCATAAGGCTTACACGAGATTGCAAGCTCCTTACACAATAACAGAGGCAGGTGCATTGGAAGCATACTACAGTGCCTTAGACAGCCAGACGGCTATGTTCACAAGGATGGCGAATCCTGCTCCTGCAATGCTAACTGAGGCTTACACTAAAGCAATTAAGATTGGGAGGCAATTAGGCCAACAAGGAATAGAACCTCAAGGTGTAAGGTATCTGAACAATCCAGTTCCACAACTTGCTTACCAAGCTCCTACAAATCAATTGGTGGTACACCCGGGACCTCCATTATCTCAAGCACCACCCTCAGTACCAGTTTATCTACAAGGTGCAGGTTCCTCCACGAGGACACAAGAAGAGAAGGATGAGATGAAAGAGTTGATTGACCAAGTCAAGAAGCTATCCACGGAAGTCACCTATTTGAGAAATCAGAACAATCAACTCCAAAGTTCCCATAGAAACAACCAAGGAAGCAATTATCAGAACCAAGGGAATAATTACCAGAATCAAGGTGGAAGTTATCAAGGAGGGTATGAAAGAAACCATCAAGAAGGGGGATACCAAAGAAATTATCAGGATAGAGACTACCAAAGAAACAATCAAGGTGGTGGTTATCAAAGGAACTATCAAAACAACAACTATCAAGGTAACAATCAGTCACAAGACCAAGGATATAGCAATCAGTCTAACCAAAGGAAGACTTGGAACACAGGCCCGAACAATGGAAATGTGGTGTCGCCATTTGATAATCAGGCCTCAGCGGACAGTAGACCGGTAGATAGAATATTTCTAGCTGAGTCCGCTATGTCCAAATATTGCAGATTTCATGAGACTGATTTACATTCGGAGTTAGGATGTGCTGAGTTCAAGAGGGCATCTAACCTGTTTCAAAACATAATAGATGAGTCAAATAGTCAGGAAGATGTGAAGGTCACGGGGTATGAGATTGTTCCATCCCCGGGATATGATCAGTGTTTGACTTTTGAGGAGTTTTCGTTCCCGCTAGAATTTGAAGCATATAAAGAGCACCAAGGAAGATTTCCACCCGAATCAGCCAATGGGCCAGTTAGCGAGGTGATAAATCAAAATGAATATAACAATGAGTCGGATTTTTCTTTCCCACCTTTGGAGGATACTGTTCTAGTTCAAGGAACAGGTGGGAATCAAACATTTCAACAACCGGCTAGCAACGCAAGATTTTATCAGAGAAACAATAGGAGGAATGACGGACCCTTCACATCCTCCATTCCCCCGAATAATTTCAATACACCTCCACACCCCAATGCGAGCAATGTACCAAATGCTTCAAGGGATGCCCCTGAATACAGACAGAGTAACCATAGCAGTGGGAATGGACAACAGAATTTTCAACAGGGTACACAAAAGAACAATCAAGATGTTCAAAGATCACAGAATGTCCAGTCGACACAAGAAACAAATAGAGGAAGAACGGGAAACAACACTGTCAATAACGAAGAATTGAAGAAGTTGGGACAAAGTGTGACAGAGGAGATGAGGAAGATCAAGATCAGTCTCCCTTTGTTCGAATTACTGAAGATAGCAGAGGTTAGGGATACGTTCCTTAACAATTTGAAGGATAACAAACCACAAGGATCTCAAACTCAAAGTACAGTAACACATACTCAAGGGAGGTCTCCTCCTAATTCGGTGCATGTAATCCAAGACGCTCTAGGAGCGAATATGACAAATTCATCTCAAGAAATTTCGTATGGTGAGGGGGAGAACCCTACACAAGAGGTTGCATATGGCGACATTAGCAGTTTCAATGGCCAGTTAGGGCCTCAACCAATTTATGTGGCTCAAGGATCGACGCCTATAGAACAACAAACTCAAAAGAGTCAAAATCCGGTGAACAATAAAGAAAAGGTGAAGAAGGAAGAGATTACTCAAACAATAGATTTCGGAGTGAAGCCAAAGCAAGCACATAAGACACCTGTGGTATATTATCAAGGGAAAGAGGAACCAGCCCCATTCTTGTTGTCAGTAAGGATGTTCGGGAAGTTGCTTCACAATTGTTTGATAGATTCAGGAGCATCAAGCAACGTCATGCCTTTGAACATTTGCAGAAGGTTAGGAATCACGCCTTTGGACTCCAACAGAAGAGTTACTCAATTGGATAAAACGGAAGTGCCAGTGGTAGGAGAATTACACAATATACATATGCAGTTGGCATCTGATCCGAGGATGGAACACATGGTAGACATTTCAGTAGTGGATGTAGCCGATACCTACGGATTGATCCTAGGGAGAGATTGGGCTAGAAAATTGAATGGATATATGGCTACTGACTTCTCCCACATGTGGCTCCCATGGAAAGGTTTGGCGAATCAAATTAGAATTGATAGCACCCCAAGGTTGAGATTGACAGTGACCGAAAATGGGGAGTCAAACGAAATATTGTTTGTGGAGACAAATATGAGCACCTACAGACCAAAGAAAGTAGAAGTATTGACAATGAATATCATAAGCAAAGGAAGGGATTCCACTGAGATCCTGATTGAGTCAGATCCAGATGCTTCGTCCGATGAGGGTGAAGGCATGTTTGAAAATTTCAAGAATTTCGTGACTAGGACCGTGCAACAAGGAATGGAGTTGGGTAACCGAACACCAGTAAGAGACTTATTATTACCCAATTGGTGCAGAATTCACAATGCATTCCACTCGGAGTTATCTTGCTCTCTGTGTACAGTAGCCTTAGAACAAGTGGAAAAGAGAATACCAGGGGCTCTAAAACGAGAAGATCAACATGGTAAGCAGAAGGTTGAGATTCAACAAGTTGATGAAGCAGAAAGCAACATGATGGGTGAAACAAAGAACCAAATTACACCACCCAGTGCGGAAATAAAAGAAGATGATGAAATAGACGAGTCGAAGAGTCTCCAAAAGGAGAAGCATCTAGAAAGAAATGGAGTATGGACTCTAAGATTCGATGGTTCCAGAACCAAACAAGGAGCTGGAGCCGGATTTGAGTTAGTCAGCCCAACAGGGACAACATATTTAGAGGCACATAGATTGCAATTCTCATGCACTAACAATGTGGCAGAATATGAAGCTTTGATTTTAGGATTGTTATGCGCTATCAAGAAAGGTGCCAAAATACTACATGTTCTTGGGGACTCATATTTGATAATTGAGCAGATAAAACAGAAGTTCGCCTGCTATGACAAGAGATTGAAGAGATTTAGAAACAGGGTTTGGGATTTGATAGAGGACTTCGATGCCTTCAATATCAAGTTTAGCTATAGAGCGAACAATCAGGTGGCAAATGCCCTCACACAGACTGCAAGCTCGCTGGCACCAATTAAGTTGGATGGTTTGAAGAAATTCAGAGTTGAGTTGGCATCGGTTCCATCAGTACCAGACAATGTCAAGAATTTCCAAGTGTTTGAAGATGATAGACATATCCTCAAATTCTTGACCAATTCAGATGTTTTCACAGCGCAAATCATAGATGGTGAAGTGGATGAAGAAGCAGAGATTGATGCAGAAGGAATTATGAGCTTAAAAGAAAATACTATTCCAAAGGGGATTATTGAGTTAGAAAGGATATTTGACATGGACCAGTTCCACAAAATGCAGTATCAACCCACAGGGGGCGATGAGTGTGAAAAGGTTAATTTGGGGACAGAAGATTGTCCCAAAATAGTTCACATTGGGAAAGTTTGCACACCTAAGGAGAAGGCAGATATATTGAGTTTGATGAAGGAATTCCCAGATGTAATTGCTTGGGGATATGGAGATTTGAAAATATATGATCCTTCTATCATCACACATACAATTCCACTGAAGGAAGGGAGTAAGCCATTCAGGCAGCGGCAGAGGCCAGTCAATCCTTTGTTAGAACCATTGATATATCAAGAAGTAAAGAAGTTGCTAGATGCGCGGATCATTTTCCCAGTGAGACATTCAACGTGGGTCGCCAATCTTGTCCCAGTAAGGAAGAAGAACGGAGAGATAAGACTGTGTAGATTTCAGAAATTTGAACAGAGCCTCAGAAAAAGACAATTATCCATTGCCATCACTAGACGAGGTTTTGCAAATTGTAAATGGAGCCCAAATGATGTCATTTATGGATGGATACTCGGGATACAATCAAGTGATAGTCGAAGAAGAAGATAGGTTAAAAACGGCTTTCACCACGAAGTGGGGAACATTTGCATACAGAAGGATGCCTTTTGGCTTGATCAATGCAGGCGCAACATTTCAAAGAGCCATGGATTATGCTTTCAAGGACTTAAAAGACAAGTGCATTATAATCTACATGGATGACATAACCGTATTTTCAAAGAACAGAGAAGATCACATTCTGGATTTGAGGAAAGTTTTCAGGAAATGTAGTAGGTATGGAATTTCTCTGAACCCGAAGAAATGTATGTTTGGAGTCACCGAGGGTAAATTGCTAGGACATATAATTTCAGAAAGAGGTATTATGATAGATCCAGAGAGGGTGGAAGCAATTTCCAAACTTGGCATGCCAGGAAGTAAGAAGGAGCTCAAATCGTTCTTTGGAAAGATCAACTTTGTGAGAAAGTTCATATCTGCATTTGCTGAGATCGTGAAGCCAATGAATGACATGTTGAAAAAGGATGCAAAAGTGGATTGGACTCCAGTAGCTAAGAAGGCATTTGAAGAGATAAAACATGCTATCATCAATGCACCAGTTCTAGTGAGTCCAGATTATGAGAGGCCATTCAATATATATTCTTTCGCCTCTGATCATGCATGCGCGGCTATTTTAACACAGAAGAATGAAGAAGATGAAGAGCACCCGATAGCCTTCATGAGTGCACCTTTCAGAGAAGCTGAATTGAATTATCCAAATGTGGAGAAGCAAGCTTATGCCTTGGTGAAGGCAATGAAGAAATTCAGGCACTACATCTTGAGAAGTAAAGTACGTGCAATTGTACCTGATATAGCAGTGAAGACGCTACTGATGCAAAGTGAGCTTGGAGAAAGAAGAGGCAAGTGGGTCGCCACTATCCAAGAATATGACATAGAAATCCTACCAATGAAATTGGTTAGAGGACAACAATTGGCACAGACCATGGCATCAGAGGGGCCTGGACTTGTGCAACAAGTTTATGAATTGGAGGATGTACATCCCGATGAATGGTACCGGGACATAACCAACTATTTGTTAAATCATCGGTGCCCTTCACATTTGAATCCAGTACAGAAGCGAGCATTGAGATTCAAGAGCAGAAGATATATGTTACAAGGAGCAGTATTATACAAGCAAAATCATGAAGGGATATATTTGAGATGTGTCGGAAAGGAAGAAGCCAGAAATATTTTGGAACATTTTCATGATAAATGGGGAACAGGACACGGATCAGACTTGGCCACAGCACATTGGATACTAAGAGCAGGATATTATTGGCTAACTTTGTTCAAGGATACTCACGAGCACGTAAAGATTTGTCATGTTTGCCAAACTTCGGCAAAACGACAAAGGAATCCGGCAATGCCTCTGCGGCCAATCATCGAGGTGAGACCTTTCGCGATGTGGGGACTTGACTTCATCGGTCCTATCAATCCACCTTCCTCAGCACAACACAGGTATATTCTAACCGCAACTGACTACTGTACTCGGTGGTCAGAAGCCCAAGCTTTCAAGAATTGCACTGCTGAGATTGTTATCAAATTTTTAGAGGAAAGAATCACTACCAGGTTTGGGTGTCCTTCTGCTTTTGCTTGTGATAATGGTTCTGCTTTCACTTCTTTGAAATTTCATACATGGGCATTTGATCACGGGATTATTTTCAAATTTTCATCAGGTTACTATCCCCAGGGAAATGGCCTAGCAAAATCCACAAACAAGAACCTTTTGACCGTGATTGGAAAACTTTTAGACAGGAACCCAAAAGATTGGCACACACAACTGAGATACGCTTTGTGGGCAGATAGAACAAGAGTTAAAGAGTCCATAGGGATCACTCCTTTTCATATGGTTTATGGACAAGACCCTGTATTCCCAATTCAATTGAAAATTCCAACTTTAAGGTTCATACAGGAATACTATGATGAGAACGAAGACAGAGTCCAAGTCAGGTTGACTCAACTGATGCAGTTAGATGAGAAAAGAGACGAAGCCCTGGAAAAATTTGCAAAACATCAAGGGGTAGTAAAACGTTGGTTTGACAGAAAAGCACAAAACAAGGCCTTCAGGATTTCTGACTTGGTCTTATATTGGGACAAAGCCCATGAAAAGAAAGGACAACATAATAAATTCGACAAACTTTGGAAAGGTCCTTTCCAGATTGCTGAGATCATCGGAGATAATGCATTTAGACTCAAGACACTCACTGGAGGAGATGTCCCATTGCCCGTCAATGGGCAATTCCTCAAGCATTATTTCCAAGCCTAGGACTCTGTCTGGAGCCCTTTGTACATAGTTAGTTTAGGTTTGCTTTCAGTTGTTAGTTTAGGTTTGCTTTCAATTCTTTAGAATAGAGTTTATCTTGGACCATTTGGCCCAAGGGTTAGAGTAGTTTCCCTTTCAATTGTTTAGAGTAGTTTTCTTTTAGTTGCTTAGTTTAGGTGTTTTGAGGGAGCTTGAATTTGATTTGCATCAAGTCATTTGACTTGAGATCTTTTTGCTTCCCTCAGTCGGAGAGTAGTTTTGGTTTTGGACCTTTGCAAGTGCAAAGGAGGGTTCCATGTTATCACTCATGGGCGAGGTGTGTAGATTTTATATTATATTGGGACAAAACGGAGTCTGTCTTGTTCATTTCTCGAATGCATTTAACAAGGTTCAGAGATTAAAGGATGTGTTTAGTCGTTGGTCTATGGTAGGACTTGTACTAAATTTGGGTTAGACTCTATAGAGGTTCTTAAGTTATCTTTTGACATGGTTACAACATTCTACTCACACTTAATTGCTCTGAGTTCTTGGTGTTTTAAAGTGAAGTTGGACTTAGTAAAAATCATACACCTGCTTCAGCGCCACTGTGGTCTTCCAAACCCTCCGCAAGCTTCATTGCCTGCAAACCAAACAAAAGATTGAAAAGAGAGAAGAAAAAGAGAAAATATCAGGAGAAAAGAGAAAAGGCAATATTAAAGTGAAAATAAAGATAAAATTTGATTAAAGGGTGTGCAGTCATCTCTGCCGGTGCTATAAAGATAATCACTAAAGGCAGAACCGTGATTGTGGTGCCACAGCGATAACTCCGTCGGGGCTATAGACGCCTGACTGGCAGCGGAGCTCTATCCGGGTTGCTTTTGAAGTAAGGATATTTATAATAGCTAAGTTTAATGGATCTGAGAGACTATCAACTTCTTGTCGAGCGGGGAATAAATCATTTGCACACACGTGAGTAACTTATGGTCAGAGTGCTTAGGTTCAACTTGAGAGTCCTTTCCCTTGTTGAGTGCTCGTCCTTAAGTGATTTGCGGATAGGCCATCCTGAGATTTTGTTCTAAGTTACTTGTTTCTCGAAATGTTCAGGAACATTTCACCCGTGGAGTCGCCAGATGTTGTGAGGTTTTCACACATCGCCCCAAAATCTTGGGGACCCCCTTTTTAATCGCCTTTAGGGCCAGTGGAGAAGGTTAGATGTATTTTTTCACCCGGTTTCAACTTGATTTTCCAGAGCTATCAGTTCTATCCTTAGGCCGAATAAGTTCAAAATTGATTTCAACTTGGCAGGATAAGATTGTGAATTTTGTACTTAGACGATTTCTTTTGAAAATTTGGATTTAATTGTAAATTTGAATGATTTTCAAATAAGGAAATTTTTCGTTAGACTTAGGTTCTTGGAAAATCTTAATTTTTTTTGGTGAAATAGAATTTAATTTTGTAAGATGAAGTTAAATTACAAAATCAATTTTTACTCTAGAGGCAATTTTATTTTTTGTCATAAAATTTTAATTATTTAGCAAAATCGATTTAGAGGAAAATTGCAAAAATTGGCTTTAATAGATTAAATTTGCCTTGAAAGCTTTTGGTATTTAATGAAATTGGTAAATTAATATTAAGAAATGGCTTTTGGTTAGCCAAAATTCAACTTCAAGGATGTATTAATTAGCAAACCCTCATTAAATAGAAATTTTTAGCATCCCCAAGGCACCATTCAATTTCGTTTTGCAATTTGTGGTTAATTAGTAAATTAAAAGTGCAGTTTTCATTTTAGAAAATTAAAATTTTGGCAAAGTATTTAAAGTGGGCCACTAACTTAGCTTTAATTTTGGTTTTATTTTTTCCTCTATAGGACCAAGTCGGCCAGCCTGGGAGGAAGGTGAAAGCTGCTATAAAGGGAGTCCCCTCCCATTTCATTTTCATCAATTCATTTGCTCCTCATGCTTGGGCGAATTTGAAGCAAGGGCAGATTTCCAGACTTGGCCGAAATTGGTGGAAGGCAGTTTTTTGGCGATTTTTGGGCAATTTCTCCATTGCCATTGTTGGGCGATTTGTCTAAGGGCCAGATTTTTTGCGTTTTTGGGGATTTTTGCTCCACTTTGTGGGCTGCGATTTGTGCCCTAGGTGGCAGATTTTACAGATTTTGCTCCTTCTTTGCTTGGGCGAATTTTGTGGAAGGGCAGATTTTTTTTCATGCTTAGCCGAATTTTGTGGGAGCCGAATTTTGTGGGGGCCGAAATTTGTGGAAGACAAAATTCTGATTTTCTAGAGGGGCTGCAATTTTTTATATCAGATTTGGGCAATTTTGTTGGGAGAAGAGATACATATGAAAGTTTGATTTTTGCATAGAAGGCAAGTGTTGGATAAGCTTAGAGGCTTTGTTTTCTAATTTGCAAAGGGATTTGTAATTCTTTGATGTCATATCCCGGGTTCCGAAAAGTTGCTGTAGGATTATTAGTTAAGGTGAAAGTCATCATCTAGAGTTGCAAGGAGTGCTTAAGCTGACATCCATTCTTTCGCTCTTTTCTAAGAATTGCACTACTTGGTTCTTCTTGCCTTTTGGTCCACCACTCTACCATCCCGTAATAGGGCGACGAGCATGGAGGATGATAGTGCGAGTAAGAATCCCAAGCGGGCAAACGCTAAGAAAGACAAAGAAGATATGCTACCCAAAACTTCCTTCTTCTCGAAAATGAAGAAAATAACCGATACTAATATCGCTACAGTGGACATGATACGGATGAGGGACAGACTAAAGGAAGGACAATCCCCCTTGGCAAAGAGGATATACAAGAGCGGAATTGTACATGCAGCAGCTTTTCCTCCTACTTTGCCTTGTCCGGAATTGATTATGGAGTGTGCATCCAAATTTGATCTAGACAGTAAATCCATCATTTTTGGCGAAGGGAAGAGAGTGTTGGCCAACATTGGCGAACAAGCAATTGAAGAGACATTTAATATTCCCCAGAGCAAGGGCATGACAGTTGTAATGGTGGATCAGGCGGCCAAATCATTTCAAGGTAACCAAGAGGCCTACTTCTCACATCTAAAGCGGAATTGGATACACTAAGGAAGGAAAGGAGTTAACAAATCAACGAGGCTTACAGTGGCAGATTTCAAGCCGGAATATGGCGATCTCATTGTTCTTCTCAGCCGGATCATGGGCCTAGCTCAAGCTATGCAATTCCAAAACTGGATGTACTTCTTCATTGATGAAATTTAAAAGGGAAAAGGAAAATTTGATTGAGCTAGGATCATAAGTGAAAATTTAGAGTTGCAACTTAGAACAGTTCAAAACCAAAGGCAATTCTACATGGGATCCTATCTGTTTTACTTAATTGCTAGATTGTATGAGAGTCCGGGACTTAGGGCCTTAGGAGAGATTGGTAATGGGCCGGGGCAATATTTGGTGCATGAATGCTATCCGCAGCTGCATTTGCACAATAACAAAGATTACAAGATGTTTTGCGATGCATTCGCCATGAAGACAGTAAGGGTATTACAAGGGGCGCCTGCTAAGAGACTTTCATCGGAAGCAGAAGCAAGGATTAAGAAGTTTGGGAGTTGGTTCATCCAATTCCCGCAATTCACATACATTAGAGTGAAAGGAAGTACAGTTTGTCCCAAGAGGCTTCCAAGATACCCGCCCGACAAGGTAGTTTTGATGGAATTGGCTAGGCAGCTTGAGCACTATGATAGAGTAATGAGGAATGAGGGGAAAACAGGCGTTTCCTTCTCAATTATAATTGGCAATGATAGTTGCCCAAATCGGGCCACCTTTGAGGCTGCGGAAAAGGAATTGGAGTGGTATCATCTAGGATGGTACAGAGCAAGGCAAGGATTCGACCCTGTTGGTCTTATCAAGGCATCTCATGGAAGCGAATTTAAGCATGTTCCCACTATAGAGGACTTTTGGGCCAATGCAAAGGATGATTTTCACGTGAGAAAGCTAGCTTTCTCGAGATTGTCGGTGAACATGATGAGAGATATCAGATGGAGAGGCCTTGATATTCCCGATCAATTGGAGGATGATCCTAGTGTGTTGAGAGAAGACTATGAGACAGTAGTTGGAACAGAGTTGAACCCAGTGGATTGGGACGATCATCAGGATCCTTCCTTGGAGGCAGTCACAAGGACAGTAGATTTGCATACCGAGTCGTGGTATAATGCCAAGTTGAGAAAGCTACAAAGACAAAAGGTTCTCCTTACTTATGAGATGATGAAACCGAAGGAAGGTCTAGTAGAATCAATCGGACAGAAGGGTGAAGGAAGTGGCCGGCAATCGGAGGCAGTTAGAAATGGCAAGAAGAGGGCTTTGGAGGTAGAGAAAAGCCAAGAACGTTCGGAACCTCCAGCCAAGAGACAACGGGCAGCGCCGTCAAGGGAGAGTATAACTAAGGCTAGAAGCCAAGAGGTCAATTCGAGTGATAAAGGGGCCGCAGTGGAGGTGAGCTCTGATTCGGAATCAAGTGGCTACAGTGAAAGTACGGAGTACTCCCCTCTCTCGGAGAACCAGCAAGGAAATATGGCAGAAACTAGTAGAGAAGAAGATGGGCCGATTGATATTGAAGAGATAAGTCAGGCGTCTAAGGCCGTTGGTGATGCTTTGTTGGTCGAACCGAATTCGGATTTGGGGAGATGCACTGCACCACTATGGTTAAGGCAAATGCTTATGCCGAGAGGCGAGGTGGTAATGGCTCACGCAGTTGATGATATCCAAGGACTAATAGAAAAGGATGATAGCGAGAACCAAAAACAGATGGCAAATACGGTGGCAAGGGTAATCAGAAGCGACAGTGATGGTCACCGAAGGGTTCAGATTGCTATACCAACAGTCAATAAGGCAGCGATGAGATTGCAACCTAGGAGTACGAAATATTAGAACATAATTTGGGA
Source organism: Cupressus sempervirens (assembly GCA_028749045.1). Classification (NCBI taxonomy): domain Eukaryota; kingdom Viridiplantae; phylum Streptophyta; class Pinopsida; order Cupressales; family Cupressaceae; genus Cupressus; species Cupressus sempervirens. The sequence continues at coordinate 477,743,798 of CM053785.1, forward strand.
AGAAATACAGATGATATGGAATGTGAGGAGGTTCAGGAATGCATAGCATCAATCAGAGAAAGATTGAGAAAGGCAAACGAAAGGATAGTAAAGTTGGAGGCCGAAAACAAATATTGGAGAGATTGCCAGCCAATCCAACAGCTGCATCAGGCAGCCCTTCCTCAAGACAGCGGGAGCAATTCAAAAGAGGTATCAGCTCAGTTACATGAAGTAAGGGGTTGGATCTATGATACAATCCAAGATGGGCGAAATTTCTTGCCCTCCTTCATCTCAACATTCCAGTCATTGGTGACTGTTAGAAACAAATTCAGATTATTTGAAGAGGAATGGAAGAATTTTCTTCCCATCAAGGATTTGGTTATTCCTAGGCTGCAGGCGTTCATTAGGCTACCGGAGGCATATTTGGAAAGAGCCCGGTTGGTTGATGAGAGAGGATTGAGCATAGTTGAATCTTGGTATGTCGCATTGACTACCAGATTCAGAACACTTGAAGAAATTCATGATGAGATTGCACAACACGGCCCAAGCGTCGACACTTCCATTTCGACCATGATGAGCGACGTTGGGGTGGCGCTTGATTTTGAGGGTATTAGAGAGGAGGATGTCAGTGAGACATGATTTGGATCGAGATTGGATGAGTTAGGAAAGGCTGCCGTCAAAAGGAAACATCTGAACACCCTTTCCTCACTCAATGCTTTTATTGGGTTTGCAAAGGAATATGAGAAGGATCACGAAAGGATACTACAAGCAGCAAACAGCGTGGCAAAGTCAGCAGAACTCCGAGCGAAGCACACACCTTGTCCTCCTATGGAAGAAGTTAACGAAAGGCTAGCTAAGTTCATTGCCTTAGCTAAAAGAACAAAAGAAAAAGGAAGAATTATATTAGAAGATCATCTTATGTAAGCCCAAGTGGCAACTTTCTCTTTCTTCTAGAATAGGACAAGTGTTTGTTTCTGATTGGCCACCATTTTGGTGCCTTCTCATTGGTTGCCACTTTTGCACTTTTTTCATTGGTCCATTGATGAGGTGGCATCTTCTCATTGGCCGATGGGGTGGCAACCCTAATTAGGGTTTTTGGATCCAATCTGGATCGTCGATCTTGTTTTGATCTCTACCGTCCATTGTATTTTGGACCTCTATATAAGGCCATTGGCTCTCATTTGTAAAAGGGGGGGGTTGGAGAAATTGTTGCGAAAATAATACCAAAGTGCTCTCTTTTTCATTGCATGTTGACTAAGAACATTGGGTGTTATTGCATGTTTTCTACTTCCACATAGTTAAATTTTCTTTTCAAGTTGAAGCAATTTCATTTCAAGTTGTTAGAGTAAGAGTAAGATAAAATGGATAGTTGCATGGTAGCTTTGGTAGATGTTTGATAGGGGTCAACACTAGGCCACTAGCATCCTAGCGGCTGGTTGGGAGGCTTTGTGTGGTGATCTAGTTTACTTTCCTTTGAAGCGTTGCATCTATGGAGGTAGGGCCGCTGGTTAGCCTTCATTAGATTCGATCCCCGTCCATCTGCTAACCTTCCATTCTTAGGAGTAGGAGTAGTTGAGCAGCCAAATTTCATGCTTAGAAGAGGTTAGTTAGAGAAGTAAACCAAAACATCGGCATTCTCACCTTCCATCGCCATTCACCCTACATTGCCATCATCGCGCCATCAACATCATCTAGCATTCACACCGAACCACCATCTCCATTTTCTCACCAAGATCCAAATTTTTCTCAAACAAGAAAACGTAAGGCCGCCTATGTGATTACCAGCAAATCACATTGATAAAACTGAGCGAGTATCCAACGGTGTAAGGAACATTGGAGTTATACTCATGTCCCATGAGAGATAACTTTTCAAGAGAGGAATTGTGTATTTGATATTCTGTATCAAGCATCCAATTACTAATATGTTATGTAGTGACACAAAACTCGCATCAACATAATGGTTGAGGAAATTTCATGTAAAACGTTGGTGGCTTAGAGTTAGGATTTGCAGAAAGTTTGTTTAGGGATTTCTTTTGCAAAAAGTTCATGGCTCCAACATTTTCACATACAAAAGGAAAATACCTTCAAATTTTTGTTTGTGGCAACAACGGGCTCTAACCGGGGATAAGGACCATCAGGGATGCAGCAAGAAACTAGAAACAAAAAGGAGCAGTGCTTTATTTAAAGGATGATAGAGTCATAAAGGGGGGTGACAAAGGAATTGATAGGAGAAACTAGAGACAAGCCAAAAATTAAACTGTCACAACAAAAACTTATGCCTAACTATGTACATGGTAGGTGAATCCTCCTTCTGGAAGCTCCAGATGAGTTGTGCAAACCGATCAACTAGTTGAGGAAAATAAGTTTCATAGTGAGATAACAGGTGGCAACCCTCGAGTACTCATGAACTCAATTATTGTATCACTCCTTGAATTTTAGCCCTAAGTTTTCTCGCATGCACAATATCTCTAGGTGAGGCAACCTATCCAAATAACCATGCCTCATCAAAAAAAAATCTGAATTTGGATGTGATGTTCCCAAATTTTATTGTAATAAATTAATTTAATTGATTAATCAATTGGTCACAAAATTTAAATTATATAATAGAAAAAAACCAAGAGGACCTTTAATTAATTACTTTAATTAATAAATGTGGGGCCCAAATTAATAAAAATAAAAGTTGTATCTAGGGGAAAGTAACAAGACTCAGACCCGGCCCGAACTCGGCAAGGGTAACTCAACTCGTGACCCAGCTCGAAGTCACCTGTGACTCGGCAAAGTGACAAAACCCTTGAAATTTAGAGATTTTTTAGGATTTCAAGAAATTTCATGCACCCATTTTTTAATAAAGCTTAAAGACACAATAACATCATGAAATAGAAGGTAATTTGATTACAAACATAACAAGGCTTTAGAAAACAGGCTTAACAAGGCTATGGACACCGCATTTTTGAGACAGGAAGTCAAGGCCCAACAGCTCGCGTGTGTGGAGGAACCAGGCATGATTTCTTCAGACTTTCCCAACCTTCAACTTCCATGCGATTTTTCCAGACTTTACCAGTCACGATTTAGAGATTTTCCTCCAAAAACCCAAAACACGATTCAAGAAGCAAGATCGGATCGCGAGCTTGAAACACAAACACATGAAACCCTAGACGATTTTCTCAGAAACCCTACGGGTTGTAGACAAAATCTCAGAAATAATTTCAAAAAAATTGAACAAATAATTTTGAAAGAAATTATAAATTTGTCGAAAAAAATGCTAGTATTGGCTTTGATACCATATTACGATGTAATTGGAAAATATTTGCTTATTATTAACAGAGACTAAGAGGTCATTATATACAAATGAATGGAACGATGTTTCCTTAGGAAACTATCATAAAGAATAGAAACATTCTATTCTAGCTGAAAGAAAGCTAAAAAAACTAACAAATAACTACAACTAACTAAATATTAGAAAGATTCTAATATTTACAGTAGATTACAAATAGATTACCATTAACTAATAATAGACGTTTATCTATTATCGTAATATCGACAAGGTACTCATGGCCAAGGCTCCCTTCGATGAGCTACTCACGATTGAAGCTCCCTTCACTGAGGTGCTCTTCGTCGAGGCTTTGTCTATTAGGGTTTTGTCTGTCAAGAATATTCTACAAGGTTTATCCAAAGGGCATTTGCCAGTCAACAATATAATAGTGGTCATTGTGGTCATGTCAGTGGCTAAGTTTGTGCCAACATCAACATTTGTGTTTATGACCATAGCCAAAGAGATTTTTGAACATGATGGCGTTAAGGATTTCAATGATTGGTATCTTTGGCATCGTAGCGAAGGGTGCGACAATGTTTATATTAAAGTGGCATAGTGGAAGTTGAATGACTGTGCTGCAGCAGAGGTTTGATGTCAACTCACATGTTGTACCAATGCATTTGATTTGGGTCTAGGGGCTGATGGTATGGATTGGATAACAAATTGCTTGAGGACAACCAATCTTTGGGCACTTAGGATTTGTGATGTTCCCAAATTTTATTGTAATAATCTAATTAATTAATTGGTCCCAGAATTTAAAAATATATAATAGAAAAAACAAGAGGACCTTTATTTAATTACTTTAATTAATAAATGTTGTGCCCAAATTAATAAAATAAAAGTTGTATCTGAGGTTCTGATTGATTTACGTATATCTCAGGCCCATCCTTTATTTTGGTTGTAGGTGTTTGTTGTCGTGTCAGCATTCTTTGTAAACCCTCAGGAGTTTTCTCTGAAGGGGTATTTATATGCGGCATGTAGGAAGTTGTTTAGATATGTGATTTGGATTATTTCTTTGTACTGCAAATTCCTTGTTGGAATTTTGTATTGTTCGCCATTTCAAAAGTGGAAGACCTTCCCAACTTGGCTAGTTCAGTTTCAGTGGGATTCAAACCTCACCCTATTCCAGTTATCTATATTAATTTGCTTCGGATCTAGCACATCTAGAGCACCATCTTTGTCTACGAATATAATTAGTGAATATCTATGTTTAATATCTATTCTTGTTTGGCATATATCTTGTGCAATTGGTGTTCCAATATTGTCTTATCTGGCATATATCATTGGAATTCACTGTACTTTCCAGATAGTAAATTCTGTTAAGAGTAAATAATTAATTACTAATTATTTATTCTATTTACTTAAGCTTACTTAGGTAAATGCATTTCATTTATTAGTTGTAGTCTAGGAGTTTGTTATAAGTTGTTGACAATACGGGAGTTTGTTCTCTCCTAAGCCATACTTATCCTCTCACCTTGTTCGAGGACTTTCCACCTCATGTGAATGTATACTTAGTTGTCACACTTATCTCCTAGCATCTTCTAGCTTCTTCTAGGAGATTCCTAGAGCTCTTTATATTCAGGCTCCCTCATTGTATTTTCACAACACATCATCACATTCTCATTGTAAATACATATTTTCTTGTGTTTGCATATTCTCTCTCTCATGTCCGTTTAGGGTTTTTCCCTTGCTCCACGCTCTTCCTTCCTTGGCTTCCCTTTGACAAGTTTCTGCATGCAGGTGATCTTGGGCGTCTTCGGAGTTGGATTTCATCAACTCCAACATGGTATCAGAGCCTCCCTACTACTGCTTGGTTGAAGAATTTTTGAAGCCGTGATTTGGAGTCACAAACCCTAGTTTGTTTGTGCATTTTTCTTCAAATCAAGGGAACGGCGAATTTTCGGAGCACATTGGGCCCAAACAGACGCTGCCATTAGATTCAAAAGGCACTTTTCAGCTAGGATCCATATAAAACTTTTCGTTTTTGGAGACAGAGCTCCGAGAATTTTAGTTGCAGGAGGTTTCTGTACGGTCGTACGAACGATCGGCATCAAAAAAAAAAAAAAAAAAATTTAAAATTTGCGCACCGTCACCACGCCACCGCAGCCGGTTGTGCGGCCGCCGCCCACCCGCAAAGCTCTGCTAGTGGCAAACACCTGCGCCTTCGCTCCTCTGAGTTTCGCCTCCAGTGGCCCCTCCGCTCCACCGCAAAGCTTCGCTTGCCAACTATGCAGTTTGCATCAGCATCGTCAACGTCCACGTCGGATTTTTCTACACTGTTAGCAGTTTCGGCTTGGACACGTGTCTCTGCTGCAAGGTTTGTACAGTCGGCACCACCTTTGCACTTCTCCACCAGTGTGCGATTGACACGTGGCACCTTTTTTTGTGTTGATGGGCCGCAAGCCGTCAAATTTACTCCAGTGAAATGCTGACGTCAACATGATGTCAGCACTGCATCATCATCCTCTTGCACATCGCCTAGGTCCTTTTTGACCTATCTTCAGTTTTTTGGCCATAACTTGAGCATATGGAGGTATTTTTCCAATCCGAAAGAAGCGCCAGAAAGTTGGTTCCAAGACGGAAACATTGGTGCAGGTATTTTTAGGTTTTGATACTTTTTTATGGCTTGTTTTTTCAGTTGAAGTCCGAAATTCTGTTTTTGACTCCGGCATGCATATCTTTTGCATCCCATGTCCGTTTTTTGAAAACTTTATATTTTTGGAAAGCTGGTTTTGTCACCTTTTCAGAAATGTAGTCCTTTTCCTTAGATTTTGGCCCATGCTCTTTCTATCATATTTTTGGCATTTTTGCTATATGGTGGATATCTTGAGTGTTTTAGGCCCGAGGATCGTTTTCCTAGCATGATTTCTTTTGTTTTAGGTTGTCCTTTCTTTTGTGTCAGCTTTTTCCTTGTTTTGATCATTGTACACATCATTTGTAAGCACTTTTGTATACGCACTGAGATAAAGTGCCACTCTTGCGTTCTGGGTTCATGAACGTTGTTTTTGAGTCAGTTGTACATGCACTATTTTTATAAAGCACCATGGGGGGATAGTTGTTTGCTGTTTTAGGCCTTCTCCCTTTGTCAAGTGAGTGTCCCTTCCACGACATTAGCCCCATGCAGAGTCAATTTGACTGTGTCTTTATAGGTGATTGTACCTCTTCCTCTCTCGTCATTCTTGGTTCGTTTGCAAGAGACTTTGGCTAACCTTCTCAGTTGCCTTTCATCTCACCCCATCTGCATTAGGGGGGGGGGGTTATGTTGTTGTTCTAATGCATCCTTGGTTCGATGGTTCAATAGTGTGAACTATGTATTCAGTGGTTGATTCTATATACAAGGCGATTGCAGTCGCTGGCTACCTATGCATTTCAATGAGATGGATCATCCACCATATAGACATGCTCGGTTCGTGCCTTCTTCTTCCTTGGAGGTTCTTCAGATCAGCAGTTTTCTTCTTGATGGCAGAGTTTTTGCGACTTCTTCATGCTTCAATGATGCTCTTAATGATCACTCCTTATTCCTGTTTTAGGGGACATTCCCCTAGTTGGAGGCTTCTTCAGTTCTTCACTAGGTTCTTACCTCTTTTTGGGGGAGGGTTTTTCCCATGTGGTTTTCTCTCTTTCCCCGTTTTTCGAGGTTGCATTTTGTTGCATTGTTCATGGGTACCTAACATGGCCTCGTTGCCAGGACCCATTCTGCATTCATCTTAGTTTTGTGAGCTTAAGGCATTTCCCTAAGTTGCACTTAAGGGGGGGTGTTAGAGTAAATAATTAATTACTAATTATTTATTCTATTTACTTAAGCTTACTTAGGTAAATGCATTTCATTTGTTAGTTGTAGTCTAGGAGTTTGTTATAAGTTGTTGACAAAAAAGTAAGTTTGTTCTCTCCTAAGTCATACTTATCCTCTCACCTTGTTTGAGGACTTTCCACCTCATGTGGATGTATGCTTAGTTGTCACACTTATCTCCTAGCGTCTTCTAGCTTCTTCTAAGAGATTCCTGGAGCTCTTTATATTTCGGCTCCCTCATTGTATTTTCACAACACATCATCACATTTTCATTGTAAATACATATTTTCTTGTGTTTGCATATTCTCTCTCTCTCATGTCCATTTAGGGTTTTTCCCTTGCTCCACGCTCTTCCTTCCTTGGCTTCCCTTTGACAAGTTTCTGCATGCAGGGGATCTTGGGCGTCTTCGGAGTTGGATTTCATCAACTCCGACAAATTCAAGCCCCGTATGGCACTTTCTTTATTCCTGTAAGTGTTTTCTTTCCTTCTGTATGGCCTCCAACTGCTTACTATGTGGCCTAGGCTTCTTATTGTGCGGCCTTCGGCTTCCTACCGTGCGGCCTCCGACTTCCTTTTGTGTGGCCTCTGGCTTCCTTTCTGTGCCACCTCGGGCTTCCTATTGTGCGGCCCCCAACTTCCTTCCATGCGACCTTCGACTTCCTTCCATACGACCTCTAACTTCCTTTCAGACTCTGGACATAAACACCTCCGGACAGTAATCAACTCCACACAGAGATCACCTCCAAATAGAGATCGTCTTCGAAACATTACATTGGAAACCACTCTACTTCCTGCTACATATCATTGACGACTTCTTGAATAAATTAAAGTATTAGAATTTCAAGTCTTTTAATGCACCTTTCATTTTTTGGATTTGGAATGTGGTTGTTTAAAAAGTCATTTTGAATCATAGGATTAGAATGAAACAAATCACCAAAAATAGAAGAATCCTTATTTGATAGCTCAAATATACCGGTAAAAAAATACCATGGGAAACCTTTATTATTTAGATTCTCTTAGCTGATCATCAGTTATCCATTGATCCTTCTTCAATACTCAAATGTTCTACTTCCACTGAGCTTGTTTCAATTGAATATTACATTCAATGGTTTTGATTTTAAAATATTTTCTTATTAAACTCAAATTGCATGAGTTGGCCTTCCTCTTTTGCTTCCTCTTGATTATTCATTTGATCTTCTTCATGATAAGAGGTCAAAACAACATTTTTCATTTTGGTACATCAATGCTCCAATGTGTCTACACAATGATAAGTGTTTCTTAGAAATTGATACTCGCATGAATAAGAGTCTTTTGAATGAGGATCACAACTAAATTCTTCTTCTCTACATTTTCAATCACTTCATCATGGTGCATTTCTCTAGTTCCTAATTCTTTTGTGAGGCAAGATGCTACTTCTATGTCCTTGTGTATCTCTTGAAACATTGTGTGATCTTGTTCAACTGATCTAACCACCTTCAGTATGAATGCTTCTTTAGATGTATGTATCTCTTGATTTTCATCAACATAGATTTCCTCTTCAATGACCAATGATGGACAAATGGGAACATTTTCTCCACACAGGAAGTCATCATCTAAAGTATTGAGGCACCACCTCGAAATGAAAGCTACATTAAATTCATCTTCCAACATTATTTCTTCACCATCACTTCCACGTTGGGGCTGAATGGAAGACAGGAACATATGATACCTATTCTTCAAGGTCAATGTTGTCAAGTTTATCAAAGTTTGCCTCCTGATTAATAAAAAAATTACAATGATTCCCTAATGTGTTAACATGACCTCCTTCTATATACACCATCTCTTGATAATCTTCTTCAACAACATAGAAACATCATCTTCTTTCATGCGTACAATATCTGGTAGATGCCTTCCAACATTATGATTGTGAGATGTTTGTTAGGAAGAGAATAATTCTCACACTAGTCCCTTTCCTTGATTTCTTGTAATGCTTAACGCAAACAAGGAAGCACTTTGTTAGATCAAGGTGTACATCCTCATGGAAGCTTTTTAAACATTTTAATCCGATCAGGATCACTACGAGTATGTTTTTGTTGAGTCACAACTGCACGAGAAGAATCTCTTTTCTTCAAGAGCAAAAATAATGATTTTGTTCCATCATTTTTCCTTTTTATTTTCAATTCTTGAAATAAAGAGGGGTGTATCTCATTAGGAGAAAATTCACTCATAAAATATTCTCAAGAATTTAGTTTGATTTGGATCAGTCAAAGTTTGATTTTGTTGAAAACCAAGTATAGGAATTGGACTACTTTTTTTATCACCATTATCCATTGTTATTTTAGATGAATGAGACTTCTCAACAAGGTCTTCATCTTTGCATGTAGGAAAAGATTCTTGATCATGAGAAAAAAAAACTAATCATCTATCATCTTCCTCCTTGATCTTTCGCAGAGCATGAAGTAAAGATGGATGAATCTCTCTTGGATCAAATTGTAAGCCACTATCAGAACTATTCAAGAACTCAACCTCTATGGAGTCATTAAGAACCTGATTTTTCTAATATGAAAAATCTTCATCATTGATGTCACTATCACTATTGCTTTCCACTTTTCCTTTGTACCAAACACTTATTCTAACTACTCTCAGATAGAGTCGTCGATCTTTTAGTCTTTCGACTAAAGTCACCAATAATTTAACCCTTCAAACAAAGTTGCCAACCTACATTCCAAGGAAGGTACCTTGAAATTCCTAACTCATGATGCATAATGCATTGGCACTTTGTTCTTACCCTAGTAGAGTTGCCAAAAATCTGTCAATAAACAAATTTGTCACTATGATATTATCTTCAATGTTGACCCTATTTGCACTATGAGAAGTGACAATTGTGCCAACAGTTGCTGAGATTGCAATATTCCTCATGTTTGAGAGGAGCAGCTCCCTTGTATGATGTAGGTATTAGAGATCTTCTAAGTACTTTTCACCAAAAAGTACAAAACGAAGTCAAAACTAAACTAAGACAAAATGGACTAAAGAAACCCCAATGATAGACGTACCAAGTAGTATTTCACAAAGGATAACAATTATAAAGGAGATTCAACACAAGGTGAGTTTGATATGCAACTGTGATGAAAGAAGGAAAACACATCTCGACATACAAAGAAATATGATACCTGAACACATTCAAACCAAGATACCAAGGTGTGATTGTATTTCTTCCTTTACATATATCAAAAGTACTCTAAAAAATTATCAACTTAACATACGATAAATTGAAAACAATAACTAAAAAATACATCTAAGGCAATTCTTTTGAAAATATATTAGATCAAAACCTTCAAGTACAAAGTATGAACATAAAATTCTACGAATCTGCAGAGTTTCTCCTTTGCCAAAGCTCTCCTCTCGCTTTACATTACAAATTGCCTTATATTTATAAGCTTACTCTAACAATTAACTTGTAACTAACCTTTTGGGTTGGTAACCAAGTTAAGGGTGTGGTAGTTATAACCACTTTTACAACCAACTCTAACTTTTACAAAGCTGAAAGTTAAAACCTCAACTTTTAGAAAATTAGAATTCAAACTCCTAATAGAACTCAATTACTGGACCCAGAGGATGCAAAAAGTTGAGGTTTTGACCAAACTTATAAACAAAGTTTGAGTTTTGACCAAGAAAATGTAAAAAGTTAGTGTTTTGGAAAAACTCATGCAAAAAATTGGGTTTTGGAAATATTTCTTGCAAAAAGTTGAAAAAACTTTTTGCAATAAGTTAAATAGTTTGAGAAAACATTTTGCAAAAAGTCAAGAGTTTGGGAAAATCTTATGCGAGTTTGGGACTTTTTCACACAAAAGTTAATCATTGAGGAAATTTCATGTAAAAGGTTTGTGGTTTAGACTTAAGATTCACGGAAAGTTTGTGTTTGTGGAATTTTTTTGCAAAAAGTTAATGGCTCCGACATTTTCACGTACAAGCAGGAAATGCCTTCAAATTTTAAATTTTGGCTCTCTTAAAAACTTTGGCAACAAAGTTGAAATCTCTAAATTAGTAATACAACATCAAACTACTAATCCCACCTAATCCTAACTCTAAATACATATCTGATAGCTAAGGCGCTCTCTCTCTCTCTCTCTCTCTCTCTCTCTCTCTCTCTCTCTCTCTCTCTCTCTCGGATATATTTCTATTACTTTGTCTTCATCTTCCTCTTCCTCTCCCTCTCCTATTTCAAACCATCTCTTCCTCTCTATCTCTCCTATCCCTATATACTTATCCATCTCTTTATCTCTCTCTCTCTCTCTCTCTCTCTCTCTCTCTCTCTCTCTCTATCTCTCTCTATCGCTATCTCTCCCTTTTCATCTCTCTATATATCTCTTTATTTTTATCTCTTCATGTGCCTCTCTCTATCTCTATCTATTTCTCCCCCTTTTTCACTCCTCTATTTTCATATTTACTTTGTACTCTAACTACCCACACTATTGGCAGCAACTTGACACATTGCTTCTCTTGTTAATTATGGAATTACTTTAAAATTTTGATGTCGATATGTTTTAAAAACAAATATCAGCCATAAATAGTTTTTGTCAACAAGATCATCCTAGTACACCATAACCCTTGTTGCCACTATAGATTACACCTCTCTACATAATTGCAATCGTTACTATTCAGATGACTTGTATTGGCCAAAGAAAGAAAAAATGTTGCGAGTTTTATGATGTTTTGGGCTTCATGTTGTATCGCCTCTAATGAATGAGAGGCTAATATTGTACAAACTCAACAAATCAACCACTGGAATTCCTCACCGATGGGTATTTTCTTAAAATTGAGGAACATCCATGAATTTTGTTATGGCCCTATCAATAAATTGATCAAATGTTGACATTGATGTTAAATTACAACAATAGTGGATAAATGACTAGCTATATTGTTTTCAGAAACAATTTTGTGTAGATATGTAAGGTAAATGTGTCTCTTGTAACTAATCTTGCAATCAATCATTTTATTTTCACAACATGTATTTCATTTGTTGTAAATTTCATGAACAATAGTTGATATTATCACCAACTTTCTAAGATAAACGCCGCTTCATTTTTTGACATTTAATTGTAGGGATAAAATGCCATCAGAGTATAAGGTAAAAATATATGCAAATAGATAAGCATACCACAAAAATCTCACACAAACATATACAAGTATGTAACAATCATAAACCTTAACTCTAATTACACCCTTATATCTCAATAGAACACTAATATATTGTTACAACTTTAATAGTTACAAAATTTATATCCGCAAAAAGAATTTGTTTTCAAGGCTACAAAATATTGAATTTTTGGAGGTTTTTTCTCAAACTGTAACATATGCTCTGGTAAGTTGAAAAGTTTACATTATTTTGAGTAAAATGCACCACATTCTTATGATTTAGATGTTATTACAACTTGGCACTTATTTTTTAACTCTAATAGATTCAACTTTAAAGTAAACACCCATGGATAACCTGTGGTTTCATTGAGCCAGGTTGGAGGCATTAATAGGTATTGATGGGTATTATATTATTATTCAAAATTGTCTACACCATTGCTTTATCAAATTTTGAATACAACTGGCAAGCATCAATCTGTAATTTCCAAGAAGAAGCAAGCTTCATTAAAGGAATTCAAGAAGATATTTCCCCAATATAATTGAGTGCAATAATCCAACTAAATTAACAAAGGGCTTCATCTTAGAACTGACTACAGAGATTCAGACATAAACGATACGTATATTATGTTCACACATTCCCACCAAAGAAAAGACCCAAGCACAAAACAAACCACAAAAAAACTTTATCAAAGTCATTCACTGAGTAGTTAGATTAGGACAGAAGTCACAGCTTTGTTCTTGGTTTCAAACTTTCCTGCCTCCACCTTTATATACTAAATTTTCTTGGGGACTCAGGTTATTGATAGCAATTGAGATCTTCATAAAATTATATATGTATGTATGCATGTATGTATGAACGTATAAAATTTGAAAGTTTTGTAATGGCTAATGCCTCTCTTAATTAGAAAATTCTTGCCCCTTGTGTTATAGCCTCCTCTTTCTATTGACTCTTGACTGACATCACACAGAATTTAGATGTCTAGGTCAGTACAGCAACCAGGCCACATGATGTGCATATTGTGCAGTTTCCTCTATATAAATTCCCTTCAGATATAAACATTACCAAATTACACATAGTGAGCAACTAGTATTCAAGCAATCTAATATAAATACCTGCAGGTGGCTGGGTCACTACCATTTGAATCTCAAGTGATGACCGACCAACCCAAGTAACAGCACCACCTATTTTCAAGTCAGCTTCCACAAGGATGGGCTTCTTCAAGACCATCTTGTCAACTGAAGCTGTAACAAGCAATAATGGTCTAGTTGTGCTTTCATCATCAGAGCAATGCTGCAAACGAAGAAATGTGGCTTACATGTACCTTCTTCCCTCTTTCAAGAAAATTAATAACTCGTACAGAAACCATCATTCATTCCACTTTTATCAATGATATGTTTCAAATTGCCTCCCCCCAAGAGGTTTTATTAAAGTATATGTTAGCAGTATAAGTAAAGATTTATTGTGAACTTCATTCCTCAGTGGATAGCAAGAATTTAAATTATAGGTAAGCGTAAACAAGGTATAAAAAGACATCCAAAGTAAAGTAAAATGCAACCTCTATTGGAAACATGTTCTTCAATAACTAATAAGGCCAGAATATGGATAATTCTATTTTTATCAGTGAAATGATAGAGGCCATTGCTGGAAAAAGGACAAATTCATGTAGTTAGCAGAGAACATGCAAACTTGGTTCCAACACAAGAATGAGAATCTTGTGTTTTAACAAACATATTCAAATGGTTTCGGTCACATGTAACAGAACCAGAAGAGTAAAGATTGAATTGAGTCAAGTTGCAACATGTAAAAAAAGTCAACCAGCTACGATGTAAATAAAGTTTTCACTTTTTCACACAAGTAATTAGCGACTTTACTCTTGCTAGAAAATTCAAGGCATTGACATCAAATTATACATTGAATGATGTAAAAATAGATAGAAAATAGTAAAATGTACATAAGAAGGCTCGCTACATGTGTAACATGAGAGTGCAGTTAACCAACTCTGTTTGACCATTTGTATGCACATAGAATTTGAAGATTGGTCCAGTTAAGTATCTAACATGGTCCACAATGTTTGCCTAAATGACTAATAAAGCATGATTCATGGTCAAAAATAATGAATGTTGGCAAGCCAAAAAGAACCCAAACATTAGTGAAGAAAAGGCACCTAGTATCTACTGGTCAGGGCTTTTCTTGCACATGACCATGATGGCCATCTAGGAAAATTTGTCGACCACAACAAACATTACATCAAGTTGGTACTTAGTTATAGGTAATCCAATTGCAAAAATCCATCCTGATGCATTACCAAGGCTGTGTCTGAAATAAAAGAGGGCAAAGTGCACAAGCTTAATGCATGTGTGCTTAGTGAAATTGCAACATATGCTAGACTCAAAGTGGAGTTCAATGCATGCATAGAGTGAGGCCAGCAGGAATATCCAATTATTTTGGTGTAATGTACCTCCTAGATAAGCCTCTAACATGCCATGCCATATAGAACAAAAAGATATCCAAGCTTGTAGAGAAGCTTGTAAAATAAATAGAATGTCAACAGAAGTGCTTTGTTGTGCATGTCCATGAGAATGGTGCCTTGGTACACATGAACTTCTTGAGAGTTCACGCAATAAGAGAGAAGGCAAGAACAAACCTAAAATAGATGTTGACAAGTCAAAAAACTTGCTCATGTTTATTGATTAATTACATAGCCCCAACAATGGATTTATGTGGTGACAAAAGAGCGTTTTCCAATGTTGATTTGTAGATTATATTGGCACAGTACATAAATACATAATAATTTCTCTACATGGCCCCTCCCAAGTCCTATTGAAGATAAGGGTGTCATCCAAGTAGACATTGACAAAGAAGGTGGTGGATGACACAAAAGTTAAACCAAGAGGCATATCCATTTATTTATACAACGCTGCCTATATTTTGAAAGATGTCCTCTAAATATCTTCAGTCCAAACCAATACACAAAGATATCTCCATTTGTAATAGAATCACCCTAGTTGCTCACCATACACAAGGGGTCCTGGATCTTCACACTAGGTCTAGAATGGTTCTAACTCCACTTTGAATCACCTTTCCAATGCTGAAAAGATTAACTTCTTCAACTACTCTTCTAGGGTGTCCTAACAAGTTCAAACTGCATTCATTTTCTCCCTATTCTCCTTAGTGCAATTGACATTGTCAACCCTCCATGTCTAGTAGAGTAACTTGCAAGGGTGTGGAGGTCATGTAAATCAACTTAGTTCATGAGACAAGGTTCAAGAAACTCACTTTAAGCCTTCTTTTCTTTACCGATCTCCTAATTTTTCCTATTAGGCCCTGTAGCCTTTTAGGCCTCAATTAGGTCTCCTTTCCTAGTTTCTAGGACCTAGTTAAAAACTTTCCCAAAGAGCCTACCAAACAAAAGGCCATTCAAGATACCCAATTGGGAGCACTACAAGATTTTGTAGGTTTCATGTTTCCATGCATCCATACAGATGATATCCCCAAATTGAGGGTTTATGAGGGTTTTAAGGCTTTTACGAGTAGTTACTAATTCAAGTCTTCAAAACCAACCCTAATGGATTCAACCACTCTGCAAACTATGAGCACACCTTGTCTAGACTCTAATCAACATCATTGACTCATTGGATTGAGTCATTCAATCACCTTCTGCACGTATCAATCAACTGTTTGCAGTTTGCACCTAGTTGGGTTACTGATCAACTCCCCTAGGGCAAGACCTTAAAATTCCATCCTTGACTGTTTTGGGCCCAAAACAAAACAAAATATAGTACATTGACCTTTCTTTCAATCCTCAAAAGGCTATTAAGATTCAACACTGGAAAACTAAGAAAGAGGCATTTTTCTCACAAAACTTTGAACAAGTCTAGAGACAGTCCAGTTGGCTTTGGATTTTTATTGCACTCCAAAAACTTAACACGCACAGAAACACCAAAGCACACAAGGAAAGAATACAAGCTAATATAGCTATCTACAATGGAAAACAATCGATTTCAATCCATATGTTACAAGATGCACGAGTTGCAATGTGACTATGCACAAATTTTCAGAAAACTGTCAAGCTTTTTGTATTCAATTTTGCAATATGAGGCATCTAACCTTCTACAATATGTGGAGAGGGCTTAAATAGGTGTTTACTAACTGTTTCAACTGATTCCCAAGTGTTCACAACTGATTTTCACTAAGTTAAACTTCTTGACAGAAGTTGCCAAGCAACTTGACAATGTTGCAAAAATTGTCATTGACAACTTTTTGCAACTACAAACAACTTTGGTCATCTCTTGCTTCCTTGCACTCAAAGAGATGTAGAATGGTTTTCCAAGATATTTTCAACCTATCTAAAGACCAAAAGAAGCCCTCCTAACACTTATACCAAGTTTTTGCATACTTAGCCCATTTTGGCATGATTGGCAACATTTGGCACAATTGGCAACATTTTGCCCAAATTGAAAAACTTCTTGCCAAACTTGGCAAATTGACAACTTTTACACAAAACTAGACAAAACAAACACTAGGCTTCACAAATAGCCCTTATTTCCTTCTTGACCTATCTAAGGTCTTACCAACCAAAATTTTGAAGGGTTTTGTACCTAACCCTAAGGTGCTCCTGCACCATTCTCCCTAGGAAGAAAAAGTTAAGTCAAAGCTAAAGTTATCAATGCCCAATCTATTCTTATCTTCATGAACTAATTCTCAGGTAGTCATGTAGCTTCTGATTCAGTCATGCCCAGCTATTTGACCAAATGTTCCATATATACCTTGTGCCTAGTCTTCTTGACTAATCTTGATCCTAAGAACTTTTTTGCATGTGGTTTTGAAGGAGCTGGTAAAGGCAAGTTATTTGCTATCTCTATGACATCAGGCAATTCCTTGCTCTCATCTGGGAATGGATCTTTATAAGGTACTAAGTCTGCTTTATTGAAAACTGGTTAAAGACCTAAATCTGCTAGTAAATCAACTTTGTGGGCATTATTTCCATACTTAGCCTTCTCATCTGCAACTTGTTGGGTAACCCTTTTTGCAATCTTGCCTTATTCTAATGTACCATGACAAAATCTCCTATTTGGAACTGTAGATTTTTCTTCCTCTCATCTACCTTTTGCTTGATCTTATTAGTGTTCTCAACTAATGATCACTAAACTTCATCAAGAACATCCTTCATTGACCAGGCAAAATCTTCTGCATATCCACTTCTTGTGTTCAAACTTCCAAGATCTTTGAACTCACAGATTCCTCTAGCATGCAAACCATATACTACCTCAAATGGGCTTTTTCCTATAGTCCCATTAATTGTGTCATTGTAGGAAAACTCAACTAGATGAGTAATCCGATCCCATGATTGGCCATATTCCTTCATAAGGCATCTAAAGAAGTTTCCCAAGCTCCTATTAACAACCTTAGTCTGCCCATTTGTTTGGCGATGATAAGCTAACCCAAAAGATAGGTTTGTTCCTAGTCTTTGCCTCAAAGTCTCCAAAAGTGCCCAATGAATTTGAGTCTCTATCAGACACAATACTAGGTAGCAATCCATGAATCCTTATTACTTCTCTGAAAAAAAAGTTAGCAATCTAACATGGATCATTTGTGACCTTACAAGGTATAAAATGGGCCATCTTGCTAAATCTATCAACAACCACATAGATGCTATCATAGCCATTTTTAGTCTTAGGTAAGCCTATCATTAAGTCCATGCTTATGCACTCCCATGGCCTATTGGGAATGGGAAGAGGTACCTGCATTTAATGAAGTGCTTTTGGCCCTCTAGCAAATTGTACAAGTTTCCACATATCTTCGAATGTCCCTGTTCATCTTAGGCCAGTAGTAAAACCTTTAAACTAGCTCTAGAGTCTTATTCACCCCAAAATGACCACTTAAACTACCATTATCTTTCTCTTGAATAAGGTTTTCCCTCATGGAACCTCTAGGAACACAAAGTTTTCCACTCTTAAACAGTAAACCTCCTTGAAGTGTATAGTCAGCATATTCACTATGAAAGTGATTTCGAAAGTCTTCACATACCTTATATGGAACAGAGAAGTCTTCAACTTCATTGTAGAGGTCTTTGAAGCTATCACTGCCTATACTCTTCAATTGAATCTCCTACACTGTCAATAACCTTCTGCTCAATGCATTTGCAACTCTGTTTGCTTGCCCCTTCTTATGTTTAATAGTGAAAGTATAAGGTTAGATGTATTCCACCCACTTCATATGCTTGTGGCTTAGCTTGTCTTGTGAATTTAGGTAACTCAAGGCCTAATTGTCAATATAGACAACAAACTCTTTAGGGAGGAGGTAGTTCCTCCACTTTCTCAAAGCTTGCACTTATGCATACAATTCCAAGTCATAAGAAGAGTACTTCTTGGCTTCAAGCTTTTCACTGTAAAATGCCACTGGTCTTTCTTCTTGGCTTAATACTGTCCCCACTACTATGTTATTGGGATCACATTCCATTGCGAACAACTTCTCAAAACTTGGCAATGTTAGGACTAGTTGAGTTGCTATTTTCTCCTTCAAGGTTTCAAACCCTTTGCTAGCTTGCTCTGTCCATTGGAACTTAGCTTATCTACCACCTTTAATTGTGTCTAATACTGGTGCACAAATCTCACTAAAATGTTTGATAAACTTCCTATAAAACTATGTTAGACCATCAAAACTTCTTACCTCACTGGCTGTCTTGGGAGTGGGCTTGTTACTTTAGTAGAATCCATCTTCAAGTCTCCTCAAAATATCACAAACCCAAGATACATCGATTCCTTCTTCATTTACTCACACTTCTCCAAATTAATGGTTAGCTTCTCGTCATGCAACCTTTGCAAAACAACTTCTAAATGCTTGAGATGATCAGCCTTGGTCTTACTAAAGATTAAAATGTCATTTAAATAGACAACTAAAAGCTTACCATTGAAGTCTTTTAACACTTCATTCATTGGCCTCATGAAGGTGCTAGGGGCATTAGTTAGCCCAAATGGCATAACAAGCCACTCATATAGCCCTTCTATAGTCTTGAAGATTGTTTTCCATTCGTCCCTCCTTGATTCAGCCTTAGTCTTACTAAAATTAAAATGTCATCCAACTAGACAATTACAAACTTACCAATTAAGTCTTTTAACAAATCATTCATCAGCCTCATGAAGGTGCTAGGGGCATTGGTCAGCCCAAATGGCATAATAAGACACTCATATAACCCTTCTATAGTCTTGAAGGTTGTTTTCCATTCATCCCCCTCCTTGATTCTTATTTGATGGTAACCACTATTAAGGTCTATCTTGGTGAAGTATCTAGCCCCTCCTAGACAATCCATCAGATCCTCAATTTTGGTATAGAAAATCTATACCTGATATTAATCTTGTTTATGGTTCTAGAGTCAATACATAGTCTCCAAGTACCTCCTTTCCTGGGTGCTAGCACAGTTGGATTTGCACATGGATTGATGCTTCTCCTAATTAGGTCATTATCAAGGAGCTTCTACACTTGTTTTGCAAATTTTTTCATTCTGTTGGGGAGTCATTGATGCAGGAGCATCCTAGGTTGCATTGCTATCTTGCATGTTTGCCTTGTTCTTTGTTGTCATCGAGTTCTTTCTTGTTGTTGAGCTCGTAGTTGGTGCCGAGTCTTTGTTGTTGCCAAGCCCATAGTTGGTGCCGAGTCCTTAGTTGTTGCCGAGTGCCTGTTGCTACCGAGCTCTCTATGGTTGCCGAGTTCTTGTTGGTGCCGAGTGCTTGTTGATGTTGAGCTTGTGTATGTGGCGAGCATTGCTTGCCTTGATTCTTCTTTGGCCAAGTTGTCTGTGTCTGGTTCCAGTTTGGGCTGACCTTAGTATTTAATATTTGTTGAGAGCCGACTTGTGGCTTGGTTTGCATTTAATGTAAGGGTTTATTTAGTTAGTAATTTGTAAAAGGCTAACGTGTGGCCATACAAGTATTTAAAGGTGCCTTGGATAAAGTCTTAGGATTTTTTTAGCAAGATAAGGAAGAGTAGAAGCAGAGTAAGAATGCGAAGATCATCATTGAAGATCGAAATTTGAATTGTAATGTTGGTCGTAACCCAAAAGGCCTTACAGCGAGGCATGTATATTGATGATTTGATGAATTTGTAAAGTTTCACTTTTCTATCTCCTTTGGTTGTTGTTCTTTGTGTTGTGTTTCCGTTGTGTTTACTCTTGCAGGTGACTTTGGTTGTTGGGTGTGCCTTTGGCCCTAGTTATCCTTGGTGGTCCCTGCGTGAGGTGGTATCAAAGCACTAGGTTCGTCCTTGTGGAGATTGGATCGTGTAAAACCCTTAAGTGATTTGGTTGTGGGGTAGCAGATCTGAGGATTTGACCTACAACTTGCAAAGGGTTACGATCTTGCAGGAACCTAATTGTAAAGATGGTTCGAGGTAGAGGAAAACGCTAACAATATCGTATTGGATATATTGAGACAAATTACAACCAGATTAGATGTTGTATAGACAGCACAGAGGAGAGGAGCGCATCTTGATGCTGTGAGTGATGATGAAGCAGCAACACCAAACCCTAATCCAGAACCTGAAGAAGATCAAGATGAGGCAAGATTGTTGACACTATTGTCTAGGGAAAATTCAAAGCCTATTGTAAAAGTTGTTCCTTATGATGGGAAATTGGATACCAATGTTGTGTTGGATTGGATCTCTGATGTGGAGAAGTTCTTTGAGTATGAAAACACTCCTGATAGTAGAAAGGTGAAAATTGTAGTTACTAGGAAGAGGTAATTCTTATTCTAAAGGTGGTTTCTGTGGTAATTGTTTCAGATGTGGTAAAGAAGGGCATAGATCCTTTGAATGTAGATTCTCTAAAAGTGGGCACGGTAACAAAAATGTTGTGGTTCAAGGAGACACTTAGGGTTCACCGAGTGGACCTGAAGTTGGAGAAAATTTGATGGTGAGAAGAACCTTATGTAACAAGGGAAGTGATGAGAAACCTGTCCTAAGGAGAAGTCTTTTCAAGACTAGGTGTAAGATGGTTGGAAAATGTTGCAAGGTGATCATTGATAGTGGAAGTTCTACAAATTTGGCATCAGAAGAGCTAGTTACAAAGTTGCAGCTGCAAAGGCTGAAGCATCCTAAACCCTATCATGTTTCATGGATCAAAGATGAGCATAGGATATCGGTAAGTGAACAATGTATTGTGAAGTTCAAAACTGGACATTATTTTGATGAAGTCTTGTGTGATATTATGCATATGGATTGCTATCATATTTTGTTGGGTAGAACTTGGCAATATTATAGATATGCTATACATGATGGAAGATTGAATCAATATACTCTTTGGGTGAATGGGTGATTGGAACTTGTTGCCTTTGATTGAAAGTCCAGAGGAGGTTAACTGTACTACTGTGAAGATTTGCATGGTTAATGGGAAGCAAGTTGAAAATGAAATGAAGAAGAATCAAGTATGTTTTGCTATAATTCCTAGGAGGCCGAGTTGAACCAATAACAGCCAAGTGACAGAAAACAATGGTAACCTGGTAACAGCAAGTGATGGCCAAGTAGCAGAAACTAGTGAAAGTCGAGTACCAGTAGAAATGGAAAATTTGTTGAATGAGTATAAAGACATTGTTGCAGAAGATAGTTTTGATGGTTTACCACCTGTAAGAAGTATAAGTCATTGTATGGATCTGATTCCTAGAGCTAGTTTGCCGAATAAAGCACCATATTGATTGACACCTACAAAGAATGAAGAACTTAACAGAAAAGTGCATGAGTTGTTGCAAAAAAATTTGATCAAAGAAAGTTTGAGTCCATGTGTTGTACCTGCTGTATTAGCACCTAATAAGAATGGAGATTGGAGAATGTGTACTGATTCCAAAGCTATTAACAAGATCACAGTGAAATATAGATTTCCTATGCCAAGGATGGATGACATAATAGATTGTTTGAGTGGAGCAAAGTATTTTACCAAGATTGATTTAAAGAGTGGTTATCATCAGATCAAAATCGGAGAAGGTAATAAATGGAACACTGCTTTCAAGCCAAAAAGATGGTTTGTATGAATGGTTAGTAATGCCTTTTGGTTTGACTAATGCACCTAGTACTTTCAAGAGGTTGATGAATGATGTACTCAAGAGATTTTTGGGTAAGTTTGTGATTGTTTACTTGGATGATATTCTAATATTTAGTAAGACTAAGGAAGAACATCTTGAGCATGTTAAAAAAGTATTGCAGAGATTGAAAGAGGAAAAGTTGATGATTAACTTGAAAAAATGTTCTTTTATGCAAGAGGAGATTGTGTATTTGGGATTTGTGATTTCAGGTGATGGTTTGAGAATGGATCCTAAGAAGGTTAAAGCAATTTTGGAATGGCCTACACTTGAGAATGTGGATGAGGTAAAATCATTTCATGGTTTGGCTAGTTTTTACAGTTAGTTTATAAAGAATTTTAGTTCTGTTTGTAATGCTATGACTAAGACAATGAAAAGAGATAAAAAGGATTTCAAGTGGACACATGGAGCTGATAACAATTTTGAGACTTTGAAACAAAGGGTTGTTGAGTTACCTTTATTGGCTTCGCCTAATTTCAATAAAGTATTTCAAGTTGAATGTGATGCAAGTGGTAGTGCAATAGGAGTTGTACTGAGTCAAGAGGGTTTAGTGAGTAATTGAATGATGCTAGAAGGAAGTATTTTGTGTATGATCAAGAGTTTTATGCAATTGTTCAAGCCTTGAAGAAGCCGACACATTATTTGATTCCTAAGGAGTTTGTGTTGTACACTGATCATAAAGCTTTACAGTACTTGGGAAGTCATCATAAATTGAATCAAAGACATATGAAGTGGGTTGAGTACTTGCAAAGTTTCATATTTGTGATTAAGCATAAGAATGGAATCACTAACGGAGTTGTTGATGCATTGAGCAGAAGACGTTCTTTGTTGACCGAGATGAAGGTTGAAGTTCTTGGTTTTGATGAGATGGAGGAGTTGTATGATATTGACCCAGATATTTCTGAGGCGTGGAGAGAGTGCAGAGCACCAAATCTATCAAATCACATGAGTATTATGAGTATTTCGTTCAAGAAGGTATGTTGTTCAAAGGAATTTAGTTGTGTATACCTAGATGTGATATAAGAGTTAATATGATTAGGGAAAAGCATAGTGGTCGATTGGCTGGACATTTTGGAATTGATAAGACATTGAGTTTGGTGAAGGATAAGTATTATTAGCCACAAATGTAGAAGGATGTTCAGAAATTTGTAAAGAGTGGTGGAGTTTGTCAAATTGCAAAAAGAGTAAGTAAGAATATTGGTTTGTATACACCTATTTCTGTTCCTAAGAAACCTTAGGGTGACATCAATATAGACTTTGTTCTTGGATTACCTAAGACAACAAAGGGGTATGATTCTATATTTGTTGTTGTGGATAGATTTTCTAAGATGGCTCATTTCATACCTTGTAAGAAGACATCAAATGTCGAGCATTCTACTGAGATTTTCTTCAAAGAGAATGTTAGATTGCATGGATTACCAAGAAGTATTATTTCTAACAGAGACAGCATGTTTGTTAGTTACTTTTGGAAAACTTTGTGAAAAAAGATGGGTACTGAGTTGAAGTTTAGTTCTACATTCCATCCACAAACAGATGGACAAACAGAGGTTGTGAATAGAAGCTTGAGTAATTTGCTGAGATGTTTGGTTGGAAATAAACCACATATTTGGGAGTTGGTGTTGACACAAGTTGAGTTTGCATATAACAATTTTGTGAATAGGAGTACATGGAAGACACCTTTTGAGATTGTTACTGGAATGCAGCCTAGAGGGATAACTGGATTGATGGATGTTGCTAGTGAAGAAAAGAGAAGTGTTGCAGGTGTAGAATTTGCCGACTTTATCGATTCTTTGCATAAGGAAGTGAAGTTGAGGTTGGAACAAAGTAATCAGAAGTATAAGGAGAATGCTGGTAAGTCTAGAAAACATCATGTTTTTTAAGTTGGTGATGAAGTGATAGTCCATTTGAAGAAAGGCAAATTTCTTAGTGGATCATACAGTAAGTTGAAGATGAAAAAGTTTGGACCTTGTAAGATCTTGAGAAAGTTTGACAATGGTAATGCTTATGAAGTTGAATTATCTGATGACATGGATATATCTCCTATACTCAATATTGCTGATTTGTATAAGTGTCATGAGTCAGATGATAAAGTTGTTGTATCAGATGATTATCCTAAGAAGCAGATTCAAGAGGTTGAACAAAAACTAAATCAAAGAGTTGATAGAAGCACAAGAGGAAAGGATTACTATGAGTGTGTGGTGAAGTGGAAGAACAGACCAGTTGAAGATGCTACATGGATTTCTCAATCTGAGTTCGATTCAACTTAGGTTGTGAAACTTGCATGATTCAGGAGAATCAATTCTTTTCAACCTCGGTTGTCGGATGCAGGAGAATCCTGGGTTGCATTGCTATCCTGCATGTTTGCTTTGTTCTCTGTTGTTGTTGAGTTCTTTGTTTCTATCGAGCTCGTGGTTGTTGTCGAGTCTTTGTTGGTGTCGAGTCCTTAGTTGCTATCGAGAGCCTGTTGCTGCCAAGTTCTCTGTGGTTGCCAAGTTCTCGTTGGTGCCGAGTGCTTGTTGATGTCGAGCTAGTGTATGTGCCGAGCGTTGCCGAGTGCCAATTTTTCCTTGGTTCTTCTTTGACTGAGCAATCTGTGTCTGGTTCCAATTTGGACCGACCTTGTGTATTTAATTTTGTATGTAATATTTGTTGAGAGCTAACTTGTGGCTTGGTTTAAATTTAATGTAAGGGTTTATTTAGTTAGTAATCTGTAACAAGCCCACTTGTAGCCATGCAAGTATTTAAAGGGGTCTTGGGTAGAGTCTTAGGAATTTTTAGGAAGATCAAGAAGAGTAGAAGCAGAGTAAGAATGCAAAGATCATCATTGAAGATCGAAATTTGAATTGCAATGTTGGCTATAACCTAGAAGGCCTTATCGTTGGGCATGTATATTGATGATTTGGTGAATCTGTAAAGTTCAGCTTTTCTATCTCCTTTAGTTGTTGTTCTTTGTGTTGTGTTTCCGTTGTGTTTACTCTTGCAGGTGATTTTGGTTGCTGGGTGTGCCTTTGGCCCTAGTTATCCTTGGTCGTCCCTGTGTCAGTCATCTTATATGCAACTTTATTGGGTAATGAAGCTCTTGGAATTAAATCAATTTGGTGGCGTATGGATATTTTAGGTGGCATGTGGGAGGTTTCCCATCACTTATGATCCCCTTATATTGATCAATTAACACTATTAGAATGATATTAGAATAACTGAGAGGGGAGGTCCATAATGTCTCTATAACAGCTTGACAATAACATAAACTTGCAGTTTATTGTCCCAATAGTAACCTACTTGCAGAATGTAAAGCAATAAGCAATCAAAACACATCAAATATCATTCACAGGAGTATGACACCAAGATTTAACGTGGAAACCCAATTTGGGAAAAATCACCAATAACATGCTACCAATTTTTCACTCTTCTAAAGTGAGCTTGGTTAAGAGCCAACCATGTTAAAGGTTACAATACACACTATTAGGTGTGACTCTATTAAAGAATTTAATCACCCTATTAGGAGTGGCCTAGTTAGAGGTCTTTAGAACATCCCATTCAAATGTCACCTTGATTAAAGGATTTACAAATGACTCTTAAATCAAACCTTGACTAAAGGATTTTAACTGATACAATGGTTAGAAAGTAACTGCAGGTTGATCTGATAAATACAACTCACTTTGCAAATACAGATCACAGTGTAGCTCATCTACTAATTCACTGATTGGTATTCATTATTATCTACTTCACTGATTTGCTTAGAAACCCTTCAAGCAATCACACTTCACCTATTCTCAACTCTTCACAGCCTTCTGCTCAATTTCACCAATCAACAGAATCAACAACTACTAACCTCTCTAGGTTATCCTTATGCCTCCTTAAAATGGTAGCTTTGATCTTTTGTCGTTTAAACATCACCATTGATCTTAGGGTTAGGTCAGATTCATTGAATCCTTCCATCATTTTGTTTCCTCCTAGATACTTCTCTATGAATCCATGCCTAGGAACGCTTAAACATGGTTTATCATGCATTAAATGCTCCAGCTCATCAATACTTAATCTTTATGCACTGACCAATCCGAAAATTCAACTGTGTCGGCTAGGAATCTAAATTCCTTCACAAACTATCAAATGTTGTCACTCGGTCAATATTGTGTTCCTCGGCCTTAGTCAACACTAGACAACTTGGTCAATACTAACTGTCTTGCTCAACATACTCTGTCTTTTCTAATGCTCGATCGACACTATATTTGCTCGGCTTCTACTGTCACTCGGTCGACACTAGCATAGCTTAACTTCAGCCATAAGTTCCTTAATCTTCTTCTCAGTTTAGCCTATGCATTTGGTCTTCCATTGATCATATCTACTAGGCTTTAATTCAACTAATCAAGTGCCCATTGTAGTTCCACATAACTTAGCCTTTCCACTAGGTCTTTTTCTTATCTCTTTTTTTCAAATCCTCTTCATCAATCGAATGATATGGCACACTACTTAGGTAGCAACTATCTCACCAGTAAGGTTTGACATCAATGAGAACATAACAATTGTTCCAATTGTAGTTTCTAACAAATACTTGTACCTCTACAGGGGTGTTTGGCTTCCTTTCTAACTTTTCATTCTTTGGTTTTAACACTAAAGAAAACCCCACTCCAGCTCCTTCCTTTAAGGTGTTTAGGGATTCCTTTTCTCCCACTAAAAGTACATTGAGACCTATAGACTTCATCTCTTCTGTCTCTATTATGGATTATATCCTAAAGTTCACTCCATCCTTCTTGAATGCATGAGTTCTTTTCTCCATCATGACAAGCCATCCTATCAAACTGCCATGGCCTACCTAGTAAAGAGATGACAAGCATCCATGGGTAATACATCACACAACACTTTGTCCTTATACCTTCTTATGGTAAAGTCTACCCAAGTCTTCTCATTGACTAGAACATGTTGCCCTTTATTTAGCCATGTGACCCTATAAGGATTACTATGTGGGATTTTCTCCAAGTTAAGCTTACTCTGCTTCATCAGAAATAATATTATCAGTAGACCCTATGCCAGTGATAACTTTACATACCTTGCTCAAAATCTTGCATTTGATCCTAAATAGTGATCTCCTTTGGCTTGGTTCATCCTTAACAAGTTCTTTAATCAAAGTCTTCCTTATCATGAGGTTGTCTCCCACTTCAGAGTCTAAGGCTACCTCTAGTGACTTGTTATATGTTCCATCTTCTTGCACATAGTTGATTCTCTTCTCACCTCCTTGTGATGATGAGCTCTTGTAGGCAGGGTGTCCCAACAGGTTGCAGTTGTAACATTTCATGGTTGAAAAGTGGGACCCTCTTCCAAGTCTACCAAGTCTTCCTCTATAATTGTCATTAGATCCCTTTCCTCTATTCTAGCCACCTTTGCTAGTGGAATCCCCACTTTGCTCTGTGAGTTTGGATTCTCCTTAGGACCTTTGATCTGAACTTCTCAAGGGTTTCATACCTAACCTTAAAGCTGATCCAACAAGTTAGGGCCTGTTTGGTTGCCAGAATTGGCGACACCATAATTGACCAAATTCAAAATTTGAACAATTCTGGAATTTCAAATTTGGATTACGATTTTTGAAATATAGTCGGGACCAATTGGTTCACCTAGAATTCATAATGAGAAGATACATTTCTTGTGTTTGGTTCCAATTCAGTTTTAGTTATAAATGAAGATATCATCTTCATTGTCAGAAGATTTAAAACATAGCATTTTAAGTGCTCAAACTATCACCTCATATTTGAATTTTTTTCATACTAATGATGAATCAAACTATGAATCATAAAAATATTCATACACAATCAAATTCAAAAACAAAAATCTACATTTATTAACTAATAATACTCTGATCAAAGGAGCACCCAAAGAAGTCAATTGTAAATATACCATGTGGATCTTCTCTCACAAAATTGCTGCAAACGAAGAATTGGTTGCCCAAAGCCAGAAATCTTCTATTGTTCGTAACACTTGCTCTTGAAGACAAATAGGGCACGCAAGTTCAAACCAAGGTTTCTTTGCTTAGTTTAGAGTCTTTTCTTTGCAAGAAATTCCCTACAGAAAGGTCTGACCCATTGTAGAAAAACAGAAATTTTCACCCCATTCAAACAATGGAGAACACAATTAATATATTGCAAGAGATATGGAAGACATGATTGCAATCTGGTCAAAGAAAGATGAATGCAATGTTGCAAAGACAAGGGCAAGGATTAAAACAAACAACAATATCGCCACCTGAAATCACTGCTCTCCAGATCAATACAAGAAAAAAGAGATACACGAAGCAATGTGGTTTCCTATCTAGCAATCACACAAAAAACTTTAAACAAAAGCTCACCAGATCCAATGGTGAAAAATCCCTCCTTAATCTTTTCCATTCTTGCGATCTCCACTATCTTGTACGAGAATGAAATCACCAAAGATTTGTCAAAAATGAAAAAGATGAAATAGTAAGGTGGACTTCAAAAAAACTTACATTTTATTTTATTCTCCAATGCTCATTTTCGTGAAATTAGAATTAGAATGGGAATTTGTCCAATTCCACCTATTTAGATGGAAGATTGAATTCAAGTATTTGGAGGTAAATGGGAAACACCAGATCTAAATTCCAATTCCGATTTGGCGCATCTAAATTGCGGATTAGAATTTTAATAACTAGTGATGCCGATTTTTGTCCTAATTCCAGCAACCGAACGAGCCCTTATTGATGCACAACAAAAGATATCCAATTTAAATATGTCTTGTTGGGCACACAATAGTTGATGCAAAAGGTCCTACATCCCATAATTCTTAGGCACACAATAGTTGATGCAAAGGCCCCAAAGGCCACATTGCAATGCCCTGCCAAAGAACACTCGTAACGAAGGGTAAAAGCATGCACTAAAATTTTTTTGAAACACAAATATAATATTATAACCTAAGTACATCATCCATAACATTGCATAAACAAATAAGAAAACATACAACAATCAATACATAATTGTGCACAAGTAGAAGCCCTACAAGCATCTACAAGGGTTCAATGAAAACCCTACACATATTCATAGAATGAGCGTACACATCCTACAAGACACCTTGCAAAGGCTTGGACCATGTCTAATGACCCGCAAAAGATGGGACCGAACATTTGTCCATAGATGACAACCAAGGAGACTAAATCCATCCTTGGCACAAACACCACTAGGTTCACTTTAAAGCCCAAACAAAATATGAGTAAAACTATATCAGGATGTGCTTAGAAATACGAAGTGAATATATGAAATTACTCACATCAACCATAGGGAAACAAAATCAATCATTCGTATCTACACAAACCCCAAAGAGCATAAAACTATCACAAATGTGTAACTCTATATGGACATATGCATAGGAATAGAGGATATATGCATCAATCTGCAAATAGATAAATGCACAAAAGCAGAAAACATATGCGCAGTATAAATGGATAAATGTGCAACAAGATTGCATATATGTGCAGGAGTACAAGATATCTATGAAATACTACGTCCTCTCTCTACATGTGTGAGCATGTTCCCCTGACAAGTTCAATCGCTACATGTGCAAGCATTGGCTGGTCACCACATGTTTGGACTCACACAGGAATCTACAACTTAGGACAATTTACAATAACACCATATGTAGTATATCAATATAACTGTCACAAGCCAAAGGGTAACCACCCAAAATACATACACTACCATCATTCACAAACGAATGCAAACACTTAGCAAGGATCAACAACACCAGAGGGCATCCAACACACTAGATCTAATTTAGGCTCGACATGAATCTACACCAAACAACCAGAATCCTACATGTCCAACTGCTACACGAGCGAGCTTGCACCCTTGACAAGACCAAACGCTTCATGATGGCAAGCAAGGAAGTCTATAATCAAAGAAGTCCAATCACTACATATGTGGGCATGTCTCAAACGAGTGTTTCGCAAGGAAGCGATCCTACCTTAGAACCCCTGCACCCATCTCGGGTACAGAACAAGGACGTGGGGATGAGAATTTCTTGTCCACTTTCCATCCCTTTTTTCCCAAAAAATAGGGATGTTTCCGAGATGAATTTTTTGGGGAGTTAGGAAACTTGGGGATGACGTTAGGTACTAGGGGCAGCATAGTCATCCCTTGACTATCCCCAATACCTAACACCATCCCCATTTTCCCGTCCATGAAAAATGTCAGCTG
Source organism: Cupressus sempervirens (assembly GCA_028749045.1). Taxonomy (NCBI): domain Eukaryota; kingdom Viridiplantae; phylum Streptophyta; class Pinopsida; order Cupressales; family Cupressaceae; genus Cupressus; species Cupressus sempervirens. The sequence goes on from CM053785.1 coordinate 477,774,256, forward strand.
CTTTTTGAAAAAGTGACTTTTATTTTTATTTTCTATTTGTTAGACGGGCCCCACATGGGTAGAAGCATCAATTACAAATTATCAAACCCTATTTGGAGGCTAAAAACTAAAAGGTGAAGTCTTCTTCATTTCTTCATTTCAACAATTCCTGGCAAGAAGAAAAAGAGAGGAGCAAGATAAGACATTTCTTCTTCATGTATTCATTTACAAATACATTATTGATTTTGATTATTATGGGCATTTGATTATGGAGTTGAACATTTATGTTATTGTTTATTGTTTAGTATTTTAGTTGGACTTCTCTTTATGTCATTTCATGCATGAAACTTAGAGCTTTTGGTCATTTTTTCCATATGTATGCTATATTTTTACAATGAAAGAATTTGAATTTTGTTAATTTGCTATGTATTCATTGTATTGAGCTTCTAAATGTCTATGGTGAATGGTTTATCAATGTTATGATATGCATACTTGAATTCTCTCTCTATATATAAAATTCCCTTATTTTTTTAATAGTTCTCCCTTTCGTCCCCTAAAACATCCTCGTCCCCAAAACTCTATGGAGCATAGCTAAAAACAAGATCCTATCATTGCATGAGTGGGCATACTAGTCCAACCCCCAACCTTAAGTCACAATCGCCAAATGGGGGGCCATGTCTCACTCCATGGGGTTTTACAAGACTTCAACCATCCTCAATACATTATGATAAACACTACTCCATCACTCCATTATCCACAATTTATCAGCACAAAGCCATCTTTTTGCCACTAAGGTATAAGAACGCTAGTACAAAGGATACACATGAGCTCAACATTTTGAGCAAAGAAGTGCCCCAAACCATCACAAGTACATTCCTAAATCCTATAGGCATCTAAACTCAACCACTACCATACAAGCTATGTTCCAACGTTCATCACAGCAAAAGAAACGTGGAGTTTTCATAGTGTAGTTCAAATATCTTGTAGAAAATTAAATGAAGATCACATAGTTTTTTATCACATTTCATCATGGAACTTTTAAATAATCAATTTCATAATGCACATACTATCATCCACACAGAATAGGGATTTTATCATTAAAGAAACTTAATCAATGCAATAGAATACAAACCCATCTTTGGTTATACACACCGCCGGTTACATGCAATTCAAACAAACATGCATATTACTCTGAGAAATTCAAATAACAACAACAATGTGCTTTGGTACATACGTCATTGACCCAAGAAGTTTAATCATGATTGATTTTAACAACCAAACTATGATCAATACCTTTAATCTACTAAAGGATGCACCTTACCAATTCCTATGCAATTACCACATGGATAACATATAAAACCTTCATAAGTCAATTCCATTAATCTTATAATTAGTGCATAGTGCACCATCCAAAGCTAATCATTAAGAACTGAAGCAAAACAAAGGTGTCGATCTGTCACCTAAAATCAAAAGGGAACACAAGCCCAAGGGTCACTCAACTACCAATAAGAATACAAGATAAGCAAGGATCAACCTCAAGAAGACAGTCGCACAAGAATGCAGTTCAAAATTAGGACAAGACCTTTAAAAGGTGGTCCAAAATCTAGTGCAGATTTAAACAAAGAAAGTTCACGGAATCTGCTGTAAAACTAAACAGTCATACAAACAATCTTACCTAAAAGCGGACATATTTTCGATACAAACTCTTTTGCCTCAATGATGCTAAAACTCATTTGTTCTCAAATCCATTACTGCTATACTATTGATCTCAGATTGGTTTTGACAAGTGAGTGTCAACACACTTAAGTTATTTACTTAGTTCATGCCAAACTAGTAATGCATGTCGAGCACAACATGTAAATATTAAACTATGTTGAGTCATAGTGAGTGCCGATCCACTCATGTGCCGAATCACTCAAGTGCCGAGTAGATAGACCATGCCGAGTGATTTAGGAGCCGAGTAAACAATGAATGTCGAGCAATATAGGTGCCGAGTCACAGCAAAAAGATTAGTGTATGCCGAGCATCAGAGACTTTAGATGCCGAGTGACACAGTTTTGACATATTTGCTTACAATGGCACAAACAACTATGTAAACCATTTTTTAGCCGACTTAAGCATAAATTACGATATTTTGGAGATAAGGACGAATCTCTAGTTGGATTCCCTATGCAATTACATGCAGCCAAGCAGAAAATGGGAAGGATTAAGCGGCAAAATGGATGAATCTCAGTCGTAGATTCATACCTAACCCTAAGCCATAAAAGTCTTCTTAAGGAGGACAAAACTCTAAACTATCTATTAGAAACAAGGTTGTTGAAGGAGCAAAGAGGATAGTTTGCATGCAAAAACAAAGCATTCATGGTGACATAGAATTTATGAAGTGAAACCACATTGCAGAATCAATTAGAACAAAATAGAGGATAGAGAAAAGGATACAGCAAAGAGACATCTGATCAAGAAGGATCAAGAAGATATTGTTTAGAAGTGATCTATTATCAGGCAACCAAGTGCCAATCGCAAGATCTATTCTGAGACATTCTAATAGGTGATTTTAGTCAAAATATCTTAACAAGGTAGTCCTAACAGACTGTATGAAATCCTTTAATAGGGTGCTTACTTAGTTGTAAGTTAAAAGTCCTTTAACCAAGCACACTTCTAACAGGGTGTTGAAATCCTCTAACAAGGTGAGACCTACCAGTCTTTGTAAGCCTTTAACAGGGCAAACCTTTCACAGGATAGATCATGTCTCATGATCAAAACATTGTAACCTTTATTGGATACACTTTATTGTTGCAGTAGTGAAGATTTGTAGGTGTCATCCCCAACCCTATTTTAACTTCTCACATAAGGGTTTCTGGGTAATCATATCTGGTGTTATGTGTGTGAATGCTTACATGTTTACATGATTTAGATGCATATGTTTTACATGTTATTTCAGCTTACTCATTGAATGCACGATATAGATATGTGGTGAAAGTTTTATGGGTCCAAGTTTAAACTACTGATTCACCCCCCTCAGAAGTTTACCTTTCCTATTGTATTTCCAACATATACTTTGGCATTTCTCTAGTAGACACTAAACAAAGAAAGCTTGGGGAATCTGCCATAGAACTAGACAATCACAGGAACAATCTTTCTACGAGAAAACATGGTTCTGATACAGACTTCTTTGCCTCAATGGCATTAAAACTCATCTAACCTCAAATCCATCACTATAATACGTTTGGCCTTTCTTTAGGAAACACTAAACAAAGCAAGCTTGGTGAGTCTTCCATAAAACTAGAAAGACAAAGGAACAATCTTACCTATAAGAAAACACACTTTTGATACAGACTCCTTAGCCTCAATGACGTTAAACCTTATCTAATCTCAAATCCTTCATGCAGCTCTGACATTTCTCTAGCACACATGTGGAAAGGTTGTAATAACACGTGACCATGATCAATGCTTATATAAGTGTCACAGGAATTTTGGTTCAACGATGTCCTCACACAAGGCGGTCTCATGAAATATTCAGAGTGCAATAAACTTGAAAATGCTACAACTTCTGGTGAACAAATTTCTTACTTCAAAGCTTTCAAGTTATACAAAAAACCTCCAAAACAAATCTTTATTCAGTAAAGTCCATAGAATAATAGGAAGGAAAACATAATTTTAAAAATTAAATTTTAACAATGAAATATAAAGATGATAATTTAAGTTGCTATCATTTGATATGTGCAGTGTGTATTATTGCTGTGTAAATTAAAAGTTTAAAACATGTAAGAAAATTTTCGTTTCAAAAAAATCTTAAATTAATTGACAAGAATCTAGAAATTCAAGATGATTGAAAAGTTATAGAATTCTTTTAAAACTAATGGAGAAATTTTCTAACCCCACCCCCAAATACATCAGCTCAAATTTACAATTTAAACAATAGAAGCACCTATTTATTAGTTGTAAAATTTTAAGTTATCCAATAATATTTTTTTCTTCATACTATCCCTGACCCATAAAGACAATTCCTTGAGCCCCTGCATAAGATCCCACCCTTAAGAGGCAACCATTATCTCGCTCAAATTTACTATAAGAGTACATTAAATTTTACTTAACCTCGCACATCACATTAAAATCCCAAACTTGTCTATGAAATACCTTGACAGAAATTGTGCCGGCCAACGCATCCAAATCTTCCAAAAGTTTTCCGATCCTCACTCCTCGCCAGGGATCCCTATATTGCTCGCGCAATATATAATCGTTGGAGAAGTTGTAATGTATGCTAGTGCGGCTCTGCGCGGGTGTTTTCGACAGCAATTGGCTTTGAGGAGGTGCGTCAACGGAGGGGTCTACCAGCCTTTCGAAAATACTGGACCTAGCAAGCCACAGGGCATTCGTGACGGGCGAATGGTACGTCCCCGGCCACAGGCTAAGCGGTTTGCGCAGCGACGACCCTGCATCTATGGGCGAATCCTCGAACGGCGATGTAATTGTTGAAACTACAGGGATTGCCTTGTCGGAATCGGAAGAAAAAGAAGCCATTTGTTTTGGCAGTAACGACAAAATAGAAATGTTGCAATATGGAAAGGGGTTTAATAGCAGAACTGGTGCAAATGAGGAGCGAAGGCTGCCTGAAATGCGGCAGAGAGATCCCGGGCACACTAGATGCATGCTTTATTGCTGTTAAGTGGAATTTGCGTGTACAGTTCGAATCCCGAAAAGTTCAGAAATTTCAGTCATGAGGAGGAAAGTATATTCTCCTCATTTATTTTGCGTGGTGTGCCGCGCTTTGCTTTCAGGAGAATGCCTTTTGAGCTGAAAAGTACGAACTCCAATCGTTCTCCGGGAAATCGACAAGTTGACCGTTATAGCCGACGCATTAGGAATTGCTATAAATTAGTTATAAGTAATTTTCTTGTTTAGACAGTTAACCCAAAATATTACTACTATTTTATTTTTATTTTTTATTAGAATTATGGAAATCTATGTTGGGAGCGATTCGAAAGACCTTTTTAATGGTTTTATAACATAATTTAGAAAGCAGCAATTTATTTTCTTGTTTTTGTGAATTTTGACTTTCCTTATACTTTTGGCCCCGTCATTTTTTCGTAAGAAGATTTTTTTTTTAGGTATTATATTGATGGGTTTCTTACTTTCTTTAATTCCCTTGACTCTTGTTCTCATTTTTCACATTTTCGACTTCTTTTTTATCTAGTACATTTCTTTTTCTATTATCTATTGTTTAACAATTCTTGTTTATTTTTATGTTCAAGGCAATGTATTGTCTGATGATCTTAAATTTTGAACATCTTTTTAAAGATGGTATATTGTTTTTGAAATAAAAAGCGACGAAAAACAAGGGGGTCGGCCTTAATAACCAAAATGCTAGTAACCAGCACATCACCAGCAAAGACCAACAAAAAATACTACTAAATTAAAAACAAACTAAAGTTCAACTTAACGACAATAATACTATGCAAGTGAGTAACCAGCGTACTACTATGAATAGAAGCAACTAAACTATAGTAGAAGTCTATAATGTTTGCTATACTACTTAAGTTCATCATAAAAACTTTTGGCACAACCAGGCCAACCCAAGTCTGAGCAACAGCTGGATGCTAGCAAATCAAGTAACAGCAAATTAACATAAAACAACTTGGATCCAAGGATCCCTTAAAACTACAAAACTTAATTTTCAATTTTTTCCTTTCCCTTCCCTGTTAGAAGAACTCGAGCCCAGTCATCAGCAAGGAATTTATAAAAGAGCTTATGATCCTCCATGTCCATTCCAATTTCTTCTTTCTCTTGTGCCAGCAGTTGGAGGGTGGTGGCAGCAGCGTGAGTGACCTTTAGAGCAAATTTAGAGAAGGTGATGAACCCTTCTTCTAAAATTTTAACCCTTTTGTCCAATTTGGCATACACCTCCAATTGCTCCTCGGTCTCCTCCTTATTTTATGTTCCTACCTTTTTAACTTCCTCTTTAGCTTTTTCCACTTGGTTGTCATCTTGCAAAACCCTTGGGTTAGTAAAAACCTTAGGATTTTTTTTTATCGGAGAGGAAATGGTAATGGGGGAGGTGTCCACTTTACTACTATCTTCACAGAAAGTAATGGGTTGCAGGGTGAAGCTGGGCGAAACATGGGTAGTCTCTGTTGTAACAGCATTTCTAGTCGACACCTGAGTATTATCAGTTAGACATCTAGGCATTATCAATAGAATTGTCCACAAAGTTAACACTTTTTTCTACCTCCTCCTCCCTCTCCTCTTCATTATTTTTTGAGCTCTCCTCTTCCACCTCCTCAACCCTAAATATGTTAGATTTTTGCTTGCACCTTGCCTGGGATTGGGCAAGTCTTCCTAATCTTCTCCTACCCTTTCCACCTGCCTCCTCCTTTGAGTCCTCCTCTTCCACCTCCACTGGTTTTTCCACTTTAATCTTTTTACTACCATTTTGTTCCACAACCACATCAGGTTTCTTCTTTTTCTTAGTTTCACGACTAGGGGAGGGTCGTTGGGTATGAACTCTTGTACCAGTACTGGTACTCGGGGGTGAATTCTACTGGTGGCGCTAGTTATCAACCACCACCACCCTAGGGGGGAAAAGGACAAGATGGAATTGGTACAGGCAAAAGATCAAGCCTTGGTGGATAATGGTGAAGTTATGCCCCTTATTCCTCTTCTCCCTAACATCACTGACCATATCCTCTAGAGAATGTAGCAAAAAAAATGGGATAGAAATAAAACCCATGGATAGAAATAAAACCCATATTTCTAACATGTTTCAATAAGGGAAAATGGTATATTGTTATTAGATGTAATTTTGTCTTTTTTTTGTCTTGATAAGTAATGGAAATATTCCACAACAAGTTAAGTTGTGATATTGCTATCAAGATTTAATTATATAGTTTTTGAGTCAAACTCAGTGACCCATATTTCATAATATTAGTTCCCAAGAATTTATTTCACATGAGGTGATGTTCATAGAGGTGAAGTGTTGGGACTTCCTCAGAGGTCTCCCACACCAGTACTACTTCATCTCAACTACACTTACCTATGTTGTTTCCTCCAAGGTTAAGCCTACATTGCTTGCAACCCCATTTGCAAAGCCTTTAGCAAGTGGTGTGCCTTATGAACCATTCATTAGAAAGCCCCTTAAGCTTATCAATTGATTAGATGCAATGAGTGTTTAATGTTCACCTTCTTCTCCTACTTTGGTTATGTTAGTTGTATATTTGAAATTTCCTAATATTCACTTTGACGATATAGCAAATGAAAACACTCTAGTTGTCCTTTCCCTTAATATATATACAAAAACCTCTTTATTGTTGACTATTGTACTTCATGTAGCTCTGATCTGACATCAAAATTCGCATCAAGGATCTCTCATACAAGTTTGTGTGTCATATACATAGTTCACATATCCATCATATACTTTGTATTTGCATCACATCACATGTATCACATCCTTGTTACTTTGCATAAATGATTCTTTACTTATACTATTTTCTTTCACAAAAACTCTTGTGTAGTTGGCTAGATGCATTTACACGTTATTCTAACTTAAGATAAACATCTAGGATGTTGTCCTTACATAATTTAAGTAATTATTTTGTAACTGAAATAATTCCTTAACACTGTATTCCTCTGTTTATGTTGTACTGTGTTCTGTTGTGCATACTACCTTTAGGGTAAGTGTAAGAAATTGGCTCTCAATTTCGCGGAAGTCCATTTTGTAGAATGAGACATCTTTAGAAATGAGTGCTTGATTTTTAAGAATTGGGTACCCATTATGGTTTGGGGCCCGATCCATATTCAAAAATTGAGCACCTGATTTGTTTAAAATCGGGTGCTTGATTTATAAAAACGTAAAACCCATTTTTTGTGGGGTTTTTTTTATCATCTTCACTATTGATCACTATTTGGAGACGGGAGCTCGATTTGTGCTTGGAAATGGGAGCCCGATTTGAACTTTCTATTGACCCTCCTGCTAATTTTTCACTCTTCCAAGTATTTTAATTGGTTTTATATTATTTTATTTCATTTTTTTTATTTTTTGCTTTACAATTTCATCAATTTATTATTTTTTGTTCACGATTAATAGTTTTATATATGTAAAATTCTAGATTTGCATTATAAATTATTGTTTTATATGGATTATTATTGAAATTATATTTAGATCATGTTTTCTCTCCTCCCTTTTTTGATAGTTAGATGTTCATTTACATTTTTATTTTGTAGATGTTCATTTAAAATTTAGTATTTTAGATGTTTGGATGTATTTAATTAAATGACACATAATTAAAGTTAAAGTGATGGATGATTCTAGATGCATTAGATGTTGATGTTTTAGATTTATTTCAACTAAATAGTAATTGTAAATTATTTTGTTGTACATATTAAATATTAACCAAAGTTTATGTTTAGGATGTGTATAAACTCTATACTTGAACCTACACTTTACACTTAAATACATGTTTATAAAATATTTTTCTAACTCTAATATATTAACTAATTACCCTATTTGTATCCCTAATTCAACTATGATCTAAATCTTAGGTATATATTAGACCTTGAATTTAATAATCAAACTCTAACCATAATCTTGAACCATAACTATAATTCACTTTTTGACCTTAACTATAACTAGTTCATATTTCACTCTACTTGAACCATAAACATGTTCTATCCTTAAGTCTAGTTGTAATAACCCCAACCAATTATAACTTCATCAAATACCAAATTCTTTTACAATTCCATTGTTTGATATTCCGTCGAACACTTTGCAAGCAGATACCTGACTGGCTCTCAAATAATTTGTGGTGAAGAATTGATTTCTTTTTTCTGTTCTTAAGGTTTTGCAATTTTGATACAACAATATAGCTGCAAACTAGAAGATTTTGCAATAATAATTTCAACTCAAATATTTGGATATTACATTGGGAATATACATCTGAAAAATTCAAGATTTCAATTTCAACTTAGATACTGAGTATTTTCACAAAATACCAACAACCTAGTTGAAAAAATATCCACTATTATCTAAATAAATAATACCCAGAAAAATTAGAAGTTACATTTCATGAACTTACACGTAACACATTCCTTGAAACCCTTTGAAATGAAGTCTAGGAGCAGCAAAAGAATTCTCCAACAAACAAATGCAATTGTAGATATGTAAAACATTGCTCCCAAAGTGCATATAGAAAATAACGCCTAGAAACAAATATAAATGGGTGCTCAACTAACTCTAAATTAACCAGCACCCAACTGCTTCTCAACAACAATAATAACAATATAAAAAGATGCCAAATTCCAAATTCCCAACACCACAATATCTCCCAACCACAGTGTATACATCAATGGATATAAAGAACAACTCTTAGAAAACTAATTCACAATACCTCAGCTGTGAATTACAATGAACTTCTCTAGAACAAACCCTTATACTTCAACAAGTGCACAGAAAAATCAAACTTCAAAAATGTCACAAAGACAACAATGCAAAATAAGATAATCAAATAATTGAATCATTTTCTCATCAAATAACATCATATTTATAATTTCCAAATGGCACCAGTTTCCCAAAAGAACTCCACCTAAGAAGCTTCCTTTACACAACATTAAAATATAATAAAGTATCATTAGTATGATTTGTTAATTGCTTTTGGCTCCAAAAATATCATTTTCCACCATAACTTAATATTTTGACATGCAAAGCCACTGTTTCTTGTTCCCATGGTTTAAAAAATTTCATCCTGGTTCCAACAAGCTATGATACTGAGGTGACCAACCATCAACACGAACAAAAATATCAACCTCAGTATATTTAGATGAATAATAATAATAATAATTCACTCGTTTGGCGAAAATAATTAAAGAAGCATTAGAATTAAAATTTGACAATACTAAATTGATCCTGATGATGAATGATGATGAATGAACCTGATGGGGTGACTTACTATAAAGAGACGCTCCCTCCAAGATTCTTGGAGCTCAAACCAGAAGTCTGAAATAAAAACTAAGAGCATCACCCAACTCCTCTAACTCAACTAAGCTCATTTAAACCAATAGATTGACTTACTATAAATATTAAGTCCCTCAAACAAATCCAAAACACACCATAGGATGTTGGAAAGCCTATAACCACACAATTGAGACCCTCAAATCCCATCGTCATCTCATGAGAGTTGCAATGGTGAACTGACCTAGTCAACTGCAAGAACCTACTAAAAATGGGGACATTACACCAGTAAAAAGTATGTTTCAACCATAAGAGCAATTGAACTATATAACTCTATCCTAATTTGAATGTTAACCATATAATCTAATCTTAATTGGAGCCATAGTAACACTTAATATGTAAATCCTAACTGAACCCTACCTAATGCATAATTTGAAACCCTTACTTCAATCCTAAAACTAACTCTGAACCTTAAATGCATAACTCTAGATAATAAGTTAAGTTCCAAACCTTATATTCCTTACCCTACCATATAGACACTAAATTATAAACCTAAATATAAAACCATGATGTTAGCCCATATCCATACCCTAACACTAAACCTAACCTAGTTTTATGGTCATACCCTAAAATGTGATTTCTAAAACTTAACCATGTAACCCTAATCCTCTAACCTTAACCCCTAAAATGCTTCTTTTATACCTCAACCTAAACCATAATATCCTACCTAACTCTTATCATAATTCAGATATATATTTAAGAACACGTCTAATCTTTAGCCTAATCTTGACCCTAATCTAAATATAATTTGAATCCTAATCCATACCCTAACCCTAGTCCTTTGTGTAATAATAATTTTAACTGTATTGCACAATCCTAAGTTAATGTTAGCCATAACCTTAATAATTTAATCCATTCTATAAATTTAATCTGTATCCTCATCTTTTTGATATGTTCAAGTAGTTAAAGATGTATTAAATGTAAATATATGGCTTTAAAGATGTATTTAGATTGATAATTTAGATTTATTTTAATTAATTACTAATTTTGTGACTTTTTATGTTGTATAAATATATGTAGATTATATTTGATGGACCCACACCGCCTCAGCCCCCTCCATCTCCATCTCCACCCCCACCTCCACCCCACCTCCATGACCACCTAGTCCTCCTCTATCACCTATCCCAGAAGAGTTGTGCGAGAGCATGAGGCATAACCTTCACAACCTCATGCAAGATATACAAACTATTAGGTGTGAGACCCATCCTCCTTCACTTACTTCACCTTGTAGATAGCATGCAAGGCATTGTAGAGTCTATAGAGCACTTAGACAATGACATAGAGAGCTTCAGAGCATGGAGGAAAAACATGTGTGCCTTCTATTCTAATGGTCTATCTTATAGAGAGGTCCATCAGTTGAGAATAACTAAAGGACATTTTAAAAGATATTTTGTAAACTTGAAGACAAGTGTTGAGACAAGTGAGAAGAAGCCTTGTATATCTATTAGATGGTGCACACATCCCCATACATCACAACACTTTTGGGAGTGGTGGTGGATGGTATTTGACCATCCACCACATGCTAATCATGAGGTGCCCATGTATTGTCTTAAGAAATTATGTGTAGAGTTTGAACTGGGTTTGAAACCCAATTATTTTGATATTAGATCATTTCAGGGGGTCAATGGAGGGATGCCTCAGGATAGGTCTAGGGCAAAGCTTAGTGATAATACGAGGAATTGTCAAAGTCCTGAGCCTCTTGTTCCTCTTCTTGCACCAGTTGTTCTAGTGAGTAGTGTCATCTGCTCTTACTTCATTGAGTGCCCTTTCTAATAATTTAGTAGACCAATGGATGTAGGTGATGAATATTCACCCCCTGGACATGTTTATATGAGGTCTAAAATATGACCATAGTCTCCTAATACAAATGTAACATTTGGGCCTTCGTTTACTATATCATCTTCAAACTGTGTATCACCAAGTGCTAATGATTTTTGTTGCCAATCTTCAACCCATTTTGTATTCTTGCATTCTTCCCATTCACCTGCAAGACAAAACTGACAAAAACAAGCAAGCTCCCTAGTCCATATAGTCCAAGTGTTAGAATCTGAACTCCTAAATGAATGTCATTTAGCTGACCCACTAGTTGTCTCATAATCATCTCTTGAAAGGATATTCTTCTCTTCAACTAGGTAGAAGAAACGTCTGATTATAGAGTTCTAACTTGATCCTATGTATAAATATTTGTTACACAATTCCACAATCTCATGTGCATTTTTGAATTTAGCTTTTTCCTCAAATTTTAATTACTCTCTGCAAAGGCCTCTCCTTACGCATGCACCAACACCATCATATTCTCCTTTACCATGTCTAGCCTCAAAAAAACTCCACATATGTTGGATATTGTTTTGCATGTGTCCTAGTCAACCAATCAAACATTCTAGAATTCTTGCATTGTCCTATACAATCGTTTGACCATATCCAGTGTTGTGTTATTTGAATCTGTCTCTCTTAAACTATCATAAAAGACCTTGAAACAATAATGGACAAACTCAGATGAATGAAGTTTATTATCACTCATATAGATGTTGGAATCTGATTGAAAAGATCATTGATGAATTAGTAAGATTATTTTTTATTAAGTAAAATAGGTTTTACAAGGATCCTGAAACCCAAAATTTTTTACAACATATCTAAAATAGAAATATTAAGAAAATTCCAACTACAATGCATCTACTTATCAAAAGCCAAACCCAAACGATAGGCCCGTGGACAGGATACAAAAAACTAGCAACACTAGAAAAAGAAAAACAAGCTAACTAATAAAAGATGAGACAATAAGGAAGCACTAACTATTAGTTATCCCTATCTAGAACCTGCAGGGTCTCTACAGCTCCATTGGTCTTCTGATTGTCTGCGTCCTCCTGGTCCTAGTTCTGAGCATCCGTTGGATCCCTGGTTTCTTCCTAATCATCCTCAGCCTACCCAATGTCCAAGCTAGCCTTCTCCATCTTTTCCCTGCCAAATCCAACACTCATAAGTGATTCACCCAGACTATTAATATTCTCATTCAGGGCGTTCACTGTGGCAATCACCTGATTAGCCAAGTTTTGATGGGAGAGCTCCATCCTTTAGACTCTTTGTTCAACCTTGGTGATTCTGTCCTCCTGGTGAACATTGTAAGATTGTTGAAGAAGTATGTTTCAATCATTGTTTTGTCACTAATGTCAAACCTGCTATTTGTTGGTAAGACAATTGCTTATAATATCCAAGCACTATCACTTAGTTGATTGATGAAGAAGATTTAATCAATAAGATGTAATAACAACACCTAGAGGAAAGGTTGAGTTATGATTTTGTAATGAAGTGCAAGGATTAGTTAAGACAATGGTAAAATAATGTATTGGCAATATACTTGAAGATACAAAGGTCGGCTACACTAAAGAACTTTAGAAGAACAATTTGTAACAAAGACTGTTAGCAAAGCTTGAAGAAAGTCTATAGTGGGTGTCAAGCAATGTTAGTTCATGCTGAGCAGATTGCCAATATGTGCCAAGTAAATGGAAAATCTAGTGTGTGTTGAGTAACTTGGTGTCAAGAAAAATGTAACAGGTGTCGAGCATCAGTAAAACATAGTTGATGCTGAGCGAAAATGTAATAGGTGTCGAGTAACACAGTATGTGTGAAGCATCAGAAAGTCAATAGTGCCAAGTTGTTGCATTGCTTGAAAAGTCAAAGATTTGCCAGATCTGAGCTGATGAGTTTGTTACCTTGAATTTTGTGAACCAGATGAAGATAAGGATGTTGAGCTGGTGGTACAGAATTCTAGGTTAACCATTTTTAGGTGAATACAGGTGGATTCCACATGATGTTTCTAGGAGAAACAAGATAAGGGGAAGATACATTGTATCTTATGTAATCTATTCAAACCCAAAATAAGAGCGGGAAGATTAGAGCGGGAAAAGTATTCTAAACTCCTACTTAAGGAATTACAGGTCAAGAAGCGGAAGAGGTTGGAGAGAGTGTGTGGTGTCAAGGTGAAGGCATTGAGAAAGAAGAACATAGTACAAAAACTACTTTGATAAGTGACCACAGGAGTGACTATATTGGCACAATGAGCAAGGAGACTCAAGGAGACAAAAGCTTGAAGAAGGAACAAGTTGTTAGAGCTGTAGAGACTAAAAGCCAAGTAGAGTTGTGAATTGAATAGAGATCTAAAATCTGCAAGTTATGTTCTAAGTTGAATCAGGTCAAAAAGCCCTTATTGTTACTCTCTAGCAATTGTATCAGTTAGGAAAAATCCTATGGACATAAGTTGGTCTAATAGTTATTGAGAAATCCTTTAACAGGGTGACATTCAAAGTGAATGTTCTAAAGTCCTTTAATCAAGCTCACTACTAACAGGGTGGTTAAAATCCCTTAACTGGGTCACACCTAACAATGTGTTTTGTAGCCTTTAACAGAGTAGGCCTTTCACAGGACATCACTTTAGAAGAGTGAGAAAAAAGGTAGCATGTTATTGGTGGTTTTTCCCAAATTGGGTTTCCACGTAAATCATTGTGTTATGTGTTAATCTTTCATGTTTTATTTTTGCATGTTGATTTATCAGTAACCTAAAAATTTAGATTGATGAGCTTGGATGCATGAATATTTAATGGGCTCACTAGGATAAGTAAATTTTTTTATTGGAGCTTGAGTAACTGATTCACCCCCCCCTCTCAATTACTCTAAAGAATTCTAATAATTGGTATCAAAGCCATTTGTTGATTTGGTTTAAAGGTACTAGAAGCAGAAAGATCAAGATGTCTAAGAGAGAAGTTCCCAAGCTTAATGAAGACAACTTCACTGCATGACAAAGTTTAATGAAGCTGCACCTTAGATCAATAGGTGACCATGCACAAACCTCAATCACAGTGGAACATGCTAATGCAACTGGTGTTCCTACTGCTAAAGATATGAAAAAGAAGGAGCACAATCAGGCAATATTGGAGATTGCCTCTGCTCTTAGCTACGCTGAATTTGATGACATCAAGGGATGTACAACCGCATTCAAGATGTGGGAAGCCCTAAAAAATATTTATGGAGGAGATAAGAATGTCAAAAGAGCAAAAGCAGAAAGCCTCATAGGAAAGTTTGATGATATGAGAATGGAGGAAGATGAGAACATTGCTCAATATGCTTCCAGAATAAAGGAAGTAGTAAATGCAATAAGAATTTATGTTGGTCATCTAGATGATGAAATTGTTCTTAGCAAAGTTTTAAGAACCTTGCTCCCTATCTATGCTATCAAAGTATCAACCATCCAAGAATTGAGATGCGTACTAGGAAACAAACTATATCTTGAAGGTATAGTGGGAAGACTTACTGCATTTGAGTTATCCAACTTTGACAACTACAGGCCAGAGAGTCTTGAATTTTCTTTCAAGGCTAAGTTGTTCCTCAAAGATTCTGATGAAAAGAAGCAAAGGAAGAAGAGAAGGATAAAGTATGTATCTAGTGATAGTGACACTGAAGAAGAAGATGTTGAACAGTTGGAAGCATTGCTAGCAAGGAGATTTCATAGAGGAAAAGGTAAATTCAAAGGTAAGCTTCCCATTATTTGTTTCAATTGCAATGAAGTAGGACATATTGCTGCTAGGTGTCCAAAGAAAATAAACTTCAAAGGAAATGACAAATATAAAGGCAAAAGGAGTGAAGATAGGAGAGAATACAAAGACAAAGGCAAAAAGTGCTACCTTGTAGAAGGTGGTGACTTAGATGAAAATGATGACGAGGTAGTCTATGTTGCTATGAAGGATGAGTTAGATGAAGATGAAGCAACTACACTCGTAACTTGTGTGAACAAGAATGACAAATGGATCATTGATAGTGGTTGCTTACACCACATGACAGGAGACAAAGGTAAGTTCATTGCATTAACTCATTATGATGGAAACAATGTTAGATTTGGTAATGATACTTTATGTTTAATAAAAGGCAAAGGTTCCATTAAGCTCATAGAAAATATCACATGTGATGATGCATATTATGTTGAAGGATTGAATTACAATCTACTGAGTGTGTCACAACTGAGTAATATAGGTTACAAAGTTGAATTTGGAAACAAAACTGCCAAGATTTTTGACACAAATGGAAATCTGATAGGAAAAGGAGACCAAACTAGGAGCAATCTGTTTTATCTAGACATTGATGATGCCACTTATCTTATTGTTAAAACTGATGATGTGTGGTTATGGCATAAAAGGCTCTATCATGTCAACTTTGATAACTTGATTAGCATCAACAATATGAAGAAAGTAAGAGGTTTTCCTAAACTGAAGAAGCCTGACAAAATAATGTGCAAACAATGTCAGTAAGGCAAAATGACCAAGTCTAGTTTCAAAAGAAAAACCTATACTTCAAAAGATGTTTTAGAGATTGTTCATTCTGACTTGTGTGGACAATTGAAGTACAAAGTTACAAGGGAGACATATACATAATGTTGCTTGTAGATGATTACTCTAGGATGATGACTGCCATGTTCTTAAAGAAAAAATATGATGCCTTTCAAATGTTTAAATGGTATTTGGCAAGGGTTGAAAAAGAGACTGGTAAGAATCTAAAATGCTTGAGATCAGATAGAGGAGGAGAGTTCACATCAAGAGAATTTGAGATGTTCTATGATGAAAAAGGAATCAAGAGACAAACATCAACACCAAGGACTCCCCCACATAATGGAATTGTAGAAAGAAGGAATAGATCAGTAACAGAGTGTGCTAGAACATTGATGATGGAGAAGAATGTTTTGCTAAAGTACTGGAGAGAAGCAGTAAGCACAACTGTCTACACCCTGAACCAAGTACAAATCAAGAAAGGTACAAATTCACTCACCCAATGTAAAACATTTCAAAGTGTTTGGTTGTAAATGATATATTCTTAGAGATTCTAGAAATGGCAAGTTTGATGCAAAGAGTGATGAAGGTATATTCTTTGGATACTCCACTAGAAGTAAAGCATATAAGTGTTTAAATACTAACACTAACAAAATTGTGGAGAGTGCAAATGTAAACTTTGATGAACATACAAAAGTTCAAGATGATAAATCCATCAAGAAACCAGAAGAGTACATATCTTTTGTATACTTCTATGAAGGAATGCTTGTTGAAGAAGAAGTTGCCAATCCAATAGTCAACCGGCAACAAGTTTCAGTATCTGCTAAGTCACAACCAGTGAATGTCGAGTTACATTCAGAAGTCGAGTTGTAGAATGAAGAAAATGCACATTATGATTCTAACATCAGTACACATGAAAGAGATGTTGAGCTACCTGAAAGATATGTGCATAGTGACTCTGAAGCTAAAAGACCAAACATGGAAACAAGGACAAAACCAAGGCTATCCAAGTATGTGAGAAAACATCACCCTACTGAACAAATCATTAGTGACAAGGAAGCTAGACCAATGATAAGGAACAAACTAAGAAATGAATCATGTCTGATAAGTGAGATTAAACCCAAGATAGTAAAAGATGCACTACAAGATGATGGTTGGTGCAAAGCTATGGAAGAGAAGATTGAACAGATAGAGAAGAACAAAACTTGCAGTTTAGTTCCAAGACCAGCTGATAAGAATGTGATTGGTACCAAGTGGGAATTTAGGAACATGCTAGATGAGAATGGTGAGATCACAAGAAATAAGGCCAGACTAGTTCCTAAAGGTTATGCTAAAGAAGAAGGACTAGAATAAGGGGAAACATTTGCCCTTGTTGCAAGGATAGAAGGAGTAAGAACTTTACTTGCATATTAAAGTCTACCTTTTTAAATGGTATACTAGAAGAGGAAGTCTACATAGAACAACCAAAGGGATTTGTTGATGACAACAACAAGGATATGGTATGCAAACTGCATAAATCACTCTATGGTTTGAAACAAGCGCCTAGAGCTTGTTATGAGAGACTTCACAAATATCTTGTAAAGATTGGATTTGAGAGAAAAAATGACAACAACAACCTATATATCAAGACTGAAAAAGGTAAGGATATTTTAATATCTGAAATCTTTGTTGATGATATGATATTTGGAGGAAAGGATGCCCTATGCAAAGATTTTGATGATCAGATGAAACATGAGTTTGAGATGTCAATGTTTGGGGAAATCAAATTCTTTGTTGGATTGCAAGTTTATCAACTAAAATATGGCATATTTGTGACCCAATCAAAATATATCAAGGAGATACTCAAAACATTTGGTTTAGAAGATTCAAAACCAGTCAGTACCAATGATAACAAGACATAAGTTATCCAAAAATGATGAATCAATTGAAGTGAATCAGACAATATACAGATCAATGATTGGAAAGTTTTAGTATGTTGTACATAGTAGACCAGACATTGCATTATCTGTTGGAATAGTGGCAAGATTTTTTGCAAACCCAAAAGAAAATCATCTTATGGCAGTAAAGAGAATAATGAGGTACCTAAAAGGAATAGATGACTTTTGCTTATACTATAAGAGGACTGAAAAGTTTGAGTTGAAAGCCTACACTGATGTAGATTGGGGAGGTAATGTAGATGATAGAAAAAGCACCAATCGAGGAGCACTCTTTTTAGGTAGAAGATTAGTCACTTGGACTAGCAAAGCAAAGTTGTACCTCATAATCCATAGCTGAAGCTGAGTATGTTTCTGCTACCATAAATTGTACAAACATTGTTTGGATCAAGCATCTACTCAAACGTATGAAGGAAGAGATAATTGAACTAGTGATACTTTATTGTGACAATACCAATGCCATCAACATATCAAAGAATCCTGTGATGCATGCCAAAACAAAGCATATTGCAATCAAGAATCATTATGTAAGAGAATTAGTGGAAGAAAAAGAGGCGAAGATGGAATATGTGAGTTCAAAGAAAAAAATTGCTGACATCTTCACAAAGCCATTACCTAAGGATGCATATGAAAATCTTAGAGGTAAGCTAGGGTAATACCCCTATTAAAGGTTGTTTGAGCAACAACAGAAATCATCCTACATCAAATAGGCCGATTGCTGAATGAGAAAAATTGATGTAGAGGATCATACTTTAGGTTTTGCCTAAAGTACTTAAAGTACTGAAAGTCCAAATTACTCACAACCATGGTGACAAAGGGAGAAACCAGAAACTGCAAAGTCTACATCTGCATAAATGAAGATGCTAAGTTGTTATGTCTCTGGCATTATTGTTAGAGAGGGAGAAATAGCAAAACTGGTCAAAATGGATGAAACAAAAACTGATAAGGGTAAAAATGATCAAGTTTGAAGATGCAAAAGAAAAGAGGGAGAAATAGCCAAAGAAGAGAGAGCTACAACAAAAAGATAGAGAAAGGGATACATTAGCTAAGAAGGAGAAGCAAAAAGATTAATCAAGATAACAAATCTAAGAGGAATCAGATCAGAGGAAACATTGTATCAGGAAAGAGGGAGATATGAAAGCCAATAAATGACAACAAATTTCTTTTTGGCATTTTCTTACTATTTTAACTTAGTTATGTTTTTCATTTAAGTAACTTGGTTGATCAGTTTGGTTTGCCATCAATGCCAAAAAGGGATATTGTTGGAATCTGATTGAAAAGATCATTGATGAATTAGTAAGATTGTTGAAGAAGAATGTTTCAATCATTGGTTTGTCACTAATGTCAAACCTGCTATTTGTTGGTAAGACAATTGCTTATAAGATCCAAGCACTATCACTTAGTTGATTGATGAAGAAGATTTAATCAATAAGATGTAACACCATCACCTAGAGGAAAGGTTGAGTTATGATTTTGTAATGAAGTGCAAGGATTAGTTAAGACAATGGTAAAACAATGTATTGGTAATATACTTGAAGATACAAGGGTCGGCTACACTAAAGAACTTTAGAAGCACAAGTTGTAACAAAGATTGTTTGCAAAGCCTGAACAAAGTCTATAGTGGGTGCTGAGCAAAGTTAGTTCATACTGAGCAGATTGCTAGTATGTGTCGAGTAAATGGAAAATCTAGTGTGTACCGAGTAACTTAATTGGTGCTGAGAAAAATGTAACCGGTGCTAAGCATCAGTAAAATATAGTTGATGTTGAGCGAAAATGTAATAGGTACTGAGTAACATAGTATGTGCGGAGCATCAGAAAGTCAATAGTGTCGAGCTATTGCATTACTTGAAAAGTCAAAGATTTGCCAGATTTGAGCTAATGAGTTTGTTACCTTGAATTTTGTGAACTAAATGGAAGATAAGGATGTTGAGTTAGTGGTACAAAATTCTAGGTTAACCATTTTTAGGCGAATATAGGTGGATTTCACATGATGTTTCTAAAAGAAACAAGATAAGTGGAAGATACATCATATCTTACCTAATCCATTCAAACCCAAAATAAGAGCGAGAAGATTAGAGTAGGAAAAATATTCTAAACTCCTACTTAAGGAATTATAGGTTAAGAAGAAGAAGAGGTTGGAGAGAGTGTGTGGTGTCAAGGTGAAGGCATTAAGAAGGAAGAACAGAGTACAGAGACTCTACTTTGATAAATGACCACAGGAGTGATTGTATTGGCACAATGAGAAAGGAGACTCAAGGAGACAGATGCTTGAAGAAGGAACAAGTTGTGAGAGCTGCAAAGACTAAAAGCCAAGCAGAGTTGTGAACTGAATAGAGATATGAAATCTGCAAGTTATGTTGCAAGTTGAATCAGGTCAAAAAGCCCTTATTGTTCCTCTCTAGCAATTATATCAGTTAGGGAAAACCCTATGGACTTAGGTTGGTCTAATAGCTATTGAGTAATCCTTTAACAAGGTGACATTCCAAGTAAATGTTCTAAAGTCCTTTAACCAGGCTCACTGCTAACAGGGTGGTTCAAATCTCTTAACTGGCTCACACCTAACTGTGTGTTTTGTAGCCTTTAACAAGGCAACCCTTTCATAGGGCATCACTTCAGAAGAGTGAGAAATAAGGTAGCATGTTACTGGTGATTTTTCCCAAATTGGGTTTCCACGTAAATCATTATGTTATGTGTTAATCTTTCATGTTTTATGGTTGCATGTTGATTTATTAGTAACCTAAAAATTTAGATTGATGAGCTTGGATACATGAATATTTAATGGGCTCATTAGGATAAGTGAAAAGTTTTATTGGACCTTGAATAACTGATTCACTCCCCCCCCCCCCCCCCCCTCTCAGTTACTCTAAAGAATTCTAACAATAGAAATGGTACTCTCAATATTTTTCGATCCTCCTCTATACTATCAGGTGCATGCCTATTAACTATATGAACAAAAATTGCTACTTGCATTGAATTGTAATATTGTGCTCATACCTCATCTTGGGGTGCAAGTGTGTAGTTCTTTGTGAAGTCAACAACTGAAAGTATAACACCAATTAGAAATGTATTCTTATATATGTGAAATTGTCCATCAAGCCATATAACATATTGAGAGTGTTTAACATATTTTGGTAAGATCACACTCTTAAAGTCATCCATAAATACATGACAACTAACTCTATCTGTAACTAAATCACACCTTCTTCCAATCTTCCCATTCTTCAATGGATATTCAATAGTTTTCAATCTTTTAACATCAACTAACTATTGTCCAAATGTAGTCAAATAATTTTCATGCAAATATTCATCTAAGAAAGAAATATTGCCACACATATCACATGTACCAGAAAGACATACAGTGAAAAGAAAATATTGGTCATTAGGTGGCTTACAAAACAAACTTGCTATAAAATTCTTTATAGTTTGAGGTGGTATTTTTATACCACATTCTTTCAACATTTCTATACTATGCATGGTACTTTGTATAGATTGAAATACATCATAATGGTAACGAAATTGAACATGAGTTTTACAACAACATGCGATTCTTTCCTTGTTAATCCTTGCATACCATGGTTTACACTTTTCAAAAGATCTTTGACTAATGGTAATAGTTAATACCTTATCATCTAAATTTTTTCTAAACAATTCAATTTGAGTAATTTCCAAAAGGTGTTTAGGATGTGGATCACGTATTTTTGAGCCAACTCTCAATTTGAGAACATCTCCTAAATTAGGTGATACTCTTTTATTATCATGCCAAAAAATTTCAACCAAACTTTTGACTTCATTAGTAAGTTTCATATCAGATCTCGAGAGTCTACCTGTAGAAGTCCACAAACTATTTGTTGGATCACATTCAAAGTTAACCCTTCTCTTTGCAGCTCTTTCTAAATTTTTACAACTCACATTAAGTTATCCACTTATGTTACTAATCAATATTTTGTCAATAGTTTATTTGTTAACTAAAGTTGTTGTTATTGCTTGTCATGTTGCATTATTATCTTTAGACCAACTTGTCTTTCTGATAACATTAAAGACACTAGCAAGTGTGGATATAACTTGTTTTGAAGACTCATTTTTATTCTTGGGTTTTGCATACATTCCTAACCTTTTCATTACTATTTGCATTTTAGACATTTAATTAGTTGCAACATCAAGTGGCATTGAAACTCAAATTTTTTATTATTGGTTTTTATATATATAATCTATTAGCAGGTGTCCTAATCTGTCTCCATGAAACCAATCCATGAAGATTATCTAGCACACCATTAGAAAAATGATAATTATGTTCACGCACTTTAGTATCATTCAAACATTTTTGTTCAGTACTTGGTGTTTCCATGTCTACGTGTTCATATAATTGTTATTTTCAATTGGAATTTCATTTTCAATGTTATTTGGAATTTGAATCTCATTTTCATTTTTTCTTGGTATTTCTTTTGGGGTTTGCATTTTCATTGGAGTTTGTTATGCATGATCATTTGAAAATCTATTCTCATGAAGAAAACCTAAATCATTTAAACCGTAACCTGCTTCTACAAAATCACCAATTTCATCATGAGAAAAAACTCGAGGGTTTGGAGACACACCTTTATTGAATGTTTGATTAGAATGTGCACCTGAATCTTCTTGTATTGGGTTCTCTTCTTCGGCCTCTTCATCTATCGTGGTATCCTTAATGTCTTTCTCTTCTGAAACAATATTTGAAATTGAAGACCCAACATTGCTCGACTCTCTAATTCTTTGTCTTCTCTCTTGTTGGCATTGTGCTTCCTTCTCTTTGTTTGTTGCAATCTCCTCATTTTTCAGAACTTTTATTTTCTTCTTTCTTTGTTGTTTTGATCCCATGTTTGCACCAATATCAATGTCTTGCAAATTGTAGAAGATGACAAGAAAACATAATAATTATTACATAAATTCGGTGTTGTAGTCAAAACTATCAATCAATCATTGTAATGATTGTTAAATGCTTTGTGGATAATCTTTTGGGGCCCAACAGGTACTTAACAATCGGGTGCCCAATTTTTAAATAATTGGGTACCCAATTCTAAATCAGACACCCCATTTTTAAATAATTGGGTACCCAATTTTTAGAATTGGGTACTCGATTATTTATTAAAAGGTGTTTGATTTGTACAATGGCTAAATTAGAATCGAACACCCAATTTTTGAATTGAGAATTGGGTGCCCAATTCCAAAGCCATGAATGAAAATTTCACTTTAGCATCAAGATTTTCCTTGGGGAAAGGCATGGTATAGGCTTGGTGAGACCAAGCCTATGCCTTTATATATCAAATTTAAACTAAGGCAATTATTTGACAATTTCAAGGATTGTCACAATTTTTATATGGTCTTCCTAATTGAATTCATTGACAAAATTTTCATTATTATTAATCAAAATTGTCTCTTAAACATAAAATAATAAAATTCACTAAAACTTGAATAAATTTTTAAATTTTTCATATTTCTTAAATTAATTTACATGTCATCAATCTACACACAACTCTTCTGAAGTTTTAAAATTAAATTGAAAAAAGTTAAATTTTGATTAAATTATGGTGTCCATACACAAGAGGTTTTAGAAATTAGCTTAATTGTCAATTAAAATTAATAAAAAATAACAATCATTAAATAATTAAGGAAAATTATACTCATCAATCTTTGGTTTGTTAGCTAACTTTTTAAAAAAGGATTCACAAAAAATTATGATGTTCGTACATGAGTGTGGTATGGTCCTGAAACATGCATTTTGAAAAAATGTTTTTAAAAATCCATACCAAAAAAAAATCTATCATATGGGTATACAAATAAATTACATATTCAAAAAGGAGATTATGGGCACTAAAAATTTTATTTCTAATTTTTTCATATATTTAATATCTAAATGCCTCAATTTTTGGCATCAATTGATAATATATTTCAAAAATAGGAAAAACACTTCCACTTTATAGCCAAAAGTGAGACCCAACTTCTTGCACTGACCCTTTACTAGTGTTTTACTTATAAATTCGTTCGTAATGTCTATACTGATCTATGCACTTAGGTAGATCATCATGACACTCTATCCTACCTATCCTTAACTGCACATGTGCCAAATATTTTTGTAGCCTCAATACCAAAAACTATCTCTAGACTGCTAGTGAAACTATCTAACACTTAGATAATTTTTTGTCTCTGACTATAGAATCTTCAACAATATATTCTACCATCTCATCCTAAAATATATATTTCCATAAATGGCAATCTTAACTCATCTTACCTAGCCATATTTCCAACAATCTCCCCATTTGGCATTGGTGGCAACGTATGGGAAAATTGACTAAGCCCCAAAAATGTTATACAAAAAGAACTTTTCAAAATTGACCTTCAAAACTTTACAAAATTTCAAAATACAAAAATATGTGGATTATTACATTTATAGCCATCTTTCCTTATATCTCCTAATACAATATAATACTAAGTAACATTTTCCCCACTTAGTATATAACTATTTGCTTTCAATACATATTGTTACTTTATACTTTATAATTTTCCTTGTATACTTATCCCCCTTTGACATCAATGACAAAGGTGTTAGAACTTATTTACATATCAAAGTTGTGTTTCATTACATCTTCTTAGGCTATCAAGCAAGAAATACAATCACCAAAACTGACTACAAGACTCTTCATGTTCTTCTCCCATGAGTCTTTTACTGCTTCTAAATGCTGAGAAGGGTACACAATCCGTAAGATTGTATCGCCACCGCATTCAAATCCGAGTAAACAAAATTGTCAAAGGATGTCTTGACTGAAAGACATTCCTCTAACTGACATCAATTGTGCTTAATTTCACAGATAGGTGTTCTCTCAAAAGTGAGAACCTCTTTGTTATCCTTGACTTCTTGTCTTCTAGTAGACTTATCTCATCATAAGTCTTGCTAACTTGCACTTCAATATGCACACTAGGTTGACTTAATTGATTTTCCAAATGCTTCCACCTTTATGCACTTTCCTTTAAGCTCACTATCAATATCTTTTGTAAAGCTAAAGATATCACATACTTTGCATATAGAGATTTCCCTTCAAGATTGCACTTCCTTAATGTCTTGATGCATGTATCAAGAGTCATAAGTCATTTATGATGTTCTGATAGATGGTGTCAACCATTTGTGCATCATGCTTGGCTTGAACTTGTGTTGCTGTAACCTATGAAAAACTTGTGAATTCAGCATCAAATATTTGAATCATAGCTTTGTCTCTATCCTCAAGGTGTGGATCAAGTGACTTCATAGTCATGACTCCCTGCAATTTGTCAGTTACCTCCATAAGAGTTTTCTGCAAACTCTTGACCTATTTATTCTTGCTGATAATTTTGTTGAGGGATGATATCAACTTTGTTTTATCATCATCATCTGTACTAGTAAGTGTAATTGAGGTAAGAGATGTGTTGGGTGCACTTGCCTTCTCATCCTCCTCTGCTTTCTTCTTCTTTTGTTCTTCCTCTCTTTTCTTTTCCTCATCCTCTTTCTTCTTCTCATCTTCCTTTCTTTTGATTTGTTTGTCCTTTTTCATCTTCTCCTCTTCCTCTTTCTTTTTCTTTTCTTTTGCTTCTTTCTTCTTTTTGTCTTATTCTTCTTCTTTTCTCTTTTTTTCTTCTTCTTCCTTCTTTCTCTTCTCTTCCTCTTCTTTCCTCTTCTTGTCCTCTTCTTTCTTCTTTTTCTTTTCTTCATCCTTCTTCTTTCTCTCTTCTTCTTCTTTCTGTTTCTTTTCATTTTTTGTTCTTTGCTTTTTCTTATTCTCTTCTTCTTTTTTCTCATCTTCTTTTATGTTCTTCTCTTTAGCTTCATTCTTTCTCTTCTCTTCCTCCTCTAAGCTGGAGTAATCAATGATATTGCCAACAATGTTTGGCCCAAGATCCTTGAAAGGATCTTCTGCAATGTTTAATGTCACATTTGTGGTACCAACTTGTATAGTGTTAGTTCCAATGGAGATCTATGAAGATAGATTTTTCATCTAAGTGTCATTGGCTTCCACTACTATTGTTGTTGGAGTAATCTTCTCAATAGACATAGGGATTTCTCCCCCTAATTTTGCGCTTAGTTCTTTTAGTTTAGGTACAAAAGTCATGTATTTAACAATGACTTCTTCTGTCTCCTTGCTTACTTCTTCATAATTACCTCCCATCAAAAGAATATCTCTTCTTTTGTTTCTTAGTAAGTGCTCAATAACCTTCATTATCTCTTGCATCTCTTCATTACTATTGACTTTGCAAAACTTCTTAATCATATTTTCTCTTATCTTCTCATCCTCATTTACAACTCTTCTTCTCCTATTTATCAACCTATTTTATAGGTCCTCTCGTATATGTCTTTTTACATTTCAAATCTTTTGTTCTTCAAGATCATATTCGACCTTACTACTGCATTCTCTACCTTAATTCTATCCATATTGCTATACATACTATAAAACTTATTCAATTGAATGAAATTATTATCATTGATGATTTGCATATTTAGATTCTCTACCTTTGGCTTCCAAGGCTTCTTCCCAGTGGTTGTCCTTGCTTCTCCAACTACTTTCTTTATAGGTCTATCCTCTATTTCATCTTCAGATTTCATCAAACTCATCTAATTCAACCATTTGCAATGTATTTCTTCTCTTTCTAGGCCACTTGACAATTGCTTTTTCCTTTTCTTACTATGTGACTCATCCTCTTATTTCATCTTAGCGAGTCTCTATAATTTCCTTTTGGCTAGACGAGTGTATGATTTACCTTATGCTATATGTACCTCTTCTTCATCAGTCTTCTTCAATGGATGTACAACATGTTGACCTAATGGTCAAATAATTTGTTAGTTAGTGACTAAACACTCAATCAATTTTATTGTTTACATTGCTACCAAGCTTTATAGTAGTTGCTTTCGAGCCTCACATTCAGATAGCAGTGTCTATCAAGCTTCACAGAGTCTACTTAGCTCATCATTGCAAAACATGCACAAAGTAGTGTTAACAAAGCTCTATAGTGTTAACCGAGCTTATCAGTGTCTAGCGAGCTAGTAGTGTTAACAAAGCAGAATTAAGGTAGTGTTGAGTAAGCTTCAATGTCAATCAAGCCCTTTAGTATCTACCAAATTCTCTAGTGTTCATTGAGTCACCCAAGACTAACTAAGTTCATGCCTACTCCAAAGTGATCAATGTGGACCAAGCACCAATATCAAACAAATGCTAGAGCTTGCTAAGTTGATAGAGTTGTCGTGTGTCATAATATCACCCGAGTAGTCTTCAAAACCCAAGCTATAAGAGTAAGCTGACATAGTGAAGATTGTTTGAATTTGATGTTGTAGTTAACTCCAGAAGGTAATTAATTGGATTGGTATATATGTAATATATATTATCATTTCAAAGATGAGAAGTGTGTAACAAGTAAGAAGAAAAATGAATGCGAATTAGAAGATAAAGGCTACAAGAAATATAAGGGAAAGGAGAGTCTCATCTATCACAACAATGTGATCATTTTACATCAAAGGAATCTCATACAACAAATCAAGTTGTAGATCAAAGATCAACTACTAATTCTTTGTAACAAGTGCATCAGTCAAATCCTCTAACAAGGTGGACTTAATAGTCTTATGCTAAATCTCCTAACTAAGTGCACACTTAATTATATTTTATAAATCCTTTAACAAGGTGGACTAACAGTCCTTATTGCTCCTAACAGGGCGGATCACCAGAAGTGATCATTGTAAGCCTTAACAAACCAACTTTATATTGCAACCATAAAGCTTGTGGGCATCATCCCCAC
Organism: Cupressus sempervirens; assembly: GCA_028749045.1. NCBI lineage: Eukaryota > Viridiplantae > Streptophyta > Pinopsida > Cupressales > Cupressaceae > Cupressus > Cupressus sempervirens. The sequence goes on from CM053785.1 coordinate 477,802,266, forward strand.
CCTAGTTTTACTTTCTATTTCGAAGGTTTCTAGGTTACCAAATATTATGACAAGTGTTATGAATGTTTTATTGCTTTCAGTCTTCCATGCATGCAATTAGATCATAATAGCTTATGAAGGATTAATTGGTGAATATAAGTTAAAGTTTTATTGGTTCCTGATTCACACCCACCCCCACCCTCCCTACCCCTCTTAGTCAGCTAGGCCCACATACATTTCCAACACAACAATGTGGTGTACTTGTGCTACTATAGCATAAGGGACTATAGGTATTTACAAAGTAGATCCTCCTACAATTACTCCCTTTGAAGGTCATGCAATGGCAATAGGTATTGCTGCTAATACTTTTGTTTTCCCACTAGCCTTCATCTCCAAGGCTATATATTTTACCTCATTGAATTCTTCTTCAGTCATACCAAATTCCTTGAGAATTGATTGAATTTTCTTTTCAATATTCTTCTTTATTTCCTTACTATAGAGCTTGATCTCTACTTCCTTGATCTTCTCTACATAAGTTCCCCATCTGGGATTGTCCTTATCCTCAGATTCTAGTATGATCTTTGCATATCTTTCAATTATCTCTTCACTTAACTCATAGCCCATAGGGTTGTAGATGCTCAAAAATGGTTCGCATCTACAATTTCATCACATTGTCATACTAATTCATCCCATTTTCTCATTCTACTAACTCTAATCTTTTGGCCAACTTAATTATATCTCAACAATGTTTGTCATCATTTGTATCCTCTTTCACATCAATCACAGATCATTTCGAAACCATTTCAAATCAACTCATCCAATCAACTCAGAATCACCCCAATTCTACCTAAAATCACCCAGAATCAGTCTTAATCAATCCAGAGTGTGTCAAACATCCCAAATCTATCATCATTCATCCAAACCTAGGCATTTTCATGGCTCTTAGTGCCTCAAAAACCTATCAATCTATCAAACTTATCAATCTAACCTTAGTACTATCATGACTCTCAGTGCTAGGTCAAATTTTCATTCGATCATTGACATTGTCAAGTCCCTCAATATCAAATCATGACATCATCAAACCATTTTAATGACATTGGCAGTGTCTATCAATGTTATTATGATCAACCATATCAATCAACCTCAATCCTGTAGCATTTACGATATCGGTTAAGTGTTACATGTCCTTAGTTAATGACATGTGTCCTTGACATGCTATCAATTCTAATTAGTAAATCAATTTGACCATGGCTTTGGTCTAGCCATCATCATCCTAGTCAATCTGCAATATCATCACATTTCATCAAAGGATATTTTCACACTTATTTAATCAAATTAGCCAATCATCTACTAATTCTCTCTATAGGATTAAGTAACCCATAATTTAATCCTATGTCATTTCACTAATTATTCTTCCTAACTAACCTTCTCAATTAATTAATTTTATTAATTAATTGATTCATCATTCATAAACCATATAAATTCTCAATTTCCTAAGTCATATTTTCCACCATTAATTCCATTTTTACTAATTTCTATTTATGTGGAATAATGGATTTTTAATTCAAATATTCCACACGATATTGACATCATCATGGCACATGGACATGACACATCATGGATTCTCCATTTACACTTGGCTAAAATATGTCATAATCTATATATTCTTATTCCCTTATGCATGTCTATATTTGGCTTCCATTGTCATAGATTCTTGGCTTTAAGTGGGTTTGAGGTGTCACATGATGCATCATAGATCCTCTTCTATTTTTAGCCATGTTTGACTTCCAAGCATCATACAATCCTACATTTGGCATCTCGTGTCATATGTGTTATATATTCTCAAAGGAATCTCTTGCCAAGTCATATATCCAAGGTGACAAGTCCAATGCTCTCATCTTGTGTGTTCATTATAAATTGAGCATTCTTCCTCTCATTTCCAGTCTTTAGTCTTTTGCTCTCTCAAGCTCAAATCACTTCTTCTAGTAATCTCATATCATTTTTATAGGCTTTTGATTCCTAGTTGTGTGTATTATACGCAATTAGAGCTACATCACATGGAGAAGAAAGAAGGACATGGGAGCTACAAATGAAAGAGGGGGTTTTTAACTTTATGTTGCTTCCTTTTGTTTATTTGGCTTTCATAGTAGACTAGAGGGTATCAATGCATGTTTATTGAGTTTGCGATTTGCTTATAGTATGTTAGATATTATCCCATTTTTTGGTCCTACAATTGGTGAACCCGATGTGAACACACTTAACTAACTTAGGTTTCTTATTTTTGTGCTTGTAGGTGCAAGGAAGGAGCTCACTTGGAAAGGTATAATGGCTATCTACACTTCCTTATCATATGTATATTAATTAGGGGAGCTAGTAACATGATTATATTCTCTTATTTATGCATTTTTTTAGCTTGTTATCCTAAGGTGCACTCTTCTCTATTAGGGCACACTTGGGACCTCTAGGAGTCAACTCTAGAGGCCCAGGAGTCACCATAACCCCCATCTACTGTTCCTAGCTCAACAACTATGCTTAGAAACAACCAACTATGCCCTTCTAGGCCCTAAGTGCACCATGGGTGCAGTTTGCACTATCTAGGCACACCTGGTAGAGTGGAATTCAAAATTTCAATTTTTGGGTATTGTTTAGGACCCATTTCCCACAGTTTGCAGCTAGTCTCCCAACTGTGCCTAAAAACTACCAATTATGCCCTTCTAGGCCCCAGGTGCACCATGGGCTCAATTAGCACTACCTAAGTGCACTTGGGGACATCCTAAGTCTTTCTGGTCTTCTGGGGCATAGTTTGCTCTGTCAGAGCTCAATTAGTTAACAGAAAGCACATACTTCACTCAGATTCTGCATCTAGGGTTTATGTTTCCTTCTAGGACTTAGATTAGATATTTTTGTGTTATTGATGGTTTATTTACAACATGTGGCAATCATTGGATGAAGAAATAATCATTACAAACTACTAATGCCTGTTTCCAGGACGTTGTCGAAGACCCTATGTGCTTGTCTAAACTATGTGTGTTGATTTCCTAGAGTAGATAACACTTCATTTGGTGCACTAAAATGAACTTTTCTATTTTTCTTGGTGTCCATGCATTTTTAGAACCGTAGGAGTTATTTGGACATATCCTATCCCCCTGTCATTCATGGATATTAGGTGTAAGAAAAATCCATGCGACTTCTATAGAGAAGCTTGCCTTGGACCAAGATACCCAATATTGGGTATGCTAGGGGATGACTTCAAAGCAATAATGGGCCAAAGTCAAGTCAACATTCTAGCTACTATATAAAACTCGATATGGTTAATATCGTGTCAGTGGTATTGTTGCATGATAACTCTCCTCTAGTACCCTTATGGTGATTCAAACTTTGGTTCTTAGGGCTGGGAGACCTTCTGAGGAAGTTTATCATTCACTTGCTAAACAAAATGCCCATACTAAAAACCTTGTTTTAGTGGCCAAAAACCTTTCTATCCACAAGCTCAGGGGGTTACCCATGCCGGTGAAGACATCCCACATTCTCATAGTCATTAGTAGAGACAACAGTCCCTTGGGAAGTCATGCCCCTTGGGAAGCTAATCTTGGTAGCCCCAAGAAGTGAGTGCATTGTATGGGGGAGTCTGTGGTGCCAAGATTCTAAGTTGTCTACTCTAGATAAGTGTGGTTGAACTTCAATTCAAGTGGGAATTCAATGGATACAGTCCTAAAGCCTAGGTTGTGGTCTGTCTTTTCACTTTAACAACAACTATTCTTGTCTTATTGTGTCTTGTGTGTGTGTAAAACATTAATCAAGATAAAAACCAATTTGTAAATTTATACCTTGGATACTATTCAAACCTTGTCAAAGCTTCAAACATTGTCAAAACATTACAATCTTTTTCAAAACTTTGCAAACTTTGGTCAAAAATATTCAAAACTTGGAAAACATGACAACTTGTAACCTTAGACATGCTTGGCATAACTTAGATTTCATCTTTTCATAGCATCCACTTACATTCATCATCTTACTTGCAGCCCAGTTTACCAATTGCACTCTAAAACTACTAATTGCGCCCTAACTGGCCCCAACTACACCATAGGCATAGTTGGTACTATCTGAGCACACTTGGTAGTCTAAGACAACATATAAATTTACACCTTGGATACTATTCAAACGTTGTCAAAGCTTCAAACATTGTCAAAAAATTACAATCTTTTTCAAAACTTTGCAAACTTTGGTCCAAAATATTCAAGACTTGGAAAACATGACAACTTGTAACCTTAGACATGCTTGGCATAACTTAGATTTCATCTTTTCATAGCATCCACTTACATTCACCATAGTTTGAACCTCATACTTGCATCATCTAGGCTTCATTAAATCCTCATTTAGTATCTCTCATCATTCATAGTGCATTCCTTAGGCTTCACTTTGCATCTTTTAGTCTTTGCATTTCAACCTCAAAATCTGCATCTTGCATCTCCCATTTGCATTTTTGCATTACCCAATCCTAATCTTGCACACTTTAACCATCATTTTAGGTGTCCTAACCATCATTTTGCTTCTTCATTCCGGTCTTATCATTGTCTTCTGCTATTTAGCCCACTATCACATCAACTTGGAAACCTCAACACCAAAAATCATCTTAGTTTCAACCCAGTTTACCAGTTGCGCTCTAGAACTACTAATTATGCCCTAATTGGCCCCAACTACACCATAGGCACAATTGGTACTATCTAAGCACACTTGGTAGTCTGAGAACCCAGTTTGGACTTCTAGACAACATTTTGAGACTTCAAAAGTGTCCTTAGGTACTTGGATAGGCCCCCCTATCTCAACATGTAGTAATCTGCATTTTGCATGCCCTATCCATCATTGTCTTCACTTAGGACTCCATTCCTTAGGTCATAACCTTCTTTCTACATCTCTTATCCAATTATAACATCAACCCCAACTTCCCAGCTCTCTGGTATAGCAACTTAGCCATCACCCAACTCAAAATTAGCAAACATTCAACCCAGCCTACCAACTGCGCCATGAAACTAGTAACTGCACCCAAATTGGCCCCAAGTTCACCATAGGCATAGTTAGTGCTATTAAAGTGTACTTGGTGCTGTCAGGGTGCACTTGGGTACCTTCATGACCATTTTGGGCCTCCAAATTGTAATTTGGGACCCTGGAACTGCATCTAGAAGCCTTTGTAGGTCCTCATTCTACATATGACCCATAACAACATCTTGCACCCAAAACTTCATTTTTCATCTTAGCACCTTTGCATATTGCATATTTGATTAGCATAACCATCATGTTGATCACCCTAAACATCATTTTGAACCCAAACCGTTTCAATTTATTCAAAAATTTGAGTAAAAGTATGAACCCTAGAGTATTTCATTGTGTCAATGGATAATGGATCTTGACCATGGTCATTTTGTCATTTTCTTTTATCATTTTCTTTTGTCAAACTCTATCTATGTCAATATGGTTTGAATTTATTATTTTGAGCTTTTCATTTTTATCTCTTTTTGGTTGAAAGATCCAAAGTCTTTTGTCATAACGTTAAACTCTTAGGTTAACAACTTCCAAACATTTCACCTAAGTTCAAAGCCTTGCATATACCCTTATCATAGCACTGCCATATTCCTAGGCCCCCTAAATGTCATTCCACTTATCCCTAGTTTCATAATCACTCCATTTTTCATAGTCTAGAACCCTAAGCATTTATCTCCAAACATCAAATCCCATCAACAAATCCAACAATCATATTGTCCAAATCTTGTGTCAAACCCTTCAATCATATCCTAAATGTCATTATCAACCTTAGCACACCATCCCTTGCATAGTCCACCTTGCACACATCAACTTCCAACATCATTCCCAAGTCCAAAGTCTAACCCAAATCATCATTTTGCATACCAGAGAGTCATTTTCATCTCCTTTTGTCAAATTCCAAAATGCCACCTTACATTTGCATTTGCATAGTTTTCCTAGGACATTTCGACCTTGCATATCAAAACCCTAGTTCATTTGTCACTTCCTCACATTGCATAACATCCCTAAACACTTGAAAACCCAAAAAAATGCTCATATCTTGCACAACCACTTCTAGACTTCCAAGTTTTTCCCTATTTTACCAACTGCACCCCTATTTTACCAATTGCACACTTCAGGTGCACAATTGGTGGTTTCAGTGCATAGTTGGTAGTTTAAGAGTGAACTTGGTAATTATGGATTTCATTTTAGGTTCTAGAACCCTAATCTGCACTTCCATAGCTTGCATTGGATCCTTAAAATCTAGAAAACACTCAAAATCACTCAAATCATTCACATTTTGCATTTTAGTCATCTTAACACATCTGTTTACCAACTGCATACCTTCTACTTGCCAACTACTTACCTTTAGGGCCCCAAGTGCACCAAGGGTGCACTTGATATTGTCTGAGCCCAATTGGTAGTTTAGGTGTGCACTTGGCAAGCAGGAAGACCATTTAGGTTTTCCTCCATTGCATTTGCATCCTTAGGTATCATGCTAGAACTTACAAGGACATAATCAGCTTAGAGACTTGAAGAACTATACCAACCCTTATTTTCTGAGGCACAAATGCAACCAAAACCTCATCCAAGACCAAAAAAGAGCAAGAAAACCCAACAAACATTTGACAAAGACCAAATTGAAGCATCACAACCTTTACTTGTGGACCCCTTAAACATGTATCTGCAAGATCACAATAATCAAGAGATGACACAACAAACCCTAAGCAACACACCTACTATGAGGTTTCCTTTAAACACTTCTCCTACACATGGAATGGTTCAATGGAGTCCTAAATTTGAAACCATATTTGTATCAATACCACCCAAAGGTGGAAGGGTACCAACCACACCTGAGGATGAACAAACACACTCCTTCGAATTCAGTAAACCCAACACAAGTACCTTCAACCCTAACATATCAAACACACAACAAGGTACTGTACACCTAAGTGATGACTCTAACACTAATTACAACATCACTAATGAAGAAGTGGCTAAGGCATGTCAATACAAAACCTTCCAAAAGAACTTTAAACTTTTGGCAGCCCAAGAAATTGTCAAATTCAACCAAACTTGGAAGGGCCTAAGTCTAAACATCAAACCAACTCAACACTTGAAATCATACAACCTATGATCAATTCAAACTTAGATAAGGGTAAACAACCTTTGGAGTTTTCAAACACAATGATGACACCTATAAGGTCCCATCAAGAATCAACCATCAAAATCCTCCAAAGTACATTTGAAAGGAGTCAACATTAATCCCTTGTTTGACAAACCCCCACTATTAAATGGAAACAAGACTCTTCCAAAATACCCCAAAAGGATGTTAAGACTTGATCTCAAACACATAGTGAAACAACAAGATGTGCCTAAAGGGACTTGTGCTCTAGGGATACCAAACATACCTCCTTTGGAGGAAAATCAAGAAAGCACACCCTTGCTCCTAACTTTACGAAATGTTATGATGTCAAATGTTATGGAGTCTCCCACGAGTACACCATGCGAAACATCAATTGCAACAATCCTTATTGACAAACAAAGGAAAATTCTTATTGACATTTCACCCATTCCCAAAAGGAACACATCTCCTTATCAAATCAATATGATGTCTCAAGGAGAAACATCTAACACACAAAGGTATCAAAACAACAACACAAACATGATGTTCAATTCTCAAGGACATAACCAACTCCCACAACAACATCAATCTATAGTGGTCCAAGGACTTAACACTTCCAATCCACAACCAAGTTTTAATCCACTTAACACACATTCAACATATCAACAACAAAATCAATCACAAAATCAACAACCTCAAGTGGTGCATGCATCCCACATCCCTAATACGCAATCCAATGTAAATCCACTTGACTTTCACATGATGTGCCAAGATCAATTCCAACTACAACCTCAATAGATACCTTTATAGTAACAATCACATACATGGTCTTACATGCAACCAACAGAGGTATCTCAAAAACAACATAGCTATCTCAACAAAAATCACAAAAAATGGCACAACAACTACCACAACAAGTGATGCAGCAACAACACATGGTACAACAATCACAATCGATACCACAACAAGTACCCTAACATGTACCACAACAAAGACCTTTTTGTCTTCAAGGTACTAACATACCTCCATCACCTAGTGACACATCACCTGACTCTTCAAACACAAAAATGTTAGAACCGAGTAGACATAGTTCTCGCCATAGAAAACAATCTACTCATAGACACAAAAGACTTGAAGAGAAGATTATTATGCAAAACCCTAATGAGGAGTTACTACAACAATTCAAAGAAATTTCCAAACAAGTGGAGGCATTGGGAGTACAAAAGAAACAAGCTTTATATACAGAAAGGGACTTACATCCTAATTCATTTGATAAAAGTTTGTATATGCCTCCATTCCCAAAACACTTTGAGGCTCCAAGATTCAAAAAATACCGAGGAAAAGGTAACCCCATTGATCACATCAGGGAATTATGTGCCTCTTGTACCAAAGTCAGTGATGAGCCTACCTACCTCATGAGATTATTCCCTAGTTCTTTGGATGGGCCCGCACTCAAATGGTATTCCAAACTTCTCAGTACTATCAAATCTTGGTCAGAGCTAGTAGAAAAATTCATCTCCCACTTTTCCTTCAACATTAAAAATGAAGTGACACTTCCTAATTTGTGCTCAACTAAACAAAATATAGGAGAACCATTTATCACATTCTTACTACGTTGGAGAAGCTTAGTTAGTCAATTCTCACTAAACATTCACAAAGAACAAGTTAACCTGTGCATCAAAATTTTAGTTCCTGACTTAATGTATAAACTTAAGATTAAAATTCCAAGCATTATTTCCAAGCTGATGAAAACAAGGGCTAGTATTGAAGATGCTCTTATCCGTAAGGGAATCCTCAAGACGAATAAGGAAAACATAAACACAAACTTGTCTAATAACAAGGCAAAATTTGTCTCCAAAAACAAGAATGTGACCAATGATGGCATTGTGGATGCATGAACAATTAGCACAACACAACCTCAACATACTTTGAAAGGTGTGAACCCTACGAATTCACAAATTCCTAATCAAACACCATCTCCACAACAGAAATTTGGGACTTCCCCATAGGATGGACCTCAAAGAAATCCTAGAACCAAAGATAGAAAATTCACACCCTTGGGGATACCTCTTGAGATTGCACTTCAACAATTACTCAGTAATAACTTTTTGCAGTTACCCCCGATCAAAGATGAACCACTAACTAAAGATTCTTGGTGGGACGACAATTTTTTTTGTGATTTCCACAGCACCAAAGGACATAAGACCTCATCCTATTTCCAGCTAAAACATGCAATACAAGACCTTATTGATGATGGTGTGATCACAATCGATCCATCACTACTAGAATCCAACTCTAACCACACTATTTTTAAAGATGCTTTGGGTAATCATGACAAAGAGAAGGCCTCTAGTTCAAACTCAAACTCACAAGCTAAAGCGAATTACACACATACTAGATATGACTAAACCATCAATTGTTTCAATGAGTTTGATTCTTGTATATCCATATTAACCTTAAAGGTTGAAGACCCTCGTTGTGTTGTCACTACATGCCATACCAAGATCACCCTACTTGGAGCTCCTTCTAGACCTACAACCTCTACTAGATCTGCACCCCCATTATACCTAATGCTCCTACTTCATCTAATTATAGCCTTTTTGAATAGCTTGACAAGACCCCTGCGCAAATATCCATCTTGGACCTACTACGTGCATCTCCCCAACATTAGAAGATCTTGGAACAAGCCCTTAAAGAGTCAATACTCCTAGATAACATCGATGTTGCCCAGTTCCACGCCATGGTTGGGAACCTATCCACATCATAGCATATCATCTTTTCCCCTTGAGATATTCCTAAGGACAAAACCAACCACAATGATCGCCTTCATCTTGAAGTCTTTATCCATAATGCCAAGGTCAAGCGTGTCTTAATAGATGGAGGAGTAGGGCTGAATATCTGCACCCTTAAAGTTGTCAAGAGTCTAGGTTACTTTGAAGATGATGTAGTTCCCTCTCACAGAATCACCATAAAGGCCTATGATGATGATGAATGCTTCTCCATAGGTGTCATCATCTTACCCATCAGAGTTGGTCTGGCTATTGAGAATACTTTGTTCCAGGTCCTAGATATCGAAATGAATTGCAACATGATACTAGGACACCCTTGGATCCATGCTATGAAAGCAGTGCCCTCTACATATCACCAATGCTTAAAATTTTCCTATAACAATGTAGTGGTCACCATCCTTGGTGATCTAGACCCATTTAAATTATGTGCCAATCTTAGGGGAACCACTACATACCAGGTCCCAAAAAACAATGCAGCAAATCCACTCGAGTCCTCCAAGTATGTTGATCCTTCCATGCTCACACCTATATTCAAAGGAAAGCTCAAAATCGAAGACCAAGGTTGCAGTGAGTATTCCATATCACATGCTTTCACATTGGGAAATTCCATCTATCTCCCAAGTCATATGGTAAACCTCATCTTATGAAGAACAAGCCTAAGTTCACATTCCAAAAGAAACCTTCTATGACTTTCACTAGTGGAGGTGGACTACACAAAGAACATGTCTATGAAAACACATCTACATGGGTTGAAAAGGCTAAAGTAGAACAAGAACCTACTCCTATATCCTAAGACAAGTATGGGCCTGGATTCACCATCATGCAGAAAAAAGGGATATGATGGATGTGGTGGCCTGGGACCTCAAAAGCAAGGCATTATTCAACCCATCATGGCATCAAGATGACCTCATAGCTTGGGACTTGGATTCAAACCATTTGTTTTGGGTCTCTGTAATATTGAGTCATCCTCGTTTAAGAATGTGAATGCTTTGAATGATGAAAAGGCATCTGAGGATACCCTACCTGAAACTAATAGTCCTGATAGTCCTTATGCACTTGACCATATCTTTGCTGACCCTAATAGCCTACCTGTGGAGGATAAACATATAACTCCACCTATCTCTCAAACCAACTCTGCACCTTGGATTGAAACATTCTAGGATCCAAGTCCTCCTACTTTTGAACATGATCCAAATGATACCACTAAACCAGATATCCATATATGCCTTTGACCAAAGCTTATTCAACACTGATGATGGCATTTCCCTAGTTTACCTCAAACTTATTGATTGGGACCAATAAGGACTACCAACATTTGACCAATTTGAAAATGACGACACCATCACATAATTCTTTGAGCTTCATGAAGATTTACCACAAGGTGATCACAAGTAAGGATTCTCCATTGACCTAAACATCATGGCATATTTTAGGGATTCAACTCCATCTTCTAGTCACAAAATTGAAAAAATAACAAGAGAACACAAAAGTAGGTCTCTTGGTGAAAATTGAAAGGTGTCATTAGACCATGAAAAAGTAAAAATAAAGGACCTATCCAAGGGTGAAAATCTCTTTGAGGTGCCCGAGGATGGAAGATTGGACATACCCCCATTGAAGTAAAGATCAAAATTACTTGTGGAAATGATAGAAGAGATAAATCTAGGAACACCTAACAACCCTAAGATCATACATTTTGCAGCCTCATTACCACCAGAGGAAAAAGTTGAATTTATCAAATTCTTTCTAGAGCAGCAGATCAACTTCGCTTGGTCTTATGCAGACATGCCAAGATTAGATCCTAAACTAGTCCTTCATCACTTGCCACTAAAACCAAGAGTGAAGCTAGTAAAGCAAAAGCTAAGAAAGGTGCATCCTTGAGTTGCTCTCCTTGTTAAAGTTGAATTAAATAAATTATTGGATGTTGGCTTTATCAAACCCATTGACTATGCATAATGGATATCTAATTTAGTACCAGTAAGAAAACACTCTGGGGGCATCTAGATATGCACCAATTTCCATGATCTCAACAAAGCATGTCCTAAAGATGATTTCTCATTACCAAATATAGACATCATAGTAGAAATGACTGCTGGATATGAGATGCTATCACTAATGGATGGATTCTTTGGTTATAATCAGATAAGAATAGCTCCTAAAGATCAACACAAAACAACTTTTACATGCCCTTAGGTAACATACTGCTAGAATGTTATGCCATTTGGTCTCAAAAATGCTAGTGCAACATATCAAAGAGCAATGAATACCATCTTTCATGATTTCATGCACATCCTCATGGAAGACTATGTTGATGACTTACTTTACAAATCCTCCCAAAAAAAAGGATCATTTGGGCATCCTAGATCAAGTATTCAACAGAATGGAAAGCTATAAGCTTTTTCTAAATCCAAAAAAGTGTGTATTCGAGGTTGTTTCTTGTGAGCTCATAGGATACATTATTTCTCAATGAGGCATTAAAGTGGATCCTAAGAAATTAAAATCAATACTTGAAATGCTTCCTCCAACAGATATAAAAACATCATGAAGTATACAAGCGATATTATAGTCTATCCTTAGATTCATTACACAATCAGCAGATAAGTGTCACTCCTTTCAACACCATGTAAGGGAGTATCCTTTCAATGGAACAACTAGTGTGAAGAATCTATCCAATGGCTCAAATATTATCTTCTACATCCACCATTTTTAATGGCTTCTATTCTAGGAAAACCATTTATTCTATACATATCTCCTATAGATACAACATTAGGAGCTCTCTTAGCACAAAATGATAAACAAGAAAGAGAGTGAGCCATTTACTACATCAACACAACACGTGTGGGGTATGAACTGAATTATTCACTCTTCAAATGAGCTTGCCTTGCTATCATCTTTGCAGCCCAAAAGCTAAGACATTACATGCTCAATTAGAAAACAATGTTCATCTCTAAGATTGACTTGCTAAAGTATCTCCTAGCCAAGGCCGCTCTCACATGGCATTTAGCCAAATGGGTTATGATCCTTAGTGAATTTGACATAAAACATGTGGATAAAAAAGAAATCAAAGGGCAAGTGATAGCTAATTAGCTAGCTGAAGCACCTATGACAGATGATCATCCCATGTTGATAGACCTCGCAGATGAGACCGACTTTAATATGGATATAGTTGATGAATGGAAGCTTTACTTTGATAGATCACATACAAGAAATGGTTCAGGAGCTAGCATTATGTTTATTAGTCCCCAAGGAGACATAATCCCCAAGTCATATTGGATAGCATTTAATTGCACCAACAACATAGAAGAATACAAGGTAATGATCACAGAACTCAAGCTAGCTATTAAATGGAACATTCAACATTTACAAGTTTTTGGTGATTCATAGTTAGTTATCCACCAAGTTAATGATGACTATGAAACCAAAGATGATAACTTAATGCCTTACAAGCAGATGGAAGACTTTCTTAAATCTAAATTTGTCACTATCTCTTTTCATCAGCTACTAAGAATACATAACAAGCAAGTTGATGTTATGGCTACCATCACTTCTATGATTGATATGCCTCAAAATGTTAAGCATTATGAGTTCCTTTTTGAGTAATTTTTTATTCAAGCATTTGAACTCTTTGAATTTGAGTTTTTGTATGAACTTGTTGGTCCCAATTCTCCCTGGTATCAAGACATTTACGATTACCTACATTCCTGAATCCTACCACCCGACTTATCCAAAAATGAATGTCAAGCCTTTTATCTACCAAACCACTAGATATGTCATCATTGGTGACACCCTTTACAAGAGATCCTTTGACCAAACCCTCCTTAGATGCCTTGATTTGCAAGAAGCTAAAACTGCCTTACACGAGGTTCACGAAGGTATATGTGGAGGTCACTTTAATGGTCTTAGTCTAGCTAAGAAACTTGTTAAAGCTGGATATTATTGGCTCACCATGGAACAAGATGCTGATGATTTTTCCAAAACATGTCATAAGTGCCAAATACATAGCAATCTGATCCACACACCAGCACAAGAATTACAACCAGTCATATCTCCATGGCCCTTTTCACTGTGGGCATTTGATCTTATTGGAGCTATTTCTCCTCCTTCCTCTGATGATCATAAGTTCATCATCACAACAACAAAATATTTTACCAAGTGGGTTGAAGTCATCCCTTTGACTTTCACCACTAGAAAGAAGATTTCAAGGTTTATTTTGAAATACATTATATGTCAGTATGGAGTCCCCTTGGATATTATTACTGATCATGGAAGTTATTTTCAAAATAAAGATGTGGATAAGCTCTGCGAGAAGTACAACATATACCATGGATATTCGAGTATTTACCATCCACAGGGAAATGGCCAAGTAGAAGCATATAATAAGACCATTGTTAAAATTCTCCAAAAGGCTGTCAATGATTTTGGTCGAGACTAGCACTTACAACTAAATCCAACTCTTTGGGCCTACTGAACAAGTGTGCATGCTCCCACTGGTGCAACACCATACTCTCTTGTCTATGGAATTGAGGCTATACTGCTCATTGAAGTTGAAATTCCATCATTAAGAGTATCCCTACAAGATGTTGTTGATGATAAAAACTACTGGATATTGAGACTCCATGAACTGGAAATACTTGATGAATGGAGACAAGCTACCTTGACACATCTACAAGCTTATCAAAACCAACTCAAACAAAGCTATAATAAAAAAGTCTGAGGTCATCATTTTGAGGTCAGTGATCTAGTCCTAAAAATGAACTACAAGACTCAGCAGCATAGAGAGAAACTAGGAAAATTTGAACCAAATTGGGAAGGACCTTATGTAGTTACTACAACATTTGGGTCTGGGGTATATCAGCTTATGACTCTAGAGGGTGAACCACTACCCATGTCCATGAACAACATGCATCTCCACAAGTACTATACTTGATCCTATCTAAAAGTACTAATTTTTTTTTTTAAAATGGTAAAAAGTCATGAAAAAAGAAAAGAAAAAAAGTGAAAAAAGTCATGAAAAAATGGATGCCTTGATGAAATCTTGGAAAATAGATGTCTTGGCACAAAAATTTGAGTCAAGAGAAAAATGACTTCTAAAAGTGAGAACCTGACAAATAGGTGCTTTGGGCAAGTACCATGGTGAAAACCTGGCAAATAGGCGCCATGTGTAATCAATTATTGCTCCTCCATCTACTAGGATTCCATCTATTTTTCCCCTTTTGTCATTCCCTAATCATATCCTTTATATTGCAAGACATCCCTAGTCCTTGATCATGGCATTTGAACTGGTTAATGTCCACCATTATCTTACCTAAGAATCACCAATCTAAACATACTTTGTCGTTGTCTTTTGTACATAGTTTGTGTCTTTTCTGGGGGCATATTACCTACATAGTATATGAGTTTGAAATTGAATTGGGGGCATTTCCCTAAGAACTTTTTATCCATCGGACTTATCGCATATCAGATTGGAGCTAACACTTGTGTATGCTTTTACAATCTTGAAAATCCTATAAATTCAAATACGATCTTGAAAATAATCTTAAAAATTCAAATATGATCCTAGAAAAATTATAAAAATTCAAATAATGACCTCAACAAAATCCTAAAAATCCTAAAATATATTGAAATAAGCCCTAAAAATCATAAAATGTCTTGAAATAATCATTAAAAACCATAAAATGTCTTGAAAAATCCCTAAACATCATAAAATGTCTTGAAGTAAATCCTAAAAATCATAAAATGTCCTAAAGAAATGAGTAACACAAAAACATCAAATATCCCCAAAAACCGTAAAAATCACAAAACCCACCAAAATTTTGCACTAAAGATTGTAAATACTCACTATGGATTATCACTCCTTTTGCATAAACACTTGCACTTTCATAGACTGAAACTCAAAGCATTGCACTTCAATAACAATCACACCTATCTGAGCAATGTGAACCAATAATTAGTCCAACATGTCACTATGAACCTATCAACTAAATCCACAAATAGAACTATTACATGATCAACCTGTCAAACACTATCTAAAGACCTAAAACACTAAAAGGCAAGTAACAATGGAAAAGAATAGCTATTGGCTCACATTGTTTATTGAGTGATTTATTTTTGCTTTGTTTTTCTTTGATCATGTTCCTATGCTACTCGATGATATAAACTGATTTATGAAGGTGGTCGGGATGGTTCATGGTCATCTTTTATTTTCTATCTATTAAAATGTACCTTTTAGAGTCTAGGACATGTATATATGCCTCAATAAGGACAAGGTCATTTTCTATCTGCATCGTGCTTGTTTACACAAAAAATTTGCATTTGCGCTCTGGCCCTTTATGCCATGATGTGTTGCATTCTATTTGCTATATCAAAATAAAGCTCTAATAACATATAGTGCACTTTACAAAAGTAAAAGTCCTCACCTCATATTAACTATTCCTTGTCTCATCTCCTCCATCTTCTATGTCTCCTTCATCCACCACCTTGGTCTCGTACTTTGATACATCAAAAGCACTATTATCCTGCATTCTTGCATATGTCAAAATTCCAGAACAATCCAAAGCAATACATCTTTGCATAAACATGTTATTTATATTATTTCACATTTCATTTGCATTCATTCAATATCATTTATGTACATTCCATATCATTTACATTTCATTAGGCATTCATTCATGAGAAAAACATGTGGCAACAATAAAGATGTCATTTCCTAAGCATAACATATCATAAATCAATGCATGATGTCATCATATAAAAGTCCACACAGAAAAGCATAATTACATCCATATAAAACATATGCATAATCCATCTCATATAGTTATCATAACATAGTTGCATCTCATAAATGTCTCACAAAAGTATCAGAGTACATGACCATGGTTTACATCAATACTAACTTCTCGTAGGCGTGAACCATGAAAGAGCATAACAAAAAACCAAAACAAAGAAGCCCCTTTATACATGAGCATGTCAGTGTCACCCTATGCTATCCCTAGCCTCGTAGCCTCTATTCTGCCTTGAGGATGACCCCTCTATTGTCTGTGGTGGCCTTGTCAATCACATCACCCCTACATTACTCTGTGTCCTCTATGTCCACTATGAGTGAGATCTCAATGCACGAAAGCTCTCTACCATCTGTCGTGGTGGCACTACCATCTCATATTAATCCCTCTAATATTGTGTCTCCATATGTTCCCTGGTCATCATCATAACCATCTCTCAGAAGTTTGAATCTTTGATGTTGCTAATGAACTCTCGTGACTCCTGCACTACTCTCTTTGCACTACGCACTGCAATATCCCTCCTTGTCATAGCTTGATCTCTCTCCACTATAGCCTAATCCCTATCTGCTATCACTACATCCCTCTCTACTAGAACTTGGTCTAACTAACTTTGGAGACCACTGATCACCTCCCTAAGCTCTAACTGGCTAGGCCCTGCCTGTAATGGTACTATTGTCCAACTAATGTAATCCATTGGATCCTGCTCGACGTCCATCATCATCACACCCACACCTATGTCATCCTTATCACCTTCCTCATCACCATCTCCCTAACCCTCCTCATAACCATTCCCATCCTCTCCCCCATCACCATCCCCACCCCCACAATCTAGACAAGATGTAGACTATGTACAAAGGACAACAACATAGTATGTATAGATGGTGATGCTTAGGTAAGATAAAATGGACATTAAATAGTTCATGGGCCATGATCAGGGACTAGGGATGTCTTGCAATATGAAGGATATGATTAGGGAATGACAAAAGGGGAAAAAAACTAGATGGAATCCTGATAGATGGAGGAGAAATAACTGATTACACATGGTGCCTGTTTCCTAGGTTTTCACCATGGTACTTTCCCAAAGCATATATTTTCTAGGTTTTCACTTTTGGATAGAATTTTTCTCTTGAGTCAATTTTTTGTGCCAAGATGCTTGTTTGCCAAGTTTTCATCAAGGCGTCCATTTTTAATGGCTTTTTTTCACTTTTTTTCTTTTCTTTTTTCATGACTTTTTTTATTTTTTTGATTTTTTTTCAGGGCTTTTAGACAGAATCAAGTATTGTACTTGTAGAGATGCATGTTGTTGATGGACATGGGTAGTGGTTCACCCTCTAGAGTCTCAAGCTGATATACCCCAGACCCAAATGTTGTAGTAACTACATAAGTTCCTCCCCAATTTGGTTCAAATTTGCCTAGCTTCTCTCTATGTTGTTGAGTCTTGTAGTTCATTTTTAGGACTAGATCACCAACCTCAAAATGATGACCTTAGATTTTCTTATTATAGCTTTGTTTGAGTCAGTTTTGGTAAGCTTGTAGATGTGTCAAGGAAGCTCATCTCTATTCATCAGCATTTCTAGTTCATGGATTCTAGATATCCGATAGTTTTCATTATCAACAACATCTTGTAGGGATACTCTTAATGATTGAATTTCAAATTCAATGGGTAGTATAGCTTCAGTGCCATAGACAAGAGAGTATGGTGTTGTACTAGTTGGAGCATACACACTTGTTTAGTAGGCCCAAAGAGTTGGATTTAGTTATAATTGCTAGTCTTGATTAGAATCATTTATAGTCTTTTGGATAATTTCAACAATGGTCTTATTAGATGCTTCTTCTTGGCCATTGCCCTGTGGATGGTAAATGCTAGAATATCCATAGTATATGTTGTACTTATTGCAAAGCTTATCCACATCTTTGTTTTGAAAGAACTTCCATGATCAGTAATAATAGCCAAGGGGACTCCATACCAACATATGATGTAGTTTAGAATAAACCTTGAAATTTGCTTTCCAGTGGTGAAAGTTAGAGGGATGGCTTCAATCCACTTGGTAAAATATTTTGTTGCTATTATGATGAACTTATGACCATTAGATGAAGGAGGAGAAATAGCTCCAATAAAATCAAATTCCCACTGTGAAAAGGGCCATGGAGATATGACTACTTGTAATTCTTGTGCTCGTGCGTGGATCAGATCGCTATGTATCTGACACTTATGACATGTTTTGGAAAAATTATGGGCATCTTGTTCCATGGTGGGCCAATAATATCCAACTCTGATAAGTTTCTTAGCTAGACTCAAACCATTGAAGTGATCTCCACATATACCTTTGTAAACCTCATATAAGGCAGTTTTAGCTTCTTGCAATTCAAGGCCTCTAAGGAGGGTTTGGTCAAAGGATCTCTTGTAAATGGTGTCATTGATGATGACATATCTAGTGGCTTGGCAGATAAAGGCTAGACATTTATTTTTGGATAAGTCAGGTGGTAGGATTTTGGCATGTAAGTAATCGTAAATGTCTTGATACCAGGGGGAATTGGGACCAACAAATTCACACACAAACTCAAATTGAGAGTGTTCAAATGCTGGAATCAAAAGTTGCTTGAGAAGGAACTCACAACACTCCACATTTTGAGGCATATCAATCATAGAAGTGATGGTAGCCATAACATCAGCTTGCTTGTTGTGTATTCTTCGTAGCTGACGAAAAGAGATAGCGACAAATTTAGATTTAAGAAAGTCTAAGATTTCCTTTGGATTGTGGATCACAATAGAGATCAATGGCTTTGAAGAAGTTGTGGGTCCTATTAGAATTAAAAATATCACTACATTTATCTTACACAATACAATGAGGATTACTAGATTACATTTTAAAAATAATACCAACTGAATATTAAATGTTGTCCCTTAAACCCATCTCTACATATAGCCCAATAATTCTAAATAAGCATTTTATTTTGAAATCAAAGTTTTTACCATGGTGATTAATGAACATATTATTATTGACATTCACCAATATTTTCTACATAAAAATTATGATTCCAAAATAATAATCAATATCAATAAATTTTCAATTAAAAAAATGATAGATTTGCCAATCCAAAAAAATTTCAAAATAATGAAAGATTCACAAATATTCAATATCTTTTTGTAGAGGGGGGTTTCTTAAAGTTTACCCCGATTGTGATATGCAATCGACAATTTATATCATTGAATTTACGTAAAAAGTTTCTCCATCATATAAAGAAAACAAATGATGGAAGTGGGATAAAATCAAGCTATATCCAATTCTACATGCATAGACCCAATCAACTAGAAAGGGTAACAATAATTGAATCAACAAGATATTACACATATCTTCCTTCTCACAAAGAATGCAAATTGAAGAAAACAAAAGAATATGTAGTAGAACAAGTGTTTCTAGAATTTTATACCACTCCAAAATAAGACTCAAAACATTTTAAGAAATTTTATTAGAGTGAGTTACTACTATATAAAAATTTCTAAAAAAATTGATGAAGAAATCAGGAAAACAAAAGAAGAAATCATCGACAATTGGAAGCAAACAAAAGTACAAAAATACAATGCATTGCATGTTAATAGAATAGATGAAATTGAAGCTGATATAGATGATAATACCCTATCTGATGAAGAAATGAAAAATCAAGCTAATGTACAAATGAATGAATGGGAGCTACTATCTCAAATGGAACTTTCCAGTAGTAGCAACTTAATTGATCTTGCAATGCTAGGTTAGCGTGATTTTGACAACAACATCAATTGAGAGAACCACAATGTCCCACTACCTTTGCATAAAACTGCACCTAACTTTGTAAGCACAAATAAGACCTATGAACAACATACGCAAACAACCATAGATGTTTACATTTACAATGACACTTTATCTTTATAACAAGAACATGCACTTACTATCATTAGAAATCATTTGTTGGTTATCTCTTCTAACCAACCATTATATATGGTCATACAAGGAACAATAGGAATTGGGAAATCCTATCTCATCAACTGCATAAGAAACACACTGTTAAGATAGAGACAATAAGAAGTAAACCCACTCCTTGTTCTTTCCCCAACTAGAATAGATGCATTTTATATGCAAGCCTTAATAATATTCCAATTAGAGACATGCAACCTCTCCAAGCACAACCATTAATGTCTCTGCAAGAAGAGATGAAAAATATAAGATGTGTTATCATTGATGAGATGAGCTTCATTGGGCCAAAGATGATTCTACAAATTGATAGCATGCCCTGTGAAGTAATACCCAAAAATTAACATATTTTCTTAGGGGGCATTAGTATCATACTTATAGGTGACTTTGCACAACTACTGCCTATGATGGACAAACCTATCTATACATCTCATACAAAAAAAATCTATGAAATAAATTTAATACAGTTGTAAGATTGCAAAAAAATTACACACAAGAGGGTGATAATGGAATACAAGTACCATTTTGAGAAAGCTTACAAAATATGTAGAATGCATAACCAAAACAACTGAATTGGAAATTGTTAATAAAAATACAAACAATAACCTAACGAAAATTGTACAAAAATATTTTGACCTATCCATACACTTATTCCCAAGAAATGAATGAACTTATAACAATACACATTAGATAAATTTTGCAACAACTAAATGTACCTATTGCAATGATCCTTGCATCAAACACACAACATAAATAAGGTAACACTAATAATGACGAGCAACTACCCTAGAAACTTATATTACTATGAAAATCACAACATGTAAAACTAATGACTAACATATAGATTGAGGTTGGCCTTGTAAATGGGTCTACTACATAAGATCAAAAACACTAGAATTAGAACCAACAAATGTGTGAATGCAACGTTTGACAACTATAATGGTTTGCCATGGGATGAGAAAAACCCAAAAAGAATACCAATACAACCAATAATACAAGGGAACTAGAAGAAAATTCCTCTATCAATGACATGGGTTATAACTATACACAAATTAAGAGGCTTAACATTAAAAATGGAAGTGATTGATATTAGTAAAGTCAAATGCCAAGGCCTCACCTTTACAACAGTACCTTGGGTAAAAAACATACAAGGGCTTCAGATATAACCACCATTCTCTTTTTATCACTTTCCCAAAATGAAAAAGAACCCATACCACATTATAAGGAAAGAAAGAAGAGGGGTTTTGCAATTTCTCTCAAAATAGCAAAGAAAGGCATAACCAACATTGTATACATTGTTCACACCAATAAAATCATAATCAATCTATTACTTGCTACAATTTGACAAATAGTGCATTTTCTTGTCTATAGATCTACCCTCAGATAATAAGAATAGGGGATGATGAAGAAAAACAAGCCTCCTTTGCCATAAAAAAGGGTTTGTTTCCTTTAGACATTGTTATAATGCTTCTAAAAAATGAATTCCTCATTTTCCAATTTCAAATTCAATGCAGAAATACTTTAAAAATTTTACTAATTATTTAGAAATAAATACTTACCTGCTTGTTACATTGATTTTCACTACAAGAAACAATAGAAATGTCTTACATTAAAAAGGGAATATGACAAAGTTAAAGATCCTTGATTTCTCACCATTTTATGTCTTCTAAAATGTTCACTGTAACATCTCTAACACATTGTAAAGGAGATTGGATCATAACCAATGTGGGTAAAGTCAAATGACAAGGAACCAATGTGTCATCTATCAAAGAAGAATTATATAACAATTTTAAATAGAACCATCACACTATTCTCAATAAGAATTAAAATTGGTAAATGGTCAAAAAAACACATCTATAGAGATAAATCTCACCTACAATTATCCAAGAAAAAAGGGAAGTCATTTATGCAAAATTAGTTCACTGGTATTCATATTGACAAGATTGTATTGTATTATTCTTTAATACTTAATAATGACTACTATAGTTAAAATACTAAGTATAAGCTCTTCTAGATCGGGTAACTACACACCCTAATTTATGCAAATTACTCATTTCACCACTATAGGGAGCAAGAAAGGGAGAAATACAAGGTTTATTAGGTGTCTCAAAAATAATAGATGTATATTACCACACCACATTAATGCCTCCTCAAAATTTACAAATACATTAATTAAAAAAATTTAGAATGATCTATAGAGGAAATATTTTTGAGGCAATTGACAAAAGTAATGCAATAACCAATAGTAAAAAAGGGTGTGCTTGAGAATGATGGGATACCAAATAAAATGGTCCCATGTTTACAATAGTCTATTCGTTCCAAATACAACACATTGAGGGAGAAAAAGGGAGCATAAAAAAGGTTGTCCAGGTATGAAAAAATATCGTCATAGTATAAATACTAACAAGCTTGTACATTTTTCGCTACTTTATTACCTAGTAGTTACTACTGCTAATCAACTACTAATTTAAATATCCTACAGATAAAAAAGGGGGATAATATTGGATATCTACTTTCTACCTTTGAAAAAATAGGTCTATATCTTTTAGACTTAAATGCTACAAATTTACAAAAACAAAAATTATAATAGAATATATTTATTTCCAATTTAGGCACAATTTGACATGACTTACAAAAAAAGAAAATAATAGAAATTGAAAGAACTTAGCTCTCTGTGATTCAACATTAATTGACATGGTCATAAACCTCAAAAATCTCCCAAAATGAAAAGCATAAAAGATATAGTTTTCTTCTTGAACAAGAAATGGTTTATTTCATGCCTTGTTAATGTCTATTTAATATTTACATATGCATAATTTCTAATTTTTTACATTGATTTTCAATAACAAGATACTTTGAACATGATTAACAAAAGTGTTGGTGTAAATAAGTATTTACTATTTACACTTTACTTAAGTTTACTTAGGTTAATGCATTATTTTATTATTTATTAGTTTGACACCTAGGAGTATGCGTAGTCATATGAGTTGTCATGTTGACAACACGGGAGTAAGCAACTCTTTTATGCACATGGTGTTTACAACACAAGAGTTAGCATCTAATTTAAGCACGTGGTGTCTACAACATCTCTATATGAGATACACCTTGTCATACTTATCCTCTCATGCACAATGGAGGATAATCTATTTATGGTGGATGTGTGCTTAGTTGTAATGCTTATCTCCTAGAGACATTCTAGATGCATCTTAGAGGCCTTTATATACAGACACTCCTAGTGTGTATGTACACATGACATAACATTACATCAATTCATTTTGATATTGTTATTTTGATCATACTTTATTGGTCCATTTTATGCTTGTGCTTGAGTTCCTTGATCTTGGGTGATTTTTCCCTAAGAAAAATTCTTACATGGTATTAGAGCAGAGGAAATTTCTCTTCACATAGCCATTGGAGACCATTTTTGCTTCACCTTTCGGAGGACCTCGACTCAGATCCGGATTATCGTAGTCATTGGGAGCGCCTATAACTAAAGCAGACCTCGCCATTACGTCTGGAGTGTCGATTTGATGAAATTTGACTATAAATTTGCCTACCCTAGGCGATAGTCAAATTTGAGGCAATATTTTTTGTAAACCAGTACCCTAAGGCCCAATTTGCAAATTCAGTATGATCTTTTTTAGATCTATTTAATTTATTTTTTGGATTTGTTCTTTGCAATTTTTTGGTATATATTTTTTTTTTGAGGCCATCAGGTCTGCAGAGAATTTTTTTGCAGGAACGTGGTGAAATCACGGCCCTTGCAGGTGGAATATTCCATCACACATCGGTATATTCCTTATCAAATTCCCAACAGCAAATACATTTACTAGCATTGGACTCCACTAACTAGCAGGGAAACACAACATAATCTGACTTCACATAACATGATGACATTACCTTGGCTTATTTCATCGCCGCGACATTGTGTTTTTAAATGTTGTTAAAACTGACCCACAGTGAATGTGGGATTATTAATCCCACCCACCAACGACTTTAACATTTTACACCGCCTTCAACTCCAACATCGACTTCCAACCACGCTAGTCATGTCGAAGCTCACACCCCCAACAATGACTTCTGGTCCCTACTATGAACTCGTCGACCACTACATTTCAAATTTTGGTGAACTACCACAATGAAAACCACCCCTCCACGTGGCAATCCTACAAACGCTACCACACGGACCTCTTGCCACTTCACATGTACTTGCGACCAACTCAAGGCCAGCTCTCTGACATGTCATCTTTGCCACATTGACAACCCACTTCACCTGTCATACCATCTATACACCAAGTCAGTGCTGATTCAACTTGCCATGCCTGCCACCACATGTCTCCTTCGTACAGCTGACATCACTGCCACGTTGCTTGAGGAGGCCTTTTCGTTGATGTTAGCTAGTCAGTATGTTACAATTGACGATCATTTAACCATCATCATCAACCCAAATTGCACTACTGTGACGACCATTTGGATGTCAAATTCAACTTAGTGTTTTCTGCCCAGGCCCCTCTTCATATTTAGTTTTGATTTGATAGTCTGACTTCGGGAAGCCATATCTCAGTTATTCGAACTCCAAATCATGTGCAATTCTTTTATATTTTGGGTAGAATTTCTTGAAATTTTTAGTGGTGCTATTATTTTCTAATTTTGGTGCACAAATTTGTTAGAAATTGCATTCTTTAGTGATTGTACCTGTCTAATCCTGCATTTTGCAACTTCAAACACTCCGTATGGGCTCATCTAGACACATTTTCAGGTTCCATTTTTTTGAAAGTGCTTAATTTTTCATCTACTTTCTAGATCTGCAATTAGATTATAGGATTGTGTGGACAAAAATATTACTTTCAGAAATAGGTCCTTTTTTGCATTGTATTGCTTTGATAAAACTTCAAAATTGTTGTACATCTGAGCCACAATGCTTAGTACTAGATTTGAACCTCACAAGGCAATTGTAAATAGCAAAATCAGAAGCCCACTTTTGTCCATTTTGACAAGTGGCCTATTGTAAACACACTACATATAAAGTGCCAAAAGTATCATTTTAGGGGGGGTTCTTTGATTGAGTGAATAGGGGGGTGTGTCTTTTGTTCTTGTGTCTCTCTTTCTCTCTTGTGCTATTTTAATTTTCTGCATCATGAGTTTACCTAAAACTCTACTTCTAACTTCACACAATTATACTACATGGAAAGACATTGTATGGAGTAGATTGATGGAAAAAGGTTTAA
This sequence comes from Cupressus sempervirens, assembly GCA_028749045.1. Classification (NCBI taxonomy): domain Eukaryota; kingdom Viridiplantae; phylum Streptophyta; class Pinopsida; order Cupressales; family Cupressaceae; genus Cupressus; species Cupressus sempervirens. The sequence goes on from CM053785.1 coordinate 477,828,132, forward strand.
ATCTATATGTTGATGGTACAATTGCAAAACCCACTAATGCTACAACACAAGTTGATTGGCAAATTAAAGACAACTAGGCTTTAGGAACAATTTGGAGTTGTGTTCATAGAGATCTATTCTTCCACATTTCTAGCTTTGAGGATTCCAAGGGTGCTTGGAACAAACTTGAAGGGTTGTATGGTAAGGTGGATGACGAAAATGGATTCCAAATTGAGGATGATCTACTTCTATTGGATCCTAAGAATTTTGACACAATTCAAGACTTTGTCAACAAAGCCAATGAGTTGAGAGCACTACTTAAAGATTGTGGTAATCTGATGAAGGATGATAGATTGATTCATCACATCTTGAAGAGGCTACCTTTAGAGTATGCATCTTTTGTTTCAAGTTACAACACTCATAGGTTGACCATGGGAAGTGCCTTCACTAAGCCTACATTTGATGCATTTGTAGAAATGTTGATGTTGGAACAATCCAAGTTGATAGATATGGAAATTCTCATGTCGTCAAAGACCAAAGCATTGGTGGCTAGTAATGAGAACCAATCAAATTAAGGTAGAAAAAGTTCTACCAACAGCAAGAAAAAGAAGTGGAAGCCAAAATCACAATCTAAGAGACAAAAATCTTCCTCCTCACAACAAGGCAATTCTTCTTCCAACAAGAAGGGAAACAATAACAAGAAGGATAAACTATTTTGTGCATATTGCAAGAAACTAAATCATGATGAGCATCATTGCAAGACTAAGAGAATCAATGAGTTGGAAAACTTACTTAGGAAGAACAAAATCAATGTGCTAAATGCTTCCAAGGATTCAAATCCATCCACTTCAAAGGAAAAAGGGCAAGCATTTATAGCAAGTTCAAGTTCTTCAAGGGAATGGATTCTTGACTGAGTGCCTCATATCATATGGGTTCTTCAAAAGGACACTTTTCTTCATTGGAGCAGTCTAAGGTCCCTGAAATATTTGTAGGGGATGATACAAAAATTGAAGTTGAAGGGAAAGGACAAGTGGAGATGGAAAATGGAGAGTTCAAAGACGTTCTCTATGTTCCTAACCTTAGCTCTAATCTCCTTTCAATTTACCAAATCACTCACTATGGAGGTGGCAATAAAGTTGAATTCCTTCCTAATTCAGTATTGGTGCAAAACCTTAAAGATGATTTATTGGTTGTAGTGGGTAAAGTCAGTCATGACACAAGGCTTTATTCCTTCTCCCACTTTGTGCCTAAGTCTCCTTCACATGCCTTGTTGACACAATCTCATTCACAAAGCAAATTATGGCATGAGTGGTATGGACATCTTGCCTTCCGCTATCTTCATCAACTTAGCTCAATAAATATGGTCAAAGGTCTACCTACAATCAAATTTTCTAAGGGTGAATGTTCAACTTGTTCAATCGATATGCATCTAGAAGAAAAGTATGATAAAGGGAAGTCTTCGAGAGCATCAGTTGTTCTTGAGTTGGTTCACACAGTTCTAGTAGGTCCTTTTGCAGTGACATCGGTTAGCAAGGGCTACTATATCCTCACTTTCATTGGTGACTTTTCGTACTACACATCGGTTTACTTTCTTGATGAAAAGAATGAAGTGGTTGATAAGTTTCTAGCCTTCAAGAGTCAAGTTGAGAAGCAATCAAGGAAACCCATCAAGGTTCTTCGTATGGACAATGAAAGTAAATATGTGAACTCAAGACGTAGAGACTTTTGTGAACTTAAGGGTATTCATCTTCAGAATCTAGTAGCATTTAGTCTGCAAAACACAAATGTTGCAGCAATGGGGGTTAGAACTCTTAATGACAAGTTGCATGATTGAAGCTAAGTCTCTTGATCCATTAATTGAAGTCGAAGCTATAAGCAATGCTAATCACATACTTAATAGATCTTTTCATAATGTCTTAGATGGAAAGACTCCTTTTGAGGCATGGTGTGGCAAAAAACCAGTTGTGAAACACTTTAGAGTTTTTGGTTGTCTAGCATGGGCACACATCTCTTCAAGGGAATACAAGGAACCATCACCTAGGCCTTGCACTTTCATTGGATACGATGAAAGTTTTAAGACATATAGACTTATGGATCCTGAGACTCATGAGATATTCATAGAGAGGAATGTTCACTTTGAGGAAAGTTCACCTAGCTTATCCTCTAATTCTCTCTGTACTTCATACATTGTGGAAACTAATAGTGACAACTGTGATTATGATTCAACATATTTAGATATGTGGGATCCTATTGACAGATGCAGAATGAGGTCACATCATCAACACATTCCACATGCATACATTGCTACAGTGATAGGTCCATGTAATTTAGTACAGTTGGGTACACCTTGTCTTCCAGTTCTAGCATCAGGGGATGACTACATAACAGATATGTTAGGATTGTTTGTGGAGTCATACATAGCCAATTTTGGAGACATTATAGATGATATACATCTTCTCTTTGATGAAGAAGATCCTTCTTCAGTTGTTGCGAGGGAATACTCTAACCCTCCTATCCATTCTCTACATGATCAGTCTTACCAGATTGATATGATTGTGGATCCTTATGTACAGTAGTTGCAGGAGGTCTCTTTATCATTTGAGGAGACAATTGGTTCTTTGAGATATGTTCTACATCCATCCTTGCTAGAACTGCACTCGTTCTTTTCAGCAGTGTTAGAAGGGGCGACTGCCAGTATCGACACAAGGATAGTTGAGCAGGTTTAAGAGATACCATTCATCTTGGAGATTCTTTCTACATAGTGGGGAATCATCTCATATGTACCCATGACATTGTTTCTTCCTAAGGGGAGGAACATTATTTTGTAGTTATGGATCAACTTATACATTAGAGCAGCTATCACTGATCAACATTCTACATTTGGGGGAGGGGGGGGACTACCTTGTCTCCTTTCTTCTTCTTCTTCTCTCTTTATGGGGGAGGAGACTTTTTCTTGTTATGGGGTTTTGGCCTCTCCTACTTCTCTATTATATATGCATGATGTATGTCGTAATGAACTCTATCCATCCATGCATCTTATTTTTTCATCTCTCTTTTTGGGGGGAGGGTTATTCCCATGAGTTTTTCCCTCTTTCTTCTCTTTATGAGAGATTTCATTATCTTTTGTACATGGATACCTAACATGGCCTAGTAGCGGGGATCCATCATGCATTTTCATTCTAGCTTTTGTAAGCTTAAGTACATTCCCCTAAGTTGCACTTAAGGGAGGGTGTTGGTGTAAATAAGTATATACTATTTACACTTTACTTAAGTTTACTTAGGTTAATAAATTATTTTATTATTTATTAGTTTGACATCTAGGAGTATGCGTACTCATATGAGTTGTCTTGTTGACAACACAAGAGTAAGCAACTCTTTTATGCACATGGTGTCTACAACACATGATTTAGCATCTAATTTAAGCACATGGTGTCTACAACATCTCTATACAAGATACACCTTGTCATACTTATCCTCTTATGCACAATGGAGGATAATCCACTTCTGGTGGATGTGTGCTTAGTTGTAATGCTTATCTCCTAGCTCATTCTAGAGACATTCTAGATGCATCTTAGAGGCCTTTATATACAAGCACTCCTAGTGTATACGTACACATGACATAAAATTACATCAATTCATTTTTATATTGTTATTTTGATCATACTTTATTGGTCCATTTTGTACTTGTGCTTGAGTTCCTTGATCTTGGGTGATTTTGCCCTAAGGCAAATTCTTACAAAAAGGAAGGAATTATAGAACATGAGAAAAAATCTTGCTTCTCTTTGGTGGAATAAATGGATATGAGTTGGAAAAGTTGACTCTATTGTAAACAAACCATCAAAGTTGTTCATAGATAAGGCTGCAAAACTAAACATTGACTACTACAGCATTTCTTACAATTATAGTTCATTAAGTCACCGAACATGCACAAATTCTTGTCTTATTGGAAATCAGTTGATGCAATGATCCTCATGCACTAGGGGAATGTGCCTAAGGACATAAATCCCTTCCTTCATACCCAAATTGGACATTGGATTATCTTTACAATCTACACAGTTAGTCCTTCCTCCAAGCTATGCACACCAAAGAAGTATCATTTCTCAAATTGTTTGTGATATATGATATTGTTAGCCTACAAACTCTTACATCGTTTGAGTAGACTTATTATGTGTTACATAAAATTAAATGGCATGATACATTACATCTTTGAATAAATACATAGTAAATCCTTATATGAGTTAGTGTGTCGTTGATCTATAGAATCATACTAAGTGAAAAATCAAAAGGTCATTCCTTAATTAAACAATGGTTTCCAACTTGGAAATGACTTCAATGTTTGCATTTCTATAAGAAAACTAACTTATAAAGGAAAGGTTGACAAAATTGGGTAATGCAAGTAACTCTACCAGAGATATGGATGCCTAATTGATAATAGAACAATGTCATGTGGGAACTAAGACAATATCATCCTCAAGCCTATGGATGCCCTTCTAGAAACAAGACACTATTTGATATGATTTTAGGAATGACCAAACTATGTATCTTACTATGAAAATTGATTTCAAACCACACTCTCTTCAAAGTTTTAATGCTTAATTCACATGCACACACTAGAATGGATGTTGAAACCAACCTCTCTGATGGAACGACATATGCAATCTACCTCTTGATCTATGGATTTGTAGCTTCATAATGTCATTATTAATCTTATAGATTGATCTTGTCAAAAATTATGCATTGTAGTTACCATCACACTCTTGGGCCCTCATTTGTACAACCATTGAGATTGTTATTCTAGGCCAAAATTATCGAGCTTTCTTGATTTTCCATTAATGTGGGTACTTGTTTCTTCTCATGCTTGGCCCAACCTTTCACACCTCATATTTCTCCATCCAAGCCTCGGGGCTATACAAATATTTTAGAAAAAAGAGATTGTGTGAATCTAAAAAAGGTAGTATTCATGGATTAATTCTATAAATATTGTGTACAACAACCCATTGTAATGTAGTTTCTCACAAACTTCTTATTGCACAATGACAAATATCATGTATATTCAATTAAAAAATATAAAAGCTATTACTTTAAAATTTAGGGTTATTTCATAATCTAGTAGCTAACAATAAATATATTTAGATTTATATTTGATGACAACATGCAATGTCATGTGGCTAAAGTTATATAAGGAATGGAAAAAAATGTGAAAATTAGATAACTATATGTGAAAGACAGGACATTTGACAAATACAATCTTAATGAATGACATAGAATCGACGAAAACTATGTTGAGAGCTTATACGACAATGTTTTTAGGGAAAAAATTGCAAACCCTAAAAATGGCAATCACATTTCGATGGAGGTTCAAAAATCCCCACCCATCGTCATGAAAAACTGATGAAACCCCTCCTGTGCAGATTAGAAATCGTTTTGAAGTGCTTTCGGATAACACAAAAAAGAAAAATGTACAAAATAATTTTGAAGCCATGGTTAGAGCACATGAAAAAAGGCATAGAAAAATTGGCAAAGTGTTTGGAAGGAAAGCTACAAAGGAAGGGATGGGATCCAGGTTACAAGGAAAAGGGACACTAAACAACTTAGTCATTGTTTCCAGGCTAAATCTTTTCATATACCAATAGCAGATGCAACTCACATACAAACCACACCTCAAAAATATGTATCAAGGAATATTATGAAGGGCAAAAGTCTGCAATTAGATGAACAGATGAGATCAACCAAGAATCAAAGATCCTTGAAGCCCAATATAATCTCTAAGGAAAATCAAGTTCCACTAGGCTAGAATCTCTAATAGAAAAGATTTAAACCTGCAAGGGTCTCTTATGAAAAAGAAAATTTTCAACAAAGACAAACCAAAGAAGCAATAAAATTGAAACTCAACTCTCTCTCCCACAACCCTAAGCAGACTAGAGTTGAATCAGATCAATGAATAAGTTTCATATCATCATCTAACCCTATCTTTCAATTTGGGAATTTCCCTAAACAGGGACCATTTAAACAATCCAATACACAACAAAATTTTAAGAACCAACTATAATCTTCAAAAACAAGACTAGTGAGTGACTATGGTTTGATTGTGAAGAAAAAATGATCTGTGCTCTTTGGATAGGACCTAAATTAGCCCAAAGAGATCTATACAAAAAGCTTAATTCATGTTTTAGTGAACAAGTAAGTATAACTTCTTTCTCTGAAAACCTTTTTTATCTGGAGTATAAAGATGTAAAGCATAAGACATCTCTTTTAGAAAATAATCTCTATTTTTTCAAAGGACATAGCTTGAATATGGTAAAAGGGTTTCCAAACTACAAAGCAGAATCATTAAACTCCTTAGACTTACCAATATGGATTATATTAGACAATATATTGCCTGATCTTATTGATATTAAACTATTCATTTGCATTAGTGAAGTTCTAGGAGGTTTATTGGGATATGAAGCCCTTCATGATAACACTAACTCTGTAAAATTATTAGTATTTTTAAAACAAAATTATATGATGGGAGAACTATTAAAATCATATCCATTAGATCCATTTATAAAATCAATTTTTCAATTTATAAAGGACTTATTAACAATATTATGCTCCTTAAAGATAGGAGAAGCATTCCATTTGATACCACTAATCTTAAAGAAGTAATGGTAGATTCGGATTTGGCAAGACTATACCTTGAGATGGTGATTGCTGCTTATATCCCACCACATAGAAGATCTTTAGAATGCTTAATAGAAAAAACTAGTAAAAGCCTGAACACTATTATAACTAAGGATTTACTAGAAGAGGGAGAGATTATTGATCAAGGAAGGCTATTGATTTGTGTAGCAAAACCTTTGGAAAAATCAGATAAGGTAGACATAACCGAGATTAATCAGAAGGCTCATAACATATATAATGAAGGTATACAGGTAATAAAGGATATAGAGAGACAAATATTGGTTTCAAAAGATGGTAACGAGGAGACAATAGAGGAGTTAACTGAAATATTAGAGAGTATAGCATCCATCAAATCTTTGAATAAAGAAATAACACTGACATTAAATGATACAATTGATCAAATTGAATTAGCACAACAATTTATTTAGGGAAAAAAGAAAACTACACCACCCATGGATAATATTCAAACAAAAAAATGGTGTAAAAGGAAAATGAATAGAAAGGTAAAATTCTAGTAGATAACATTGGGCTGTCAAGATTGGAATACAAACAGTATTGGATCTTTGGTGGAACAAGAGATAGAGAATGTTGCCATTGAAATGATTGAGAATGAAAGACTCTTCTCAATAACATCCCCAACTACTCATGAGATGAAGGGTACTAAATGTCAAAACAAAGAATTGGAAGAAACAAAGAAGATTAAGAGTAATATAGAGCTAATTAGTATAGAGAAGAAATTCTGAAAATTCTAGCAAACCCTAAAACAAAAAGGAGATATCACTGAGGACTGGGCCATAACCAAAATACACTTAATAAAGGAGGCAAAAAAAGATAATTCACAAACAAAGGAGGTCTCAGAGGCAATCACAGAGAAAATAGATTATCTGGATCAACTAACAGAAGATCTTAATGCTGCATTTTGTGAAGAAGTAAATGAAGAGGGTATGGAAGAACATAAAACTGAATTGGTACAAAAAATCCTTGAACTAAGGGGTGAGAATTACACTTTTGAAGACTTGAAAAGGGATGTTGAAGCCTTCGAGTTGAATTCTGATACTAGAGGTATAGAACAATTAGAAGATGTTGTAGCCACACTGAATGTAACAAGGAACAACATGAAAAGAAGAAGGAAATCTCATAAAGAACTGCGAGACAAAAGTGCAATAGCAGAAGGGAAGACCAAGCTAATGATATCTTTAATGCAGGGAAGGGGAAGTTCCTTCCCAAAAAGGTATGAAAATTCTCTCCTAGAATGTTAGGGGCCTTAACGCCCCTAAATAACAATAGCTATTAAAAAATTGTATTAAAAAATATCATCCTAATTTCACACTAATTCAATAAACTAAATTAAGTAACCTAGAATTAGATAAATTTAAAACAAAGTTGGGTGTTAGGAAAATTATTGGTGTTCCCTTCGTAGGGGCTTTGGGTGGACTTGCTATAATCTGGAACCCAAAGAAGTTCACTACTAAAACCTTAAGATTGGAAAAGCACTAGATAAGTCTGAAAGTTGATGAATGGAATAAATCTCAAACATTTAAACTCATTAACATTTATGGGCCTATATCTAATACTGAAAAGAAAATAATCTAGAATGACATAGGAATGCACATCCAAAAAGACAATACCCTTTTCATATTAGGAGGAGATTTTAATGCTATAACCTCCTTAAAAGAAAAGTTGGGGGATTAGGTAAATTACCACAAGCAGCTATTGAGTTCTACAAATGAATCCAAATCAATGCACTTATTGAATCCCATCCATAGATAATGCATTGACCTGGAACAATAGGAGACAAGGAGGCAGTCAAGTGGCTGAAAAATTAGATCGTTTCTTTTACATCGGCTACCTTCCAACTTCAATTTCCAAAATGACCTCGAAAACCCTACCTTTTATAGGCTCTAATCACTTCCCTATTTGTGCTACTATTGAAAGGGATGCCAAACCCAAGAGGATTCCCTTTAGAGTTGAACAAATGTAGTTAAAAAATGATAACATTTTAGATTTGATAGAACTTTGGTGGAACAATATTGTAATTAAAGGATCTAGAATGTTTAAAATAGTCCAAAAACCTAAAATGATTAAAGAAAATATAATTCAATGGAACAAAAATCATTTTGGCAGTATTTTTGAAACAAAACAGAATATTGAGAAAGCCATAGATATGATCAACCTGGATATAATGAAGATTGGTATGAATAATGAAACATATTTGCAAGAAAAAAACCTTAGGTTCAAATTAAAAGATATCTTGGCTAAGGAAGAAATATTTTGGAGACAAAAGTCAAGAGAAGACTAGTTGAGAGAAGGGGATAGGAAAACAAAGTTTTTTCATAATTGCACTAAGGTTAAAAGATCTATTAATAGCATAACCAAAATTAAATCAATAGAAGGATCAACCCTAGATAACAAATAATTTTTTTTGAAAGAAGCAATCCACTATTTTAAAAACATTCTAAGTGAAGACTCATCCCTCCTTGACCAATCCAAATTTGTGTCAACCATTCCTAAAATTATCGGTCACAAAGAAAATGAAATGCTAACAAACAAATTCACTAAGGAGGAAGTAATAAAGGTTATTTTTTAGTATGATCTCTGATAAAGCCCCTGGGCCAAATGGATTTCTGACCTTCTTCTTTCAAAAATGTTGGCATTTTATGGGAGACGAAATTAAGTTGAGGCCCTAGAAAGTATGAGGAATTTTGGAAGCATACTTAAAGAAATTAACAACACATTCCTAGTTCTTATTCCAAAATTTGACAACTATAAGGATTTTGGAGATTACTGGCCCATTGCCCTTTGTAACACACTCTACAAACTCTTTACTAAAACACTAGCTTCTAGACTCCAAAAAAATCATCCCTTGGCTCATTAGTGAAGAACAATCTAGATTTATCCAAGGAAGATCGATCTACGATGGAATGATCATTGCTCAAGAAACAATTCACTCACTCAAAATAAGTAAGCAACCCATAATGCTCATCAAACTTGATATAAGTAAAGCCTATGATAAAGTTAGTTAGAGATTTTTATGCAAATGTCTACAAGCCTTTAGTTTTACAAAGGCATGGATCAACTTGATCTTTGAATGTATTTCTACACCAAAATTCTTGATCCTTATCAATGGCACTCTAGAAGGCTTCTTCTCTCCCTTAAGGGGCATTAGACAAGGGGACCCTATTTCCCCATTCCTTTTCATTCTACTTTCTGAAGCACTTGGTAGGTCTCTCAAACAAAAAAGGCTAGAGTCCTCCCTTAAAGGACTTTAGATTGCTAATAGTGGTAAATCTGAAACCCACAAACAATTTGTTGATGAAACCCTACTTTATAGTAAGAAGCAAATGAAAAAGAGGATAAAATTATTAACTCCACACTGATGGAATACTCAAGAGTTTCTGGACAAGAAATCAATACAGAAAAAACTAAAATTTTCTTTTTTAATATGGAGGATGCAATGCAGAAAAAGATCAGTACAATCATAAATATTTCAGTAGGCTCCCTCCCATGCAAATATTTGGGATTCCAACTTCATGACTTTGCTAATCAAGCAAGATTATGGGAACCCTTGGTTAGAAAAATAAGAAAGAAGATTCAATCATGGAAGGGTAAATGGCTCTCCCTTGCAGGGAGAACTACTATGCTTAAATCTGTCCTTTCCAGCATACCTATCTACCAATTATCACTTTTAACCCCCCCCCCCCCACCCACAATGTGTATTCTGAATACGATAAATAAATCCCTTAAAGATTTTTTCTGGCAAGGAACTGATAACAAAAATAAATATAACCTTATGGCTTGGAATAAAATCTTCCAAAATAAGCAGGCTGGTAGTTTTAGAATCTAGAATATTAAACTACAAGCCTTAGCCTTAGGGGAAAAACTAGTTTGGAGAATGATTCACAATCCTGAACTCTCCTGGGCCAAAGCCCTCTCTGAAAAATATTTAAGTTCCTCTGACCCCCTTTGCATCCTTAGAACTAAATCCCCATTGCAAGGTTCCATAATATGAAATTTTATGCTAAAATGTCAATACATCATCTTTAACACAGTTACATGGCAAGCTACAAAGGGTAATAAGGTCATATTTTGGACTGACTCTTGGGAAGATTTCCCTCCCCTTTGAAAATTGGAGATTTCTCTAAGGCAAGATCTATCCTCTCAAATACTTTAGGACTCTTCCTAATAGATTATTGGGAGGCAGATTCATCAACCAACAAGGGATGAAAATAGAAGAACTTTGATGAATATGATATCCCAATCCTAAAACTTTCTTCTCTCAAAACTGCCTTATCACTCACATCTTTCACTCTTTCGTCTTTTGAGGAAAAAATTGTATGGACTAGATCACATATGGGTGAATATAAAGCTAAAGATGGATACATATACTTATCCAGTGTCAAGACTGATATATTGGAACTCCTACCAACAGACCTTTGTTGGAATTCATTATGTCTTCCAAAAGATGGAACCTTTTCTTGGTTGGCTATACAAAATAGGATTCTTACTGTTGATAAATTTAAAAAGTTGGGCTATGAAGGACCTTCTAGATGTATATTATGTAAAAGTGCTGAAGAAGATCCTAACCACTTACTCCTTCATTGTAATTTCTCTTACAAAATTCGGACATGGTTTTATAAAAAAATGAATCTATCATTTGCCCCACATGAGACAAGTTTAAAAAACTTCTTATCATGGCCCAAATTCCACTATGACAATATTTTCAAGGGATTATGGGTTATTGTGCCCTATATTATTATTTCAGAAATATGGAAAGAAATAAATAGATGTATCTTTAAAAACTTGGAGATGTCAGCTGACAAAGTCATCCTAAGAATTGAGACATCTATAATTGAAAACTTAAATAGAAAATTAAATTATACAAAGAAGAATATGACCCAGTGGGATGGATCAATGTGCAATAGATGGATTGGCCTCAAGATCCCCACCTTTCACAGACAAAGAGGGATGACTAGTCAAGTATTAAGGAAAACCTATGTATGGATTCCCCTAAATAAGGGATGGGTCAAGCTAAATTTTGATGGGGCATTGAGAGGAAATCCTAGTTCAATTGGAATTGGATGTTGCGTTAGAAACAATGAGGGAAAAATACTCATTGAAAGATTAAAGAAAATCGAATCATCCACTAACAATGTTGCTGAATTTAAAGCTTTACTGGAAGACCTATGGCTATGCCCCCAACTTGAATTTAAAAATGTTACTATTGAGGGAGATTTGGCCATTCTTATCAATGCCTTGCGTAAAAGACAAACACCTAACTAGAAACTGAATAGCCTCCTCAACCAAGGCTTGGACCTCATTGCAAAATTGGAAAATGTAACTATCAATCATATCTATAAAGAAGGTAACACCGTGGCATATAACTTAGCCAATAAGGGAACTGATGGATATAATATGTTGCTTTACCATAACCTTTAGTAGCCAAATTGAATATCCATTCTGACTTAGAAATAACTATTAGGTGAATTGGCTATGATACTACCTAACCTATTTTATCTTAAGTTATATGTTTTTTGGAATCTAACATTTAAACATATGTAGAAAATGGTTCTTGCGCAATATCATTAAATAGCAATAATAATTTGACTCCTCCTTTTATCCATCATTCCCTCTCACCCCTCTTCGGCTTATGCAAGGTTCCTATTATGCAATAATTACCCTTGTCTCTCCTTCTGATTATAATTACATTGCTCATTATCGACAATAATTAAACCCCATCCTTTTGTATCTACAGTGCATCCTCGCTTATGTGGAGTCTGCTATTGCCCTTTTCCATGCCATAGAAGTGCAAACAATGGCCTTTAGAGGCTTTGTCAAGTAGGAGAGATGGAATATAGTGCTTAACCCTATAGATGATATTTCACACTTTGCCATCTCTTGGACAATTAGGGAAAAGGAATTCTACTACGATTATACTTGGTGGACTAACAAATCGATCCTAGGACTATTTATCGAGTGTGTTTCTAGGGCAAAGGTAGAGAAATGAGATATTATTAGGTTATGCATAAATCTCTTTGATAGTACTTGGTTGGTTGGGTTTGAAAATGGGGTAATTAGCTTGGATGAGAAAATTTGCATCCCAACCTTAGAGATTTATATGGCATATGAACCTAAAGCTTTGTAGGATGCAGTGAGTTCCCGATAGCCTTCTCTTTTCATCAAGAACAATGTTAAGTTTTACAAAACATGGCCAAAAATAATGGCCATCGTAAATTTTTTGTTGAGATGGCGCAGGATTATAGAAGACTGCTTTAAATTATTTTAATGTAACACCTTTCAGATGATGAATGATTCTATTGTGTATGATTATTCCTAGCATTCTCACATAGATTGACAATGGAGCAGTCTAACCTTTTACCCGTGAAACTACCTATTTTAGACTCATTTCCTGTCACACCTCCCTATTATGTTCCTCTATATGTTGTCTCTCAATTTGGTTTGAATGGCCTGATATGTATCCTATGTTTGGTTGACTTCCTAACCCTATATTGTCTCTCTACTCTTCTCTCTAATCTTGGCATTAATTGTATTCTAATAAACTTTGGTTTTAAACTCTTAAATGTAAATTTATTAGAATTATTGTTTCTGCTCTACTTTCTATCATAGTACTGTGCGATATTTTAATTTGTTGTGCTTTATATGGGTAGTATATTAGATAAATTTAATCATCGCAGCTTTAATGCTCAGTCAAAATTAGAATTTATTCTCACAAATTCACAAATTGTGCCTAAATACTTTTATTTCGAGGCATTTAGACCACTCCCCCTTTGTTGTGTATCTCTTGTATTTCTGATGTGGTTATTTTTTCGTATGCTAATATTGGGGATATTTTCAGTAACATTCTATTGATATGTATTAATTCTGTGACCTAACCCTTTCTTAAAACTTGAGAAGCTAACATTATTTGTAGAAAGTGGTTGTTGTGCTTTGTGATTGTTGATGTAACAGAATGGAGTCTTTCCTAAATGGTTGTTATCAGCACATGGACCAACCTCACCACACCAGCTTGGAAGTCCTCCCCTATATCGAAAAGTATTTTGAATTAGAATAATCAATCTATTATGTAACCTAAAATTTGTAACTGGCCAGTTGTATATTTACTTGAAAGACTAATGTATCAGCAAAATATTATGCTAAAATACTCAAACTGGGGTATGCCCCTTTAAAATTTGTCTATTACAGGACTAAGTCTCGAGCAAGATTGAAGGTTTTCTTTCCCCGTTCTTTCCTACCAGTGCCCATTTGAATGAAGGATTGTGTAAATTTCCTTTTATTAATAAAATATATATCAAAGGCCTTGGCCATTTACCGATAAAAAAAACATACAATGCCACCTCCAAATACTATAATTTTAAAATTGCATTCCAATTAATATGACAAATGTATTGATATTAAATTAATGTTTACAATTGGACATGTAAACAAAACAAACATCACAAACCCAAATGACATTTTCTTATCTAAAATCTTGCTAAACATTATAATTGCAAAAAATAATTCTCATTCTAATTATATTATAATATTTCTTTTAAAGTTGTACAACATAAAATAACAACATCAATTATATCCAAAGTTTAAAATACCCAAACTCAGACTTTGACTAATGAATCAATGTTTATATATTAATCATGCATGACAAATATTTTATATTTAAAACTTTATGTTAACTAGCTTATAGACACACAAACACACACACCCAGCCACCCACTGAGAGTAATCATTCTCGAGGCACCTATTTTCATTTAATCCCAAGGTTATTTTAATCGCATTTGAGATTTATGAAAATACGCCCCTTGAGAATGATTACTCTTGGTGTAATATATATAAAAGCTAGTGGCAATTGCGACTCAATAGGGAAAACATTTACTTTTTATTTTTATTTTGATAAGGTTATTATAAAATTGTTAATAAAATTTTAATTATAGTTGTATAAAGTTACTATAAAATTATTCTTCCAACATTTTTACATATATTTAATATATGAAGTTTAATTTAAATAATTTTATTTTTAATTTTATTTTTGGGATATTGTAATGTAAAATGTTATAGTCAAATGTAGACATATGGATAGGGTTAGAGTTATCATTATAGTTAATGTTAACCTTAGGGATAGAATTAGGGTTAGGGTTAGCATTAGGGTTAGGGTTTGAGTTACGATTAAGGTTAGGGTTAGAGTTTTGGTTATGGTTAAATTAAGGTTCGAATTAGAGTTATGTCTATGGCTAAGGTTAGGGTTAGAGTTATGGTCATGGTTAAGGTTAGGGTTAGAGTTATGGTTATGGTTATGGTTAGGATTAGGATTATAGTAGGGCTAGGCTTAGGGTTAGGGCTTGAGTCAAGGTTAAGGTTAGAGTTAGGGTTAGGGAACTAGGGTTTGAGTTAGGATTAAACTTAGGGTTAGGATTAGGGTTAGAGTCCAATTATGGCAGAGTTACAGTTAGGGATAGGATTAGGATTAGAGTTAGGGTTAAGGTTAGGATTAGAGTTAGGGTTAGGGTTAGGGTAAGAGATAGGAGTAAAAAAAGGGTTAGGGTAAGGTTTAGGGTTAGGGTATGGGTTAGAGTTAGAGTTTAAGTTAGGGTTAGGTTTAGAGTTTGAGTTAGGGGTAGAGTGAGCATTAGAATTAGGGTTAGGTTTAGGGTTTGAGTCAAAGTTAGAGTTAGGGATAGAATTAGGGTTAAGATTAGGGTTAGGGATAGAGTTACCATTAGAGTTAAATTTTTATTTTTATTTTTGGTATATTGTAATGTAAAATGTTGTAGTCAAACGTAGACATATGGTTAGGGTCAGAGTTACCATCACAATTAATGTTAACCTTAGGGATAAAATTAGGGTTAGGGTTAGCATTAGGGTTAGGGTTTGAGTTACGATTAAGGTTAGGGTTAGAGTTATAGTTATGGTTATGGTTAAGGTTTAGATTAGAGTTATGTTTATGTTTAAGATTAGGGTTAGAGTTATGGTCATGGTTAAGGTTAGGGTTAGAGTTATGGTTAGGGTTAGGGTTATAGTAGGGCTAGGGATAGGGTTAGGGTTAGGGTTTGAGTTAGGGTTAAGGTTTGAGAAAGGGTTTGAATTAGGATTAAACTTAGGGTTAGAGTCCAATTATGGTAGAGTTAGATTTAGGGTTAGAATTAGGGGCAAGGATAGGGTTAGGTTTAGGGTTAGGGTTAAGGTTAGGATTAGAGTTAGGGTTAGGGTTAGGGTTAGAGATCGAGGTAGAGAAAGAGTTAGGGTTAGGGTTAGGATTTGGTTTAGGGTTAGGGCTAGAGTTTGAGTTAGGGTTACAGTTATAGTTATAGTTTGATTTGGGGGTAGGGAGAGCATTAGAATTAGGGTTAGGGTTAAGGTTTGAGTTTGAGTTAGGGTTAGAGTTTGAATTTGACTTAGGGTTATAATTAGGGTTAGGGTTAGGGTTAGAGTTACCATTAGAGTTAATGTTATGGTTAGGGTTAAAGTTAGGGTTCATGCTAGAGTTAGGGTTAGGGATAGAGCTTTGAGTCAGGGTTAAGGTTAGAGTTAGGGTTAGGATTAGGGTTAAAGTCCAATTATGCTAGAGTTAGATTTAGGGTTAGAGTTAGGGGCAGGGGTAAGGTTACAATTAGGGTTAGGGGTAAAGAAAGAATTAGATTTAGGATTATGGTTAGGGTTAGGTTTATAATTAGAGTTCGGGTTATATATAGAGTTAGCATCATGGTTAAGGTTAGGGTTAGGGTTAGGTTTATAATTAGAGTTATATATAGCGTTAGCATTAGGGTTATAGTTAGAGTCATGGTTAGGGTTAGGTTTATACTTAGAGTTAGGGTTATGTATATTGTTAGCATCATGGTTAGAATCATGGTTAAGGTTAGGGTTAGGGTACAATTATTCACATTAAGTAATAAGTGAAAATTGAAATATGTGAATTAATTATATGAAGCATATTTTATTTAGGGTTAAAAAAAGGGTGGGATTTAGGGTTAGGGTTTGAGTAAGGGTTAGAGTTATGGTTATGGTTAGCATTAGAGATAGGGTTAAGCTTTGAGTTTGAGTTAGGGTTAGGTTTACGGGTAGGGTTAGGGTTACATTTAGGGTTAGAATTAGGGGTAGGGTTAGGGTTAGTGTTAGGGTTAAGGTTAGGGTTAGATTTAGGGTTAGGATTAGAGTTAGTAACAGGGGTACAAAGTGTTATAATTAGGGTTAGGGTTAGGTTTATAATTTGAGTTTCTAAGCTTATATTTAGGATTAACATTAGGGTTATAGTTAAAGTCACAGTTAAGATTAGGGTTACTGTAGAATTATTCACATTAAGTAATAATTGAAAATTGAAAGATTTGAATTCACTATGTGGAGCATATATTTATTTAGGGTTAAGGGAAGGTTGGAAGTTAGGGTTAGAGTTTTAGTCAGGGTTAAGGTTAGGGTTAGAGTTATGGTTAAGTTTAGCATTAGAGATAGGGTTAGAATTAGGGTTAGGACCTAGGTTAGGGTTAGGGTTAGGACCTATAATACTGATTAAATTATGGATAGATGTAAGGCTTAGAAAACATGATTGGAGAAAGGGTTAAATTTAGAAGTCTTCTTAGGGTCACAGTTATAGTTACTAGGGGAGTAAGGGTTGGGATTTTAGATTATATTTATTATTATATAAGGTTCCCTACATAATAATAAGTATATTCTCACGATCATGGATAAGATTAGGGAAATAAGTAGGACCATGATTAGAGTTAGAGTTACTATTTGGTTTAGAGTTATTATTAGGGTAAGATTCTAACTTATTATTAGGGTTATGATTATGTTTAGAGTTACATTTAGGAGGGCATCTTGTTCTCGTTGGACATGCCTCTTAGCATAATAGAGAAATATAAGGGTTATGACATTCCTTAAGTAGCTTTATGATTTTATTAGTTATATTTATAAATAGACCATTGCTTAATGATAATTATGCTTAGCATGAATAGTACTGTACAATGAAGGGCTACTAAATGTTATTGAGGTCATGATTACACTTAAAATGAGTATAAAATGAATATTATGCTTTAGAGTAGCTTAGTAGTTAGAAATAACACATCAATTTTATACATAATTTAATGATCAACATATTAGTGATATATATGTCATGTAAAAGCTTTAATATTACAAACACAAAGGTCAAGGTAAGAAAACACGTGTGAAATGTTTGCAAGTATACTTGAGAAGAATTTGAACTAAAAAGTGAAATTGATTGTTATTGTTCTAATATATAGATGAAAGGAGAAATTATATTTTTTCACATGAAGTAATAAGTGAAAATTGAAAGATGTGAAATCATTATATGGACCACATGTACACTTCTCCATAAAGATGTAAGTACATCACATATTCTTCAGAGATTAAAATCGTATTAAGAGCTTTGTTGGTACAATGATCATCATAGACCTCTTTCATCATGGGTGGAAACACATCTACTTTTGCAGATGTGTTACCTACATATTTGGCCACATCTTCCATCTCAATTATCTCCACCTCTTGTACATAATCAATTGATAAAGTTGCATTCTCTAGAGCTTTGACCATAGTTGTACAACACTCTTTAATTATTCATGCACACTTCTCAAACTTTGTCTCAAAAAAATGATTTGATCCTATAGAAGCAGTTGGGCTCATGTTGGCAATGCTTGACTGTCTTTCGAGGTTGCCATGCCTGAAAAAATTAATGGAAAATAATTTAAAACATTAGTACCAACAAAAAAGGACAAATATATACTTAATCAGAGGGATATAAATTCTAAATCAATAATGGTTTTGAAAAACATAATAGGTCACTTAGTATAATCAAATGTGGAGAAAATCAATATAAAAACCATATTGCATTAAAATTTGTAATGAAATTTTGGGTATGGAGACATGGTAATATTATGACCATTCATAGATGGTGAAGAATACACAAACATACTTTTCAAATATTGAGCAGCAATGTATTGGTTGAAAGTCATAAAGCACAACTATTATGATTTATTTCAATCTGAGTGGTCTTTCTCATTTGAATTAATGTTAAATAGCTACCTTGATTTGAGAACCTAATTGATGATCATAGTTAATTTTACAAATTAGAGAATTAGTATAATGAAATTTCAGTCTTATGGTACTTGCAACCATTAAAATGTGCAACTAATACGGTTATCATGTTGCATTGAGCATATCCAATTTCAGTTGTCATTAAGTGCAGATTTCACTTCCATGTTGTGGTGTTTCTGGGACACATTCTATAGATGGGGAGCTTTCATAGTCAATGTTTAGTTGATTGTTTGCATTTGTAGGATGCTCATGTATGTCACTTGGTTGCACTTCAACATGCTGTACTTGACACCTTTGTGCATTTGGAAGGACCCTCTCATAAGTACATTGATGATTGTTTCTCTATACATTTGTGTGATCTTGATTTTCCGTTTCTAGTTGTGCAATTGATACTCCTGACCTTCTTCTGGCATAACTTTTCCTATTTCCTTGATTTAATGTTATTCTTTGTTGTTCTCTTTCATTTTATGTCTGTTGTTGTTGACGCCTACGGTATTCTCTATGATATTCTATTTGATATTGTCGTTGGTATTCTCTTCTTGCCTCCTCTGATTCAAAATTTAACCTATGTCTCACCATAGCTAGTAGAAAAATAATATTAGTGAATTAACATATTATTTTCATGACACTAAATAATTTGTCATATAAATTAGTAAAGTTCATTTATTAGAATGTATATATGATTTATTAAAGTGATGCTTTATTTCATAGACATGAGAAAAATTATAGCAATGAAGATTACTATATAAGTAGTTAAATTTATATATAATGTTTGCATGAATGAAGAAAAATAACATTTAAAATAAGTAAAATTAAAGTGTCTGTGAATGGAGACAAACTATATATATATCATGGCTAGATGAAATCTATATCTACTATAAAATATATATCATCAAAATAATTATCTACAACTGACTTAGGTATCCTTGTCTCATTTTTCATCTTATTCTTGAATTCTTCAAAAATATTGTCCATTATCGTCTCAAAATTTTCTCCCAATTGATTGATCAAATCACTTATTTGTTTGATTGTCGGTTTGTTTTTGTACCATGAAATTGTGCCTACTGTGGGAAATGAATTTTGCACACACACACACACACACACACACACACACACACACACACACACACACACACACACACACACTTGTAATCTAATTAAATAATGATAAAATATATAGTAAATATATGATTCATTTACTTTAAATAAATCATTAACATTAATAAAATACAAATTTTATTGATATGGTGGCATTGTCATCCACATTAACGATAAAATTTAATTATGAAACATGAAAATATAAATACTTTAAAACATGCAAATGTAAAAATATTATGGAACATTCAAATCTAAAACATGCAAGCCAAAAGCATTTTAAAATATGCAAATCTAAAACTAATATGAAACATGCAAATCTAAAACTAATTTGAAGCACCACTTTTAAAATATGCAAATGAAAAGTATTATAAAATATATAAATGAAATAGATTTTGAATGCAAATCTAAATCTAAATCAAACATGCAAGACTAAACAATTTTGAATAGAATGCTAAATCTAGATGAAACTAATTAAAATTAAAATTTAAATTGAAGTAGAATATTATAACTAATTTTGAATCTAAATCTAAATCTAAATAAAAAAATAAAAAATAAAAATAGAAATCTCACCTTCAAAAAAATTATTCCAAACCTTCAATCTACTCCAATAATCTCCACCTCTTCCTTCCGGCAAAAACATAAAATGAAAATGAAATGAGAGCCTTTGTTTTATAACTTGTGAGAGGCTTGTCATATCCCTCAATGGAAGTCTCTTCACATTCCACGAATTTGTTTCAAATTCCCTCGCTCCCCACAAAAAATAAGCATGAATGTGCATGCAAAATTATATTTAACCAAAAAAAAATTCATATTTAAATTTTCAATGAAATTATTTCGGCCCTAATTATTTGGGCCCTATTTTTTTGGGTATATTATTTCGACCTCCATTTGACTTCCTATTATCTTAGTCAGCTATTATTTCTGAAATGCATTTTTATTTTATGATTTAATAATTTAATATTTTTATTTTAAAATTTGTAACTACTCCCTTTTCTTTTTTTATTAATGGAGAATCTTTTTGGCATATTCTTGTGCTGGGATTTCCATTTGTGCTCCCATTGTATAGAACACCTCTCGATGTAATTATTTCAATCATTAAATGATTTTAAGAGGGATTTAAACTTTTAATAAGTTAACAATTATCATAATCGTTACATCCCAAGTTGCCTATCGGCTATTCCTTTGCACCTCCTATGGCACAAGAGATAGTATATTTAATCACCCTTTTATTAATAACTCATATCATATTAATTATTCATAATTCCAATCTTATATTTTTATCAATAGTTCTCATAACTTTATACCAAGAGGAAATTTTCTCATGGAATGTTAATATTTGAAGAAAAATATTTAATCATTGATATATCTTTGATACGAAGAAGCATTACATCAACTAAGATAACTTAAAACTACAAATGTCAAGCTTAATTTGAATTAGATAATAGGTAAAATGATTTGAATATTTAAGATAAATATTGAATTGCATTGTTACGGAACAATTACAATGCTAAAAGATATCAAATTTTCATGATATTTAAAAATTGAAAGAGTTTTAAAATGTGGTTATGTAGTAATTTTTGTATGAAACTGTCATCATTTTATCGCACTCTATGATCCATCACTAGAATGATTGAGTGCTATGAAAAACAAAAAGAACATTGAAGAATGGGAAAGACCATTGGAAACAACGAATGACTCTTTAGCATGAAGAAAATACAAAAGTGGGCAACACAATTTTTTTTGAAAAGAATAAACTATTTGTGAGGATCAGTCACAAAAATGTGATGAAATATTGATGAAAAAATATCACACAATCAATTCCAAAACCAATTCCAAACTAACTTCATAGATTTTGCACACTCTAAACTTTGAATTAATTAAATAAGTCGTATGAAATATGAAATCACACTCACCCATCCACAAAGTAGCACAATCTCTGGCCTCTTCTATCTTCCCTCATAGTAAGAATCCATGGAAATATCACCCAACGTGGCATTTCCATACGAAACTCTCCCTTCAATATCTGGAGCGAGGAGCCATTGGAGCTGGTCCGCATTTTCACCCACCACACAATGCGGGCGGTCAATCTCTTCGAGAATAGTTTGGGCTTGCGAAATAGTCGGCCTACAAGCCACTTTCGGGTGCGCGCACTGGAGCGCTAGCAAAAGCACCCTCTCCATACTCTCCCTAGGCCCAGAGTCCTTGATTGCCTTATCAATCACCTCCTCGAACAAACCCTTACTCACTAGGTCACAAGCCCAATCAGAAATATGAATGTGCTCCGCCTTCACATTCGCAAGCGCCCTCCGGCCACTCATGAGCTCCAAGACCACGATCCCAAAGCTAAAAACATCACTCTTATCAGTCAAGTGCCCGTAGAGGGCATACTCCGGTGCGACGTACCCTAGGGTGCCGACCGCCCTCGTTGTATAGTGCGTCTTGTCATCGTGTTCATCAGGCTTAAACCTAGCCAATCCGAAGTCGGCAACTAGGGCATTGAGGTCCTTATCAAGCAACACATTGGCCGTCTTAACATCCCTATGGAGAATAGCCGGCTTGGCATCCTCATGCAAGTAGGCCAAGCCCCGGGCAATCCCCACGGCTATGTGGTGCCTCGCTGGCCAACTCAAGCAACGCTTGTGCCTGAAGAGGTAGTCAGCCAAGCTCCCATTGGCCATGAAATCGTAGACCAAAAGTTGCCCCTCGCCGGCCCCAAAACAGTACCCCTTGAGGGGCAACAAGTTCCGGTGCTTCACACTGCTGATGACGTGGATCTCGTGGCGAAGATCCGCCCTTCCACGTGGCGTAAAATCCTTGAACCGCTTCACAGCAAGCTGGGACCCGTCGCTAAGGGTCCCTCTGTAGATTGTGCTGAATCCTCCTTCGCCGATCACATTCGCCGCGGAAAAGTTCCCGGTGGCCGTCTTTATCTGTCCCAGCCCGAAAACAACGAGCCCCGTTCCCGCGTCGACGCTTTCCCGCAGCAGCTGCTGTTCCCGGAAAACTTTCATCCGCCGCATCCCGGCCCTGTAAGTCTTCCTCCACTGCAAACACCCATAGAAAATCGCCCCCAAAACGACCGTCATGGCCGTCGGAACGGCGACCAAAACTGCGATCTTGGCCGCCGAGCGGTCGGTTCTATGGGTGGTCCTGCGAGTTTCCGGCCAGAGGGCCGCGGTGGGAGCCAATGCGGGCAAATTGATGGCCCCCAGCAGGCAATACAGCGCATCGGGCCCCAAATCCTGCAACG
Organism: Cupressus sempervirens; assembly: GCA_028749045.1. Lineage (NCBI taxonomy): Eukaryota > Viridiplantae > Streptophyta > Pinopsida > Cupressales > Cupressaceae > Cupressus > Cupressus sempervirens. Next base: position 477,851,173 of record CM053785.1, read on the forward strand.
AATTCACCGCCCCGCCGACGTACATGGTCACGAACAGCGCGCAGTCGGATCTTCCGGCCGCCGGGATTTTCCTGTTCATCTGGTTCAGCGCCAGGGCCATGGATTGTATGCACTTGTTGCACTTGTAGACGCCGGTCTGTGAGGCGTTGCAGTTGTTTTTCATGGTGGTCGTGTCGACTGTGCTTTCGAAGGATTTCTGGGTGTCGATTCCGTTGCAGGAGTTCGAACCCGCGACCAGGAGGTGGGATTTTAGGGCGCAGCCCATGGCGGCCTCTTTGTCGATGCCCTGTTGTGTGAGGTGGGTGTAGAGCGCGTCTAGGCAGAGGTCTGCTGTGGGTTTGTCCGGGAGGAGGAAATGGGCGGTGGAGTGAAGATATGAGAAAAGGAGGATCTTGGTGAGGTCTATCATGCCCTCGCAGCAGTGGGTTCTTGAGGCGGAGGTGCATCGTTTGAACATCCATGGAAACATGTTTGTTTCGTTTATTTTGAGTGGGCAGGTTTGGGGGTGGGATTCTGTGGGTGCGGCTGCTGAGAGGGCGAGGAAGAGGAAGAGTGTGAGAGCCCGTGCGGCCATTTTTTGAATGGGTGAGCTTTTCGCTTAATGTGCTCTGGCCGTGGAGGGATGGACGTGATAAGGGAAAACAAGCACATGGCATGGGAATGGTGATTGAACTCTGTGTTCGTTCAGCTGAATTGAGAATTGAATAGTTTAGTGTCCTTTTTCTCTCCGCCTTCTTTTTTTCGAAAGAGAGAGGTCTCACCGTTAAGTCTTGAGATGGAACAAAATCTGATTTTGCACATAGGCCTTAAATCTTTTTTTTTTTTGGGTTTCAGTTATTGTGTACTTTAGTGGTTGATAGTTTTTTTAATGATTGATTGATTTTAATAATTTTGGTGAGTCCAAAACATCTTATGGGAACACCTAGTTTCCCCAAAAGAGTGCCTAAATTGCCTTTTTCTAGAATATCTCTCTAGGTGGAAAGATGCCATTGTTTCTTGGGCATTCCATGAGAAAAAATCGCTCAATCTCCATCACACTCATGTTGCAAGATAAACATATTTTATCCTCACTCTTGCTTTGGTATTGTCCATATGCCTAACGTGCACTTCAAATGATGAGAACTTGTTCTAAGTTGCACTATAATAGTCTATTGCGAGTCCATTTTGTTTTGAACATATGAGACACTTGATTTTTTGAATTTGTCCTTCACAAACATTTTTATGCAATCATTGTTCTCCACAACATTAATGCATACTAACGTTCCATTTTCCCATCCATTTGACATTTTGCTTCATCCACTCAAGCCTTTCTTTCACGATCAACTTGGCCCAAGAATGATTTTTCGTGCTTTGTTTAGTGGAGATTGATTTTTGTTCACAAGTACCGATGATTTTTTAGTGAAGCTTATTGGCACAATGGGTCGCATGTATCTGTGGACTCTTTGAAATGATCAATTTTTAACCCTTCTCACACATAATGACTTGTTTAATATCTAGAATAACTAAAACCTTAACTTAATTTTTTTGTTGAAATCTAATATAGTGTTTAGGAGATATAAATGCATGGAGTTAGCTATAGCCACTCGTGGTGCTTTTCCTCTAGTAATTATAGTCAATTTAGTACATCTACGTAGAATGGTATATTTGATTTTGATAATTTTTTGGTTTGAATTACTGTGTAACTTATAGCTATTGTTCTAGTTTCTGGGTGGTGAACCATGTTATTATACATGTTGTTGGCTCTTGATTTCATGATAAAAACAAATATATCTAGGTTGTAGCTACTTCCCATATTTGATGCACCTATTCACACATCGGGGCCAACTATATAGCTAAACTCCTCCTTCACTTTAGGCTGTGCAAAACCTAGGCAGGTAGACTTTAGATTCCTTTATGTCATCAATGCAAAAACATAAATTTGAACCTATATTAAGCAAATAAAAATCCCAAATTCTTCTACGCTTGTGCAATAATAGAGGCATGAAATAGCTAATAATATGACCTATAAGATTCACAAGCTAAGTGAGGGTTATCCTTTCAGCTCTATAACATAAAAGGGAAAATGATTTGACATTAAAATGATTTCAGCATAACCCATATATGAAACAACAAGAATACACAATCTCCAACTGAGATCAGTGCCTAATCCATTGGGTATCTCACGCACTACAACATACATCATGATATTTGTGATCTATCCATTCACTTTGTGAATTATACATCAATGTTCACAACGAATCTCATGCTTATCGAAATCCTCCCATGAATTCTGTAACCCTGTCAAAATACATTAAGCATTTACTTGATTCCTTGACTATATAAGTTTATCCGACAATATGATGATGATGATGCAACAATATAAACTTGTGCATGGATTTAACTATAGCCACTCGTGGTGCTTTTCCCCTAGTTATTATAGTCAATTTAGTACATCTACGTAGAATGGTATATTTGATTTTGATCAATTTTTTGGTTTGAATTACTATGTAACTTATAGCTATTGTTCTAGTCTCTGAGTGGTAAGCCATGTTATTATACGTGCAAGGGGCAAAAAGTGGCTATTTCAAATTGTCACTAAATGCCTCCTTAAAGGTGTCATAGCATTCCTGGGGGAATCCAGCCCTGTTGGTATTGGGGGAGTGGCTCGTTGCAGTTCTAATGATGTTAAATTCTTTTTCTCAATGCATAATGGTGATTACACTAACAATCCCATGGAGGCTCAGGCCATTTTATATGCTGCAGAACAATGTTGTTTGCGGGGACGGCACAAGATCATCTATGAGTCTAATTCCCAAGTGGTGGTGAACTTGCTTTCCTCGTAGAAGCTTGAGGATGTTAGTTGGCAGCTGGCCACTGTTGTTAATCAAATTATTCTCTTTTGTACCTCTCTTGAGTTTATTAGGTTTACTTACATTCCTCGAGAATGGAACAGAGCTACTAATTGTTTAGCCAAATGAGCTTTTGGTCATGCTTTGGGTTGGAATATTACAGATAGGGGGCAACTTCCCTTTGAGATGGTACACAAATTTGATTAACTTGTTGCTCGTGATAGAGCTCCTTGTCGAGCTCTCTTTATTGTAATCCTTTCTGTCTTAATAAAAATTTACCCCTCTTTTTCAATGTAATTAAAAGGTGTCATAGCATAAGGAAAAAGAGATCTAATAAGGTGGGGCCTTCTATTTGGAACTTTGACTTCTCTTTTAGTTTGTTGACTATATGCAGATCTTATATTTATTAATAAACTTTTAGTTATCACTTTTTGATTTTTTGAAGAAGAAATTGGAGGATTGAGTGAGGTAAGGAGTGGAGTGATTGAAACATGGGTGGTAGTTGGTACTCTTGGTAGTTGGTACTAACCAATTATGCACTCAAATTTTCTTATTATGCATTAGATTTTCAACCTTTTTTTCTTTGTTTTTGTCGTACACAGAAGAGACAAATTATTACCTATTTCTTTAAAAAAATCATCATTTTTTATTACTATTATTTTCTTTTTGGGAGGAGGGGTAGATTGGACGCTCTAACTAATGCCGAACCGTTCTTTGGGTGGATGTTAACGTGAGAGAGAGCAATGTGAGGTTGCTTGTCAACATTTCCAGCTGCTAAAATGTAGAAAAAAACAGAGGATTGGATAACCCAGACCGATAATTTCGTGTAAAAAGTGGCCCCCGTCGTAGATTTCATATGAATTAACATAAGATCCACATCCCACTGTTGTCCACGGTAAAAATTATTGTTCACCAGCGCGTTCAAAATTTTTACGCCAAGATCAACGCACGAGCTCCGACTACGTGTTTACAGCAAATAAATTTCCTTTTCTTTTCTTAAATCAAAAGACTCTGTTCAGTATTATAATGGACGAGATCTTAGATTGTGTTTTGGACAGTTTTTTTGGAATTTCAGTTGAAAAGGTTTTAGCCTACATCACAGTTTTATAATTCATTTGTATATTTTAAATGAGAATGAAATGTTTGTCATTTATTTTATAAATGAAAATATATAGACTTTTAAAGGTATTGGGTTGTTAAATTCGATGGTTGTATAAATAATTTAAATATTTTCTTACTAACATTTGACTAATAGATCAATAAGTTCTTGACACACCATACATAATCTAAAATTCAATTCTTTAAAAAATTTATATTAATTTATGAAATTATAAGACTTCACAATCTTAATTTGTTACAAATTTCTATATATGCACACAAGACATCCAATATACCTTTGTATACGTATGTGTGCATGTGTCTTCACACAAACACACATCACGTGTGTGTGGTGTGCATGTAATATCTAAATACATGGGTGTGTATTTGGATTCAATAATTATTTTATCTTCAATAAGAAAATCATTTGTCCCACTATGATATATTTTTGACTATGTGTTAGCTATAAGAATATCTCATGTCATCATGACATAATTCCTCCCTCATCAACACAAGGAGGAGGAGGATGCGAGGCATTTTCTCTAGTAGGTGCAGGTGGTGGCATGACTCTCTCTTAGCATTGGGATAACACTATTTATAAAGGATCTCTCTTATGTAAAGGAACAACCACATTATACAAATCACAATAGTAAGCAACACACTTAATTTGATGAGAGGTAGTCCTTAGGTGATAATCTCTCTCTACTTGTATAGCACCAAGCTCATGTGCATGCTCTTCTCATAATGAATCTAACTCTCTGACATGCTACATATCCTTCTCAATAAGGATAACGTCTAATAAGGAAACACAGGTTAAGAATTGCTGCCACTCACAAGCATATCCACCCAAAGAATCACCAATCTTGACTCTGTCCATCTTGTGTGGTCCATGACTACCTCCAAATCCACTACTCTCATTGAGATGTCTTTGAAGATGTCTCTATGGTATGGATTATGTATTTGTACAACTATCTAAGATCTCTATGGCCATGGTCTCAGAATAGGTCCAACTACAATATCTTGAGGCACTAAATGAGGGATTATCACTTTGATCCTAGCACATTATCCTCCATCTCCATCTCCATCACAACCCTCATGCATGCCATCATCATCCCCATATTCTCAATCTCCACCTCCATCTTCTCTAAATGTACCAATTACTCCACCCTAAAGGCAACAAATCCTATCTCAACCTGCAAATAGAAACTGACACTCAATTAAAGGTTCAAACAAGGGGCATTGACCTTGGACATCATTAAGACTACAAACCCTAAAGAGCTGATGCATTTGGAAACCGAACAAGGTCAAAATCTAAGAAGACAATTGTGTTTGGATCAGAAATAAGCTTCTTTCTTGGAAATAACATAGGAACTAGAAATAAACTTTATGGTCCCTAGAAACAAGTTCTTTCCTGGAAAAGATGTCGAAACTAGAAATGAGCCTCCAACATATTAGGAACATCTAACTATCCTCGAAATGAGATTTTGCAAAATCAGAATTGACTAAAATCTATTGGAAATGATATTTCAATAATAGGCCTTAAAAAATGATGAAAAATACATGACAAAAAGTAAAAAAAGAAGAAGCAAAACCAAAGGGGTTATCGAGTACTAACCAAGAGAGGATAGTATATTGGCTGCTAATGATGCCTATCAAGCTCAAAAAAATGATTTATCAATGTGACTACCATGATTAGCTCTAGAATGGAAAATAAGGCACGTGTAAATGACAAAGAAGTTACCTTTTAGGGCCTATTTATGCCTATTAGGGTTTTGATGACATAAACCTACAAACAGACCCAAATGCATAATCAAGTACACAATTACACTTCAGGACCAAAATCAAAATAAGAAGACCCTCAATGATGAGAAGAGAGTGAAAATAATGGAAAAGAAGTCAAACACTAATTAAGAGAAGTCAACTTTGGTCAAATAATTGACTAGGGGCAAAAATGATGTAAAAATGTAATTTTGATTCAAAATCATATCAAAAGGTTTCAAAACCTCATAGAAAGGTCATCAAAGGCCACCTAACACATAATATTGGGTCAAACTCTTGTCAAACTTGGTAAAAAAAGCCATGAATAATCTACAAAAGCTTATCAAAAGGTGTGAAATGATATTTCTCATGAAATGAATCCAGTCAAATCACCAAAATCTTGGTCAAAATTAGTGAAGCACTATCAACATCACACTTTCTAAGTGGTCAAAATTGGTCAAATTATGTTTTATCAACACTAAATCTACTCAAATTAGATTCATATTGATACAAATAATGTTTTATCAGGATTTATTTCAATTTCTCTCCCAAGGGGACATGATCATACATAAATCAAATCAAATAATGATAAATTCAATAAGAGATTGTATCAGGATATATAAATCGAATTAGATTTCCATCAATCCAGCCAAGGATTGTATCAAGATCTATAAATCAAACCATCTATCAACACTAGAGGCATGCCAGTTCACTTCAATCAAGTTAGGACTACTAGATAATTGACTTCAACAAATCATATCAATTTCATTATTTATGCCTGAATCAAATCAATATTACAAATGGTCAATTTCATTGCATCAATTCAAATTGGTCATTTTGTCATATCAAGTGTCATTGTTTTCATATCTTCTAACTTTGATCGATTTCAACAGTTCAAATCAAATTGGTTATTTTTCAATGAATCACGATCTCTAAAATATTTAGTTTCATCTCATCATCTCAAACTAGATGCTCTGGTTAATCTCTTATTCCATCAAGTTCAAAGTCAGTGTTATTGGTTCCTGTTCCATTAAGTTTGAAATCAATTGCTTAAAATATTTTTTCAATCATATTTGGTAAGCTCTTATCAATATTTGTTCCATCAAGTTCAAATTTGGTTCTTATTCCATCTAGTTCAATAACGATAGTTTAAAACTTTCAATCAATTTAGTTTCATTTGATGAAGCTCAAAATTCTCAATCTATACATTAGGAATAGTTTCATCATTGTAAATCAAGTTGTTCTTCAAGTTAACATCATCATTTCTTTGAATCAACATGATGTTTGCATACTAATTCAAAGAGGGCAAAATGTAATAACCCTAAAATGGGCTAGTGGACTAGAAGCCCTACTTTCCCTAAATAAGAACCTACCCCTTAGTTATGCCAATACGATTATAGGCATAATTCATCGAAATCAATGAAAACCCTAATCAAGCATCAAATAATCATTAATTTATCACACAACTTTATTAATTAACTTCACCTATTTAATTAAATCAAAATAATTGATTAATCTTGGATAAAGTGATTAATTAGAAGGAATAAATAAATCCCCTAAAATACATGACATCATAAAGGGGATAAGTAAACAAAGTGGTTATGAATGAACCAATGAAGTTTAACTAACATGGATCACTCAAGGATGAATCCTAATCACTCCTCAACTTTGAATCTACACCACTCATTTCCTCTCTAATTCTATAAAAGAAATGGATTTAAATCTCAAATGGACCATTTAGTTTGCATTCCATTTTTATCTTGTAGAATTCATAGCTTAATTCATTAATTGTGTTTAGTAATTATCTCATACTCCATTGCATAATGAAAATTGACAACCTAGCTTTGATTCTCCCATATTAGAATTATGTTATTATTAACTTAAATCTCTCATATTTATAACCTTGTATTATCACTGATTAGGATCTAAATCTTAGGGAAATTTAGATCTCATAATCATACTCTTCTTAGATAGGGAGAAAGATGATTCTTTTATTGGTTTCATTTTTCTTATCGCTTGATTATATTGATGTATATGGATGAACAAGCTAATGTCTTATTGAAGTGTTATGTTGTTTGTAGCTACACTAATCCACACACACAAATAGTACATTGTATCTTACCACCATCATAGTGCACAAAATAATCCTACAATATCAACACATTTAATCAAACAACACCCTTTATTTTTAATGATCATGTAATAGACAAAACAAATTTCAATAGAAAATGGGATAAACTATCTTACACCCACTTGCAATAATATCCAAAAAAAAAAATCACTATGGGATATGAATCCTACTCTATTGATGATATTATTCATTAAAAATTAAATTTTAATGAATAATTCAACATTTAGTCATTTATTTTGAGAAAGATATTAGCTAAACCTAGTGGGCCCATATATAAGTAATCACTTCTAGCATAATTATTGGGTTGTTTATGTGTCACGTGTCTAATGTATTTGTCATATAAGATTACAACCTCCCTACTTGGTCATATATTTCTATTCCTTGTCTCTTATTTTTAGTTCACAAAATTATATAATGAAACTTATTGTTCTATCTACAAGCTAAGTTAATACCTTGATAAATATGTATTTCCTAGGTTTACACTACCATTGTTGTATCCAATCACATAACATCTTCAAACACACCCAGGTATTAGGTTATAGAAGAACCTACACCATCATTACATTCTCATACACATCCATTATACATTAAATCTTAAGTTTCAGTCATCTCAAGACTAGTAAACATTTTCTATTGATTCATACCCTACCTTGACAACATCTTGAGAAATATTTATTATGTAGGTTTGATCACCACCACTTTGTTCTCCATCCTTTTGTCTTTCCATTTCTTCACAAATATTTATCTCTTATGTTTAGGAAACCATCATAATATCATTGCGATATAACATATTCATAGACATCCATATCGTAGGTTAGATAGTCACTTACACCATCATAACATCCACATGCACATCCATTATCATATATAAACTATCATGTGTTAAGTTGGGCCATTACTTATATCTTTATCATATATTCCTATTATACAATATACAAACCTTTTCCCAAGGTTACACCATTATGTCTCTATACATATCATAACATCACTTTGTCTAAATATCCATCATTATGTATACATAAAGTAACAACACAACATTGATTCTACCAATATATTAGGTTCAACTCCACCATTTAAATCCATTATAGTACCTTGCGTCTTACCATCATCACATGCTACAAAATTATCCTATCATATCAATACGTTTATCCAAATCTATTCTCATATATAAATAAAACATTTTATTTTATATTGTAACAAAGACAATAGTATATGACTATGCAAATGTTTTAGGATGAATGTATTATTAATGATCAATACATTATAATTTTTGTCTCACATGTTTATATTTCTAGTTTGCATAGCACTAAGAGTGAGTGAAGCTTAAGTTTCAAGTGTATAAAATGTTTTAAAAATTATGTACAAACAAATGTTACGATAAAATATCACTTGTGAATAAATATTTAAAAATATGTGTATGCATTTGAAATTTATCTCCAAGTCAAATGCAGTGAAGCAAAGGTGTTTCTTTACATCGAACAACAAAATTAGGTTAAGTATGTTTCTTTTTCAGTCTTCAAACTACACTAAGATAAATATGGATAAAAATAATTTTAAATATATTATAATCAAATATTTAAATATTAATGATTTTATCTACATATCATTTAAATTATTTATTTCAATCAGCTCAAATAATATGTTTTTCTAAAGTATTTTAATATTGAATCATTAACTTTGTATTATTTCTAATAGACACACACACACACACACACACACACACACACACACACACACACAAAGTTAAATTCAATCATTTTGACAAATGCCTTAGCTTAAACAAGATTAACTTTAATGAAGAATCTAGCATTTAGTGTGTCCATATTATGAGTCACTCCTACTTTAAAAATTATAGGTTTTTTTGGTGTCTTATGTGTTTGGCACATTAGATGACAACCTCCCCACTTAAAGCCAATGTTGACTTCATCCTTTCAACTATAGACTTTTAATTTTGTCTCTTTTTTTCAATACAAAAACATACAATGAAAATTCTTCTACTTGTTGGAATACAAATACCATTGGGAAGTGGGCCCGAGTGAGGGGTTGAATCAAGGTTATTTAAAACTTGTTATTTTCAAACTTTTACAATTACAACTTATAGTTATGAAATATGAACAAGAGATGCAATAAGAAAAAAATACACGATGTTTATAGTGAAAACCCCCTTAGGGTAAACAACCACTTTGAATCTAAAACTTTATTGGCCTATTGGGTAAATCTTTTAAAACTATAACTCTAGGAAGCACCAACATCCTATTTTTAGAAACACTAATTTCAAGGAACATTGATGCCTACACTTGAAGCGCCAACTCAAAAAATAAAAGAAGCACCAAATTCCAAAATGAATATATGAGATACAAAATTAGAGGACCGTCTATTTGTCAATACAAATCATGGATGAGTGTATGCACCAAGATGGTGTGCAAAAAAGTGGATACCTTGAAAAGTCAAAATTATATAAATGCACTCATGTTGTGTACTTTTCATCAAATTTTAGAATAGGTTTTAGTTTGTTAATGAGACAAGAAAATAATATTAAAGAGATTATCTTAGCCAAAACATGATCATGTCTTAACTTATTCATAATGTGATCACATTTTAACTTACTCATAACACGATTGTGTTATGACTAGTGAAAATAATTTGTTATCCATAACACACTCTTATCCATAATGTGATCATGTTATGAATAACTAAAAGCATTGCATCTAGTTCTCCAAAACCTCATTGGGTTATGTTGAACGAAAGATGTTGAGAGAGATTGATGTGTGTGTGTACACTGAGGGAGACAAAGAGAGTTCACATTGCTCTATGGATAATTCCACAACACTTGTAACTTCTCTATCTGAAAGTTTTGTTTCTAAGTACATGTGCACTAAAGACTTTCTATTATTACTTGAGCTACTAGTAGATGGTGAGTATTCGTTACCATCATCTGATATAGGATCACATTCATATCTTACTACATTCCTTTGTCACTTTCCCCTTCCCAGCCCTTCAGAACCTCCTTATCTGTAACATTTTTCATTAGTCCAAGAAGCTCTTCTGACTCTTTCCCCTTAACCATATGGATTTTTTCTCTTAATCCAGAGTAATTTTTTAATAGTTTCATTCTTAACAATGTATACTATTATATTAGTGTGTAAAGAACATCAAGCATTAGGCTAGCATTCAAAAACTAATACAATAACAACATATGAGAGGACAAAGGAAACAAAGAAGGAGAAGGAAAGCCAAGCATGGTGAGCTCCCCAAGTGTAACCTTGATGCTTAGATATGTCCAAGTGATAATCAAATGTGTGCTCAAGTGTTCTCAAACTTCAAGTTGGTTTTCGACCATGAAGGTGAGTGAAGGATTCAACAATGGAAGCATGGGCATATTTTGCCATTATAATGGTATTTAGCTAATTATAGAGATTTAGGAATAGTTAGAGATTGGGGATTGATTTATTAAATAATTTATTAAATCAGAGGGGATTTGGAATTTAAATTAAATAGGCATGGTGCAATTATTTAATTTAATAAGAGAATAGGGATTTAATTGATAATTAAATTTTTGATTTGTCATTTCAATTTATCAATTGGAATTTAGTTAATTAAGTAAATTAATTAACTAGGGGATGAGGATTAATTAATTAAATATTTAATATTTAATAAATAATGTCTTAGAAGATGACTAAATAGGATTACTTAAATGATGTGATCATATTTAGGTGAGAGGACCTGATGGCTGTACAAGGACAACCAGAGTATTGGGTAGATGTGGTACAACACATGCAGACATGAAAAACACCAAACTGATCAGTAGACTAAAGACCTTTTCCCTTGGGATTTTTCATGTTTATGTTATAGCATTCCTAAAGTTTCAAAAATGTGTTCCCATGGGCACAAGTGCGATGCGAATGCTAAAGGGATCGACGGGACAATGATCCTACAAAATGGCTGATGTTAAGGGGCAAACAAGACAGCTAAGGAAGCTTTCATGGGGAAGTGATCTCGAGATGAATTTGTTGAGGGATAGTAGATATGCAAGCGAGAAAGTAGTCATAGTAGTGGGATCACAGTCCCACTAGGTAAGTGTGATTAGGGAGGGAGTCAAGATGGGATTGTATGGGTGGGTTGACCAAAGGGGAAAAGGGGTGGTTGCATTCCTGTTGTGGTCTATAGCTACAAGAATTTGGGGTTAGGTATGAGTTGTGGGAAAACAATCTCACCTACACGAATGGGTCAAAGGGATAAAGGGTAACTGAGTGGGCAAGTGTGGGGGAGAAAATGTTAAAAAGGGTTTGGTTGATGCAAAACTGACATGGGTTTCTATTGGTGTGGATGTAGTCATCATTAGATATGTTGGTGTCACGAGAGCGACACCTTACAATACTATGGGAAAGGGTGCAATTCACTCCATCTGATTGGGCAAGGATTGACATGATCAAAATGGGATACCTGGTGAGATTGCCTCATACCTAGATCCACATGGCGATGGTGATGACGTTGTATGAGTGATGGCACAATGAGATGGCAATATTCCATTTGCCTATAGGAGAGATGTCAATAACACTGTAGCACATCTATAGGATATTCAGACTGCCTATGTGGGGTACACCTGTGATCGCTACAAGAGGAGTGACTTGGGAGAGAGAAGTGAGGATATTGGTGGGGCCCAAAGTCTAGTTCAAAATCTGAAGGGGAATTTTGCACTGGACAAGCATTTGGATGGGTTGCACTGGAGAGGTAGATATATTTTTATGTATGTCGATTATTTTTGGGCTATAGTGCCCCAGACATAGGTGGGACTCAACATACATTGGCATTGATCCCAAACATTATCCGAATCATGGATGAAGGAGCCCTAGGAGCATGGGGATCACTGAGGTTAGTAGATCTATATAGGGACCTCCATCAGATTGTTTACCAGGGTGCTTGGTCGACCAGGGGAGGAGCGTAGGCTTTTTGACCCTATTACAGGTGTGGGCCTACGAGCATATTATAGTGTTCAAACTAGTTGGACAGAGATAGACATCTAGATGAGCCTATATTATACAACTTGACAAATCTGTTGACTTGTCATCATACAGAGGATGTCAACTATTAGCGAGTTCAAATAGATGAGATTGTTGCAGTTATATGGAGACTGTACATGGGTCTTGGGCCATGACTAGGGGAAGAGGAGTAGTTGAGGTATACTATCTCATTATACCTCATTTTTGGGAGGTAGGACTACATTTTTTAGCAGTATAGACTGGACAGGGTGTTGTGATAGTTCAGATGGCCTCAGGATGTGTTAGGGGAGCAATTGTGGTACCAATGGGTGATGCTTGAGTCTATCATGCTTTTTGGGCCAATACTACGACAAGAGGAACTATTCCAGGCATGACGAGATTTATTGCTAGTGAATTGGATTATTTTGGTAGGTCAATAGATGCAAGATTGACCTAGCGCTACAATGACTAGTTTTGAAGGTTGTAGTCAATAGGGAGAGCATGGTGACGAAGGCGACAATGGTGGTAGGGGAAATCACCCGAGAAATGAGGAGGGGGAGATACAAGGCCAGGGGTTTGAGACAATGAGCAGAGGTAGTGGTGCAGGGGGAGGCACCATAATAGAGGAGATGACAAGAGGGTAAGGAGGAGAGGGGAAAAGAGGAGGAGAGGCCATGAGGAGAGGTCATAGTGGCAAGAGAAAGAGAGAGGAGAGGAGACACATGGGCCAGTTGGAGGAGGGACAAGAGGAGGGTAATCATCTAGGGGAGGGAATGGTAGATTGGTGGAGAGGTATGTCTCCCTATAGTAGGAACACAAGGCGACGAGCTAGCTACTCTGGGATACATAGTGGGAGAGTGACCAACTCAGGGATGAGAGAGATCAATGTTGGAGGGAGAAAGATGCTACCTAGGGATAGCTAGATAGGGAAAAGATTGAGCTAGGGGGGTTACGACTAGATGTTGGGAGGTTGGAGGGGAGGTTAGAGGTGATGGGGGTTGAGAGAGATAGGTTGCAAGGGAGAATGGATGGATTGCAGGCAGAGAGAGATAGGATGGTGGTAGAGGTGGTGACCCATCGAGCACAGGTGGAAATGGGAGGAGGGTTGGAGGTGCTGAGATAGTTGAGGGGAGAGGTGGTGGATCTATAGGAGAGGGAATGATTTTATAGAGGGAGATATCATGCAACTGTACCGATTGATTAGATAGATCATTACAGGAATCTAATGCAATCGGGTACAATTGACATGCATATAAGGATGCACGTTAGTGGGGAGAGTGGGAAACATATAGGGGGATCCTAGAGGATTAAAGGGTCATAGAGGACTGGGTAGAGCCATAGATTATGGCAAAGCTAGAGGTGGGAGAGAGACATGGTTGGGAGGAGAGATGAGGGGAAGAGTTTTGGGATTAGGGGAGGGGGACAGGCAGAGATGATGCCACCACATGTACTAGGTGCAACAAAGAGGCCAGAGGATGATCCCTATGTCACCTATGGAGAGGATATGATGGATGAGGGTATAGATGAGTAGTGATATGCTGCATTTTAATTATGGGGCATGATTTTGTAGAGATATTCATTTTGTGGGCACATACCTATGTGTACTTATATTGATACATGTACCATATGTACTTTCTATTGGTAGTGGATGTGGACTATGGTGGACATTTTTATATTCTTTTAGGGTTGGGTGATGTATTCTTTGATTCATTGTAGGATATGAGTATGTTGTGGGGTGGGAGATGTGTGTTATTAGTATTGTGCCCATGTGATTTTTTGTTGTATATTTTCATGAGATGCCTATGATATTTTTATGATATCAGTTGAGGTGTGTATTTTAGGATGTGATACATTTTATATGAGATGGATGTCATGCATTATGGTTTTGATGCTTGTGATGTAGGATGTGATGCTTTATATATGCTTTTTATGAGGTGTATTGATGTGTGTGATGCAACATGTGATGTAGTGTATATAAGATGGATTATATGCATGATGTTACTAACTTTTTTATATAGTATGTGATGTTATAGATACATATGGATGTAATGATTTTGGTTTTTTTGAAAAATATGCATGTAGTTATGAGATGTGCCTAGTGATTTATGATGTGAAAGATGTAATGATAAAAGGAGCATGTGCGTGGAATGCAAATGAGAATGGAAAATGAACCTAAAAATGTAGTGGACAACTAAAATGAACCTAAGGAGATAATGAAAATGCAAAAGGACAACTAAATGAACCTAAGAAGATAATAAGAATGCAAATGATGATCAAATGGACTCAGAAGATAATGACAATGCAAAAGGATAAATAAATGAATACAAGAAGATAATGAAAATGCAAAATGATACTAAATGGACTTAAGAAGATAATGAGGATGTAAATGATGATTAAATGGACCTAAAAAATAATGAAAATGTAAAAGGACAACTAAATGAATCTAAGAAGATAATGAGAATGTGAATGGTGACTAAATGGACCTCAGAAGATAATGAAAATGAAGTGATAATAATAAGGAAAGAAGTTTGGGAGTAGGGGGGATGGATAGGATGGACATGTAGCATATCATTGATTGGTCTAACCTTGCATGGCAGGGAGGAAAAGTATTTGCACAACTTAGAACATAATTTTTTTAGGGGATGAAGGGAGATTTGTAAGTGAGGGGATAGGGTAGGGAGTTGGATTTGATGTTTGAAATTGGACCCTTACGGTGGGGTGGAATTGAGGGAATGAAAAAATAAGAATAGGGGTAGGATCTACAAGATTGGGAGGACTGATGCATAAGATAAGATAGGATCTACAAGATTGGTAGGACTAATGTGTAGAATAAGACAGAATCTTGTAGGATTAGTAGGACTGATTTGGTAAGGTGAAATGGGATAGATCTCTTTCATGAAATAGAAGTAGTAGGGGGGGCGGGGGGGGGGGGGGGGGCGATGAAATTTTTCTTGAAGCTTGAGTGTGGGGCACTTCATAAAGAAGTACTTCCATGTATTTTTGAGCACTTAGTTTGATATAGGAATACTAGGGATGTGCCAAGTTTACCTAGAACATCGAGACCTTGTCGCTAGTATAACATAGGACTGACTCAAAAAAATATGCAATGATTATCCCAACATCACTCATGAATCCATGAGGAATCAAAGTGGAAACGATATTGGGGAACCCACATGAAAAGCATATTTCCCAAATGCACTATATAACCGCAAGTGGTCATATGTTTGGAATATGCAAGGGTCACATTTGAGTGACTTAAAAGCAAAAAAAAGAAGACAAAAGAATTCATCAAAACCTTGCTCTCGAATTTCCCCATTTACAGTGCACCATGATATGAGAGATCATGATGACTTTGAGGAGGGAACAAAAAAATTGCTTGGGAAAGATATATGTAAGAACCAAATTTTGAAATTCCAAAAATAAAAAGAAATCAAAAGAAAAAGTAAATCCATAAAAAAGTAACCTTTTTCCAAAGAGATTGGTAGGAATAGATACTAATAGGCCAAGATCAGACATGAGGAAGGATGCATCCTGCAAGGACCTATTGGTAGAATTAGGAGCCACAATGAACTTTGGTAAACATTAACTTTTTAGGATAACTCTTTGATGATAGGGAATATCATTGGAGGGTACTAAAAAGGACCTTTTAAGAGAACTGTGATCTGTGACCAGATATGAACTGACCTAAAAGAGAACACAAGATATGTATAAGGGGACTATGTGAAGGATGGACAAGTGAGGATTTACAATTGACTGACCAAGGTATTTACAAGGATCACTGTACAAAACTTTAGTGTGATAGGACATTTAGCATGATAGGTTGGTGGTTTTATTTACAACAGAAAAAGCTTAGATGAGGAGATATCAGAATGAGATATAGTACATGTTGATTACAATATCAAGGGGTATGATACACAGATATGACACATAGATTTTATACAAGGATATGAGACAAGGATATGATACATGCTTTGTTTGGATAGAAGAATAGAATACAAGGGATATATTTTCATGGGAGATGGTGATGGTATAATACAGTGCACTGATTTAGATTGCCAAGCTCAGGGATTGGGATAGTGATAGTGATAATGCAGTGAGGTGATGCTAGAACATGGGGGGACAAATGACTAGATGCAGTGAGAGATGTGGAGGGATGGGGGGTGGTTCACTAATATATAATGAGAAGGCCAAGTACACATGGTGTCAGTTTCTAGGTTTTCACTAAGGTGCCTATCCAAGGCACTTGAATTGCCAAATTTTCACCATTGGATACTTATTTTGTCTTTACTATTTTTGTGTTTTTTATAGTAGGATATAGAACTTCTTGAGGTGAATGATGTTGGTGGGATAATTTATAATTTCACCTTCAAGGTTGAATATCTAATATGCTCTTGAATGTTATGACAACATATGAACCAAGCCAGGTGGGCTCAAACTTGCCCTTCTTTTCTCGATCTACCTAGACTTTCATGTTTTCTTTGAGGGCCATGTCACCTACTTGAAATTGTTGTAGGTAAACCTGCTTGTTGAAGTTGCACTTGAGGCAATTTTGATAAATTGTGAGGTGGCCATAGGCTTTTTGCCTTCTTTCATCCAATAGATCCAACTACATGAGTCTGACACCTCTATAGTCCTCATCTGATAGTTGGCCTTGTAAAGATATACACAAGGATGGGAGTTCAACCTCAATAGGCAAGACTATTTTGGCACCATAGACTAGGGACTATGGAGTTGTGCCTATGGATGTATGGTAGGCTTATAAGGCAAGGTTGATTTGCAGATGTCAATCATGACCGAAGTCATTGACAAATTTCTTGAGGATTTTGAGTAGGGTTTTGTTAGTTTCCTTATCCTGATCATTACCTTGTGGAAAGTATGGGCTAGAGAAATGATGATGAATGTGGAGGGAGGTGCACAACTCTTCCATGCAGAGGTTTTCAAAGTTACCTCCATGGTTTATAAAAATGGTAGCAAGGATACTAAATTAACATATAATGTGATAGAGGATGAATTTACATACTTGAACTTTTATGGTAGTGACAAGTGGGACTGCCTCCACCCACTTGGTGAAATAATCTATAGTAGTGATGATCCATTTATGGCCTTATGAAGATAGGGGTGAAATATATCAACAAGGTCAAACCCCCCAACATGCAAATGATTATGGTGGTGCAATGGGTTGGAGATCTTGAGCCAAAGATCATATCATATTTTCATGTTGCTAACAAGGTAGACACCTTTTAACAAATTTAGAAGCATCATGTTCAATAGTAGGCTAATAGTAACCAGCTTTGAGGTTTTGTCTAGCAAAGACTATATCGCTTGTGTGACTACCACAAAGTTTGACATGTACCTCCTTTAGAGCCACTAAGGCCTCATTTTGGTCTAAACACCCAGAGAAAGTACCATGATAACCTTGAAAATATAGGGTGTTGGCCATGATAGTGTAGCTGGATGCTCTACAAATGATATTTTGGCATTGGGTTTGTGTGAGGTGAGGAGATATGATACCATTTTTTAGATAAGCATGAATTCTATGGTACCATAGGGATTAGTGACCAAACAAGATGCATACTCGTATTGATTCATCATTCTCATATGTGGGCTGCTGTAGCTATTCAACTAAGAACTCATATTGTATATCTTCTTAAGGTATTTCCAAGAGTGACCCGATAGTGGCCATTGCATCTGTAGCCTTGTTTTTCAACCTTGGTACCTGCATGAATTGGATCTTGGTAAAAAAATTTCTTTAATTGATTGACCAATTCTTTGTAGGGTTGGATCTTGTCATCCTTTGTTTGATATTCATCAACTATTTGATAATTAGTTGTGAGTCTCCAATATGTTCCATTCGGCCTCTATTTTGAGGCTTGCGATAAGAGCCTCATAGGTTTATATGCTGTTTGTACACTAGAACCATAGTATGAAAGATTTGGGAATTTAGTCACCCTAAGGGGTATTCCTGATCTAGACCCATGAAAGTTATAGCTTCCACGATGGTGGTTCTTCTATCATGCAGAGATGTTCATCTAGAAACTCCATAACTAGAGGATAAGCATCAACCAATGGTGCATTGGCCAAGGGATCTAGTATGACCTATCCCTTGATTTCTTTTCTATTGACATATTGGATGTCAAATTCACCGAGGAGAATGATCCATTTTTCTAGGTGGACTATGAGTGTTGTGCATGATAGCATGCATTTTAAGGGATCAATCTTGGAGATGAGTTTCAGAGTATGACTCAAAATGTAATGGTTTCTGAGTGGTGAAAACCACAACTAAACAAGCCTTTTCCATAGGAGTGTAATTAAGCTCGCAACCAACTAGAGTGCAAATGATGTAGTAGATGGCTCTTTCTTTCCCTTTGTTATCAAGTTGTGCTAGAAGTGTGACTAATGTTATTGGAGTAGTTGTTATGTATAGTATCAAGGGTCTCCTAGCAACTGGCGGAACTAAGATAGGTGGATTGGCCAAGTATTGTTTGATCTACTTGAAGCTATGTTGACATATAGGATCCCATCTAAAATTTGATCCTTATTGAGCATATGCGTAAACAAATGGCATTTATCTATTAGCTGTGAGATTAAATGTCTTACTAATTGCAATTTTCTCTGAAGAGAATGAAGTTGTCTCAATGTCTTGGGAGGTGGCATATCCACATGATGACTTTGACCTTCTGGGGGTCAATCTCAATGTTGTGTCATAATATAATAAAACCTAGGAGCTTGCCAGATATGACACCAAAAATACATTTCTTGGGGTTAATCATGAGGTGGTACTTCACTAACTGATCAAACACTTCTTGAAGGTGAGATAGGTGGTATAGGGCATTAATAAATTTGACCAAGATATCATCTACATAATCTTCAAGGGTTTTATGGATGAGGTCATGGAAGATGACTGTCATAGCTTGTTGATAGGTTGTCCCTGCATTCTTTAACCCAAATGACATCATTTTGTAGTAAAAGGTCCCCCAAGGGGTGGTGAATATTGTCTTACACTGATCTTCTTTAGCTATCTATATTTGATTATAACTAGAGAATTTGTCCACGAAGGATAATAGTTCTTGGCCAACTATGAGATCCACAATTATGTCAATATTTGTTAAAGGGAAGTCATCTTTAGGAAAGGCCTTGTTGAGATCCCTAAAATTGGTGCAAGTCCTGATATCACCAAAGAGTTTGGTGATAGGTACCATGTTGGAGATCTAGTCTGAATAATTGATTAGGTGAATGATCTTTGCATGTCTAGCATCTTTTCTAACTCCACTTTAACCAGTATAGCAACCTTGGGGTGCATCTTTCAGAGTTTCTGCTTGACTAGTTTGACCTTTGGATCTACTGCCAAATCATGTACCACTAATTTAGGATCTATTCCTAGCATGCCTTGGTAAGACCATGTGAATTAACCAATATTTTTCTAAAGTACCTCGATGAGAAGGTCTGTTTGATTTGATGATAAGGATCCTGCAATGTATATAATCCTAGGTGTTTCTTTCAAACTGATGTTGATTGGTCTAGTGTCCTTAGTCAAGATTGATGATACTGTCAGCCTATGATCTTATTGAAAAAGGATGAAATCTCCACCTTCAGGTGACTTGGAGAGGTTTTCACCATCAAATATGTCATTTATTATTATTTTATTTTTTGAATGATCTGATGATGCTCTAAAAGATTTTTCACAAGGGGATACCTTTTTTGCTTTTTTGGTTTTGATTTTCTTTATTTTTATCATTTTTACAACTGGAGATCTCATCCTCCCCAAAGTAAACCTTTGGTCCAATTTGAAGACATAAGCTAATGGTGTCAGTGGCTTTTTGTGTGGTACTTTGGCTCCGATGAATCTGAGTAGCACATGCTATGTAGAAAACTCGTCACCCTATATTACACTTGGTTGGCCCTAATCAATATGTTAGGATGAGTGAGGGGAAGGTCTATCAGATTGATGGATATTTCTCAAAGAATAGAGGATCCTAAGATGAGTTTGTCAAGGAAAATATTGTCATATGCTTTCTTTTCAACCTCCCTAGTGATGTCTTTTACTTCTATGAGGTTGCTCTAGATGTTTAAGAAGGCATGATCATTGGTAGTAGTGTCCCCAATTATGAGGAGTTTGTAGCCTAGACCTTTCTTCTTCTCCTCTTTTTATGCTTCTATTGGTTGTCTAGTGCCTGATGCTTTACATTTTAGGCCAACTCCTCAATAATCCCACTATTTGGTAGCAAGTTGGTGTGTGTAGATATTTGTTTGAAGTTGTCAATGAGTTGTTCATCTTTTGGGGGTTGGTCTTTGTATAACTATGTATTGGCTCAAGGGCCATTTCTTCTTCATTGAAGATCCTGTTGGAAATAAATGTGGTGGGCCTGAGTTGTTTGAGCTGAGGAGTTATGTCTAACTATGATCCTTAATAGATTGGGTGCCCCCAAGTATGTGGGTCAAGAGGTAAACCACCAACACCAAAGGAAATTGAGAGACTATATTCACCATAGCCTTGGTAGTTGATCTTAACAGTGGAAATTATGGAACCTAAGATAGTGTCAGGATCATGGTAAGTACCAGAAGAGCTGATGATGATGGTGTTGATCTTAATTTTGGGGCAATGGTTATCATAGGATGCTTCTACTACATTGTAATATGCAAAGGGTTTGGGATCAACGTGGATGGTTATCTCAGTGCCATGATGTAGAAATTTGACACACTGATGATAGGTGGATGGTATGACCTTCATAGCATAAATCTATGGTCTCCCAAGGAGGATGTTGAAGGGTAGGTAAAGATCAACTACATGGAAAACTATTTCTTGAGTAGCAAGCCCAACTCTGATAGGCAACAAGATGGTTCCTTTGGTGGTTTGCTCCAAGTTGGCATAAGATTTGATGGAAATGACTTTATTTTTGATATTTTCTTTAATGTAGCCTACTTGTTTGATAAACTTCAATGTACATCGGGTTAAGGATGATCTATTATCTATCATGACCCTCTTGATGATGAAGTCAAAAACCATGACAACTATGCGGAGTGGAAGGATGTGATTTGGCTCAACGATTGGGATATCAGAATGTTCGAAGGATAATGCACGTGATGCGAAAAGATGGCCTCCCGAGTTTCAAAATCCTATAGCATTGATATCAATAGGGACATGAGATTCATGAAGTGCACTATCAAGGATTTCTTTATAAAGTGGTCTAGTGCATAGGAGATCTAGGATATAAATTTGTGCTGGCATGTTCCCAAGGTATTCCATAATATTGTACTATGGTCTTGATAGGGTAGGCCCAAATGGTTGGGTGATGTTGAGTTGGGTTCTTCATGTAGTGACTGCAATTGATTATTAGGGCCTTTGATATTGATTACATTAACATAAGGTTCCACCTGGGATATGCAACCAATCAAGCTACCATAGTCTAGACATGTAGAAGTGTAATCTTGTGATCTGCCATTTTATCACCTTGGTTGGTTTGGGTATTGTTAATTTAATTGGTGTTGTTAGTATTGTTATTTTGTACATGCACTTTTTTCTATATTATTACTGTTGTGCAATGGGAATGCATTCTGATAGATCAATAGTCTTACATTAGGAGAGGCTTGTGCTCCTAATGTGCTCTCTTTTTGGTCAATGAGATCTTGTACATAATCCTTGAGTTGCATGTATTTGAGGGTGGGGTTTCCTTTGACATGATGAAATTTGCAAAACTCATTTTCTCTATACCATGTTGCCTTAGGTTGACTTTGATCTAGTGGTTGTGTTTGTGGGTGGAGGATAAGATTATTTTTGGCCAATTTTTCAAAAATAACATTGAGTGGTTCTCCCAAAGAGGTGTATACTCGAGGTTATCTTTGGACCCATGGTTTTGGTCTAACTATAGTAGTGATAGCATTGGCTTGATTCATTGATATTTCAGGACTAGGTTTTTAAGTAGTGTGTTGTTATTGTTGTGGGGGAGGTTGTTGGTAACTTTGTTGATAGCAGGTTTTCTCTAGGTATGATGACTGTTGTTGTTGTTGCATTGGGTAGTAAGGAGTGTTTGATGTGTTATGCATTGCACCTACCATTTGGACATCTCAGGTGTCAGTGGCACCATCTATGATGGTATTCGTATTTTTGTTCTAGTATCATGGTTTGTCATTATATTACCCTCACTCTTGGGTATTTTCCTTGTAGATTTTGATGACCCCATCTTTAATGAGTCCTTTCTCAAGGCCTATTCCCTTTTCCTTGATTTCTTTGTATGTTTGTAAGCAATTTATAACCATGTGGTGTGCAAGGCTAGGGTGTGCATTGTTAATGAACATCTTGACAAGGTAACACTTGAGTATAGTACATGAAATTTGAGTTGTGAGAGTTTACCATTATTTTAAGTAATCAATGAGGATTTCCCCTCCCTTTTGTTTAGTGTGGACTAAATCTATTATAGATAACTTAGTTTTAACTGGGTGAGCATACTAGGCCACATAAGCTTTTGAAAGATCAACAAAGGTGTCAATTGTGCCATGGGGTATTCGACAAAACCATTCAACAGCAGGGCCTCCTAGACTTTTAGGAAAGATATGCATGAGGAATATGTCATTATAGGTCACTTCTTGGTAGTGCACATAAAACTCCTTGAAGTGCATGATTGGATCTCCTTTCTCCCTAAATTTATCAAATTTGGGGATTTCAAAGCGTTTAGGAAAGGGTGTCACTATTATAGCCTTATCAAATAGATATGGAAATTCATTTTTCAGTTTGAAAGTTTTGGATTCAATTCCATCTTTGAGTGCTTTTAGGGAAATTTTCATTTCTTCCCACTTAGGGTTAACAAGTGTTATTTTTGGTCCCCCAATCCCCGTTCTCCTAGTGGAGAGTATGTTTTAGATAGAACTGGTGAATATGGATTGCTTTGGTTTGTATACTGTGGTGGGTGGAATATGGATTGTACTATTGTTGGGATGGAATTTATGGGTTGTTTGGGTGGGGGTTGGACATATTGCTATGCTTGCTGGATGTGTTTTTGGTAGTGTGGTTATTATGGTGGAGGGTAGATGTGGGACTCTTGTTTGGTCGGATGATTCTACATGGAAGTTTGAATATGTGGCTATTGTAGTGGAGGTTGTTGGAAGGGTGGTGGTGGATATATTGGGGCTACATGTTGGGATTGTGCGCTTGGTAGAGGTGGAAACTAGGAGTTATATGGAGCCAAATAGTTGGTGAAAGGAAATGTTCCTATTGCTGGCAATGATTGTCATGGTATTGTTCAATTACTTCCTAGGGTTGACATGGTAGAATAATTCATGATAGTAGATGTGAGGTTGACTGAAGATGGTGACGGTGGTTGAAAATTGGTCATGAATGGATTGGCGTTTAAGAGATTTATAGTTGATCCTTGTTTTTGCAAAAAAATCCAAGGACCAATTAGAAATATGGTGGCAGTGTTTTGAATGGGAGAAATTGGGTTGATACTGATCTTGGGTGTGATAAAAGGTGGATAGATAGACCCTAATGGAGACAATCTCGTGGTATAATGAAGTATTGATTGGATGTTTTGTTGGAAGGGATTGGATGAGGTGGAAGTGGTAACTTGAGGAAGGAAAGGTATGGTACTGCTAAGTGGGAGGGAGGATTGAGAAATTGGAGTAGTGATGGTGGAAATGTTTGGAGATACAGACTATGTGATAGTGGTATGTTGGGATGTTGTGTGGACTCATGATTGTGCCATGGTGGGTTGGTTACTTTGTGGGATGGGATCACTGAGTTGGGTGGATAGTATATTCAGATCCATGATTTCTAGCTGTATAGTTTGATGTCCTTCTGGTATAAAAAAGGGTTCATTAGGATCAAATGGACCAATGAGTGGTGGCAGTCTTCCAAATAAGAGATGAGAAGGATCTGATATGTCCAAAGGTGGTGGTTGCCCAAAGCCAAAGGCACCGACATTGTCTCTTAGGAAGTTTTCCATCATGGTTTCTCTATTTCTATCTATGATAACATTGACAATGGTTGTGTTCCTTGGTTGACTCATAAAGGAATCTATGTCTAGTGAGGGCCCAAATCATCCAGAATTTGTTGTGATTGGTTACGTGTGGTTGCAAACACCATTGGGTTTGGTTGTGTGCTATCCAAGCCAACACTAAGACTAGGATCCATGTCTTTCTTCTTCCTTTTATTTTTTTCCAAAATGTGTGGTAGGTAATGAGTACAAATATATGCAAGGGGATGCTTTGCTAAACCTTCCAAGGATATGATAACTATAATGTAAGGATTTTCTAGGATGTAGAGATGTGTGATAGATATAAAGGAGGATGATGGAGGATATGACTTCCAATGATATGATATATAGGAGGCCTAAAGGATCAGTGATGTGATGTCAAAGAAAAGGAGATTTTGTCCTATGTGAAAAATCCAAAATATTATGATAATGATAATGTTAGGATGGATTTGTGACCTTTCGGAAGACAAATGATGATCAAGTGTGGAGCCCAACCTTTAGCTCAAGGTGATGAGGGACTCAAATGACAAAGATAGACTACCTAGACAATGCTTAGTCAAAAGGGATAATCATGATGGGATGATGGGTGTAGGATGTAGGATAGAAAACTCTTAAAAAGTGACACCAAATGTTTTACGGATGATGAGGATGATAGAGGATACATGAAAAGTGGATAGCAAAAGAGTTTAAGTGGGTGACAAATGATTTCCAAATGGATGATACATGAGATAAAGTGGAGCAAACTAGACCTAGGATTGTTTGGAATAAACTTGCTAACCACCATTTTGAAACAACAAAGATAAGATTCTTTTGATAATGGATATGGTGTATTGTGAACAAACAATCTGTCAAAGGATAAAGCAACTTTGAGAGAGATAAACAAGTGATCTCTTTAGAAAAAGGATTTGACAGAATCAAAGTGTATGTTTTACAAATGTTTCTTCACCAGGTCATTTAAAAAATAAGACAATTCAAGCGCAATTTATCCCTATGGTCTAATTGGCTTCAATGTGTTACCCATTAGGCATGCTAGGAGTAGCCCATCTTGATTTTTTCTGAATCTAGTGTGATATTTCCCTCTAATCGAAGAGGTAAGTTGATACAAGAGTTGATAGGAAAAATTGCACATCAATGATCCTTCAAGGTATGACAAATAGAAGCCCCCTTCTACAGGGATAATGACTCTTGGGGATGAAATCCAAGTAGCCTTATGCCTCTACCATGGAAAAGACATATGTTAGGGAACTTCAAAGAAGCCTTATATTCTCTTGCACCATGAGTAACACACCAAGGATAAAAGGGTAGCTACTAATTTGGTTTGTAATAAGATCCGTGAAGTCATGTCAAATGATTGTTATATGCATGATTCACTTAAGAATCTATTCTGAACATGCTGAAATCGTGAGAAAGTTTTTCCACCTCAGGTTACCATCAGAAACACATCACTTGAACTTGTCCTAGATGGAGAAAAAATATTACCTTCCTTCTCATTTAAATACCGCTGAAGGGGTTTACCAATTTGAGATTCTATCCAAGGGGGAGGCACTTCCCAAAGGATGATGAAATTGCTAGAAGCACTCCTAGGTTGTTGTGAATGATCTTGCTAACAACTTTTGGTAAATGCATCACAAAATTTAATGGTTCTATTTTGCAAGAAATAAAAGATAGCTCAAATAAGTGTTGGAGAACACATCTTAAGACACACAAGACACTTGGTTCATTCTAATTTTGAATCTTTTAGGTTTTTCTACCTATGACTTGAAGACACTTGTGATTAACATGCAAAGCTTTTTTCCAACTTGACAACAATTGTCAACAAAATAAATAGCGTCAACAAAAGAAACCATGTATGAAATATTGGAAAAGAGATTTGGAATAAGGGAACTTTATCCTTAAAGCATTGAAGATTGTGTGAATTAATTTTAAGCTTTAAATTCGAAGTGTGTTCCTTTGCAATGTTCATTGATTATTAAGCATTCAAGATTTGATGAAATTGTTTTAAGCCCAAATTGAAGTGTGATTTCATAGCATTGATTCTTTTATCCTTAGCATTCATGATTGTATTTGCTATGTAATTGTTCATTCCATTAAAAATTATGTTTGTTTAATTTCCCATAAAGCACTCAAGATTAAATTTTGAATAGATTTTAAACCCAAATTAAAATGTGTGAGTTTATACCAAGGTTAAGCATACAAGTCAATATTTTTTTAAAACAAACTCAAAGACTCAACCAGAAACATGCAAACAATGTTATTAAAATTGCTCCTTAACCTGCAAAAGTAGACTCAAAACGTATTAGTCTAAGAGACTGTGATCCTACGGTAGTCAACAGACAATCCTGTAATGTAGGAATGTAGTGGGAATGTTTCCTAAAATTGGCAAAGAAAATGATTAAAAACATGTAGCGGAAGAATTACTCGTACACTGAACTCGCCAAATAGCGATCCCATAGATAAGATAATCATTCCTGCTAAAGAGTTTAATTGCAGGTTTGAAAGCATAAAATAGGTTATGATTACTATCTTTAAGTTTTTATACAGTGTGATCCCGCAAGTCTAATAGGAAAACCCGCAAGGACATACAAGTGATCCTGCAGACATGATGAAAGCGAGAATGAAATAAGAAGATATAGATAAGAAAAATGGCCACGTGAAAGACAAGATAAAATATAAAAGTGATCTTCTTATCGCGAGTTCGTGTTCCTACAAATAATTTCCATCAAACTCGTAACTGCAAGATCACAAACAATAAACTTTTTAATGGTTTTCTATATAAATAAGGATGAGATGGTTGGAAGTGCATTGTCTAGACCGGCACTTGTAAATTTGTAAACAAAGTAAAAGAACCTAACACACACAACCATAAATACAATACATCAGTTTTTTTGGATTAGTAAAAGAAAGAAAAAAAAAAGTGATTGAGAATGACCTGAATGCGAGGTCCTATCGGGCGTGCAAAAATGTATGTTATTAGATTACTGTGTAAGGAACATCAAGCATATTGATAACATTCACAAATTAACACAATAAAAACATATGAGAGGACAAAGGGAAGAAAAAAGTAAAAGGAAAACTAAGCTTGGTGGTTGAGCTCCCCAAGAGTAACCTTGATTCTTAGATATGTCCAAATGATAATCGGATGTGTGCTCAAGTGTTGTCAAACTTCAAGCTAGTTTTTAGCCATGGAAGTGAGTGAAAGATTCAACAATGGAAGCATGGGTGGATTTTTCCATTATAATGATATTTGGGTAGTTTATGAGCTCTCAATAACATTATAAATCTCCATATGAAGGTGGATTATCTGTGAGAGGGGAATGGTCTAGTTTATAGGACAAGGTTTAGTGAGATGGAGGGCCAAGATGTAAGGATGCATGAAGGGTGAGGGAAGGATAGGATTGAAGGAGTGTGGAAGAGGGATGTGAGAGGCTTTAAATGCTTTGTAAGAGCATTTAATGCCTTTGGATAGGAATGTAAGGGGGATGGGGTGAAACTTTGACTTTTCTTTGGCTTAGGACTTCTTAACCCTTGCTTGAAGTTGTGCACATGTTTAGGGAAAGGATTGAGCTTAGCTTAGGAGGGGATTAAGATACAAGTGGCATGTTATAGGAATGCAAGTGGCTAGACTCAATGGGGCAGGTTAATTAGTTGGTTAGGAGATGTTAGAATGGGTGAATGGGTTGGATTTAGCTAATTATAGGAATTTGGGAATAGTTAGAGGTTGGGGATCAATTTATTAAATAATTTATTAAATCAAAGCAGATTTGGAATTTAAATTAAATAGGCGTGGTGTGGTTATTTAATTTAATAGGAGAATAGGGATTTAATTGATAATTAGACTTTTGATTTTTCATTTAAATTTATCAATTAGACTATAGTTAATTAAGTAGATTAATTAAATAGGGGATGATTATTAATTAATTAAATATTTAATATCTAATCAATAATGTCTTAGAAGATGACTAAATAGGATTACTTAAATGATGTAATCATATTTAGGTGTCTACAAATAGAATTCAAAACTAAATTCTCCATAGCCATTTTTGTTCTTGATCGATGCATAATTTTTTCCCTGTCTAAACATTTTGTAATTAATTGATATACAATCACAATTTTCTCTTGGCCAATCCTTTGGGCTCATGATTTGTCTCATAGATCCACAAAAGGGTTGAAATCCAGGTCTCATGGAAAAATGGTATTAGATCCATCAAGTATGCCCTAAGGGGCCATAAGACCCCTTAGGCAACATGTGATGGTTGTAATGTGTCCCAAGGGGTCATAAGGGGTCCTAATTCTGCTTAAGAGAAGTTCTAGGACTCCTTATGGCCATTCTTACCACAAACATAAATTTATTTACATTACATGGCTTCTCTAATGATATGGGAACTCTTGATACCCACCATTTTTATTCTCTTTGACATCATATATCTTACTAAGGATCTTTCTCTTCCTTACATTTCCTTCATTCTAAAAGACATATTGCAGGTAATTTGACTCATCATTTTTCATTTTTGACACTATTTTTCACATCTTCTCTTATTCCAAAAAAAAACATGAGACATGGAACACCAAAAAATGATTCTCTTTATGTGAACAATGAATAAAGTTGCAAGTATATATATATATATATATATATATATATATATATATATATATATATATATATATATATATATATATATATATATATATATATATATATATATAACTAACTACTCATAATATCTTCAAATATGACTTGTTTCATCTCAAAATAAGTGTCTACAAAAGCATCAAATAGTTTGGTTCCTTTTTTTTTTTGAACTTAGTAGTTTAGAAACTAGACTCAGAGTACTACAATTTCTTTGTTTTACACATTTTATCATTTTGAGTGCATGACCCTAAAATGGCTCTTCCAAGAGAAAGTTTACCTGATCTTAGCAAAAATGTGTCCACTTATAACCCCCTTTTTGCACATAATCTCGGTGCACTTACCCGAATCAAGAATTCAACTCCAATTTGAAAATATAAAGCAAGATATACTCTCTCTCTCTCTTCCCCCCCCCCCCCCCCCCCCCTACCCCCCTCTCTCTCTCTCTCTCACACACACACACACACACACACACACACACAGACATTGATTTCTTTACATCAAAAAATTACGCCAAATGATGAAAATATTTTTACGATGATTATATCAGATTATAAAATCTATAATCATAATTTAAAAAATAGATTTGAAAGCAAGAAAATGAATTGAGTTAATGCCTTTCAAACTATCAACCTTCTTGAAATAATAAACCCTTTATTTCCCTTCAAGACATTATATATTCAAACAAGTATTCATTTTCCATTTAAAATCTGACTAAATTTTGTTTCAAATCACTTATAAAGAAGTAAATAAATATTCTTGTACTTTTAATAGACTTTTGCAAAAAAAAAAAAATCATAAATAACAAACTTTAATCAACAACCTTTAGCCACTTCTTAGTTGTTATTTTGACTTCCTATAATTTAAAAGATCTACTGCAAATTCCCTACAAATTTTAGCAAATCCACATGACCATCCTTGAAGTACAATGTTTCCCCTTCTTATATAGTATGGTAGTTGCAATTTTCAATATGGTTTTAACCCCGATAATGCCATTTGACTACAATCACTAAAAAGTGACCAAAAATAGTTATAACCAACTATACCAGTTTTGGTCAAGTAGATTTTTATTTGTCAGTATGCATATTTAAACACTTGTTTCAGAAGACACAAATACCTTTCCAAAAATTTATACTAATTCGGGTCTGACTATTCATGTGATCTATGCAAAATCTATTTGACCGAAACTTTTTTTATTGGGGACCTACAACCATTTTCTCACCCACTTGAACATTAAGTGTTAATTAAAAAACACTTATACAAATAACTTAGTTATATTATGTCCAATATATGAACATTGAACAAGATAAGTACATGATGTTAAACATATCAGAAGACCATTAAACTTGCATTTTTTCTACTAATTGGTTGAGTGATCTGACATTCTGAATTTTTTGTACCAATATGACAACTGGTTGTCATGTATGATTGAGAGATCACATAAATGACTTATTAAAATAAATGAAAACATTAAACTATCAAACACTAAAGGTTCAACACTTCTATCTACAAGCTAGGTTGACACCTTTGTAAACATTCATCTCCTAGATTTACACTGCCAAATCATAGTATCGATTGTCACTAACATTTTCAAACACATCTATGTCCTAGATTGTAGATTTACTTACGATCATAAAATCTTCAAATACATTCATTATAAATTAAGAACTAGGTTTCACTTAACTCAAGATAGACTTAATTTTCTTGTAGATTCATACCTACCTTGATCAAATTTCATAGACATTGATATTCTAGGTTTGATCACCTTCCATATTGTTTTCATCATTTCTTCATAAACATTTATCTCTAATGTTTAGGATACCACCATAGTATTAATTATGATATTAAATGTTCATATAAGTCCATTTCTTAGGTTGGATAATTACTTACACCATCATGTCATCATCATATATTCGTTATCATACATAGACTATCTTGTGTTAAGTTATACTATCACTTGCGTCATTATCATATATCTCTATTATACAATATACAACCTTTATCCAAGGATTCCATCATAAAAATATATTACATCTACTTTCAATAATATCAAACAAAAATTCAACCATGGTATATGAATTATATTTTATTAATGATATTAGCTTTTAAAAGTTCAAAACTATTCTTCTATCTATAAGCTAGGTTGACACCTTTATAGATATTTATTTCCTAGATGTACACCCCAATCATAGTACTTACTCACACAACATCTTCAACACATCCATGCAATAGGTTATAGAATAATGTATACCATCAAAACATCATCATAGACATCCATTATATATTTAGTCTTAAGTTTCACTCAAATCAAGGTAGGTTTGATATTGTAGGTTTGACCATCATTCATTTTGTTGTAATCCTTTGGTCTTTTTGTTATTTCATAAACATATATTTCCTATAGTTAGGTTACCATTCAATGTATTTTATTTATCATATTAGCTTCAAAAACTTCAAAATTATATGAAGAATCTAACATATAGTTAATTTTTTAATTATGGTTGACAAAGGTGTCAACTTCACCTAGTGGGCCCATATGTAGAATGAAAATTATTCTTATATGATATTCTGTTAGAATATATAGTCCACCAATATAACTGAGAGGGGAGGTGAATCAGTTATCCAACTATTATCACAATTATCAACCTTAAATAAACTTAACCATATGAGCAATATAATCAAAAACCACAACAAGATACTCATGCACAATAACACCATAAATGTTAACCAGGGAAACCATTGATCAGAGGGAAAACCTTGATGGGGATGGTACCCACAAGATGATGTACTAATATAAATATTCCTTATTAGAGGATGGACCCTGTTAGGAGTCTATGAATATATTCAATACACATGAGTCCATGTTAGGAGAATTTGAATCCATGTTAGGAGATTCCAACCTTGTTAGGAGTTGTGGCAACCATGTTAGGAGTTTTGGAAGACAACTGGACCCACTTCCCAAATAGCTTAAAGGTTAAGACCAATGAACCCACTATCCAAATGATCTATGTATTATTCCTTGCATAATAATAAAAGTCAATAGTACTTCCTTCCTCTACCTCTATCTTATCAACTGGACCTCTGCTCCTTCTGATCTTGTAACCAAATCACAAAACTTGCATCTGATAATCCCTTGGATCACTTACTTGCATTCACTAAACACTTTGCTCCTGTTTGCATGTTGCACTTCATACAATAATAGATATCTTACAAACAAAAAAAACATCTTTCCTTTATACCATATCTTCAAAATAATTTCTTGAGTTGGCCTTTTAGATTTTCTAATTAATTATAATAATATAATTAATCAATTTGAATTACAATAACACTATTGGCTCACGGTCTCTACAAAACTTCACATGTGTGATACTAGGGTTTGTGCACTTGTTGACATCACCAATAGATTTTCCTCTATCATTGGTCAATTGTGCATCTCTTCATTGCATCTCAAATGTAAGATAGTGAACAACCATCAAGAACTACTTTCTTAATGCTCTATTTCTATACTGCTCTATAAATTAGGTACAACTTATGTACATGTTCAAATTACATGTTGCACATTGAACCATGTCATAAGGACACTGTGCTGAAAATGTCCATGACCATGGATCACTAGACAATCAAAACATTATCTGCATAACTACAATCTTTCTTTGTTACTCTAGTAGTATTTACAAACGTATTGCTATGTTGACATCAATGACAAACATAGCCATGAATGCAACATTTCAATACTCTCCAATGCTTACAATACTCCCCCAAAGTAGTATCATCAACATTCATGCTAACAATCTCCCCCTTTGGCATTGATGGCAACATAGATGAAAAACATCTAAGTTCCAAGAATACCAAATAGTACTTTGTTGTTGTTGTTGTTCTCATCTTCTCGAAGACACTTTTAGGATTAGCATTAGTTATCCACACACTAAACAACTCTCAGATTCTTCCCCAAAGATATATCTCCCCCATACATGCTTAGGAGATGTTTTTTATGCATATTTTCCCCCATTGACATCAATATCAAAAGCCTTAATATGATAGTATACCAATTGTGAATACACTGCTCCAAGTCTTCAACTAGCTCAAGTTTCCAAAGAAACTGTTCAAGACCAAATAACAAGAGTCCTCAATGTCTCAGCTCATCACAAATATTCCCCCAAATGGGAAGCATTAGCATTTAGTCCAGTCTAATAGTAGTGTTCTGTACCACTAGATTGATGCACCTATTGCATTATCTACTCAAAAGTAGGTAGGGGCATAACCCTAAGCATAACTCTCAAGTACTCAAATGTATCTTTAGGTAAAGGCTTTGTAAAGATATTTACAATTTGATATTTAGACTCACATACTCTAATTCGGTCTCTTTTATTGTTTCTTTTTCTCTCAGCACATGATACTTAATAGATATATGCTTAGTCTTAGAATGAAATATAGGATTCTTTGACATACTCACTGTACTTGTGTTATCACAGTAAATGATAACAGGTTCTGCAAACTCAATTCTGATATCCTTTAGCATCTGTTTCATCCACATAACTTGACTACTAATATTTGCTATTGCAACATGCTCAGCCTCAACTATACTCTGAGAAATACAATCTTTCTTCTTTCTTAGCCAAGAAACCAATCTTCCTCCAAGAAAAATTACTCCACCACTAGTGCTCTTTCTGTCATCCATACTGCCTGCTCAATCTACATCAACATATTCACATAGAGTGAAATCACTTGATCTATCATATGAAATTCTATTGTTAGATGGTCCTTTCAAATATCTGAATATCCTCTTTACTGCTACATAATGATACTCCTTAGGATCAACTTGAAATATAGCTATACTCCCAACTACATTTTCTATAGCTGGTCTGGTGTGAGTCAGATATTGCAAACCTCCAATCATGGATCTATACTTCTTCTTCTCTACCGCAGGTGCCTCATCTTTGTTGGATAACTTGTGACCAATTATCATAGGTGTACTAATAGGTTTACAACTTTCTAATCCAAACCTTTTCAACAAGTCCTTCAAGTACTTCTCTTGTGAAATGAAGATACCATCACTATTTTGTACAATCTATAATCTTACTAAAAACTTCATTTCTCCTATCATGCTCATTTCAAACTCATTCTTCATCTCTTCGAAAAATTTATCACTTGCTTTATCATTTCCTCCAAATATGATTTCATCAACATATATTACTATTATCAACAAGCCATTTTCAATTTATTTCAAATACAAGTTGTTGTCTATTGTACCTTTAGCAAATCCAAGCTTCACCAAATAGTTGTCCAACCTTGCATACCAGGTTCTAGGTGCTTGCTTCAGACCATATAGATCTTTCTTTAGTTTGCATACCATGTCTTTGTCTTATGTCAGAGAGAATCCTTCAGGCTTCTCAATGTATACTTTATCTTCAAGTTTTCCATTAAGGAAAGTTGATTTAACATCCATCTGATAAGCCTTAAATTTCTTATTTGCTGCATAAGCTAGGAACATTCTCATTACTTCCATTTTGGCTAAAGGTGCATATTTTTCCTCATAATCAATGCATTCTTGCTGTGAATAACCTTTGCATACAAGTCTAGCCTTGTTCCTTATAACTTTTCCTTGCTCATTCATCTTGTTTCTAAATACCCATTTGGTTCCTATCACATTATTATCTTTAGGTCTAGGAACTAACTCCCATGTTTCATTCTTCACAATATGATCTAGTTCTTCCTTCATTTCTTGAATCCAATGATCATCTTTATATGCTTAATCTATGCTCTTAGGTTTAACTTGAAAAATCAAACATATCTCTTCATTTACTCTATTTCTTGTCATTGCACCTTTGTCTTTGCTTCCAATTATCTGCTCTAGAGGGTGATTCTTTGTTAGATTCTTGTTAGCAGTAGGAGTTGACATCTCAACTCTTATCTCCTCTCTCTACTTTGCTCAACAGTTAACACATCAATTTGCAAATCATTATTAGTCTCAAAGAAAACTTCTGCATTTTGTCTAACAATTCTAGAATTATCTTCTTCTTCATCAGAGTTATAATCTACCATCTTTTCCTTGGTTCCAAAATTTTCATCAATCCTTACATTTACACATTTAACTATTGTCTTAGTTCTATAGTTAAAATATTTATATGCCTTGTTTTTCAATGAATAACCAAGAAACATACCTTCATCACTTCTTAGATCAAACTTACCAATGTCATCATCTCTCTTAATTATTTGCTTCCAAATATTATGAAATACTTAACTATTGGTGAGTGACCAAACCATAGTTCATAAGGTGTCTTGCTTATACTTTTTACGATTTGTACTCTATTTAGAGTGTATATTGTTGTATTGGTTGCTTCTCTCCAAAATGTCTTAACATCATTCTCAAACAACATTTCTCTTGTTTCCTCTACTATTGATTTATTTCTTCTTTCAGCAATCCCATTATGCTCAGGTGTTTTAGGTGAGGATAGCTATCTTTTCAAGCAAGTAGGAATTCCTTTTATATGACAGGATGCATTGTTACCAACTCTAACAATACCTCCATCATGATTTCTGAACTAAACAAACTTATTCATATCACCAATCATGTGATGTGAACAACAACTATCAATTATCCAATCAGATTTCTTTTCAACTTGGGAAACTAGAGCTCTTTCTTCTTAATTTCTCTATCAAGATCATCTTCCTTGATAGCCACAAATCCCAATTCATCATCACTTTCACTTTGACCGCTCTCATCAGATTCTTCATCTTCATTTGCATATAGTTTTTTTTGTCTCTTCTAGGCAAAAAAATTCCCTTATACTTTTTCTCTCTTTTAGGACATTTAGATGCATAATGACCAAATTCATCACAAGTCCAACATTTAAATATTTTATTACCATCTTTTCTTATTCTCACAAGAAGGGCTATACCTTCCTCAATCTTCTTGTCTTCATTAGATCTGCTACTACCAGAAAAATATCCATGTGTTCTTGCCCTCCTTGTCAGATTATGTCAAATGTTAAGGGCACTAAAAGATGTTTCCATTCTTCCTAGATCTCCAAATTGTCTTAGATATGCTTCTACAAGTTGTAGTCTTCCAAGCAATATTTCCTTGGTAAAATCCTTAGTGTAGGGTATCAATAGCTGAATCATTTGAGCTACTTGCTTGAATGGTGGCATCACAATTTTCAATATCTTCCATGCTACCTCATCTTCTTCCTTGGTTCCATTATGATACTAAATTCCTACAACTATTTTTGATATTCTACCAATATAGTTTCTTCCATTTTCATCTTCCATCATTTTAGCATCTTGAAATACAATTATTTAATATTTAGTGCACAAAAAATATATGTTTCCTAATTTCTAGTAAGAATTTATTTTTCATTTAACAATAAATTTTATTAGAATGCAATTGATATTTACCAACTTTTATAATGTAACTTGCAAATCATCCTTTAATTGTTGAGTACTTTTTTGTACTTGACATGTGCATAGAGCATGGTTGAAGAATGTGTGCATGTAAGTTAAAACTATATTAAAGTATAGAAAAAATCACCTACTTAAACATAATATACTAATATAATTTCTATAATTCAGGTTTGTGAGTAGTAGGGACGTTGAATCATAAAAAATTGATAGATTTAGTGAAATAATGCATGCAATGAGTGAAAAC
This sequence comes from Cupressus sempervirens, assembly GCA_028749045.1. Classification (NCBI taxonomy): domain Eukaryota; kingdom Viridiplantae; phylum Streptophyta; class Pinopsida; order Cupressales; family Cupressaceae; genus Cupressus; species Cupressus sempervirens. Next base: position 477,888,202 of record CM053785.1, read on the forward strand.
AAAGAAATCATTACTCATTTGATAAAAAGAAATCCATAGAGCAGATTAAAGAAGAGAAGGAATTTATTGACTATTTTCAACGAATTTTGATACCACAATGAGAGACAAATGGGTAAGTTCATTAAAATATATATTATGGTTTATATGCATTTACATATTTTAACTTGTTTATATTGTATTCTCAAACATCATTTAATTTTATTTTTTATAGAGAAGTGGGATTTTCTTTTTTAAAGTTTCTCTTGTGCAAACGAAGAAACCAATGCATCTATATAGTCATATCATTTTCATATTAAGAGTCATTATTTAACCGATCATTCTAAGAAATGCATAAGAAGAATAATTTGATTTATTCATAGGCTTCTCCATAGGGTAGGTCCATAATATAACAACAAATGATATTTGTAGATGAGTGGATTCTTAACAAACTTCAAAAAGGAAAGATATTACATAACTTTTTAAAAGAGATCAAAAGCAATAGCTTATAGAAACTATAATGCCCATGACCTTATTCGTGATACATATAAGATAATGGGCCAAAACGATCCAACAAAATGGAATATTATTAGAAGATTTAGATCAAATTTACATGTTTGTGAATGTTAGTGGGAAGATAGAGGAAGCATGTGCAAACATGTGTTGCTGATTTTAGATATTCTAAAGAGAGAGAAAATAGCAAGATCAAATTGGTCAAAATTTTTATTTGTTATTTAAGTTTAATTATTATTTAATTTATTTTTTCCAAAACTAACATTTTTTTGTAAAGAAATTACAAATGGTGTTACTCCATTGGTTGATGAAAATGATGAATTCAGGGGGAGTTCTTCTCATGAAAGTAATACCAATGGTAAAGTCAATATATTTACAATCAAGTATTAAACAATTTTATGGTTCTAAAATTTAACTAATTATTATTTCAATTACAGATCATTGCCTGCCTTTATAAGATCAAGATGTGTTGGGGTTGTCATTGGTGAAGCTCAAAGTACTAGAAATTATGAAAATCGTCATTTTATAGTGAAGCATTGGATTTTTAAAATATATTTTAGAATTATTGTTGTTACTTATATCACGAATGGTTGGGAATCATGTAACACTTCCAACAATAACTTTCAAATTTAGCTTGACTACATGACTTTCTTGCTTTAAAATTTACCAACTAGAGAAGATAAACAAATCATGTTTATTCAGTGTGTTGAGATATTTTAGAAAAATGTCCATGAAACATTTTCTCCATATTCCATATTCAAATCAATCCTCAAGTCACATAACATCTCTACAAAAGAATATCACCATGGTTTCATCCAAGTAAAACATGTGAATGCCATTTTACTTATAAAAAATATAATGGCGTATCTCAAAATCAAATGAATGAGCTAAGGGACATGAAAATTTTCAATTTCTCTCTATAGGATCTAGAAAGGAAAAAAAGATGATTAATTAATCAAGCATAACAATACCAAAAAAAAGTGATGATATCATGCAAAAAGGTAAGTATGTTTATTCAAAAGTATTTTATTAGTTTATATATCAATAATTCTTCTTTTCTATTGTGAACATCTATCATTTTGTAGGTTTAAATGATCAAGAAAGTATTCAACAACATTGATTACCTTTCTCCATTGATCTAAGTCACATGATTATAGGTGAAATACAATTTATATGTGATAATTATATCTAAAGATCATTATCTTTTATTTTCAAAACTAAGTAAGTTAATTTTAATAAATTGCAGATGTTGTTACTCCATTGGTTGATGACATTATGAAGTCAAAGTTCCTTCTTGTCATAAAAATAATAATCAACAAAATGCATCACCTATTTCTATTGATCTTACACACAACAACAATAATAGATGAAATTCAAACTCGAAATGGTAATCAAATTAGAAAATAAAAATCAATAAGATTTTAGTCTTAAGTTTGGATATTGATTTTATATGATTCAATGTGTTAAATGTGCAATATTATTGGAGTGTTTGATGGTGGGCAAAAAATCAAGAAGATGTCTTACCCAAGACAACAACAAGAATGAATGCACTTCAAGTTACAAAAGGTAATTCAATTATGAAATGTATTTTCATAATTTTTGTTCCTTTAATAGATAAGTTAAGTTTTGAATCTTTAATTTATTAATAAATTTTATAAATGTTGATTTGTTAAATGTGAATGTAATTGCCATTTTAAATTATCGATACAACATCCAAGACCATATTTTACCTCCTTCTCTTAATGTAAACCAAACAATAACAAAAGCTGACATAATGCGAATTGGAGAGAAGAAATTGTGTATTCAAATTTGATCATTCTATATCTTTAATTTAGAAATTAATTTAATAACTAAGTTTATTTATAGGTGTTGACGATATTCATATGGAGGATCATAGCTAAGACCTTTTTGGATAATCACATGTTGATGATATATATATATATATATATATATGGAAAATTGTGGTCAACAATTTTTTAGGAAAATATTATAATATGTTATATTTTACATATTAAGTAAAATGGGTTTTAGAGAGGTACCTAAAACCCACCAGTTAACAAAAAAAGATGATAAAAAGTTCAGAGCAAACTACAAAACAACAGTTAACAACAAGCCATACCAGGATACCATAACCAAACTAAAGAATAAATAGCCACAAAGAGGAACAGGTAGGCATAAACCACTAAAAGCCAGGGGCAAGAAAAAAAACTAGGAATGCCAATCAGGGCATCATTTCTTTGACCAACTCCATAGCCTTGAGCTTTAGCTTTCCCATGTTCTTGGTCGCAACAGTCATCAAATGAATGTCATCCAAAGAATCCTATTTAAATCCCTCTTCCTCTTGTCTATTCTCCTTTTGTTGCTCGAGCTCTCTACTAGTAGGTAGTCATCTTCTTTAGCGATCTTGATTACCTTGTTGTCCTTATTCTCTTTCCCCCTAGTGCTTTCCTCCATCATCAAGTGCAACTATTTTATATTATCATGTTCAAACCTTTGATAATATTGAGGTTTTGGTTAACTGAGCTATGGAGGGAACTCTCCATCCTTTCCACTCTTTTTTCCATCTCGGTTACCCTCACATCTAGCTTGCTAATTCTGCTAGTCCTGTCCTCTCCTTCCTTCCTTTCCTGCCCCTGCATCCTAATTTTAATCTCTTCTATTTCATGGAAAATCTACGTAATAGACTAGAAATTGTCCACCATACTATTGCAAGTGTTATTTAGGAGGTTCATCCCCACCTCGCTTGCATTATCACTTAGAATCATCAAAGTCAGGTCGATGAGTTCCTCCAAATGAATCCTACCATCACTTCCCTCCAAGACCTTTGGCTGGATATGTTCTTTCACAAAGCTCATTTGCGTTGTACTAGTAAAAAATTTCCTCCAAGCTATTTTCTTGCCCTTAGCACCAGGAGTACAAGTGGTTTTTTTCCAAATCATAATCTTTACTCTCCTCTTGAGCATCTTTAAAATACATGCATCATTTGTTTTAGAAAACTGACTCATCACACCGTGGCTCTTTATATTTAGTATGATCAAACAATTTCCTTTGAGTTTGATATAAATATAGTGCTTTGATAAAATAGAATCACATTCTCCCTATAATTTTGAATGTAAATGTAATGTCCCCTTTCTAGCATTCATAGCATGATGTTGTCGTTAGCCTATTTCCCCACAGTCCCGTAGGCTAACTAGGACATTAAAGGGGCTTAGAGGCCATTTGGCCTAGACAGTTTCAGTTGCAGGTCTTTCTGAGGGGTTCTGAGGCAACTTTGGGCATACTTACTATTTATAGTAAGTCATCTTGGACATAGCCGGACATTCAGTCACAGTGGTATGTCGATGGTAATTGTTTAAAATCGACAGGAAGACTTATTTATCATTGATAAGATTTGTTATGCATTGATAAAGCCATTTTATAAAGTTAAATTTAAATATTTAACTTTATTAATGCATAGACTATAGTTTGTGGGAAATATTTAAATTAAAAGAATTCCCTTTATTTTTATAACACATTGGAGACATAAGGTACATAAAGGGAGTTATGTTTTATCCCACATTGAGAAATCGAAGGATTGAGCTCTTGTGAGAACACTATAAAAGAAATGGAAGAGCTTTTTTTTGTATGCTTGGATGAAGATTAATGTTATGTTGCTGGATATCTGATTATCGGGCTTGGAGGACGGAATCCCTCTTTGCTAGCATTCTCTTCGCTGTTGGAAGACACAGTCAGGAGGATCAAGGGTGTTTTCACTTCAGGAAACACACTGTGTTTTATTTGGGGTGTTTGCATAAAGAAATTTACAAGGGTTTGAGGTGCAGATCTGAAGTTAGTTATTGCTATAGTGCCGCATGAACAGTATTTTGCTACAGTCGGCATGAACAATATTTTGCTACAGTACGGCGTGAACAGTGTTGGTATCAAGTTTACTTGTTTTTTCGGCTGATTAGAAGTTTGGAGGGCTGGCCGACTACATCTGCAAAATACTACGGCCACTAATTTCAGGTTTCTTCTATCAAATTTTGATATTTTGCATAATAATTGTTGAATACAAGTCTGAATAGTTGTTGCAGCCTTTAAGGCAGCTGTAAGTGCACATCTACATTTAAAAATCACCCTTTATTAGCAGATTGAAAGAGTTTCCAGATTTTTCATATACTATTGAATGTGTGCCAAGTGTTTGTGAAAATGTTATGATGTGTATTATGCATTTTAATGTCACTTCATAGTTGTTCGTAAATCTACTCATTGGAAAGCAATTTATTGAGGAAATCAGCTTTGAGTTTGCATACAAAGTGTTTGACAATATTCCTTAAGTTAAATTTCTGCAAGTCAAAGTTCAAATCAGTGGAGGATATTACAGTAAACTCTAAACCTGAAATTTTTTAATAATAATAAATTATTTTTAGTTGACATGTGATTATGTAGCCTACATATGATCTATGTTTTTACAGTATAACTTTTTAAAAAAAGTAATTTAAAAAATAATATTTTCATCTATGAACTGGTTTTGAAAGCTTTACTTATTTTATGATTATTCTCTAAGATTTAGCCTTGTATAAATAATAGAACTTGTACATATAAGGTTTTCAAGGCACAACCTCATAATTATATAGCAATGCTACATCACACACTACTTTTTAGTGATTTTTTTGATAGAAAATAATATAACAATAATCATACTAGAACATAAATAACTCTTTCTTAACTTACCCTTATGATGGGGGATGGATGTTAACAAGGCATTGCTTATTCAACCTCTTGACTATATAATCATATATCATATTTTTTAGAATTCCATTATTTATATTGAAATACAAAACTTTGTAGTCATGCTTATTTGTGAATGAAGATAAAGTATTAATTGTGTGCCTCGTTAATTCATTAAGTGAACAAGCCTATAAGTGGTAGTATATATATATATATATGGCTCAAAACTAGAAAATCATTAGTAGAGGAAAATAAGCATTTTACCACATTACATGTTTATAGTCTTTTAGTTTCTCTTTCCATTTTCCTTTGATGGTTTCTTTTTTTTTATTATCAAAGTTGATTTACTATTTCGTATAGGCTTAGCGTTAAACCCTTTTTACTACCAACCTTTATAAAAATTAATATATTTATATATTTAAAAACTATTTGGTAACATCTTTAACAATATGTCTTCAAAGATGGGGTGTTAAATCTAGTTTTAAATTGCGAAGGAATTTGACTTATGACATAATTTTCTTCTTGTGTGTTGTGGCATATTGAATAAATTTTAATTTTTTTGGGAAAATTAGACCATTGTCACTATTTTTTGTTTACAGAGAGCTATCTTGACTAAGATGTTGAATCTATTTCATTTTTTTATTAGTTGTTTTAAAGTAACCATACTTGATCACTTTCACCTATTAACATAGTAATATGAGGGATCTTGTGGCTTCAACTTTATTTTTTGATATCTCTATTGAATTTGATAATACATACAAAGAATCAAGTTCTAACACTACACATTTACCTATAAATTGACAAGAAAATGAGTATTATATATTCACAATTCTTAACTCTTAAATATTTGAAGCTAATAGATAACTGAGAATACCTATAAAAGAGACAAACATTATTTAAAAAATTGTAATGATAATATGTTTTTTTTTTTGAAAATATGTCAAATCATCACAATTTGTAGTGATACATATCTTTAAAAGATAAAATTAACCATACATTAATCATACAAATACCTCAATAAAATATTAGTAAAAAAACTAAATTTTTAGTTGAACATTGTTACTTGTTAGAACTATGATATCATATAACTCAAAAACCAAACATAGATATATCTTCTAGATAACAAAGACTATTAATGTGATTCAAACAACATAACAACATAGTTACATATTTGATTTTAAAATAATTCAAAATATAAAAATATAAAATCAATGATAAAAACATTTTAAAAGATTCATCACCAAAATATTAGATATATTACTCACAGACTTCTATTGATTGTACAATTCAAATAATTTATTTTGTGTATTTCATTTATAAAATTATGTGACACAATTGGATTTATAAGTTACATTAAATTTTGTACCTTTGAAAATTTGATTATTTCAATTAAGATTTAACTCAATTATGCGAGAAATAGTTGAGCAATGGTATGTTGACTCCTTGGTTTACACCACTTTAGAGTTCACTTGACTGCAAAGGCATAAAAATGGGCATGTATGAGGCTGATTAAACCTATGCATGGCACTGGTTGTCAGCCTCAACTGACAATGATGTTAATGTATGTGAAAGAGTCATATTAGTTGTTATGTTATCATTGATGTTAAGTCTTAGTTGGTTAGACATTATGCTAATTCACTAGAGTGGCATATCATTTGATTGATGAAGAGGATTTGAAGAAAGTGTGATGATGTAAGACTTTATAAGTGTATGCTATTCACAAGGTAGTTGAATGAATTAGGCTTTGATAGTATAATGTTGTTATGATTGTTGTACATGATTCAATTAAGTGTTAAAATTATGTATGAGAAAGATATTAATATTGACCAAGTTACTATCGTTGTCACCAAGCACCTAATGAAGAAATGAAGAAAGTGTAGTGTCAACTAAGAAATTTAAGTGTTAACCAAGTCTAGTGTTGATTGAGAAAGATACAATGTTAACCGAGCATGGAGAGAAAAGTAGATTAAGAAATATTTAATCTAAGGTTGAAATTTGATGAAAATAAGAATCGATTAAGAAGTCTAGAATATAAGGATGAAGTTTTTTATGAGATAAATGGTTGGAGAAATTTGAAGAAGATATGATGAAGGATATTTAACAATTCAAAATGGAGTACAAAGTTCAAGGTGGAAGTATATTTCCCAAGCATCTAGATTCACTGAACATAAATTTGATGAAGATCTAACAATTGTGATCAAGCAATAGAACCTAGAAGATTCTAGAGGAACAACAATGGTTTTCTATTTAAAACATGAACACAATGTTTATTTTTTTTTATTATGTTGATGTTGTTGGAAAAGTTAAGGAAGTAAGGAGAAATAAGGAGAAATACATTGTGATGATCAAGCAAAGGAAGTGCTAAATTGATGTGTGAAGTGTGTGAATAAGCCAAAATGGGATCATAAACAAATTGAGGGACATTGAGATCTCAACAAGAAAGGTAGTGCTAAAACCTATAAACTCATTGTTACTCTCTAATCATTGTAGCAAAAAAATCTCTTAATCGAGTGGACCTAATAGTCTTTTGAAATCCTATATGGTGACATTTTTTCGAATGTTTTGTAAGTCCTTTAGAGAAAACCATTCTTTAGAAGTTTCAAAGGATGAAAAAGGTCTAAATGATCTTTGGTGAAAATTCTCTAACAAGGTCACATTAACAATGTGTATGTAACCTTTAAAGGTTGTTTCTTAACAAACCTCACTTCAGAAGAGTGAAAATTTTGGGTTGTTATTTCCCAAGTGGATTTTTCCCTTTATAGGATCTCCACGTTAAATACTTGTGCCAAATTTGTGTGGATTCTTATGATATTGCAAGTTTATTTCATGTTCATTTTTATTGCTGCAACTCAATATTGTTAGAGTAAATAATTAATTACTAATTATTTATTCTATTACTTAAGCTTACTTAGGTAAATGCATTTATTTAATATTTTGTATGTAATGCATGTAGTGGTTAGTTGTTGACAACATGGGAGTTTGTTCCCTTCTAGCATGTTCCACCTTTTGTGGATATGTGTTGAGTTGTCATCCTTATCTTCTACCACCTTCCAGCTTGTTCTACAAGCTTTCATGAGCTCTTTATAAGCAGGCTCTCTCTCATTGTATTTTCATAATATTCTCATTGTAAATATATATTCTTCTTGTCTTTGCATATGTGGTCTCTCATGTCCGTTTAGGGTTTTTCCCTTGCTCCATGCTCTTCCTCTTCTTGGCTTCTCTTTGACAAGTTCTCGCATGCAGGTGATCTTGGGCGTCTTCGAAGTTGGCTTTCCTCAACTCCAATATGGTATCAGAACCTTCCTGCTACTGCTTGGTTGAAGAATTTTGAAGCCGTGATTTGGAGTCACAAACCCTAGTTTGTTTGTGCATTTTTTCTTCAAATCAGGGGATCAGCAAATTTTTAGAGCACTTTGAGCCCAAATGGACATCACTATTGAATCCAGAAGGCCGTTTGCAGTTAGGATTCATATAAAGCTTTTCGTTTTTGGAGACAAAGCTCTGGGAGGCAAAAAAAAAAATTTGTTGCAGGGTTTTTCCGTACGGCTCGTACGGACGAGCAGTAAAAAAATTAAAAAATATATAAAAAGGGCACTGTCGCTGGGCGGCCACCTAGCAACCATCGCCGCACCACCGCGACCCCGCCAGCAACGACCGCGCCACTGCAGCAAAGCCACTGCCGGCATGCCACCCACCAGTCGCTGCGGCTGGGCGGTGCCTCCCTCTGCACTGGTTGACTCCGCCTCTAGCTCGACCGCTCCGTCGGTGTTCTCCGCCCGCCTGCGTCAGCGACAGCGTGGCTTTTTCTGCACAGTTGGCACCTGCTGTAGCTTGACATGTGGCAAGGCTGCCATGTGGCACTTAGCCACGTGGCCCCTGCCATCTCAACTTTCTACCACGTGGTAGTGCCACGTGGCTTCTTTTTTTCTGTGACGATTGACGGGCCGTCAAATTTTTTCCCATCATTTGCTGACATCAGCATGATGTCATTAGCCTTGCATGCACCTCTCCTGGTTCTGTTTTGGAGCTACTATTGTTTTTTGGCCATAACTTTTGTATACAGAGGTATTTTTTCAATCCGAAAGAAGTGCCGAAAAGCTGGTTCCTATACGGAGACTTTGGTGCAGGTATTTTTAGGTTTTGATGCTTTTTTATTGTGCATTTTTTTAGTTTTGATCATTGTAGCTATCATTTTGAAGCACTTTTTTGTATCGCACTGAGATAAAGTGTCACTTTTGCATTCCGAGAATCCTGAACGTTGTTTTGAGTCAGTTGTACATGCACTATTTTCATAAAGCACCATGGGGGGATAGTTGTTTGCTGTTTTAGGCATTCTCCCTTTGTTAAGTGAGTGTCCCTTCCACGACATTAGCCCCATGCAGAGTCCGTTTGACCATGTCTTTATAGGTGTCTGTACCTCTTTCCCTCTCTCGTCGTTCTTGGTTCGTTTGCAGGAGACTTTGGCCCACTTTCTCAGTTGCCTGTCATCGCACCCCGTCTGCATTAAGGGGGGGTTATGCTATTGTTCTAATGCATCCGTGGTTCGATGGTTTGATAGTGTGAACTGTGTATTCAGTGGTTGATCCTATATACAAGGCGATAGCAGTGGCTGGCTACCTATGCATTTCGGTGAGATGGATCATCTACCATATAGACATGCTTGGTTCGTGCCTTCTTCTTCCATGAAGGTTCCTCAAATCAGCAGTTTGACAGATTTGCAGCTTCTTCATGCTTCAGTGATGCTCTTCATGATCACTCCTTGTTCCTGTTTTAGGGGACATTTCCCTAGTTGGAGGCTTCTTCAGTTCTTCACTAGGTTACCTCTTTTTGGGGGAGGGTTTTTCCCACGTGGTTTTCTCTCTTTCCCCATTTTCAGAGGTTGCATTTTGTTGCATTGTACTTGGGTACCTAACATGGCCTCATTGCTGGGACCCATTCTGCATTCATCTTAGTTTTGTGAGCTTAAGGCATTTCCCTAAGTTGCACTTAAGGGGGGGTGTTAGAGTAAATAATTAATTACTAATTATTTATTCTATTACTTAAGCTTACTTAGGTAAATGCATTTATTTAATATTTTGTATTTAATGCATGTAGTGGTTAGTTGTTGACAACACGGGAGTTTGTTCACTTTTAGCATGTTCCACCTTTTGTGGATATGTGCTGAGTTGTCATCCTTATCTTCTACCACCTTCCAGCTTGTTCTACAAGCTTCCATGAGCTCTTTATAAGCGGGCTCTCTCTCATTGTATTTTCATAATATTCTCATTGTAAATACATATTCTTCTTGTGTTTGCATATGTGGTCTCTCATGTCCGTTTAAGGTTTTTCCCTTGCTCCATGCTCTTCCTCTTCTTGGCTTCTCTTTGACAGGTTCTCGCATGCAGGTGATCTTGGGCATCTTTGGAGTTGGCTTTCCTCAACTCCAACAAGTATAAGATAAAAGATAACTTTGATACTTGGTATATTAAGTTGACAATTTGTTGCAAATTTTATATCAATTTATATATTGATGTTAGATCTAGTTATCGAGTCAATGATTTGAAACATAAAATTTTTTGAGTTGGTGAAAAGTGCTTTTAAAGTTCTGTAGGATAATTGGTTATAACCGATTCACCCCCTTCTCATTCATCTAAGAATTAGCATCAAAGTTGAGTACTTGAAGCAAAATGTTCAAGGGACTTACGCTAAAGATCCAAAGATGTATAAGAGAGAAGTACAAAAGTTGAACAAGGAGAACTTCTCTTCATGGAAAAGAAGGATGAGGTTGTATTGATCTGGGATTGGAGATAATGCATTATATTATTTGGACAATCAGTACACCCCTCCTAACCCTCCTAGAACAGTTGATGAGATGAACTAGAAGAAAGAGCACAATAGTCTAATGATTGAAATTTCTTCTACACTGAATGATGTTGAGTTTTATGATGTCAAAGATTGTACTACTGCTAAAGAGATGTGGGACAAGATGATACTTGCACATGGTTCGAGATCAAAATGTATTAAAGCTAAAGAAAAAAGTCTAAGAGGCAGGTATGACTCGATAAGGATGACAAAAGGAGAAAACATTTTTTGATATGTCAACCAAATCAATGAAGTTGGAGTGACATCAAAAATGCATGAGAAGTCATCAGCAATGAAGAAGTTGTAAGTAATATTTTGAGAACATTATTGTGTATTTATGCTATAAGAGTATCTACTATTCAAGAATTCAGAGTTATGCCTGATAATGATCTTACTCTTGATGGTTTCGTCTCTAGATTTACTCCATTTGAGTTATAAGTTTGATAATAGTGTGCCTAAAATTGAAAACGCTTTTAAGTTATTACTAACCATTGGAAGATCAAAGAAAGAGAAGAGTAGCAAGGATGAGAGTCATTCAAATTTAGATGATAATGAGATGGATGAGACTGAAGCCTTATTGGCAAGGAGGCTATCGAGAGGTAAAGAAATATTCAAAGGTAAACTAACTCTGATATATATTAAATGTAATAAAGTTGGTCATATTGTTTTTCATAACATAAACAGGTTTTACAGGGACCTTGAAACCCAATAGTTAAAACAAAACCAAGGCTAATAATAAGCAATTAAAGCCCAGCCAAAAATAGACAAGTCACAAGGCTGATAATAAGAATGAAAGCCTAGCCAAAAACAAAGGCTAATGAAAAGGCTAGTTCAACTTACAACAAAAAAGCCAGAACAAGAAAAAGCCAACTTGACAAAAAACAACAATAAACTAACAACAAAAGACAGGAAAAAATAAACCATGATTACTCTTCTGTCTTTCGCTCGAGTTCCTACATCGTTTGAGCTGCTTCATAGACTTTGTGAGTCTCCTTAGTCATCTGCTCTTGAGTCTTTTGAGCTTCTCAATCCAGGCTGCTAAAAGTTATTTTTGTCACCGCATCCTCTTCCATCCTAGCTCTTTCTCTACCCTTGTCCTCACTTTCATCTAGTAGACCTCTGGCTTTTAACATTCCAATAAGGGATAGAATGTTATCATTGATAGAATTGAGGGTGGAAATCATCTGATTTGCTAGATTATGATTATAGTTTTCTAGATTTAGGATTCTCTTTTCAACCAAACTAAATTGATCCTCCTGATCCTTCTAATTTCCTAGACCTGGCTCCTTCCTATTGTTTTCCAGTTGGCCAAATTTTTCCTTGAACTTTTCCAATTCATAGTAAAGCCATTTGATTGACCTAAAATTGTCAATCATGCTATTTTGAGCATTATTCAAAAAATTCATGCATGTTTCCCTAGCATTATCCATTATTGCCACCATAGCTGGATTGATGAAGTCTTCGAATTGGAGCTAGCCCTACTTTTATTCCAGGATTTGGGGATTCATTGTCTCTCTGACAATTCCCATCTTGGTTGTTCTTACATTGAAATTTCTCCATACCTTTCGCGTATCCTTCATAACCACTTCTCCACCCTCTCCACCAATTTTCTTCTTCTCCTACTCCTGGGGATGAATAAGGGAAAGAGGTATTGCTGAGATTTCTAGCCCCAAACCCAAAACCCCCTCAGCTTCCGTCTCTTTAACCCTCTTCCATTTTTTAGCAATTGGTTCTTCCCTCTTAATTTTTGTCTCCTCCTCATCCTCATCATCAGATTTCATTTCCTCCCCTTCCTCATTGTAATCTTCATCACCCTGGCATGTAGTTTTAGGCCCATGTCCTCTAGGGCTCTTCCTGCTTGGGGTAATAGATGAAGGCGATTTCTTTTCTAACTGCGATTTCTTTTCTAACTCTTTGGCCTTCTTTCCAAAGGAAATGTTTTCCTCCCCCTCCAAGCTAATACTTTGGATATCCTCTATATCAGAGGAAAAACTAGAGCTTCTTGAGTCCTCAGAGGCACCCGCACCATGCTGAGGAGTTTTGCTTAAATTCTGAGCTTTAAAATGCTCATAAATTAACAATAATAATCCCTCATGCAGGGCAGGATTTGCTGAGGGTTTCTTCTTGAATCCTGAAATAGCCTTGCTCATAGAAGTAAATAAATAAAAGGGGAAATAAATCTTAATGCCATGGTGGAAATGGTTGAGAAGAACAAAGTGATGAGTTCTCAAATGGTCAAATCTAGTATCCAACAAAATCATGTACTCTATAACAGCTCGTAAAACATAACTCTAAAGTTTTTTGATAGAATCCATTTCATAGTATGTTTCACATTTTACCAGATCATTCCTCTCCTCCGATCTCTTTGCAAAATCCTTGACTACATTCACTAACAGCTTCTTGTCTCTATAAAATTTGAAACCCTCCACCAGAATTTTAGACACAAGAGCAATGACTTCCTCTGTAATCTAAAATGGAACTCCATTCACCTTAACCCTCCCATCCTTCCAAGAGTTAACCATACTGTTAGTAACATCTGGGTCAAAGCCATGGAGTTTAGCAATCTAATTCACTATACCTCCCTTCTCCAATTTCTCCCATACTTTTGCCCTTTATTTCCATTTTTCCACTTCACCCATAGGCTCCTTCCTACTTTGTTCCCCCACCATTTCTGCACTCTCCACCCCTACAATTCTCATAAATGCCAACCTCTACAAACCCTTCTCAAAGCTTTGAATGCTCTGGTTTTCACTTCTCTGAAAAACACCGATATATTTTTCTATACCCCAAAAAAAATGGTGGGTGAAAAAATCGACCCATAAAACATATCGATATGACATTGATAACCTCACCTGACTGCATTTACCATAAATGCCATAATTGCAAAACCTCACACCCAAGCTACCATTACTAATCATTATTACATTAAGATCTCCACCATACCTCCCTAGAATTTTTCTAGTTCGATGTGACTCTTTGCTTCTTTCAAAATATTCCCACCTAAATTTCATGGTATCACCTTGTCTTGCCTGATAGCTTTGTTGGTGAACTAGTCTGCCATAGGGTTAGCCTCCCTATAAACATGGGTGACGTGGACACATTCAAAATTTTCAAGGAAAGTTCGGGTCTCTTCAATTAAATTAGCAATAGACCATGAAGGTTAAGTGATTCCTTTAATACATCTTATAATGTTATTAGAATCCCCCTCTAACCATAATTTTTTAATCCCCATGTCAAAGGCCAGTTTAACTATATGGCAAGCAACATTGGCTTCTGCAAGATGGTTAGTTTGGAAACCCAAAGGATGAGAAAGAGCTACCACCCCTCCACCATAATTATTTCTTATGATTCCTCCACAACCTGAAGGTCCAGGGTTACCCTTTGAAGCACCATCAAAATTTTCTTTATGCCATCCCTCAGGGGGGGAGCAACCATTTCACATCTTGTCTTTTTGTCCTCTTGTCCTTTTCTTTCTCCTTCTTATTACCACCATTTTCAATATCTCCCCCCTTCCTTATTTGTTAATTTTCCTTTATGTTTCTATAAATCTTCTCCCCTAGAACATAAGCAGGTTCCTCTCTATCTCTGAAAATTCTATTGTTTCTTTCCTTCCAGACTCCCCAACAAAAATGAGGCAAAGTCCATGTGCTTAAATCCAACAAGTCTGAACCTTTGAACATACTTATCCAATGACAAAAGAAATCGAAAAGATTGCCTGGTTTGCACCAACTTACCCCAAAATTCTTAGTTATGTTATCTCAGACCTCCCTTAAGAAAGGACAATGGATAAACATATGATTGACCAATTCAATCTAGTTTTTACAAAGGATATGCCTATTAGGCATAATATGACCTCTTTTTATTAAATTATCCTGAGTAAGAATTTTTTTTTGCAAGGCCAGCTAGTAAAAAATATTGATCTTAGGGTAAGACCAGGTAACCAAGCTTTCGCCCAAGGGGGTTTCTCTTTTAGGCTCCAAAGAGAGTTATAGCCCGAAGCTACCAAGTAACAACCATTAGGATTGTCACCCATATAACTTCATCCCTCTTATTATTAATAACCATAGAATTCAGCATTGTCATGATCAACTTGAGATCATCAGAGATGGAAGATAAGTCTCTCCATCCCTGGTCTGTTCTATAATCATTAACTTTCAAACCAAATTGCCTAATACAATCATTGGCCTAGATTTCAAATATAGGATTATTAATAAGGGGTCCTTGAAACAACCAATTATCAGTCTAGAAGAGAATATCCTCCCCATTGCCCACTTTCCAAATAACCTCAGCCTTGGTCAGTTCTCTTTCCTTAAGAATACCATTCCAAATAACAGACCTGTTCGAGATGTCCTCATTGTTTAGGAAGAACTGAATAGAAGGTCTTATGATGTACTTATTAACAAAGATATCTCTCCATTCCCCAGTACTATTAAAGATGCGCCAGATCTGTTTAGCTAGGAGAGCCATATTAAGATGCATTACTTTCCTGATACCCAATCCACCATAGCACTTTGGAAGACAAACATTATCCCATGCCACAAGGGGATATCTTTTCTGCCCTTCAAGACCTGACCACAAAAAATCCCTCTGAATCTTTTCCATTTTATCTACAAATTTAACTGGTATCCCAAAAAGGCTCAAGGCATACATTGGGAGGTTCTGAAGAGTAGATTTTACCAAAAGGCATTTGCCTACTTAACTAAGAGAAGCCCCTTTCCACCCCACTAGCTTCTTATTGAACCTGTCAATGATCCAATTCCAAAAGGAATCAAGAGGCTTAGTACCCAAAGGGAGTCCAAGATAAGTAGAAAGAAGCTTTCCCACTCCACATCCAAGGATCCTCACAATTTTCCTCTACCTATCCTCTGGAGTATTAATGAAGAAAACCAAGCTTTTTTCCCAATTAATAAGTTATCTAGATCCTCTAGTGTACAAATCTAGAATCTCCTTCATTACCTTAGCCTCCTTGACTGAAGCTAGATGTCTAGGTCATGTTGTTGCTAGATGTCCTAAAAAGAATAGGAGTGACAATAAATGCAAGAAGGAGAACAAATGCAAAAAAAAAACAAGGATCACAAGGACTACAAAGACAAAGGAAATGAGTAATGCTATTTTATTGAGGAGGAGCACACCGAGTCGGATTTTGATGATGAGAATGAAGGCAAGAAAGTGGTATATTTTGTTGTTAAAAAGGATCCAGATGAGGAAAAGTGTGAGGATGAAAAATATCTCATTTCTCATGTTAATAAAAAAGTGATACATGAATTATTGATAGTGGATGTTCACATCACATGACAAGTAATATTAGTAAGTTTAATAAGCTAGAAGAATGTGATGGTGGAATGGTTAAACTTGGAAATAATGTCCCATGTCATGTGAAAGGTGGAGGGCCATTGATGGTAAATGATAATATTAGATGTGATGATTCTTATTGGGTTCAAGGACTAAAATATAATTTGTTGAGTGTTCTATAGTTGAATAATACAGGTCACAAGTTGGTAAAGATCTATGATGATGAAAAATTGATTGATACTGGAGAGAAAACTAGAGGCAACCTATTTTACCTAAATCCTACAATTAGTACTTTCTTATTTTCTAGAATTAAAGATGTATGGTTTTGGCATAAGAGATTGTATCATGTAAGTTTTAAGAATATGATCAAAGTAAGAAAAAAGAAGAAAGTGAGAGGCTTACCGAACGTACATAAACTTAGAAATGCTATGTGTAATCAATGTCAACTCAGTAAGATGACTAAGTCTTATTTTCAAGTAAGACACATTCATCTAGTGACATTCTAGAGTTGGTACATATTGATTTGTGTGGTCCTATGAAAGTTGAGAGGTACTATGGAGATATATATTTCATACTATTTTTTGATGATTATTCTAAAATGATGATAGTTATGTTTCTAAAGTTGAAATATGACGTTTTTCAAATGTTCAAGTGGTATAAAGAAAGAGTTGAAAGAGAAATTGACAAATAATTAAAATGTTTGAGATCTAAAAGAGGTGGTGAGTTTATGTCTGATGAATTCACTAACTTTTTTGTCGAGCATGAAATTAAGAGACAACTATTTACATCGAGGACACCCAACAAAATGAGACTACAAAGAGAAGAAATGAATCTATTATTGATTGTGTTAGAACAAAACTGGTTGAAAAAGGAGTTGCACAAATGTTTAAGAGAGAGATTGTAAGAACTATTCTTTACACCCTCAACTGAGCTTAATTGAAGAAAGGAACAAACAAAACACTATATGAACTCTAGTATGGTCTTACACAAAATATATTTAATTCAAAATATTGGGAAGTAGGTGTTATATTCTAAAGATGCAAGGAATGGGAAGTTTGATTCAAAAGGTGATAAAGGTATATTCCTAGGTTACTCTACTAGGAGCAAGGCTTACAAATGTTTGAACAAAGTGACTAACACAATGATCGAAAGTGAAAATGTTAAAATTGATGAGTTTGCATTTAAGAACAATGAGGAGTGTAATAAGAAACTTGAGGATCACAAGTTTGTGTATGTCTATGATGATACATCTGATACTATACTCAAGCACCAAACCAAGTTATTATAATGGCATACTAAGAAATAGCAAAGAGCTACTAAAAAAAAACCTACATCACCTAAGCTAGAGACAGAACAACCTAAGAAGAATGTTGAGCCCCAATAGAGTAATGATAATGTTGTAGATCATAGAGCTTAACCTTTCTTAGCAAAGTATATGACAATGAATCATTCACAAGATCAAATAATTGGAGAAAAGAGTGAGGGAATCATGAAAAAAAGTAAGTTGGAGGACAAAACATGTTTGATTATGGTTTTGACCCAAGAACTATGAAAGCTACACTTGATGATGATGATTGGATCAATGCTATCAATGAAGAAATATATCAAATTGAGAAGAACAATACATGGAAACTTGTACCAAGACCCGATGACAAGAACGTAGTTGGAACTAAGTGGGTATTCAAGAACAAATTTAATGACAAATGAGAAGTTGTGAGGAGAAAAGTCATACTTGTTTGTAAACATTATGCCCGAGAAGAAGGTATTGATTATGGTGAGACCTTTGCACCTATAGCTAGATTGGAAGGAGTTAAAACACTATTTGCTTATGCAACTTACAAGAGATTTAAGTTCTATCAAATGGATGTTAAGTCTTTCTAAATGGAATACTCAAAGAAGACGTCTACATTGAACAACTTGAAGGATTTGTGGAGCCATATCAGAAGAATCTAGTATGAAAACTAAAAAAAGTATTGTATTATTGAAGCAAGCATCGAGAGAATGGTATGAAATTTTGCATTCATATACGATCAGGACTGGGTTTGTAAGAACAAGTGAAAACAATAACTTGTACTTGGGAAGTGAAGCTGAAATCAAGGTCCTAATAGTTGAGATATTTGTTAATGATGTGATATTTGGTGGTGATTTGTTGTGAAAATCATTGGTTGATCAAATGAAAAAAGAATTTGAGATGTCTATGTTTGGTGAGATCAACATTTTCATTGGTTTATAGGTTCATCAAACATGAAGTGGTATATATGTGACCTAATACAAGAACATAAAGGAAATATTGAAGACACTTAGTATGGATGACTCAAGGCCAATTGGAACACCTATGGTCATTGGATGTAAATTATCTAAGAAAGACAACACTGTTGAAGTGAATGAGACACAATACATATCAATAATTGGGAATGTGCAATATGTTGTACACATCAGACCTAATATTGACATGCAGTTGGAATAGTTACAAGATTTTCATCTAATCCTAAGGAGACACATATGACTATATTTTAAGAGGATATTCAAGTATATTAAATGAAAAAAAGACTATGGACTATGGTACAAACAAGAAGGCGATTTTGAGCTTAGAGTTTATACTAATGTTAACTGTGCAAGAAACATTAATGACAGAAAGGGTACTAGTGGAGGATATTTATTTTTAGGAGTACAGTTGATTGCATGATTGAGAAATAAATAAAGTTGTATCTCACATTCTACTTATGAAGCTAAGCATGTTTCTTGTACAACTAACTGTTTAAATATTCTATGGATCAAGCAATTGTTGGAAGACCTTATGTAAGAAGAGGTCACCTCACCTGTTACTATCTATTGTGACAACAAAAGTACTATTAAAATGTTAAATATTCATGGGATGCATGGAAAACCCAAGCACACATCTATAAAGTATCTCTACTTGAGGGAGAAAGTTCAAGAGAAACAAGTAAGATTGGAGTATGTGAAGTCTAAGGAGAAAATTACAAATATATTCACAAATCCATTGCCTAAGGATGCTTTTGAGAATACAAGAGGTAAGTTGGGGGTCTTTCCCCTATCTAAGATTCACAAGGAGAAGATACATGTTGTATCACTTCATGGATTATTAGAATATCATTGTGGAGTTGATGCAAGATTTCTCTCTTTAGGGGATATTTCTTGAAGTTGTGAATGCGATTGTAATGAAATAAATGAAATCAGTACATGCAAGGTACAAAGTATTAATACAAGGTATTATAGGTTTCTCATTGAAAATTATAATTACCTTTGGCATTGTTGTCAAATGGGAGAGAATCATAATGCGAGAGAATTTGTATGAGAAAGAATGAGTGATTGGTATGATGAAATGTTTTATAGTAAAAAAGGGAGTAATTTCATAGTTGATAAAAGATATTGAAGATGATGATGAGAAGAGAACTACACCCAAAGAGGGAGAAAATGTCAAAGTGGACCGAGATGGAGTTGAAGATGTGTTGGCATTTAATATTTCATAATGTAATGTAATGTAATATTTTATGTGTTTATGTGTTTTTGACAATGCCAAAGGTGGATATTGTTAGCCCCAATTGACAATGTTGTTAATCTATGTAAAAGACTCATATCAATTGTTATGTTGTCATTGATGTCAAGCATTAGTTTGTTAAACATTAAGCTAATTCTGTAGAGTGCCATATCATATGAATGATGAAGAGGATTTGAATAAAGTATGATGATTGAGGAGTTGATAAGTGTATGGTATTCAATGGGCGCTTGAATGCATTACACTCTGTCAATATAATGTTGGTTTGAATATTTTACATGATTTGATTAAGTGTTGAGATCATTTATAAGAAATGCAGTTCGGTTGGTGAATGAAGAACCATAGTATTGATTGAGCTACTACAGTTGTCACAAAGCACATGATGAAGAAATGAAGAAAGTGAAGTGTTGACTGAGTCATTTCAATGTTAATGAAGTCTAGTGTTGACCGAGAAAGATGCAATGTTAACCACATATGAAAAGAAAAATAGTTTAAGAAAATATTTAATTTGAGGCCAACATTTGATGAAAATAAAGTTTGATCGAGAAGTTTTCAAGATAAGGATGAAGTTTTTTATGAGATCAATAGCTAGAGAAATTAAAAGAAGATAAGATGAAGGAGATTTAACAATTGGAAATACAACACAAAGTTCAAGGTGGAAGTATATTTCCCGAGCATCTAGATTCAAGGAACATGAACTTGATGAAGATGCAACAATTGTGATTAAGCGCCAAAACCTAAAAGATTCTATAGGAATAACAAAAAATTTCTATTTAAAGTATGAACACAATGTTTATTGTTCTTGATTATGTCGATTTTTGCTAAAGAAGTTAAAGACGTAAGGAGAACCGAGAAGAATTGCATTGTAAAGATAAAGAAAAAGAGTGCTAATTTGATGTGTGAAGTGTGTGATTCAGCCAGAAAAGGATTAGAAAGACATTGAGCAACATAGAGATCTAAACAAGAAAGGTAGTTTAAAAACCTAACAAATCATTTCAATGTTACTCTCTAATCATTAAAGCAGAAAAATTTCTCAAGAGTGGACCTAACAATCTTTTGAAATCCTATATAGTGAAATTTCGTTGAATGTTTTGTAAGTCCTTTAGAGTATGTCATTTTTAGTACTTTCAAAGGATGAACAAGGTCTAAATGATCTTTGGTGAATGTGTGCATAACATTAAACAAGGTAGACTCCTAACATAGCTCACTTCAAAAGAGTGAAAAATATAGGTAGTCAATTCCAAGGTGGTTTTTGTATTTATAGGGTTTTCATGTTAAATACTTGTGTCAAATTTGTCTGGATGCTTATGATGTTACAAGTTTATTTCATGTTTACATTTTTTGCTGACAAGGATAAGTTTAAGAAATCCCCCTTTGGAAAAAAGTATAGAACCTTGGTGAATCCAACATTATTTTAGGGGGAAAAAATTAATTTCTATTGGTAGATTTTTTTTTTCAAACTTGGAAAGGACTTAATTTCATTTGGCGAGTTTTTTTTCCTTCGTATGAAAATTTTGTAAAACCCTTCCGAATCTTTAATTATTGAAAAAAATTTTGACCCAAAGTATGAATACCTAGAAACCATATTTTATATCATCTAAAACATAGTCACTCATTTTAATAACCATTAAATGATCATAAAATGATAATATAAATCCTATTTCGGGCCTAAATGTCCAAGGACAACGAGTTTTAGAGAAATTTCTAGAATAATGACACCTATCCACAATCAAATCCATTTCAGCCAAAAGCTTAAAAGGATAAAAACTTACTTGGATAGTCCTCAGAATAGAGACGTGTTAAATATATGTACTTATCATAAAACCTAACTTAAAGTTTTACCATATATTAATGATGTGACCATCAAATAAGACAAGCCTCAAAAATTGTGGGTGAAAATATTTAATTTACCATGTGGAAAGATTAGATTCCATTGGTGAAGTCGTCATCAAAATAAAAATGATTATGTATCATTATTGGCGATTAGTCTAATCATGGGACCCGATTTTCATAAAGTGCGGGCTACGTCGCCACCCCAAAAGTGCTAAATTTTTTTGCTGAATTTAGGGTCCCTGATGAGTGAGATTTTTCATTTGGCAAATATTTGCCACTAAAGTAAACCTTGATTGCTGCAACTCGGTATAAGCTGGAAGATGGCTTTGACACTTGGTATATTAATTTGATAGTTTATTGCAAACTTGATATAAGTTTATATTTTTCTTTTAGATCTAGTTACCGAGTTAATGATTTGAAAGATTAAAGTGTTGAGTTGGAAAAAATTATTTTTAAGTCATGTATGATAACTGGTTATAATTGATTCACCCCCCTCTCCATTATCTAACAATTGGTATCAGAGATGAGTGCTTGAAGGAAAAATTTCAAGGGACTTAAGCTAAGGATCCAAAGATGTATAAGAGAGAGGTACCAAAGTTAAACAAGGAGAGATTCTCATGGAAAAGAAGGATGAAGCTACATCTATCTGGGATAGGAGATAACACATTATACTACCTAGACAAACAATACACCCATCCTAACCCTCCTATGATTTTTGAGGAGATGAACCAAAAGAAATATCACAATAGTTTGATGATTGAGATTGCTTTTGCATTGAATGATGTTGAGTTTGATCAGGTCAAAGATTGTGTTACTGCTAAAGAGATGAGGGACAAGCTGATACTTCCACATGGTGGAGATCATAATGTATTGATATCCAAAGTAGAAATTCTAAGAGTCAAGTATGATGATGAGGATGAAAGAAGGAGAAAACATTGTTCTATATGTCAATTGAATCAAGGAAGTTGTGAGTGCCATAAAAGTTGCAAGAGGAGTCATAAAAAATGAAGAAGTTGCAAGTATGATTCTATGAACATTATTCTGTGTTTATGCTATATGAGTATCCAATATTCAGGAATTCAAAGTTATGCCTAGTAATGATCTTACTCTTGATGGTTTGGTCAATATATTGAATTTTTTTGAGTTAACTTTGATCATAGTGTGCCTAAAATTGAAAATACTTTTAAGTCAACACTAACCATTAAGAGTTCAAAGAAAGAGGGTAGCAAGGATGAGAGTGATTCATATTTGAATGATAACAAGATGGATGAGATTGAAGCACTATTGGCAAAGAGGCTACCGAAAGGTAGAAAAAGGTTCAAAGGTCAACTACCTCTAATATATTTTAAATGTAATCAAGTTGGTCATATTGCTGGCTGATGTCCTAACAAGAACATGAGTGACAAGAAATGTAAAGATAAAAAATACATAAAGAGCAAGGGTTATAAGGACTACAAGGACAAAGGAAAGAAACCATGCTATAATTGAGGAGGAGCACAATGAGTCAGATTCTGATGATGAGAATGAAGGTGAGGAAGTAGTACATGTTGCAAAAAAAATCTAGATGAGAAAAGATATGAAGAAGAAAAAACTCTTATTTCTCATGTTAGTAAAAGTCATACATGGATTATTGATAGTGGATACTCACGTCACATGATTGGTAATATTAGTAAGTTTGATAAGTTAGAAGAATATGATGGTGGAACTATTAAACTTGGAAATGATGTTCCATGTCCTGTAAAAGGTAAGGGATCATTGATGCTAAATGATAAAGAAAATGTGATGATGTTCATTGGGTCCAAGCACTAAAATACAATTTTTTGAGCGTTGTACAACTCAATATTACAAGTCACAATTTGTAATTTAATAATAAGAAGGTAAAGATCTATGATGATGATGATGGAAACTTGATTTATACTAGAGAGAAAACCATAGGCAACCTACTTCACCTTGATCCTACAATTAGTACATGCCTATTTGAATTTTTTTTAGATGTATGGTTGTGGCATAAGAGAATGTATTGCATAAATTTGAGAATATGGTCAAAGTGAGAAGAACAAAGAAAGTGATAGACTTACCTAACCTAAATAAACTTGAAAATGCTATGTGTAAGCAATGTCAACTCAATAAAATGATTCAGTCTAGTTTTTCATCTAATGCCATTTTGGAGTTGGTACATACTGATTTGTGTGGTCATATGAAACTTGAGAGCTACTATGAAGATATATATTTCATATTGTTTGTTGATGATTATCCTAGAATGATGATAGTTATGTTTTTGAAGTTGAAATCTGATTCATTTCAAATGTTCAAGTGGTATAACGAAAAAGTTGAAAGAGAAACTAGAAAACAATTGAAATATTTGAGATCAGATAGAGGTGGTGAGTTTATGTCTAATGAATTCACTAACGTTTGTGTTGAGGATGGAATTAAGAGACATCTATTTGCATCGAAGACACCACAACATAATAGGATTGTAGAGAAAAGAAACAAACCTATTGTTGAGCGTGCTAGAACACTACTAATTGAAAAAGGAGTTGTAGAAATGTTCGGAAGAGAGGTTGTAAGAACTATTGTTTACACCCTCAACCAAGTTGAGTTGAAGAAAGGAACAAACAAGACACCATATGAACTTTGATGGTCATACACCGAATGTATGTTATTTCAAAATATTAGGATGTAGGTGTTATATTCATAAAGATGCAAGGAATTGGAAATTTGATTTAAAAGGTGATGAAGGTATATTCCTAGGTTACTCTACTAGGAGCAAGGCTTACAAATGTTTGAACAAAGTGACTAACACAATTATTGAAAGTGTAAATGTTAGAATTGGTGAATTTTATATAAGATCAATGCAGAGAGCAATAAGGAACTTGAGGATTACAACAAGTTTGTGTATGTCTATGATGATACATATGCTACTGTACCCGAATACGAAAATAAGTCATTATAATGGTACACTGTGCAATAGAAGAGAGCTACCAAGCAACAACCTGTATTACCTAAGCCACATACATAACAACTTGAGCAGAATGTTGAGCCCCAACTGAGAAATGATAATGTTGGAGATCACAGAGCTAATCCTATCTTAGCAAAGTATGTGAGAAGGAATCATTCATGAGATCAAATAATTGGAGACAAGAATGCAGGAATCATGATAAGAAGTAAGTTGAGGGACAATACATGTTTGATTTCTGATTTTGAACCAAGAATTGTGAAAGCTACACTTGATAATGAAGATTGGATCAATGTTATGAATGAGAAAATAGATCAAATTGAGAACAATACATAGACACTTGTACTGAGACCTAGAGACAAGAATGTAATTGGAACCAAACAGGTATTCAAAAGGAAATTGAATGAGAAAGGAGAAGTTGTGAGGAACAAAGCTAGACACATATGACTACAGTTAAGAGGATATCCAAGTACATGAAAGGAACAAAATACTATGGACTATGGTACAAGAAAGAAGGTGATTTTGAGCTTAGAGTTTACATTGATGTTGACTATGTAGGAAATGTTGATGACAAAAAGAGTACTAGTGGAGGAATTTTCCTTTTAGGAGAAAAGTTAAATACATGGTTGAGGAAGAAACAAATTTGTATCTCACTATCTACTGATGAGGCTAAGTATATTGCTACTACTATTAATTATTCAAATATTGTATGGATCAAGAAATTGGTGGAAGGTATGCAAGATGAAGCCACCGAAGTTGTTACTATCCATTGTGACAACACAAGTACTATTAACACATCAAATAATTATGTGTTGCATGCAAAAACCAAACACATAGCTATCAAGTATCATTACAAGAGGGAGCAAGTTCAAGAGAAACAAGTAGGATTGGAGTATGTGATGTCTAAGGAGAAAATTGTAGATGAATTCACAAAGCCATTTCCCAAGGATGCTTTTGAGTATCTGAGAGGTAAGTTAGGGGTCCTTCGCCTATCTAAGATTCACTAGGACAAGATGTTTGTTACATCGATTTGTAAATTTAGAATATCTTTGTGGAGTTGATGCAAGAGTTCACTCTTTAGGGACTATTTCCTAAAGTTGTGAAGATGATTGTAATGAAGCAAATGAAATCAATACATGCAAGGTACAAAGTATCACTACAAGGTTTTATAGGCTTCTCATTAAGATTTATAGTTACCTTTAGCATTGTTGTCAAAGGGGGAGAGAATCGAAATGGGAGAGATTGTGTATAGGAAAGAATGTGTGATTGTTATGATGAAGTGTTGTATAGTCAAAGAGGGAGTAATTACATAACCGATAAAAAATATTGAACATGTTGCTAAGTAGAGAAATACACCTAAAGGGGGAGAAAATGTCAAAGCAGACCGAGCTTGAGCTAAAGTTGTGTTATAAACATGACAATTTGGTTAGTGAATGAGGAGCCATAGTATTGACCAAGCTATTATAGTTGTCACTGAGCCCTTGATGAAGAAATTGAGAAAGTGTAGTGCTAACCGAGCCATTTCAGTGTTAATTGAGTCTACTATTGATCAAGCAAGATGCAAGGTTAACAAAGCATGAAAAGAAAAATAGTTTAAGAAAAGATTTAATTTGAGGTTGACAGTTGATGAAAACAAAGTTTGACCAAGAATTTGAAAGTTAAGGATGACATTTGTTAGAGATCAATGGTTGGAGAAACTCGAAGAAGATTTGATCAAGGAGATTTAACAATTAGAAATGGAGCACAAAGTCCATGGTGGAAGTATATTTCATGAGTGTTTAGATTCAATGAACATAAACGTGATGAAGATATAACAATTGTGTTTGCATAGAAAACACAGAAGATTCTAGAGGAACAAAAAAATTAGTGATGACGAACACAATGTTTATTGTTCATTATGTTGATGTTGCTGGAGAAGTTGAAGAAGTAAGAAGAATAAAGTAGAATTACATTGTGAAAATCAAGAAAAAGAAGTGCTAAGTTGATGTGTGAGGTGTGTGAATCAACCATAAAGGGATTAGAAAGAGATTGAGTGATACAAAGATCTGACTAAGCAAGGTAGTGCTAAAACCTAACAGATCATTCATTTTTACTCTATAATCATTGTAGTAGGAAAATCTCTTAACTGAGTGGACCTAATAGTCTTTTGAAATCCTATACAGTGGTATTCTATTGAAATTTTTTGTAAGTCCTTTAGAGAAGGTCATTCTTTAGAAGTTTCAAAGAATGAACAAGGTCTAATTGATCTTTGGTGAAAATCCTATAACAAGATCACATTAACAATGTGTATGTAACCTTTAACAAGGTTGGCTCCTAACAAAGCTCACTTCACAAGAGTGAAAAGTTTGGGTTGTTAGTTTCCGGGTGTTTTTCCCTTTGTAGGGTTTCCACATTAAACATTTGTGTCAAACTTGTGTGGATGCTCATGATGTTGCAAGTTTATTCATGTTTATTGTTTATTGTTGCAACTCAGAATAAGTTGGAGGATAACTCTAATACCCAATATATTAAGTTGACACTTTATTGCAAAGTTTATACTAGTTTACATTTTTATGTTAGATCTGGTAATCGAGTTAATGATCTAAAAGATTAAAGTGTTTGAGTTGGTAAAAAGTATTTTTACAGCCAGTTGGATAATTGGTTATAACTGATTCATCCTCCTCTCAATTATCTAACACTGGTTGGGTGCAAATATTCGACTCCATGGTCAGTTCCCATCTTTACACTCACTTGTCATTATATCTCCCCTTTGCTCCTATAGATGGCATGTCACACACATTGAGCTAGTTGTTCTTTCATTTGGGAAACCATTGCTACCTCACTGTAGTTCAAAATTCATCTCTCATTTATAGCTAGCCATGTCCTTATCCCTATCCCTACTACAAAAAAAATAGGATTGAAATAAAAGAGGTTTCCTTGTGAGGCTATGTATATAGACCCAAACAACACATTCTCAAAATTTACAACTAAGTTTTTTTATATCGAGAATGCGAAGAGATACATATTCTCACTATTAGAAGAAATAGACTAGGTTGCATTTAAAGGACATTGAAAAGAACTACTACAAGAAGGCACCAATCAATACTTACCCAAATATGCCCAAATAGGAGAAATAAATTGAATGTCTAAAAATGTTTCCTTGACTTCACTAAAAAATAGTGGTTTCAACGCCTTCTTGTAAACATAACACACTAAAAATTGTCTCTCATGCTAAACATGTTAAATAGTCATACTTTTACTTGCTTTTTCCAATCTTTTTTCCACTTAGTACGTGATTGTTAAAGGTAGACAAGTTTAATTAGTATTGAGTAGGTTGAACAAAAATAAACATATTTAGATAAACCTTACTAGATTATAAAGGAGGTTATAAAGATTGTCATTGAGCTATTGGAGAAAGGAGAAGTCTTAGCTACACAAGCCACTATTGATGTTTAAAGTCTGAGTGTCATCATGAATATTACAAGCAAAGATGCTACGTGCATAATGAAGGTCATAGATCACATAATTAGATTCACAAACTAGGAGGGATTTACCACGATGACCGTTATTTGTATGACACAAATAGTCATTGAAAGAAAAGAATTTGATTTATGTTAAGTATTAATAACAGAGATGTTAGAGAATGCATTCACAACCACCCATTTATTATATCCATTTTGGCATTGAATGTTGTTAATTTTCTTAGCCTTGTGTTTTATGCATGAGCTTCTATAGAATGCTGGAGACTATGGGCTATAGAAAAAAATTTAGTTGCAGAAATATTAGTTTATGCAATAAATTTCCTAGATCTTAATACATGCATACAAGTTATCTATGTATTTATAAATTGTATGATGTGATATCCAATACTGATCTTGCATTCTTTCTCAAAAAACCTCAAACTATCATCAAATTTACATGTAACCTCGGCTATGACACCATCAAAATCACAAAATCTTAAAGACAAACAAACCAAAAAATACCAAATAAAATAGAATGTCGAAAAATTAATGTTAGCCAAATCATAAATAACCCAATAGGTGTAGTTAGAGATTTAAAAAGGAAACTACCAAGGCCTATAATCAATTATGTGAACATGAATATTTTCTAGCATCATTCACATGATATAACATGAAAAATTATACTTTGGTGTTGTATATTAGTTTAGATATTATTAATATGTTCATGTCCATCTATTTAATATAAAACAAAATTAGTATTTTGGAATTATTTCTAAACCATTATATTTGCATACAAAATCTATCTACCATTTTCATAATGTTAAACCCATTGCTTAACAAATATCTATGCTTTTAATAGGTTCACTGATGGAGGAACATCCTTGGATCATTGGTAATCTTGCATCACCTAAAAATAATTCCTTTCAATTTATTTGGATAGTGTTGGACTATTGTTTTAGGTTGCAATTGGTCTAGTTTTCTTATGCAATCCTGATGGCACAGTATAGGCATCATGGAGATCCTATGTCAAGCTTTTCATCTTGTTTCGAGATTTCCAAATGAAGTTATCTTAAGTTTGGTCAAATCTTACATTAGCTTTTTGGTTCTAACAGTTAGGTGGCAAGTTTCAATTTGCGATGAAGATTCATGGATGTGATGCTTAATGACACATTGTTCTATGTTGTTGTATGTTTGATCAACCCTCTTCCATGTGCGAATGGCTTGTTATATCTTTTCGGGGTTGTTCTAATGAATTTATGTCTTGACCTATATGTTTATAATATGATTCCCTTGTCTTAGAATTTAATGATCAAATAGGCCGACTTGTGGCTCGGGATACTATATATAAGTCAAGTAGTGGTTATTGTTTAGACAGGAGGATTGGGAGTAAAAATAACTAGGGTAACTAGGGTTAGTGAAGTATCTTGATTCTAAGGGATGGTTAGCTGCAAATAGGTTGATGAAGGCAGTATATGTATCAAGCTTGAAGTAGTTGTATATTGATAATGGTGATCTAGTATCTACATTTGCATGCCAACTTGATGATAATTTAGAGATATTTCTTTTATTTGTATTCATTTCTTACAGTTTATTTGGGGCACTCCCATTGAGGTTTATCTAGTTGCAAGGTTAGACATCTTTTTTGGAGGTTCTATCTCCTTGACTATGTCATTCACCCACCTAGGTTTTGTACAAACTAAAGTGCAATTTGAGAGTCATATATATCATTCATTTGCCTAATATTTTATTTGCTTAAATCATTAGGATTCACAATCCCTTAAAAATAACTAGTAATGGTCTAGAGAACTAAAACATTTTTAGGATCCAAAGTGATATAAAGTATAAAATGGGTAGAAAGTTATTAGTTAAGTGGTGACTAAAATTGTATTAGGTAACTAAATAAGCAAAGATGGAATTCTATAACATATACAAAGCTCATGTAAAAGTCTCATGTGAGTGAAAGGACACAACCCTCTCCTATAAGTGTTGTTTGTCATGTTGATTCCATACCTTTTCCTTTCAAACGAGGAAGCATACTCAATCTTTTCTTAGTTATTGCTCAGACGATTCTAATGATACACCTTTCCCTATCTCTAGGATCATCGTCTTTATTATTGTTGAATTTTATATCCAACATGATTCCCAACTCTCATCATGCGTATGGATGTGTGATTTGATGAGATTTTGGTTGCACATGTTCATACTTGCCTTATATGTTTAATTGTCAACATTTGTATGTTTTGTGATGTGATTTGATTCTTATGTTTACACGTAGGATATTTCTCCATTTGCATGCTTATAATTTATGATAGTTTGGTATGACATTATGGTCCTTAACACTGCATATTGTCATGTGTATGCTATAATAGTTACTTATATTGTTTGGAATGTGTGTGATATTCACTTGTTTATTCTCTTCTCATTGCAACATGATAAAAGGCCTATAAGGAAAAAATAATACAAAGTACAATTTCTAGAGTCTAGTACAAAGATATGGCTTAACACAAAATCTAGATGCTATACTAATGGAATGTTTATGTCCTTTCTAAGTGTTATCACCCTATTGGGGTGCCAACAATCCTTCTAAGTATTGTAGTCCTTTGACATGCTTCAATCTTGCATTTTATCAATTGGCAAGCATTTCTATCTATTTCATGAGTTTTTTTTGCAACCATTATATTTGTTGGCCTTGTTTGTCTTCCCATGTCATCATTTCATTGGTTTCTTTGGAAAAAAAATCATCTTCAACATTTGAAGCATGCCTCACACAAAATGACTTGTTGCCATTCTTGTTAAGGGGGGGCTCTATGGCCTTCTAGTTGTGCAGTCACTTGTAAAGGATTTTCCCTTAGGTCTAAACGCCTTGGGTTAAGACATTTCCAACCTTTAGAATACTTAGTATGTTACATGTGTATCATACTTATGGTCATTATATCCACTCAAGATGTTATATATCATAGCAATTTTG
Source organism: Cupressus sempervirens (assembly GCA_028749045.1). Lineage (NCBI taxonomy): Eukaryota > Viridiplantae > Streptophyta > Pinopsida > Cupressales > Cupressaceae > Cupressus > Cupressus sempervirens. The sequence continues at coordinate 477,919,248 of CM053785.1, forward strand.
TTTCTTACCTAAGTTTCCCTTAGTGTTGTTCTTTGTCGTGTATTAGGGAGTAGACTAAAGATAAATGATTACCTCATTCAAAATATTATCATGGAAAAATTCTACTTTTATGTACGTTCATCATGATGGCTTTGGTACATGATTATAACACTTCTACGTTTGCCACCTTACTTGGAGTAATGATAATTTGTTAAATGTCGTGGATGTCCATGTTGTGCATGACATGAAATATTGTTGTGTCAATGTGGATGACACAACACTCTTTGTGTATTTGTCCACATGTCAATCTCATCTCTTATTTGCTAGGTCATTCATGTGTTATTTTTACAAATAAATTGATCTTGGCTAATATCCTAGGTATAAGGCTTGGTGCATTATATGGCATGGTAGCCAATTGTCACAAGCCTTAGGGCCCGTTTGGTTGCAGGCATAGGAATTGAAAATTAAAATGCCAAATAGGAATAATAATGGAAATGGAGAATGGGAATGGAAAATGGTAATCCCAATCTTGTTTGGTTCACCTCGAATTTGATTGAAAATATGTTAAACCCAATCCCAATCTTGTTTAGTTCAAATGGTAACCCCAATCTTCTTTTCTTAATAAGGAACTAACAAATAATGTAAATGTCAATGTGTGTGGAGACTACAAACCAAAGTGACGAGGGCCTGCATAATAGGAAAATTTATTATTTTGAATGGATTTAAATAAGTGATTATAAGTGCCCTTTTCTCAACAATGCGACATGTGTTCCAAGTTGCTAAGTTGTGCCACTTTAGCAACAAGGGTATTGCTTTTCATTGTGAATAATGGGCACCATTTGTTTACACTTTGTGAATAAATTATAAGTGGAGAATTCCATCATATATACGCAGGTATTTTTCGCAAATGCAAACGATGCCATTTCAAATACGCTGACATGAGAGCACCATTTCTACATATTATCACAGAGAAAACATATGTTTGAAGCACCATTATACCGTAATAGCGCATCTGTGAAACATGCGATATGATTGAGTCCAAACAAATTTTAAAAATGCATCGCAGGCCAGCATAGAGGGCACACACTAGGTGTTGTGTGAATTAGACAGATCGAACACTGATAGCTTTGCCTCCTCTCACGCACTCAACAACACAAACCCTCGTTCAATGTCCAGAGCCCACTGAAAATGACGCATTGTTTACAGAGAAAATATTACTTGTAAAATGAGGGCTAAAATGATATAAATCTTAGCCTAACAACGTACTTCATAAAATTATATTATTATTGAGAACAGGAATCGCCTATTCTAATAACTTTTTTTTGGAATGGACATATGTTTATTTTAGGGACAAAATGGGAATATGTATCCTTATTTCCTATCTGATTTGACACACCAAACCAAAAATACCAAACATATTTCTAATTTCCTATTCGTATTCCAACAACCAAATGAACTCTTAAGAAAGAAGTTGAATAGATAACTAGATCCATCTATAGACAAATTGTCATACAAACTAAATTGCACAGGACTACACACTTGGGATCAAAATATGCTATGCATCCATTATGATTGAAACAATGCCATGCACAATTTCATGTCATTAGCCTTTTTTTGTTCAAAAGAATCTTCGATCTCGAAACTCGCTACCTATACTAGTCCATTACAACCTTTTCATTTATACATTGCATAAATGCAGTACATGCATATTTTCTAAGTCTTCCACATATCTAAATATGTATCACATTTTGTTTTTTCTTCACATATCGAATAACTTTATCCCGTGAAAACAATTGAAACCGGGAAAACAATTTGGCTCCAAGCATAGAGACATTTTACGTATCAAGTCATTTCCATATTACTTTTATACATGCTAAATAGAATTAACATATTTCAGAAGTTGAAATTAAAGCTAAAAAATTCAAAAGGAAGAATCGATGATTACACCTATGCACTATAATTAAGGATGATACCTAAGAAAAAAATCAAGAATCAAAACCGAAGTTTATTTTGAGTGGTGTTTAAGTTAAGAGGAATTACGGAAAAAATGATATTGTTAAGCCTAAGAAGGTGATTACCATCTTCATAACACGACAATTCACAAATGGATATACTACTGCTTGTCATTACATTATCATAATTAAGAAAAACTTAACTGCTTTAGTAACAAATTACACAATAAACACTATGCATCCTGTCTATAAAAACTCTTCAGCATATTTATTGAAGTCATAAATTGCTCTAAGTTGATGGTCCAACTTTATAAACACGAGCAATGACTCGATAGTATTGATTTGAAAGTGGCACATGCGGGTCTTTATCATGAAAAATTAAACTCTTTTGACTGTATTTGGTTTAAGATCATATAGGAAATAACTATAAGTGGGTAGTAACTTTATAAACACGACAAATGACACACTATAATTGATTTGAACGTGGCACATGGGGACTAGACTACATTATAATAGTCATAGCAGAAGAGTTCCATCAATCACAAAAATTCGTAGAAGTTGTAGTGGGGACAATGATTATAGAATTGGCCATGACAAGAATTGATACATCCACAGTTTAGGGTATGTGATGGGCGTAAGCCTTACGCACAGCATTGTCAGATGCGCTAGCATATTGTCCTCAATTGTTTCAAAATAATTCCTAGCAATGAACTGGTTCATTTCATAAAATTAAACTGTCTTCGAAATTCAATTGATTCAAGTGATTGCGATGTTAATGTCGATTAATTAATCATTGCTCAATATGTTCACAATACTGTAATTGCTTTTGAGATGATCATTTGGGGAGTTCATCTCAGATCTCAAATGTAAAACACGACGTTTTATTTATGCTCCAGAATTTAGTGGGAAGAACTCAATTCTTCGTTGTCGAGTTAATATTGCAAAACATTTATTTATTGATGATGATTTTGAAAACTCAATTTACCGCCCCTATTTGTTTTCTCACGAGGAAATGATAATTTTATGCATCAATCCAGTTTCATTTGAGAAGATTGTAGATGATTGATTTCCCATAGCTTTTCTACTAATTCAGAATCTTTGTAGGCCTGTTTTATAATAATTTGCGTCTCTGGTTTGGTAGTTTAATGTTGAATGGTACAATTCAAATAAACCCTAAAATGACGGATAAACTTCTTGTTCGATTCTCTAAATTCCATCCACAAAGAAGTGAAACGGTATGATAACTAATAAAATGTGAACACTACCCACACCCATCAATCTATGAATATAACTCTTATAATTCCGAATCTCGCTCAACAATCTGGAGGACACAACTAGCACGCCAGTTGTCGATTTTCTACTCCTTAAAATCAAAGGAAACAATAATGGAAATATTTATGGTGAACACTGATGAAGTCTGTATACTTTACATGATGGGAATTTGGACGAGCAAGTGGATATTTACAGAAGGAATATTTGCTATACCCACATGTTCATAATTTGACGACATTCATGAATGTCAAACTATCCAGTAGAAATTTAAATACAAGCCAACCTCAATACAAATTTGAACACTACAATAATACATAAATAAATGAAAGCATGTCAGAGTGAAGGAATGGTCTTTGTTCCGAGTGGTGTATATTGTAACTTCCAGAAAAGAAGTTATCCTCTTCATCTGGAATGTCTACTAAGCATGAATTTTCCACTCACAAGTAACCTGTTTCTATGAAAATTGTTGAATACTTTTCATTGTGACCATTTATGATTGCAATGAAGTAGACACTTGGGGCAGCTTTGAAAGAATTGTGTCTGCAAGCTCCTCATTTATCTTTACTGGAAGGGGTGGCATTTGACTCATTATGCCAGGCATATCATTCATCCTGCAGCCCCTCAAGATTCACGAAATGTGAGTTGATAAATACTAAAAGAAATTGGTTTCGTAAATTTGGCATCTTCACATTCATAACATCATGCACATGGTAAACTAAAAGCACATGAAAAGTAACTTCTGCTTAGGCATCTCTTTGGTTTTATATCTCATATTCCAATTGCTTAAATGAATTTAATGCTATATATATATATATATATATATATATATATATATATATATATATATATATATATATATATATATATATATATATATTTTGATGGAATGACTTCGTATAAAGAGCTTAATTAAGCAAGACAACATATAAGTGCAATGGTTTGATTCTTACTCGTTTAAAATGGTAGCAATGTTGCTGCGTGTCCGACAAAAGAGGTCAATGTTCTCTTGTATCTGTTGAGGCAAAATCTGGGTACAAATTAAGAAAAACTCTATCATCTTTACATTCAGTAAAACTCTTCATATGTTCCAATCCTATAAGAATTTCTCAAAATAATCCATAAAATACATTCCAGATGGTTCCCAAAATACCCCATGAACCACCAAAAATACCCCATGAACCACCATGTATAATAGAATTTTCTGTCCGACATTATCTCACATATAATGAGAGCGAATAAAATCTCAAAACAAGAAACGGCTAAAAATAGACACTATATCATTCATTCAAGACAGCAATCATAGCTAAAAACATTCATGTTCGGTGTCCACTAAGGCTCTAACAAAATTAATAGCTCAAGATAATTTGTGAGAATCAGAAAGCTTTAACGGCATTTTGTACAATTTTACAGAAACTATGGGAGGAAAATATGTGCTTGATGGTGTATTTATCATTTATATACAACGGAATATGGATAACGCTTTTACAGACTAGAACAAGGAAAATGAATATTCAGTAGCAAAAAATTAGCAAATAAAATTTCATTCATAAAAATAATTATAATATGAAGAGAATATTATAGAATTTTATTCAAAACAAAGATCATCATCATGGAAAGATCACGTTCAGTGTCGATGAAGTTAATTTGGGGGAATAACAAAGCTTTCATTGTTTTGCATGTTATTAATTTTGACAAATTATGGAAGGGATATGGTGCTTAATGAGAACATAAGTTGCATTGTTCATAACTGAATCCTAAATTTAGTGTGATAAGATTCATAGATAAGAATGAGTGGCTATAGACAATTGATTGTTTAATGTACTTCACAGATCAGAACAAGGGAAATGAATATTTGCGACACAAAATGTTCATGCAAGATTTCACAAGTCCGATTTTTTTTTTTTTTTAGCAAAAAAGTGCACCTGATAAACTTTTTAATGTGACCGGTAGCGCTGGCGCGACACGCCCACCGGTACCACGAAGACGGGAGAGACCAGAACCCATGACCAACCCCCTGCAACAGGGAAGATTTAGCCAACCGAGCTAGGGCCCCCGCCACAAGCCCAATTTCATAATACACACGAGAGTTGATTTGAGGAATATAGGTGTACATATATAAAACAAGAGCTCTGTTTGAGCACAAGTCCCTGCCTATTATGGCATTTAGAAGGGAATATAAGAGTCAATAATAAGATAGTAATTACAGCTAAAAGTTCAATTTGAAATAAAGACAGTATTAACTTGGGTTAATCTAGTTATCAAACTTCTAAAGATGTAATAAATAATATTATAAAGTTCTTAGTTAAAGAGATATTAATAAGATTCATGGTCCCTAAATTGCCAAGTTGAAAAGCTTTAATTTGAAGCCACAAGAAAAAGATATATAAAAGTTAGTAACTATTTTTATATATGCCAATCATTTTAGATTTCACAAAGAATATACATAAATAATTATATAATAAATTTTTTAATATTGAAAGAGAAAATTTTAATAATCTCTAGAAAAAAATTAAATAAAAAATATTCTTATTATTGACTAAAATTGAACTTTAAAGAAAATTATAATTAAAAAATAATAATAATACAATATAAATATCTTATTACAACTTATAAGATATTTTATTAGTTTTGATCTAAAATGTTTTTGATATTTTATCGCTATTGTTGCAAGGTGCTTATACTCTTATGAATATCAAAGCTATAATTTTCACTAATCAATATTAAAGAAAATCTAAAATCTTAGCTTAATATTATATATATATATAACTAATATGTTTCCATTTTCCAATTACATATATAAAAATTCTTATATTATATATTTCAATATTTCAAAGAACAAAATTTAAAAATGTAAATAAAAAAATTAACTACAAGACTATTAATTAAATAATGGAAAAATCGAGAACATTCAAGAGACTGATAAACAGGTGCAACTCAGAAACGGAGCAAATATGACTGGAAGTGCCATGGGTATTACGTGCATAATTTGGGTGGCAACTCCAAGATTCCTGAATCATTTTTAATATATTTTCTTTGATTGTTCCCTATAAATGCTTTCAAATTTGTTTTCTTGCTTGTGTTTTTATCATCATGGCCTGAAAGATACAGAATGAGACAGGAGGGATATGGGAACCAATTTGTAGCTCAATTTCAAACATGAATCGAAATTTCCGAAAGATCTCTCAAATAATTTCAGGGTAATGTGGTGGCATACTGCAGGATTTGGAAGTTGACATGCATGGCATGTAGAAAGATCATAAATCAAGCTATAATTCGCTAGGAAATTTTGTTCGGGTCTTGTTTTCTCTATCTGACTGGCCACCGCCTTGTGCAAAATGGTGCCCAAATCCCTCCTCCCTCCTCCTGCAGGGCTGCCCGTGGTTTTGAGGAGAAGAAGTGACTCTGAAAAATCACTCAAGCTGAGTGTAGCAATTGGCAAATCCCACAGTTTCAGTAGAATCTTACAGACGCCATTAGTGGATATTAGCTTGAGAATAACTAGATTTCTAACTCCTGGTAGCTAGATTTAGCAGGGCTGATGCTTCAGGTTGTGGATTTTAGCGGCAACTAATTTTTCAGTGATTTAAAGTCAGAGAATCTCAATCATCCATCATTGCAACAGCTAACTGTATCTCATAATGGATTTGCTTCTCTCCAAGTGCCTGGAAATTATGGGACAATTACTGATTTTATTGTCGGAAATCTAAGCTTTACTCAAATTCAAGGCTCTCTCCGTACTTTCATGGCTACTATGTCAAAGCTTTCTTTGCTTTCGCTTCAGTATAATCTGAAAGCAATGTTACACCTTTCATTGGAGGAGGAAGTCATGTTACAGAGGAAAGCTTCTAGCACTATGAAAAACATTCTACAGATTTCGAAGAAGTTTCCAGAATTTAATTTATTGAATTTCTTGTATGGATAAATCAAAATTACCCTGGGAAAATAGGGGTCAGCCAATCAAAATTAAGCAATTAACATGTAAAAATTAATTTAAAAATAAACTGACTTTTTAGCTTTAGAAAGTGACTGATTTTAGTTGTAAAAATTAATTGTGACCTCAACTGAAAACATTAGTACCCTGCCTATACATAGGCAGGGACTAATAAACTTTATCATTTAAATATGTTAATTCTTGTTGAATCCTCTTTAACTCTTTACATTCCTTCAATTTTTCCTTAATTTATTGAAGCTATTAACTGATTTATTGCTTTTTCTTGTAATTGTTCTCATGATTGTTTCTTTTATTAGGTCTATCAGATTCTTGCAACAAAACATCTTTTGTATTAGGTACATATGCACATACGTACATACGTACATACATAGAGAGAGAGAGATGCACACACATACATACCTAACTACATTCGTATGTACGAAAGTACATATATACCTACCTACACACATGTCAATACATACATACATACAAAGCTACTTCAACTTCAAAACAATGTGGTTGTCACAAGGATCTAGTAGATCTTATAAAAGAAACAACCCCTAGAACAACTAGAAGGAAAAGCTATAAATTTTTCAATAACCTTCAATACATCAAATAAAAATTGAAGGAATGGAACAGGCTCTCATTCAAAGACATATTCAAAGAGTTAAATACAATTGTTATTAAGTATTCCTCAAATAAACTGTTACAGAAAATTGCAACCGCATTCATGAACATACAGAATGTCTTGGGAAGACAGACAAAGATGTGTGTTCTTGTCTCCCATTGAAATGAGATCAATTTTAAGATATATATCTTACAATTTTGAGCGGTGATGTCTTTCACATTAAAAGTAGTATCTCTTTCTAATTTCCCATTATCATGACCTTGCTTGATAGCCCTAAAATATCATTCATCGTAGGAGATAATAGAGATTAGATTTCTTTAAATGGAATCCACACACGATATATTCGCTAATATTTCTTATTACTATAATCAGCTCTTTAATTGCCGTATTGTATAGCTGGCATATCAACTGTTAACTTCATCCATCCGATCTGCATATCACTTATTTACTTGACTAATCTATTGATCACGGTACATGATATGTCTCCTGTCATATTTCTTTCCTGTCTACTTAGCACATCTTTCATACTCGGCATATCTAATGTTGTAACAATGAGCATCTGAGACAATATCAAATGGATTCCCAAATGTGTATCGAACTCTTCCATATCTATGGTCTTTTTTTTTTCTTCCATACACCTTTTGCAGATTTGTTGTATCGTTGTTGACATGGCAGACATGTCTCGATACAACCATTTCTTTGGTTTAGTGATGTTGTATTTAGGTTCTTTGTCCTGTTCCTTAGTTCCTTTCGATAGTCAAATATATGTCATCAATGTCTACATGTAGGCTTCTTTGATTTGATCTCTGCTTTCTTTATGGCTGGCATGATCATTTGTTCGATGCTTTGTATATTCATCGCTTCATAAACAAATCATTGTGTTATTTGATGTTTCAGTCTTTGATAATATATACAATATTTTCCTAGTTCTATTTTCTACATTTGCAGCCGGGTGCTTTGATACCATGTTGAGTTCAATGATTGTTTTCTGCAAATGTAATAACACTACCATTTTTCTGTGTGTTCTGAATGCAGATTTGGATGCTATATAAATATCCGTAGAAGAGACATGTACGATGGTTTATTAGTTAATAACCATTTAGACAATATTAACACACGTATATATAAGTAGATATAATAGAGTTTGTCTAATTAATGATTAACCAATAACAATAGAATGATTATCTCTAGGTCAATTCAGTCCAACTGAAGCTACGACATTAACACATTCCATGCCTCTTTATGATCTGAAGGGATTATCTTATGCAAAATTTATCCTTACATCAACTGGGTGTACTCATTTGACTCTTCTTGTCACTTCTGAAGATCAAATTGCTTCAAAGATCAGATTTCATTCTAATATTTACTTAGTGCTTCTCTGTAACTTCAACTCTACTGTTGTTGGAGTTTGAACTTAAAATTGTATTGAGTTATGCCTAAATTCTATAAAGGCAAAGTTTGTAAATATTTTTTGGATTCTTCTTTGGTACTTTGCAGAAACATTATGCTCTACAACTGTAACTTCCTTTTGCCTTTCATTAATGAAATATCTTGTTTTTACCTGTTCTTTTCATTCTACTATCTCGTGCATTTTATGTGCCATGTAGTGGATGTTTCTTTTCTATTTCTTCATTTGTATGTTGTGTTTAATCTGCTGGCAATAGTTGTAGAGTGAAATTTCTTTTCCTTGCAACATCTGTCAAGTTCTAACTTGCATACAATTTATTGGAAGGTAGTTTAGGATCAAGATCTGTGTATATTGGGTCTTTTATTAATGTTTCATGCAACTATAGGCAGAGAAATGAACCATGTTTCAATAAGATGCATTACCCCCTTTCCCTTTCAGCATTTAATTTTATGCAATCCTTCTCCCTTTTCCCTCAGAGTAATAGTTTAGGTGTATCTTGATTGTAAGGAAACCAACCTTTTTTGGAGATTCAACCTCAGAGCACAAATCCCACACTTGGAGGTTGTTTCCATGTTCCACAAGGTCGCTTGGGAATAACAAGTCTAGCATAAGTGCGAACTTTTGTGTCGACAGTTATCTTTCAGTGCCTTGAGAATATGATAATTTTGAGTTGTCTCCTTTGAAGGAGGAACCTTATTGACATCAAATGCCAAGTGTATGTATGACAAGGCATTATAGTCATACAAGACCCTGAAAGGAGGTATACCTATCGACATATGGAAGGTGGTATTGTAACAATACTCACCTAAGTGAATCCATCTAACCCAAGCACACTACTTCCCTAAACATAGTTTCTAAGGTGGCCCTCAACCTATTTGATTACAATTCTAGTTTGCCTATCCATTTGAGGATGGTTGCTAGTGCTTGGAGTTAATTTTGTACCTATCAAATGGAAAAAATCCTTTCAAAACATATTGATGAGTTTACTGTCTCAATTACTAACAATGGTCTTAGGTAGACCATGTAGCCTGAACATCTCTCTTAAAAATAATTCCGAAACCTGAGGTGCTGAAAAATTTGAAACAATGGCAAATAAATAGGAATATTTTGGTAGCCTATCTACAACTACAAAAATACAATCTTTCCCTTGAACTCGTGGAAGACCTATGATAAAAGCCATTGATATCCCTTCCTATTTTTTCTCGGGTATTAGAAGTGGTTGTAGAAGGCCTACATGGAATATGTGTTCTAACTTGTTTTGTTAGCAAGTCAAGCACTCTCTAACACATTGTAATACATCATCTCACATCTTGTGGTATTAGAGGAATCCAGATGTCTCACTATATCTGTATAATGTAGTGTTCTTAAAATATTGACCTTTAGTCTGGAATTGAGTACAAGATAAATTATGTTCTTGTAATAAATAATACCATCCATTATCGAATGTCTATCATCTTGGACATTGTCATCAACCAAATTAAAAGAAAATGCATTCTTTGCATACCCAATCAATAGTTGAGATTTCTAGTTGGTAGAAATCTCAATGAGAGCAAAGAGTTGGTTTACTGGACAAAGAATCAACAACATTTTTCTTGCCCTTTATAAACTCAACATCAAAGTTGTAAGCCTGATCCCTTATTACCCACTTGTATTGTTGCCCATTTAAGTCATTTTCCTCCAAAAAGTACTTGAGCCTCTTGTGATTTGTTCGGACCACAAATTTGAATCCCACTAGATATTGTCTGAACTTGGTTGGTGCACACTCAATAAAAAATGGCTATGAGAAGTCAGGTAGTGCTAATACTAGACATGTGCTCAGTCAAATATAACTTGTGGCTCACTAGACCACTGGAATGCCCCCTTCTCCGTAACATTAATCAAGGGGTGATGCCAACTATGAGAACCCTCACACAAACCTTATGTAGTAACAACACTACCCTAAGAATCCTCTCCATTTAGATATGTTCTTCAGAGGTGGCCAATCTAAAATTGCTTGAATTTTCTCTTGGTGTACTTCAACATCAGCTCCAATCACATGTCCTAGGTAGAGAATATTTGTCATCCCAAATTCACATTTGGAGGCTTTTGCAAATAGTGATTGTCTCCATGATACCCAAGACACCATCCAAATGTTGCAAATGTTCATCCCACAACTTGCTGCATATAAAGATGTCACAAAAAACAAAACAAACTTATAGAGTTGTTCTTGGAAAGTGTAATTCATGTAAGGCTGAAAAGTTGCAGGTGCATTTGAGTCCAAAGGGCGGGGCAAGGAACTCGAAGTGCCCATAGTGACAACGGAAAGCAGTCTTCTATATATCTTCTTCGCAGACACTAATTTGATGATAGCTTGGACAAAGATGTAGCTCATCAATCTTGGTAGCGGGGAACCTATTCTTTATGGTCTTGTTGTTCAAGGCTCTGTAATCTATGCACATGTGTAATGTCCCATCCTTCTTCACCAAAACAGTCGAAACAAAAGGGTTGAGCTAGAACTTGTGTTCTAGTTTAGTAATTGTTTGATTGTCTTTTCAATTTTCTTCTTACAATGACGTCAGTTTCTATAGGGCGTATAAACCTTAATCCCCTAATTTATGTTTTTCTTTGGATTTCACAGATCATCAAGGAATGTCAGTGAATGCCTGTTGGACCCATTTAGTTATGTGCACTGCTTCTAAATTCTATACAGGTTTGACCTGTACTTGATATGGATTCATGGATGTGTTTTGGTTTATTGACCTAAACCCATCTAATTTCTTCTAATTATCTTGGCCCTTTGTTTGCAAGTCTATAGGCAGAGCCAACTGGATACATTCATAAAATCAAGTGTTCGAAGAGACATCCCCATGGTGGAATCTATTCCACAAAGGAAAACCATTATCACTATTGCAAGGATGCTCAGCCAAAGACTTGGCAAGGAGAGGCGTTTCTAGTTTCCAAGAGATTATTGAAAATGATCATCTAGTTGACTAGGAGATTCTTATAAACAAATACAATCTCCCAAGGGCTCACTGGAGAACATACTCAGTTTTAAGGGAAGCATGTTCTATGTTAACTCTTCCTAGGCATTGTTGCACCATATAAGACATATATAGCTGGTTTAAGTGGCAAGAGGCAAGATGAAACCTTGCTCCATAATATTAAGGCTAAAAATATATATAACTTTTTGACTGACTGTAATGCTATTTTTATTCACTGTAACATGTGGAATGTTAATCTTGATTCTACTAGGGATAACTTTAAGAAAACACCCTTTAGGAAAAAGTATAAATTTTTGGCGTATCGAACATTAGTTCATAGGAAACAAAGTAATTTCTATTAGCTAATTTTATTTTTTAGGACAATATTTAATTTTATTGGCGATTTTTTTTTTCAATCGTATAAGAATCTTATAAAATTCTGGTGAATGTTTCATTGTTGATGAAAATTGTAGACAAAAGTACACATACCTAAAAACCATTATTTTATTATTATTATTATATTGAACCTAATTAATTATCAAACTTGAAGGTTAAATTTAGCACAGTTTTATCATTACAGTTTCTCTCCAAATTATTGATGGTGACTTTGAGGCAACACCCCTATTATTTATAACCGTTGGATGATCCTAAATCAATGGCCTAAGTCCTATTTCAAGCCAAACTTTTAAAAGAATACCAAGTTTTAAATTAAGTCCCAAAAATAAAGACACATGTCCCCAATCAAATATATTTTGGGGCAAACTAAGAAAAGGATAAAAAGTTTCATGGAAAGTCTCTGGAATAAAGATGCATGTCAAATATACTTACTCAACTTATAACTCAATTTTGTACCAAATTTTGGCAAATATGACCATCAAGTAAGATAAGCCTTGGAAATTGTAGGCGAAAATATTTTATTTACCGCATGGAAGTATTAGATTCCATTGGCGAAGTCATCACTAAAATGCAAATACTTTTGTATTACTATTGGCAATTGGCCTAAGCATGTGACACAATTTTTGTAAAGTGCGAGCGACATGGCCACCCCAAAGTGAAAAAAAAAAGCCAAATTTGGGCACCGATGAGTAAGATTAGCCAATTGGTGAATATTAGCCACTAAAGTTATCCTTGTCTACAACTTGGACCAAGGTTTTTGACAAAATGTAGAGTAGTATAGTGGAGCCTAGAAAGAAGTGTTTCTTTTGGCAGATGGTTATTCATAGGCTAAGTCACAAGGTTCGAGTTCGAATTTAATGACTATGAAGTTTGGATGAAGTTCGACAAGTCAAAGAATTTGACATTAAGTTTTCAAAAAAATAGAAATATATGCTATTTTATTATTACATGTTGTAATAATTGATAAATAATATAAGTATTGACATTTTCAATTATAATATATGCTATTAATTATTATATAATTAAAAAATAATTTTGACATGCTTAAAAATTTGATAAGTAATATAAAATTAAAATAATAAGAAAACATACAATAATAAATATTTATAACTATTAACTAAACCTATTAAATAATCTTGAATGTTAAAAATCACTATATCATACCCTAAACAACCAATGGAGAGGAATGGAAGCGGAATTTTGTTCAAATGTCGTTGCCGACAAAGAGGATTGGAAGCTGAGTTTTCTTCAAACGTCATTCATTGCAGGGCATTCAAGAGATGCTGAAAGCAGACGTCAAAGCAGATAAGTTAAAGCTGTGAAAGCAGATGAGCAAGCAAATGGTAGAATGTGTAACGAGGCGGGAGAATTTGTAACTCACAACCTGCAAAATGCACTCATGGTTTCACAAACGACGACCTACAACCTGTTTTAGACGAATTTAGGATGAATTTATCCGAAATTTTTAATATTTTCTTAGGTTCGCCGAATTTGGAACTTGGGGCCGAAAATTCGGCGAACGTTGTGACATAGTTCATAGGTGTCTATTAGGCTACTGTCAAGAGATCTGAATATTTGCAGTATTTGTAGAACCCCAGCAAATATCAAGCACATTTATTTTGACTGTTTCATGGCCAAAGAAATCTGAAATACTTTTGCCTTTGTCATCAAAATCTACCCTAGATGTGGCCACTAGCTATATTCAAGGCCTTAGAAAAGAATATAATGTTTTTTTCTCATAAGAATATATCACTTATTGAGTCTTTGAGGAGACTCATATGGTATCATGTGAATATGCAGGTCACAAAAGCCCTGAGGACCATGAGGACAAAGTTTGAAATACTGCTTCAGAATGACAACACCCATATTTTCACATTGGAGAAGTTGCAGGATATACATGGACCAGGCACACAGAGGAAAGCAATGCCTTGGAGGTGGCATTGTAATAATTCATGTCTGAAATTAGAGGACAGAGATAGGGTAGTGGACAGCAGCATATTGATGAGCAGCCACAAGGAGAAGGAATGCCAGAACCTGATATTAGTGTACCTTCTGCTGACTCAGTTTTGCATGTAAATGTTTTGTAATAATTTTAAGAAACTCTTGTCATTGATCATGTAATGGAACTATCGGGAAGGTTTTGTATTAAGTTTGATTGAATACTCAGAAGCTGAGAACTAACAGAGATGATGTATTTGGAATGATGTATTTGGATTCTTAAATAATATTTAATAGAAAAAAATAATGCCAAAGAAAAAGAAGAGGGGATTTTAATGACATCCATGAGACTAACCAGTCTAAGAAACCAAGAAACAATGTCAATACAATTTTTATTTTCTTTTGATGTCAGCTCTTCTATTATGAACCTTGATCAAGAAAAATAGTCAATTTATGAACCTTGGCCTCCTCAAATAGCTCAATCAGACCGCCCACCTACAAAATGTTTTCAAACTGAACAATGAATATCATCATCAAAACACACTTTGTGATGAAGTGCCAATCAGTTTCAACCACCACTTAGTTGTAGAAAATGCAAAATATCTTCCCAATCTTCCTTGGGGACTGTTCATCTGCCCATCTTAAATCTATGATAACTCATTCTCCACTATGCAAATAAAATTGTAGCTTTCCCCTTAAGTGCTGCCCACAAATAGGCTTTTTCATCATGTTTCAACATGGGGATGAACTCGTATTATAGTGCGCATTTGTGAACCAATATATTTTGTCCATATGGCAATTCTAAATTTTTCTAATACAACTTTTTTGTCTCTGCATTAGTGTTAGTGTTGGAAACATGAATGCTGATGATATTCCTATGGCAAAGTATTGTAGATATGTTACTATGATGATATGTTACATTCATGACTGAGTTTGTCATTGATGTCAATGTATCAGTCTTCTGTGGTATCTAATAGAAGAACAACGGAAAGATCAAGTTGGTACGAACGACAAGTTGAGTGTTCTCACTATCCAAGGTTATATGAGATACTTCTAAGTATCTAGTTTATGCAATTAACATCGGATGAAGAAATGTTAAGTATGGAAGAAGTTATGTAATTTTTTGTGATGTTTATTCTAAGATAGAGTTTACAGAGGCATGTTTTGGCAAACTTGTCATACCTCTTAGCAGAATTGTTATTCTGAGAATTGAGGTTGAGGATGTGAAGAAGACATGTTGGTGATGATGTTGCTAAGCTCGCTCGTCATAATATTATGTGTATGGAAAGATATTCAAGTTGCAAGGCAAAAAATTAATGTTATCGCTAAGTGTAATGTGCTCTTAATGTGGTCCTATGAAGATTAATTGAGAAGGTCTAATAGCCAACTTAGGGAATTGTTTTATGGACTCGATATAAAGGAAGGACATTTTCCTTTATCATAAAGTGTGGATGTGGAATGAAATGACATGGAGAAGTGATTGTAAGCAAGCAGAGAGAGCAGAATGTGAAGTTGAGCAGAGCAGAGCGGAAGTGAAGGAAACTTCATTGCCGAGGTTCTATTGTGTGATCCGAGGTTCGTAACCTAGTCTACAAGGTCTAAAAGTGATTGGTCTAGTTGATAGGGCAGAGAAAAGAAGAACATAACAGTAAATTACATGTTTGGGCAGTGAGCTCTTCTTGTAGTTGAAATTGCATGTTTGGGCAGTGGGCTCTTCTTGCATACATTATACTACAACTCCTAACAGGGTTGGAATCTCCTAACAAGGATTCTAAGTCTCCTAACAGGGACTCTATGTACTAAATGTTGTAATAGACTCCTAACAAGGTCCATCCTCTAACAAGGAATATTTATATTAGTACATCATCTTGTGGGCATCATTCCGACCGAGGATTTCCCTTTGAGCAAGGGTTTCCCTAGTTAACATATTTGGTGTAATTGTCCATGTGCATCTTGTTATGATTGTTGTTTACTTTGGTTGAATGATTAAGATTATTTAAGGAAGATAAATGTTTTAATTGTTGGAGATTTGTTTCTTGGTAGAGTATTGTTTCTAACAATTAGTACCAGAGCATCAGGTCCTTGAAGATAAAGTTTAACAACTTTGGGAGATCCATGGCGAGCATGTTCAAGAAAAATAGTCTGAAGTTCAATGGAAAAAATTATGACAGATGGAAGGAAAAGATGAAGACACATCTGTTGTGTATGGGTCCCGGATATTGGATCTTGACAAAATCAGCAAAGACAATCATTGCTGAAAAGGATTTGGAAACTTGTACGGATGAAGAAAGGGATCTTTTTATGTGTGACACGAGAGCCAGAGAAGCATATTGACTGCACCTGCTGAAATTGAATACAATCAGGTAAAATCACTTGTTACTTCACATTTGATTTGGAAAGCTTTGAAAACTAGTTTCGAAGGTGATGCACATTCTAAGAAGTTGAGGCTACAAAGTTGGATTTGTGCATCTCAAGATGCTAAAATGATGGAAGGTGAATTTGTACGAACATATGTAGGCAAAATATCAGAAATCATTGTAAGTATTAAATCTCAAGGAGGAACCAAAGAAGATGATGAGGTGATATGGAAGATATTGAAGACTTTAACACCACCATTTAAGCCAGCAGTTCAAATGATACAGTTGTTGATATCTTGTACCAAAGATTTTACAAAGGAGACATTGCTTGGAAGACTTGAAGTAGTTGAGAATGAACTTAGACAATCCGGAGAATCGACTTGAACAGAGACAGCTTTCAGTGCCCTGAATATTCAACCTAGTCTATCAAGGAGCACAAGTGCTTGAGGAGATTTTGCTAGCAGCAGCAGATCTGATGAGGATAGAAAGATTGAAGAAGTAGCCCTTTTGGTAAGAAGAGAAAAAGATGGTAAAAAAATCTTTAAATGTTGGACTTGCAATGAATTTGGTCATTATGCATCTAAGTGTCCTAAAAGAGAGAAAAAGTATAAAGTAAATTACAAACCTAGAAGAGATAGAGTGTGTGTGTGTGTGTGTGTGTGTGTGTGTGTGTGTGTATCTAAGTTTTATGATTGCCTCTAATTCATATCAGGTTGGTTGATGACACTTGTTGTTACATCGATCAAGGATTGGGTTCCTCTCACTGATCTTGTTGTGTCTTAACTTCATGCAAGCATCTGATAATGAATCGGGTTGTATATGATCTTAGACAAAGTCTGATTATAATCGTTGTGCATTTTGGATATATACAATGTTTGTATCACACCCAATAAGTATCGGGCGTGTTGTATTGTTGTGTATAACACTCGATAAGTATCGGGCTTGTTATCCTTAACTAATTAGAGCTTACAGTATGAATCATGACCAGGTAGGGTCATGACACTACGTGGCCTTTGACCAAGTAGGGTCATGACTCTACGTGGCCTTTGGCCACGTAGAGTCATGCCCCTACGGAGGCATGCCTCTTCTATATAATACATATGCTCACCAAAATTGAAGACAATGCAATATCAAGTACTAACATATTTGCAATCCCAAGATCATTCTTTAACCTACAATTTCAAAGTACAAATTGTCAGCATTGGCCATTGAAGATTTATACATCAGCATTAAGAAAGGTAAGACTGTAATTATCTTTACCAATATTTCTATCAGAGATCCTGTATGCAATAACATGGTATCATAGCCATTCTAATAAGAAATTATTACTCAATAATTACAGTCCTTTTGATAAGAAGTAATTATTTAGAAATTACACATATTTATTTACAAAACTCAAAAAAAGATCTTCAATCTTCTCAAATCAAAATGACCAACCACATAAGGCTAGAAGATAGGTTGGAAGGGGCAACAAATTTTTCTTCATGGAAAACTCATGTTATGATTATTTTAAGAGAAATGGAATTAGAAGAATATGTAGAAACAAATAAAGTCATTCTTGACAATGAGCAAGAGAAAACTACATGGAAAAGACATAATAACAAAGCTATGAAAATTGTCCGAGTGATTTGTTGCTTGTAGTTTGTCGCCTCTTAGCCCTTGCCCAGGCCGTAGGTTGCAGGCTCCTTTTGCTGCTTGTTGGTTGCTGGTCCAGGGTGTGGGAGCGGTTCACTATGCCTCCTGCTATTGGTTCTGCTAGATCTGGGTTGGTTTCTATGCCTTCAAGGGGTAGAGCTGCCTCTTATGCCGATGTGGCTGCATTCGAGGCGAGTCTTCATGGTGTTGTTCGAGCTACTCATTCCAGGCCTTCTCGTTCTTGTGAAGTTTCCCCTGTAAGTGTATCAAATCCTATAAGGGTTCTTTTGGACTCTGATACAGCCAATGATATTTATAGTTCGGTAGAAGAGCTCTCTATCTTTGTTGCTATTTTTCGCTTTCAGGGTTTTTGGCCCTCTCTTGCTAATCTTCATGCTTGGATTTCTAAGCATTGAGAACCAATATTAGATCGTGATGTCCACATCTTTCCAATGGCTAAAGGATTTTTCATAGTAAAGTTTAAAACTATTAAAGACAGGAAGACTATTTTGTGCAATAACAACTTTTCATGGGAAGACAGATTTCCACTTATGGCCAAACCGTGGCATATGGGTTTTGATCCACTGAATGAATCCTTTAACAGGGTTCCTATTTGGGTCCGGATTCTGAATCTCCCGATGCATCTCTGGCTAGATTCTGTTTATGAAGCTATTGGGGATGCTATTGGTATTTTTTATATGTAAACTTAGACACTTCGGATATTCTCCATTCGACGTGTGCTCAAATTCTTGTAGAGATGGATATTTCAAAGGGCCTCCCTGAAAAGGTTTGTTTGGAATCCCCGAGAAGCTCTTGGACCCAAATATTGGATTATGGAGGTATCCCTTTTCGCTGTAGAAAATGTCATCTGACAAGTCACATTGCTACTTGTGCTGCTGTGAAGACTAAAGCAAGGCGACCACCTTCCTGGTGGTCAGGGGCCTCTTCTAAACACTATACGGTGGTTAAGTCCATGGATGCACATCTGGATTCAGTGGATGACTCTGAGGATGATTCCTCTATCGATGTTCATTCGAAACCAGAGTTAGCGGAGGATGTCCAGTCTCATGGTCAGGTCCCTGTTCCTTCCCCTATCCCTGCACTAGATGTTCTTCCTGGTCCTGTTGGGGGCCAGGGCCCTGTACCCTCTCTTGCCCCCGCCCCTGTATTGGACTTTCCTCCTGGTTTAGTGGGGGCCAGCCGGCTATGGGCTCTTCTAGGGAGATAGTTGTTGTTTCAGATTCCCCTGGGCTCCATTGTTCAGTTTCTTCTGGGGATTGGATTGTTGAGGCTCTAAGGTGCAGGATGGTTGGACTGCGGTAAAAGGAAAGAAAATTAAACCATTTGCTCCTCCTTTTGAAATGTACCTCTGATCATGCAAGGGAGGTTCTAAATCAAAGGGCAGATCGTGAAATTGTAGTATTTGGTTCTCATTTGCCTCCTAGTTGGATCTTTACTTTTGGCTGGTGATAGGCTTTTCTGTCACCTTGGTTACCCTTTGTTTGGGGGAGTGACTAGTTTCGCTTTTGTCTGCTGTATTTTTTGTATCTACACTTATTGAACATCTTTAGACTTGTACAGCGTTTCAGGCACTCTTCAAAACTTGTTTTACTTAATCAAAAGAAAAACAAAGCTATGAAAATAATTATATATTCTATGAAAGATTATATTCTCCCTTCAATCTCAAATCTTAATACAACATTTGAAATGTTCTCTAAAATTAAAGATACTTTTGAGATTAACAATACTAGCAAACTACTGACATTAAAACAGGATTTGTTATACATTAAAATGAACAATGGAGAATCTATAATGTCATATTTTCTGAGAATATTTGAACTAAAATATCAACTTGCGACTATTGGTAATCAAGTTGATGAAAAGAACTTCCCGTGATTGCCCTAAGAGGTCTTCCCATATCTTGGGAAATCCGAAAACTTTATCAGAGGTCTAAGCTCCCGACTTGAGCTTCCTAAGTTCAAATCTCTCAAAAATGAGTGTGCTCAAGAAAAGTCAAGGTTAAATTTCTAGGGGGATAAGTCTAAACCAAGAGGGAGATATTCAAGCACTTCAAGTAAGTACAAATAAGAAAAGGTCATTTAGACGAAATAAAAGAGGATCAAATAAACCATATAAGAAAACAA
Organism: Cupressus sempervirens; assembly: GCA_028749045.1. Taxonomy (NCBI): domain Eukaryota; kingdom Viridiplantae; phylum Streptophyta; class Pinopsida; order Cupressales; family Cupressaceae; genus Cupressus; species Cupressus sempervirens. The sequence goes on from CM053785.1 coordinate 477,939,848, forward strand.
ATTGGTCTAAAGTGCAATGTTTTAAATGTGACAAACTTGGTCACTCACATAATGTTTGTCCTAAACGAAAAAGAATTCAAGCAGCCCTAGCAAAGATAAAAGAAGAAAAGGAGGAAGCAAAGGAGTACCATGGATTGTATCTAGCATTATCCAGTGAATTAAACTCACATAAAAACACATGGATTATTGACAGTTGAGCATCTCGACATATAACAGGCTTCATAGGCAAAATTGAAAACTTCTCGGAATGCACCACAAAAGAAGTAACCATAGGAGATAACTCCACTCATCCAATCAAGGGAGTCGGAACCTACTCAATTCAACTAAATTCCGAGATCACTCTTCAGCTTGATAATGTATTATATGTACCTAGAATTAAAAGAAACCTTGTCTCTATATCCGGTCTCTCTGATCAAGGATACCGAATTGCTTTCCAAGAAGACAAAGTTTTGTCTTGGCCTAAAAAGGCTAATATCAAGAAAGTTGTCCCCATTGGAATTAGAGATGGGAGTCTATATAGACTTTGTAACCTTCAGAACTTTGCCCTATGTCATGAAACCTCTAAGACAACATAGATTTGGCATAGAAGACTAGGCCATCTCCATTTCCGAGCCTTACCATCCATAAATAAAATTGTAAAAGGCTTACCAAATCTTAAATCTGACCATGCAAAAGTTTGTAAAGGGTGTGCTCTAGGCAAAAATTCCAAGCAGTCCTATCCTAAAAGTGTTCGCAAATCAAAATCTATTCTTGAACTTGTTCACACTGACCTGTGTGGTCCTATGTCCACACCCTCTATAAATGGGTGTCTCTACTATATAATCTTTGTTGATGACTACTCTAGGAGAACTTGGATTTACTTTCTAAAACAAAAAGGGTTTAGTGAAGTTCTTTCTAAATTCAAAGAATTCAAAGCCCTGGTAGAAAATCAATTTGAAAAGAAAATCAAAATTCTTCAATCTGACAATTGAGGTGAATACATTTATGATATTTTTAAAGGCTTTTGCATTTCTGTTGGGATTAAGAGGGAGTTTTTTGTACCTTATAATCCTCAACAAAATGGAGTTGCAGAATGTAAAAATAGGTCAATCATAGAGTCAACCAAAGCCATGATTCATGATCAAAACCTTCATACTTCATTTTGGGCAAAAGCATTTAACACTGCTTTTATAGTCAAAACCATTCTCCTCACTCAGTATTGGATAACATTACTCCAGAAGAAGTTTTTACAAGAATCAAACCAGACCTCAGCCATCTTAGGATATTTGGATGTCCAGTCTATGTTCAAATTCCTAAAGAGAAAAGAACAAAGCTAGAACCATCCAAGAAGAAAGGAGTTATCATTGCTTACAGTGAAAATTTGAAAGGTTATAGAATTTATATTCCAGGACAAAAAACAATTGAGATCAGTAGAGATGTTAAATTTGAAGAAGATACTGCCTTCAATCTGTCTAAATACAATGATAAGTCAATCCCATAACATATCTCAAATTCAAGCGAAGGTCACCCTGCAAAGAACGAGAGGGAGTATAATTCTGAACCTTCTACATCAAATCCTAAAGAAGTTGGAAATGACATCAATAAGAAGAGACCACTTTGGGCCAGAAAGTTTATAGAGGAAAATAATATTGAACCCAATGAAGTGTTAAAAGAAAGTAAGAAGACAAGAACTCGGTCTTGTTATGTTGCCCTAATAACAAAACTTAACAAAACAAAACCTTCTAACTCTACAGATGCATTAGCAAGCCAACTTTGGAAAGAGGCCATGATTGAAGAATATAATTTTATATTGAAGAATGATGTATGGGATGTCATACCTCAACCTAAAGATAATGGCTTTTCAAAATCAAGCATGCACCTGATGGTAGTATTAACAAATACAAGGCAAGGTTTGTAGTACATGGATTCTCTCAAAAGGAAGGTATAGATTATGAGGAAACTTTTGCTCCAGTTGCAAGATACACATCTCTTAGAACCATCTTAGCTATTGCTGCATCAAAAGGGTGGAAAATTCATCAAATGGATGTTAAAACGACATTTCTAAATGGTGAAATTGAAGAAGTGTATATTGAGCAACCAAATGGGTTCACCACTCACAAAAAAGATACTCATGTGTGTAAGTTAAAGAAAGCACTATATGGGCTCAAGCAATCTCCTTGAGCTTGGTACGAAAGAATTGACCACTACCTTATGAAGTTAGGGTATTCTGAAAATGAAGCTGATCCCAATCTATACTTCAAAAAAGATAAATATGATATGCTTGTGCTAATATTATATGTTCATGATTGGTTAATTACAAGTGAAGATCATCTAATAAGAAAATGTAAACAAAAATTAACCGCTGAGTTCAATATGAAAGACTTGGGTATTCTTCATTGTTTCCTAGGATTGGAAGTCTGGCAGAAGGAAAACTACATCTTCCTAAATCAAGGGAAATATACTATTGATTTTCTTATGAAGTTTGGTATGATGGATTGCAGGCCTGATTCTACTCCTATGGAATTAAATCTACATGAATTAAAAGATGATATGATCGAATCTGAACCTGTTGGTCCCACTCTCTATAGACAAATAATTGGCTCTTTAATGTATGTGGTGAATACTCATCCAGATATTTGTTATGCTACTAACACGTTGAGTCAATTCATGTATGCCCCAAAGAAGATTCATCTGGTGGCAGCCAAGCATATTTTAAGGTATCTGAGGGGAACTATTGGGTTGGGTATTAGATATGATCAAGTGGAAGTCAGTCTTCATGGTTTTACAGATTCTGATTGGGCAGGCAGCTCTACTAATCGTAAGAGCACTTCTAGAAGTTGCTTCAGTCTTGGTTCTAGAATGATCTCTTGGTTTAGCAAAAAACAATCCTCTCTTGCACTAAGTTCTACTAAAGCAGAGTACATTGCCGCTTCTTTAGAAGCCAGAGAAGTTGTGTGGTTACGAAAGTTGATATTTGATTTATTCAAGAAGCCTTTGAAGCCTACTATTATCTATTGTGATAATCAGAGTTGTATTAAGCTCTCTATTAATCCAGTTTTTCATAACAGGTCCAAGCACATTGAAGTTCCTTGTCACTACATCCGAAACATGGTGGATTGAAATATTATCAGATTAGAGTACATCAATACTAATGAACAATCTGCTGATATATTTACCAAGCCTCTGGTAAAGATAAAGTTGGAATACTTTAGAGGAAAACTTGGTATGTTTTATTTGTAATATTGAATATTGTTTTAATTTCAATATATATATATGTGTTTTGTACTTCTACAATTTTGATTCAGATATGTAATGAAAGGTGACGATCTTTCGTTGACATATGCATTCAAAAGGTAATCTTTGTAAGGTGACGATCTTACAAATGATAGGCCTGTTATTATGACAGTCTTCTGATTTTGTCAAAAGTCATGAATAACAAAACAAGTTAAGATTACTCTAGATATTGTTTCAGACAATTAGAGATCATATCTTATGCTTGATAGTGTTCGTTGCATAAAAATTTAAATTATTTGACGAGTCTCTACTCTTAGAGTGGTAGTGTCAAATAATGTGTTAAGATTAGATATTCTAATAACTAGATTATTACTTCTCCCTTGCTAAAGAGGGAGTGTTGAAGTTTAGCATTTGTCAAAGTAATCATTAGATTATACCTACCTGTGCATATATATATATATATATATATATATATATATATATATATATATGAGCATATGCATATATATACATATACACAAATCTATATATAAGTATCTGAGTTTTATGATTGCCTCCGATTCATATCGGGTTGGCTGATGACGTTGTTACACCGATCAGGGATCAGGTTCTTATCACTGATCTTGCTATGTCTTAACTTCATGCAAGCATCCGATAATGAATCGGGCTATATATGATTTTAGACAAAGTCTGATTATAATCGCTATGCATTTTGGATATATACAATGTTTGTATTACACCCGCTAAGTATCAAGCTTGTTGTATTATTGTGTATAACACCCGATAAGTATCGGGCTTGTTATCCTTAACTAATCAAAGCTTACAGTATGAATCATGACCATATAGGGTCATGTCTCTTATATATGATATATATGCTCACCAAACTAGGAGACAATGCAACATCAAGTACTAACATATTTGCAGTCCCAAGATCATTCTTTAACCTACAGTTTCAAAGTACACATCATCAGCATTGGTCATTGAAGATTGAATCTGAAGATTTATGCATCAGCATTAAGAAAGGTAAGACTGCAATTATCTTTACCAGTATTTCTATCAGAGATCCTGTATGCAATAACATTTGTATGTAAATGAAGCAAATCATTCTGATGAACAAGCAATAAGTGCTAGTGATGATGAAATAGGATTTGTAGCAATTAAAGAAGAAAGTCCAGAGAAAGTAGCTTTGGTATCACAGGTTAAAAAGAAATATGATTGGATAATTGATAGTGGTTGTTCACATCATATGACTGGTGATATGAACAAGTTTGTTGACTTCAAAAGTCAGAATGGAGGCATTATCAAAGTTGGAAACAATGCAGCATGCCAAGTTAAAGGTGTTGGAGCCCAAAAATTCAAAATTTTAGGCATCCATTTGAGCATATTTTATGAGTATCAGCATCCATGATTAAAAATATGAAGATATATACTCTTGTTCCCTACTAATATTAAAGACTAGAGAGAAGTCAAAATATTGCGAGCCGAGAATGAGCATGTGAATGCAGTCCATTTCAGCAATGCATTTGAAGATGATGATGATTATGTTTAAATGCTGATGGAGTTATGAAAAGATGGAGAGCTCCTTGGTCAAATACTGAAGTCAAAAGGATATAGTCGCTAAAAGGCATCAGATTAATGTTATAGGATTATATCACCATGTGAGAAACAATAATTGTATCAGTGCTGAAGCCATATTGATATCAGACATCATCACATTTATAATAAGGATCAAATAGAGAATGTGTTCATAAAGATAGAACTAACAGTCTAGAATATCTATTCTCTTCATCAAAATATAATGTAAGTGGATGCATAAGAAAGTTGTTTTGATGGATGACTTATTGTGTAGAAGAAGACGAATTGCTGTATAAATTAGTATTTTGGAGATCATCAAACAATATTGGCTAATATGTCCTGCATGTTTTGATTATTCTAAAGGAGACGTTGGCTTGGAAGTTTTGACCACAATGATATCATCAGCTGTATATGAAGAATGCTAGATACAGCAGCATCAATGATATGATTATGTCACCCACTCACAGAAAAATATGATGGATTATATATTTTGATTGTGTCAAACAAAAGAAATAAGAAGCAACCAATGTTCTGAAAAGGAAATGGAGTAAGAGTCTGATTATTTCAGTGTTTGGATAAAGATGTATATTATCACACATGACACCCTGTGTTTGATACTAGACAGAATGGAGGATGCTGGACCAAAGGCGGTGAGATGTACAAATACTTTTAAAGCATTCATTTCACCAGTTTGATTACAGATTTTGAGAAGACTTATATGGAAAATGTGAGCAGCCTTACACAGAAGATTTGAGCACGATAATGATGATATGATGAACAGATTCATCAGGGATTTTAAGGCAGAATTCTGAAGATTGTTTGAGCAGATAAGAGACATATTAATCAAAGTTGAGAAGAGATTTCACCTCACTTGTAAAATCTGGAAATGATTGAAGTATTTTTGAACATATTCATGATGGTTACTCTCTACATAATATATTAACAAAGAAGTGGCATGTATCTAAGACAAGAGATTCTATTACGTGTTTCAAGATCACTAAGATAATGACTATACATATCCAATGATTCTGAAGAATATCTCAACCTTGAACATTGAATGAGAACCAATACATACATCTGAGGATATGATCACACACAAACAGTTATGCACAAACATGGAATTCTGAACCTAATTGGCGTGCATGATGCAAGGAATTGAATCGATTCCGGATTAAATCAGGGCTTTCAAACTTCATAAGATCACTCATCATTATTTGATACTTATATCTAACGATGCCTTTTGTTTTCATGCAGGTCTGCAGATATACGCAGGAGTGGAATCTTCAAATCATCAAAAATGATTATCATGCGGTTAATGGTAAGATGCCTCCAGGTCGAAGAATCACAGCATGTGGAGTCACTGCAGATAGCAAAGGAACATCCCTTCATTTGGCGACCAGTGACGAGGAGAGAGGATTGAACCAGTCATTAAGGGCTTCCATTTTTGCAAGATTTGTGCGAAGAAGTCGTGAGCAGTATGAAGTAGAAGCTTGGATGTATCTGCGTGAGGGAAAAAACTTACAAGTACACCGCACATGGAGATGTTTGACTGAAGGAGGGAACAAATATACACAGGATGCATCTGAGGAAAGCATTAAATTGTAAGAAGTCAGGAAATATATAGCGGACGAGTTGAAGTGTATGCGCATAAAAAGAAATGTTCGAGCCCAGTGTGGCCTCTATTAAAAAATATAACACACAAAACTATATAAATCCTGATCATATTTAATAAGGATTATATTAAGGTTAAAAGTTCGGTTATTTGTTATGGAAGGGTGCAATGGTTGGGTGAACACCTTTCCATCGGTTATAAATATGAGATGTAAAATACAATAGGGAGATATTCAGATTCATATTTTAAAATTTTACATATTCCATTGGTGAAGGAATGGATTCTTGAATAAAGCTCGTGGATTTGAATTATTGGGTGGATTTTGTGCAATCCGGATACATTCGCAATAGATGGATCATCTATAAAGAATGTTTTTATTGTGATGTTATTTTTGGCATAATTATTTATTTTAAATTTCGGAGTTTTAAATTATTATTAAGTTGTGTCCTTCATAAATATTTTTATTTATTTTCTATAAGTATTTTAAAATTCGGATAAGTGGACTGGGTCATTATTGCATTTTAAACTTGATAAAGATAGATATTGTGAAATATTTTATTGTTTCCGTATTTATGTCTAGTTTGTCTCTGCAAGAGTTAAAATGCATCTTAGACTAGTTTAAAATTGCATTCATATAATTGATCCATCGCGTTTAAATTGTTAAAATTATTTATAGTTTAAATATATTGAACTACATGTACGTTTCAACTTATAATATTGACTCTGATTGCCTATTTAATTAAGCACTAGTCTTTTACTCTTGATTCATAATCCATATGTTGGCAACTGTTTCATTTCTTTCCTTTGAGGAATTAATATATTCATTTGTTGCATTAATTTATAATTATTTTTTATTTAAAACATTATCACATTTATACAATCATTTATTCTCAGTTCATAATTTGCAGGATAAAAGCTTTCTATAATTCTTGTCGTTTTGAAAGCTTTTGTTGTATTCGTGTTCTAGCCAATCTACTTTAAACATCTTGGATCTAAGTGTTTTGTCCAGGATCAGGTACACCCGCTTTGGCTTTGCAGAGCCAGAATTGCAGGGAACTTAGACCGCATTGTTCAGTTCTGTCAAGATGGCCTTAACCGGTTGGATATCCCAACATCGAGCAGGCAAGGGTCATAGGATTCCAATCTATGGTTTTGGCAACCAATAAAGGTATTGGATCTATACCTCTTGATGGTAAAACTAACATTGAGGATGTATATTTTGTTGATGGTTTGAACAACAATCTTTTGAGTGTTGGACAACTAGTGGACAAAGGTTATCAGTTGCAATTCACAGAAAAGACGTGCATGATCAGAGACAAAGATGGAAAGGTAATTAGAACGAGAACCAGATCGAGAGGTAATGTATTTCAATTGAATCCTACTAAAATGACATGTTTGGTTGCAAAGGTGGATGACAGTTGGTCATGGCATAATAGATTTTGTCATATAAACTTTGACAGTATTGCGAAGACTAGTAGTATGTTTGCAATTAGAGATTTGCCTAAGATTGTAAAACCTTCTAACACAGTTTGCAAGGACTGTGTTTTGGCAAAGCATAACAGAACTTCTTTTCCCTGCAAGAAGCTTACTACTACAGCAAAATTGGAGATTGTATAGATAGATCTCAGCAGTCTTACAAACACTAAAGGATTCTATGGTGAAAGGTATTTTATGATTCTAGTTGATGACTTTTCTAGAATGATGTGGGTTGCATTCCTTAAAGAGAAATGAGAGGCATTTGATAAGTTCAAGATATTCAAGAATAGAGTTGAGAATGAATCTGGTATGAAGATTAAATGTTTAAGATCAGATAGAGGAGCAGAATTTACTTCAAATGAGTTTAACATGTTTTGTGAAGAAAATGGAATCAAAAGACAGTTGTCAACTCTGAGAACCCCTGAACAGAATGGAATAGTAGAGAGAAGAAACAAGTTAGTTAAAGAAGCAACAAGAGTTATGTTAGATGAGAATGATGTATCCAAGATGTTTTGGAGAGAAGTTGTGAATACAACAGCCTACACTATGAACAGAGTGCAAGTTAGGAAAGACACAAACAAGACCCCCAATAAACTGTGGTTTGGTCACTCACCTATGGTTATGTATTTCAAAATTTTTCATAGTAAGTGTTATATCAAAAGAGATGATGATATTGGTAAGTTTTATGCTAGAAGTGATGAAGGTATGTTTCCTGGTTTCATTGAAAAGCAAGGCTTACAGATGTTATAATCTAAGAACTAAGACTATTATGGAAAGTGTAAATGTGAGAATTGATAAGAAATTCAGGATACAAGAGAGAATAGTTGATTACAATTCAGATGATGATGTTGTTACTAAGCCAAGGAATGATGAAGTATTTCTTGAGACTAACAATGATTTGCAAAATGATGGAGAGTTAAGACAGGAACAAAGCTCGGAACCTTTAGCAGAGCTAAGAGTTGAGATAGCAACTCCTACTTCAGGAAAGAATATGATAAAGAATCACCCATCCGAGTAGATCATCGAAAGCAAAGATAAAGGTGTGATGACAAGAAGCAAAGCCAATGAAGAACTATGTTTGATATCTCAAGTTGAACCTAAAAATGCAAATGAAGCATGTAAAGATGACTATTGAAAACAAGCTATGAAAGAGGAATTGGATCAGATAGTAAAGAATGAGACATGGAAATTCGTCTCCAGACCAGTAGACAAGAATGTGATAGGAACTAAATGGGTATTCAAAAACAAGATGAATGAATAGGGCGAAGTTGTAAAGAACAAAGCAAGATTGGTATGTAAAGGTTACTCACAGCAAGAAGGAATAGACTATGATGAGACCTATGCTCTTGTGGCTAGAATAGAAGCAGTAAGATTATTCTTAGCATATGCAGCATATAAAAAATTCAAAGTATATCAGATAGATGTCAAGTCAGCATTTTTGAATGGAGAACTTGAAGAAGAGGTATACATTGAATAGCCTGAAGGTTGCCTGTGACAGATGACAAGGATATAGTATGTAGACTAAAGAAAGCATTGTACGGCTTGAAGCAAGCACCCAGAACCTAGTATGCAAAGTTGGACAAGCATTTGACAAAGCTTGGATATAGCAAAGGTATGGCAGATAGTAATTTGTATTGGAAAGAAATTGATGATGGATTAATGATTTTGGTAATATTTGTTGATAATATCATATTTGGAGGAAATGATGAGGAAAGTGAAAAGTTTGCAAAAGAAATGAAGAAAGAATTTGAAATGAGTATGATAGGAGAAATAAAATATTTTCTAGGATTGCAGATTGTACAGAATAAAGAAGGAATCTTTATTTCTCAGACTAAGTACTTGAAGGATTTACTGAAAAGGTTTGGTTTGGAAACATGTAAACCCGTTGGAACACCTATGGTAACTGGACACAAGTTATCTACAAAGGATGAGACACAAACTATTGAACAGAAGAAGTACAAATTTATGATTGGAGGTTTACAATATCTGACTCACACAAGGCCGGATATAGAAAATGTAGTTGGAATTGTTGCAAGATTCCAAGCTGATCCTAAAGAAGCACATTATGCAGTAGTCAAAAGGATATTTAGATATCTGAAAGGAACACCAGAGTTCGGATTATGGTATGACAGATCTAATGATTTAACTCTAGGTGCTTATACTGATATTGATTGGGCAGTTAGTATGGATGACAAAAAGAGCACCAGTGGTGGAGCTTTCTTTCCTAAAGGAAAATTGGTTTCTTGGCTAAGCAAGAAGCAGAATCATACCTCACAAAGTACAGCGGAAGCTGAATATGTTGCAGCAGCAAACAATTGTAATCAAGTTCTTTGGATGAAGCAGATGCTGAAGGATATAAGGATAGAATTCAATAAACCTATTGTCATACATTGTGACAACACAAGCATGGTAAATATGTCTAAGAATCCAGTGTTGCATTTAAAGACCAAGCACATTTCTATCAAGTATCACATGTTGAGAGAGAGTTGGGAAAAAGAAAATAGATTGGAGTATGTGAGCACTAAAGAGTAGATTGCAGATATATTCACTAAGCCTCTTCCCAAAGAGACTTTTTGGTATTTGCAAGGTATGTTAGGGATTATGCCCCTTCCTGCATCAGAGTAGAAGATGCAAGGATACATCAATCTAGTGTAACAGAGCACCACTGTTTGTCTGGACTGAATGCTGATGCTTTATGTATGGGGGAGCATCTGTGGTGGACAGAGTCATCAAGGACTCTTGTTGGATGTTGTTTTTGAACAATGTCTTTGGAAACTTGAGCTAGTAAGAATCAGTTGTTGCAGAGTTTGATGGTTGCTGAAACCTTTGACATTGATGTTAATGGGGGAGAAGTACTACATGAAAACCATCATGAGGAAAAACATCATGGGGAAAAAGATCATGAGGAAAAACATCATGAGGGAGAAGCAAGAACAAGTACAGCATTGTTCGGGAGAAGAAAACAGTTGGGAAGAATGATTAATAAAGAGGATTTGAAAAGAAAGTTTAACAGTCTTTTGCAGTTGGTATTCTTGGAACTAGATGTTTTTCATCTATGTTTCCATCAATGCCAAACGGGGAGCTTGTCAAAAATATGAATGCTGATGATATTCCTATGGGGGAGTATTGTAGCTATGTTACTATGATGATATGTTACATTCATGACTAAGTTTGTCATTGATGTCACAATAGCAGTCTTCTATGGTATCTAACAGAAGAACGGCGGAAAGATCAAGTTGGTACAGACGGCTAGTTGAGTGTTCTCACCATTCGAGGTAATGGGAGATACTTTTGAGTATCTAGTATATGTAATTAATGTTGGATGAAGAAATGTTAAGTCTGGAAGAAGTTATGTAAGTTTTGGTGATGTCTGTTCTGAGATAGAATTTACAAAGGAATGTTCTAGTAGACTTGTCATATCTCTTAGCAGAATTGTTATTCTGAGAATCGAGGTTGAGGATGTGAAGAAGACATGTTGGTGATGATGTGGCTAAGCTCATTCGTCATAATATTAAGTGTACGGAAAGATATTCAAGTTGCAAGGTGGAAGATTAATGTTATCACTAAGTGTAACGTGTTCTTAATGTGGTCCTATAATGATTAATTGAGAGGTCTAATAGCCGACTCAGGGAATTGTTTTATGGACTCGATATAAAAGAAGGACATTTTCCTTTATCATGAACTATGGATGTGGAATAGAATTATGACATGGAGAAGTGGTTGTAAGCAGCAAAGAGAGTGGAATGCGAAGTTGAACAGAACAGAGCGAAAGTGAAGGAAATTTCAATGCAGAGGTTCTAGTGTGTGATCCGAGGTTTGATATTTGGATCCGAAGTTCGTGACTTGGTCTACAAGGTCTCATAGTGATTGGTCCAATTGACAGGACAGAGGAAAGAAGAACATAACAGTAAATTACATGTTTAGGTAGTGAATTCTTCTTGTAGTTGAAATTGCATGTTTGGGCAGTGGGCTCTTCTTGCATACATTATACTACAACTCCTAACAAGGTTGGCACAACTCCTAATAGGGTTGGAATCTCCTATCAAGGATTCAAAGTCTCTTAACAGGGACTCTATGTACTAAATGTTGTAATAGACTCCTAACAGGGTTCATCCTCTAACAAGGAATATTTATATTAGTACATCATCTTGTGGGCATCATTCCCACCGGAGTTTTCCCTTTAATCGAGGGTTTTCCTAATGAACATATCTGGTGTAATTGTCTATGTGCATCTTGTCATGGTTGTTGTTTACTTTGGTTGAATGGTTAAGTTTATTTAAGGAAGATAAATGTTTTAATTGTTGGATAACTGATTCACCCCCCGCCCCCTAGTTATCTTGGTGGACTATTGTTTCTAACAGTTAGGACATTCTTACTGTCCCATTTGCTCATCCACATGTTCCATTGCATCCAAGTCTTCTTCCTACAATCTAATTCCTCCTTAACAACTATTTTGGGCCAGCAATGCTTATCCGTGTTTGCAACCTTTTTTAAGTACTTAGTAAATAGATCGCCATTACTGCTTCATTGGAAATATTCCTGCTTCAGCCAAAAAGATCTCATAGGGAGTATATGCTTTTTGCTTCTTTCTAATTGTTTCCACTTGAGGTGTGACATGTTACTCCATCATAACCATAGAGGACCACTGGCACAACCAGTAAACCAAAAAAGGATTTCTTAGTTTTCTAATCTCACAACACCGCTTTCCTACACCTGTTTTGAAGTAGGTAAGAAGCTCTTCATCCTCCTTGTATGCTTTTTGTTGTACAAGTCTCCTAGCTGAGCCTATTCTGAAAATCAATTCATAGATGCTTGTATTCTTTCACTATCTCCAACAAGTTTCCCTTGAAGACAAAGTTAACCTATTGCTGTTTTTTTCAAAGGAAAAATTAAAAATAATTTTGGTCTTGCTGATTTTCAACTGCATTCTGACTTCTTGGCAAAAGAGATCTAATGCCTTCAAATATTCTCTCAAACCATGGGTGGATTTTGCTATGAAAATAACATCATCAGCATACAAAAGTAACTTTGCCACAAAACCTGCCAGCTAAATATCCTCCCCAATGGTTTTTTTAAGCCATTCTTTTACTTTATCAATATGTAAGCCAGACAACATGGGAACAAAGGACATCATTATTTGACTCTAATAGACCAGCATAATGAGTCCATCCCATTAAAGAAAAGGAATTGAAAATCCATTTTGTTCAGAATACAGGAGCACATTACTGAGAAATTTCTAGAACATTAATCCTTTCACTTGAAACATGGCAGAAAAGCACAATCTAGTCCTATCGAGCAGGTGCTCTGCAGGTAAGACAGGCATTAAAAACAACCTGAAAAGTTGTAAAATGTGGTATCCATATAATGGCATACAAATTTAAAAATGAGTACACTATACAAGGGATAATTATAATAATTTTATCTAAGCAATCATAAATACACTGAATTTAACAAAAAGGATAGAGAAGAAAAATGTAATTTACCATATCATTGAAAAAAATCATGAATTTTGTAGGTTCAAAAATAAGAATGAATGACATTGGAGCATTCTAAGAGATGCTATAGCAAGAATCTTCTTTCTTGACTTTCAATTTATATTTTTCAAGCTACTGAATCAAAATAGAACTTACGTGATAGGCTTGAAGATTTGCTGCGATTTGAGAAAAGACATGAGCATTTTGCTGGAGCAGTTGGCCAGTTGTACCACCAATTGCTGGAAGTCAAAAATGAGAGAATTAAGCTATAAATCAATATAGAGGAAAAAATAAAAATAAAAATCATTCAAAATAATATACTTTAGATAATCGGTATTTCATTTTCACAAAATTTAACAGCAGCAATTCAAATAAGATGCAACTGCTAATGCAAAGAACCATTCATGCTCAACATTTATTCATGACCTCGCCCAAATTAGTGTATATATGTTGACAAGCATGTCTATAGCAATAAGTTGATTTTTCATGAATTTGTCATGCTTACTTGGGCCTAGGAATCTATTTCTAGGTGAAAGATGAATAAAAATTACATAAACATAAAAGCACAAGCAACACAAAAGACAAATGTTGAAGGTTATAGTTCTAGATAACCTAAGAGTAATTGATTTTGCATGAATTCATATCCCATTGTTAACAATATGTACATTTCAATACTTGTGTAACAAACAACATTTTTCCTGATATATAGATGATTCAAAGAATGATAGTATGAGGAAGTACCCTAAAGATAGGTTCAAATTCCAAACAGACAATGAAAAGTTGAGATTTAAATACCAAATTTGCCTTGGTAGAAAGTGAATATTGATAAATAAAACAAAGGAAAGACTTGAGTTGCATTAGACAAAAGAAATTACCCTTTGTTGGTTAACAGTTTGTTCTCCTATTATATTTGATAATTATTGACTCTTTGATACCCAATGTTTGGAGAAACAAAAGGATGTTACCAACAATTGGGTCAGTGTATTCCTATCACACCCTTTGAATTGATTAGGTACAGCTCCCTATGATCCTTGCAATAATATGCAATGAATATGTCTTTATGTGATCAGAAATTCTTACTACTATAAGCTCTTAATCTGAGAGCAGTAATGGATAACCAAGTTGTTTGTAGGCACAAACAACTCAGGCAAGATGTATATGAATAACCTATCACACTCAATGGAATGAGTGTAGTAGATTATCTTGATATTTTCTGACTTCTAATTCTATTTTAAATGCAAATTACTCATCTAAATGCAGAAGTGGGAAAGAAAAGATTATACATATGAGGGCAAGTGGAATTGCTTTGGCTATTAGCCTTGACTGAAATGGAATTCAACAAGTATCCAATTGATTCACATACATTATCCTTTAATTCCCAATGAAATGCATAACATGTATGAAATTGTCAAGAGAAGAAACAAAATCATATATGAAGCAGCAAATGAAATTACTATACTGCAAATATCGAAACGAAGTGGAATCCATCTAATTATTTATAGGATCATACACAATTGTCTTTCAACTCTAAGTGCAAAGCTATCTAATGCATGGACCACAAAACATGAAAAGAAAATGCTATTAATGGGATTATAGAACCATTCCCTCTCCAGTTTGCCAACCTTTATTATGTCAAAAGATATTACATTTATAGTCTGTTGTTATTATTTCTAAATTCTGGCAAAGTGACAGTCATATAATAGAGAATAAAATATGGAAATATCCAATCTGTATCGCAATACAAGCATGTGCTCTCCCTTCTATTGATGATTTTGAATCCATGATATTCTTAAAAACACACCATGACTATTCATCTTCATGCAGTCTCAGAAAATCTTGTGGAAAATCGTTTATTCTTCATTTTCTGTTGTTTCACGCCAAACCCATGTATTTCATATTCCAACAGTCACTGCATTTTCGAATTCCCATTGTTGATCTCAAATTGGCAGTCGAGATTAAAACGTTATGACTTCCTTTTATAACTTCCTCCGCGGGTCTCTCCATATACACGTCTTCTTGTCACTTTGTCGTTCAGACTAAAAGTCGAGCAACTTTGTTTAGCGAGATAGCGACAACTGTGGATCTCTTTCCAATCTGATGATGATAATAGAAAAATGTTAAATTTCTTTACTTTTGCAGCGCGGGTCCCTCTGTATACACATGTCTTCTTGTCGCTTTGTCGCATAGAATAGCGACTGAGCAACTTCACATAGCGAGATAGTGACATCCATGGATCTCTTTCTGATTTGACGGTGATAACAGAACAATGTTAGGTCATTTTGTTTCGCAGTGCAGGTCCCTCTTTCCAACTAGGCACACCGTGGCGAACAGTTGGCACCATTCCATTGTTTTGAGAATCTGATGTTGACTTTCTTTCCTTCGTGGTACTTAGTCATATAAGAATATTTTCTTTCATCATAATAATAATTTGTATGATAATATATTGTAGGGTATTATTATCATGATTATTTCAATCAAACAATATAGAATAACAATAAATATTTTTATTATTATTATTATTATTTTATTATTACTATTTGTTCATTTATTTATTTACTATTATCTTTAATATTATTTATTAAATTCAATCTTAGGACTAGGGTCATTACAGAAGAACACAGGGCACTTTAAAGTGAAATAAATTTGCAGATAACGGTTACAATCTTGAAGAACCATATAGATTTGAATAGAAACATCATGCAAATTCTTGTAAATTATTAAATGTTGTATGGAATTATTTTTTAAAGTAGTTTGCAATCGTAGTGAATGAGTTTCTGTTCCTTGAAGTATTTGTAAATTGTTTTAAGCTACAGAAGATTATTACAAGATTGATATTACAAGATTAATAGATTTTACATATTTTGATCAAATGCTTAACATATGGCACATTCTACTCTCTGGGGGTGGATGCTACTTGCAAAAAAAAAATATTTCTTCCTGGCAATTACATTCAGCATTATACCTTTTATGTGTTAGCCATTTCTGTAGCTCCTCTATACTTTTCTAAGAGTTAAATTTGATATGAGAATTATTACTTGTCTTTTTATAAATAATTTTACCGGTTTTACCTTCCCCTTCACATTTCTCTGTCATTGAGATTGTTTGTAATCCAGAACGGGGTGGATAGGTGATTTGAAAAAAAAAAGTATTTTGTCTTACCTTATTTTCTTATCTTTGTTTTCATATATACTCTACTCTGCTTTTATTATATGCAAGAAATATGGATCTTTTTTGCTATTTTATTTTTTTCATATTAAAAACCAACTCTTGTCATAAACATGTCTAAGTATATATCTCTATTGGCTACACCATGCATCTCATTTGGTGCAAGCACTAGTGCTACCGTCCTTCCACATTGTTTATAATATATATGACCCTTGAAAGTTTAAAGAATTATCTACTTCCTTTGACATACTGTATATTTTTTGAGATTTTCCACTGCTTGGAATATTTTTATAATCAAATCATTACCAAGATGGCCACTCTACGTTAGCAATTATTCGCTTAGTGGTTTTCAATGATCTTTGTCACCAATAATGACAATACAAGATGACACATAAAGCACACAACCACCTCTTAGAGATTTCTTAGAATGTAAGAAGAATGACAAAATATAGTCCCACCTCTTGGAATTTTCATGCTCTAGACTATATCTCCACGGGAAAAGATTATTGTAACCCAACATTTGTTAATCATTAGCATGGGACCTCCAAAGTACAATACTATTTAGATGTGTTCTTTTGGGGTTTTCCACTACATTGAATGTTTTTTCACCAAAGTTGTCATTACTATTTATAATGAGTAGTCATTACCTTGATGACCTTTTCTCTATACTTTCTATTATTCAATAGACAAGAAGACTAAAAGCACAAAAGCATCTCCAAAAAAATGTTAATAACGGTGAAAAACAATGAATATAATCCATTGCTTTGTTTGTTGTAACTTATGGGCTGACCTTTGTCTTGGTTGTCATGAATAAGGATAATTTCTTTTGTGTAATGCAACTCAAGTCTTTCCTTTGTTTCATCTACCAATATTCACTTTCTACTAAGGAAAATTCGATATTTTAATCTCTTTGGGGTACTTCCTCATGCTATCGTTATTTGAATCTTCTATATATTAGGAAAAAATTTGTTTGTTACACAAGTATTGTAATGAACATATTGCTAACAACAGAATACAAATTCATGTGAAATCAATTACAAGGGTGAGGAATAATGAATATAATCCATTGCTTTGTTCATTGCAACTTATGGGCTGGCCTTTTTCTTAGTTGCCATGAATAAGGGTGTTGCCTAAGTTTCAGTCCATATGTTTTTGCTTTGGGGTTTAAAGTTAAGTGTCAATGTATTGAGTTTGAGTATAGATTGCCCATAGGATGGCCTTTCTTCTCATCTCCCTTTGAGTTAACCTAATGCAGGAAATCACATGAGCAATACATTATTTTTTAGTTGGGTGATTAGGTTTTGGGAGGGCTTTGTTATGAATTTTCCTGATGAGAGGAAGGTCTGAATATCTATAATGATTCATATTCTTTGTTCCTAATCATGTTGAATACAAGATTCATGTTGAGGAGCAGTTCTTTATGAAAGTATTTCTTCATCTCTGAAAGTTTCTAATTCCATGGTCAAGGATCTATATCTAGAGAAGGATACATTTTCACAAATATATACAGAGCAAATGTAGAAGAGAACACTGAAGACTGAAATTGAAAATTGATATACAGATCGTGAGAATTGTTCAGAATCAAGTTTAGTTGAATTCAATACAAAATGGACATTCAAAATGTAGAAATGGTGAAGGAAACAAGTCAAAGGTGATACGGATTCTTTGAAAATAAAATTGACGGTTAATATTTGATCTGCACATATACGTGACGAAGTTGAAAAGTCAATTGAATGAAGGAAAGCGTGCTATTGGCCAGTTGAAAAGTCCAAATGCTTACCTATCAGATCGGGTCACATTTAAATATTAAATGAAAGTTGGAGGCCTTCAGTCATCAGATCAAAGATCTACGAAGGTTGTAATGTCGCTATATAAAGATGCTCGTTTGTTAATTTATGCGACAAAGCGACGTGAATACATGTGTTTGGTGGGCCATCACATTTCACGAAGCGCAGTTAGAATCCAGTCACTAAGTACCACGAAGGAAAGAAAGTCAACGTCAGATTCTCAAATAGGACGACATATATTTTGGGATTGAATAATTATGTATGGAGAAGCAAAAGTGGAAGATGCCAAGAGCAATCCGAACTAGGCCAAACGAAATTAGGGAAAAATATTAATACCACCAAGTATTATGGAATAAAGAGATTATTAAGTGCATAAGGCATGCCGTAATAGAAAACTGGCAAAAGTAAATAATGTCTTCTACGAAATATTGGATTACGAATCAAGGGAAGACTACAAGCCATATTAGTCAGTCAACATTGGATTGAGAAAAAAACAAGAATAATACACCTATCGAGCATATGGGTTGAAGGAGCATCAGAGATACGAAGGGACTCTGAATGCAGAGGTGATCAATAACCATACAAGTAGCATCCACGTAGTATGAAGACCAACGAATTGACAAATATAAGGAACATTACAAATAGAACGGGCAACTAGGAAAGGCACACATATTTGATGGAGGCATCTAATAGAAGCATCTAGGCATCGCAAATGATGAACAAAGAGACATCGACTATTTCAATCCCCTAGTGGTATCATGAATGTCAGGACTAGAGCACAAACGACAAGGATAAATAGAGATGATGTTTGTCATTCTATTGGAGGTGTTCTCAGACATATAATGCATAGACTGTGATCTACATATGCTGTAATCACTCGCAATTCTAGTGCTATTTGATAGGCGATATTTCATCAACCGGTGATAGACATTACGCCTGTACACACATCATCACTTCCGATGTTATATTTGATAAATTAAAGTATAGGGGAATAATCGATTTTTCCATTACCAAGTAGAGAATACTCTCATATGGCTAATGACCTCAGAATTTAATGAAACGATAGTACTCAATTTAGAGGAGAATTCAGAGCCAAATAAAGATAGTAGCAAGGAGCTATAATAATGAAGATAAATATACAGGAGAAACTTTTCACTCGTGAGAATTAAAGAAGTAGAAACACATAATTATAATAGTATATTTTTGGATATTATGTTTCATTAATATATATCTGAAGACTACTATTTAAATGTGATTGAGAAGATTACGTTGTTGGGTATGGATTTTATTACAAGGTATGGAAGCGAATAACTAGAAGCTCACATCCGTAATAGTATAATAGTAACATAAGAAGGAAGATTTGAAGGGAAGAAGTCTCTAGCGATCGCTGTGAAAGAAAATTATCTCAGATTAGCAGATTGTACCAAAGAGGGTCATTACATCTTCCTTCAAACACTCTGCTTAATTCTTTTTGTGTTTATTATCTTCTTCAATATTTTAATTCTGCTATGCTATTATGGTTTTCCCTGATATTTATTATCTCTCTGATTTCTTTTCAACCTTTTGTCCTTATTGCTTATTATGGGCTATCTCTAGCTCTTTTATTTTATTTTCTATTAAATTGTTTCCATCTGCCTGTTTCTTAACCCTGTTTCTCTTTTTGTCTTTATAAACTCTTCACATTATTCAGTCACAAGACCAGCTTTAAAAAAAAAATTAAGTTTTTGAAGTAAACTCTATCCTTCATGGCCCCTTATAAGCTTTCAGTGAAAGATTTCAGCCTCCTGACACCTGAAATGGACAAGAATTGGAAAAGAAAAGTCTCACTCTCGAAGATGAGTTGGGGAATTGTGGAATCATCTCATTATCCTTCCCAATTGTATCACAGCTAAAGGTTTGTTTGAAAATTCATAAATATGCAAGAAATTTGGATGGAAGTACAAAAGTTAAGTGACATGAATAGAAGAAGAGATAGAAAAATTGTGGTTGTGTAAAACTTGTTTTGTGATAAAGCTTCATCAATCCTCTAGTGCGAAGACTGCAGGAAAATGGTAAGAGATCCTCTTAAAATTATAAGAATTCAGCTGACATACTTTGATATGCTTGTAGAATTAAAAAAAGTCAATATTAATTTCCAACCAAGACTTATGTACCATTTCTTTTCAGCTTGAATGAATGAAAAACTAGACCTGACAACTTGATCTTGACTTAGATTAACACTCTCCTGTAAGATATTACGTTGAGGACAACGTTTTGTAAAGCAAATAAGCTTGCAATTTTGAAAGCATAACAGTCATATCGAGAGCAACCACCTAATATCAAAAGTACCGAGCCAAAAACAAGCCCCTTGTTTGGAGAAATCCCTAACCCATGCAAAGCAGTTTACATGCCTTGTGAATGTCTCTGCAATTTTACATATGTCTTCAAGGGCAGTTGCAACTACAGGTGTAAAAGAAGACTCAAATCCAATTTATACTGATGAATGTTGATACCCTCTTTCAATGGTCCGATTTCAGGAGTTGAATCATGCTTTCTTTTGCCTGTTGCGCCATAATTTTTTACATTGATGACAGTCAGAGCAGAATCATTTGAACAATCAACTATTTCTGAAGCATATTACTGCTTAATTTTTTCTGCTGCTGCCACTGTCATTATAACGAAAATCAAGCTCAGAATGAGTCATTTGGGTGGGATAGTGTTTTGAATTTTGGGAATGAAACTTTATGCTTTGAAAGGCGGGGCAAGTAACCTGATTTTACCTCTACTGGCAAAAAACTGGTGGACCTTGACTTCTATGAACCATTCTGCAATAGTGTGACACACTTCCGGTGGGCTGTGCCCACCACAAAAAAGCCTATCAAGTAATAATCTTACATTCTCATGGCATTGATTAAAAAAAGTTGAATTTTCGATGGATGTTAAGGAGAAATATACACTCTTGTGGAAAATGTGGAGTCAGTGACTTGGCTTAGAGAGAGATGGCA
Organism: Cupressus sempervirens; assembly: GCA_028749045.1. Classification (NCBI taxonomy): domain Eukaryota; kingdom Viridiplantae; phylum Streptophyta; class Pinopsida; order Cupressales; family Cupressaceae; genus Cupressus; species Cupressus sempervirens. Next base: position 477,961,134 of record CM053785.1, read on the forward strand.
CAATTGAGAGAAATACATCTACTTTGTGGCAATACTATTCCTTCGAACGACACCATGGAGCATCCAAAATAACTTTTGTTATCTTTCAATCTATGAACAGAGCTGATCCCTTGATTTGGGAGCTTCTGCCTGATACCAAGGCAAAAAACATTTAAATAGGAAAGTGCATGATGGAAACCTAGAAATGGTTTTTCCACACAGTCCATTTTTATCAAGAAGAGAGAAGAGGAAGTTTTTTGTCATCTCAGTCTATTAGAACAGCACCAGTTTTGTGTGTGTGTGTGTGTGTGTGTGTGTGTGAGAGAGAGAGAGAGAGAGAGAATTGATAAGGATTAAATCTACAAAGAAAATTGAGGAATAATGAATTCAGCAAAAGACATGTGACTATTGAGGCTTTGTCAGCACAAAGAGGTGTGCATCATTGCATTAGATGTAGGTCCATTCCATGCAGATACCAAATTGACAGTCAAGATTTGTATGTCTTGGCTAATAACCTTCCAAACCTTAGTCAGACTTGTATCTGCAAGTCCTCATCAGACTTGCTAAGGCTCAATGCACTGTCTTAAAAATGTCCATCATCGCCAACAAAGAATTCTCTATAATTCTAGTGCACAAAGTGTTCAAAAAGTACACACCCATGAAGATGCACAACTGCATCTCGAATGTACACTTACAATCATTTTGTAATGAGAATCAACTCTGAGTCCACAATGGAAAAATGTATCAACGACACCTTAAAAGCTCAGACACAAACTAAATCAAGATAATGTACTCCTCTCTATACTAGAAAACTAGCAAACATGAGAAATTCATAAAACAGTCTCAAAACTATAAGAAACACCTTTCAGATTTTAAATTGCAAAAGAAAAATCAAAAGCTCTAGAAATCATGGATCATGTTATGGGTGTTGGTTCCCAAAACTGCAGATTGGAAATCCAAGAGCCTGCACTTCTCCGATAGGATTCCGCAATCAATTCTGGCCAATGAACAAGAATCACCTTGATTCCCCTGCACTTCAAGCTTTGCTACACCTAGGCGGGTAGACCACCTCCTCGAACCTGATCACTTGGTTCAGAGTTTTTCTAAAGTGAATTTAAGCTTTTGGAGAGTTCTTCGGCTGGCAAGGTTCTTGAACTCAATTAAAATAAAATTGAATGTTGAGTGCTTGAATTGAATGTTTTGTATAAGGTCTTGTTAATAATGCATTTGATGCTTGTAGAAAGGATGTTATAGATTTTCTGACTTCAAATATATATCCAGTAGACCGGTGCTTTAACTTATTTGGGCAACAGAATCAACTTCAATGAATTTTCACATACAACTCTATAAAGTTCTTATGCACTTGAACTGTCAACAATTTAACAATCAAGATGCGACAGACCAAATACTATGCAATCTTAAATTAGTCCAAATTGAATTTTAATTGCTCTAGTAGGGAGGCAAACTGGACACAGATATGGAAACAACTATATATTTCACAATATTTGTGATGATCCAATTTAAAATGCTAATCCACTTATCCAACATTAGAAATACTTACAGAATTTTAAAATAATAATTATAAAGGATGATTCTTCTGTAGTTTAAATCTCCATGCCTTCAAAAATAAACAAAAGGTCTTTTAATTTATTAATAAAATAAAATAATTGAATTTATATTACAAAGTCATATTATAGCCCTTATTCCTCCGTACAAGTAGATATAAAATACTCCTTGGGAATATGTTTTTCAAATATGTCTTGTGTTTTCAAGTAAAAGAATCTCTTATTTATAAGAGGGCAAAAGGATGAAAGGTTGCCTCTAAGCAACATATCGCTCCATAATAAATAATTGATTCATGATTATATTAGTGCGAGCTCTTAAACTTAGTTTATAATATAATCTAAAATTTGCTTTGAGTCCGGAAACCAAAATGTTTAATTTGCGAGCACTCTTTTATTGGGTTAACATAATCGAATTCCCCATGTTCGGTAATGGATATAGGCATCAATCGAACGCCATGGAATAGTTTTGAAGTCACACATACTCTCCATCAAAGTGTTTTCAGGCCGGTGCCATATGCAAATTATTGCTGTGTAACATCGTCATAATTCATTTTGCAATCAACTTCATACTTTGTCCTCAATTTGGGGCTCTTTATTGTCTTGGTATTTGAAGTGGTTCACCATATCCGACTTCATACATATGACTATTGAGATCATTTTGAGTGTATTTCCCCACACCTATGGCTTCGAATTGCAACCGATAAGGTGTGAAGACATCATCATCGTGCGCTCCATACCTGCACAAGCCCATTCTGTCTGGAATATTTGGTACCCAAATTCAAACCTTTGCATAATTATTCATGTGTATTTCTGAACTGTGTTGGGTATGGGCGTTGGGTGTGAGTTCAATGAATATTTGATTGTTCTTTCGATGACAATATCACACCAACACAGGCAAATAGTGTGGCCTTCATATATAACAACTTCAATATCTTCCCATAAATGTTAGACTGTTGTTGTTGTTGTAATATCCGGATTTTAATGTATCAATTATAACTCTCCAACGTTGCATATATTAATCACTGTTTCTGTGCCTTTTCACTGCTCATGGCTATTTTGCCTGTGATATTCATAAAACTCAGGAAGTTGCAGAATGTGGTCCTGTAGTCAACTCCAGAATATTTCGGTTACTACTCTTGAATAGTCCATGTCCATAGTTGTCAGCACTCAAAGTATTTACCAAGTTGCCATGGCACTCATAAATACCCAGGAACAAGCTATTCATTGATGCCTCTGTGGATTATTTGTTATCTTTCTGATTGTGTTTTTCAGAAATTTGGCTGGGAGTGAAATGCTACAGGTGAGACTTGTTTTAACAAGTAAATGGCATAATGGACAGTTTAATGTTACGTATATCTGTTGGTAGCAAGTTTCTTATTATTGAATGTGTAGGTCTGAGCTTGACACACTTAGAAATGTGAATATTGTCCCTGATGATATCTTTATTCTGCAAACCTACAAATACATACATATACATGTATTGTATCTGCAAGGATATTTATATTGTGTACTCCTGTAACCACCCAAGGCCTTTTGCTTAACAAAGGGTCCACAAAATGATCAAATGGGTCTCATAGGTCTTGTTTATAATCTACGTATAAAAGATCACCAGGCAAAAGAAACACATTGTGCTTGAAATTCTGTATACTGAACCTGTCCACTCTCTCGAGGCATCAAAAGCACCAACTGATTATGTTCGGTCACTCTCCAAAAATTGAGACTCGAATTTAGGTTCCATCAATGGAATCTCCACTTTTGAAAGTTCTCACACCATAATGGATTTCTACAATAATAGCTTGGGATAAAGGCATCAAGTTGAAGTTGTTAAGTCAACCTTCTGTTGTTTGAGATCTTCATTTCTCTTATAAGATAATGTTTTATGTATGAAGAAATGGTATAGTGGTCCCATACTATCCTGATCATCAATATCTAGAGACACTCGGGCTTTTTCTTCTCGTCCATTGTTGTCAGCCCCCAAGCCCTAACTCCCATGAAGGGTACAAAATGTGATAGTAAGGCTGTAATCCAATTTATAATCAGAAATTAGCAGTTATCTTGTGCTCATTATTGCAATGTTTGTTTGCTTATGAACATTATTAGATTAAGTCAACAATTGGAGCAGATCAGCAAAATTACATTCAAATAATGAAGTCTCTTTGTCAATCCATTATCCTTACATGTACTTAAATAATACTACATGCATGTGAAACCATAAGCACATGTTGTTGGTTAATATGTATTTGGGCACATATGTGCTAACTGACTATTGAAATTTCTTGCAAGTTGTCTATATCATTACTTGGCTGGGGTTATAATGATCATGTATTCAGAGTCCTACTCCTTGAAGTGTCATGATTTAACAACTTCAACTTGGATGCGGACATCATTTTGACACTTTATTCTTATCTGCATTCTATTTGTGATCTGATTGTTTTTTATATCCCATTTTGCTAAGACCTTTTAAGATTGATTTCAAGCTGTGTAATTTTGGAAGCAGGACTTAATAAACATTAGAAACAGAGGATAATTCTACATCTCAGCCAGCCTAAATTGCATAGCCTCATTCTTGCAAGCAGTTGTGAGCGAATAACCATTGCACTCTAGTTCTAAGCCAGAAGATACTGAAGATAAAATATATATATCAATGTTCCATGGGGATGTGTCCCTAGGGGTCCAAGTAACATCCCAGTGCTCCCAAAAGGTTTGAAGAGTTGGAGGTTACATCTATTTTCAGAACTAGATAACCTGTCCCATTTGGTGCCACAAACAAATAACTTTTCAAGCAAAAATTACTAGAAACCCTAAATTGCACATTCGGTACACTGTTTTAAAGTCTCATGGCATCAGTTTGACTTAATTTGTTTAAGTGGTTTTTATAGCAATTTCCTGAAATTAGGAAAATATTTTGCTCACAAAATCATATTCCGGTCCGAGAAACTTTGGGAAACACTGGAAAGTATTTTTAGAATATGAGAAACTGTTCTATGCCAACATCCACCAACTGTTGAAAGGGATATAAAATTAAACTGACATGCAAACAGCTACATATTGACTGGCATGAGTCCTTAAGGGTCTGAGTGACATCCCAGACCTCTGAGAGATTTGCAGACTTGTAGGGTACACTATTTTTTTCATTGCAAGACAGCCTGCACCATCTATTAAAATAAAGAAGTTTTCCTGGGAAAAAATATAGAAGAAACCTAAAAAGCTAAAATTTGGCACATCATATTTGTCTCACATTTTTAGTTTGTTTAAGCGATTTTAATAGTCTTCCTCAAAGTTTTTGTCCCAACCTAATCCTCTGTCCTGGAAGCTTAGAGAAATGCTTGAAAGTATCCTTAAAAATTTAAAACATGACAAGCTGCACTAGGTAACATCCACCAACTGTTGCAACGAATATGCAAGTTAAAACTTATATGCAAATTAAAATGATATGCAAACAGCTAGATATTGACTACAATAGGCTGCCTATTTTATGCAGAAAAATGTCCTTATTTATGTAGGCTGGCAACATTCTGATTGTTTAGAGAAGGCTACTTTATATGGTGATACAATAGGCCTTAATGATTTACGCATCCAATTCCATTCAATAATGAAGCTTTGACTTTGAGGATTAACTTACTTGGAAGGATAAACCCTTTTATTAAACTGAAGCGACCATCTGAGAAGAGGATGGCAACAGTGGAGCTGAGTGCTGCATTTTCTTACCATATGACAGTTAATACAGAGCTACTGTTTCTGTTGAAAACCCAGCATCTTCCCAGGACCATAGTGACAGCTGCTGATAAGAAGATTCTGAATGGGAATGAAATAGGTGTCGCTCTAGAACTCGATAATTCAATTGAGGGTTAGCAACAAATAATTTCTGCATCGGAATACTATGGCCATGGATTAATGGAAAACATAAATGCTAATTGGAAGCAGAGAAAATAAACAATGTATCCTTCCACTGTTTACAAATGTGGAGTAAATGAGATAGGGTTAGAATGAATCAGGAAGAGGGACATATCAACATGAATATTTTTTTTAATTCTTAATAATGAATAAGGCACAAATTAATTCAAACGTTTACTACCGAGGAGTAGGTGAATGGAGCAGAGTGAAAAAGAGTTAGGTAGAGAGGAAATATACACGAACATAATCTTGACTCTAACAATACATGTGATCTAAATTCATTTAAAATGTTTATTAGTGAGGAGCTTTTGAAAAGCATGGATATTAACATAACTATTTTCTCGAAACTAAAAGAGTCATATCATTGAGGGCAAAAGTATGCACCATGGACAATCAAATAATAAAATTTCAAAGGTGGGTGGTAACTAAATGGTTATTTGATATGCAAAGAAACAATAGAAGCTGTGGCGGGGCCTATTTCAAGACCATCAAAAGCAAAACATATTAATGTAATTAAGCAATGTTTGCACATTCTTAAGGTAAAGTAGGTATGTATTTAAAGGCATTGGACTTTTTGGTAAAAGCTTGCCACAAATGCCAACTTGAATGGAGTGAGGACGAGCACTAGCTATAATCAAGGTTGATATTCATTTGATGACATTAAGAAGTATCTATTCTACCCTTGTTTATCTCAAGGACAAAGGAGTTGAAAATTAAGCATCATGTCCAAACAATATTTGTGTACTTCCAATCATAGTTATCTCTAAAAGTTGCACCTTAACTAAGTTCAGAACTCAGTCACTTCGAGAAACATGGAAACACTCCTTGGTAGTGGGTTTCCCAAAAGTGGAGTGAATCTTTAGATTCTAGGCCAGTTCCTATAAGATACTTCACCTAAAGTCTCAAAATTTAACTCTTTTGAGGAAAAGATATAGAAAGACAATATAATTGACATCTAAAACCTACGGTGATGAACCAGAATTGACTTCTGCAAATCGGAAACTTTTAATGGAAACCTCTTATAAGAACTGGTATCAAAACTATGGCATTTGTCTTGGACTGCGACTATTACTTCTTGGTGCTTCGTACTGAATAAATCTGTAACCTTTTGTGGGTTTTGACTTTTTGATTTTTATGGATCTCTGTGCATTTTTTGCTCATTCTCTGAAGAAAATTCCATAAACTTCCTGTAGAAAGTTTAAATTACTTCTTCATTTTTCCATGAGTGCCTTAACTTTTTTCTTTTACTGGGCTGTGGCCATTTCTGGGGCTCAATCTTGGAAGAAACTTGCATCTTCGTGCTCTCATCATACAGATTTGAATATACTGGTGCATTTTTTGTTTATCTTTTGCAGAAAGCTGGGAGTTTTGTATTTAAAGCTCACAAATAATGAATCAATTTTTTTTACTATGTAACATTCAAAATCTCACTCGTCAAGCTGACTTGTTTTCCTCAGCAAGGGTTGCATATTGTGTCTATTGAAGCTTAAAAATATGCACCATTTTGTGTCCTCCATATTACTTGAAGCTGGTGTAATAGTGCAGATAACAGTCCCAAGCGCTAATAGGCCCTTATTGATGTAGAAATCTTCCTTCCTCCTTATGCCAGTCATATCAATCTTTGAGTTCTCTGATCCTGCAAGACATATGAGGTTAAGTTGAGCTGAAGTAATTATACCAAGGCTGTCCCCATACTCAACTATCAAAGTGAAGATTATGTGGCTCCGACTACTCCGCAAATTGACATTATCTGATCCCAAGTGACAATGCTCTTCCATTTTTATGATTCTGAATATGATGTGGCTTTCTCCATATTATCTGATAATTCCTTCCACCTATGAAATGCATTTGATCATGGTATTTTGATATCTGGCTATCAGCTTCTTTTGACTCTTTGTGAAGCTTGCACTTGTTGTCTTGTCTTTTACATGCTCCTTAAATAGTTGTAACTTGCTATTAAGATGTTATTATGTCTTTATATCAGAAAGACTTTGATCTCTAATGATCAAATTATCACTTAAAAAAAAACATATTACTTTCTACATTATCATTCTGTAACAAATTCTTTTATCATTTAATTACTTTGTTTTGCATGAAAACGACCTACTCTTAAGTGTCTTCAGATGTGTGCCTATAGCCATCTTTTGTCTCTTAGAAGACACATCTTTAAGAGTAGATGAAGCTAAATTGGTACAATCCATAGAACCCTTGGCTGTCTTCAAATCTAATCCCATTTTACCATTTTTTTTGTTGTTTACTGAGCTGTCAATATTACTCGGATTAGAACTATATTTCATATTACTACATCCACCATTCCAACCTGATACTTTTCAGATCAGTTTCTGCTTTGTTGTTTTATTTTCAGTTTGAAACTATGTTTCTTGTCTCTCAATAGCATGTTGGACTTGAACCCTTGTCGGAGCAACATTTATGTTGACATGCCATTGAAAGACAAGATTGTTGCACATGAAAAATAATTAGAAATAAATCATACATTTTGATGTGAACTGTGTACGCATGTCTAGGGTATAGGTATGAAGTAGAACTAGTCATTGCTTTTATTTTTCCTTTCATGATACAAGGCAACAAAGAACCGAAGATACAGGATAGCAGGAGAAATCAGATCCATCAGATACCAGTCTGCCATTCAATCAATGGCTGGCCCTACTTTACATTTATGCCTTTCAATTACACATGTATGCATTCTTTGAATTCAAAGTGATGAATTCGTTTCTAGCTAGTTTCGCAGCTTGTGTGGGGCAAGACAATATTTTGATTTAAAAAATTACATTTTCAGAAAAGATTTGAAAAGTGTATGTTCTTTCTCATTGCGTTCTTCCCTTCAAAAATGTAACAGTTATTTCTACAAATAAAAATTCAAATTATTGCATAGCACATGATGTATAGATTATATCAGATTGTACCCTTTCAACTTGAAACACAAAGGCTCTCTCTAATTGAGTTGGTAGACAAAAATCAGGTAACATTTTTGGTGACATCTATTTTATGTTTGCCTGCTAAACATAAAACCAGCAGCTCTAAAACGGTCCATTGGGCACAAATTCTGTTAACCACCTGATTGAACCTAAAACTTGGATTGTTGATGCAAAATAATCTTTCCATGCAGATTGAATGTATGTTCTTGGTTGCTGATATTGAAGTATTTGAACTTCATTATCACAAATCATAGATGTATGTCTTATCATTAGGCAAGGACTGTATTGTGTTTTGAGACACTAAAAAATACTGTGAATCATGACTTTTCCTCATTATTGACAGCAGTGCAACTCCCTATGCAGTTCAAACTGACCTTGAACTTGGAATGCTTATTGAAAACTGCAAAAACTACAACTGAAGCTAAACTAACTATACTAGACAACACTTAGGGAAAACTGGAAAACTAACCTAACCTAACCTAACCAGCAACAAAACTTGCGAAACGAAACCATTTACTGGTTCTAAAAAGCAGTTCCTTTTCGCCTCAATTTGCAATGAGAAACATGTTCATAGACAACTAAAAAGAGATGGAAATTTGACTAACAGTTGACCAGCTAATGCAATACTTCTAGAAGAGCAAAGTCAACTTTACTCACTTCATTAGGTTGATTAAATAGCTTGTTGATTTGGACTGGGTAAGCATATTGCATCTATTTCTCTTTAGTTGCAACTTCATGCTCAAAAGCTAACATTGGTACCTCCTTGCTTTCATTCATCCTTGCCAAATGTCTAATATGGCACCCACGTGGAGGAGCAAGGTCATAGCTCTTCTTGGTGATCTCTGGCTCTTGATCTCTTACTTCAAGCTGATGAGTTATTTCCCCAATGTCAGTCATATCAATCTTTGAGTTCTCTGATCTTGCAAGACATATGAGGTTAAGGTGAGCTGAAACTACCTCTTTTGCTTTATCATGGTGTTCCCAAACTTCTAGTTTTGGAGATGTTTGTAATGTCCCCATTTTAGCAGTTGACCAAGTGTGTGCGCGTTAGCCTTGTTCTACATGGTCCCGAGGGCTAACGAAGGGTTTAATGGGATCTTGGAGTGTTTTGGCCTAGTCATTTCCAGTTTGGGCCAAAACGAAGTTGATTTACTTAGTTTCAGGCATACTTACTATTTTTAGTAAGTCGGCAGGACACAGTGCAGGTCAATTTTGGTGATTGGACTCGATACTCCTCGGTGAGAGCTTTCCGATGAGCTATCACTCGCATTATTCGGAGTCCGATTGCTAATACATTTTAATGCCTGAAGTTTTATTAAAGTAACGTCTAATTTAATTGTAAAATATTAAAGTGTTACTTTAATATATATTTTATGGTGATGTGTACCCAAGGGAGACATAAGGGGTATTTTAATATATGTTTTATATTACACATCTTTTATCCCACATTGCCCATATGAGTTGAGGGGACCCGTGGGAATAGAATAAAAGGAAGCATTTGTGGCTTCATTAGACAGGTTGAATATGAGAAGAAATTGGTGTGTGAGTTGCAGCTTTGTTCTTGGCATTTGAGGACGTCTATCCTCTCTTGTAACATTCTAGACGTCATTCCCTTGGGGTTTGGCCTTTGGAATTCTTTCTTATTGGCTTCATTATCAGGCAGTTTAGTTGCATTTCCGGCTACAGGCAGATTTGATATTTTGCTCGTATCTTTTTTCACTACTTGTCCGACGCTTATGCCGCTTGGAGGGAATGGTATTATGAAGGTAGCGGACTGATTGGAGGACAAAGTATTGTAGCAGCAAGTTCGTAAGCATGGGCTGGAGTATTATGACAATATTGCTGAAGTAATTAGTGAGTTGATAAATCTGCCATGTATTTGGTTTTATGAATTCTGAAAATAACATTTTATTAGCAGCAGTTCATTTCCACTTTGCATATTATTGTAGTTTCTTTCTTGTTTATGTTGTATGATACCAATTCCATGCACGAAACACAACAAACAAATAAACGTTTGATTTCCAGAGTTATAAGGGGTTTTAAGAAGTTGAATGCAAACTGTTTGACATAATTCCTTTCAGCAATTTGGTTTAGTTAGCTGGGACATCCAAGGGTGTCCATTACAGTGGTATCAGAGCTATAAGTCCTGCCATCCTGTGGAGGTCTTATAGGGAATTTGAAACAGCCGGATAGAGGGAAAAAGTAAGTAAAAAAAACACAGGCTAAGCATTTATGTTTGAGCATGCGACAGGGGTCTTATAATTTCCGCGATACCAGAGCAAGACAAGATAGGATTTCAGACTTGCAAAGCAAACAGTCTAGTACATCCGTGCAGGGGGACATTGAATTCAACCATACAGACACAGAGGAGATATTCTGTGATCAGGACAATAATATGGGTGATCGAGATGACAGGAATACAAGATTAGGCGGAGGCAGAAATGCTGGTCCAGATCAAGGGGAGGTACTGTTCCGACAGTTACTGGATACATTAGAGCAGGGGCAGCGTATGCAGCAGGAGCAGAATAGGCGAATGGACATGATGTTGCAGCTCATGGCTAGACAGATGGGTGTCAATATTAATCCAGGTGATGCCAACAACAGAAACAATAACAACGAGGGAAACAATAACAACGGGGGAAACAATAACCATGAAGGCCAAGGCAACAACAATGGTCCTGAGAATAACATTAATGGTAATAATGGACACGGCAACAATGGGAATGAGGCTGATAACTTTAGACACGTTGCACGCCCAGCACGGACTGTGAGCTCGAGACCTCTTCTACCCACTTTTCCACCCAGAGATCCGGTTCATCCAGTAAACGAACCGCAGATTACCGAGTTACAGGATCAGTTCAGGAGGGACTGGGAGGCTAGTGGACCAGAGTTTCAGGCGGATATTTCTCTTAGAGATTATATGGACTTGAGGATGAGACACATGCCTAAAGCAGGAGGGAGGAATCAAAACTTTGAGCTGAGGAAGAAAGTTGGAAAACTTTCTTTACCTTATTATGATGCTTCAGGGAAGATGACTGCACGAGCTTGGGTGCAGAAGGTAGATACATACTTGCAGCTTAATCCTATGCCTGAGGAGGAGGCTATCAAGTATGCGGCTATGCACTTGGATGGCATTACACATGAATGGTGGCATCATGGCATGGTGACTTTGGGGCATAATCAGATTACATCTTATGAGGAATTCACCGAAACATTGATTGGGAGATTTGACACTAAGGATCCCGAGTTACATTTCAAGGAGCTAGCACAGTTAAAACAGTCAGGTTCTGTGGATGCTTACATTGCCGAGTTTCAGCGCTTGTCTGTACTTGTTACTGATATCTCTCCTAGGAGATTGGTGGTGTTATTTTGTGATGGTCTTGCTGATCCATTACGAGGTTGGGTGAAGGGACATGATCCACTCACGTTAGCTGAAGCAACTAAAAAGGCACGAGATTTAGCCCCTTCGGTATACAAAGGAAAAAACCATTCAACAGATTCTTCCTACTGCAAGGACAAAGACAAAAAATCATTTCAGAAAGAGTATAGCAAACCCAAAGAAGGATCAAAAGGACTAGACAATGAAACCTTGAATGAACTTCAAAAGAAGAAGCTGTGCTTCCATTGTAGAGAGCCTTGGGACTTATCTCATAAATGTTCTCTCAAGGCTAAGGCAAATCAAATGGAGTATTTTTCAGCAGAAGAGTCAGAGTCAGAAGGGGAGGATCAGCACTCCGATTCAGATGAGGGTAACACTATAGAGGAGAGCAACATTCCTAAGGATGATAGATCGTTGGCACGCTTGACAGGGGCCCAAAAGGCAATCACATTTAAGGTCAGGGGTACTATCCAGGGGCAGAAAGTGATATCTCTTATTGACATTGGGGCTACACATAACTTCATAGATGCACAGTTGGTAGCCAGGAGAGGGTTACAGACAGAGGAGCATGATGGGTTTAGAGTCATGGTGGCTAATGGTGATAAGTTATTATGCACTCGGAAGATATCTAATCTTCGCATCAGGTTTGGAGATGGCTACGAGTTGGAAGATGAGTTCTATGTTGTGGACATGGGAGATTATGATGTCATCCTCGGCATGACATGGATGGCTTCACTAGTTGAGTTCACACTCAATCTAGCGAAATTGGAGATGAGATTCCAGCATGAGGGGAGAACTGTGGTACTTAGAGGGCTTTCAGATGGAGGTTGCAGAATAGTGTCCTTGAGGAGAATGCAGAGACTTTTTCGTCATGATGACATAGAGTGGGCGGCAGAGTGCCACATTATGCCAACTTCACCAGAGCCACAAGAAAAGAGTCATCCACTAGATGTCCAGAAGATACTTGATAGACACGCTAAAGTATTTAGCGATATTCCTCATGGGGTTCCTCCTGACAGAGGGATGGAACATGTTATTGAGCTCGAGGAGGGAGCCAAACCAGTTATGATTACTCCCTATCGTCATCCTAAGAAACACAAGGATGAGATAGAGAAGGCGATTAAGGATTTGTTGGAGATGGGGCATATCAGGCCCAGTAAGAGCCCTTTTGCTTCAGCAGTAGTATTGGTAAAGAAGAAGGATGGGACAATGCGCATGTGCATCGATTACAGGGCACTGAATAAGAAAACAATTAAAAACAGGTATCCCATTCCTAGGATTGATGAGCTGATTGATGAGTTGCATGGGGCATGCTTCTTCACCAAAATTGATTTGCGATCCGGATACCATCAGATCAGGATGAGAGCAAACGACATTGAGAAAACAGCCTTCCGATGTCACTATGGCCACTTTGAGTTCATGGTTATGCCATTTGGTCTAACCAATGCACCTGCTACATTTCAAAGTTGTGTGAACCAGGTATTCAGGAAGCAGCTGAGGAGATTTGTCTTGATCTTCTTTGATGACATCTTGGTCTTCAGTAAGACCTGGGAGGAGCACTTACATCATCTGGAGGAGGTGTTATCTATTCTGGAGAGAGAGTCATTGTATGCCAAGGAATCTAAATGTGAGTTTGGCATGACTGAGCTCCTTTACCTGGGGCGTATCATTAGTGCAGATGGCGTTCGGGTTGATCCCGAAAAGATTAGAGCTATTGTAGAGTGGCCTACTCCCACAAACCTTACACAACTTAAGGGATTCTTTGATTTATGTGGTTTTTATAGAAGGTTTGTTAAAGGATTCTCACAGATTGCTACACCCTTGACAGATCTTACCAGGAAAGGAGCCTTTGTGTGGACAGGGGCAGCACAGAGGTGTTTTGAGCATTTCAAGCAGGTAATGTCTTCATGTCCAATTCTAGCTCTACCGGATTTCACAAAGCCTTTTGAGCTTCATTGTGATGCATCAAGTGATGGGATTGGAGCAGTACTGATGCAGGAGAAGCATCCCATTGCATTCGAGAGTAGGAAGCTCCGAGGAGTTGAGAAAAGTTATTCTGTCTATGACCGGGAGATGTTGGCCATAATGCATGCATTGGCCAAATTTCGATCATATTTGGTAGGTGGACGTTTTGTGATCAAGACTGATCACAACAGTATTAAATACTTCATGAGCCAGCGTTATCTTAATGACCGGCAACAAAAATGGGTGACTAAATTGCAGGCTTATGACTTTGACATAGAGTTTGTCAAAGGTAAGAAAAATGTGGTGGTTGATGCCTTATCTCGGAGACCTCACTTATGTGCTCTGGCAGAGATTTCAGGAGATTGGAGAGATTGGATTATAGCAGAGTATGTCGGAGATGCTTGGGCTTCTGGATTGATTTCAGGTACCATACAGGATGATCGCTATGAGGTGATAGATGGATTGATCAGAGTTCAGGACAGGGTTTATTTGATTCCGTCATCACATTTGAGAGAGGCGATATTGAAGGCATTTCATGATGCACCCACAGCAGGACATCCGGGGGTCTTCAAGACCTACAGGCAGATCCGAGAGCGGTTTTCATGGAAAGGGCTCAAGGATGATGTTCAGAGGTATGTCATGGAGTGTATGGTTTGTCAACAGAATAAGGGAGAACACACATTTCTTGCAGGTTTATTACAGCCCTTGCCCATTCCTGATAGGAAATGGGAAAGTATTTCGATGGACTTCATCACTGGTTTACCACGAGTGCAGGGAAGGGATTGCATCTATGTGGTGGTGGACCGCTTGACGAAGTTTGCTCACTTCTTTGCTATTCCGTCCACTTACACAGCAGCACAGGTGGCAGATCTTTTCTTTAAAGAGATATTCAGGTTACATGGGCTGCCCAGATTCATTGTCAGCGACCGGGATAGTAAGTTTATGAGTGTTTTTTGGCAAGAGTTGTTTAGGTTGTGTGGTACAGATCTTACACCTAGCACTAGTTATCATCCGCAAACAGATGGGCAAACAGAGATTGTGAATAAATGGGCGGAAGGATATTTGAGGAACTATGTAACTACACAACAAAAGGCTTGGATCAGATGGTTGCATATGGGAGAGTATTGTTATAACACCACTTATCATATGTCCATCAAGATGACTCCTTTCATGGCACTCTATGGTTATGAAGCACCTAGCTTCATGGATTTAGTTTTGGGGGACAGTAGAGTGCCCAAAGCCAAAAACTTATTGCAGGATAGTCAGGACATCCTGAAAGTGCTCAAAGAGAATATACAACAGGCCCAGAATCAACAGAAATTGTATGCTGATCAGCACCGAATAGAGCGTAGCTTCGAAGTAGGGGATATGGTTTACTTGAGGCTACAACCATATAGACAGTCATCGCTCAAGAAGAGCGGAGCTGAAAAGTTGAAACCTAGATTTTATGGTCCCTACAGGGTGATTCGCAAAGTGGGCAAAGTCGCCTATGAGCTTGAGCTTCCAGAGGGCAATCGAGTGCACAATGTGTTTCATGTGTCTAGGCTGAAGAAAGCCATTGGTCAGAGTGTAGTGCCTTCTGCAGATTTACCCCCTTTGGATGAGGAAGGGAAGCTTGTGTTAGTACCTGAGGCTATTGTGGATACCAGAGAGAGGAAGCTTAGAAACAGGATAGTGAAGGAGTATTTGGTCAAATGGAAAGACCTGCCGGAGGAAGATTCTACATGGGAGAGTGAGCAGGTTATTCAGCAGGCTGGATTGAGGTTGCTTGAGGACAAGCAATTTCAAGGGGGGCAGACTGTAATGTCCTCATTTTAGCAGTTGACCAAGTGTGTGCGCGTTAGCCTTGTTCTACATGGTCCCGAGGGCTAACGAAGGGTTTAATGGGATCTTGGAGTGTTTTGGCCTAGTCATTTCCAGTTTGGGCCAAAACGAAGTTGATTTACTTAGTTTCAGGCATACTTACTATTTTTAGTAAGTCGGCAGGACACAGTGCAAGTCAATTTTGGTGATTGGACTCGATACTCCCCGGTGAGAGCTTTCCGATGAGCTATCACTCGCATTATTCGGAGTCCGATTGCTAATACATTTTAATGCCTGAAGTTTTATTAAAGTAACGTCTAATTTAATTGTAAAATATTAAAGTGTTACTTTAATATATATTTTATGGTGATGTGTACCCAAGGGAGACATAAGGGGTATTTTAATATATGTTTTATATTACACATCTTTTATCCCACATTGCCCATATGAGTTGAGGGGACCCGTGGGAATAGAATAAAAGGAAGCATTTGTGGCTTCATTAGACAGGTTGAATATGAGAAGAAATTGGTGTGTGAGTTGCAGCTTTGTTCTTGGCATTTGAGGACGTCTATCCTCTCTTGTAACATTCTAGACGTCATTCCCTTGGGGTTTGGCCTTTGGAATTCTTTCTTATTGGCTTCATTATCAGGCAGTTTAGTTGCATTTTCGGCTACAGGCAGATTTGATATTTTGCTCGTATCTTTTTTCACTACTTGTCCGACGCTTATGCCGCTTGGAGGGAATGGTATTATGAAGGTAGTGGACTGATTGGAGGACAAAGTATTGTAGCAGCAAGTTCGTAAGCATGGGCTGGAGTATTATGACAATATTGCTGAAGTAATTAGTGAGTTGATAAATCTGCCATGTATTTGGTTTTATGAATTCTGAAAATAACATTTTATTAGCAGCAGTTCATTTCCACTTTGCATATTATTGTAGTTTCTTTCTTGTTTATGTTGTATGATACCAATTCCATGCACGAAACACAACAAACAAATAAACGTTTGATTTCCAGAGTTATAAGGGGTTTTAAGAAGTTGAATGCAAACTGTTTGACATAATTCCTTTCAGCAATTTGGTTTAGTTAGCTGGGACATCCAAGGGTGTCCATTACAATGTTGTTTTGGCATCCAATCTTAAACAAAAGGATTCCAGATCAGACCAAAACATATCTTCTTCAAGGTCTTCTTTGATCCTTCCAATTCGAAGACTATTGATATATTTAAAGCAGATGTCCATAGGGCTTGAAAATAACTAAAGTGCAGCCTTTTTAAGTGTAAGTTCTAATTTTATTTATTTCTTTTAACCATCATCTGTGACTGTACCTACCTGTTCAATTAAGGCCGGCAAATGTTCAGACACTGAGAAGGCGTTTTGCAATTTAATCCTTCACTTGCTTTATTAACATCAAGGTTCATACAAGAATCCTTAATAAGACTATCAAATCAATCCTTATCAAGGCCTCTGTAAGCTTCCTCATCTTGGGAAGGCATCTCTTCAACTGCGGTTTGACCATTTGCATCCTTCTGATGCTACAAACTTTGCGATGATAATACCAGAACCATATCTTCCTCATGTTGCTCAATAAAAGAAAATATGCCATAACATCTTCCCCTTCACTACCCTCTTTTATTTCAACTAAAGTTAATTGTTCAACATCTTGCTCAAAATATGCAGGCAGCTTAGCAGACAAATCTGATTCTCTCTATCCTATTTGGCTTTCCTCTTGAGCCTCTGGAACTTGTTCCACCAGTTTTGAACCAACAACATTAACCTCATTTTCAGCTTTTTGATCTTGGATTGGCTCAAATGGGATAACCCATGACAAGGTTTGGCATTTCATAACTAGGATAGTTGGTCCAAGAAGGCTGCCATGGCTGCTTGATACTTTGATTATCTGGTTCAGGCTCAAACTGAGATTAAGTGGTTTGGTCGACTTTTCTCATTTAGTGGTTCATGTAGGGGATGCTCTATTTCTCTTGCAATACTATGACTCCTAAAAATTAGAATCCTAAAATGAGTCAATGTGATATCATCATGGAGTCTCTCAACATGACGCCCACCATGGCACTCTTACGAGTGGAAAAAGAAACATCTCTCAGAGGGCTTTCACTTCACATTTCTCCATCTTAGGGAAATATGCATTTTAACAAGTAGCAAGGATCCCTGAGTCCCTATCAGCAAAGGCAACATTCCCCATAACACCAAGCTTTAAGGTGGACAATCCTTGATGTATCATCTTTTTATATTAGCGATATAGCCAAAGCAAACTAAATTAAGCTAGCCTTTGGGCTATTGATCACGAACTTTCACAAGCAACTTAATCATGCAAACCGACCTCAGCACTGCTAAAGGATGAGTAACGTTTCAATGACAAACACCAACCACTCCACATTAGTTGTATCAACTAGATGTCGCACAAGAAATCTCAATCACTCCAGACGAGAAAATAAAAGAGTAATTTGTTAGAAATGGGATCTATTTAACAGATTCAAAACATTTATGACCAATCACTGCCTCATGAGAGATAGATGTAAGTTTTCTTCAGTCACCCAAACCAAAAGGTCCACAAACTATGAGAGCTAATCAAATGCAAAATGAACCCGCAATGTATGGTCTTCCATAGAAGAAACTATGTCTATCAAATAGATGAAGGTCGACCTAGAGATCTCCATTGAGAAAATTCAGCCAATAAGAAACAATAATTTGCCTAGCAATTAAGCCAGCTAAATCCACAGGCTTTGAGTGGGAGAGACACAACTTTTTGGTCTAGCACAAGATTGAACCAAGATTTGAGAAGGCCAAGCGCTTGATTAATGGAGATTTTAATAATATTTGCTAAGAATATATTGATTGGATGCAAATTGTAAAGTCATGTAGGTCATATACAAAGAATGACGCTCGATCCTCCACACATGCAAATTTCGCCAAACTCCACTATGACCTCTGCAAACTCTTAAGGATAAGACCTAGTCTTTTGGCTCCCCGTTCAAGTGACAACAAAGATTGTCAATTTGGGTACCAATTAGCTTTGATACAATCCATGATAACTTGGCTCTAATATCACGTTAGTTTTTAACTTTTTATACCAAAAATGAAATAAGCAACAAAAACAAAAATAATGAACACAAGAAACCATAGTTGAAAAAATTGGTTTTAGCAATATCCTGACCAACACAAAAAACTTGAAAATCTTGGAATTGGCAAAAACTGAACGAAAAATTTGACAATAAATCAATGCTGCTATCAAACATTTGGAAATGTAACATTTCTTAAAATATTCTTAAAAACACACATGCACACATCAAATTTGTAGAACATGTAATGATTTGAGATATCCACCAAATATTAATCAAAAGTTTTGAGTTGAATAGTATTTCATAGCAATTAAGACTTAGTAGATTATCATAGTGAGAGAATCATATACCAAAAAACAAGTACAACATCTAAAAAAATAAGTTCTATACATATAAAACTCAAACTCCATGAAACTACAACTTTTGAATACATATTAAGTTCCAGTATCAATGAAAACTAGAAGGATAAATCATAAATTGCATCTACGAGTAAAGCTCAAAAGAGATCATTGTTGCTGCTTGGGTGGTGTGAAGTAGTTGAAGTCGCAACATCCTCAACAAGTGCCTGAATAGGTGCCTCGGGCTCAACAGTAGCCTCTGATAGATGACCAAGCTCATGTTCCTCCTCACATGTGGCCACTTCCACATCCCAAACATTTACCTCCAAACTCAACTAGCTGCTCATTGGTTAATAACCCAAAAGCACATCTACATCCTCACCATCAAGAGGAGCAATCCAATCTAGTGAATATGGATCAATGTCATCCAAGTCAAGTGCTTCATAGGAAACTTTCCCTTGCACCTTCTTTTCCTGCAAATGAAGGTCGCACTGCACATAAACCAAGTCATTCAAGCGCTTCTAAGTCAACCTATTGCAATTATTTGTGTGTATGTTTTCAAAAGTACTCCAATTTCTCTTGCAACTAGAAAGCGCTACAAGGCTGCGATAAAATTTGGATGGCAAGCTTTTAAACATTAGGCATTGTGGCACCGTAATCTTCCCACCACAAATCTGCATGGATTAAAAGAAGTCATTTATAATGTAGTAAAAATTCCAATAAACTTAATGAGCGAAATAAATAGTACAATAAAAAAACTAAACACGTGTTCTTTTTTACTTGGTTGCAAGGTCTATCTCCTGCATTTGCAATCAGGAGAAGAAAAAAATGACCCCTATTCCCTCTTGTAGCTCTGCAACTCATCAAGTACTAGGTCTGGAAGGTCCAAACCAATCTTTGAATACATATGTCCAAGCCAATTTGAACCTCTACATCTATTCTAAAACTATTGGAGAAATAGAACTTGGGGTTCAAGTAGTAGATAGTTGCATGAATATGTTAGTGGAGTTGTCGGTTCCACCTATTATTGATTATGTTCCATATGGGTCTATATTTGGTCTCATTTGAGCTATACAAGTGTTGAATGGCCACTTTGGCCCTATCCATGGCCTCTTATAGAAACCCCATGGGGTTTGTATCCCCATCCACAATTCGTAGAACCTTCACCAATGATGTTGACGCCTGGACATACATAAATTCTACAAAAATAAGCAAATTGCAATATTTCAAAATTAAAAAATAGATCATCAGTCAAGACTTGAAAACTTACGTTGATGATCTCCTCCATTATCTTGCCATATCTAGCATCAAACACAACCTTCACAACTTTCCCTACTTTAGGCTTTTTAGCATAAGGACTCTCTAACCATTTCACACTCAGAAACATATGCCTTAGGCCATTTAATGTTTCCAATATGCTTTGTAAGTTGAGAAAATTAGTAGCAAAGCATGTGACCCCTTCTCGTACAAGATCCTTACCATCAATGTGCTCTCTCATAAGACTCGGAACCCATGCATGATGATAGATGTGTTTTGCAATTTTCCTTCCATCGTCAATTAGCTTCTCTACCCAACTCAATTTCCCTAGGTCCTCAAGGAGCAAGTCAAGACAATGTGCAGCACAAGGGCTCCAAAATAATGTGGGATGCCTCTCCATCAGAAGTCTACCAAATGCTACATACGAGCTGCATTAGAAGTCACAATCTAGATGACATTATCCACTCCCACTCCCACTTCCACTACCACCTCATCCAACATGTTGCACAAATTTTCAGTATTTTTCACTTGATCAAATGCAGCAACTGATTTAAGAAATAATAATTGTCCCCTTGAAGAAACTACAAAGTTGATGAGTGTCCTATTCCTTCCATCTCTCCACCCATCAGATATAATAGTGCAACCTCTTTGTTCCCAAACTTTTATTTGCTCTTCCACAAGCTGATGAATGGTTTTTACCTCATCATTTAACAACGGCCCAGTCACCTCATAATGACTTGCAGACTTGAACCCCTTACCAGACACAAAAATCGAAGTGACCGGTTGAACCCAATATAGACTACATTATGCATTGAAGAGAATAACATTGTAGAACCAAAATCTTGCAACTTCCACCCTTGTCTTCTCATGCATCTCTTTGTTCCATGTAGTGCCTAGCAAGTCGGTTTGAGCCCAAAAGTCTGATAAAGATCCATCCACATTCCCCAATCCTTGTAGTTGTGGCCCAAAAGAAGAAGCCTTTGTACCTGTTTGTGATCCTGTAGAACTAAAACTCCCCATTGGGAATGCCATGGCCTTTGATGTCCTCTTTCTTGCTGCCTTCTTTTGTGCATATGTTTTCAAGGCTTGTCAAAGCCTCTATTGTAGCCTCTTTTTGTACATTTATCACACAGTTTAATATCATTGCATGGAATCTTTGCAAGATCATATTTCAATTGGTTTACGCCTAAAGTCATATGCTTAAGGCAATGAATACATTGGACATCTCCTAGTTTTGCTCGTAGGATCCCATGTTTCCATAAAGGGTCCCTCCCTCTACCACTAGCCATCTTGTAAAGAAATAGGTAGACTTTGAGAACCTAGCAAAAAAACAATGAATTATAATTAGAAAGCATATAATAAATAAAATTTAATATTTTTAATTAATGTATTAAAATTTTAAATACCAGATTAATAAATACATTTACATACTAAAATGTATTGAAATCTATTATAAATGATAAATCTATTAAAATATATTAATTATGAATCTATTTAATATTTTATAAATATGTTAAAAATTAAAACACAGTAAAATTGTATATACTGTGATATATTTATAGCTCTAGAAAATGTAAAATAATAATATTTACAAAAAATTTACAGTATTAATATATTACAGTATTTACAATTTTACTATTTTTGAATAGATCTATTAATACATGTTATTTATATAACCAATGGTTAAAATTTAATTGCTTACAGTATTTACTATTTAAAATTTATAACAGTTGTACTTTAACTAAAAAAAAATTAGATTAATATATATGTCAAAATTTACAAAAATATATATTCTAACAGTTTACTTTTACAATGTTACATACCTGCGGCTGCAAAATTGATTATGCCAACTGAAGACAGCCTCCAAATTGCCAAATTTGAAAGATAAACTGCCAAACTCCTACTGTGCGTCCAGACAAATTTGATACTCCAGAGTCCAGTCGTCCAATGAAAGCAAGGAATGTTGCCAAGTGGAAGCAAATGCAAACAAACGAACAATTTTCAATCAAAAAAATTTCATGCTCCTATGAATATCGCCAAGTCGAATAGTGATATCGCGAATGCAAACAAAAAGAGGCATCGAATGCAAACAAAAAGAGTCATTACACTTTTTAAGAGAGAACCTAAAACGACGCTAATAATCTCCTTAGTCAATGACTTTTCAACGGTATTTTGCTGGATATTTGGAGTTTAACGCAAGTTTTTGGGTTAAAATCGCAGCACACTTTTAAGTTATTTCGCTGCCGATATTCCCTGTGATTACATCGCAGACATCTTTGTTTTGCGAATTATTGCAAGTTGGGCAATATTTCGCCATTTTCAACCATGCAATAAACAACAAATACCCTAGGAAAGCCCTCCAACTTGAGCGGAGAAAAACCCATCCATAACTATATCACTTTCTATTGAATGAAATAGCAGAAAACTGGATTACAACTTTGCCAAACACAAGGCCAAACTAAAGCAAAAATAACACCTTCTTGTTGTAAATCCAGAGACCCTAATCAATTTACATTGATATCAATCTCTCTAGAGCAATTTCTCCATCCCTATAACCATGCGAATACATCCTTGAAGATTATTAACAGTGTCTTGACCCTTCATTGTCTTGACAATCAAGAGTCAGTCTTCTAACACAACCAATGACGTCACAAATAATGAAACAACCTTAATGAGTTGAAACGACTTCAGTGGGATATGGAATATTATTTATTATTTATTACGATATGAATATGCTTTAGTAGAATATAAATCAGCAACACATCACAGAGACAGTTAATCACAAAAACATCATAGAGATGACTTTATTAGTTATTTATTTAATTCAAATCTTGGAGAGAAAGATAACTCCTGCAGCTATAACATCATCTCTGACCCTAGTTATTGCAATTGTCTTGTGCATTATTAACTAAGGCAAATTATAGAAGGGAACACTCCAGCAGAAGAAAGAGATTTTCTGGATATACAAATCTGGTGAGCATTGGTTTAAAGGATATTGGGATATAATAGATTCCATATGTTCATAAGGGATCAGTTTAGATCACGTCTCCTTTATCCCATCAAGGGATAGCATAGTGCTCAAAGAAATTTTTTCATATATCAAAAGGGAAACAATTGGATATTTGGAGGTTCTCTTGGACTACAAGAATGTTTATAAATTAGAGGATCAAAGTCTTTTGTTACAAAATATTCCCCTTTTTGGCATCTGAAGGTCAAGAGATTGTGCTCATTATGGTGTTCTATAATTCTTGAACATCTCATCAAAATAGGGATGAAATTCCACAGATAAAATTACTACATAGAAGATCGGAAAAAAACATAATCATGTTGAATAATGAACCTTGTAAAAATAATCCTATAAAACAACTTGAACTATTGGTACAATCTCCTTTACTACCACTGTACCACTAATCTCTCTTCAAAAGAAACATCAGTGTTGTTATTTGAAACAGTACTAGATTGGAAGGTCCAATCCAACCATGCAGCTTAATGCTACCATACACAACTCTTAATACAGCAATGTAGCTACCAAACTCAATGTACAACAAAATAACAGAAATGAACACCATAGATTAATTTATCAATATAGTAACAACAAGAAACTTCACTGAGCTCACAAGATGCTAGGCCTTGACTATTTGATTACAAAATAGGTCAGCATTGTTGTTTCAGAATGCAGAAACATGGATCTATGCCTGATCTTCTATACTTGTCATAGCCTTAATTAATATTTTTCCTAGATTGTATCCATGCACTGTCATCCTCAAGTGCTATCAGACTCTCCTTAAGATAGATAGATGGATAAAATTTTAACGTCCACGAGGCACCTCATGAAGAAGTTCTACGTCAACCGGCAAAAATGAACTAAGGACCAACAGTCTAGGAGTGCAATGAGAACAAACAACCCAACATAAAAAATTTGGTCTTCATTCAGACTGGGAATTGTAAAAATCACCTTAGCCCCTTGTAGGACCCCAGTAACCTTAGAAATAGGCATGAGATTTTTAAGTTTGTCACAAATCCAAAGAAAAGTTTTGTTATACAATGCATGGTTCAGTTTTAAGTACTCCAGATGAGAACATGGATGCAATGATCAAATATTCATGACAGTGGGCGGAACATGTAGAATGCTTATGTTCCAAACCACAAGTCAAAGCATTCAACTGAGAAGAAACACGGCATGAAAAACATATGGCTATGCCTATGGTGACAAATATGGAGCTTCAACAAACAGATGCAGGTGCAGTTCGATGCAGCACCACATAATTGTCTCACTTTATTGCAAAACTACTAGGAAACATTGAAAATACCTGCAAAACACACAAACATGAAGAGGAAATGTTTTTTATTGATTTAGGCGAGGGATACTCTTATATATCTAACTATGCAGAAAACAGACTACACGTCTATGTTTTATAGCAAATAGTGGATTCCTAAAGAGGTCCAACTTATTTTCACATATCATTTATTTAACTGTCAAAGTCAAATTATCTAGAAAATTAATTGGAGACTTAAAACAACTATCTATTGTTAATGTAACAACTATGAACATATAGTAATATTACTTTTCAATGCATAAAAGCCCTTTTCTTACTTATTAATATTAGAAATGTTGTCTAAGTTCACAGGGATACTCAATAAGAACTCAGAAAAGTAACCTGCAGAAAAATTAAAAATATAAACTCTATAACTTCCAAAGGTCATGTAGGATCCTAGGAAGGGCATTTGAAAGAATACACAGAAAGGGACAAAAGCCAGGGGAGTGTTTATGGTATAATATTACAATTTTCATAAGCATGCTTCCAAGCAAGTTTTCTCATCAAGAATAAGGGGTCAAAGAAAGCGTACAGCTTAACAATCATGCATAGCGGAAAAGAATGAAAATGAAGCACTGATAATATTTTATATTGAAAACAAATTATAGTCAATTGTGTGTGGAGAAAAGTTATAAATTAAAATGGAATCCTAGACACATATCTCAACGCATAAAACCACAAGTACCTGGAATATATATAAAACTATACATCCATTAAATAATATACCGACCTTCACATGAAATACCATCGTCTACATCCATAGCAAGAACTTGGCTATATGTTGGCATTGCCGACCGTGGCACAGAAGAAACAACTGGTTTTGAAGCAGGGTCTACGGGCTTTTCCTGAACCACCAGTTGGCAAAAGGTTTGCCGATCAATCACACTGAAATTATGCCATTCAACATCCAACAGTTTTGATCTATATCCTCCACAAAGCACCCAGAATGGTGAAGTTCCTTAATCTCCCTTAAACATGAGTCTATTTGAGAGTCCAATAAATACAATTTATGTACAACTTCTATGTTAAGTACCCAAAAAAGGAACAGGTTAAATTCTTTTATTTGAACCACACAAGTCCCTTGCACATAAAACAAACCCTTTGGAAACAAATAATACATCATTTGCAAACAAATTGCATAATTGCGAACAATTTTGAACTCCTTTCTGGGCATATAGTATGGATAAACAGGTTCCTACTAAAAAAAATCCTATTGCCACAAAATGAAGCAAAAGCCCAAAATGAAGAGGAGAAAATAATTGAATATAAAAGCATTAAGAGAATTAGACAGTAATATTTTCATCATCAGTAAGCTAAATATAAATCTTTGTATGCTCAAATGGGATAAGAAAGTGGTAAATGCCAATGACCTTGAAAGTGAAGCCCTGGGTTCAACCCCCAGGATAGATAATTAAATCTTGAACTTAGGTAAAACAGCATATCCAACATGGACAACCCCAACGAAATAGACCAGGCACAACTCTGAAGTAACTTTAGTGGAAGAGATGCACCTTTTTTATCAGATCTAGGACAAAAGCTGCCACAAATTTGAAAATATAAAAATTTCACAGGTTTAAGCATATTTTTCAAGGTACACAGAGGGTACTAGCATTCCATACTCATAATTACCTGTGTGGGTTGCATCAGCTCACACATTTATGTGAATAAATGATAAGTATAATGAATGACATGTGTCATTAACATCATTAATCAACATTATAAATAAATTATAATAATCATAAAATGTTAGTAATTAGCCTTTCACCCTATTCACTATGTATCTCTCTTATAATAATGCTAACATATTGTAGCTTAGTTCATAAGTGTTCCTTTATCCATTATATAAGATCCTAAAATTTGACTTGGACTAGCTAACATATTTCAGGTTTATCTCAAACCCTATGATAGGTCCTAATTGCTAACATATTGTAGCTTAGTTCACAAGTGTTCCGTTATCCATTATATAAGGTCCTAAAATTTGACTTGGACTAGCAAACATATTTCAAGTTTATCTCAAACCCTATGATAGGTCCTAATTTTTAGCAGCTTTAGCACAAAAATCATGTGTCCTAGAATTTTCCCTTTGTAGTCCTATTACACACTTGTCAGTGGAGTTATTTGGCAACTTATCTAAGGTTTGTCACTCCCCTTATCAATTTCATAGCTGTCTTGGAGTCTTTCAACTCAGTAAACGACACTTCATAATTTGGTCCTAATTGCAGCAAACCTATATGCCATGCTTAAACTATGAAAAGAGTTCGTCCTTCATTATTTGCAGTCTAAATTTGCTAATGGTACCTCATGCTAAAGTGAAATAGCACTCGCCACAATATTCAAGCATGCATTTATAAGCCTACAAAAGTTAAGAACTAGAGGATCAAAGTCTAAGGTTCCAAACAGCTTGGACAAAAGACCCACCTCACCAACTTGAAAAAAACTAAGGTGGCAAAGAAGAATACAAACTTGCTCAAAAGCGTCAAGAAGTCGAGGATAAATGTTACATCCCAATTTTTGACCCAACTTAATATGTTCACATAGCTGTTGCGGTTTCACATGAAGTCAATTGATAGTGAAAATTAGTTATGATCACGTGAAATGGTAAGATGGTTAAATCGTTTTAATTTCATATGAAGATGACATGTTAGTTAATCGTTGTGATGCTATTATATTGTTATCTTGAACTCTTAGAAAATTGGTTATTCATCATGGGAAGTGGGATGGTGGCTTGCCATTACGATGGGTTATGAATAATAATTTGATATGGTAAATTGTTATTATATTGAGGAATATAATATAATCATGGAGAATTCCCTTGCAAGATCACGCCAAAGGGGGGAAACATTGCCAAAAAGGAATTCGGCATGGGGAGGGACTGCCATCACTAAGCAAATAAGTACAAGCCTTGAACCACCATGGCTAAAAGTAAACAACTAGGCAAGTAAGAGTGTACCTTAGACGACCATGAGTTAACCTGTTAAATTACATATCACTTAATAGTATAGAGATCATTAAGCATGAACTGATATTTGAAGTAAACTTGTACCTTTGTAATTGTATAGTTGGAGCCTCCAGGTGCATAGGCATGTCTTATCACGACATGATACCTAAATATCTATACATGTACATACATGTATATGTGTACATATGCAAACCAATTTTATATATACATAAGGACGTATATGCATACTTTCGGTATATATGTAAGAAAAATATGGTTGGGGTTTTACACGTGTACATGTATATACATACATACATATATAGGTACCTATAGATACCATGGTGCTATATACTGAGACAATATTATTATTTCTTTCACCTTTGATTAGGGTCTTGATTATTATTTTGTTTGCCTTGAGCAGTCCTCTATGTTTCTTTTTTCTTTCATCGGGCTTATTACTTGGAAGATAATAAGTCAAATATTTGAATCGATGGCTTCAATTTCTTTGAGCGTTGGCTCTGTAACTCTCTGCCACCCACTTCTTGATAACCAATGGAGCGTACGAGGAGTTATATACACTTTCCACTGCCTTTAGTTTTGGCTCTTGAAAGTTCAGTTTCTAAATCGTAGCTTATTTTGATTTTGTGATCATGACATATTTGTGTTCAAACTTCGCTTGCAAGGGCTGGAGATTCATATATCCACTGTGTTGGAAATATAAGAGGAGTAACTGAGAGGGGAGGGGTGAATCAGTTACTACAAAAATAAATCTTAGATCCCTTAGATGTCAGGACAAAATAAACTCTAAAAATTGAACTCTGTTGAAGCTCGATAAACACACTGAAAATGTTGTAACTTGGTAAATATTGAGATTGCCCGGCAAACACTTAACATGAAAATCTTAAGATGTTATTTGTGATTACTTATTACTTTAACTTAGTTGCAAGCACATAAAAGAAATAGCATGAACACATTTGACACCAAGATTTAATGTGGAAACCCAATTTGGGAAAATCACCAATTGCAACTAGTTACTGTTTTTCACTCTTCTGAAGTGAGCCTTGTTAGGAGCCAACTCTGTTAAAGATTACAAAACACACTGTTAGGTGCGACCCTGTTAGAGAATTTAATCACCCTATTAGGAGTGTTCTTGTTAGAGGTCATTAGACAATTCAATAGAACTGCCACCTTGTTAGAGGATTTACAAATAGTTGTTAAGCCAACTCTGTTAAGAGATTTAGATCACTGCTACAATGGTTAGAGAGTAACAATGACATGACCTGATTTGAATGCAACTGAATTGCTGATTACAAATCTCAATTCTAGCTTATACTTGATCCTTCCTGATTGAATATATCTTTTCAGCTTCTTAAGGATGGTCTACTTATCATTCTAATTCGCTTCCTCTCAGCATCTTCAAATCTTCAATTATCTTCCATGCATACATACTTCACACACTTTCTAACCCTCAACTTGACCTTTTATTTATATATTCCATATTGTCAAGTCAAATCAAACACAACTTAAAATAATTAATATTCATCTTCTCAGTTGGCTAGAACCAACAGATAAATCAATTGAACTCAATATGCCAAAACAAGAAAATCCTTTGTTAGCTGACCCTACTCGATAGATACTAACTCAGAAACGATATTTCCTATGTTAACCAAGTGAACTCAGTCAATACTGCATATTTGCATAGTTCCTTTAGTAACCAAGTAAGCTCGGTTAACACTGGTTCCATCCAACATTCCTTCATTAACCAAGTGAGCTCGGTTAACACACAACTTCCACAAACTTTCCTTTGATGCCTGAGTGAACTCTGTAGACACTGCCTTTTCAACTAAACAAACTTTGGAATGCTCAGTAGCCATAGAAAACTATCTTCAATGCCGAAGTGAGCTCAGTATACACTAATTGATAATGATATGACATTTTGTGTAACATCAAAGACAATATACAATTAATCAATTGTTTCAACAATCTCCCTCTTTGACATTGATGGCAACACAACATGTCATAATACAATGAAATTTTTGGAGCAAGAATAAAGTAAGGAACATATCCTTAGTTTCATTCTGATTCTCATCCATAAGAACTCCCTCTATCAGTGTGAATTCTTTCTGTCTTCAGTTTCTCCCTCTATCAGAAAGCTTCTATCTGCTAGAACTTCTGCCAAGTTCATTCTCCCTTATTGACATCTCTTTACAAGATTTCTATGAGATATGACAGTAAACATCTCCCTCTTTTCAATAAAAATTTCTATGAAATACGACAGTAAACTTCTTCCTCTTTTCAATAAAAATTTATATGAGATATGACAGTAAAATTCTCCCTCTTTGACATCTCATACCAAAGACAATGTTCAGCTAATATCAATATACCTCAAGTACTGATTCATTTGCAATATGACCTTGTCAATATTGCATCAACTGATTGATCTTCAATAATGCTCTAGTTGATGCATTACTAAACTTTATTTAGTGAGCTTCAGATAGAGGAATGACCCCTAGCTTACCTCTTAGATATAGAAATACATCCTTAGGTAATGGCTTGGTGAATATGTCTACAATTTGTTTTTTTGTATTTACATATTTCAATCTAACTTCTTTCTCTTGCACCAATTCTCTTAAGTGTTAAGAAAATAACCTGGATAATCCACAGGTCTACATATTACTCTTCTTGTCATATATTCCATTGAAAATGGCATTGTGTAATTACTTATATTAGTCCTATGGGTGCCGGCGATCTGGGCATAATAATTTTAGTTTTGTATCTTAACTAATCGTTAGTTAGGACAGACTAACAATTGTTATACAGATGCCGACTTAGAGCAAAGTAATTACTAATTAGATGCTGAGGGTTATGTCCCTTAAGGGACATACCCTTTGAATGGATATATATGGGCTGTGAAGACAGTATGGGGACATACAGAAAACAAACAGTTTGATCTCCAAGTCTGCATACGCTCACAAGTTCATCTACAACTCGTAATACTCGAGTTCGTACTTGTACCAAGATATATTAAAACTGAATATAGGTGTTATTGCTGAAGGTTATTCTTGTGCCTATCTAGTCTTTAGATTTGAAGTTTGATCTTTTATCAAAATCTGCAGATCTTTACATGGTATCAAAGCCTAGTTATTAGATCTAGGGCTCTGCAGATTGTCACATATCAGACCTGTTCATATCCAGTTGTTATTCTTCATTCCCAATGGCATATACAATCAGGCCTGAGGACAGATTTGATGGAAAGGAACATTTTGAAGCATGGAAATTTAGAATCTTGATGATTCTGGAAGAAAATAATGTTAGACAGTTTGTTGATGGAGCATCCAAGCAACCAACTGTTGAACCTCACAAATCCATATGGTCCAATGGAAACAGGAAAGCCATTCAAATCATCTTGGATGGAGTTAAGAATGACATCATACCTATGCTTACAAAACACCTAACTGCCTACGATATGATGAATGCATTACGAAATGCATTTGAAGTGAATAATGCAACAAGGGTCTTTGCACTAAAGAGACAACTAAATCACATCCAAATAAAGAAAGGAGAATCAATAAACTCCTATTTTCTAAGAGTTGTTGGTATTAGAGATGAATTGGCGAGCATAGGAACCATCATAAATGACACCGAATTAACACTTATGACTTTAGATGGACTGCCAGAATCATGGGAAACATTTGCACAAGGAATAAGTGCTAGAGATCAGCTTCGAGATTTTAATAGACTTAAGAATGATTGTCTTCAGAAAGAATCAAGAAAACTAAAGAAAGGAGGAAAACCTAAAATGGAAGATGAAGAACTTCACGTTCTTAATGCTAACTCTTATAAAGGCAAGAAAAAGCATTTTAAGAAAAATAAAGGAAATCAGAAGAACGGAAAGTCCAAGAAAGACCTATCAAAAATAAAATGTTTCAAATGTGAAAAATTTGGACACTGTATATCAAAATGTCCAAAAAACTCCAAACAACAAGCAAATTGCACAAATATTGTTAGAGAAGAAGAAACTTATGATCCGGAGAATCGTGTTTTGTATTCCTCCTTATCAAATGAAATCTCAAATAAGGCATGGGTAATAGATAGTGGATCCTCCAGGCATATAACGGGATACAAAGAAACTCTAGATTTCTTGTTCGAGAAAGTTAACAGTGAAGTTACTATTGGTGATAACTCAGCACATTCAGTTAAAGGAATTGGTAGTTGCACTTTGAAGCTAAAAATAGGGAATACTCTCCTTCTGAAAGATGTACCAGGGATAAAAAGGAACCTAATATCAATTACAGCATTAGAAGATGATGGATACAATGTTGCATTCATGGATGGCAAAGTATTAACTTAGGCTAAGAATTCTTCCATCAAGAAAGCCAAAGTAATTGGTCAAAGAAAGGGATATTTGTATGAACTAAATATAGAACCCATTCAAGCCCTTGTTCACAAAGCAGAAGATTCAAACGAAATATGGCACAGAAGATTAGGGCACCTAAACTTTAAAACCCTATGTACTATGGAGAAGATGGTTACAGGATTACCAAAATTAAAACAAGATCACCCTAGTATTTGCAAAGGGTGTACCCTAGGTAAAAGTACTAGAAGACCTTTTCATGATAGTACTAGAAAAACAAATAATGTACTAGAATTAATTCATTCAGATTTATGTGGACCCATGTCTGTTCCCTCCCTTGGAAGATTCTGGTATTATGTCTTGTTCATAGACGACTTCTCTAGGAAAACATGAATTTATTTTTTAAAATACAAAAAATCAGAAGAAATCCTAGAAAGATTTAAGGAATTCAAAGCATTAACTGAAAATTTTTTGGGACATAAAATTAAAACCCTTAGAACAGATAATGGAGGAGAATATACCTCAGACTTGTTTAAAATTTTTTGTAAAGAATCAGGGATCAAGAGGGAGTATACTGTTCCTTATAACTCTGAACAAAATGGGGTAGCTGAAAGAAAAAACAGGACTATTATAGAAGCTGCTAGGGCTATGATTTTTGACCAAAATCTAGAATACTATCCATGGGCAAAAGCCTCTTGTACTGCTGTATACATCCAAAATAGAAGTCCTCACTCCTATCTTAAAGATAAGACTCCTGAAGAAGTATTTACTAAAATAAAACCTAATATAAGTCATCTCAGAATCTTTGGATGTCCTATATACATACATGTGCCAAAAGAAAAGAGAACCAAATTGGAACCATCTGGAAGGAAGGGTATCTTTTTAGGGTATAGTGAAACTTCTAAATCATATAGAATTTTCATACCTGGATAGAAAACTATTGAACTTAGCAGGGATGTAGTCTTTGAGGAAGATCTTGCATTGAAAAGGGCAATAAATTCCCATGAGCCCTCTCCTGTATCAAATTCTGAAAGAATAAGTGACTCTGAATCACTGAGGGAGAACTTAGAAGAGGTCGAAGATGAAGTAAACCTTGAAGAAAGTTCAAAGAAAAGGCCACTTTGGGCTATAAAAATAGTTGAAGTAGCTCAAGATTTTGCTGCGCCTTCAAGATCAATCAGAGAAAGTAAAAGACCTAAAAGATTCTCTGGTTATACAACAAATATGATTGATTTATCCAAAACAGAGTCAACCAATCCTTCTAATGCTATTAAACATCACGCCTCAAAAGAAGCTATGACAGAAGAATATGAATCAATTATGAAAAATGATGTTTGGAAAATAGTTCCAAGGCCGAAAGGAAAATCCATTGTTTCTTCAAAATGGATATTCAAAATAAAGCATGCTGCAGATGGAAGTATTGAGAAATATAAAGCCAGATTTGTAGCCAGAGGTTTTTCTCAGAAAGAAGGAATTGATTATGAAGAAACGTTTGCTCCTGTCGCTAGATATACTACCGTTAGAGCTGTCTTAGCAATTGCTGCCTCTAAGGGATGGAAGGTACATCAGATGGATGTAAAGACAACATTTCTCAATGGAAAGATTTCAAAAGAAGTCTATAAAGAGCAGCCAAAAGGATTTGAAACCCATGATCCAAAAGCTTTTGTGTGCCGACTCAAGAAAGCTCTTTATGGGCTTAAATAGGCTCCTAGGGCCTGGTATGAAAGGATTGATAAATATCTCACTGGTTTAGGATTCTCTAAGAATGAAGCCGATCCGAACTTGTATTATAAGAGAGATAAAGATAGTATGGTAATATTGATATTGTATGTTGATGATTTATCAATCACTGGTGATGATCATCTTATAGATCAATGTAAGAAAGATCTTATCAAAGAATTCGAGATGAAAGACTTGGGTCTTCTCCATTACTTCCTAGGATTGGAAGTGCAACAGAATGCTGATAATATCATACTGAATCAAAGGAAGTACACTTCAGATATCTTGAAGAAATTCAGAATGTGGAATTGCAAGCCCATGTCTTCTCCAATGGAGACTAATTTGCATAAACTTAAAGAAGCGGCTGCAGAATCACCTCCTATAGACTCTACTCTCTACAGGCAGATAATTGGGTCCCTGATGTACCTAGTAAATACAAGACCTGATATTTGCTATGCGATTCATGCTTTAAGTCAGTTTATGTGTGAACCTAAGGAAATTCACCTAGTTGTTGTTAAACATATTATGAGATACATTCAAGGTACTCTTAATTGTGGACTCAAATATGAGAGAGTTGCTTTAGATTTGCATGGATTCACCGATTCAAATTGGGGTGGAAGTGTTGAAGACAGAAAAGTACTTCAGGATGCTGTTTCAGTTTAGGATCAGCTATGATTTCATGGATATGCAGAAAGCAGTCTTCAGTAGCTCAGAGCTCCACAGAAGCTAAATACATTGTTGCAGCAATGGCCTCTCAAGAAGCAGTATGGTTGAGGAAGTTGCTTGTGGGATTATTTGGGCAAGCCATGAATCCTACGGTAATTCATTGTGATAACCAGAGTTCCATCAAGCTCTCAGTGAATCCAATTTTCCATGATAGATCCAAACATATTGAAATTCCTTACCATTATGTAAGAGATATGGTAGACAGGAATTCTGTGAAATTGAAATACATCTGTACTGCAGATCAGACAGCAGATATACTCACCAAACCTCTATCCAGAGTAAAGATAGAAAATTTCAGAAAGAGACTTGGTATGGTTGAGTTGTAATTTATTTTGTACTATTTTGATTATTAATAAAATGATAAATTTTATTTTGTCAGGCTATTGACTATTATGGGCTCCACCATATGTAATCATTATTTAAGAGGTGATGATCTCTAAAATAATGAATACTTGTACAATAGGCATTATGAGAGGTGACGATCTCTTAGATAATGTCCTAACAGTAGATTTTACTGTAAGATCCAAGTGAATTTTTAGATCGTCTTATGACATTGACATGTTCATGGGTCACAAATTGGATAAAGAAAGAATTTTAGAAATTCTTCAAGTTTATCTTGTATTCTGGTAGATATTAAAATTCAGGATCTAGCTGTGATTTAGAAGTACCAGCTTCTATGAGTCACTACTTGTGTTTTATCACTAGTAGCAGTGATTTGTCATATCACAGGCTTTGTAATATGACTTTGTATCATATGTTTTATGATACTATTTATTAAGAAGAGATAGACAGATATAGAGTATTAATTCTTGGTTAACATTTGCATTGATGTTGCTAGATATAATATCTCTCTGTTGGATTATCAGGTTAAGAGGGAGTGTTAAGAAAATAACCTGGATAATCCACAAGTCTACGTATTACTCTTCTTGTCATATATTTCATTGAAAATGGCATTGTGTAATTACTTATATTAGTCCTATGGGTGCCGGCGATCTGGGCATAATAATTTTAGTTTTGTATCTTAACTAATTGTTAGTTAGGACAGACTAACAATTGTTATATAGATGCCAACTTAGAGAAAAGTAGTTACTAATTAGATGCTGAGGGTTATGTCCCTTAAGGGATATACCCTATGAATGGATATATATACGGGTTGTGAAGACAGTATGGGGACATACAGAAAACAAACAGCTTGATCTCCAAGTCTACATACACTCACAAGTTCATCTGCAACTCTTAATACTCCAATTCGTACTTGTACCAGGATATATTAAAACTGAATATAGGTGTTATTGCTGAAGGTTATTCTTGTGCCTATCTAGTCTTTAGATTTGAAGTTTGATCTGTTATCAGAATTTGCAGATCTTTACATTAAGAAATGATATTTTATAGCAATGTGCTTTGTTTTGGTATGTATCACTGGATTTTTTAATATATTGATTGCATTGGTGTTATCACAGTATATAACTACTGGATCCTTGATCTCTATCTTCATACCTGTCATTAGTTGTTTGAACGAAACAATGTTAGAACAATTGACTACTACTGCCACATATTCTGCCTCTTTTGTGGACTGAAAGATACAATTTTGTTTCTTGTTTGTCCAAGACACTAGTCTTTTACCAAGAAAGAATGCTCCACCACTAGTGCTCTTTCTGTCATCAATACTTCCTGCCCAATCAGCATCTATGAATACTTTTAAGTCCAAATTGCCTCCTATTTTGTACCATACACCATATTCTTCAGTACCCTTCAGATATCTCATGATTCTTTTAACTGCCATCATGTGATTTTCTTTAGGATTTGTTGAGAATCTTGCCACCATACCGACTACTAATGCAATATTAGGCCTTGTGTGTAGTACATACTGCAATTTTCCAATCATTGTTTTGTAAGTGGTTTGATCTACCTCTTTGGAATCATCATTTTTGGAAAGCTTATGTCCAGTAGACATAAGGGTTCCAACTGGTCTTGAGTCTTCCATTCCAAATTTCTTTAGTATCTCCTTGATATATTTAGATTGAGTTATGTAAATGCCATCTTTCTTCTGTTGAATCTGTAATCCAACGAAGAATTTTATCTCTCCAATCATAGAATCATAGACATCTCAAATTCCTTACTCATTTTTTCTGAAAATGCCTTGTACAAGTCATCATTTCCTGTGAATAAAGTATCATCCACAGATATTTCTGTCAGCACAATCTTCTTGTCTGGTCCTTCTTTGATGTACAGACTACTGTTATCGTTTGTTCTTTGAAAACCAATCTGTATCAAGTAGTTATAGAGCCTTTTATACCAAGCTCTCGGAGCATGCTTGAGACCATATAATGTCTTGTGTAATTTGCAGACCATGTCCTTTTTGCTAGGATCTACAAAACCTTCAGGCTGTTCAATGTAGACTTCCTCATCTAGAATTTCATTCAAGAATGCAAATTTTACATCCATTTGATAAACTTTAAATCCTTTGTGAGCTGCATAAGCAATTAAAGTTCTAACACCTTCTAATCTTGCAATAGGAGCAAAAGTTTCACCATAATCAATACCTTCTTCTTGAGAATAGCTTTTACATACCAACCTTGCTTTGTTTTTGGAGACTTTTCCATCTTCATTCAGCTTGTTTCTGAATACCCACTTTGTGCCAATTACATTTTTATCCTTAGGTCTAGGAACAAGAGTCCAAGTTTTGTTCTTCTCTATCTGTTGTATTTCTTCATTCATTGTTTCAATTCAACTTTCATTATCCAAAGCATCTTTAACATTTCTAGGTTCAAATTCAGCGAGTAAACATATACCTTTCAATTTGTTTCTTGTCATTGTTCCATCTGATTTGTCTCCAATGATCTGATCAAGTGCATGATGTCTTCTGACATATTTTTCCAACATAGGTTTTTTGGATTTGGAATAAGTTTCACTGATTTCATCATGAACTTCAGTATTAAGCTCGAGGTCCCATTGCCTATGACTCAGGTCCATCAGACTCGGTTTGCTCTAGCTCGATAGCCTCTAACTCGAGTCCTTCAAACTGTGACTCGGGTTGCACTATCTGCAACTCAAAAGCTATTGGAGATTTTGAGGACTCGGGAGGTGAAGCCTCCTTTCTCTAAGATAGATTTGGCAAGGTATCAAGTTCATAGTAAACGAATCTTCTGTAATCGTCTAGCTCTTTGTTGCTTTCTTCTTCGCTCTTTTCTACAAACTCATCAATTCTCACATGTGCACTTTCTATGATTTATGAGTTTACAAATTCAAGCACTTGTATGCTTTACTTCTGCATGAGTATCCTAGGAATATGCCTTCATCACCTTTGACATCAAATTTGTCTTTTCTAGATTCTTTCAAGTAACTTACATTACATTTGTAGCCATACCATAGTTCATAAGGAGTTTGATTTGAGTCTTTCTTTAGTTGTACTATGTTGAAGGTATGAACTGCAGTACTGATTGCTGAGGTGTACCAAGAGTTGATACTTGTCTTTTAATTTTCTTTTCTATGCAGAATTCATTGAATTCATTAGAAATGAATTCACCACCTCTATCTAATCTCAAACATTTTAACTTCTATCCAGTTTCTTTTTCTACTCTTGCCAAATACCACTTGAATTTTTGAAAAGCTTATGATTTTTCTTTTAGATACATTACAGTCATCATTCTAGAATAGTCATCACAAAAGGAATGAAAAGCTTTTCTCCACTGTAACTCTTTATCCCAATAAGTCCACATAAGTCTGTATGCACAAGCTCTAATACTTCTTCAAAATGATAGTTCCTGCTTTTGAAGCTAGTCTTTCCCATCTTACCAATTTGGCAATTTTTGCATAGACCCATATTAGGTTTCTTCAAGCTAGCAATACCTCTTACTGTTTTATGTTTGCTTATCTTAACCAGATTATCAAAGTTTACATGACATAATCTTTTTGTGCCATAACTAACTTTCTTCTACTTGAGCAATAAAACATGAGCTTTCACTGAGATCAAGATAAAATAGATTAACTTTTGTTTGCTTTCCAGATCCAACCAAATTTCCTTTTCCATCCAGCAGTTTGGCCTTTTCATCCATGAATTCTACGTTGAATCCAATGTCATTTAATTGTGCCACACTCAGTAGATTATGCTTTAGTCCTTCAACCCAATAAGCATTATCACATATAAGTTCATTGGTCAAAGAGATACATCCTCTTCCTTTTATGCTACAAGGTTCATTGTTTCCCAATCTCACACTAACACCATCATAATATTCCATGTGCTCAAATTTTGTTTTATCTCCAGTCATATGATGTGAGCAGCCACTGTCAATAATCCAAGTATCAATTTTTGCTAACATGAGAAACAAGTGTCATCTTATCTCCTTCATCATCAAATTCATCTTTTACAACAATATATACCATTTCATCTTCATTGTTATTAGAATCTTTAGCCATAAAACAAGATTTCTTACCTTTGTCTTTGTAGTTCTTGAATTCCTTCTTGCCTTTGTACTTACTACTTTTCTTCTCATCCTTGTTTTCTCTGTTTGGACACCTAGCAGAAATGTGACCAATTTCTTCACAAGAAAAATAGATTAGAGGAATCTTTCCTTTGTACTTTCCTCTGCCTTTGGAGTATTTCTTTGCAAGTAGGGCTTCAACAACTTCAAGATCACTGACAAAACTTTCTTCTGTTTCTTCTTCACTTCCTGATTAATTGGCCTTTGATTTCTTACTCTTTTTCTTAAGTGTGAGTTTGGCTTCAAATGTAGACTCATTACCTTTAGAACTAGAAACATAGTTATCATAGTTATCCAATTCAAAAGTTTTCAATCTTCCAACTAGAGCATCTAAAGATATTTTGTTGTTTGGATCACATCTCATTTCTTGAATAGCAGACACTCTAATTGCATAGATAGGAAGAAGAGTTGTGAGTACCTTGCTTACAACTGTTTTGTCATCAATGTCTCCTTCAGATGCTTTGATTGCACTCACACTTGCTTTGATTCTTTCCACATATTTTGCAATGTTTTCATCTTCTCTCATTTTCATCTAATCAAAATGACCTTTGAGACTTTTTGCTTTAGCTCTTTTTCTATTGTCGTCTCCTCCATAAATGTCTTTTAGTTTGATCCACATTTCATGAGTTGTTTTGCAATCTTTTACTTCAACAAATTCAACATAACTAAGAGCAGATGCAATATCAATCATCATGATGTTATGATTCTTATTTTCAGTAATGTCTTCAACTGATAATGTTCCAAAAGGAGTCTTGAATTCAGTATCAAGATACTTACAACCTAAATCACTGATAGTTGCCAGATGTAATCTCATAAGTCCTTGCCATGCCACAAAGTTGTCTCGGTTCAACTTGGGAATCTCTCTTCTGTAAGACATCCTGATCTTTAGCTTAGGTCCTTGAAACCTTCTCTGCAAGCACCAAAAGCTCTGATACCAATTGTTGGAAATATAAGAGGAATAACTAAGAGGGGAGGGGTAAATCAATTACTATAAAAATAAATCTCAGGTCCCTTAGATTTCAGTACAAAATAAACTCTAAAAACTGAACTCTGCTGAAGCTCGGTAAACACACTGAAAATGTTGTAACTCAGTAAATATTGAGATTGCTTGGCAAACACTTAACATGAAAATCTTAAGATGTTATTTGTGATTACTTATTACTTTAACTTAGTTGCAAGCACATAAAAGAAATAGCATAAACACATTTGACACCAAGATTTAATGTGGAAACCCAATTTGGAAAAAACTACCAATTGCAACTAGTTATTGTTTTTCACTCTTTTGAAGTGAGCCTTGTTAGAAGCCAACCCTGTTAAAAGTTACAAAACACACTGTTAGGTGTGACTCTGTTAGAGAATTTAATCACCCTATTAGGAGTGGCCTTGTTAAAGGTCTTTAGACAATTCAATAGAACTGCCACCTTGTTAGAGGATTTACAAATAGCTGTTAAGCCAACTCTGTTAAGAGATTTAGATCACTGCCACAATGGTTAGAGAATAACAATGACATGACTTAATTTGAATACAACTGAATTGTTAATTACAAATCTCAATTCTGGCTTATACTTGATCCTTCTTGATTAAATATATCTTTTCAGCTTCTTAAGGATATTCTACTTATCCTTCTGATTCGCTTCCTCTTAGCATCTTCAAATCTTCAATTATCTTCCATGCATACATACTTCACACACTTTCTAACCCTCAACTTGACCTTTTATTTATATATGCCATATTGTCAAGTCTACTCAGATACAACTTAGAATAATTAATATTCATCTTCTCAATCGGCTAGAACCAACAGATAAATCAATTGAACTCAATATGCCAAAACAAGAAAATTTTTTGTTAGCCAACCCTGCTTGGTAGAAAATAACTTAGAAACGATTTTCTTGTGTTAACCAAGTGAACTCGGTCAGCACTACATATTTGCGTAATTTCTTTGATAACCAAGTGAGCTCAGTTAACATTGGTTCCATCCAACATTCCTTCATTAACCGAGTGAGCTCGGTTAACACTCAACTTCTGCAAACTTTCCTTTGACGCCCGAGTGAACTTGGTAGACACTTCCTTCTGAACTAAACAAACTCTGGAATGCTCGGTAGCCACAGAAAACTGTCTTAAATGCCCGAGTGAGCTCGGTATACACTGACTGATAATGATATGACATTTTGTATAACATCAAAGACAATACACAATTAATCAATTGTTCATGTATAATTATTGTCGTCTTGCATATTGTTGCTGTAAACAAAAATTGACACAAACCAACAAGTGTACAGAGATTTTATGCAGTATTTGTATGTCATGATATATGTTTAATCAGCTCCCCTTTATATGCTCTTAACTTGTGGGTATTTGAAAAGATATATTTCCACGAGGGTATGATTTTTTGCGGCATACTGGTCGTAACCCAAATGCCAAGGGCTTTTCGATTTTGAAAGCACATAAGTTGTTCTTCTCTCCTTTTCTTTTGTTGGAGATTCTCAGGTGATATTACCAATACAACCCTGCATCCTCATTGGTGAGGGACATCATTTTAATTGTTTTTCAAGCAGAGTAAATGCGTAACCTGTATGTTGCATGTAGAGATATTTTAATATAAGGCATAAGCTCTGATTCTTTCTTTTATTTCTAATCTTGTATGATAACTGCATAGGGACAGATGATAGTTCCCATAACATGTTCTATATTATATTATGCATTGAGTAATCTTATGAGAATCTGAATCCTATATTATGATACTCTGACTTACTCACTGGTATTTGTTGTATACCAGCTGTAGTAAGAATTAGAAAGGTATTCAAAGAAACCATATATTTCAGATCTCATTGTTATAGCAGTATCCTATGATGCACCCAAGGCTAGTGAAGCCGTGTGAATGGGTGAAGAGGAGAATCCTACAAGGAAGAACAAACTATGATCAGATTCTCAAATTGCATTAACATCTTAAAAATAAATTACTAAAATATCCAAGACAGCTTGTGATGGTCCAAGTATACTCAGTTGTCAAATCGAGTGGTGGAATTAAGTACCAGGATGCTCAGTGGCTGGCTAAGTTGCTCCATGTCTATTTCCGAGTAAGGAGGGCCTTTCTAGTTAGAGTAAGTGTGGGGATAAGTTTAAGGTCCGTGGTTGGGTGGTTAAGCCCCTGACAATGTTCCCCTCTCCACAAGATGTCAAGACATGCAACAAACAACGATTCAAGACGTGCACCAAACAACGATAAGTTAAGCACTCAAACATTTATTGATAACAGGTATTTTACTTTTATGATGCTTATTCAAGTAGAAGATAAGATGGTTTGAGTTTTATTATCATTTTAATTCTTTTCCTTTACTGAAAGCAACTTTTGTCGTCAATATATTTGGTAACTAGTTAGATCGGTTGATCTTCCAACTGAACATAAAATATAACTATATGCAAGAGATAGGTTTATCTGATGGATTGTTATCTCTGTCTTCATTTATTTGAATAATGAATATGATTTCCCTAACAGAATGTTATTGCCCTAATTGATAGAGTGGTATGTGATGCCCTAAATGATTCAATGGTAATTGATGCCCTAATTGACACAGTTGTATGTGATGCCCTAAATGATCCAATGATAATAGATGCCCTAATTGAGACAGTGGTATGTGATGCGCTAATTGATCCAATGGCAATCGATGCCCTAATTGATATATTGGTATTTGATGGTAATTGTCATTTGATTTTGATATAGTGGTATTGGATGGCAATCGTCATTTGATCTTAAGTGGTATTTATGGACTAACTTGGGTGTTTGCAGAAGCATCCCTAGATTGATTTCGGTTTCGAATTCCATGGTATGTAGATTTTAATTTCCATAGTAAATTCATTGATGGTGTTTTCAATTGTTTGTTATCAAATTTCCACTTACCTAATTGTAACTATTAATCTCATTCACATGAACATAACTGATATAACTGTCTTCCTATGAAAATGAAATAGTAACTATATTTCTTTGATATGTTAGTTGTTAGTTAAGACCCGGGAAAAGTCGGTTGTTACAATAAAGACAAACAAATGGACAATAAAGACCAAAAAATTGTTGAATATTGAAACTTGTAAGTGAGAAGGTAAACATCCAACTCATCAAAGTTGTACAAATGCTTAAACACTTTCCCAATAAAGGAAGCTCTTGTTGGCTCATCATTTGAAGTGAAAAACTAAAGGTCTACAAAGGGCATATTGCTTCTTTTAAACACTCAAGTCCTCTATCTTCAATGTCTACTTTTTTAGTCTAAACAACAACTTTTCTTTTGTGCAGACTGGAGGGAGTGGGACAACTACTATATCTTTTGAATTACTATGTTATTCTCATGTGAATCAGTTATGTACATATAATTCAATATACTTCAGTTTACCATGCCTTAATAATTGCATATCTAGATAAAATGTAAACATTTGGCACCATCACATTCTAAAAGTCGAATTAAAGTTGTCATAAAATGCCATAGCCGATTGAAAAATAGAGTCTAATCAAACAAGAGAAGAGGAGCTTGCCCAAGACCTAGTAAACTAGTGGGGTATATTGGTGAAAGAGCACATACAAAATGAACCCAAATGAAGGCAAATGTCGCAAGATTTCATTTGTGGCAAAGAAATTGGATGAATGCCAAAGGAATAAAGAACAGCTAAATCCAATGTTTTACATTTTGTATTCCCTTACACTTGCTTCCACACATTTTACATTCCCTTACACTTGCTTCCACACATTTTACATTAATATAATTCCTAGGAAATCTTTTGTTGAACTTCAATGATAACGTGAAGAGTTTTAAATGGAGATGTGCACCTTAGGTTCATAACATGCCAAACTCTTGTTTTCCTAACATTGCCTTTCTAGGAATCTATGGCGATCGTTTCAACAATTGATCCAAGGGAGTGATTTATTAGTTAACATGAGCCTCACTAACTTCAAACTTGGAATTATGTGCTCAAGAAAATCCGAAGTCCAAATCCCACACATAAAATGAACCCTCTACAGCCCATTATTTTATTTTATTTTTGCTTTTCCTTTACAATTTTTTTGGTTTCCATCGTCATGTTTCACAAAATGAATATAAAAAAATATGTAATGGCGAGGAACTTGTACAATGGTGTCATGACCCCTTCTTGAAATAGGATTAAAAAATAAAGAAGAATAAATAAATATTGGAATAAATTAAATAAAAATTATAATTTAGTTAAGTCAAACAATGTTCAAAAGACATAAATGAAAAAGTTCTCCCTCAAATGAGAAGAATAAAAGGGAGAGAAGAGAACTTCATTTGAGGCAGGAAGGGGAGGAAGAAAGAATGGAGCATAAAAATTAAAAAAGTATTAAGGGAAAGAAAAAGGAAGAAAATAAGAAAGCGACATGCAAAAGGTGAAGGGTTGTGACTCTTCAAGATACTTGTGATCATGAAAGGTTGTCACTCTTGGAAAAGGTTGTAATTATACAGGGCTGTGACTTGTCAAATGGTTGTAATTATGAAGCTTGTGACCCTTTGAAAGGGTTTTGACGCTTCGAAAAGGTTCTAATTATGAAACATTATGACTTTGTGAAAGTGTTGTAGTTATGATGGGTTGTAACGCTTCAAAATGGTTTGTGATTATGAAAGATTGTGAGTCTTTGAAAGGGTTGAAATTATGAAGGGTTGTGACTCTTCGAAAGAGGTGCAATTATGAAGGGTTGTGACTCCTTCCAAAAGGTGTTCAAGATTAAGAAGCCTATCCCTTACATGGGAAGACACAGAAGCGAAGGATCAAATGGAATGGGTTGTGCTACGTAATACAAAAACATTAGGTAAGGTTTGTGGTGAAATGGGCATGGGCTACATCATACAAAGGCACTAGATAAAGCTTGCAATTGAATGGGCATGAGTTACATCATACAAAGGCACTATCTTGCA
The DNA here is from genome assembly GCA_028749045.1 of Cupressus sempervirens. Taxonomy (NCBI): domain Eukaryota; kingdom Viridiplantae; phylum Streptophyta; class Pinopsida; order Cupressales; family Cupressaceae; genus Cupressus; species Cupressus sempervirens. The sequence goes on from CM053785.1 coordinate 478,005,776, forward strand.
AGGGATGATCCACATGGGTGAAAGGTGTTACAATGAGGGGGAAGGATGACGCCCACTAGGTACACCAGCCCCACAAAGTGTTGGACCAATGGAGATAGGTTACTACTTTTGGGTCAATTGATGTGAGTTTTGTTCCACTACAACATACAATATCAAATAATACAACGCAACCCTCTCTTGATATAAGGTCATTTCTCATTCTAAGCTTGCAAAGTAAGATTATGAAATGATTTCATGGTTCCTTCTTGAGCGTGGACTTCACTCAGTTTTATGATGTGATATGTTGGTTATCACAAAGGGACTTAGGCTATTCAATCAATTGATATCAACTCTTTCTTATAGATTTGGCATTACAACATGCAATGAAAATATAGTTTTGATCTTCAAACCTTTCCACTTCATCTCAAACTTAAACTGGCTAACTCCTAACTGTGAAAGAAAATAATTATGGATGACTTGGACTCTACTAGATGTAATCTCGCCAACGACTCCACCCTCCTAGTGCAAGCTTCTAAGGAACACTCAAATGATTTTCAACTCAATATCTCCTCCCCAGTCCCATCAAATGGAACTAAAGATTCAACCTTAGTTGAAGTTAAGTGCTTTCAATCATCAGCTTACCACACAAGGCACTCCTACCATCAGCAAGAGACTAGTGGCTTAGAGTTGTTCGAGTCAAGTAAATGAACATCCATAACAACTTTCATTCAACTAAACTACTTCAACATGAAAAGAAATCTACTCCAAAAGAAACAATGAGGAAACCATGCAACCCTTTAAAGCAATATTAAGTAATTCACCACGAAAAAACAACAATGAATTATCAATTAATTTGACAAGCATTATACCAACAATTTCATCATGTCTCTACCTTAGCTAGCCTTTTTCTAGTCTCCTACACTAATAGCTCTCTCCTAATCTAATCTCCTAAGCTCGTGAATTACAAATGAGAAGGCCTTGGCCTTTTATAGAAGTCCCATTACAACAAGGAAAAAGGGGGAAATTTTGGTTTGAGGGGATTAATTTGGTGGAAATCCTCTAGAGGACGATTTTCATGGATTTCCACCATACACAATTTATCCTTTTCCTCCAATTATTTCGAACCTTTCTCTTGTTATCCTTAAATCTCTTCTCAACTGGCATACTTCATCTCCGGCTCTTGTTTAGAATTTATGAAGGGGGTGAATTTTTGACATGGGAAGAATTTGCGGGTGGAAATCCTAAGCTAAAAGAATTTCCACCAAGTTAACTTAGTACTTTGATGCATTACATCTTTCCAAATCTTCATCATTGCGAACCAATTTCACTTCAACTCAACATCCCTCACCTCTAACACTTGCTTGAGATCAATTTTGGTGCAAAGTGAAAAAGGGCGAAATTTGGATTAGAGAGGATTAATGTGGTGGGAATCTTAAGGACAGAGAATTTCCATAGCAGGAATCCTTTGAAGAGAGGATTTCCACCAAAAGTTTAAATGCTTACTTCTCTTCATTATTTTAACATTGCATCAATCAGTTTTCTGCCTTGGTAAGGATCCCTCACAACCAAGTTTGCACCACATCCCTTTGTCTTAAGGCGAAATCTTGAGATTTTGGGGGAGAAATGATAGCTAGTGAAATCCTAGAGTTAGAGGATTTCTACCACTTGACGAATTTGTTTACAATAATTCTCCCATTTCCCAAGCATGTAAATCTTTCTCAATAAGATTAATACTCTTCCCTCCACCAGGAATTAGGCTACAAAAATACCTCAAAAGGGCATCAAAACCCTCACACAAACCCTCGACAAACATTACTTCCCAACGGGCCAAAATTGCTCAAACTCACCCTTGGATTTGTAGACTTGAAAAGTGTTGCCGACAAAAACCACCAAAGACAACAACTTCTACTACTAAAGAAAAACGAGGGGGTCCACATTTGAAATGGGATGATGGTGTGAAAACCCCAAAATAGGACCGATGATGAGCTAGCACACCCTTTTCTAATATCGCCATCCACATTTAAGAAAGACAAATACTACATTACATGTTATGGATTGGAATTTTTCTTTATAAATTTATAAGATAGATTATATCATCTTAACAATATATTTAATCTATGAATGTATATTTGTGCTATTGTTTTTTTTACGGTGTTGTAGGATCAAAATTAGGAATCATCTTGTTAAAAGTCATTTTAATTGGTAAAGTTATAATACTAACCGTCTTATAATTCCTATTTTGATGCAATGTGTGATTTTAGGGAAAAAATTAGGGCAATCTCAAAAAGTGAACATTACAAACGAAAAAATTATAGTCAAAAATCCAAGACACGTGATAGAAAGATCATCATTCCCTGAGGCTTCTCCTCCATCAATTTGCTTCTCTGTCCAATGATGTCTGATCAGAATATGCATCATAATGATAATGTTTTGGTGGTGTTCTTCTATTTTGCTTTTGTATGATGATCTTTTCTTTTTTTTATTTTTCTTTTCATTTTTAAGTCCCAAGGAGCTGTACAGTATGAGGGGTATTTATGGTTTGTCTTTATATTGCATATCTTTAAATATTACAAGTTGCATATATCTATTTTTTTTAAGTAGAAACAAAACGTGCTTTACTATTCAGGGCCTTGAAGTGTCCACTGCAATCATATCGTGAGTTTTTCTTCTTTTCTTTTGCTTTCACAGTTCATTAGATTTCTAGGTATCTTATAGAAAAGTTATTGAACTTGTTATTTGTATGTTATTTGCTGTCTCAACTTTGTTCCCTCTTTTAGGGTAAAATATGCATATATTTATTATTTTACTATTATATGTTTTTGTGTATGGAAGAAACTGAAACATGCCCAGCCCCCTGTGTAGCATACCCATACCAGTAGCTTAGAGTTAAACCTATCAAGGACCCAAGCCCATCACCATGTTCTCTAGGAACTGAACACTAATGTTTAGCCTAAATTTACGTTGGACAGGATGAGCTCAGATAGTAAAAGAAGAAAGAAGCTTCCAAAGAAGAGTCCTAGGTTCATATCCCTACCAAACATTATAAAGTGTTTGAAATCAAGTAAAATACAGTAATCCCATCCAACTCACTGGGTGTCACATTCCAGAATAAAAAGGGCCGGATGCAGGCCCCAGATGAGTTGGAAAAGAACCCTCTATTGTTGCATCTATGCACATAGCTACCCCCCCAGGAGATTTTTTATCATATAAAAAACAAAAGGAATCAAGAACTTCAAAAATAGCAACTATATTTTTAAATGTTTATTGGTAGCTAGAAAAACTATATAAGTCACTGAAACAAAATCAATTGTTCCTTTACCTTTCTGTCTTTACTTTTCTTTGATGGGTTCTGTTCTTCAGCTTTTCGCCTTTTGCCACTTTCCTTTTTCTGTTCTCAAGAGAATAGACATGTTAGGAATGATAAAATATCAATGGATTCTACTCGCTTTTCTTCACAAAGCAAAAATAACAGGATCTAGTGTCCCACGAGCTTTCTATAGTCTCGCAAACATTTAAAGCCCTCTATTATATTACATTATATTATATTCCACAGTTACAGTCGCACAGTCCTTTTTTTTAAACCAACCTTGCCATGCTATAACAAACACTTAATGTTTTATCTGCTTCCTGTATGATCAAGAAGATCATAATCCAAAGGGCAGATTGAGATCCATGAATTGTTTAAAATAATTAGACATACATAAGGTGTGAGAAGGAAACTGCAATGTAGATCAAGAAGAAAATTATGCTAAATGATGTCAGACACAGATTTTTATACACAATATTTATAATAAATTAAACAAGGCAATGTTGGGAACTCACTGACATCCACCTGCACCGTAATGCCACATCCCGTACTGTTTTCTCAGGCAGATGAGTCGCAATTTTAACATATTTTATTAAGTTCTGTTCCCCAGAATACCTGAACAGGCACACAAGAAAACAACTTTAGCATGCCTCACACACAAGATAATTCTGTTTATAACAAAAATAATACAGGTATAAAGTTTGTTCCATCCAAAAATAATTAAATGTCTTGTCATTTCTAGTAGACCTTATGATCTATGTGTTTTTTAGACTAAAAGGCAGTGAACAATATTTTAACTGATAAATGACTGACAAGATACGAAGGCACGAATGGTGAAAGATGCTGGTTAGAGCCATTATCTCTATAACAACAAAAACATCAGAAGATCTGGGACATAGACCTAACAGAACGCATTACATAGCATAGGGAAGTTTGTCCATGTTGCAAAAAAATGCAGGAACAACAAGATGAGAGTAATTTAGAAGCAATAGCAAATGACTGGCAAGGAGGCTTACCCATTCCACAATAGAACACATCTCTTCAACTCTTTGGCATTGAATTTCCTGTCCTGAAGAAGCAAGTAGCTCCAATTAATTAGACATGCATAACCTACCTTACCAAGTGTGGGTGTCATCTCCTTGTGAATGGTCTTGTGAATCTCCCACCATGCTCAAGAAACTACTGATGGGATCAATTTCCACAGACTACCTTGCAAAGCAAATAAAACTTCATTTTCTTCCTCTAATCTATCTTGGAATCATGTACACCCATTATTTGCCCCTGACCCATAAGTTAAAAGTTCTGATATTTTTATGAATCTGTAATAAGATTAACAAGACCAAGAAGTGCTTTATAAAATCATCATCATAAAGCTTGTCCTTGTTGACTATATTTTACTTTTTAGCCCTTCAATGGCCTACATCTGAGCTGAATGTGCCACAAGATGTATACTCAAGAATCAGAACCTCAGACATCATCGTTTCAGCTAGTAAAATAGGAAAGCCATTAATGTAAGTCTGACATGTAAGTACAGAGGAGAGTCAACCTCCCATCCAGTATCATGGCCACAAGTACTCTAGGTGCAAGTATCCTTCAAACCCAATGTGCAAGCTCCATAAGGGGATCTTCTAAGAGATTATAGCAGAAGGAAAACACATAACATGATGGAAGCTTCTCTATACACATAGATCTAAATTATTACACTAAGCATTCATTACCAAACACACTACTTGAACAAGGATACAGACACATAAACCTTGCTTCTATGCCAAACTACACAATAATCTATACTTCAACTACACATTCAACCAAGTGACTGCAACAATGAACCCAAAACTTCTATACAAAAGCTGACTCCAAGTGACATATGTCACTTGTCTCCACCACATGTTCTATTTCATTTCCCAGCAGCACCCATCCTAGCCCACATACACTACCACTTTACATTACAAAGTGCACAATCTAGTGCACATCCCAATCCAACCTAATACATGAATATTTTAACCCATGAGACACTGATATATTACAAATAACCCGTATAATTTTTACACCCACAGCCTCTCCAAAACTGCATTTGCATTCAAAATAAACACATATCTTTAGTTGATGAATATTTAGTCAGTTAAACCATATTCAGTTTTGATCCGTTTTATCAAAATTTGAGCCCTTCTGTTACACTAAATATGATCTGAATGTGCTAGTAGGCACAACATCAAATTTTCCATCTTCAGCATTGCTAGCATCTTTTCAATAATAGTTTCAAATAAAAGAAATAAGCCATGGCAAGAATTGAAATAAGAGACATATCCCCACATTATCATGTGAAGGAACCCATCTTATCTGCAACTGAAGAATCCAAAAATCAACATGATTGAAGTGTGTGTTAAAAATAGGAACCAAAAGTATAGAAAGCATAAAAAACTAATCACAAATCAAATCAGTCAAATTTTACATGAAATTGTCCTGGGAGAAACCCTCCTCTTCGAGGGAAACAACCCAGCCCACAAAAAGGATGATGTCTTTATTCAGATAAAGCCACACAAATTTGCTTTCTTATTGACGTTACGGCTAGACAGTCAATAAGTTTGAGTCCTTTTTTCTTTGAAATAAAATTAACTATGCTAGATTGCAAATGATCATTCACTGAGGATGCTCCAAGTCTTCCCCATCATTTTCAATGTTAGACTCTTGCAAGCTACATCTTCACCAAAAATAACATCCCTGCTTATTTCAATTTGTTTTTTTACTTGGAATATATATGCTGAAAGCTTTTGAAGAATCACCATATCCAACAAAAAATACATTTCTTTCTTGAAGGTCTAATCTTTATCTTTCCTCTTTTGGAAAGTGAACATTAACTGGGCATCCAAAATTTTGAAGTGACTAATGTCCAGTTTGATACTTGTAAAGGCTTCTTCAGGAGTCATGTTGTCAAGAATCTAGTGAGGACTATGGTTCTGATTATTAACTATTGTCTTTGCCCATAGAAAAGTTTGAAGGCTTTGATCATGAATCGTTGCCTTCAATGCCTCAATAATTGTCCTATCCTTTCTTTCAACTACACCAATTATTCGAGGATTATAGGGAACACGAAACTCCCTCTTAATCCCAGCTTCAACACGGTAATCATGAAATATACGGAAACATCTTCTCCTTCATTATTAGACCTTAAAGTCTCAATCCTTTTGTCAGATAAGTTTTCAGCAAGTGCTTTGAATTCTTTTTAATGGAAAAGAACCTCATCAAATTTCTTGGACTGAAGAAAATAAATCCAACACGTAGACGAATAATCATCTATGAATGTAGCATAATACCAAAAACTACTAAGAGAAGAAACTAACATGGGACCACATGAATCTGAATGAATCAACTCTATTATATCTTTAGCTCTATTTTCACTACTATGAAAAGTGCTCTTAAAATTCTTACCTAGAGAGTGTCCTTTGCAAACTCTTCCATGGTTTTGGTTCAGGTTTGGAACACCAACTACGGCCTTCTCCATAGTGGCTGAAGTTTTGAAATTTAAATGACCAAACCTCTAGTGCTAAAGTTCATTTGAATTAGAAGTATCATATGCAAGTTGATGGATTGGACGGGCTCAAAGCTTGTAGAGACTATCCTGACGGACTCCAATCTCATGAGTTGATTGAATCGGGATTCTTTTGCCAAGATGTTACCATCACTAGAAAACAAAGAGCACAACATAACTACACACTGCAGAGATATCTCACAGGAGCTTACAATAATTGAAGAGGCATCTTATTCTGAATAAAATCAAAGGCATCCACCAAAGACAAACTGATCCTTATCGCAGCTATGGTATTCAACAATGTGAGCCATAGTATATAATGAAGTTATGCAGGTGACAGAAACTATAAAAGTTCCAAAGAGAAATGAGCCTATTGCACCATGCACTTGTCAGGAAGTTTGTCTGACGCCTGTTGAATGTTAGATCCAATCAACCCGAGCCACAAATGTTTACAGACATATTTTGAGTGGCAGATTGCACATTTAATTACCATGGGTGTCAAATAGAAGCATGCAAAGAAGAGAAGATAGAAGCAGAAAGAAAGGGAAATATGGAGAGATTTCAGTGGTATTATACACATGGTTGTTTCATCACCAGGATAGAGTCTGAACTGTTGAGCAGCTGGAGGAATCTTATGATAAGGCAAGGGACAAAGTCATCATGTCTACATCGCCTCCAACTTCCTCCTCATAGATGGGTCTTCATATCACTAACTTTAATATCTCATACATCATTATAATTAAAAAAAGATTCAGGATGAACCTTACTGTGAATGAATCACTCATTGAATCGGTCGGTCATGAAATCACAAGCGTAGCTCAGCCAGTTTGTGGCCTGGACTGCACTTTATTACTTTCCCTTCTTGTTCATGTCGAAAACATCAAAAATGGGATGCACCATTGGCATGTTTGTGGCCTGCAAAACTGAATTGCTAGTTTCTCTTTTTTTTGTGAAAAAAGCTCCTTGGAACAAGTTTTTCTTGATCTTCTACCCAAAAACATCATAAATGGGATGCTCTGTTGACATATTTGTGGCCTGCAAACTGAATTATTAGTTTTTCTTTTTCTTTTTTTGTGGAATGCACCTTGGAACAAGACCCATTAAGGTTGCTTCACAAAAGTTGACAAATCTGAACTGTTACCATTTTGCCAAAATTTGAAATAGGCTTGACCTTAGCCCCATCTTTTGCCCACACACCACTTGCATTGAACTGTAATAGCCCCTACGAGATGCACAAATAACAGACGCAAAAACACTCCAGTGACAAAAAAACTTTTTAATATTCTTAATAATTTTTTGCTAACATCATACATTCAAAGAAAAAAGTACCAATCTAATACAAATTACTGGGTACTCCTAGCTTACAGACTCTATACTGATTTATATAAACTGCTCCTGAGAGTTTCCAACCCTGAGATGATAGCTTCATGCCTGAAGGACTAATGTACCCAGCTCTAGCAATGACACTAACACTGAAATGAGAGTCGAACATTTGTTAATTTTCCGAAAAGTACATTCTCTTCTGTCTTATGCTCTGTTTTACAGATCCAACTCACGATGATCTTCAATCATGGGAAACCAATCCACAAAAGGTGGCAATTAATTAACAAATATATTGTGTCAAATGCAAGCAAATAACTAAGCAGAACTCCCTTGTCGCCTTGTTCTTATAATGCAAGAAACATTTTAAATTAAAAAAATAAAAGTATCCACCACCTTATCTAATTGCTAATCATATGCTAATAGTCGATTCATTGAAGTTGGAGGGGCACTGATAGTTCTCCATCCCCACCCTCAACCAAGCATAGATGGGTGATCTAGGATAGCAGTTAATTTCTGAGCAGCATCCTACAATACTTTGTAGTTGTTGTATTATACTATCCTTGTAGTGTTACCTCATCTTTAGCCCAACAGGTATTTTCTCTGTTACATCAGGGATTCCTATAACATATTTGCCCAAGATGCTCAACCGTGTTAAGTAGGGCGGAATGAAATACACAATAAGGAATGCAAGTAACGCATAAGTTACATTCACATACACCGACCCCAGGCAGAGGAGGGAGGGGAGATGGGGCACAGAAGACCAAATGGTAGTTGAGATTTCGTGCTCTTTGGCTTGATGGAAAGGAATAAGCTCAAGGCACGTAATATGATTTCCCACAGAACTCCATAATGAGGATTGGCTGTTGGGAAAGCAATATTGAACCCCACATGCACATTATATGTTTCTTTATCTTTCATAAAGATATAACCTGGTTGCAGGGCCTTAATAAAAATTTAAAATGGCAAGTTGTACTTCCACAACATAATTCATATCCCATTTATTGTTCTAGGGAAAAATATAGGAATGTCCCAATAGGGAACATTAGAACTAGTTTCAAACCATGGTGTTTTGGGATAAGGAATTACATGTCTTATATGAAGTATGTAATTCCTGTCTATCAGAAAATTGAGTAAATTGCTAGTTTACTTGGTTTGGAGCCTACCTCCCGGATCTGGGTCCAAGTTCGTGCATGCCCCGATCCATGCTCAGGTTCGTTGTGGATCCGGGCAGGGTTTGGATTTCAGACTGTGGGAAATCCAGACTACCAGGACCAGCTGCAAACCCGAGCGGGCCCATGGCAAACCTGGGAAGACCTACAGCAGTAGGGTCCAAAAAGTGAATTAAAACAACTTAAAAAAGAACTTTTTTTTAAGATACTTTTTTATGGAACCCTAAAAGGAGCCTAATAAAAAAAACTCACTCATCTAATCTCTCATTTGCTCTCTCATTTTGGTGTGCCCATTTTGCAAGTTTGAAGAGAAGGCTGTAGAGATTGTTTGCAAAGTCTCAAATCCTTCCAATAATCAGTGTTGAGTGTTCCAAATGTGCATTTGATCCCTCCTTTTACTTCTTTGATAGTTTATTTTAAGTTTTCCTATTGTTCTAAATTTTATCAAGGTTTTGCATAAGTTTTAAAATATGCTTATTTTTCTTGTTATAGATTGCAAGAATGAGTAGTCAAAGCTCAGTGGGTGAGGAGGGGTCCCAAAATTTAAAATTGATAAAAATTCTCCTCTATGGAAGTATACGACAAGAATTGAACAATGTGTTGAAGGGGGTTTTCCTTTGTGGAAGTATACAACAAGAATTGAACAATACGTTGAAGGGGGAGGGGGGAAGGGGTATCTATGAAATGCAATTTTTGCAAAACCCAATATAGAAGCTCTTATTTCTGAGTTAAACATCATTTAATAGGCCCTAGGGGTAAAGGAATCAGCATTGGTGAAGGCTTAGAAGGAGATAAGAAGGGGGATATAAGAAGTGGTTGTCGGATGCTCAAATAGCAACCATGTTAAAAGAACAACAAGATGTTGATAAGTTAGTGTCAAGGGGGAAACAAGAAAAATCAAAGCATAAACCACCAACACCACCCTCTTAAACAACCACTAGACATAATCCTTTCTTGCCTATCCCTTCTATGAATAAAGAAGAAGTACAAACACCCCAAACTACCACCCGCAAGAGAGGACCATTAGATAGGGCATTTCAAAATGAATTGAAAGAAATTGCTGATGTAAAGGTTGGGCACTGTCTCTTTGTGAATGGTCTTCCATTCAATCTAGTGCGATCACCTTATTGAAGAGAAATGGTGGAAGCAATATATGGAGTGCCTCATGGTTACCAAAGTCTTGGATATGAATAGGTGAGAACCACCTTATTGCATAGTGAGAGAAAGAATGTAGAGACCCTCCTCAAACCAATAAGAGAATCTTGGATCCAAATGGGGGTGACCATTGTTCCTAATGGATTGAAAGATTGCAAAAACCGTCCACTAATAAATGTGATTGTTGTCTCCCCCAAGGGGGTAATGTTTTTTACGGCAGTTGATTGTGAAGGACAAATAAAGGATGCAGAATTTATTGCCTAGATTCTCATTGGATCCATAAAGTCTATGGGAGTTGACAATGTTGTCTAAGTGGTAATGGACAATGCTAAGGTTTGTACGGCTATGGGTGCTTTGCTAAGCACGATATGATCATATCTTTTGGACACCATGCACCGTCCACTCCTTGAACTTGGTGATGAAAGCGATTGGCACCCAAATTAAAGGGGTGAAAAAAGTGTATGAGAGTGAGGAGATCCAAATGTTTGTGACAAACCACCATATGTCACAAGCAATTTTTAGAGCTTTCTCCCACTTGGAATTATTGAAGGTAAATTTTAATCTTTATTCAATTTCATTTATCATTTTGTGTCATACTTTACCTAATTGAACAAAATGGTTTTTGAGTTGTTTACATATTTGAAATATGTTATTAACTTACAATTAACATGTTAATAGGTTGTTGAGACATGGTTTGCTTCACACATAATCGTCCTTAGACGACTTGTGAGGGTGGAAGTTGAATTGTCTCAAATGGTTATTAGTTTACCAACCAATGGAGTGTATGGAAGCAATCAAAGAATACAACAAGGGCTCAAAAGGTAAAGGCAATGAGCTTGGATGATGATTGATGGGGTCGAGTGGATTTTGTATCAGAATTCACCAAGCCCATCATGTCTATGCTTCGGTTTGCTGACAATGATGAGCCTTGTTTGGGTGACATCTACGATGCCATCGACTCCATGCTAGAGAGATTGAAAATGGTAAGTTTAGATTTTTATTCAATACATTATCCTTGTTTATTGAGAGATTTTGATTTTTAATTTTAATCAGCACGCATCAAGATAGCTTACATGAACATCACATCATATGTAATTCATAGAAGAGAGCAAGATCCTAAGGACACCTTGTACAAAAGGGTGGAGTCGATTTTTCTTCATTACTAGAACAAGATGACTATGGCCTATGCACTTTCTCCCAGGTATTAGAGTGGTGAGATGCTATTCCTAGTAGAATGCCACCATACAGAGATCTTGAGGTTGCTAGTGGGTATAAAAAGGCATTGAGCAAGCTCTTTAGCAATCTAGAGGTGGCATCAAATGTTAAGAGAGAGTTTGCAAAGTTTGTCTCGGGAAAAAATGAAGACCTTGATGCAATTAGTGACCAAAGTAGAGTGGATGTCATTGGATGGTGGTACCTTTATTTAGTTTCATTTATCATTTTGTGTCATACTTTACCTAATTGAACAAAATGGTTTTTGTGTTGTTTACATATTTGAAATGTGTTATTAACTTACAATTAACATAGTAATAGGTTGCTGAAATGCAGTTTGCTTCACACATAATCGTCCTTAGACAACTTGTGAGGGTGGAAGTTGAATTGTCTCAACTGGTTATTAGTTTACCAACCAATGGAGTGAATGGAAGCAATCAAAGAATACAACAAGGGCTCAAAAGGTAAAGGCAATGATCTTGGATGATGATTGATGGGGTCGGGTGGATTTTGTATCAGAATTCACCGGGCCCATCATGTCTATGCTTCGGTTTGCCGACAATGATGAGCCTTGTTTGGGTGACATCTACAATGCCATGGACTACATGCTAGAGAGATTAAAAACGGTAAGTTTAGATTTTTATTCAATACATTATCCTTGTTTATTGAGAGATTTTGATTTTTAATTTTAATGAGCATGCATCAAGATAGCTTACATGAACATTACATCACAAGTAATTCATAGAAGAGAGCGGGATCCTAAGGACACCTTGTACAAAAGGGTGGAGTCGATTTTTCTTCATTACTGGAACAAGATGACTATGGCCTATGCACTTTCTCCTAGGTATTAGAGTGGTGAGATGCTATTCCTGGTACAATGCTACCATATAGAGATCTTGAGGTTGCTAGTGGGTATAAAAAGGCATTGAGCTGGGTCTTTAGCAATCTAGAGGTGGCATCAAATGTTAGGAGAGAGATTTCAGAGTTTGTCTTAGGAAAAAATGAAGACCCTGATGCAATTAGTGACCAAAGTAGAGTGGATGTCATTGGATGGTGGTACCTATATGGTATAGATTATATGCAACTCCAGCCGCTTGCTATTAAGATCCTATCACAAGCAAGTGTTTGAGTTATTTTTTTCCTTTTTTAATTGTCACTCACTCTTAAATTCTAATTGTATTAGAATTTCTAAATTTTTTAAAATTTTGTTGTTTGTCTCTCTAGGTTGCGAGCTCTTCTATTGCCAAGCAAAATTGGAGTAGATACTCCTTTATCCACTCAATGAAGCGTAACTAGTTGGGTTCCAAGAAAGCAAAGGATTTGGTATATATTCATAACAATTGGTGCCTCCTAACACGCAAGGAGCCAAAATATAAGGAGCCAGAGAACTTGTGGGATGTATTACCCAAATTCATTGACTTGGATATGACCATCCAAGATCTAGCTAGAGTTACCTTGCTAGATGTTCAAGAGGAAGAGGATGATATGGCAGCATCTAGGGCTAGTGGAACCAGTTTGGGTTCCATTGATGAGGATCTAAATATAGTTGCAGACAGGGATGAAGTCATTGATCCCTCATTTTTTATGACCCATTTGACCCTTGAAGGGTATTTGATAATATTATCAGTGATAAACTATTAAACACTTGTCATTTGTCATTATGTTTCAAACTTTATTATTTGATGAACTAGCCTATATTTTGAAATTTCATTTTGCAATTTAGTAATTCAATGTATGATTTCATTTACAATCATGAACATAGATTAATGAGCGAGTATTTAATGTTTGTCTTTGACATTTGGCACTGATCAATAATCAAGCAACATATATTCATACCATGAAATGACTTAGTTTTGCAATTATGCACATTTCTCTTATTTTGTGTTATATCTAATGCATTTATATATTTATATATAAATATGTATATATATTATATACTCATGAACCCAAATGGGAGAAAACAAATTGCCCAAACTCACAAACCCAAACTCAAACTCGAATCGGCAACTTAGGTAAATTGTCTCCAAAGTCATTTTATTCCATTTATAACTTAGTGAAACATAGTGGTCTTTCACTAATAAAAAAGTTGATAAGAGGGTGGATGTGGAGATTGGGGACTCGGATGATGAGTGTCATGGGAACAGAAGAAGATTGGGTAGGCTTTCTAAGACCAAGGGGATTTAAACAAATGGCCAAACGATCTCAAGAGGAGGAGGAAGTGACTAATTCGGAGGAGAGTGCTAAGACCTCGAAAGATGATAAGGAGAAGTTGAAGGAGGATATTGATAATAAAGAGGAGGAGAAATGGGATGACACTGTTGATGGCACCTGGGATTTTGAGGTGGAAAACCCTATCAAGGACCCTTCCTAGGACCCCACCCATATTTCTGCCACTTTCACCTTGTTATCTGTTGCTAACCAAACAAACCCCAAGTCTGACAAAGAAACCCCTGACACTATTTATTCCCCTATAAGGCTTGATGGTTTGGATATCTTAAGGGCCCCCACTAACAATCTGGATGTGCAGGATAAGAGGAAGTCCCTTGTGAATTGCAGCAAAGAACTAAAGATAGATACTACAAAGGAGGTGGTCGTTACTCCCAAAGACATTCAGGCTAAATGGTTGGTGTCAAGCATTAGAGGAAGGGTTCACCCTCTTCTCCAAATTCTCCCTGAAGGTGACACATGTGGCAGTGACCACCCTACAGCTGCTAGCTTACAAGAAGGAGGAAGGCCTGGGTAAAGAGGATTCGAAACTGCTCTACAATTTCCTTGCGGAGAACTGGGCTAAGGTTTTGCTGGCGGGGAAAGGCAAGAAGAAAGATGTCACTTAGTGGCCCTTCTAGTGCCTGGTGTTTTTGGTTTTCTGCTGGTAGTTTCTTTCCATCTAGTTTAGATGGTTTTAGTTGTTCGGTGGAACTTAGAGTTGGGCTATGCGTGGTACGATGCGTTGACCACCTACATGTTTTTTGTTAATCTATTTAACTTTGTTAGTTTTAAGAACATGAACTCTAGTACCTTTACTTTACTATTGTTTTTGATGTAAAGCGTTAAGGAGCCTGTTTGGTTTTCTGTTGGTTTTCTACTGGTAGCTACACCATTGTTGTATTCAGCCAGCCCCCTTGTTTTGGCTGCTTTTATATTAAAAACATAGTGGTCTTTCACAACTCTCAAAAATGTTATCAGTGAGTTAACCTACAAAGCTTTTTGAAGAAGATAAACTAGTTTCAATAACATAATGACAAAATTTATCAATGAAATACTATGCTTCTTGTAATAGCTGTGAAATACCTGATGATGAATTGCAGAGTGCACTCTGAAATGTTGATGCAAAAATACTTGCACCATTATTTCCAAAAGCATAAAGCATAATACTGCATTTACATGAACTTCAAAAACATCACATCTACCAACCTTTATTTATGCCAATCAAGAAGTTGCACAATATAAGCAAAACCAAATTATAACATGATTGATAAAGAAGTAAAATTCCAAGAAAAAGATGATAAAGGATCCCTCGCCTTTGCAGTCCAAAAAACATGATTTAGGATGATTCATGTGTTTTGGCTTAAAACAGACATGGCAACACGCTTTCTATTGTAGAGGGTATTCTTGAAATTTGAAAGAACGCGCTTCCTAAATCCTAGTCACTTCTGATTGTATGCAAATAGATTTGTTTACAAACAGATTTATAAATCATTATCCGCTCCTAAGAAATGAGAATACAAATCGTGTTTTTTTAAAAGATTGACTCTCTTTGAAAACTAGATGCAAATTCAAAACAATTTATCCCCTTCTGGAAGCTGAAGGGTTTACTTTCAGGAGAGCTCGCCAGCAGAATTTATCAAGGTTGGTTAAGGAAAGGGAGCAATAAAGAACCAAGAATGTAGACAATTACTTGATAAGGGAAAACTCGTCCTTAGCTTCTTCACTCAATTCTTAAGTTTATACCCCAAGTAATGTATGTTAACATACTTAAATCCCCTACTCCCAGATATACATATCCTATGATATAAATATATACAAAAAGTAATTTTATTTTATTTGGAAACAAATTCTTCTTTCTTCACTTTCCTTATCTGTCTCTCTGAAAATCCCTTTTCTTGCATTACAAAATTTTTAAAAGTACAACATTTTTCTCTCGAAGATTTCTGAACGATATTTTTCTTCATGATTTCCAACTTCATTGATGAAGGTACGCTCTAATACCACTGACGAAAGGCCACACCACCCTACCACCTCATAACCAAAAATGCCACAATATGAAGACAAGAGATGACAAAATGTTTCAAACAATTTTATTATACTTGAAAATCCAATATTAATTACAATAACATTTCTACAAGATCCCTCAAGATCCAATCCAAGCTTAAGCTAGTCCAGATCCACACTCTAGTAGAAACCTCCGAGATCTCAACTTGTGCTGGCAAGCCACCAAGCAAACTCCTTGTTTCCAAATCGCAGTCACTAGCTCTTCTCCAACTTTATCCAAGATCCAAGTGTAAACTGCCTCACATTTGGCGCTCTGTCTACACACTCACAACTCCATCACAATCCTGTTGTAAACTACCTCACATTCGGCGCTCTGTCCACAGACTCAAGAAAACTCACTCCTCACTTCCTTCTTCTCTTTCACACCTTTAAACCTTCACACTTTCTAGCTTGCACCTTAAAGCTTGACCTTCCAAAGCTTCTACATCTCGAGCTTTCACCTTTCCAAGCTTTTACTTCTCGAGCTTCTCCTTCTCGAGCTTGATTAGAAATGCTCATATGCCTTGCTTAAATAGGCACTTACCACCCCATGCATGACTTATCCACAACCTTCTAAAATTCCTCCTACACAATATCCACAACCTTCTACAACTTCCGTAACCTTCTAGAATTACAACTAAGCACCACCATGTGGCCCAATTAGAAAATTACATTTCCTTTATGGATCACAACAAATATTAAATGCAAGATTTAAGAAACTTTCCACAAGCTTCTAAGATGCCACCTACACACCTCGATTAATGGAATGACAACTAATTTCTTATTTTTCTATTTATGCCACCTATGCACCTCGGAAATAAAAATTCCTCCTTTTCTCCTTTTTTCCATTTTTATTATTGTTTCTCCTCTAATTTTCGTCACTTTCTCTCTCCTTCACAATTTTTTTTTTATTTTTTTTTTTTTTTTTAATAAATAAATTTTCTCTTGCAAGATGCTCCTGCATCATTCATTGGACATGTAAAATTATAAGAAAATTTTAAAATACCTTCTCATCACCATTTCTTTTGGCATACATAAAAACAAGAGAGAAAATCATAAATAAGTGAAAAAAATGTCAAGCTTTTTCAAATTCTAAAAATTTAGTAAACGTTTTACGAATTTTTGAACCATAATATATCAGAAAATGACAATTGACCCTAGATAATAACACAATTATTTAGCTGAGAGCACAACAGGAAATAAAAGGTCTTAGGTTTGGGTTCTAACTGGTATCTTGAAAATTTGCATGATATCGAGCTAGAAGCCCTTGGCACAGATGAGCGGGTCTTGAAAACAATCTACAGTTCCGACCACAAAGTGAACAAGCATGTCAGCGGAAGAATGTTGAGGAGAGTCTTAGATTCGAGTTCTCGTTAGCTCATGACTATTCGGAGTAATCTTAAGATTTACCAAAAAGAAAAAGAAATTAAAATCGACATTAAAAATAATTCTAAACGAGAAATTATTTTGAAGCCGTACTTGGATAAATAGTCTTCGAGAATTGATTGTTCTTCACTAGTCCATTCGATAGCGATGCCAGGATCGTGTTTGAGAGACTGCAAACCAATAGAATTATCAGCTCCGTTACCTGGAGCTACCGAATTAGTGTTATTATTGTTGATGTTACCATTGCTAGGGTTTACTTGAGCAGCGCCCTCCTGATTGCTCTTGCCACCACCGGGTGTCGAACTCGCGGCCATTTAAACACCTTTTTCACTTTACAGATTCCTTCTCTTCTTCACACACCACAATTCCAACTCCATGAAAAAATCCGCTATAACTGCAATCAATTAAATCATTGAGGGGATTGAAGGGAGGTTGTCTTTGCTGCTATACAAGCCACCTGCTGTCTTCGGAGCTGAATTTGTTGCCATTTTTTAATGAATTCATCAATAGATAACAAACAAGTGTCTTCACTGATGCAAACTGAATATCTTTTCCGCAACAAGAATTTCGGTAAGCCGTAAGACCTGGCACAATGAATTTACATAATTTTTTAACAGAATCTGGCACATAGAAATTGGTTGCTTAGCCTTAAATTATGTAACCAAGATTCGGAAAAAAAGGGGGATTTTGCTTTCGACTGGTGGTATCTTATCACCGATTCCAAACAACTTTACGATTGGATGGATAAATGACATGGCCATTAATTCCATGGTATTAGAATCCCATTAGTCAGGAACACGTACGCGGGACCCTTTAATTGTTAATGTGACACGACATTCCAAGAATATCCCTACAAATTAAAAAATTGACTTCCTAGGCCACTCTTTTTGAACACTTGGCCATTGCATATTGGAAATTTTATGAATGACCGTCCTTTTGTTTTGGTTATTTTTTATTGTCTATGTTTAAAAAGGGTGAAAATAAGCACCCAACAATTATTACCATTATGAGTGGAATGTTTTTTTTGGGTTAAAGTTCTTGATTTCACATGTCATATTTTAAGTATTTGGATTCGACCTACATTTATTCTTATTATTTTGTAATCTTAGACATTTGATTGTAGTTAGGTACGTAGATTTAGTTTTGACAAATAATTTTAAGCGTATTTGAATTAAACTAATTATTTTTTCATTTGTGGTTTCTAGTTGTTGATTCAAAAATGAGATTCTATGTTTGAGCATGAAGGTTTTATATAAAGAATAAATCATAAATCTATTTTAGATTTTATAGAGAATAAAGGAATCATCTTTTTATACCATGATTTAGGATTACATTTTCAGTTATATCAATCCCAACTTGACGAGGACAAGTTGTACATCTTAAAGGTTTCTTGAAGTGTCTTCAAACTCACTCATAGTTATTTAAATTGGTTTGCACCTTATTTAACTTAGAGAAATGATACTCAAGTCATCTCTTGTGTCTAGCACAACAAGTTATGTTAGTTCTTGTGAACATTACCAACTCCAATTAACAACTGCAAACACATTTCTAAGAAAACCTATTAATACTTACAAATCCCAAAGAAAGGTCCAATCCATAGGAAAAAGTTCAAATTTGTAGGAGTAGGGATCAAATCTATATTTGCAAATCCAGCTTTAAGAAGAAGATAGTTAATTTCACAACCTATTCATCAATCTATTTGCATTCTACATTAAAGTTTTATGAATACGGGTTTACACCATGTACAAAATGGCGCCACCATGGGGTTGAACTAAAAGCTTCCCTATTTTCAAGTTTTTCAGTCTAATCTTTCATTTCTAGTGTTAATATGTGTTTTTTGCTATTCTCTTATGCAAGTCTGATTGAATACAGGTTCTACAGCATTTAGGAGGCTTCATATCAGTGAGAACTAACGTCCCAAAGTCTTCCCCGAGCACACAAAGGCTACATCTGAATCTTTTGACACTTTTGCACTCTGTTTTAATGCTTCCGAGAGATATTTTGATGCTTATGAACTTTGTTTTAATGCATTTAATCTTTCTGAAGCACATTTAAATTATTTTGTAGTGCATTTAAATCTTTTTGCAGCACTTATGAAGTTTTCTATGACACATTTACATATTTCTATAATGCATTTGATCATTTATGAAGTGCATATAAAGCATCTTATAGTGCATTTGCCAGATTAAATAGCACATATGATGCTTTCTGTAACACATGTGAGTATTTATGTTGAGCATCTAGTAAAATTTACAGTTTCCTGAATCTAACTTCCAGATCCAAATCTCATTTGCTTACAGGTCCCTTTCAAGTTAACAAAAAGCTTCCAGATTGCAAACAACGTGCGATAGGAATGAAGACTCTCCTAAAAGCGTCTAGCCTTTATTAGCTCCGAATCAGGTAAGTGAACCTCAGCTCTTGTCAATATAAAGTGCGGCATTTCAAAGTTCCAAACATAGCTTAATAGAAGCGTTCAATCTCGTTGATCCAAAACAGAAGTAGGCCTATGCTCTCAACTCCTTCGAGTTGATCAGAATGCCCGACCTTCTGTAAAGATCAGTTATAATTGAACAAGGAAATAATTTACACATAGTGTAACTAGGAGCCCCTCTATCTTTAGTAGTATAAGGGTTGGTGATCAAACCTTTGTGTATGTTGTGTTTAGGAAGCCAAAATAGTAGGGATATGCTCTCACTCTCCTCAAGTGATCAGATTCCCAAACATGTTTGTGACTTCCATTTGTTTCTTTTCACTAGGTAGGATTATCTAGCCATAGAAATGCTACCTCCTGAGTTGCCTTAGCAGGGCCGGTGAGAGGGATTGCCTCCTAATCTTGTATTCCTAATCAAATGCAAGCCACCTGTCTTCAGAATAGAGCCTTCCTTTAGTAGTCCTGTAAGGGATTGCACCAAACCTCCTTAGCATTGGTGGGAAGCTCTCTGTCACAAGAGAGGTATATCTAAACATAGTTGGTTAAACACTAAGACCCACTAGTCACCAGCTTTAGATAACCTTGTTAGGAAGCCATTTTCTTCCATTTACTAGGTGTGTGTGGTTTTACATTTTGCTTTGATCTTACTAATAAAATGGTTGGAAGTACATTTAACTTAATAACAAACACCAATGTGGATCACAAACCTTCCAAAAAGAAGAACTTCAAACTGATATCAAGAAACCAAGTCCAAGATGAAGACATTACCGAACAACCCTGAAAGTATCACATATACTGCATAAAATAGCACTTCTGAACATTCCTATAATGCTTCTAATCTCTATTATAATGAATATTCTTATTAAACAGTGCATATGAGCCTTAAAACAACACATTTGCCCAACAAAATGATGCATTTAAATCATTAAACAATGCATATAACATTTAGAATAGCACATATGAGCATTGAAATAGTGTATATGATCAATTAAACAATGCATTTGACCATTCATGTGATGCATATGACCAAAAACATAAAACAGAGGCCATTTGTGTGCATGATAATCATAAACAAACGACAAATTTGGATACCTTTTTCTTTGCTGGTATTTTACAAAGTCTGAGAAATTCCATATCTAACCAAAAACATCTTTTGAAACAAGCAGACCTACAAACATCATTATCAACCCAAGAATTATCATCGCTTCATTTCGCACATCAAGTCAGAAACTTTCGAAGACACACATCTGTCCCTTACCTGACTTCACGAAAGTGAAACTCATCCTATCAACATTGGCAAACACCTTGTCCAACCTAACTTGTTACTACAAACAAATCACGGTCAATAGAAATTCTCACATTCCAAAAATGCCTAAGAACTAAAGGAATTCAATTCATGTTTCATGCCACCGTGTAAAATTGGTACAGCTAAAAAACTGAAGTGATCGCCTATACAAGTGAGTGCTAGAATAGCCAATAGAACCATCAAGTGCACAAAACCTCTAAATCTCCTTGAGCCTACTACAACAATAGATTTCCCACAGAGCACAGCTATTCACAAGTCACCCTTGTTCGATCAAAAATTGGAATCCGAGGCCATAATGGGTTCATCTAACGTATGGGATGACAGAAGTATTGAAACTAAGATCAAAGATTTTCAACAAAATCTTGAGCTTGTTGACATCACGGACAAAATGCTCAAAAAACATAAGGAACATTACATACTAGCATTAGCACAACAAGGTGTGAAATTGCCATCTAACTTTGATGTGACCAACTTAAAATCAGACAAAGAAGAGTCACCCCTAGACATTGTCACACAAAAATTAGAAGACCTATAAATGGAAATGTAAAGAATGAAGAGAGAAAAAACATGACCTATGGAATTCAACCTCAAGAAGGTGTGTTCTCTCCTCTTAGATAAGAACATTACCTTTACACCTTTCCTACAAAATCTACAAATTCCAAAGTATGATAAATATTTTGGCACATCAGACCTACAAGACCACCTCAGACAATTCTATACCCTAAGTATGGAATTTGTCCATGATATGACGTACCTAATGTGACTATTTCCTAGAAGTCTAGGAGGGCAAGCCATGGAGTGGTTCTCCAAGCTACCCTCCAATATCAAAACCTTTGACCAACTAGCTTCCATGTTCATCTCCCAATATTCCTACAATATCGAAAGAGAAGTTACAATGATCAATCTTTGCAACATGAAACAACTCCCTAGCGAGTCATTCAAAACTTTCTTACAAAGGTGGAGACACACATTCGCTAAGTATCATAGAGACATACCCAACAAAGAGAAGACTAACATCTTTATTAATAGTCTCTCCAAACTATTCAATTACTAGCTCCTACTCCAAGGGCCCAAATATTTCAAAACCACCTTAGAAAATGTCGCTAAAGTAGAAGAGACCTTACTAAATAATGACATTATTAAACTATTAAAAGATGGTAAGGGATTTTCAAATAAATCCATGCAAACTCATAATTCCTCTGATTGGGCCATGGATAAATAAAAGTCGTGGTGGTGAAACAACAACAAGAACACTGTTAATGATGGGATGGTTGAAGCCAACCATGTCAAACCTCAAACCTAATCCCATCTAAACCAATCATATCATGTTGTCAACAACACTAACTCAAATGCACCCCAACAATACAATGCCCACCCATTCTATCAACACAATACGAAAACCCCCTTGAAGACCAATCAACAAGTTCTTACAATCAAGCTCCCCTCCTTGCAGATATCAATCCTCTGATATACCCAAGGTGTATACTCTTATCGGCACGTCTTATGAGAGTGCCTTGCAAACCCTCTTAGCTGATGAGCTCATTGTACTTCCCAAGGCCAAGCCCTATGAACCCCAAGTCAAACCAAAATGGTGGAATGACAAGCACATTTGTGCCTGCCATCGAAATAGGGGGCATTTAGCAAACAATTTTTTTGCCCTTAAGGGGACAATCCAAAAATTAATCAATGATGGGATCATCAAAGTAAACAACCTTAGCAATAATGAAGACCATATGACCTTCAAGAGCCCCTTCATGAGTCGTGAAAAGGGTGAATCCTCCAAAGCCAATCAGGATGCACCCCCTTACACTAAGGTTAATTATGTGTGTCATTACGACAATACCATTAACATGATTTCCAACTTTGATGACATCGTAAATGTTATCATAGTTAAAGATAAAAACAAAGAACAATCCTCAAACATCGTTACCCAAGGCCAAGCCTCTAAATTTATCCTACCAGGACCTATGACAAATCCTGCACATGCAACTACAAGCTCCTCCTTACCCAAGTACAACCTGGTCAACCAATTACTTAAGACTCTGGCCCATATCTCCATTTTTGAACTATTATAGGGGTAAGTGCACAAAGTTGTGGTGCCAAAAGGGGGGTATAAGTGGACACCTTTTTCTTGAAATCTGCAAATTTTGAACTTCAACAAGAATTTGAAGATAGTTACACTCAAAATTTTCAGATATGACAAAAAAAAAAGTCGTAGTCCTTTGAATCTAGTTTCTAAACTACTAATTTTTTTTCAAAATGGTTTAGTTTTAGGTCCTCAAAAAAGGGGGCCACAAAAAGTGGTACTATTTATTCCAAAAAGACATAACACAGTACAAAGTGTGGCCCCCCTAAAATTTTAACTTTTTTTTTTGAAATTTTTTAATCGCTCTAGTCAAAAGTTACTTAACACTATGTAGTTTATCCCAAATTTTTCATGTAATTTTATAATGTGTATTTTTTTTTATGAATTTTTTAACTAGACACATCCCAAAAGTGTGAAATATCTGTGTGCTCCTCCTAGAAATAATTGAAAACTAATCTAAAATCAAAAAAAAAAAAATTTCAAAATGTGTAGAATGGAGTCTAGTTTCTAAAAAACTAAGTTGTTACAAAATTTGATGAATGAGCTAAAATCTATAGCCCAATTAGTACGTGGTGGTTTTTGACAAAAAATGAACATACATTCAAAAGAAATTATAGATGAAAGGCTTGAAATAGTTCAAATTAAAAATAAATTATATGGTTAGATAGCTAACACAGAGACCTATAATGCTATGTAACCTGATCTTATCGATACCCAACCATGAGAAATCTTGAAGGGGAGCACAGAAGAAAAAATAATCATTTTTTGTATGTTTGTTGGAAAACACGTCTCAGGCCTGTTCATCAAATCCAAACCTTTGGGTTGGATCTCCAAGGCAAAACCAAGCCTTAGGCTTGGGTTTGATTAAGGTTTAAATAGCGCGCGCGTTATAGCGTGCACGCATTATTTGAACCTCAGTTCTAAATAGCGTGTGCGCGCTATAGGGCGCATGCACTATTAAGATGTAAGTTGCAAAAGAGAACTAGGTGGGGGGGATAGGGGAATGGCTATGTGTGAGTGTGAAAGAGATAGAGAGAAAGTAGGAGATAGGAGAGGGGAGAGAGTACAGGATGGGAGAGAGAAAGTGAGAAAGAGTAGGGGTGGCAAAGAGAGTATAGGATGAGAGAGAGAGAGAGAGAGTAGGGGTGGCAAAGAGAGGAAGTGTGAGAGAGAGTAGGAGTGGAAAAGAGAGAGTGCGGGATGGGGGAAAGATATTTAAAGTAGGGGATGGGAGAGAGAGGAAGTGTGAGGGAGTACAGGTTGGGAGAGAGAGATTAAGAGTAGGGGATGGGGGAGAGAGAGAGTAGGCGATGGGAGACGAAGTGGGAGAGGAAGAACTTGAGAGAGAGGAGGATGGGAGTGCATGTGTGTGAAAGAGAGAGAGTATGGAATGGGAGAGGGGGAAGACAAAGTAGCTCAAGAGAGAGTAGGGGATGGAAGAGAGAGTAGGCAATGGGAGAGGGAGTGGGAGAGGGGGAGACAGGGGGGAATAGAAATGTGTGTAAGAGAGAAAGAGAGAGAGAGAGAGAGAGAGAGAGAGAGAGAGAGAGAGAGAGAGAGAGAGAGAGAGAGAGAGAGAGAGAGAGAGAGAGAGAAGACGGTGGGAGAGGGAGTGGGAGGGAGAGAGAGAGAGAGAGAGAGAGAGAGAGAGAGAGAGAGAGAGAGGTGGAATGGAAGTATTTAAGAGAGATAGAGTAGGGGATGGGAGAGAGTAGGCAGTGGGACAAGGAATGCGAGAGAGAGAGAGAGGGGGGAATGGGAATGTGTATTTATTTATAAGAGAGATAGAGTAAAGGATGGGAGAGAGTGTGAGAGTTTGAGAAAAAGTAGTAGGGGATGGGAGAGAGAGTGAGAGTAAGGGATAGGGGAGAGAGAGAGAGAGAGAGAGAGAGAGAGAGAGAGAGAGAGAGAGAGAGTAGAGAGGAAGAAAGAGAACTTGAGAGAGATAGACCATAGGCGATAGGAGAGGGAGTGAGAGAGGGAGAGGGAGAGGGAGAGAAATAGGGGAGATGGGAGTGTGTGTGACAGATGTAGAGAGTAGGGGATGGGAGAGAAGAAGAAGAGTGGGGGGATAAGAGTGTGTGTATCTATGAAAGTGAGAGAGTAGGGGATGGGAGAAAGTGTGAAAGTGTGAAAGTAGGGGGTGGCAGAGAGAGAGAGTACGATGATGGGGGAGAGAAAGTAGGCGCTAGGAGAGGAAAAGAGAGAGGGGGGATGGGAGTGTGTGTGTAAAAGAGATAGAGTAGGGGATGGGAGAGAGTGTGAGAGTAGGGGGTGGCAGAGAGAGAGAGTACGACGATGGGGGAGAGAAAGTAGGCGGTGGGAGAGGGAAAGAGAGAGGGGGGGATGGGGGTGTATGTGTAAGAGAGATAGAGTAGGGGATGGGAGAGAGTGAGAGTGTGAGAGAGTAGGGGATGGGAGAGGAGAGAGAGAGAGTAGGGGATGGGGGAGAGTGTGAGAGTGTGAGAGAGTAGGGGATGGGAGATGAGAGAGAGCAGGGGATGGGGGAGAGAAAGTAGGCAATGGGAGAGAGAGTGGGAGAGGCAGAGAGAGCTTGTACAAGATGGGGGAGAGAGAGAGAGTAGAGAGGGAGAGAGAGAACTTGAGAGAGAGAGAGAGATAGTAGGTAGTAGTAGTGTGAGTGTGAGAGAGAGTAGGGGCTGGTAGAGAGAGTATGATGATGGGGTAGAGAAAGTAGGCGGTGGGAGAGGGAGAGAGAGGGGGAATGGGAATGTAAGAGACAAAGTAGGGGATGGGAGAGAAGAGAGAGAGTAGGGGATGGGGGAGAGAAATTAGGTGGTAGGAGAGGGAGAGGGAGAGAGATAGGGGGGATAAGAGTGTGTGTGAGAGATCTAAAGAGCCGGGGATGGGAGAGGAGAGGGGGTGAGAGAGGTAGAGAGAGTAGGTGGTGGGAGAGGGAGAGTGAGAGAGAGTAAAGGATGGGAGAGAGTAGGAAAAGAGAGAGGGAGGGGAAGGGAGAGAGAGTAGGGAGGACAGAGAGTAGGGAGGATGGGGAGTGATGTGTTTTGAGATAGTGCGTACACACTATAGTGTGTACGCACTATAGTGCATACACGCTTTATAGTGCGTACGTGCTTTATAGTGCGTACACGCTATAGTGCATACGCACTATCTCAAATCACCAAAAAAAATCAAAAACCAACCTTGGGGCCCATTTCATCCATTTTTAACTTTTGGTTTGTTATGCTCTCTGTTATTCCAACAGAAAACATGAGTTTCAACATCTAGCAAACACTATTTCAACACTTTTGGAAGCTAGCAAACACAAATTCAATCATTGGATACGTGATTTGAAGAATTTTTGAATATTCCTTTAATAGAAAAGGTTAGTGCAATCCATTTTAAATATTTTTTGTTGATATATAGATACAAATTTGATTATAATTTGATATGTTATGTAATATATAGTGAATTCATTGAAAATTGTATGTTTGAATGAAATGTTATTTCGAAATGGTTAGAAATTTGACAAGTCGTTTGATATATATTGTGTATTCGTTCAAATAATTATAATTTTTATATGTAATTGAATAATTTGTAATTTACACATTTTAAGTAATTCGGATGTTTGAATAATTTGACATGTAGAAATCATCATCATGACAAGGAAGAAACCAAAGATTCAAACAAATGCAGATAGGGAGAGAGATTTGACAATTAAAAGAGATAAAATGAAATTACTACGTGAACAAAGAAAATTGCAAAGCAATGATGAAGAATTAACTTTGCGAAGAGGATCAAGAACCACCAGTACAAAGAAACAAGGAGGAAGAATTAGAAAGACAAAGAGAACTAATGAGATTGTTACGCTCAAGAAGACAATTGAATTGTGAAGCTACACCATCCTCCAATGTTGGAGTCATATCGTCCGCTACACCATCTTCGAATGTTGGAGTCATATCATCCGCTACACCATCTTCCAATGTTGAATTCATATCATCCTCTCATGTTGAAGAGACACTAATTTATAGATCCGACGATATACACACTCCATCATGTCATGTTGAAAGCACAACAACAACACATCAAGTAGGTGATATTCCATCTTTTACATCTTATTGCCAAGGCACATCATCTTCGGTTCAAGGTACGCAATACACTCAACCTTATATTGATGTTCAAAATGTTGAGAGAATTGAAGAGATTAGAACACCTTCTAGAATTCGTTTTAGAAAACCAAAATATTTGATTGATATTGATACTAACATTTTGAAATCAATGCCTGACAAGATTAGCAAGCATACTTGTCAAAGAAAAGGTAATCATATGTGGAGATTTTTTTTGAAGAATTAAATATTACAGGTCAATGCCAATTATTTGTTGAAATGATGAGGAATTTGAAATTTAGGCCTATCATGAAGATTCTTGGGCTAAGAGCGATGGATGATTCAAATGAAAGAAATATTGTAAAGAATCTAATGAGTGCTTATGACAAAGTGGGTTCTAAATCACGCACCAAAGATAGTAATATCACAAGACGAGTACTCACATTGACAATAGTAAGTAGCCAAATGAAGAAAGCTTGACTCATGAGAAAGACAAGCAAAACATTAAAAATTGGTAGAGGTACCTTAAGGAGAGCCATGCTAAGGTGTGAGAGATTAGAAGATCCAACAAAAAATGAGTTATGGACATTTAGCGGTAGACTACCGCGAAAGGATAAAGGAATTAGTGAAGCCTTGAAATTATTGATCGAAGATTTTTGGAAAAATAACACACATGTTTCTCCTAATCAAAGAGATGTTGTAAGAAGGAGGATTGGTAGCCGAAATCACCAGCCACATGCGAAACATTTTTTGGACTCAACTCAGACACAATTTTTTGCAAAATTTATTGGTACGTATCCTCAAATTTGAATAAGTCAAAGATTTTTTGAGATGGGTAAACCTTTTTATGTGAAAATAAATCACACATGCACAAATTGTTGTTGTAGGATACATATTGAATTTTCTAACCATTTTGATGTTTTTAGGCACATATGCGTAGTTTTGCATTCTCAGTTTGTTTTGTAGGATTGTGACATAAAAGAGCCACCAAGATCTTCAAGGGAATTCATATCCAACATTTTATGTGAAATAGGGGACGGCCAACAATTTTACAAGACATCATGCTTGGATGGTATGTGCTTATTTTGTGGTTCTTTGCAACTTTTATCAACTTGTCAACATATGGATAGTACACATGCAATTGGAAATGAAATAGTAGATTACGAAAAATTCAAGACAGTGACATATGCTCTAAAAGATGGGAAACATGGTAAAAGATGTGATCTAGTTATTGAAAAGATTCCAGTGTATGAGTTCATGAAGATTTTTTGTGAAAAGATTATGTACGAGTATGCAAGGCATACCCATAGAGCTCAATGGTTGGATTTGCAATTCAAGTTGTGCAAGGATACGTTTCTATTGGATTCCATTGTTTCGGTTGTAGATTTTGCAGAGAACTATACACTACAACCACAAAATGAGGTGCAAGCAAAGTATTATACATCTCAACAAGTTTCCATATTTGTTCACATAACATTCATGCATTCACCTACAAGTACAGAGGATGACAGGAAGATTTTGAGGGAGTACCATTTTTACATCAGCGATGATCGATCACATTCTACGGAGTTTGTATATGGTTTTTTTCAACTATTTTATGGAGATTTGGCTAACAGGGACATATCATATCGTCAACACATTATTTGGTTAGACAATTGTGCATCTCAATTCAAGAATGCACGGATGTTCTATTGGTTAAGCATGATGCACAGGTTGTGTAGAATTCAATATATGTAGAATTTCATAGAGGCTGGTCATGGTAAGGGAGAGCATGATGGTGCAGGCGCATGCATTAAAAGAGCCTTGGCTCATGAAGAACTAAAGTACAAAGATGGAGCAATATTGATAGATGCAAAATCCATTGTCCAATGGTGTAACGCTACAATGGGTCCAAGTAAGGAAGGTGAGTCTACAGTTCGTAGATTTTTTTGGTTGATAGATAATACTAACATTGCACCATATCAAGATTGTTGCACACTAATAGGATCTAGTGAGTTACACTCTTTTAGAAGCTCTGATGCAGGTTCATGGAGTATCCACAGACAAAAAATGGCATGCTATTGTCCATCATGTGCAGAGGAAAATTGAGATGACTGTGAGTCAACTGAATGGGTGGACAAATGGGATATACGAGTTTTGGACCCATTTCACACCTATCGTCCCCCACAAGCACTGGAAATGGTAGAGATGGATTCATCTATTGACTTTGACCGCTTGTCAGATCTAGTGCAACCTAGTAATATATATATCTTTGCAATTTCAATATGTAACTTTATAACTTTTACCCAAGTATTTTTTGAATTAATGACCGCATTTTGTACATTTGTCACTGTAGGCCATGTTTTTGTTGTTACTGCACCTGAAGACAATGAAGAAGGGACAGATTATTATTTGTGTCATTGTGTTGAAGCCAAACAAAAATTGGATCACTCAATTATAGATGGTGAAGGTTTAGAGTACCATGTAGGTGTGGTGGTTGTAATAGGCACATGGCTTAGACGATATCTTATGAAGAATCCTAACTTGTGGTTATTCGAGGATTGGCAAACAGAGAGGAAGATTCTTCATTATTCAAACTTTGTTGTCGCATCAAATGTCCACTTGATAAAATATGGTGGAAAACCACATAATAAGATTCTTTGGAAAGTTCACGAGTCAAACCATGAGGCAATACTTGAGACATTAAAATGTCAAGCAGATCCAATTGGCTCATTAGATTGAATTGGGAGAGAGAGAAAAAGTGATCAATTGGATCCAAATACAATGTTACAACCTCTTCCCCAAGACTATCACATGACTAAGGTGGACCGTATTGTTATGATGTGTAAGTGATGAGATTTAGTTTTGATTTGTTTAGAATCTAGATACATTATTTGAATTTATATTAGATTCTTTAATAGGACCCATTTTTTTAATCTTATCTTAGATTTTTTATTGTGTTAATTCTTCATTTGTAGGTCACCAAAGAAGAGGGCTAATAAAGTTGACGCACAAGTGATAAAGGGTGAGATGCCAAAATCATCTGCGAAATGGTATTATGAATTCACATCCTCAATATTTATTAGTGTTCTTTGTTCAAATACCATTGTATGCTAATCATCTATGCCTGGAATTGCAGAGGTTAAATTATGTCAATACTAAGGTTTTTAGCATCAATTGGTCATGCTAAGTATAGTAGTTGTATCATGAATCCTTCTGAACCAATATGACTAAGATTCTCGGAAGAAGACTAAACCATATCATATGTCTACTCCCTCTTTATATAAGAGTTTGTTAAACAATGAGAATGAAACATTGATTATTACTCCCCCCTCAATGTAAAATTCTCATTGATTGCATTTTTTTAAAGTTTTAAGTCACTATCAACCTCTATACCATTGTATTCTTCTTATCATCAAATTACACAACAATGAGAATATGAACGATGACTTCTTCACATGAACTTGACAATTATAAATGCTACACCTTAATAAATGTTTGGGCTTGGTCTTTACCATTCGAGCTTATAATACAATACATTGGCTTCATTTGTATTTGGAAGTATTTATTATGTTTGTTCCAAAAGTCATTCTTCATTTGTCAATATTCAAATGCGACTATCATGAAAGGCATAGTCTTATAATTTGTAATTTGTATAATGGTATAAAAGCTAGGTTATGGATTTGAATCCATACAACCTATGACGAGTGAATAGTGTCATGCAAAACACCCTTCGTTTCTTTTTCTATTTCAAACACATTCAACCATAATTACCACCATTACCACTACCAAGGGATGAAGTCTTGTAGGCTTATAGGAAAAATTCTGATTGATAGTGATCTCCTTAACAAGGTCATCACCAACATTGGTGATCTTGCTATGAGGCGGACTAGTATCAGTGTCCAATGCAATACTTTCCTTCTAGTTGAGAAGCATATTTGACCCATTCTCCTAATTGCTTCCCTCCCCAAATTTTCCATTTCCCCCATGACCCTCTTCTCAGGCATTTATTCCATTTATTCTTCTACCTCCTCCTCCGCTTGGCCATTTTGCAACACCATCTGGATGGAACTCTAGCCTTCCTCAAAACCATTATACATGACCTCTCCTTCTTCAAGATATTCTATAAAAATTTCCTCAACCCTTTAACCTTTCAAAACCCCAATCTCAATGGAAGGCTTCTAGACCAAAGGAACTAGTAGATCCGGTTCTTTAAGAGAAAGAGACAACAAATCCAATTTTCTAGTGGCTGGATGGAAAATTGGGGAAATCATTTCAATTAGTTGTAAATCGAAAGGAATTATAAGTAAACTATATCAATATAATAAGTAACTTAGTAATTATATCAATATAATTTAATTACTAAGAAAATGAATTTATTACTCTAACATATAGTACATTATTTTGCACACAAAGGTGTTGAATTTGATGCTTAACAGATTTACATACATGTGTAATAAATAATAATTGTTGTAGCTTTAGGATCAACACTATAAAATGAAGGATGTCATACTACATTCAAAGAGGTACCAAAATATTTTATTTGATATGGAGACAAAAGAAAATGTGTATTCTTCATAACTGCATTTGAGTCTCATGTATTATCATTTTTCGCTATTGACATCAGAGATTCCTTTACATCTTCATCATTGTATTGATCAACGAGTCCTTATTGCACTCACTAGTTCTAAGCCAATGACTAAGGTATGAAAGAGTTTACATTAAAATTTCATTAGTACTGAAATTCAATATAAAATTCATATATAATTTTGATTGTAACATGTCGAGTTACAGAAGATTCTAGACTAATGGACTAGTGAGCATGTTAGGAAGACCTCATTATATACACCATCTCCCACTTGTTGGCAATTAAAGACAATTAGGGATTTATTTTGTTCCCCTAGTTGGAAAGAGTATATATCTAATTATGTACATTTTACACCTATATGGCATTATTAGGCATATGTTTTGTATAATTTTTTCTATGTATGTCATTTTTTACATATATTTCATGTATGACATTATTAGACATATGCTTATGATGTTTCAAATTATTGATAAATGAATTATATGATATTGTTAGACCTTATGGAATCAACTTTGATTTTTTGTTATCACATTGGTTTGATGCTTGTAGTACTGGATTAGTTGATTGGATGCTAAGATTTGATGATTTTTGAATTTTAAGATATAATATTTTGGAAAATCAAGAAATTTCATAATGCATATTACCTTAGACGCATACAAATTTTTTTATATTTAAAGATCAATAGTTATCCATAGCTTACAAAGTTTAGCACCTTTATGTTGGTTTAATTCTTTGTTGAAATTTGTGACTATGGCTACATGAATGGTTTGAATGTATGATTTTATCACATGTTCTAGATGTTTTTGCATGTGAATGGTTTTATGCCACTTTAATTGTATGCCTATAAAACACTATATACAATGATGCTTCTTGTTAGCTTCAATAAGACCCTATCTTGCGCAACATGCTAAAACCTCAATAATGATTTTTTTTTGTTCATAGTTTGAATACCCATGTTTGTAGAGTTTGATTCTATTAGTTTGATTTTATTAATAGCCCCATGATATATTTTTAAATATTCCACATGTTTGGTTTTATATTCACTCAATCAACATATTTTCCTTTTAATTCTTCCACATTTGGCATATCCATCTAACAATGAACTTATGATACTCCCATCAAGAAGTGCATGATTGCATGGTTTTATGGTGGATGTAACTCTCTTTTTTAAATTCCAATTTTATTCATCTACATGAGTAAGGGAGATCAATTCCATTTCTTTCAATTGCATTTAAAGGTCATTAAAGTTTTTTCAAACAATGTGATTAAATAAATATTATTCAACATTTACTTCTATCAACAAGGTTGATTCATTCCTCCTCTTATTTTACCAAATAATTTGGATGAATCACCCATGGCTCCTTACATTTCTTGAAGAAATTTTTTAAAGACTTTGCAACATGTCTTCTCTTCTTCCATATAGTTCATGTTCATTGAAGACATTTGTTCAAACAATATATATGCTTTGTATATTCTCACAACACCAATAGTCATGGTACAATGCTTACAAGATCCATAGTTGAAGAGAAGCTATCTGAAGCTTCTAAAACCATGGACCTATACTTAATTTAGTATTATTGCATCCATGTTACTTATGAAAGTGGAACTTTCACATAGATAATTAGGGAAACCAAAATTGAAAGCCAAACTTAACATAGAAAAGTAAAGCAAGCCTCAACTATATTCTCATTAAACACTGTGAATTCAAATATCTTTGACGGGGCATATCTCAGAGCTGGTGCAAGATATGGATGAGGTTCTAGTTCTTACAGGACCGTGTTGTAGAGACCTACAATAATCTTGCTCACTTTTTGGAGATCGTATTCCATTTTCATTTTACAATGCCATCTCGGGTGATGCTGAAACTTGCAGTGTTGGCGAGTACAGAGTTGCTACCTGCCAAATCTCTCTCATCTTTCATCGTGGGATCAAACTGTCTACTCCATTAGCTCTAAGTGGCTGGGTAAACCCTTTCCCCAACCTCATCTTCTCCCGTTCAGTGCTTGAACGTTCTCAGGCGCGTTGAATCGAAATGTCCCTAAGGGTCACTAAATACCACAGGGCTACAATCTTTGACAGGGCATATCTCGAAGCTCGTGTGAGATATGGATGAGATTCTATTTCCTACAAGACCATATTATAGAGACCTACAATAACCTCTCTCTCTTTTTGGAGATCACATTCCATTTTCATTCTACAACGCCATCTCCGGTGATGCTGAAACTTGCAGTGTTGGCGAGTACAGAGTTGCCACCTGCCAAATCTCTCTCATCTTTCATCATGGGATCAAAATGTTTGCTCCATTAGCTCCGGGTGGCTAGGTAAACCCTATCCCCAACCTTGTCTTGTCCCCTTCAGTGCTCAAAGGTTCTCAAGCACGCTGAACCAAAATGTCCCTAAGGGTCAATAAACGCCATAGGGCTACAATATTTGATGGGGCATATCTCGGAGCTTGTGCGAGATATGGATTAGATTCTAGTTCCTACAGGACCATGTTGTAGAGACCTACAATAATCTCTCTCACTTTTTTGAGATCACATTCCATTTTCATTCTACAATGCCATCTCGGGTGATGCCGAAACTTGCAGTGTTGGCGAGTACAGAGTTGCCAACTGCCAAATCTCTCTCATCTTTCGTCATGGGATCAAACTGTCTACTCCATTAGCTCCAAGTGGCTGGGTAAACCCTATCCCCAACCTCATCTTGTCCCCTTCAGTGCTCAAATGTTCTCAGGCACGCTGAACCGGAATGTCCATAAGGGTCACTAAATGCCACAGGGCTGCAATATTTGACGGGGCATATCTCAGAGCTCGTGTGAGATATGGATGAGATTATAGTTCCTATAGGACCATGTTACAGAGACCTACAATAACCTCTCTCACTTTTTTGAGATCACATTTTTTTCATTCTACAATGCCATCTCGGGTGATGCTGAAACTTGCAATGTTGGCGAGTACAGAGTTGCCAACTACCAAATCTCTCTCATCTTTCATCGTGGGATCAAACTGTCTGCTCCATTAGCTCCAAGTGGCCAGGTAAACCCTATCCCCAAGCTCATCTTGTCCCCTTCAGTGCTCGAACGCTCTCAGGCACGCTAAATCAAAATGTCCCTAAGGGTCACTAAATGCCACAGGGTTGCAATCTTTGACGGGGCATATCTCGGAGCTCGTACGAGATATGGATGACATTCTAGTTCTTACAAGACCATGTTGTAGAGACCTACAATAACCTCTCTCACTTTTTGGAGATCACATTTCATTTTCATTCTACAACGCCATCTCGGGTGATGCTGAAACTTGCAGTGTTGGCGAGTACAGAGTTGCCAACTGCCAAATCTCTCTCATCTTTCATCATGGGATCAAACTGTCTGCTCCATTAGCTCTGGGTGGCCGGGTAAACCCTATCCCCAACCTCGTCTTTTCCCCTTCAGTGCTCGAACGTTCTCAGGCGCGCTGAACCGAAATGTCCCTAAGGGTCACTAAATGCCACAGGGCTGCAATCTTTGACGGGGCATATCTCAAAGCCTGTGCTAGATATGGATGCCATTCCAATTCCTATAGGAGTGTGTTGTAGAGACCTACAATAACCTCTCTCACTTTTTGGAGATCACATTTTTTTTTCATTCTACAACACCATCTCGGGTGATGTTGAAACTTGCAGTGTTGGCTAGTACAAAGTTGCCACCTGCCAAATCTCTCTCATCTTTCATCGTGGGATCAAATGTCTACTCCATTAGCTTTAGGTGGCTGGGTAAACCCTATCCCCAACCTCTTCTTGTCCCCTTCAGTGCTCGAACATTCTCAGGCGCGCTGAACTGGAATGTCCCTAAGGGTCACTAAATACCACAGGGCTGCAATCTTTGACATGGCATATCTTGGAGCTTGTGTGAGATATGGATGAGATTTTAGTTCCTAAAAGACCATGTTGTAGAGACCTACAATAACCTCTCTCTCTTTTTGGAGATCACATTCCGTTTTCATTCTACAATGCCATCTCGGGTGATGTTGAAACTTGCAGTGTTGGCCAGTACAAAGTTGCCACCTACCAAATCTCTCTCATCTTTTGTCGTGGGATCAAACTATCTACTCCATTATCTCTGGGTGGCCAGGTAAACCCTATCCCCAACCTCTTCTTGTCCCCTTCAGTGCTCAAACTTTCTTAGGCGCGCTAAATCAGAATGTCCCTAAGGGTCACTAAATGCCACAGGGCTGCAATCTTTGACAGAGCATATCTCGGAGCTCGTGTAAGATATGGATGAGATTCTAGTTCCTATAGGACCGTGTTGTAGAGACCTACAATAAACTCTCTCACTTTTTGGAGATCACATTCTATTTTCATTCTACAACACCATCTCGGGTGATGTTGAAACTTGCAGTGTTGGCCAGTACAAAGTTGCCACCTGCCAAATCTCTCTCATCTTTCATCATGGGATCAAACTATTTGCTCCATTAGCTCCGGGTGGCCAGGTAAACCCTATCCCCAACCTCTTCTTGTCCCCTTTAGTGCTCGAATGTTATCAGGCGCGCTGAATCGGAATATCCCTAAGGGTCACTAAATGCCACAGGGTTGCAATCTTTGATGGGGCATATCTCAAAGCTCGTGTGAGATATGGATAACATTCTAGTTCCTACAAGACTGTGTTGTAGAGACCTACAATAACCTCTCTCACTTTTTGGAGATCACGTTTTGTTTTCATTCTACAATGCCATCTCGGGTGATGCTGAAACTTGTAGTGTCGGCCAGTACAAAGTTGCCACCTGCCAAATCTCTCTCATCTTTCGTCGTGGGATCAAACTGTCTGCTCCATTAGCTCCGGGTGGCTGGGTAAACCTTATCCCCAACCTCATCTTGTCCCCTTCAGTGCTCGAACTTTCTCAGGCGCGCTGAACTGGAATGTCCCTAAGGGTCACTAAATGCCACAGGGTTGCAATCTTTGACAGGGCATATCTCGAAGCTCATGCGAGATATGGATGACATTCCAATTCCTACAGGACCATGTTATAGAGACCTACAATAAAATCTCTCACTTTTTGGAGATCACATTCTATTTTCATTCTACAATGCCATCTCAGGTGATGCTGAAACTTGCAGTGTTGGCCAGTACAAAGTTGCCACCTGCCAAATCTCTCTCATCTTTCGTCATGGGATCAAACTGTCTGCTCCATTAGCTCCGAGTGGTTGGGTAAACCCTATCCCCAACCTCATCTTTTCCCCTTCAGTGCTCGAACATTCTCAGGCGCGTTGAACCGGAATGTCCCTAAGGGTCATTAAATGCCACAGGGCTGCAATCTTTGACGGGGCATATCTCGGAGCTCGTGCGAGATATGGATGACATTCTAGTTCCTACAGGACCATGTTGCAGAGACCTATAATAACCTCTCTCACTTTTTGGAGATCACATTTTTTTTTCATTCTACAACGCCATCTCGGGTGATGCTAAAACTTGCAGTGTGTGATGGAAGGATCTTAATTATATTGTTGGAAAGCGTATCTAGCATGTCATTTTTGGAAAGAAAAATCATGGAACTTGGTAAATGTTTTATAAGTTAATGAAATGTGTTACTACCAGATTATGTAAACTTAGAATTATATGATCTCCAAGAGTTTGGTTATGTTCTTTAGCACACCTTGGACGCAAGGTAGTGTGTAGCTTCTACTCCCTCTTTGTGAGTAATGTTAGTCACTTTGTATATGTAAATTGGTTTTCAATTGGGTATGTTATTTTCAACCTTAATGGTAATGAAGGATTATCTTGAATCAGCTTGTAACTATCTAGCCACCAGATTTTCTGTGATTCCATCAAATGTGGGTTTTGTTCGTATTTATTTATTTATTTATATTTGTTGTGCTCTTGACCTTTGAGGCTTTGAATATAAACTTGTGCACTTTGGTTTTTGAAATTTTATGTTCTTGAGGTGGCTAGGAGGTATGTTCTATGTTGCTAGTTATGTGTTGTGATGTTCTCTATCAGGTTCAATGTGGAACATTGATAGAATGTATAAGGGAGTAGATTGCGAAGAACATACCATTCTCCTTTTTGTAATATACTATTTATTATGTTTTAATTAAACTCACTTCTAAATCCTATCTTCCACTTGGACCCATTCCTCTTTTGGCAATCCCTGAGATTGCCAATTCTTATTAATTTGAGTAGAGACAAGATGAACCAGATTAATACAGTGGCCTATAGATCGAAGGAGGATGGTTAGAAATGGTCTACCAGAGATCAGCCAAGGATAAGGATAGCATAGTAAGAAAATGATTATTTATCTGGTGGATATAAGTCTTTTATATAACAAACCATTTATATGCATAGTAAAAGAACTGAATATAGATTTGAGACATGTTGATCACCTGCAGTCTGATCATCTTCACAAGTATGGAACTTTTGTTTCACTGTTTCATGCGGGTTTATTGAACTTTCTTTATGAGGTCATTTATAGATGGGATGTTCAAAGGTTGAGTTCCTATGGGTTGTCAATACTTTGACTATACTTTAAGTCAACGATTATCAATATTGGAAAAAATGGAACTCGTTGTATTTTGAAGTACTGAGAAGATGGCCTTGCCCTTCCCCAGGAGTTTCAGAAATGGGAGACATTAGGTAAGATAGTGAAAATGTTACTATCGCTTCAATTCACATGACACAATTGGAAATGCAAATTTTGATGGTAATCATTTTGTGATAAGGGAGAGACAAGGGATGATCATTGTTACTATCTCTTTAGTAGTGGATTTTTGTTTTCTCTTGAATTCGGTGGTGGGGGATCAGTGGTAAGTCTCCTTGGATATTCCTTCTTATGATGTTAGTGACAAGTGTTGCTCTTTGAAAACACTTGTACAATCTTTTTTAAATTATTAGATAAAAACAAAGAATTGTAAGTATTAAACATGATTAGCCTTTAGTTCCTAGAAGATCTTTATTTCCCCATCAATGCATTTAGAAAGTTAAGTTTTAAGAAGATCATAAATAGAAAAAATTAGAGAAGCGATTTAAACATTTATATTGATTGGAAACATGTGAGACTTGAGTTTCCTCTACCTTTTAAAGAAAATTCCTTAGCTAGCATACCTAATTCCACATTCCATAAGAGTGTCATTGTGTTAAAGATTTAGGAAACCAACTGCTCTAAGATAAAGCTTCCCGGTCAATAATAATCTAGCCTATTGATGTACATAATACTTCTCAATTAAACTTGTGTTAATTCAATATTAATTTTGTAATTAACTACAATTTCAGTATCTGTGTACAAGGGGTGACTGAGAAAACTATTTGAGGTCCAATTTGAAAATATATTTGTAAGGATTTCGACCAAGGTTCACAACTTTGATGATTAATACATTCATTCAGGCTAGAACCTCACTACAAAAAAATAATATATAAAAAAGGTAGTGAATAACGTCATGTCTAAACCCAAATCAACCAATGAAAGTCAAATCAGCATAATGTGTAACAACAATATATGCATTGAGTGGGTTGTCATAAAAAAGCTTCAGAATAAAATTCATGTCTAGAATTAAAAGACCTTAAAGAACATTTATGCTTGTAACACAAATGGCCATTCAAAATTGAATATGATTACAATATGTGAAATAGCATTACAAGAACTTGTAATGCTCTTGTGAACATCGTGTTAATTCTTGTAAGAATCCCTAAGATGCTTGTTATACTCAAAATTTTGTTGAAATTGAATTAATTTTTATCCTGTCGATTAATTGGCTTAGGGTGATATATGCTTCTTGGATGGAATAATGAGTTCGTGATTAACTCTGTATTAAGATTCATAGCATCTTCTAGTTATTTGCAAAGGAAATTTATAAATTAAGCTAATGTCATATGGCTTGCTTGAGAAAGATGTCTGTGTTCTTATTGATGGGTACTAATGACTGTCCACATTTAGTTCTTCAATATCCTATTTGACAAGCTTTCCATGGACATTTCTTTTCCATACTAAGTATTTTTGAAAACATATTTGAGTAGAAGCACTAAAGTAGATACTACATGATGTTTTAACAAATAAAGTAATGGGTTAAAGACTATTATTTCCAAGGTATTATGTCATAGTATTTTAATTGTAATGATCTTAGACTAATGATATTCTTGAAGGTAACTTTGACATGCAACAAGAAAGACAACCTATAGCCAAGGCTATATTGTGCCTACAACCAAAGCCATAAATGCTCAAGGCCAAAGCCACTAGTGCACATAGCCAAAGCCATGGATGCTTATAGCCAAAGTTACGAGTGTTCGCAGCCAAAGCCATGAGTACATGAAGTCAATGATCACAATTGTTTACAACTATTCACCAGAAACAACTTCTTTGCAGTTTTTGAGAAATACTAATAAAGCAAAAAAGAACATCTACTAGTTGGTAGACATAATGGCAACTCTCTAGCAATTGAATTTAATTTCATACATGCACATATCTAATTTAATGTCATACACGTACATATCTAATTTAACGTCATACATGAACAAACATATAATATAAAATGATAACCAATAATGTCATATACATTAACAAACACATAATATATTATGATAACCAATAATGTCATATATGAACAAACATATCATCTATTAACCAATAATGTCATACATCAAATATAGAATGTCATACGTACATCAAATGTATGTCGAATATGTCTCTTTGATGCCTATATATATATACATGGGGAAGGAAACAAGTCTCTCTCTCTCTCTCTCTCTCTCTCTCTCTATATATATATATATATATATATATATATATATATATGTATGTATGTATGTATGTATGTATGTATGTATGTATGTATGTATGTATGTATGTATGTATGTATGTATGTATGTATGTATGTATGTATGTATGTATGTATGTATGTATGTATGTATGTATGTATGTATCGAATATCTCAACTACATCTTTTCCTTCCCATGAGGGGAAGGAAACAAGTCTCTTGACGTCCTCTGCCGTCATGTGGAGGGAGATAGTGGAGATGATGGGGCCCTCTTAACACGCTCACTTGACCTCTTGTTGAGGCTCTTCTCTAGGTCCAACTGATACAAAGAAAGTAGATATGAATCAATATTTATTATACATTGAAATCGAATATATGTACACACAAAATCAATTATTTTCTTACCGCCAACAAATAGTCACTCTGTAAGTCCACCTCAAATGCTCGTGGATGATTAGGTGTGACAAAACACTACAACAATTCAATAAATATAATCACTTATAAATAACATTAGAAATTTTGAGATTAACTATTATAAATAGCAACTAAAATGAAGAAAATTCTTTCATACCTCTGTCAGTGGCTGTGAGCTAGCCATAGCTGCGACCACTCCACTATCAACAGATTGTCGTAGATGAGGAGGTGTGTTCGACATCATGAGCTACATGTCATACAATACATGTTATATCTAATGTGAAACATGGAATAAATATAATCAAATGAATTAAATTAACATGAAACAACTGTACCTGTGTGAAGCTCGTATGATGTCTCTACTCTGTGTCTGTGGTAAAGGTTGAGGGTCCTGTGGAGAACTGATGCACACGCATAATTTTTTTTGTCAATCCATAATATGATTATGTAATAAATGTATCTATTAATTAAAATGATTAAATTGATACATACCTCAGGACTCGTCGAAGGGACAAAAAATGGGTCTGGAGGATCGCTGCTAGGCCCAACAATACTTTGACCCTAAATTTTGAACAATGTTAATAAATTCTAATTAATAAATCATTCACTATACATATGAAATGTGATCAAATTAGTAATTTACCTATGTGTCAATGCCAAATGTCTCGTTCATGAACTGATCAGTGACAAGCCCATAATCCGCACCATCTCCGACATGAGTGCCAAATGTGCATAGGGATCTGCATGAAGTGCACATGTGACCATGATGCATAGAAGGCTCCCCCTCAACTAATAGGCTCGTGGAATGGATGAGGGTCTGGGTCAAAGCATTAATGGTCCCTAGAGTGCTGGCCTCTACATGTTCCTTCACAACTGAAGGAGTAATCACATGCTTGTGCTGTGGATGGACCATAGGTGCCCTAACTACATTAGGGTCACGACGTGCTCCTGACCTCTCAAATGATGACCCCCCACCTCTACCCTGGGAGTCTAACATATCAAAATAATTGGGGATCTCCCCAAGGACAAAATCACAATATAATTTCTTCAAAAAATACATGGGGACCTCGTGATTGTTGCAAGGAGGGGCATCAAAAACCATCCACCATCTATGCCAAAAATTATTTCTAATAGTATCGTGTATGCACCAATGGATGGGGAATCATTTAGTACCCTCTCTAACAGTATTTTTCTAAATAATGCACATATACTACCTTTTGGTATTTCTTTTTTTTTAACATCTTCATATGACAATTTATTTGCATAAAATATTTTTTTTTCATCCCTCTTAGCCCGCCAAATATCTAACTGACCACTAACTGAGGCTATCTGAGTGTTAATGGATTCGAGGGATGATGCCATTTGAGCCCTCATTGGATTGGTTTGTCCGGATTCTTTCAACCGAGCAATGAGTCTTTCTAATTCAGTTTTGCCTCTCTCTATTTCATTTATTATATTTTCTTTGTGCCTGGCAGAGGTCTTGCAATTAGTTCGGGTTGTGGAATTTGTTGTTCTTCTTGAGGAGGGTTTTGATTTTGAGGTTCTTGAGGGTTTTGTGGATTTTTCGGTTGATTATGGACATTTTTTGATTAAAAATCAATTGAAATTCAACTAAATAAACAATTCTAAATGAAATTTGTAAAAACCCTACAAAAGAATATCAAAAACCAATAAAACAATATGAAAAAAATATTAAACAATGCAAAGTTAAGTTTATATCACTTACCTCGCTGTCGCGGGTGTGCTCGTTATCTTGGATTTCGTCGGTGAGGAGGCATTTTGGCAAATGGTGGTGAAATTTCGCTGTCAAACCTGCGTACGTGCTGTTGGAGAGCCAAAAAACAAAATGAAAATGATGGGCTGTGGGTCTGCAACCCATCATATAACTTTTTGGTCATCAAAATAGCACGTACGCGCTATTGAAAATTAGAAAAAAAAAAAAACTTGTCATCTTTTTGGTACCACAACTCGGTGCATATGCCCATAGATTTCCTCGGAGCATAAAGAAATACTCACCAAAGCCCTAGTACCAAATGACCTAGATGTGAGTAGATTTCAGAACATGGTCAACAACCTAGTTGCCCCTTAGTGCATACCTTTTTCAGCCCAAGATGACATGTCTATCATCTAGCCACAAAACTCTCATTTGCATATTGAAGTCTTTATCCATAGAAACAGAGTTAAGAGGGCATTAGTCGATGGTGGAGCAGGCCTCAATATTTGTACACTCAATTTAGTAAAAGCCCTAGGGTATATAGAGGATGTTGTTGACCCAAGAAAGAAAATTACTATCAAAGCTTACAACAATGAGGAAAGATCCTCCAAAGGCATGGTTATTTTGCCAATCAGAGTAGGATCAGTTGTGAAAGAGACTGTTTGTCAGGTCTTAGACCTACAATTAACTTATAACATCCTATTGGGAAGACTGTGGATTCATGACATGCATGCCATTCCTTCCACTTATCATCAATGTCTTAAATTTCCTTACATGGGTCAAGAGGTGACCATACCAAGAGATCAACACTTTGCCCAATATTATAATTCCATTGTCCCTCACAATAGGGAAGAAACTGGCACACCAATAGATGACATCAACCAATCCACAACTATAGACACTTCATGCTCTACCAAGTGAAACAACAACCACTCATCAACATCAACTAAGGGTAAAGAGAAAGTGGGTTGTTTGGGTCCCTTTGTTCCTTCACCATCATCACCCAAAGACCCTAAATGATCACACTATGAAGAAATGGATAGATTGATGAAAGAAATTGATAGGAAGTGTAAATTACATTGCAAAGGGGTGGGTGAGTACTTAGTCTCCCTATTTGATCCCCGGCTTTCTCTGAGACTCGTGGAAAACCATCATCCACCAAGCCTTATCATGTGCATTTTATCAAAGCAAGTAGCACACCTCCAAGCTCAGTGGCAGAAATCAATCAACAAAACATTGACATCTCCCCCCACCTACATGGAAAAGGTTTTGACCTAATGAAAAAGATGGGATATGTGGGAGATGGTCCTTTAGGGAAAGGGATAGGCATCATTGAACCTCTAATAGCACAATTGAGGTCCAACAAGTCCAAAACGAGGGTAGGATATGATGAACAAGATAGGACACAAGCCTCTTCCAAAGCTCATCCTAAGCATAGTGATTCCTCCTCTTCCACTATGGCATGGGTACCTAAACAAAAGGATGGTTATAATCGGAAAACAATTGACATCATAAATATGAATCTATCCCTCTTAGGTTCGTATCTCACAAAAGAACCATCCATAAACACCTCTAATAATGAAGATGACGATGATTCCACTAAATGGAAATTTGAGTCATTATTTGAGGAGTCTCTTCACGATAAAGAATGTGATGTAGTTCACATACCCACACCTGACAATTTGGCTACACAAGGAACAACCTCTAGTCCAAGACCCACTTCATTGAGAGTTAGGATACAATAGAGCAACTTAGAAGATGATGAACATGTTGAAGGGTTTCACTTTCAAACCCTATTCCATGACTTCTTTCTAGTAGAAGTTGAAGATGACTACTACAAGCCTCTCGCAAGCTCTACTTTTCTTGATGCTCTAGAAGAAGCTCATGCCATAGATCTAGCCAATACAATGTATGAGCCATCCAATGAAATCATGTCTTTAAACCCTGTTGAACCCTTTCCATATTATGAATCACTCCCCCTAGTACATCCTGAAC
Organism: Cupressus sempervirens; assembly: GCA_028749045.1. Lineage (NCBI taxonomy): Eukaryota > Viridiplantae > Streptophyta > Pinopsida > Cupressales > Cupressaceae > Cupressus > Cupressus sempervirens. The sequence continues at coordinate 478,050,385 of CM053785.1, forward strand.
TCATTAACTAGCATACAAACGAGCCTCACCACATCCCTCATTTTCATATTGATCGTGAAGTCTTCATATACCTTAACATGGTTGAACCATCTCATCGACAAAGAGAAGAAGAATGAAATATAGTCAAGTTTGGTATGAATTACCTCAGTCATACTAGAACAGGTCAAGCATTTCACAACCTCAATGATCATTACCAAGTTGTGACTTACCTCCAGAAAAAAATAGAAACAAATGGAAGTGACACATCCCAAGGTGAAAGCCCAACTATGGCACCACATATGGGGTGATTGATACTTTACCTGAATACTCCAAGGAAAGATCTTCCATCTTGATTAAGCCAACAGAAATAGTCAGTTGGCACAGAGCAAGACCCAAGGGTCATTTATTTGGTGCGGTCCTTAAGCATAGAGGAAAGAAAGGCATTCATTCACTTCTTTAAGGAAAGACAAATAAACTTTGCATTGTCTTACGCAAACATGCTTGACTTAGACCTGAATTTAATCCTCCATCACCTCAACATTTCTCTAGAGGCCAAGCCAGTAAAACAAAAGCTTAGAAAGATGCATCCCCATATAGCTTTGTTAGTCAAAGCAAAGTTAGAAAAGTTAATCAACACCAATTTCATCTAGCCATTGGCATATGCGTCAAGGATATCCACCATTATTCCCATATCAAAGAAGAATGGCAGCATATGCATCTGCATCAATTTTTGAGATTTAAACAAAGCATGTCCCAAAGATGATTTCCCCCTTCCCAACATCGACACCATTGTCGATCTAATAGTAGGTCATTCCATGTTCTCACTCATGGATGGGTTTTCAGGGTATAATCAGATTAGGATAACACCAGAAGATCATGAGAAAACAACTTTTACTTGTGCATGGGGCATGTTTTGTTGGAATGTAATGCCCTTTGGGCTAAATAACATTGGGGCTAGCTATCAACGAGCCATGACCACTATCTTTCACGATATGATGCATAACTTTATGGAAGATTATGTGGATGATATCCTTGCCAAATCCCATAGTCCAGAAGAACATCACCCCATACTGGCCAAGATATTCACCCACCTTGAAGCATTCAAAGTTAGGCTTAATCCCAAGAAATGTTCTTTTGGCGTAAAATCAGGCAAGCTACTAGGATACATTGTCTCATGGACAGGATTTTAGAGTATAATCAGATCAGGATAGCACTAGAAAATCAAGAGAAAACATCTTTTACTTGTGTGTGGGGACGTTTTGTTGGAATGTAGTACCATTTGGGCTAAAGAATGTTGGGGCTACCTATCAACAGACCATGACCACTATCTTTCACAATATGTTGCATATCTTTATGGAATATTATTTGAATGATATCCTTGCCAAATCCCACAGTCAAGAAGAACATCTTCCCATACTAGCCAAGATATTCACCTACCTAGAAGCATTCAAAGTTAGGCTCAATCCCAAGAAATGTGCTTTTGGCATCAAATCAAGCAAGCTACTAGGATACATTGTCTCAGCCAAAGGGATAGAAGTAGACCCTAAAAAGGTACAAGCCATAATCAGTATGTCACCTCCAAAGGACCTAAGTCAATTACGTTCTCTTCAAGGCAGGCTTCAATTAGTTCATTGGTTCATTTCTCAGTTGGTAGAAAAGTGTATAACTTTCACACACACTTACTACACAAAGATATAAATTTTAAGTGGGATGACCAATGTTAGAAGGCTTTTGACTTACTCAAAACCTACTTGATGAATCCACTCATGTTTGTACCTCCTATACCACACAAACCTTTGTTACTATACATCTTTGTAATGGATAAATCAATTGGAGCCCTCCTGGTGCAAGGAAATGACCAAGGAAAAGAACATGCTATCTATTACATTAGTCGTACCTTGGTCAATTATGAGCTCAATTACTCTTTTATTGAAAAGGCTTGCCTAGCTATAGTTTTTGCTTCCCAAAAGCTACGTCACTACCTTTAAACACAAAAAGTCAAGCTCATATCCAAAATTGACCCCCTCAAATATCTTCTTAGCAAAAGAACATGAATCGGTCGATTGGATAAATGGGTGATGATACTAAGTGAGTTCGACATTGAGTATGTTGATAGGAAGGCAATCAAAGGATAGGCCATTGTTGATCAATTGGCAGATGTGCCTATAGAGAATTCAAATCCTATCCTAATAGATTTCCCAAATATGCACATTCTTCAGATAGAGCCAATAACATGGAAATTCTATTTTGATGGTTCCTACACACATCACAGATCAGGTACCAGTATCTTGTTCATCATGCCACTAGGTGTTACCATCCCTAAGTCTTACAAACTATTTTCCCCCTACACCAACAACATGGCTGAATATGAAGCTTTGGTCTTGGGTCTCAAGCTAGCTTTAGAATAGAAATTGATAGCACTAGAGGTTTATGGAGACTCCCAATTGATCATCAATCAAGTCACTGACACTTATTAGAACAAAGATGAAAAATTATTGCCTTATAAACATATGGTTGACACACTCAAGTCATGTTTTGTTCACATTAATTTTGAGCAAATTCCCAGAGAGAAGAATAGAGCAACATATGCTATGGCCACCCTAGCCTCCTTACTCCAGCTCTCAGAGCAGCACGAGTGATATGAGTTATTCATAGAAGAGGTGGTTCAACCTGTGTTTATTCAACCTGATTCCCTTATCACTTTCCACTTAGACACTCCTGATTCCCTTTGGTATAGCCCCATCATCACTTACCTCTATGATAATACCATTCCATCTGACCTCTCATGTAACCAAAAATAAAATTTCATTCGATAAACCTCATGTTACACTTTGGTGGTTGATATGCTATATAGGAAAGGTCTTGACAATACTTTATTTAGATGTCTTGAAAAGGACAAGCCTAGAGTCACTCTGTAGGAAGTCCACACAGGGATTTGCAAGTCACACTCCAATGGGTTCACACTAGTAAAGGAGATTCTTAGGATGGGCTATTTTTGGCCAACCATGGAAAAGGATTCTATTGACTATGTCAAAACCTGCAAAAAATGTCAAATCCATGGTAACCTTGTTCATGCACTAGCCCAAGAGCTCAACCCTTTGGCCACACCATGGCCTTTTTATCAGTGGGGCTTTGATTTAATTGGAGCCATACATTCACCATCTTTTGGTAGACATAAATGGATTATCACCACCACAAAATACTTCACCAAGTAGGTCAAAGCGATGCTACTTGCCGACTCTAGGGGAAAACAAATCTCTTTTTTCATTCTCAACCATTTCATTTTTTGGTTTGGCATACCCCATGCCATCCTCACAAATAATGCCCTGTACTTTAAAAATCAAATAATTGATGAATTATGTGAAAAATTTCACATTATACACCACTCCTCATCAATTTATTATCCCCAAGGCAATGGCAAAGCAGAGGCCACCAACAAAACCATTATCAACATCCTCAAAAGAACCATCAATGATATTGGTAGAGATTGGCACTTACAATTGAACCCCACCCTCTGGGCCTACAAGACGAGTGTCAGGATACCTATAGGTGTGACACCCTTCTCCTTAGTTTATGGTTGTAAAGCCATTCTTCCTTTAGAAGTTGAGATCCCATCCTTAAGAGTTACTCTTCAAGACATCCTATCTGATGAGGATTACAAAGTGACCCATCTAGAATAGCTAGAGATGTTAGAAGAACATCAACATACAACACATGAACATCTCAAAGTGTATCAGAATAGGTTATCAAGACATTACAACAAAAAGGTCAAGCCCCATGTTTTTCAGATTGATGACCTAGTGCTCCAAGAAAACCCCAAGAACCAAGCAACTAGAGAAAAGAAAGGAAAATGGGAGGCCAATTGAATTGGTCCTTACATTAGCATAGAGTCCTTTGTGATTGGTACTTATAGACTTTCAGATTGTGATGGCATAGACCTAGCAAAACCCATCAATAGCATTCATCTCAAGAGATTTTATGTTTAGAGCCTTGAGAAACACATCAAAAATACCAAAAAAATCAAAAACACTAGAAAATACCAAAAAGTAACCGCCTCTGGACAAAATTTTCTTGTTTGAGGCTCATCCAGCACAATTAAGTTACTTTCACACGTACCCAATTGGGAAACACTTAGGGGTCATAGTTCCAAGGTTCTTTGGCATCAAATGTATTTTACAATAACAAAGACAACTCGTATGACAACAACAAAGGGGAGCACAACAAACTCAACAAAATAGGGAGTCTGATTATGTATTGAGATTGCATAAACATGAATTGCAAGAAAACCAATGCACATCTTAGATATCCACCTTGACCAATGATCACCAATGCTTGTTATAGTCCTTGTCTGACCCATTTGATGTCCCAAACTCCTTTCATAACACCCCTCATCCCAAACATAACCATCCACGCCCATGTTCCTGCCTTTTGGCCCATTTTGGTCTCCTACCCTCTTTAGGTACCTCACACAGTCCTGGTTACCCCCCATATTCCAACAAATCTCACTCACATCCTCAATCCACTCCCAAAAATCCCAAAATCATCTAAAAATATAAAAAAATTCAAAAATCATCCAAAATTACCAAAACTCCAAAAATTGCCTTAAAATATTAAAAAAATCCAAATATTCTCAAAAATAATCAAAAAATTCAAAAAGTTATATAAAAATATTAAAAAAATCCAAATATTGCCAAAAACTATTAATTTTTTAAAAAAAAAAACTTTAAAATCATCTAAAAATTACCAAAAAATTCAAAAATTGTTTACCAAAAAGAGTTGAAATATCATCCAAATTTGCCAAAAACATTCGAAAGTGGTCATAATTGCCAAACATAGCCGTAAAAACTCAAAAAATTAACAACACCCCAAAATTTCTATCAATTCTTGGTTCACTTTAGCTCAAATGGGGTATATGGCATCTAAAACACCTCAATGGTATTAATAATCAGCGTAGTAATGTCCTGAAACATTTCACTGGACTTTGGAAAATCTAGCACAATGCAGATAGTGCAAGAGGTGCCCTGTTTCCTTCCTCTTCTCATGAGCAACAATTCCCAACAAATCATTACTCTTATTTATGTTGCAGTGGCCACGATTAGTCTAGCCCCCTTCAACAAATATATCAATGCTATCTTGAAAGCCCAAATATTCATCAAACTCTTTCATCCTCATCCAACTGGGGGCACAAAATAAGTGTAAGAATGAGAGCTTGGCTCCACCTCAAGCACCTTTTTCAAGGCCCAAGTGTTCATTTTAGACCCCTCCAGCACCTTTTTAGGCCCAAAGTGCCTTTTTCAAGGCCCCCATATCCTTTTCAAGACCCCTCAATTGCCTTTTTTAGGCCTAAATGCCTTTTAAAGCCCCTCCAACACCTTTTTAGGCAAAAGCACCTTTTACAAGCCCCTCTAGTGCCTTTTTAGGCCCATGTGCCATTTTAAGGCCCCTCTAGCACCTTTTTAGGCCCAAGCGCCTTTTTCAAGCCTCCCCAAGCGCCTTTTTCAAGGCCCAAGTGTCCTTTTTGAACCCCCCAAGTGCCTTTTTAAGCCCAAGGACCTTTTTCAGACCCCTCCAACGCCTTTTTAGGCCTACACCACTTTTTTAGGCCCCTCATGTGCCCTTTTAGGCCCAAGTGCCTTTTACAAGGCCCAAGTGTCCTTTTTAGATCCCTCGAGCACCTTTTTAGGCCAAAACACCTTTTTAAGGCCCTTAAACCACCCCAAGTGTCCTTTTTGGACCCCTCTAGCATCTTTTTAGGCCCTTCCATTGCCTTTTTCAAGGCCTAAGTGTCTTTTTCAGATCCCTCTAGTGCCTTGTAGGCCCAAACGCCTTTTTATAGGCCTCACGAACCTCCATCTCAATACGTACCTAGAGAAATATCCCAACATTGGCCTTATAATTGTCTGTAACGACTATTAATATACACAAAATTATGCATTACACATCACAGCTCCCTATATATCACATAAATATATTTCCCTCCTCCATTATGAGCCCACAAAAACATTCTCGCCTACCAGTAATGGTTGTCCCTACTCTACAGATCGCATTGTTCCCACTTTTTAGAGATTAAAACCATTCCAATATTTTTGCCACAAAACACAAAAACATTCAAATACCTATCAAAAATCTAAAAACATTTACATATTCCATGAAATGCAAGAACATCCAAATATATTATGAAAATACTAAAAACACACATGGCAATGCATTACAATCAACATCTGTTGTCCCTTTGATTGCCACAATAATGAGCACAAACTTTTTATTCTCCTATGACAACAATGACAACATTACATTCAAATAGTATCTAGTGGATGATTTATTCTGGCCTCCTTGGGGGAGGTTGTAGGACAGGCTGTCCAATCAATGATGTCTCTTTTGGCCTAGCTCCAAGGACGAAGCCCCTAGTGTCAATCCTCTACATACCCACACCGCATCTATTGGAATTAGGAACCTCTCGCTGCATAATTACGTGTTTAGTAGCTGTGTAAATTCTCTATCTATAAACTACATCTCTCAATGGTCCCCATTCTGGAACGCTTGATAATAACATCCCTTCCAATAAGCGACTTCCTAGTGTACCTTTGTCATTTGGTGCATTTTCACTAACACATTCTCCACCAACTTGCTTACCCTTGGTGCAGTGGTCACTTGTTGGGCCACATCCTGCTCCTGTTGCATCTAATTAGTCATCATTTTCCAGGGCTCCACATTTGCTTTCGCCTTGCCCAAATGTTGCTATAATTGTCTCACCTTACCCTCGCTTAAGGCTAACCACTCCTGTAGCTTCAATGCCAAGGAGTTTGCTTTTGCAATAGCCTCCCTAAATGACTCAGACTGTGACTATAATAACACCAGTTCATTCTGAGTGCTCTCTAAAGCCACTTGCGCCATCTTTAGCAATTCTTGCAACTGCTGAGCCTGTGACCATTTTGCTTGCATCCCCACATCACTTCCCTCCACTCGTGCATGTTCCACCCACAGTTCCATCACTAATAACTACGCTCACGCCCACACCTACTCTACCTCCACCATCACTTATAGTTGTCTTGCCTCCATTTGTGCCCCCTCTTCTCGTGCCTTCTCCATCAATCCCAACAAAAATGCAACCTCTTGTTCTGCATTCTCCATTTGGACCCTCTCTGTTGCTAACATTCTTTGTAATTCCTCGACGTCCCATGACAATTGATCTCTTCTTCCCACCTCCAGCCATGGTTCCTCCACATTTACACCACTTGTTCCACCTTATGTTGTCCCTAGTCTTGGTGTCCCGAGATTAATCAACCGACACGTCTTGCTCACTACTTCAACCGAAGCTTCTCCCATGGAATTTTCAAGATATTTTATTTCCCTAGCCTCCTTCTCTGCTCCTGACATACTCTTCATCTCCCCAGGTGGACTATTCTCCACCTGCATCATAGGCTCATCATCCAATATCACCTGAAATGCCTATTGTGTTGTAGTCCCTAAAAACATCATCAAAGCCGACAAGGGTGTTTCCTCTACTATAATGCTCATCTTTTCATGTTGCACTGACCCTTGTCCTACCTGACTCGCCACACCTGGCCTTGAAATTAACACTTGGAGTTTTGATTGATTCGCTAGCTCCTCAAAGGTTCGTTGGATGCACTTTGCTCTTTTCCCTTTCCTCATCCACCTTCCCAAGCTAGCATCACCCTCTTGCTATGATTGATCTAGTGAGCCCAACATAATTTCATTTGCATGATTCTTGCAACTTCTCAATACATCCAATAATCACATTCTACTCTTCACCTCACCTTGTTCCATTCCCATGACAACCAGTCACTTATAGCCGTCACTCACCTAAGCCTTGTTCTTTGCTAGCCTTCCATGTATCTTCTCTCTATATTCCAGCCACACTAGTACCCATTACACTTGACCCTTGCCTTCGGCATTCAGCCACCTAAATTCCTGCCGACGCACACTACCCATTAGAGTCCATTGCTAAATCATCGCTAACACATCCCATACTTTCTTAACCACCTAGTACAATAGTTTCTCCCTGGCAGAACTGAACAAACTCGATACTATTACACACAAATGGAAGCATGACTGGTCCACAAATAATGGTTATCTATGCTATCATTTGCTTTTAGTACCTTGATGATGTGCTTGACTAGAGGTACTAGGATGAAGTCATGATATTTTTATTTGTTTATCATTGTTTAACTCCAATGATCCTTTGGTTTCACGCTTTATTGGTGTCCACTTGTAAGTGACTCCTCTCATTTGGAGAGCCATGTATACATTGACCAATTTTGTGCACTATCTTAGGTGAGGTCTTCTATCTGACATGTGACTATTTGCATGCCTATTTTTATTCTTTCATGGATATAGTTTTGTTTTCCAGTAGTTGTCATATTTTCATGTACATTATTCATCTTTCCTGGTACTTCTTGACATGACATAGTATTCATATCACTATGGCTGAGCTAGTGGTGGTTGTACTTAGTCACTTTTTATCACATGCTCTATGATGACAATTAGTTTGCATCTCTTTAAAAAGTGACAGTTAGTTGCATTCATCTAGTTTGCATTTTCATCTTGGATTCCTTGAAAAGAAACGGTTAGCACATAAATTTGGACTACACTAGACGACCTTCATGACATCACCCAATAAAATCATGACTAGTTATCCAATCATAGGCACCAACATCAATATCTAGACGAGCCTTTAGTGCTCAACTATCATGGACTTTTTCTCCTCACAATATCGCCACCATGCATTACACTTCATTATCTCTCATCATCGTCCTATATTTTCATCCCACCTATTGCATTAAGTGGCTTTTGAATCTCAAACAATTCTCATCACTATATCCTTGTATCAAATTTAATTCCTCATCACACCCTATCTTCTCCTGCATATCCCACTTCCTTTCTTTTTCATCTATCATTATTCACTATCTCACATATCATTCCCTTCCATTGAATTTCATCCCATACCACAGTTTGTTTCATTTTAGTTCACTTCCCTCATTTTCCTACTTTTGTGACTTGCATTTCATGTTCCTCATCACATTACCTTTATTTCATGCATTTCATTTCTTTCATCTCATGGATTTTGAATCTCAAAAGTTTACTTCCCCTCTCATCACTTTCGAATCTTCGCCAATTTCATTTCCTTCCATTTTTCACCTTCATTAACGTTCATTGGTCATGGTACCTTTTATGCCATTTTTCATTTATCATATCATATCATTTCATACCATCTTTGCATTTTCATATTTCTCATTTTACCATGATCCATTCCATGACACTTTGCCACTTATGCGTGCATTTCCATTTTTATGTTCTTTACCCATTTCATTTTATTCCATAGCCTTACATTACATTGGTTTCTATTTCATTACTTACTATCTTATCACATATCATCTCTTTCACCAGACATTTCATTTCATTTTGTTACTTATTCCATTCCATTTCTTTCATCAGATATTTCACTTCATCACATCTCCATTTCCTTGCCATTTCATCACATTTGTGATTTACTCACTTGTTTCATTTTGTTTCATTACCTATCATCCTATCATATAGCAGTCAGTTCATTAGTTATTTCATCCCATTTCATTACCTATTTCCTTTCATTTCATTTCATTTTGTTACCTATCTCAATCCATTACATATTACATTACATCTCATTTCATTTTGTTACCTATCTCAATCCATTACATATTACATTTCATTTCATTTCATTTCATTACCCATTTCATTTCATTTCATTTCGTTACCTATCTCAATCCATTACATATTACATTTCATTTCATTTCGTTACCTATCTCAATCCATTACATATTCCATTTTATTTCATTCCATTACAACCAATTCATTACATCAAATTTTCTTTTACCACATTTCATTTCATATCATTACATTCATAATACCACATCACACTTTTGCTACCTCATTAGTGACATACTATCTATTCTAAACCATTATCCATATAAATCAAACATTCACACACACACATATATATATATATATATATACACATTCACATCCACTGCTACCTTAATCATCAAATAAAATAATCACATGCACACATAAGTCCATGATATAACAAGTGCACACATCTAAAACATTAATAAGCTCATATATCTTATAAAGCCACATGACAATCAAACAATTCATCAAAAGGCTAAAATCACACGAATATTAGATAAAATGCACCAACATGAGCATCACATGATCATATAACATGAACATCTGTATATCAAGGATCAACTAAGTACATCAGCATAAATGTCCAATGAACATCAAATGAATAATCATACATAATGAGGAGTGAGGCCACAGTACATAATGAACACTCATCCATGTGATAGTGCCTGATTTGACAGTCCCTTCTCACTGGGGGCACTCGTATCCTCTCAGAGCACTTTCCCTGTCACATTTGTAGACAGTGTAACCTATCCTATCACAATAGTTTGACTCGACAATGCCCCATCTATCCTTGGTGGCAGTGATGGTAGTGGTGGTGGCCCTGGTGTCATCATAGCTATGAATGTTTGTAAGGTACTCAACACCTCAACCATCCGACCTCTATGGCACTCATCCAAGCCTCCAAATCAGTTGATCCCCTTGGCCTCATTGGTGGCAGTTGTGCCTTTGGTGGTACCAGTTGCTATACCTATGACTATGGCTTAGGTAACACTTGTTGTTATCGATGTGGCTGTGCACCCAGTGGATCTCTGATTGAAGTTTGCACTCTTGACCTCTATCGTTGGACAAACTGCACATCCTCTAGCAACCTAGTCCTCACCTACTTTGCTCTATCCTAGTCCACCCCTCTGTCCCACTAACCAACCATTTCTCCACCAACCATCCCTCCTCTCACCCATGCACCACTCCAGCCTCAGATCCCTCCAACCCTCCCTGCACCCACCGGTCCCTGCACTTGGCCTCATGCCACTCCCCTCTGTGGTAGTACCACATCTATTCGACCTCACCTCCCCCATGCTTTAACCGCACCTCTCCCCTGCCTCTAGCCTGTTATCTCCCTCTGCCTCTCCCTAGACCACCCTCATCAGTATCATCATCCTCTCCGTCGCTTGATGGCTCATCAATCCCTAGAATAGGCTTAGCCAGATATGTGTATCTAGGGAAGGGATGCTCCCAAAACCATTGTGCATAATCTCCCTCCATCCTTACATCTACCACCCCATCTTGCAAGGCCCATGGCTACAGTGTGTCTATCATCTATAAGAAGGCCTCTAGACAAGCCTCATACTCTAGAGTCAGCCCCTACACCGCCCTTTTTGACTATACCTAGGCATAATGTGTTGTCCCCTATGGCATGCCCTGTCGCCGACCAAACTGTCTTACCACCTGCCTGAATAAAACCGCTCTATCACAGTAGCAATCTGACCAAGTAAATACCTTGGGCTGAAGAAATACACCATCTTGTCATCATCCTCTACCCACGACTTTGTAAACCTATAAGGTCTCCACACGACCTCATCAACATCATCCAAAATTTGCTGCCAATACTCTATCTTGCCCAAATGGGGTTGCATGATCAAACCAGAATAGATATACATGAATGACATGCCCTAAAGCCACTGACACACACACACACACACACACACACGATGAGTAATGGGAAAATGCTCCCATGTCCACAACTATAACAAAATCACCCTTGCTAACAACGATGAAGCATCAGAATACACAACTTGATGTAAATCATGATATAAGTGGGCCAAAATGCAACTACTCTATGCAAATATCTGTGGCTCATCAATCATATCCTATATCAGTCAACCCCATCCAACTGGACAACCTCACCCTTGGTGATCTAGCAACATAAATCCCTCTATCAAACCAGCCAAAACTGTCGGCAATGCATCATACTATAACATCTGAAACTAGGACATGTTGTCACCACCAATACTGTCATCCCCAAACAAGTCTCGAAATGTAGCACCATCAGCATTTTGATCATAATAAACCAAATCCCCTACGGTCAGGATAAAAAAAATCCTATATACATCCTCAGGAGTCACTGTCATCTACCCCATTGGCAAATGAAATGTGTTGTGGTCCGAGTGCCACTGCTCAGCCATCGTTGTCAGTAATCCCCTATTCACTTAGAACTAGGGCATCTGTAACAAATATGTGAAACCACATCTAGCTATAACCTATTGATCTATGCTTGACAATCAGCCCACTACCTCTAACAACCATAGATAGAGTCCTTGTACCATGAGCTTTCGCCCACACACCTGTTGTTTATCAAACAAACAAAAACATATTAGTTTTCGTCACAAAATGATCATCAAACATTAGTCTCATATTTCTATCTAGCTACCTAGCTACTAGTTCTATCTTGGACCTATTACACATCTTTCTCTATCCTAAGTTGGACTTGCTTGTCTTCCTTACTTTGTATCCTGAGCAGGGGCATCAGCTATCTATCATTAGATTGATCCTACAACATCACATCATGAATAATTGATTACTATTGTTTACTTATTATGAACATCCCTGGCTGACAGATCGAGAATCTAGTCTTTTGCGTTATCTCACAGTCCACTCGGGCCCTACACTCAGTTTTTGTACTGAAATAATCATTTGCACTATTTCCTAAGATAAATGCATTGTCAAACCATTTAAATGCGTCAAAACAGGCCAGTGCACTACTTTAGCATGCAAACACGCTCCACATTACCTTTTATGCACTATAACATGTATAGGCACTATTTCAATACTCATATGCACTATTTTATGGATTGAAAGTACTATTTCATTCACATGCATTGAAATATTGGACATATGTGCTATAGGACCCATTGTATGTACTAAACTATTCATATGCACTATTAAATCTCCTATATGCGCTACAAGATTACTATATGCCCTAATTCACCACATACCTAGGGTTTTATATGCGGTAATTCACCCTATGCATGTGCTATACTAATCCTCGAATAGACTAAATAAATTCAAATGCACTAAAAGACAAGGTAAATTTGCTAAAAAGATAAACCTATCACATTTTCCACAAAAATTCATGTGAACTTTCAAAAAAACATTAGATATGCATGCAAAATCTTCAAAATGAAGGATCTCAATGACTTACTGAGGCATCGTAGTCTGTTGGATGCTCATACCAACAACCTCTCTTGAATCTATGCTCTTGTAAAGGGATCACCACCTCACTGGATCAAAGCTCCAAATCACCAAATGCAAAAGGGAAGTGTGAAAATGACAAGGGTAAAAAATCTTTTGCCCTATTTAACTGCCCTAAGGAGTATTTATGTCACTCTTTCACCCTCTTTACCCACTATTGGCATCCTTTTTCTCACCAAAATGAATTGGGTATGATATCAAACCAACCTGATCATCTTTATCCATCAACTATCCAACATTTCAGAAATAAAATTGGAACCTACTTAATCTTTGCACTTCCATTATTTCTTCCAATTTCATTTATGAGGGGGTAGTATATCCATATCAAACCAGGGCATCAATATTTTTTGAAGAATAAAAAATGTCCTACCCTAGCCAAAAATTTCAAACATCAAGTCTACCAAAACTAGGGTATCCAAGCAGAAATATTGCAATACCAAATCAACACCGCAACCGAATCATCAAATCAACAACAATCAAAACATCAAATCATCAATGATCAAACATCAAACCATTAATAGGCAGACACCACGATAATGATGAAATGTCAAAATATCATCGAATAAACATCCAATCATCAGAAGTTGACCTAAAATAAAAAAATAAAGACAATCTTTGAACTAATATGCTTCACATATTAGCTCAAAGAGGGGCATTTGTAGACACCCAAAAATTGGCAAAGACTGAAACCATGCAATTTTGATCAATCAATGCAAATTAAAGAGAAAATAAGAAGAAACACAACAAACTTTCAAATTAAAAATCACATTTGGTCATTAATCACCTATTAAATTGATGAGATCTAAATCGACTTTAAAAGAGGAGAAAACCAATTCAAATTCATAAAATGAAATTCAAAAAGGAGGAGGAAAAAGACAAAAGTGTTGAAAATAAATAAGACATTTATTAAATCAAAAAAATAATTTATCCTCACAAAATTGGAAATCTCCCTTTTTCATTTTCAATTATCCTCAAAATCAAGTCCGTTGGACTCTTCCTCCTGGTCTCTTATGATATATTTTTAGTTTTACTTTCACCCACCAGTCAAAGGTGAAAATCATGATTCTTACCCCAACCCCTTCCGAAATCCTATAAATAGGAGGGAAATCCAAGAACAAAAGGACCCAAGTTTTAGGCATCTGCACTATAGACACATTTTGATTCATCATTTTAGCATTATCATATTAGCAAGTTCATAGCATTTTAGTAGTTCTTTTATGTTATTTAGCATCATTTATTGCATATTTATTTTGTTGCATATCCATTTTGATAGCATATAATCTGCATTATAGTCATAGATCTTGCATGCATTCTTGTAGATCTACATTTTTAGCATACTCCCATTCTATAACTATCACTGAGATGTTAGTTTGAGAGCTATTTTAGCAGTTGTAGTTAGGGAAACATGAGACACTCATAGAGATTACATTTTGATGATGATATCTTGGGTTTAGTCTAGTTCATCATTAGTCTATTTGCATTCTACATTAAAGTTTCATGAATATGCGTTTACACCATGTACACAAAGATTTTAATAAATAGATTAAACATACAATATCAATAAAATGAATATGGTTTAACTATGTTCAATCCTCTACATAGGTTGAAGCATCTATTAATAAAGGGTTATCCCAATCTAGGTAGTTCAAGTAATGAATTGAGTGTTAGTGCTTATGGCTCACTAAAATAGAATTCAAGTTTAAGTAGGAATTAAACATGGAATAAACCAAAGAGAAGTTTAAAATGAATTATTTAAATGTCTTAAATATTTGAGAATTAAGTTAATTTAATTCAATTATTAGAAATGGGTAAAAAAATAGTTCAATTTATTAATTGTACATAGTTAAAACTTGACAAAACTCATTAATTGTAAAATATCAACATGAACAAAAGAATTTCAGATCTCTAATATCATTTATAATAATAATAATAATAATAAAGACATAATTTACAATATCAACGAAAGGAATTGTACATAAAGTAAGAGCCTAAAACACAATGGTAAATTGTGCTCCTCTCATCTGGGATGTCTTGGGTTCGAGTCTACTCGAGCTTAACACATAATAATAATTAATCTCAACAAATAATAATAAATAATAAATATTCTAGGCTTCAACTCATTACCTATAAAAATAAGGAATTGTAAATACTTAAGACTAGATATGCAACTAGTCAATATAATCAATAATATTTGTGAGTGTTAATTATGGGCCTTTGAATCCACACACACTTCAACATGATCATTACATGTTAGAAACATCATGAAATGAACATGGGATTGTCCATTTGATATGTCTACAAAAGGTGATTTGTTGCCTTCTAACTAGACAGGGTTTTACTATTCACTTTCACAATTGAGAGATCGGTAACCAAACCAAACTAGTATGAAGGACTTTGAAGAATGCAAATACAATCTAATCTATTTTTTTATGTTTTTCAAATGCAAAGATATTATATTGATCTAAATGAATTTGAAACTAATCTAAGAACAACGGAAAGTAATAACTAAATGAATGTATTTTAGTCTAAATGATGAGTGTATGAAAGTAGGTGAAATTTGAATGCAAGCACTTGAGTAATCAAATTAGCATCAATTCAATACTTTTCATGTGCATCCTGAAAAATGAGAGATTGAAAGTTTCTTTTACAAAATCTTAGAATTTGTTCAACGATCATGATCAATTTGGGTGTATGATCTAGATCAAGAGTGACATTGAGTCCTCTAATTTTTATGGAGTTGAATGAGATGAAATAGGATATAACCTTGATCCATGCAAATATTTGGTCCTAATTAGATTTTCTAATTAATTAAATATTCAATTTCAACAATTATGAGCAAATTTTTGATTTAATCAATATTTTTAATTCCCTTTTTCTATGAGATGAATTAAGAAACAATATTGATCAATTCAAACATGTGGTCATAATTAGATATTCTAATTAATTAAATAATTAGTTTCAATAATCATGGCATATATTTAATTAAACCAAAGTATTTTAATTCCTTTTTATGTGTACTAGCTAAAGAGGGTAGATTTAATTTAATTAAAGTACTTAGGACTTGTAATTAAATTAATTTAATTAGGAGCTATATTTAACTAATTTCAATCAATGTTTAAGAATTAAATAAAACACATGATTAATATAGATTAATGATTTATTGCATTTGACACTTAAGTCAAGTAAAGAGGATAAGAATCATAAATGCCTAGTGTAATAGGACTTAGTGAGATTGATGCACCGAAATTGGTTCAAAATATCGATGTACCAATTTTGGGGTATTACATTTGCCCCTCTTTGAATAAATGTGTGTGAAACATGTTAATTCAAAGAAATGAAAAGTTTGAATTATAGACCAGGAGTTAAGATTGATTCCAAGATTAATGACACAAAACTCAGTTGATGAGATTTTTGGGTTTATTTCCAAAATGAAGCTTAACCTCCCAGAGTCTAGATAAAACACCAAGATAATGGTCTAAATATAAAAAATATTCTCAAAATTGATGAGATTTTTGGGGCTATCTCTGGAACAAAGCTTAACCTCTTGGAATCTAGATAGAACACCTAGATAATGGTCTAAAAATAACAAAGATTGTCAAAATTCATAGAATTGTTCCCATGACGAGACTCAATTTTTTGGAGTTAGGATTAGAATGCCCTAATACCTGTCTAATAATTATCATGATTCATAGAATTATCCCTAGAGCAAGGCGTAATCCTTAGGAGTCAAGGTTAGATTGCCACAATACCTATCCATTGAATAATGATTGAAATGAGTTTAGAACTATCTTCAGAATGAAACTTAATTCTCTAGAGTCCAAACTGAAGATTTGAATATTGGTCCATAAAAGAATAACAAGACTTAATCATGAGTTGTAGAATTATCCCCAGAATGAGGCTTATCTTCAGGAGCCTAAGTAGAACACTCAGATACCCGTCCATCGAACTATGACAAGGATTGTTATAAACATTGATAAGTTTGATAGTGTATGATGCTAGATAGAGAGAACATAGATGCCTCGAATGATGAGATGCCCCTAGTGAATAAAATATTGTATTTTGATTCGAAGACATATTAAACTTTGTTTGAAAACGTTCAATGATGTAATCATCATCCTATCCCCTTCAGAGAAAAGTTGAAAGATGACACAACAAAATGAAGATGATTTGGAATGATTTGAAGGTTTGGTTGACCATAGTTGACTAGAGTTGACTAAAGTTGACTTTTTCAAAAAAATGAAAAAGTTGAAGTAATGTATGAATTGAAGATATTCTCATATTCACAAAGTATTAGTAAGAGGAATTGCACAAGCATTCAATTACGTCAATTCCAAAATTTTAAAGTGTGATTTTGAGCTATTGTAATGTGTCAGATTGTAAATTTGATCCCAAAAATGGGTTTAGAGCAACCAAATTAGCTAGCGGGGTGATTTTTATGTTAGTTGGAGCACTTTGAAAAATTAGGTCAAAACCTATATAGGACCCAAAAGGTCATTTTCAAATCATGTGTGCATCGGTCTTTTGTGAAGAAAAGAGCTCTAAGGCAAAAATGGTGGTTCCCATGCATTCTCATCAATTCGAGCATTCAAGGTGACATAGTCGAGCAACGAACTATGGACCTTCTATGAGTGGTCAATAAACCTCTCTTGCATGTAAAATTTTATGCATCTTGATTGATTTTTTGTAAGTTTTGATAGTTTACAAGTCGCTGTCATCGAGGTCCTCACACAAGGAC
This sequence comes from Cupressus sempervirens, assembly GCA_028749045.1. Lineage (NCBI taxonomy): Eukaryota > Viridiplantae > Streptophyta > Pinopsida > Cupressales > Cupressaceae > Cupressus > Cupressus sempervirens. The sequence continues at coordinate 478,068,251 of CM053785.1, forward strand.
CCAATTTCTCATGTGAGCCGCCAGGGAAACTTGCGTGAGGAAGTGCCACGATGGCACTTTCTCAAGTAGAGATTTGGGTTTCCTCACATGGAAGGTACCCATCTCTCATGTGAAAAACCCTAAATTTGTTTATTCTTCCACATATTTGAGTTTTACATCACACAAGATAGTTTTCTCGCGTGGCTCGAAAGTTTTCTCACACGAGGAAGGCATTTCTTCGCATGAAAGTGTACATTCTCATGCAAGATTGTGAGTTACCACATGAGATTTTGAGTTAGTTTTCTTGTCAAATTTGTTAAAAATGTGATGTTTGTGTGGTTTTTTTGCATTGTCATCAATCATTGTAGCTTGTATTTAGTATATTTTTAGGAAAATAGGAATAATATGTTTATATGGAGATCGACTATTGATTATGTTCATATTGTTTGTGTGTTCACAAGATAGTTTTCTAGATGTTGGGTTCAAACCACATTATCCAGCCATCGAGACATTGATTAAGCAGTTAGATGCAACAGAGTTGACACATATTGATACCCTTGGCCTCTAGCATCTTTGTGATATCCCCAATCTATGGGTTAATCATGGCTTACCGGCAGCACTAGTAGAGTGTTTCCATTCAGAGATGAATACCTTTCATTTGCCACTAGGAGAGATGACTATCACACCAATAGACATCTATAGGATACTCTGGATTCTCTTCCATGGGCCACAAGTTGAGTATGATACACAGTGGTGAGAAGGTACATTGGCACTTAGGGCCATATTCCACGAGGATCTTTTTATGGGTAGAGCTATCTCATGAGGGGAGCTAGCGCATGTATATGGTGCTACACATAGATTGGCAACAATACTCAAAGCCTTCCTTGACTAATATCTAATACTTGACAAAGGTCAACATGGTCTTGAGTGTGGTTGGTGATGGATGTTATAGAGGATGATGGGGCAGCCAACACATTTTGGATGGGGCTAGTGTATATTGCCCCATATGTTTTATGAGATGAACAAGATCATTTATAGAGAGGCAAAGAGCATGGAATCAAGTGTCTATTCTCTATAGGTATGGACATGGGAGCACTTACCTAGTTGTGAGACCTATATGTGATGATATAAAGCAACCTCATGAGCCATATAATTGTAGATATTGAGGGAAAATGACCCAGGCTACTCTAGGTAAGACCAAGCAGTGGGAAGTACAACTTGATGATTTGGTGGAAGTAGAATGATGATCTTAGAGAGAGATAGAGGCATGGAATGATGCCCAAGCACAAATTGGTTATATGTTTGCCTCTCGACCACTGATTGGTTATTCAATCCATGTGATCAAGAGATTTCCATTGACATGTGTGTGATGATAGTATGACATGCCCTACGATATATTCCAGGAGTATTGCACCTACACTTGCTTTGTCGAGGACATGAAGAAGGGGTGGTCAATTAGATTAGACACTAGGAAATCCATGATTGATGTATGCTCCATTACCATAACACGTTGAGATTATATGGTTGCAATTGCAGATGGTGGGATGTCTCCGATGTATAGGGAGCATTTTGTGAGTCATCCCTTTCCTTGGTTTACAAATCTAGTGGGGATGGTAGTACCAATACAGCTAGTGCAGGCACCACAACAGGGTCCTAGACAACATACTACATAGGTTTTAATCCCTCCTCATCAGATGAGAGTGGATCTAGGTGTTGGTGGTAGTGGATCCGGGCATAGATGTGCTCAGGGTGAGATGGGGACCTGAGGTGCTATTAGCAGAGAGGCACACAGGCCACATGTAGTGGAGCAACCCATTCAATAGGTAGAGCATGGAGTGGGCAATGAGGAGATGCAAGATCAACCTATTGCCGAGCCATAGGGTGGAGACATCCTGGCATAGACCCAGGATGCCCTCAAGAGATCCCAAGATTGAGTCTGGGTTGTATAATGACAACTAGAAAATCTTAAGATCTAGGTGGTAGTGAGAGATACATGCTTATACAAGTAGGATTGAGAGAACCATGAACTATGAGAGAAGATGAAGTGGCATCAGGATGAGGCTTAGATTCAGTTAGTGAGAGTGGCATACTATTATGCAGCTTATGTTGCTGTAGTTCCTAATCCAATAGAGTAGGTGCCATGATTTTTGAGTATGTGAGGGAGTCTGGAGGTGCATGCCCATCGACGAGAGAAGAGGCTCCTCCTCCTCCTTCTCCACCCGAGGACGGAGGAGAAGGATAGAGTTAGAAATTTTCTTCTATCATTGTTCTAGTTGTGTATTGATTGATGTACCAACATCATTTTGTATCATTTTGATATTGACATTGCTCGAGTAGCACTCATTTTTGTATCGATGTACACTTGACTCCATTGGAGAGATTTATATATATGAACTCTAGTTTTTTTTTATCATTGTATGTGTCATACTTTTGTCTCTTATGTATTTTCATACATGAGATGTATAGTTGTATATGTGATGAATGCTCATTGTCTTGATATATGGATATGTAATGTAAATGAGATTATGAAAATGTGATATTAGACTAACATCTCATGCAAGTTGCAACGTTATTTTGGATGACAAGTGTTCGATGAAATTCAAAAGAACAAATGAAGGATATGAACGCTTGTGCAATTAAGAAGAATGTGTCACTTTGTGGAAACCACCAACCTCTCATATTAAAAGATGCAAGGAAAGTAGTGATCAAAATGTACTCTTATGCAACTGGAGTATGAAATGCAACCCTATGCTAGATGTATCCCTAGGTCTGGTTACTAAACTCATAAAATTATCATCCCTGACTATTTAGTTAGATACACAAATGTCATATAATTCACACTGACATTGCAATCATGAGAATATGAATATGACATGTGTCTTAGTTTTGTGGGGATTAAATGTAAGCATTAAGGCACAAGAAGCCAAAATGACTAGAACATTTGCCGCTTTTAATTGAGCAAGTGAACATAAGCATCAGAGCATAAATAGTAGGATGACTAGAGTCTTTCTTGCATGAAAACAAACAAGACACACAAGAGATCCTTCTTATGCTAAGTATTCAATAAAAATTTTGTCCTCAATGATCCTTGCATCCATAACTTGAGATAGAAATGTGCTAAGTGTTAGTTTGTGGTGACTGATCAGAGAAGTACTGTACATACTTCATAATTTAGATAGGCATATTATAACCCTATAGTGGGAATATATTATATAAGATAACTTAGGGTTAGGGATTGTAAAATGTGATGTATAATGAGATAGGTTGTTCTTGTGGTGGTATTGAGCTGTAAGGGTTTTTATTGCAATCATTGGATAATAAGAAAGGTTGGACAGATGTGTAGGTGGACATAGCCTAGGTTTTGGGTGAACCACATTATATCTATGTGTTATCTATGCTCTTATGGTTTTCTTCTTTTGTTTTTGCATTTAACTTTTTATTCGTATATTGTTCCAGATCTATCAAATCCTAAAAATTGGCATTAGAGTGAGGTTTGTTGTTGTAGATTGATAAGACTTTTAGATTTGAGGTGAGTAATGGAGGAATCCAAATTCAAGATTGAAAAATTCAATGGCCAGAATTTTCAATTTTGGAACATGTAGATGGAAGATCATCTATATCAAAAGGATCTATGGAAGCCATTAGAAGGGAAAGCTAAGAGACAAGGAAAAATTACAGATGAAGATTGGGAGATCTTGGATAGGAAGGCATTGGGATCTATTCGATTGTGCCTTGTGCTGTCTGTAACATTCAATATATCAAAGGAAAAAATGACTGTAGAGTTGATGGAGACACTGGCTAAGATATATGAGAAACCCTTAGCTTCAAATAAGGTATTTATTATGATGCATTTATTTAATATTAAAATGGATGAGGGAGGATCTAGAGCAAATCATTTAAATGATTTTAACATAGTCACCAGTCAATTTCATCCGTACAAATTTCATTCGATTAAGAGGTTAGGGATTTCTTAATTTTATGTTCTTTGCCAATAAATTGGAATAGATTGGTTATGGATATAAGTAACTCTATCTTTGGTTCAAATAATTTCAAATTTTATGAAGTTGTTGGTGTTATCCTAAGCAAGGAACTACGATGGAAAAGCACGGGTGAAACTTCAACCTCATTGGGTACTGCATTAAATGTGGAGAACAGAGGAAGAACAAGTCAAAGAGGAAAAGGCCCTTTGCATGACAAGTCATGAGGAATTCAAAGAAAGGACATTCTTAGTCTAAAGGAAAGAAATATTGTTGGTATTGTGGAAAACTTGGTCACCTAGAGAAAGATTTTTGGTATTGTGGAAAACTTGGTCACCTAGAGAAAGATTGTTGGTTTTGGAAAAACAAACAAGGAGACAGAAATAAAGATGATTGTAAGGAAGCTAATGTTACAAGTAATGATTTACAAGATGCTTTAATCTTATGTTTAGATAATGCCAATGATTCTTGGGTAATAGATTTTGAGGCTTCATTCCATCCTACACCCCATAGGAAATATTTTCAAGATTATGTTCAAGGTGGATAGGTATATTTGGGTGATGATGAGCCCTACCCTATTGTTGGAAAAGGAAAAATAAAGATCAAGTTGCTAAATGGAAATGACTGGATACTATAGGAGGTAAGGAATGTCCCTAATTTAAGAAGAAATTCAATTTCTGTAGGACAACTAGGTAGTGAAGGTTGTGTAGTCATGTTTACAGACAATGTCTAGAAGTTAACTAAAAGTTTATTAGTAGTAGCTAAATTTGAAAAGGTTGGCACATTATACTTTTGTATTGGGAACACTTATTCCACTTTAGTTTCTATTTGTATTGATAATGTAGGGAAAGCTATTGTAAATGTTGTAGGAATAGATTCAGTTGTGTGGCACCATAGGCTTGGGCACATGAGTGAGAAAGGGATGAAAATCCTTCACTCTAAGAATATGTTGCCAAGGTTAAAAAATATTGATTTAGAGTTCTATGAAAAGTATGTTTATGGTAAATAAAAAAGAGTCAGATTTCTCAAAGTTGGAAAAGAGAAGAAGAGTGAGAAGTCAGAGCTAGTGTACTTAGATGTGTGGGGACCGACTCAAGTATCATCTCTTGGTGGCTCTCATTACTATGTTATTTTCATTGATAACTCAACTCAAAACACATGGGTGTATTTTTTGAAGCAAAAAATTGATGTCTTTGAGACTTTCAAGAAATGGAAGGCTTTGGTTGAAAACGAGATAGGAAAGAAGCTAAAGTCTCTCAGATCAGATAATGGAGGTGAGTATTGCAACAAGTCCTTTGAAGATTATTGTCCTGTTAATGGAATTAGAAGGTAGAAGAATGTTCCAAGAACTCCACAAGAAAATGGTGTGTCCAAGAGGATGAATAGGACAATCATGGAATGTGTAAGGAGCATGAGATTGCATTTTGGGCTATCACTTCATTTTTGGTCAGATGTTGTAAATAGTGTTGTCTATTTGATAAATAGAGGACCTTCAACTCCTTTGGATGGTGGTATTCTAGATGAAGTATGGACTAGTAAAAAGGTAAATTATTTATTTATGAAAACTTTTGGTTGTGAATATTTTGTCCATGTTGATAAAGAAAATAGCACCAAGCTTGATGCTAAATCTTAGAAATGTACCTTCATTGGATATGGAATAGATGACTATGGGTATCAATTATGGGATTTTGAAAATCTAAAAATAATTAGAAGTAGAGATGTTATATTCAATGAGAAGGTCATGTACAAAGAATAGTTGTAGGAAAAGAAGCATGAACAAGTCAAAGAAGACTATGTGGTTTTGGATGAGACTCTTGAAAAAGAAATGCCATTGGTATTTGATGCTCAACAATAATAGGTTATCCCACAAACTTCTATAAGTGTTAGATGTTCTAATCGGTTGAGTAGACCTCTTGAAAGGTTTTTTCCTTCTTTATACTCTATATTATTGACTGATTCTAGTGAACTAGAGGAGTATAAAGAGGCAATAAAGGTAGATGCTAGACAACAGTGGAAATTGGGCATGAAAGAGGAGATGAACTTCTTGTTAAAAAAAAAGACTTGGGACTTAGTCCATTTACTTGAACAAAAAAGGTCCTTGCCTAACAAATAGGTTTATAGGTCGAAGGAGGAAGATGGAGGAAAGAAAAGGTATAAGGCTGGACTTGTAATAAAAGGTTTTGCATAGAAAAGGGTATAGATTTTAATGAAATATTCTCCCTTGTTGTAAAAATGACTTGAATTAGAATTGTACTAAGTCTTGTTTCTATAGACGACTTGCATCTTGAATAGCTAGATGTGAAAACAACCTTTCTCCAGAAGGAAATTCACATGTAGCAACTAGAGGGATATGAGGTCAAGGGTAAGGAGAATTTGGTGCGTAGATTAAGGAAGAGTTTGTATGGCCTAAAGTAGCCACCCCAGCAATGGTATTTAAAATTTGATAGTTTCATGGATGAACAAGGTTACCATAAATGTCATTTTGATCACTGTGTATATTTTAAGAGATTGGATAATGGGAGTTACATTATTTTGTTACTCTATGTTGATGACATGCTTATCATTGGGTCTAATATACAATAGATAAATGAACTTAAACAAAAATTAGCAAGGTCATTTGCTATGAAGGATTTGGGTGCTACAAAGAAAATCCTTGGTATGAGGATCACATGGGATAGGAAAAATAGAACCTTGAATTTGTCCCAAAGTGATTATATAAAGAAGGTGTTGAAAAGATTTAAAATGCAGGATGTAAAAGAAATCAGTACATCTTTGGGTAGTCATTTCATATTGACTGAGGAAATGTGCCCAAAGGTATGAGAAGAGGTAGATAAAATGTCTAACATCATGTATTCATCAACAATTGGCAGTCTGATGTATGCAATGGTATACACATGACCAAATATTGCTCATGTAGTGGGAGTTGTCAGTAGCCATATGAGTAATCCAGGTATGGAACATTGGAGTATTGTCAAATGGATACTTTGATATTTAAGAGGTACTACTATAAAGGCATTATGTTCCAGAGGATCCAGTTCTACTTTGAGTGGATTTGTTGACTCTAATTTGGCGGGAGATGTTCATACAAGGAGGAGTACTACAGGGTATGTTTTTACTGTAGGGAGTACTACAGTTAGTCAGATTTCTAGATTTTAGAAGGTTAATGCACTTTCAACCACCAAAGCTGAGTATGTAGTTGTTATAGAAGCTAGCAAGGAGATGATTTGGTTAAAATGTTTTCTAGAGGAATTGGGTTAGAAGCATGAAGATCACCCATTGTACAGTGATATCTAGAGTGCCATTCATCTTGCAAAGATTTTTGATTTTCATTCAAGGACAAAGCACATACAACTCATGTACCATTTTCTATGGTCTATTTTGGAGGATGGCCAATTATGGCTTGGAAAAATTAATAATCTTGCAGACATGTTCATAAAGACAGTCCCCAAGGAGAAGCTAGTTTATTGCTTAGCTTCTATTGGGCTTCTTGACTGATGATCGTGGAGTTAATACACAACAAAATCTTTTATCTAGTGGGAGCCTCATGTGGTAGTGATAATGCTATAGAATCAATCTCCAAGTGAGAGATTGTTGTCTAGGGTGGATCCCCAAGTGGGAGATTGTTAGTTTGTCGTGACTAATTGGAGAAGTATTATACATTGTAACCCTAAAGTAGGAATATATTATATAAGATAGCTTAGGTTTAATGATTGTAAAATGCAATGTACAATGAGATAGGTTGTTCTTGCGGTAGTATTGAGTTGTAAGGGTTTTTACTATAATCACTGGACAATAAGAAAGGTTGGATGACTGTGTAGGTGGACATAGCCTTGGTTTTGGGTGAACCATGTTAAATTTGTGTGTTATCTATGTTCTTATGGTTTTCTTCTTTTGTTTATGCATTTAACTATTTATTCATATATTGTTCTAGAGCTGTTAAATCTTGACACTAAGTATACTCATAGTGACCCATACATTCACTTAGTAGGATGAGTATTAGTATTATATTGTAGCATAGAGAGTTTACTCAAATAGTCAAGGAGAAGAACCAACCTCACTAAAGTATCCATATAAAATGAGTCGAGGTACACATGACCATCCAATACTAGATAGAGGCTCTTATAGTAGACACCCCCTTTATAAGTATGTTTCAAATCATTGGAACTGAACTAGTAAGCATAAAGCAAAGAAATGATCATGCCCCTAGTCCTCATTGCTCTAGTCAAAAGAGACATCCTTGAGTCACTCAAAGGGAAATGATATATAAAGTGAAAGCAAAACAAACAAATAAAAAGATCATCATAACTCAAATAGAATGTTTCCATGTCAGTGTTAGTGTTATAGGATTGGTGTCAAGTGTCAATGTGCAAAACATATGTGTAAGAAATCTCTTTAATAAAAGGATGAAAATAGACAGATTTAGTTAGGGTAACTAGTGACTGATGTTAGAGAGAAATCTTCATTAGGAAGAATCTCTGTAGGAAACTAAGTGATAGTAGATAGACACAATTAGGACAACTGGTGAATGATGCAAAAGAGATCTTCTTTGAGAGGAATCTCAATAATAAAGGAAGCGACAATAGACAAATGTAGTTAGAACAATTGGTGATTGATGTAAAAGAGATTTTCTACGAGAGGAATCTTAATAGTAATGTAAGCAATAGTAGACAGATGCAGTTAGAACAACTGGTGAGTGATGCAAAAGAGATCTTGTGTGAGACTATAGGGTATTGCCCTTGAGACTATGACTAGATTTAATCCATGAATGCATGAGTGGAAGTAGCAAACTAAAGCAAGAAAGAAACTATACAAAATATGCATTACAAGATGTAGCATTTGAAACAAGAGGCACTTGTTTACTAGGTTTTCACCTTCTTAGTAGAGATTCTATTTTTTCTACCATGATGCTTGTTTGCCAAGTTTTCATCAATGACACTTTTCTTATTTTTTTCATTTTTGAATTTTTAAATTTTTTTTGGTATTACGAAGGCACCTATTGCTAGGTTTTCACCAAGATGATAGATTTTTTCAAGACATTTAAGTATGTACGAAGAGCTTTGAAAGCATCTAAACTATAGAATCACTTCAAATGAAGGGTGTTGATCAACTCTTTGAGCAATTCTCCTTTAGTTGTTGAAAGTTGATAAGCATTAGATCCAAATACTTCAGTAACTATGTATGGGCCAAGCCAGTTAGGTTCAAACTTCCCTTTCTGTATCTATCATTGTTGATTCCTAGGCTTTTCCCTCAAGATAAGGTCAACATCTTGGAAGTCACGTGATTTGACTTTCTTGCTATAGCTTTTAGACATTCACTTTTGATAAGCTCAAAGATGATCATACACCACTTGTCGATGTTCATCTAGAAATTCTAGTTCTTGAAGCTGAGATATTCTGTAATCATCATCATTAAAGAGGCCTTTCAAAGATATTCTTAGAGTAGGATTCTCAACCTCAATAAGAAGCACAACATCCGCTCCATATACCAAAGAAAAGGGTGTTGTTCCCATTGGAGTTCTAATGCCTATTTAATAAGCCCATGAAGTTGGATTGATCTGAAAGTACCAATCCCTTCCATATTTGTTGACTATACGATGTAAGATATTAAGGATAGCCTTGTTGGATGCTTTTTCTTGTCCATTACCTTAGAGGTAATAAATTGAAGACCAATGCTGCTTGATTTTAAACGTTGAGAACAACTCTTTGAGATCCTTATTTTAAACTATCCCCCATTATCAGTAATAATGGAGGATGGTACACCATACCTACATATGATGTAATTAAGAATGAATAGAGCTATAGTTTTTCCATTAGCCTCAGAAAGAGGGACTACTTCCACCCATTTTGTGAAGTAGTATGTGGCTGTGATAATGAACTTGTGTCCATTTTAATAAGACAGATGAATTTGAGATACTAGATCAAAAGCCCATTGTTGAAATGGTCGAAGCATGATAAATAGAATTAGCTCCCTAGCTGGAGCATGGATCATATTTCCATGGAGTTGGCACTATTTGTAGGACTTGCCATATTTAATTACCTTTTGCTCCATATTTGGCCAATAGTAACCAACTCTGATAAGTTTATGAGCCAGTGTCAAGCCATTAGAGTGAGATATGCAAATGCCTTTATGTACATCTATTAATGCACATTTTGACTCATCAATTTCTAAACACCTAAGGAGTGTACCATCAAGATCTCTCCTAAACAAGTAATTGGTAATGATGACATACTATGATGCATTACAGATTAGGTGAAGTTTTTCATTTTGGGTTAGATTGTCTAGAATTACTTGGTCACGTAGGTAAGAATAAATACGATGGTAATGGGATGAATTGTGTCCTATTATAGAATAGATCATCTGGGATTTAGGTGAATCATAAGCAAGGTAGAGAAACCTCTCCACTAGGAACTCGTATTGAACATCATTCTTAGGAATGTGTAGCATGAAAGCGAGAGTATCCATTGTATCATCCGCCTTGTTATCTACCCAAGGAATTTATTGAAAAGTGACATGTGCAAAGTATTTTTTTAAGTCATCCACCATCCTTTTGTAAGGTATCAAATTCTCATACTTTGTCTGATAAACATCATTGACCTATTTGATTAGTAGCTGTGAATCACCAAAGGTATTTATTCATCTACTCTTCATTCAACTGCAATCTTCATGTCATTGATTAAGGCTTCATATTTTAAAATATTATCTGTAAAAGGAAATAGAATCTTATATCCCTTACAAAACGAATATTTACGTGGTGTTATGCATAAGATCCCAACACTAGATCCTTGTTGTGTGAAGGAACCATCAAAGAACAACACCCATATTTGATGTGTTAACATTAAAATAGATTCATTAGGGAATTCAATATTTAGGGGTAGAAGACATTGCATTGGTGCTTCTGCTAATTGATCAGAAATTGCATGTACTTCGATAGCCATTCATTTGACATATGTAATATCAAACTCACTCAGTATCATGACCCATTTAGCTAATCTTCCTACCAGAGTTTCTTTGCTAAGTAAATACTTCAATGGATCAATTTTTGCAACTAGTCACATAGTGTGAGAAAGCATGTAGTGTCTCAACTTTTGGGAAGTGAAAATGACTGCCAATCAAGCTTTTTCAATAATGCCATAGTTTATTTCATAAGAAATCAATGTGAAACTACAATAGTAGATAGCTCGTTCCTTGTTGTCATTGTTCTCTTGAGCTATTAAGATATCGAGAGATGACTCTGTTGTAGAGATATACAAAATGAGAGGCTTCCCATAAATAGGAGGCATTTTAGGATCAATGGATTGGTTAGATACTATTTTATCTACGTTAAATTTTGATCACAATCTTTGTTCCAGTCATATTACACCTTTATGCAAAGTCTTAGTAAAATGTTGTGACCTATCTACCAACTATGAGATGAATCTATGAATGGATTGAAGTCTTCCTAGTAACCCCCTCATTTGGCTAATGTTATGAGGTGGAGGCATTTCCATTATTTCTTGTACCTTTTTTGGGTCCACCTTGATTCCTTTTGTAGATACAATATAACCAAGAAACTTTCCTAATGTGACACCAAATGCACATTTCTTAGGGTTTAACCTGAGACTAAATTTCACCATATGGTCTAGGATTGGTCCCAAATCTTGAAGGTGAATGTTGCACTATGTGCTCTTGACCAAGGTATCATCCACATAGTCCTCCATCATTTCATGCATTATGTCATGGAAAATTGTTGTAATTGCTCTTTGATATGTGGCACCAACATTTTTTAGACCAAATGACAATATATTCTAGCACAAGGTACCCCATGCACAAGTGAAAACAATTTTCTCCTAATCTTCCAATGCAATTTTAATTTGATTGTAACTAGAAAAACCATCCATGAGTGAGTACATTTCATATGCTACTATCATATCAACTATCATATCAATAGTGGGCAGTGGAAAGATAACCCTTGGACATGCTATGTTTAGATCTCAAAAATCTATGCAAACCTAGATAGACTTATCATGTTTGGAGACTGGAACAATGTTTGAGATCCATTTAGCATAATCACTAACATGGATGAAACCAACTTTTAAAAGATTTTCTAGTCCAACTTTAACGAGTAGTGTCACATGAGGATGCATCTTCCTGAGATTTTGTTTAACACGTTTTGCTCCTGGTGCATTTCTTGGAAGAAGGCAAAAAATTCCTCTTTTTCTTTTGTAGATAAATATTGTGCAATGTGTATTATATGAGGATTTTTCGAAGTACCCAAGTTGATTGGTTGTGTTGGCTCTATCAACACTGATGATCTATCTTAAAAATGACTTGGAAGCACAAAAAATATCTCATCCTTAGGTGCCTTAGAGAGGTTTTTGCCTTTGGATACATCTTTTGTTTTACTATTTTGGGTTCCGATACTACGACAATGTGGTTTTCACCATCGAAACATTTATTTCTTTTTCTTTTAATTGTGTGACTAAGATATTTGATATCAACTTTAGTCATATTGATAATTTGTTCACTAGTGGAGGACGTTATTAGTTCAAGAGCGTGTAAATAGTAGGCAAGAGCATAGCCATTATGGAATATAGGGACTTCACTAGATGTAGTATTAGAATTCTAGTCTATTAACTTGGGATAAGTGAGTGAGAGAGAAGTGGTAGGTCTGATGGTGTTCATAGTATAGTCATCAAATGCTTGGACAAGTAATTCAAGACCTAAATTGATTTCGTCCAAAGGTATATTTGAATGGTTCTAAAGACATTAATTGAAGGCTCGTCAACATTAGTAAGATGGGACTCATCCCACCAAACCCTAGATTGTTAACCTATTTCAAGCTAATTTTCATATGCATGAACTTGATCAACATCCTTTTCTGAAGTTGCCTTTGAGAGAATCAAATTTGTACTCTTGAGAATCTGTAGTACATAGAGTCAAATTTTAGAATTCCCTAATAGTTATAGGGAACCATTCTCCACTTTCATTATCATCTTGATTTTTACAATTTTTTTCATTAATTATAGTATGACTGGACTCACCTTGTTCTTGTTGAACATAGGGAGTATCGGTAGTGTTTTCAAAAGAATCATTGTTAGCATAAATGGTACTAAAATGTGGTACAAATTCATCTAGTTCTATGAAGAACTTAGCAAGATCTAAAGGAATTAGATAAGGAAAAGTATCCTCATCATTAGAGTTGTTTGTTGGATTATCTGACTCAATTTGTGACTCATATTCAGATGAACTCTCATATTCTAGTATGAATTTATTGATCCCTAGATGAAAAGGAACCTTCTTGAAGCCTATTCCTATTGTGTCACAAGGCCTCCTAAATGTTTCTTTGATTAGATCAATTAGATCATTGTTGTTGCATCTGATAGGACCATTTCCTTTGTAACCAAGGTGTTTGAATAGTTTGAGACCTAGTTAATACTTTTCTAGAGTTATCACATGAGAGTGGTCTATGAGATCAACTAGGACTTCTTCTTTGTGTAACCATGTAGCTATAGCTCTATTTTCATCTTTGTCCTCTAGAGGTACAATGGCCTTCACAAAGGAACCATTGAATTTAGTCTGAGATGATAACACAAAAGGTCTCCCATAATGGCGGGGATATTCAAGAAGATATGTTAAAGACAAAATTGGTTCAATGTGATATTTGTCCATTTCAATTTCTGTTAACTCAAGTATCTTCAACATTTCTTTTAGTTTTTTGACATGATTATGTGTGGACTCTCTATTAGTAGGGATAAATCTATCAACAAATTTGTGCATGTTACAGGTGTAACTAGTATTAACAGGTATAGTAACTTTAGATCCTTGGAATGGAAACTTGACGCTAATGGAATGTCAAGGACTTGACAAGTAACATCCCTTTCTACTGGACCAACTCAAAGAGGCAACACAACAAGACCTAAGGATTTATGTTTGACTTCATCATATGCCTTGATGGTTGTTTTGCGATGAGGATCTATAGACTCTTTAGAATAACCCAATTGTTTGAGCAGAGTAGTAGAACAAACATTTAAAACAACTCCATTACCTATGAGCATACAACAAACAAATTTTTGATGTATCATAACTTCAATATGCAATGGTTGATTATGAGGATGACTTAATGAATTATCATCATCTTTAGAAAAGGACAAATAATAAGGTGAGGTCAAGTGGCTCACCATAGATTGAAACCTATCAAGATCAAGATCTTGAGGTGCACTTTTTTCATTGAGGGCTTTGTCAAGAATCTACTTATGAGAAGGAAAGATTTCAAGTAATTCAAAGATTTTTATTTGAGCATTTGTTCATTGCAATTGGTCAAGGATGATATAGTTGGAAATTGTGGAAGATGTTTCAATTTTTTTATATTTGCTAGATGGACCAACAATAGGGTTGTCTTTATGTTGATCTACCTCAGGAGTAGAAGGCACATGGCCTTTGAATACTATCTTAGCATGAGAACATGTAATATCATTAGCACAAGATTGTGATTGTTCTTGGTCAGAAGTAAGAGATGTAGCACCTCTTAAGACAAATAGAGTCTTAGGTTTTGTATTCTCATGCTTTCCTTTAATTGTGATAACATCACAATGTTCAAAGTCCAAAGGTTCAACAATGTTGATCACGTTATCATCATTAGTGTATGTACAATTGACCTTGTTATTGGTTTTCTATTTAGAATTTTCTCCCTTTTTATAATGTAGAAATAGTTCCTTAAAAATTTTGTGATATGAATTCTTGTTATGTCCACCTAGAAATATGATATTCAAAATATTCATTCTCATTCCATCATGTGGGTCATAGTTGTAGATCATAAGGATGAGAATTATCCAATAGAGTAATGAGTTGATTTTGAAGCAAGGTTTGATAGACCACATCGAGAGGTTCACCAAGAGGTGTGTATTCACATTTAAGTTGAGTAACCCAAGATGAATTCTTTATTTCTTTTCCAAATGTCTTGTTATCTGGAGTAGATTTTTTAGTAGTTTTAGACATATTTATATTGTCTGTGAGATTGAAAGTCATCTTAGAGGGTTGGGAGTGATATTGTCTACCACTTCATCATGTACTACCTCACGGTTCTTGTTAATATACTTGGATTTATCTTTACTAGAGGTAGACCCTTGCTTGATGTCTTTTTGAAGGGTTATTTCACCCTTTTTGACCATGAACTCTATTTGGATAGCTTGTGTAATCATATCTTCAAAGGCGTGTGGACCTTGAAGTTGTATTTTATACCCAAAATTAGGTAAAATATTAACCATGAAGATATCAATTCTGTCTCAGGGATTTTTTGTGAATATTTGGTATACAATTATCGCCATCTTTGGAGAAACATTAGGAAAGGTTCTCCAACCTTTTGTTTAAGGTTACACAAATCTCATGTTGACTAGATGTTGTATATTGTGTGTGTACTTACTACTAAATAAACATATTAGCAATCTTATCAAATGTTTTAATACCAGTGGGTAATCTTGAAAACCATTCCATGGCTTGACCACCTAGACTTCGTGGGAACAAATACATAAGATATGTTTGATTGTACATGAATTCCATAGAAAAAGTGCCAAACTCCCTTAGGTTATCTTGGGGATCAGATGTTTTGAAGTATTTGTCATATTTGGATAACTCAACTCCTCTAGGAAAAGGAGGCATATATAAATCCTTGTCGAAAGGAAATGGACAAATGAGGTCTAACATGTATTGTTTAACTAGTTTATCTTTGTCCCTCATCATTTGGGCCAATTTCTCTTGCATAGCTTGAAGTTGTTTTTGTAATTTGGAGGTTTTAGTTCCCTCTTCTTGTGTGATGATTGTTTCAACATTGAAATGTTGAGGTAGTTTTTCTCCTTCTTAAGCGAGTTTGAGGAAATATTTTTCTTTCTCATCATGGAACAAGATTTCCATAATTTTCTAGAAGTTTTTTATTTGTACAACATTTCTCTACGTGTTCTATGGGTATCTCTTTAGTATCTCTATACTCATTTGTGTAGGTGTGAAGTCCTTTCATTTCTTTGGGAGTCTTGTTGGCATTGTCTCCTACTATTGTCTCTTGTTTCTTGATGTTGATCATAAATTCTAGGAGTGTAAAAGGTTTCAATATGTTTCAGTTGTATAGGTGTTTGAAACAAAAATTCAACAATTCTATTTAAAAATGTAGATGTCTTGTCAAAATTTGGATGTTCTTGATATAATAAATTCCTAGTTTGTTGCAATTTTATGGAAAAGATTCTTCTAGCACTAGGTAGACCAATAGGTGAAAGAGATCGTGAGGACCCTTTACTAAAATTAGACTATATGTATAACTATTAATGACCTCTATCATAATTTTTACCTCTTTCTCTACCTTGTCTTGGTCTATGGGGAGGAAACATGTTTCCACTCCTAGTTACAATAGTCATAGATAATGACTTAAGAGAAAGTTTGAACAAGGATCACAATAGAATATTGTCTCAAAGAATCAAGTAAGCATGTTGTATAGATGTACAAATAGTTAGAGAAATGGCTTGAACAACCAATTTTTATTATTATCGTGACACAAGATAGGACAAACACCAAAGAGAAAATAGGAGAACCAACTAAGGAGACTAGTTCATGTGTGGGACAAGTGATCAACTCAGCTAGATGTCTAAGTTTTTTTACCATTGTAGACAGAGGAATGACTAAATGTTTTCAAACATAGATTAGATTTGGGTCAAGTTTTGACAAGGGAGCTCATAATTGCTTTCTATTTTTGGAAAATTTCATACAAACTCGCATGAGGAAATGACTCCAAGGTGAGTAACCACAAATAACTAGGTGAGGAAACACCTCTGACAGACCAAATTTGATAGTTTAATAACTAAAGGTCATGTGAGGATTCAGACAAAATCATGTGAGGTAGTATGATGAGGCATGCGAGAATTTAGAACAACAATTTACAAGGTATTTGTTCACATGAAGTTTCAAATAGAACAACACAAGGAAGTGACAGACTACAATTATCATAAGTGTTCAAATTTTTTTGAACCAAGTTGCAATGTTTGTGTAAATGCTCATGTGAGGATTCTGAGCTTCCCATGTGAGGAAATATAGAGAACGACATGAGGAAATGCTAAGTGATAGTCCTAAAGGTATTTTCTCATGTGTAATTTAGCAAAATTGTAGGTGAGAAAATGACCAAAAAGATAGGTTTGGACTATACTTGAAGAGATTCTAATGATTTTGGAAGTTTCTAAATAAAGTACTAATAATATTTGTGAGTTTTAGTAAGAAATGGACATTGTTTTCAGACTTTGGACATCATGTTGGTTTGTAAGTAGACAGTTGTTTTCAGACAAAGGATGCAAATAATAGTCATAAACAATCCAACTGAAGACAAAGTGACTTAGAAGGACATGGGAGTCTTGGCCTTTTTATTGTTTGGGAAATTTTGGACAATTTGTAGACTTGAAAAAGACACTCTGTTATCCCTATAACCAAAAATGGTAGAGGTAGCAAAATCTTTGTCTCACAACTTATGCACATCTGTTCACCTCACAAAATCGTGTCACCTCACTAGAGGGTACCCATGTTTTTGGTGTATTCCAAGGACTCAATAACATATATGATCAATGAACACCCTTGTGGATGGGGTCAAGGGAATATACCACCTTCTAGCATCCAGGTACATGTCTATGGTGAGGATCTACAGGAGAGATTATTCCCCTTCCTTGCACAAAGAGTATGCCCCCTTTTAGAAGTGAACTAAGCAACAACTAACTATAAAGTTTTTAATAGGCTCCCATTCATATTAATCCCGGTGGATTTGTGAATAAAGTTGAGGCTAGTAGTCCACACTAACATCTAAAAATGCACACACTTAACTAGCAAGACTGGGGGCAATGCTGTCGAATGCAACAAATAAAGCCTCTTCTTGGTATGCGATGTTAGAATCAAGAAGAAGAAATTAACATGGTTTTGGAGTCTTCCACTCTAAAAAGATTCTTTATTAGAGTGAGTTGGAATCATTGACATTAGGTATGTGCTCACTTGGGTAATTCCTAGAGGTTGGATCACTCCGACATGCCTTTTAAGGTTGGCTCATACTTAGCTCAGATTCAAGGGTCCAAGTTTTTGATTTTCCCAAAGGGAAAAGAGTATACTCCTGTTCCTCATCACCTTACTCAAAAACACTTGAACATGCTAATCACCAAGCTAGCTTATCAATCCCAACTTGTCTTTTTTCTAAGATTTTGATTTTCCTAAAAGGAAAAGAGCATCATCTCTTCATAAAAAGATTTTCTTGGGAGAATCGCTACCTTTCTTGCCTCCCTCAGGTATCGTCTTCCAAAGGTGTCTAGGTTTTTGATTTACTCTTGGGCATCACTTCAAAGTAGCAAAGAGCATACTACCCTTTTCCTTTGCCTAGAGCCTTAAAAAGTTCCCAAGCCCTATTAAACTATGTGTGTATAAAATCATTAAAACATACACATTTGTTTGAGTGGGTTTGAATGTATTCTTTGACAAGCGTATCTTTGACAAAATGTCTGACATTCAAATGTTATCATTGTCTATATGTTCATGACAAGGTATCTTCAAGAATCAATCTACAAACCACTATTAGGATACTTCAAAAATTAGAAATCACAAAATATATGGTTCAGAAACAAAGGTTAGATCAATTAACATTATGAAAAACAAAGTTTAAAAATGTAATTTTTTCCTTTACTGGTGTTAAGTTTCACACAAAATTCTATAGGGTTTCGTGTGAGGATTCTCTTTGTGTCATGTGAGAAAGTACTTTCTTTGTGCAAGTGTATGAGATTCTATGCGAGTAATTGAAGAAAATGACACAAGATTCTATTTTTCTTGCATGAGAAAGGTTCTTATTGCCTAAGAATTCACTATTCTGTATGGATAGAAAACAAAAATGTCAAAAATGAAAAAAATTGTTGGCATAAAGTTATTTGCCATTAGTGACAACATCAAGTAATACAGTTCACACTGAGTAACACAATTCAAACCGAGCACTGGCAACACAGTTCAAACTGAGCATTGGCAACATAGTTCAAACCGAGCATTGGATACACAGTTCAAACCGAGCATCAAAGACACAGTGTCAACCGAGTAAAGTTGCACTTAGTGTCAACCGAGTAAAGTTGCACTTAGTGTCAACCGAGTAAAGTTGCACTTAGTATTAACTGAGTGAGGAAGCACTCAGTGATAACTGAGCTCAGGAGGTTATCGAAGAAGTTAGTTTCCACCGAGTGACACTATATCTACTGAGTCACCAATGGTTACCGACTTCCAGGAAACATTGTATGACTAGTATGAATTGAGCCCCTACCTCTACCGAGTGCATGACGATGTCGAGTAACGTAGTGGATGCTGCGTATCAGAAGGTCATCAAGTTTGTCTGAAGAACCCGAGTTTATTTTACTATTTGGCCGACTCAGTTATATTTTGTTTACTTATTTTTGGCCGACCTTGCATGAATAATTATTGGAATGGTATATATACATTTTTGACACATTCAAGAATACACAAGAGATAGAATATTGCAAAAAGGGAGGGACATAAGATATGATATGCGAATTCATCAGCAAAAAATAATACTCAGCAAGGTCTACTAGGAGCGGAAATGATTTCATCAATCACAGAAGGTGATCTACAATAAAGAACTCAGTCAAATTGTAAGTTGATTTGTTGGTTCATCCTAACAGGTGAATCATTTTTGTAAATCCTTTAACAGGGTAGACTTAACCGTCTTTATTCAAATCTCCTAACAGAGTGCATACTTGTAAAGTATGTTTGTAAATCCTCTAACCAGGTGGATTTAGCAATCCTCTATGCTCCTAACAGGGCAGATCACCAGAAGTGATCATTGAGAGCCTTAACCGGCCAACTTTATACTGCAGTAACGAAGCTTTGTGGGTATCATCCCCACCCCAATTTTACTTTCTATTTTTGGAAGGTTTCTGGGTCACCAAATCTCTGTGCATATATGGTTAAAATGTTTAATAGTTTTTTATGCAGCAGGATAGATGAGTAAATGTTGTGTATAGTTGACTTAAAAATTTTATTGTTACTGATTCACCCCTCCCCTCTCAGTAACCTATTATATCTTGAATATTTCCAACAAAAAATAAGGCAAAAAAAGAAAAGATTTTTTTAAGCCCCACGACGGGCACCAAAAATGTGAGTGTTAATTATGGGCCTTTAAATCCACTCACACTTCAACATGATCATTACATGTCAGAAACATCCCAAAATGAGTATGGGATTGTCCATTTCATATGTTTGCACAAGGCAATTTGTTGCCTTCTAACTAAATGGGGTTTTACTATTCACTCTTAGGATTGAGAGATCAATAACCAAAACAAATTAGTACGAAGGATTTTGAAGAATGCAAATGCATTCTACTCTTTTTTATTTTAATGTTTTTCGAATGCAAAGATATTAGATTGATCTAAATGAATTTGAAACTAATTTAAGAATAATGGAAAGTAATAACTAAATGAATACAAGCACTTGAGTAATCAAATTAGCATCAATTCAATATATGTGCATCCTCCAAAATAAGAGATTGAAGGTTTATTTTATAGAATTTTGAAATTTGATCAATGGTCAAGCTTGTATTGAGTGTACGGTCTAGATCAAGAGTGAGGTTCAGTCCATCATTTTTTATGGAGTTGAATGAGATGAAATAGGAGATAACCTTGATTCATTCAAATATGTGGTCATAATTAGATTTTCTAATTAATTAAATAATCAATTTCAATAATTATGAGCACATATTGATTTAATCAATATTATTAATTCCCTTTTTCTATGAGATGAATTAGGAAACAATATTGATTAATTCAAACATGTGGTCATAATTAGGTTCTAATTAATTTTATTATTAGTTTCAATAATCATGACATATATCTAATTAAACCAAAGCATTTTAATTCCTTTTTATGGGTATTAGCTAAAGAAAGTATATTAAATTAAATTAAAGTACTTAGGACTTGTAATCCAATTGATTCAATTAGGAGATATATTTAGCTAATTTCCACCAATATTTAGGAATTAAAAAAAGCATATGATTAATGATTTTCTACATTTGATACTTAAGTCAAGTAAAGAGGATAAGAATACAAAATGCTTAGTGTAATAGGACTTAGTGAGATTGATGCACTAAAATTGGTTCAAAATATTGATGTACCAATTTTGGGGTATTATAATATTGAATTTAAATAGATAAATAAATTTGACGAATGAAATAGTAGTAAATAATAAAGAGATCATCACTTGTCTTTCAATGTCTTTCAAATATCTAAATTATTATTTACAACTTGCTAGCAAATTAAATTTAGGTAGTAATGGTGCTAAACAAAATTATTTTTAAGACATGCATGTGTTTCTAAAATGCTCGTACAAATCTAAGATTACTTTTAATGCAATAGTTCAATTGTTAGTGAATGATATGTAAATAAAGCTTGAAGAAAATGGAGATCCTTATATGATTTATAGGTGTGAATACATTAAATCCCATTACATACCAATATGTAGTGCCAAATTGTATATAACATTTTCTAAATTAGCTCAAGTTAAGAAAAATAAAGAAGGTAAATTAAAAAAATATTAATTTGAATGTCACACATATGTGGGTTAAGTATGAGATCTAAATGTCAACCTTGGAATTCTAGAAGCATGACATAAAGTAGACAATGATCAATTCTAGGTGTATAATAACTATATCTAAGTAGGTATAATATTAAGTGCAGTTAATACAAGGTTTACTGCGTATATAAGGTAGTTTATGTAATTTTCTTAATTTTTATTAGATAATACTATTTTAATTTTTATAGATTATAATTTTTAATGTTTATTCATTTTTCAAGGTTTTTAATGTTTATCCAATGTTTAATGTTTATCTAATGTCTTTGATGTTTATTTAGACCCAATTCATCTTGAATAAAATGTTAATATAGTTAGGATCTGGAACTTAGAATGTATACATGTATGAACAATATTTCTACTATTTATATCACATCAAATTTGTCATGCCTAAAATCAAGTGAAACAACACACTGATTTTTTTTTCTAAAGGTTAAACTAGGTTAAACTACATACATAGTCTAGACTGGATTACAACTATGTTGACTATCAGAAAGAATGTGCAAGGTTTACTAGTTGAAGGTCTAAGTTGAACGCTCTTGTGGTTTCAAGTCTTCCTATTGTTTATTAGTGTAAGTTATCAAATATGAGTAAGAAGATCCCTAGTCAAGTTCACATTATCTAACATATTATTATGACTAGATATTAAATGAGCACTTTAATAAAATAACTAGTTAATCATAGATTAAGCATATGTTTAAAATAATTGATTTAAAGCCATTCTAAGGTTCTTTAAAATAATTATATTTAATTTCTTCTATAAGAAACATGATTACAAAATCCACCATTGATACAAGTCTACTTTTTAAAAAGAAGAATCCTATTATTTATATTTATGATACGTACATATAGAATAAAAAAGTATTTTCTATATAAAAGTTTGTAGACATAATTTTTTTTCCCTATTCACATAGTAACAAGGATGCAAAGTGTTAAAGTTGATTTATAAGTGTAGCATTTGCATTTGACAATAGAAATTGGGGTAGTGTTTTTTACTTGCGATAGAATAAAATATGTGACAATGTGATCTTAATTTGGCTGCATTCATTACATATTGTATTTCAATAATATTTTACATCAATAAAGCATCCATGAAATCATGTTACACATATAGTTAATATTATGACATAGTGAGTGGACTTGGATCTTAGATTAATGCATACACATTATTTAATTACACATATATCTTCTAGAGACATATATCTTTTGTAACTAGCATGACTTGTAGCCTGAAACACCATCATGGCTATTCATGATAGCTACAAATTCCATGTTGTGATTGTTAGTACATTGTAATTATGTTTGATGATAAATCACTTTGAATTTTTTGAATAACAATTAATCTATCATGAGTCATATTTACCTTTTGGTGTGAGAAACTATTCAATCTCCATTTGTCATGGCATGAATGATGATATTGTTGTGGTTCAGGATGAATCAACATTTGGTAAAGAAGTCTTGGGGGATAAAGATGAACTTTAACTTGTCTTATGTATAGTCCTCAACTTTTGTATCTCTTAGGCTTGGTAGTAGTTGATCAACAATAGACTTATCTATTGAACATTGGATGATTTATTTTTTGTTAGTTGCAATCACAATCATTAGGTGAAGTGAATATATGTATGCAACCTCTTCATTGTATCTATTGTAGTGGGCTACTTTCTCTTGTAGCATTCCATACTTTTCAAATTTGAAGTTGCATTGGAAACAAAATGCATGAAATGGATTTGAGAATGTGTTGGCTACCTTTAGAACCCCATCAACCTACAACATATGTTTTAATATTAATATAGTTTGCATATGCATTGATTAGAACCCCAAGTGCTAAATTATTAAAGTTTGATTATGTAAAGTGTTGTTTGTATAAATGTATTTAAGTCATCCAATGTTCTCCTATCTTTTAGCGTATAAATGAATGTAGAAATGCCTATGCAAAATGTTTTTTCCATGTCATTTTGTTTGACAATGTTTTTGAATAACATTTCCAGACTCTGACCTTTCTACAATTGGTCTACTATTTGTATGAATTCTTCTTGAAATGTGGAATTGATTTGGAGCTAGTCATTGACAAGTTTTCTTGTTTATGAAATAGTAATATAATCATTACACATGTTGTACATAAGGAATGTGTGTTCAACATACCTTTTACCTATACTTTATCCTCATATTTGTTGCCATATTTTATGTCAACTACATATTGGGAGCATGTTTGTTGTCCTACAGCTACTAGTGTAAGTATTATGTCAATGACAGTTACTTTCACTCATGAGTAGTTATTTGATTGTAGTGTTTGGTATGAATTTGTATTCTTGACAGAGTCATGGCATAGTCTTAATTTTTCTTGACTCATTAAGTATCAAGATGCAATGACAATCTCCATGGTCATAGTTTGTTCTAGGTGCTACTTGAAATCTTGATATTGAAGTGGATGTCCCTGGCATTATCTTGTCTTTGTATTGTTGTACAATATTCCCTGTGATATTTAGAGTTATTGTCATTTTTTATCTGAAGTCTATCAAGTCTTTGTGTAGAACTTTATGTGTTCTCCTTTCTCTATCCAATGTTGTTGTATATACAACAAGGATGTCTCCTTCAAACATTTTTCCTACTTTTCTTGTATTTAAGTCTTCAATGGATATTGATGTGGGGTTTCCTATTTTAGACCTCCATAAAGTATGTAGGTGTTAATTTAGTATAATAGTAGGTTGATATTCAACACTATTTTGAATAATAGACATGTTCATGTATTTATTGATCATTTTTGCATGTGAGAATTCATAATAATGAGATAAGCTTTGTACTTTGTTGTTGTCTAGTCTTGTTTGATCTATGTTCCCTTTCCTATTCTTTTTCTTGCTTCCATTTTTGTGCATTAGAAAAATTATAGAACATTGATATGTGTATTGTTGAATTAGAGTTGTTGTGTTTGATACAAGGAAATGCTTAGTTGTAAAATGCACTTGCATTATTGTAGGTGTTGTTGATATTTAATTTGTCTTTGCTCCTATATGTATTAGTAGTTTATACTGGAGTTGGTTTTCTTCGTAGGATGGAACTTTATAAATGTAGCAAGGTGCTTAGTTCAATATGGTCCAACTTTGTAAAAATAACATATATTCGTTCTTGAGTTTTTCCAGATGTGATCAATTGATGGGTCGTATACATTGAGTTCTTTGTCTTCGATGCAATTCATGTGGTGGTCTTGCATATTCTTTTTAATATTTTATTTCCTTACACTTTTTGTTGACATACCACTGTTGAAATCACCTAGAATTTATAGAGTACTTTTTTGTATTGATATACTTGGTGACTCCTTCAATAATAGTGCCATATACTTGAATGGGAATGTAAGGTATTGCAAAAACATTACATATGTTCAGCTCATTTCTTTTGATAGAATTTTTTATTATAATAGCTTCTATATTTGTTGTGTTATGTTGTTTTATCTTTGAGATGACTAGGTTTTTCTTGGTGAAAGCCATAATACCATGTATGTGGTAAGCATTGAAGTTGTTGAAATGTTGGAATTCAATATTTATTGGAGGAATTACATGTGTGCCTCCTGCATGCAAAGGATATCAGATGATATTATATTATAATAATTAATGATGTCATTTATGTGAGGCTTTAAGATGAGTATGTTTACTATACATAAGAGCATAGATGGTGTGTTATGAGAATGTGTATTATCATTCTCAAATTGTCATTTTGGACTTGATTCTAGGTGGCACATTTGATGATTTATTTTTTCTTTAGTTTTAAAATTGTTTGATGTTAGGGGCTTTAACAGAAATGACAAGTCAACTAATTTAGTTCATGAGAGTTTTGTGTATGTTAATCCATGTTGTCTTACACCTGTGGGATCAAAAGCTATTGCCTCCATTGTGAGCCCTTGTGACCTATGCATGGTTCTTGAAAATGCTATTTGTATAGGGAATTGTTTTCGTACAATAATGTTCTTGTATATCGATGCATTTTGGATGGGTTGGCTAATGTGTAGTATCAATTCCTAGTCATTGTGAATTTTATCAGTATAACATTGTACTAGTTTCTTGCATTGTTGTTGTCCAATCATATTATCACTGAATCTAATCCAGACTATGTCAAAATCATTATATTTTGTGTATGCTTTGGATATCCCATCTGATATATTCACTAGACCATATTTTGTGTTGTAGTTTTGTGCATATAGTTCTACATAAATATCTAGGTTTAGATGTATTTGATGTGGGAGAGAAATTGTTTGTGTGTAGATGTAATGCACTATAATTTTTGTTATATTAATCAATGACATCTAGGAAAATCATTTTACTAGAAAATATTGATAACATTTTAGTATTATGAGCATCAACATCATTTATTCTATAGAAAAGGAATGTCAACATTGGGTCTAATAGCAGTGTATGTATGCATTATTGATTTACATAGAACATTTCTTCATTTGTTTGCATTCTTGTCATATTTTGTTGAGAATATCAATGAATTTTTCATCCTTCTATCTCATTATGTGTGTTAATGAATAACACTTAACATCATTTATCAAAAAATTGTAGGGGATCAATTTTGACATAGTTTCTTTATTTTCAAATATGATAGTGTTAAGTACTAGATGTGCTCGATATTTAGATCCAAAATAATGCTCCAAAGGAGATGTCCTAGCCCCCCAAAAATAACCACACAATGGAAGAATAAATAATAACATGGATATTTAGATCCAAAATAATGCCAATTCTCATAATACAATCATAAGATTTACATCCAACATGCCCAACTATAAGGCCTTCTAGGTTATGACCAAATACATAAGCAATTACAATAGTAATTCTACAAGATCCCTCAAGATCCAATCCAAACTCTAGGTAGTCTAGATTCACACTCTGGTAGAAACCTCCAAGGAAGATCTCAACTTGTGCTCACAAGCCCACCAAGAAATCTCCTTGTTTCCCAAGCCTCAACTAGTGCTTCTCAAACTTTACCCAAGATCCACATGTAAGTTGCCTCACATTCAATGCTTTGTCCACACACTTAGGAAAAATTTGCTCACTCAGCTACTCCATCTTCCATGCTATTCTCCAAGATTGATCTCACACTCTCTATGAACTACTCCACTAAATGAATGCCTAAAAGACTCCACAAGACCCCTTACTTATACCCAACTAAGCATCTGAATCTCCACTAACCAATTAACATGCAACTTATCACATCCATCCACATTAGCAACAAGTGCATCCAACCTAACATCCATAATGACAACATGTAGATCCAAGACCAAATATACATCAACAAAAATATGTAACTCCTCAGAAATATATGCCAAACTCTCAATACTACCAATCTCATTGCTCACAAGAAGATGCTCTATAAAACATAGCTCATCACCCACATCAACCTGATTATCCATGACCAAGTGCTCTACAGTTGCTATGTGAGATCCAACTGATTGATCATGAAAACAAATCTCCATTTGAAAAACAACAAGGTTGGGAATATCCTCAATGACATGCACAAGTTTCTCTACAAGTTTCACATTAGACTCCACAAACTGATTGAAAAAACTAACTTCCACTTTGACTTTTCCATGCCCTCTTCTCTCTCGAACAAGTTTTTTAACTGGCTAGAAAACTCTCTTATAGATCAATAAACTCCAACTCTAGTAGCATACAACTTCCTTCTTTTGTTTCTTAACTCTTTTAGAAAAAGAAACATCTACAAAAATGTCCACTTGAGAAATCATCTCATTAATCCTTGTCTCCACTATGTTATGAATATTCACAATCATCCTAGGGTCCAATCTTCTTGGAATCATCTTCCAAGATCTTCGTAAACCCTCTACAAGAAATCACCAACGGATCAATCTTCCCAAACAAGATCAACCTTCCATCTTTGCAACCATAGATCCATATGCAAGTCCTCTATAATTGCAAGTCAAAACCATAATCTGACACCTCACAATCAAGAGATATAGGACTCTAAAAAGAATAATCTACCACTAGATCAAGATATTCGATCAACTTCTCCAATCTAAGGTCCTAGTGCAAACTGCCTCAACTTTGACAATTTGTCTACATGCTCAAGAATAACTATGCTATGATACCATTTTACATAGTGCAAGCTAGGAGAATCCCCAAAGGAGATGTCCAAGCCCCAGAAAAATAACCACATAGTCGAAGAATAAATAATAATACAAATAAATAGATCGATTAATATCAATTCTCATAATATAATCATAAGATTTACATCCAACATGACTGACTATAAGGCCTTCTGTGTTATGACCAAATACATAATCAATAACAATAGTAATTTTGCAAAATCCCTCAAGATCCAATCCCAAATCTAGCTAGTCTAGATCCACACTCTAGTAGAAACCTCCAAGAAAGATCTCAACTTGTGCTCGCAAGCCCACCAAGAAATCTCCTTGTTTCCCAAACCTAAGCTACTAGCCCTTCTCAAACTTTACCGAAGATCCATGTGTAAACCACCTCACATTTGGTGCTCTATCCACACACTTAGGAAAACTTCACTCACTCATCTACTCCATCTTCCATGCTCTTCTCCAAGATGGATCCAACACTCTCTATGACCCACTCCACTAAATGAATGCCTAAAAGACTCCACAAGACCCCCTACTTATACCCAACTAAGCCACAAGTTGGCCTAGCCCATTTGAAATTAAAATAAACCCTCAAACCTTAAGTTACATTTAATAATGCCACCTATTAAATGTTTTTTTACATTTTTCTCCATTATTTATTTATTTATTTTTTTCTTCTAATTTTTGTCACTTTCTCCCTCTTTCACATTAATTTTTTTAATTTCCCCCTTTATTTTCTAATGCAAGATGCTCTTGCATCAATATGGTACCAACTAATGATATCTTGTCTATGAGAAGTACATGTAGCTGATCATAGTGCTTTGACATTGCATCTAGTATGTCATTATTGAGTGGCAAGAAATCAAATTTGATAAAAGGTATGTAAAATGCTAAATGTAATGTGAAAACACCTATGTCATATGTTGGTTTTCCTATGTATACAATTATTAAGCCCTTTGGTTTTTTGGGATAATTGTCAATGGGCTTGTTTTAGATGCAAAGGCGAGCTTGGTATATAGATTTTGTAGTGAAAGTATTTCTAGTTCTAGCTTCACCCATGAAGAACAGATGCAACAAGTTCTTATTTTTTTAATTTTTTAATTATGATATCTTTAATGATTGCTCATTGTTCTCTATTCAATATTTTTCTCAATTTGTAGTCCTCATTATTGTCCATTATCTATGGATGATGAGTGATTTCAAATATATTATAACCCATGTCACTTTGTATATTGTGTACTCTATGTTGGATGTCTTTTTGTATGTCATATTTTTTTATTTTTTTATGTTTGTTGACTATGAGGGTTTGGTTATCTGTGTCACTATTTCCAAAGTTTAAATTTTTGATTGCTTTTTCCATGTCACTCCACACAAGAGTTGTGTTCTGATTAGACTTTTCTTGATTCATGATGAATGTTCATTCATATTACAAATATGCTTGTTCTCATGATGTAAAAAATTGTTTTAGTATCCTCTCTTTGATCATAAATGGTACGAATAGTAGAAGTCATTCTCTATAATAATTTTTTGGGTTGATGTGTTTGTTAAAGTTGATAAATTGTATTACTCTTGGTTTTGATTTTGGAATTTGTTTTTCCACACTTTTTGGTATACTTAGAGACAAATTCTGTGAGGCATATGTTCTCAAGGCTTTGAGGAAACTTAAGTAGTAGTCCACATATGGTTTGGAGAGCATATTTTTTTGACTTGTTGGGCTCTTTCATTAACTCCTCATTGCATTTAAGTATAAATGTGTGATCATGATTAAATCTTGTACCTATGAATATGCACTTTCTTGAGCTATGATTTAGTGGTAGTGATAAAACTAAGTGTGTTGCTTGTTGGGATGACATCTATTGCAAGTAGAGTATTGTGTTTCCTAGATTTGTTATCATCCTTATTACATCAACATTGTCACATGAAATGTCATTGTGTATTCTTTTGAATGCACATATCATCATTTTGTCCACTTTTTTCATGTATGAGCTATAATGCATTGGTGCAATAATTGCATTCAGTACAAATTGTGCATCAATATTGACTTCCCATAGTTGTGGAGTTTTCTTTGAAAATCTATTGTTCCAAACTTTGTATGGCTTTCATCGTAAGAAGAGTTTTGATCATTGAAGAGTTGATCTTAGAGCTAAGATATATTCATCTTGATTAGTTCCAACTTCATCTAAGATCATCTGAAGGGTGAATGATAGGTCATAGTTTACTCTTTGGAGACTCAAAGGGATACTTGTTGCCTTTGAACTTATTTATTCACTCTTGTCTGACAGTGGCTCAAGTATTGTTGTCCTTTAGAGGGGTGGAAAAGAGAAATTGTATCTACATGTGTTCTTTCTCAATCTTATGCATCACTTTGTGTGGTGGTGCTTATGAACTAAATGAAGACTAGGCTCTATATGTTTGGTGCTACAAGTAATGTACTTGTCAATAAAGAATATGATGGATGTATTGCTATCCCTACCATAGATTAGTGCATATTTTACCCAAAGTAGGAAATCTTCATGTTCATTTCCCTGATTCTAGAATTCAGTTACTAAAAAGTAATCTTTGACATTTCTAAAGAAAGAATTGTTAGTTAAAACCAAATTTTTTTATTACATCTATTATGTGTCTATAATATCATGCACAAGTCACTAGGTCCTTCTTTATAAGATAGAATTTTTTACCTTTTTCCATGCTCATATTGTTCTTGTTGTACTTTTGACCAATGCACACTACGTAATTTTTTGAGTGCACTTGTTAGTGGATCCCAATTTTGTTTGGCACTAGTAAAAGTAAAAAAGAAAGTTAGAGGACCTAGTTGTTGTATCTTTAAAAAAGTATTTTTCTAAACTTGGTGTCTATAGTTTGGAGATATTCTTATTCTTTTAAAGTCAACGTACCCAATACCTAATTTGAGAATTTTTCCAACTTGGATTTAAAAAAAAAATATTTTGCTTACAATTTGTGTCCTTTCAATTATCCCATTTGTATTCTTATCCACATTGTGGAAACTACTTGTTATACCAATATCTTGATGGTTTTGAAGAAGATATTTGTTGTGTGGTATACATAGTACCTTTTGGATTGTAGGAGTTACCATGGTGCAATTTTTTGGTAAGGAAATATTTGAACAATGTTTTCATCATGCAATTTTCTAAAGAATAATGTGGGGAAATTCATTTCCTCAACATATTTGTCTTTGAAAATTCCAATTGGGTGTTGCTCTTGTGTAGGTACCACATTATCTTGTGTTACATTTTATGTATTGGTCTAGAATTAGAGAAGCCATGTACCAAATTTTATGAAGGCTCCTCAAGTTTTGTGTCATCTTCTAAATCTATTTCATATGCACCGATCAGAAAGGATGTTTCCTATACAAAAATTGCATATCTCATTTCATTGTCAACATTAATTTTAAGAGATTCTTTCTAATCATATTTTATTTTAACATTTTGCATTTTGTACAATGGTGTACATGTCAATTTTGAGAGGCCTTACATGACTACATTTGGTTGCACCATTCCAATTTGAAATGTGACAATCGTTGTTGTGCTAATAGTTTCTTGTGGCAATGCATTTTGTATGATGTTCATGTTTACAGGAGCATTGCTAATAGAGCTTGTTAGTCCCACTTGAAATATTTTGTATCCTAGTTCCCATATTTGAGAAAATAAAATTCTAAGTGAAATAAGCTGTTCTTCTAGTTGTGAAAAGATTTGTACATGGTGCATTGGTTCTGTAGTTCTAATGTTTTTTGGTGTACTATATGTAGGGAGCTTGAATTGCTTCAATGTAGACAAACATGTTTGACAAATGAAGCTATTTAGTTATTCATGTTTCAAATGGGATATATTACAATAGATGCTATTTTCCTTTTCTTTCATTATTCTAATGTCTTTCTTAAAATAAAATACTTGGCAAATTGAGTGTGTGTGTTTTGGTGTATCATAAATTGTTGTTTCAAACATCTCTATTGATGAAAACACAATTTTTTTTTTAGTAGACATTGTTCTCCTACCTCTTTTTTTTCTCATTGGGTTCTACATGTGCATGTTGACCTGTTGTTTTGTATTTATTTTCCCATTTGCATCTATCATTGTATTATTTGGGGCATCTTTAATGAATCTCTTAAGGTACCATAGTCTAAGTGTATGTGTGCTATTTATCCTTGAATTATTTGGGGCATCTCTAATGAAACTTTTGAGGTGACATAGTCTAAGTCCATGCTTGCTATTAGAGTTTTCTTGCTTAATATTTTCAATGTATCCTTTCTCATGGTCTACATTTTCACTTTTTGCATAATTCATAGTGTGTTTTTCTTTATGTTCTCTTATGAATCTCTTGAGTTTTTTGTATTGTAGAAGTGCTTGCGGAATGACATTTTGTGACTCTAATCTTAGTAGTGGTTCAAAATGATCACCAAGAGGGTGCATATAATAGAAGAGGATTGAGCATGCCTCTATATATATCAACTAATTCAAGTGTAGGTACTTTTTTCTTGTTGTGGTTGACCAAAGACATATGTGTATATGCAACCACTTGGATAACCAATGAATGCAAAATATATCTCCCCATAGTTTGATTTCTCTGTTGCGTACATTTTTCTTTGTAGACAGTCGTATTCAATGAAAATATTTTTTTGGATCATGTACTTGGCACACTTCATATAGAGTTTGTGGATGGATTTCCTCGCTATATGAATACAATGATTCCAATTCACCTTTTTCTTTGCACTGTAAGAAGTATTCGATAGTGCCATTTGTTAGCTTGACTGATGTATATCAATAATTCAGTAGGATTTCTTGGGAGTCAAGTAAGTAGTCACCTATATTTTACTTGAATGTTGGTATTTTGCATAGTCCTTCATTTTCTAATGTGGTGTTAATACTGCATTTTCTAGTTTGGCTTGTTGATTTGTAGTGCTCTATGTGTATGATGTATAGTTCATTTCGTGTCATTAGTTGTTTTAGTTTCCTAATACATATAGCTAGCAAAAAGTTTATGTAATTGTCAAATTTGAATTGTATTCTTCATCTATAATTGGAGAGGAAGGAATAGTACAATCATACTCTTCTTGTCATGTGTATACTAGTACAATTTTTTTCTCCTATGTATGAATATTTGTTTCCTATAGGAAAAGGTGTATATTGTCATTATACTATTTTTAGTTGTCTCGATTTTCCTACATTTCTATTTTTTTGTCTAGTTTGTTATACTATTAAGAACATTTCAACATTTACACATGCCATAAAAATCACACTATACATTACAATATTTTATCACATTTATCTGTGCTATTTTTTGCATAAGCTTAATCTAGAAAACATAAAACACAATCATGTAAATTAGGCAAGATCTATGAAAATACAAACATTTTAATGACAACAATTGTCATGTTTTGTCAAGTTTATCTACATACTTATGTCCTTTCCTTATTTTATCCATGAGCAAAAATGTATAATACAATAGTTTTTTTAATTTTTTTAAATTGCAATAACATGACATTAGTGGATATACTAAAAATGGAATCATCTACTATGATAAATATAGAATAAGACACATTATGTTACCAAATTCATAAGCATATAGTATGACACATAGTTAGAACTTCATAGAATATAATAGATTCATAGTAACATGATCATGGCAATAAAAATATGCTTCAACGCATATTTTTTCATATAAAGGCATCATTGGAGACAACATAAAACTATCATACCACTAAATTCTTTTTAATGCTATATTTCACAAAGAAAAATGCTAATGTAGAACACAAGTAGAGATCACAAAAATTGGTATTTCTCTTATCTCATTTACCATCATAGATATAGAATAAGACACATTATGGTACTAGATTGACAAGAACATAACATATCACATTGTTAGATTTGCATATAATGCATGAAATCCAAAGGGACATGATCATAGCAAATAGAATAGGGCCTGACAGATATTTTTTCATAAAAGTATACTGCCACAGATAACATAGAACTATTGCAAAATTAAATAGTCATTGATGAAATATTCAAAAAATAAAAATGTTAATACAAAATACAAGTAACAATTACCAAAATTGGTATTTCTCTTGTTCTTTGGTAATGTCTCCATGTCCTCTTCATGCATTTTTTTCACCTTGCCTCTTCGCATTACCACAACACATAAGATATGCCTGCTACTTTGTCGAGCAATAGGAATAATGTTTCAAATGTTGTATATCTATGCTATTTGAATCATCAATTCCATGTTGAAGCTCAATGACATTATTATCACTGGAATAATGGAAGTGGGATGAACTCATAACATTCAAGGCACGTGCATTCTAATATGTCAATTAAAAGTTGGAAAAATCAAATGCCTCGTGATTGACACCATATATGTCCATATTTTGAGGAATAGCAATAAGATTATTTTATAATGAAGGAAAATTTTCATTA
Organism: Cupressus sempervirens; assembly: GCA_028749045.1. Taxonomy (NCBI): domain Eukaryota; kingdom Viridiplantae; phylum Streptophyta; class Pinopsida; order Cupressales; family Cupressaceae; genus Cupressus; species Cupressus sempervirens. The sequence continues at coordinate 478,102,333 of CM053785.1, forward strand.
GGAACATTATTACCATAGTTTAATATATTTGACTCTATGTCGAGAATTATAGTACTCCTTTTTTCATTAACAAGATGCATAGGGGCAAGAGCTAGTTGCAGTAGTTGAAATGGGTATGACCTTATTAAATTCAGGGCATCAATATTTTGATAACTCATTTCAAAATTTGGAAATACAAATACACTAGGATAAACTAATTCAAAATTTTAATGGTGAAATTTTGTCTCAATTTTTGAAGAGAACATGTAATCTATGGTAGTGACATATACAAAAATGGTATGTTCTTGACCTGAAAAATCTCCTACTAGATTTCTATGAATTTTTTAAGGAAGTCATGTTTTGTGTACATCATAGTTAGAAAATGTTGGTTGTCATTGATAGGTACCATTTGATCAAAATTAGTATAGACACTTGATAATAGAGCATTTCTTTCAGTTTCTATTGGATGCTGCTTGACTAGATTGGTTGATCCAAGTTAATTTCTAACTAAGTAAGAGATACTTTCTATTTGATGTGTCTATGAATGCACACACATAATATTTGTAACTTCTTTATATCATTTGATAGAAATTTCAGCCATATCATAGGCAATAGTAGTTTCCTCTTTGGTATTAAATGTTCCTAGTCATTCTTATTTTTGTTTCATAGGATTCCACACTTGTGCATTATAATGACTACTCAAAAATTTTGTAACACCTTGACATGACCTTTCTTTGGGATATATTTCAGATCTATTGCAATTTGACATATGTTCTTTACTTGCTTCATCTATTTGACTAGATTCTTTTAATTCAAACACATTGAAAAACTGGGCTTTCTTCCTATTTAATTTTGTTATAGTTGAGATGTGAGTGTTGCATGGACAATAGGGTTGACTATGACATGTAGAGTTGACATGATAAAAGTTTGTGTATCCAATACTCCCTATCATTGATATACTGGCCATATTATACACAAAAGTCACTTATTCTCTTGTGTCAAATACTACAAGCCATTTTTGTCTTCCCAGCTTAGGGAAATTGATCTCCATTGAATATCAACTAGATATTTGCTTCTGAACACCCCTATATGTCTTCTCCATTTCTTTTGTTGCATTTCTATATCACAGTTCCAATTTTGTTAATACATGTTGCAATATACACATATTAATATTAAATTATAGATTAAAAATCCTCATAAACAACAATTTGAACTCTATAGATATAACAAACCATATGTTATTCATGAAAATAACGTCAAACAAACACTCATTTTTGTGTTCTTCATAATGGTCACTTGTTAGTAGTTTCTTTTATCTTACCTCATTACCAAGATTATTTGCATACTAAATGTCTCTACTATTGTCATAAGTAGTGACATTGTTATCATTTTATGTTGTTTGGTTACTTTGAATATTCAAACACCAAATGCATAATGTATGATTGTAGTGCTGACTAGAATTGACACTTTAAATCACAAAGTATTCTTCACCATGATTAACAATGTATAGTGTACCAACATTTTCAAGATCATTATCATCCATCCCCTTCTTAAAAATATCATAGGTAAGCACATGCTCAATTTTTTTCTCAATTGACTTGGTCATTGTGTTCTATGGATATCCTCTATTCACTACAAGGGGTCACCAATCTAGCCTCCCAATTTAAATATTGGAAAGTTCAAATGATTAGGTTTTGGCTGGTCTGTACCTATAGATGTCTACAAGAATGTTAGTCTATTTTGTGAGGTTCTGGTTGTTGATTTATTGAAGTCATTAAGAAGATAATGCAATAAAACTTTAGGATTACTAAGTTTGCATCTCTAAGATCTGTTCAATGATAATTTTTCTTCCATTTTTTTGTTATCGAACATTACTTAGAACCCATAAAATTATATCACTAGACAACTTAAGGAAAGATAAAGAAGGAAATCAAGATATTTTTATTTTCATACAATCTCGTGACTTTGAAATATACAAGTTCTAATCAAATGTCACACAAAATTTGAAAAGAACAAGTTGTCTTTTTTAAAACTCTAATTACTATTTTGTTCTTCCCTAAATTATTGTAGTTTTCTCATATATCAACTTCTATATTTGATCCTTGTTGATGTTCTTGGTTTGCAATGAAGGTACAATATGAGTAAAGGACAACCAAACCTCAAAATATTAGATGTAATTAATTAAGAGACCACTAGTTATGATCATACAAATGGTAGAACAATCTATTTGTGTAGCACAATTGACTGTGCACACATAAGTTATTACTAGTTCTTAGCAAAAATAATAGTTAGCTAGAGGAAGCTATCTCCACATTTGCGACATATAATTATTGAGCTCAACTTCTAGAAAAGTGATGCTATACTATGAAATAATGGAGATAGAAATGACTAGATATATATTGTACTTCATCGCCTCAACTTTACAAAAAGGGATACTTCACTAAGAAACAAATGATATGGAAATGACTAGATACATATCATACTATGTTAGATCAAAAAATATTATAGCCTACACATGATAGCTATGGTCTTTAGTTTACAAAAAGCATAATCCTATACATCCCAAGTATATATTTGTGATGGTCATCATGTTCTAACTATTACTTCATCCATAAAGAAGGTGTCATCTTCCAATATCTACTAGAAGATGGATTTTGAATGGAGTGTAACTATTCTCAAATGCAAACAAATAATGGTATGTGTAATGATACTTTATGGTCTTAGCTAACATGGCTCATGTATCAATGTCATACCATTGCCCAAGAAGCTTTGTGTTGTCATGTCTTATAATCTATTCAAGTGAAAATTTTGGATATGATACCACAAGGTTTATTATGAATACAAGTGTATTGTCTTTAATAGAAGCTCTAAATGGAAATAAGTGACATAACAATGTGTGGCACGTTGGACTGAAAATGGTGGTCAATTCTTTTATGGTGTGATTTCCAAGAGGGAAATAGCTTATGATATCTTGACAATGAAATATGATATGGACTTCCTTGTATTAATGCACTAGAATTTTTAGGTATATCAATTGTCCATTTGTCACTAATGGGGATAGAAAATGAATATGATTGGTGTTTTTGCATTGACTAAATTTCTGCCCATCTGTCATATCTAAATAGTAGAACATGGTTGTCATAAAAATATCTTTCTAATATTTCTCTTTGGTATTCATCTAGAAGCTCTAAAAGTTTTTCAAGGACAAAAGATTTTGGACTTTTAGAAAGATTATCTCTTTCATGATCTAATGTATGAAACACATTAAAAGAATCCATTCTTGTGCAATGTGGAGAAATATGACCTGTTTACAACGAGCAACATTTCATAGAATTTTCCAAGCATTAATGAATAAGAAGATATAACTTAAATTCAATATCATTCTTTAATGGACATGTTTTTTATGGTAATAGTAATACCAATATGATCTTATACATACACAATTTTAATATACTATAAATGACAAAGATGTTCTAGAGGAAGGATGTACATTATTTATATAAGAAATATTTACTTTTGTACCAATACATTTGTGAAATGATAATGCAATCTAGGCACACAAATCTATAAAAATATAAAAGTTTCAAGCATGAACAATGTTATATACTGGGTAGGAAATGCACAATTGGACAATGCACTCTGTGATAACGCTTAGTCTATCATTTAATGAAAACAAATCACTCTTTAGGTTTTCAAGTTCTTTTTGTTGAAAATAGATTGTTTGAAGTGTGTGACCTATCATGGAACAACCATTATTTTGCCAATGGTGTCAAACATGCTACTTGCTAGTGAGATAACTAAATTTTGGTTTGAAAGTTGTCATTTGTTTGATTGATGAAGAGGATTTCAAAAGATAAGATAACAAGAGTACCTATAATAAGGTAGAGTTATATGGTATATTAAAGGAGCACTAAGACCAAGTGAGACATGGATGATACGATGCATTGTTGATCTACTTAAGGCTAAATTTGATGGTTACTTAAGCTAAGCAAAGAAGAAGTGTTTTCATTAAAAGGTCTGCTAAGCTTGATTGAGCAAATAGTTTAAGCTGAGTGAAGTTAGTGGAAGCCAAGTAGAAAATAGTTAAAGATGAGAAGAATAGTTTTGTATGTGTCGAGTGAAGAAAGTTAGTATTGTTGGAAATATAAGAGGAGTAACTAAAACGGGAGGGGTGAATCAGTTACAACAAAACAAATCCAAGATCCTTTAAGATGTCAATACAATACAAAACCAAAACTCTATGAAACTGAAATACTATTGTAACTCAATTAACACAGGAACACTAGGTCAACACAGTATAGCTTGGTTTACACTAAGAAACTATTACTTGGTAAACATTGAAATAATTACTTCTTAATATGTTTAGTGTGATTTAACCTTAACTAACTTAGTTGCAAAAATGTTAAAAAAATAACATGAACATAAGAGACAACAAGATTTAATGTGGAAACCCAATTTGGGGAACCACCAATTGCAACTAGTTACTATTTTTAACTCTTCTGAAGTGAGCCCTGTTAGGATCCAACCTTGTTAAAAGGTTACAAAACACACTATTAGATGTGACACTATTAAAGGATTTAGATCACCTGGTTAGGAGTGGCCTTGTTAGAAGTCTTTAGATAGTTCAATCTTGAAATTCCACCTTGTTAGAGGGTTTACAAAATAGGTGTTAGGCCAACTCTATTAAGAGATTTGATTCACTGCTACAATTATTAGAGAGTAACATGACTTGACTTGATTGCTGATGCAACTAATTGCTGATTTTAGATCATAGTTTTGGCTTGAATACTTGATCCTCCTTGATCAGATTTATCTTTGCAGATCGATCAACTCTAGATGCTCTATTATCCTTCAAATTCACTTCCTTTATTCATCTTCTTCTCCTCCACATGTTCCACACATTAAATCTTCAACTTGACCTTATATTTATATGATTTACCTTATTAAGTCAGCTTGAATACACTTTCAAACAAATAATATTCATCCCTTTAGTCAGTTGGAACTAACCAACAAAACTGTCAGATCCAATATGTTGACACAAGAAAATCCTTCATTAGCCAACCTAAATCAGTCAACACCAACTCAGAAAACACTTTCCTTTAGACTTCCTTTGGTAACCAAGTGAGCTTAATTAACATTGGTTCCATGCCAACTTTCCTTTGGTAATTGAGTGAACTTGGTTGACACTATCTTTCAGTAAAACTTCATTTGCTAACTGAGTGAACTCAATTAACACTAATTACTTGCAAACTTTACTTGAATGCTCGACATACATAGGAAACTTCCTTTGATGCCCAAGTAAGCTTGGCTGACATTGATTTCTTGGTAAAGGCTTGATATTTGTGTAACATCAAAGACAACATATAATTGAATGATTGTATTCAACAAGTATGTGTTGAGCACCAGTAAAATACTATAGGTGTTGACCATTAGGAAAATCATAGTAGTGAGTAAGTAGGAAAGACTTAGTTGATGTTAAGCAACCTAGTGTTGGTCGAGCATCAAAAGACTATTATTGCCAAGTGAACAATGTAGATGTTGAATGACAATAAAATGAGTTAAATCAAAGATTTGACAAATCTAAGCTAACATAGTTGATTTCTTGAATTATGTGAAGTGTGTGGAAGATAAGCTTGATGAGCTAGAGGCATAAAATTCTAGATAAACCATTTTGAGGCGAATTTAAGGAAGATTGTAAGATAAGTTTCTAGAAATGAATAAAATGGAAAATTGGATAGATTCATTGAATTTTACCTAATCCTAGAGTGGATAATTGTGATTAAGCGACAAAAGATCATAATTCTCTATATATGAGGATCCTAGGCCAGAAGTAACAAGTGTTGTTAAGGAGCTGAAGGTATTTCTTCATATAGTGGATGAAGGGATGAATCTAAAATTAACATACTGAGCAAGAAGGCTTAAGGAGTTGAAGGCTTGGAGGGTAAAAAAGTAAACAAAGATGAAGAGTATGAATACCAAGCGTAATGGAGGACTAAATTAGAAATATGTAATATGCAAGTGAGTTGTTTTTATTATTAGATCAAGTCCTCCTGCTACTTTCTAATCATTGTATTAGTCTGGATAAATCCTTTTGATAAAGGTTGACCTAACAATAATTTATAAATCCTTTAACTAGATGACATTCTAATGGAATGTTCTAAAGTCCTCCATCAAGTCTCACTCCTAATAGGGTGATTGAAATCCTTTAACGAAGTCACATTTAATAGTGTGTAACCTTTATCAGGGTTGGCCTTTAACAAGGCATCACTTTAGAAGAGTAAAAATTGGTATCATGTTATGTTGGAACTATAAGATAGGTTAAGTTACTAAGAGGGGAGGAGTGAATTAGTAACCAATGAAACTTAAACTTAATTCACCAATTAATCCTTCATATGTATTCGAATCTAGTTGCATGCATGAAAAATTGAAAGCATTAAAACATTCACAATATTTTGACACATAATATGGTGACCTAGAAACCTTCTAAATAGAAAGTAAAACTGGGGTGGGGATGATACCCACAAAATTTAGTACTATAGTATAAAGTTGGCTTGTTAAGGCTTACATTGATCACTTTTGATGATTTGCCCTATTAAGAGCAATAAGGACTTCTAGGTCCACCTTGCAAAAGGATTTACAAACATGCAATAAAGTATGCACTCGGTAAAGAGATTTACAAAAGACTGTTAAGTCTACCTTGTGAAAGGATTTAACTATTCCACCTATTAGGATGAACCAGTGACTAATCTCTAATTTGAAACTTGATTTGTTGAATGAGATTCCTTTGGATAAATTTTTGTTGCTCCTTATACTGCTTGTAGCCTTCTTACTTCACACTTCTACTCTTAATGTATCCTTTTAATATTCCATTCTCATACAATTTTGGATGTGATATAATACATTACATCTATACCAATCCAAATTACAATTCATCTAAGTTGGATACAATACAAGTTTCACCAAAATACACAAAGTTGGCCCATTTGTAGGTACTCAGCTTCTGAACACAAAGCCAGTGAGGTTTGATACTCAACAACCATTGTTAATGCTCAGCATCATCATGCACTCAGTAGGCATAGAAGCTTGGCTCATACTAATCACTTCCAAGTAGTTTGAACTTGGTTTGTACTGGTGACTTGGTGAACACTATGAAACTTGGCATATAAATTGAATCACTTGATTGACACTGTATAGCTCAGTCAACACTATCACTATGAGCTTAGTATAAACTAAATCACTTGGTTGATACTACATAGCCTGATCAACACTAGATTGACATTGCTAAAGTTGCAAACTTGGTAAGAACTAGAAAACTTGGTTTGCACTGAGAAACTTGGTAAACACTATGAAACTTAGTTTACATTGTTAATCACCAACTTGGTAGATACTACTCATTGCAAAATGAATATTGTTCTTAGAACTTGGTAGCAATTGTAGAACTTTGTATAGCCTGAGTTACTTGGTTAACAATATAGGCTGCAAGATAAGCTTGGTAGCTACAAATTATCTAGTTAGGTATGTGTGTCACTAATAAACAAACTTGACTGTAATGTCAACATGTTACTGGTGGTTTTTCCCAAATTGGGTTTCCACGTAAAATACTTGTGTCAAGATGTGTGAATGATTTTGTGGCATTTTATGTTTACATTTCTACAAAGTTGTTTTGACCTAGGACAATGACCTACTAAGTTATGGTATTGGATGATCTAATGGATGCATGCATGATATGGGTATGAATATGTTAAGTACTAAAAAGTTTTATTTGTACATTTGGACCTTGGATAACTGATTCACCTCCCACCTCTCAGTTATTCTAAATATTCCAACACTTTTCCAATTTGTAAACATTTACCATAATTCCTTTGTCATCTCTTTCTAGATCTTTCACCTCTACCACTCAAGGGATGCATATTACTATATGGATTTTAGCTTGTAACATTATTATTTCAGTGTAATAAATAAAGTGTAATGCCACTTTGTAATGTTGATACAACTACATTCCTTGCCATCTATGAAGAGATAACTTTAGTGGTGATAATAAGAGGTTCTGAACTTGATTCGACAACATTCTGACAATCAACAAGATTTACTATAATATTGTCACTATAGTACAAGAACTCATGGAGTGCACTACTAGGCATAAAGACATAAGTTATGTTTCTTGTATATTATGCATTTTCTTCTTCAAAGGCAATAATAGGGGATTCCAAGGCATTTGACCTTCTTTTTTCCAAGTTGTCAAATAATAATTTCCACCCAATAGAGACATTGAGATTGACATTCTTTGATGCACTTTGAACATTTAGAACTCTTGGAGAATAACTTTGGTTTATTGTGTCATGCCCCATTAGATAATGCACAATTAATAAGAATTCATGATGAAAAATAACTATTGACCGTGTCATTCAATAAACCTTGTTATGGAAGAATATACATGAGTTGTTCCAGAGTACTAGATGTTGGACTTCCATTATCATTCAACAATGTGTTACCAACTTGACCCTTTGTGGAATTTGAAGCCAAATAAGTATTAACAATGGAAATGGAATTTTTGTTGGATAATTGTTAAAGAATTCTGTCGTAAGGTGCCTATACTATTATTGAAGATTTTCAATTTTGGTTACCTAAAGCATGATTTGGAACAAGAACTTGTGTGAGTAACATGTTCTTTTTCTATCATTGTTAGAGAGGATGTAATTATTGAAGAAAAAATTGCATTTTCCATTATTGTATTTTGTACTTTCAATGTGTCATCATGTAAATACAAGTTCACTCTAATGCCTTTAATGGAAATTGTTGCATTGTTATATGTCACTATGAACTCCTCCACTGTATCAAATGTTTCAAGCCAATGATGACATTTTATACTAGGGTCTCTTATCTCTACACCAAATGTACCCCATAGTCATTTTCTTATACCTCTATATGGACCTTTTTTTCTAGATTTCTTTTTATGCTTGAAGTTCATTATTGGTTGTTGATAGTTATCATCATCTCTAGCATAATCTTTACATATCAATAGCCTTATAAAACTGCTCATTGTAATTCTGGAAACTATAGTTGAAAGCTATAATTATATAAGGGCATATTTATTGTAGGCTAATGGTATGATTAGCATCAAAATTCTCCAACTCAAAGTTTAGTATAGTAATTATAGTATCCCAGGTTTACAAAGAATGAGGTTCATACTAAGATAGAAAAGGAAGTTACTTTAATATTCTTTATTACTATATAGATTCAATAGTTATATATTACTTGTACAAATTATTTTAGTCATAGGATAAAAGGGCCCCAATAGAGCACATAGACTCTACATGATCTTTTATACCTTGTACATACATGCAACAATAGGCAAATGACAACTTGATAATAAAACTAGGACATATTGTACTATAACCAATAGCTACAATGTAGTACTTTAGATTTATGAGAATAATAGTCAATATATAGATCAAAGAGACAATCAAAGAGTCATATAAATTATGAGGATCTTGGAGTTGAAGGAGTTGAAGCGGTCATATCTTCTTTAGTTGATAGGAATTGCACAACTAGGCAATTTTATCACATGGAACACTAATTCCTTAGGGTAGATCATGTATAGAGACATGAATGCATTGTACACATATGACACTCTTCTCAAAATATGTTCACCCAAGTGAGCGACATGTGCATTTAATGCATATAATAGAAAAAGATCACATTTATTTGTAATAACTATTTGTAAATATGATGAAACCTCACACTGTTCAAGTGTTTCATGGGAAAATAGGCCACTAGAAGGATTTGTGCATTCAGTTCCTTGATATGCATATATTGCTTCATGGTACTTAGCCAATGGTGCAAAGTAATCTCGTACATAAATATTTGCTAGTTTCTTAATGACTCTTGGTTATTGTACCAACTCCATAAAATTTGACAAGAATTGTGAAACAATATCAGCGTACAAGATTATTCCTAAAGCATTTGTCAAAAATTCTTCACCTATCACGATCCTTAGAGATTGTTTGACACATGAACAATCAAATAAGGAAATATGTTGCATTGTGGTCAACTGAATTGGCCCTATAATAGGACAATCCCCATGAAGCCTTGGAATACATATTGTTTTATTCATTTTAAAGTTGTAATATATGTTGTACTATACAAATCAATAGGCAATATTTGGACATGACAATAGGTTATTGTTGTCACTAAAGTTTGCACCCTGGTCAAAAGTTTTTACCTAAGGACAACCTTGTGAAACATGGAAACAACTTCCAAGCTGTGGGACTTGAACTACGAGGTTGAGTATCTAGAGAAGGTTGACTTCCTCTACTATCAGGATGCACTTAAACTACACTTGAAGAAAAAGGGGAGAAGGAAAACATGAAAGCAACTATCTAATCTAGTCTAAGGAGGCAATGCACCAAAATAGGATATTTAGATGAATCTTTACTCATATATGCATAGTACAATTATCATGACAATCCAAAGATATATAGATTCAAACTTGCTTTAATCCATTAGCCACATATATATCAGACAACCAAATGAGTGACACAAGGAAAAAGAGCTTCACTTCTTATCATTCATAGGTCAAAAGAGATACACAAATGGAGGTTATAGATATTCATAGCACATCAAAGAGAGGTAGACAAATCTTACATAGTACATCGGTGGCTGAAAGAGATAAGATAAAATGTTATATAATTTAGAGCCAAAAGAGGGAATTTACAATAGTATCCCAGGGAAATACTAGAGAAATAGAGAAGGTATAATGCTAAGAAAGATTAAAAAATCTACTTTTATAGTGTAAGCATAACTTAGATAGCTTCTACCTTTAGATGAAACTCAACAACTGCATTCAAATTTGCAAAGAATAATTACTGCAAAAGCTAGAAAAGATCCGATCACATTGTAAATCTAGACACAATAAGATCACTTATCCACCAAATAATCTCCGAGAGGATAGGAACAATGACCATTAATCTTCTAACTAAGTAGATAGATCAACAGGGGGCGATGGAGTGATCTTTTACATTTATTAGGCTCGAGGAATGATGAAAGTAGCTACAAGAGATTGAAAAGATTAGTTTATCATCAAAGAGTTTCTTCCTTTATCATCAACTTGCTAGATCAGATAGGAAAGCATAGGTCAACCATATTCAACTGTTACTTTGTACCCTTCCTACTACCTGATTAGTCAGGAACTCCATTTTCAACTTGTTAGGTGAAGCTCCTTATATATTTTTGGTCAACATTGAAACTTATGATCCTACGAGTGTCAATTTTGGTCACAAACCTTCATGTCACCTTTTGTTCATAAGCTCAACTTCTATGATCTTGCAATCACCCATACCTGATAGCATCGAGCCCATCCTTCATTCTTTTTATGATCCTTTGACAACAATAAGTCCTATGATTTTACGACACAATGATGGCATGATAACACCATTGGCATAAGGTCACGATACCATTATTCTCCCCTTGCGATGTCACAGACACAGTTGATCTAACCTCTATGATCTTACAATCATAGTCCATCATGATGTCAATAGCCATGGAAATGACCCTTGTGATCCTATGATCACAGTTTAACTATTCTTTGTTGTGACCTCAAGAGGCATCCTTTCTTGTGCTTGCAACCTTACAACTCTAAGATCATATGAGAAACCTTCCCCTTTGTACCCTCATCAACTTGGGAATTCAACCCTGTGATCCTATGATCATTCACTCTCACAGTGTTGGAGCACACATCCTTTTGGCTTGCAACCTTATGAGGTCTCTGACATTACAAAAACCCAATACTATGTGAATCCTCCACTTTGTGTCCTTGAAAAATATCCATGCGACACCTACGATCTCATTGTTGGAGTTCTTACTAGTAACCTAGAACATATCAAGTGGGTTTAAATCTAATATTAGGAAAAAAAAAGACAAGGACAAGCCTAAGGATTAGCTAAATCCTATATTTAGTAAGGCTTAATCTTAGTTCTAGACCAACATTAATAGAGTCATCAGGACTCACTTCATTTTAGGCTCTATAGGGCCAAGGTAGGAAAATATTAGGGATTTTTCTTGCTAATTTGATATTCCTCTTCTTTAAAGATTATCCTCTACAACAGAAATGGTCAATATTCTTCTATGATTTGTTGATAAACTTCCTAAGCATAGTAGCTAACTATAACCATGAAAATATTTAAGAAGTTACACAATGATGGGCACTCTCTATTTTTGAATTAGTTGGAATGCTAGAAGGTGGGAAATTGGTCAGGGAGAATCTCGCAGGAGGTACAGATCTAGGGGGAACCACAAGGGGATCTGGAAAGAATGATGGGTCTGATTGTTGTCTTTTGGCCAATGTGGACATTGGTAAGTGTGGGGTCCGTGACCTTCCTTTGGATACTTCTGCTACTTTTTCGAGGAAAGCTCTTGAGAAGGAGAAAATCCCTTTGGATGGTGAATCTATTACGAAAAAGATCTTAGAAGGGTAGAAGGTATTAGGCCAAAGGTCTTGGTCCTCCCTATTTGGAAAAAAACTCAATGGTAAATCATCTTTCCTGCTGGTGATTGCTAAATCTTGTTGGGAGAAAGGTGAGTTTCAAATCTTTATCCTAGATCCTTTAGTTGATTTTTCTATGTCTTGCATGGATTTTATCCTAGTTGGGAAATTTTTAGGGGCAAGACCAAATTTAGAGTCACTAAGGAAAATGGTCAAACAGAAATGGGTTATTCGAGGAGAGGTAGATATAGCACCCATGTCAAATGGTTTCTTCTCATTTATCTTCAACTGTAAGGAAGATTTGAATTTGGTTCTTTGTGAAGGACCATGGTCTTTTGGAAAATGTTCACTCACCATTAAAAGATGGGAGCCTAATATGGATCTTTCAGATTCTTTTTTCTTAAAAACTCTGATCTGGGCTCGTCTCCCTGGCCTCCCTTTGGAATTTTGGCATGAGGACATCTTTAAAGGTATTGCTAGTTCTTTTGGTGAACTGGTGGCTCTAGATTATTCTACAGCTGCTAGAACTAAACTTCAAAGTACTAGACTTTATGTTAAAGTGGCTGATTTGAACCATCTTCCTGATAAGGTGGAACTAATTTCCAAGCTTGGTAAAAAACCCAAGAAATTATTTTTGAAGATCTCCCAAACTCTTGCTATGCATATAAAAAATAGGGACATTTGGTTAAAAATTGTCCTACCAAAATTAAAAATTTCCCAAGCATTGAAAAGGAGGTGAAAAAGGCTAAAATCTAAAAAAAGAAAGTTTGGAAACCCAAAGTTTCTCATCCAAAAGAGCAAAAGAAAAATGTGGACTTAATAGCTCAACATGTTGAGGTAGAAAAGGTTATTGAGAAAATTCATGAGAAAGGGAATGTTTCTGAGCCAGATATTGAGGGAATTAATATTGAAAAATAAAGGAATGGATCTCAGTTTAAATCCATGGTGCTTGAACAAAGTATAGATGATCTGGCTGATTTAACAAAACAAATTGTTATTTACCAAAAGATGGAAGATTAGTGGGAAGATGTAGATGAGAAGATCTTGCTTGAGGAGGGTGAAATCTTGGTTGAATTTTGAATCCAACCTGGGGAGGGAGATTTACATTGCTCTCTATCCAGGGAGATTTAGCTGTTTGACTCATTAACTTATCAGGATGATTTTGATACTTCTAGAGATGATCCTCTGATCCTAGAAGTTTCAAAGGGAAAGGGAGTAAACTCAAAGCTTAAACCAAATCAAAGGAAAAAGGTTGAAAAAAAGAGAAATGTAGTTGTGAAGGGGGTAGAGACTAAAATTAGTAAAATAGATCAGCAAACCAAAGCGAAACCTGAGACATCTACCTCGAAAAAATTTGGAAATAGAGAGGATCAACAACTCAAGGTGAAACCAGATGTTGGGACCTTCGGCCATCCTGGTAGAAGAACCTTTGAGAAAACCAGAGAGTTAGAGAGTATGCAGAATATTGCCGATGGTAGGCAAGCAACTATTCTGGATTTTACCCCTAAAAGATAGAAATGAAAATTATTTCTTGGAACATTAGGGGGCTGAATAGTGTCCATAAACTAGATGTAGTTAGGAATTTTGTCAGAGAACAGAAGCTAGATTTCCTTCTTTTGCAAGAAACTAAGATGGATAAAGAGAAAGCTGAGTAGATTAAAGCCTTTAAAAATTATTCAATAAATGCTAGTAGTTCAGAGGGTGCTTCAGGGGGAACCTTGATGTTATGGAAGAAGAATTGTTACTCTGGAACAATTCTGTTTGCTAGTAAATATCTTATGATAGCCAATATTACTAGTGTGACCAAAATGAGGGTTGGTATATTGTTAATATATATGCTCCCAATATCAAGAACCTAAGGAAAAAGGTTTGGGATGCTATCTCCAATACTAAAAGTAATGATTATTTTGGACGATGGATAATTATGGGAGATTTTAATGTTCCTCTCTATGATCATGAAAAAATGGGAGGTAATGGTATCTAGTTGGAGGGGAGATTGGACCTTATGGAGTTTATAAACAAAGAGGGTTTGATGGATATGGATATTCAAGGATTCTAGTTTACTTGGAGTAATAAGAGAGTGGGTAATGATTGTATCTAGGTGAGGTTAGACCGTGCTCTTATTTCTTTTGATTGGACTAAAGACTTTATTTGCAAGCTAGAAGCCTGCTAAAGAATTGGTTCATATCATTTTCCTCTCATTTTCATTGTTGCAAAGATTAATTTGAAGAAGAATTTTCATTTTAGATTCGAAAAGATGTGGATGCAACACCCACTGTTTGAAAGTAAGATGGAAGAATGGTGGAGTATTGATATTGAAGGTACATCTCTCTTTAGAGTTGCCTCTAAGCTCAAAAATGTCAAAAAGGAAGTTAAAATTTGGAATAAAAACTATTTTAGGAATATTTTTGAGAATAAAAATGCTATGAAGGAGGAAATCCAAAAAATTTAGGACAAAATTCAGAAAGAAGGATTTACTCCTAACCTTCTTTTAGAAGAAAATGAAAAGTTGGCCCAATTTCATGACATCATTACTAAAGAAGAAATCTATTGGAGACAGAGGTCTAGATTGATATGGTTGAGCGAAGGGGATAAAAATACCATTTTTTTCCATCTTTCCACCCTTAAATACAGAGCCAAAACTCACATTTCACATCTTAAAAAGGAAGACTTAAAAATTACTGAGGATAAGGACATTATGAGTGAAATGGTGAGTTTCTTCTCTTCTCTAATGACTGTTGAACCTAATATTAATTTGGATAACTAGGCTAATTTCCTAAGAGTGATTCCTCCATTGGTTATGAAGGAACAAAATAAATTGTTAAGCTCAATTCCAAAGGATGAAGAAATATTTAAAGTTGTTTGCTCTCTTGGAGGAGACAAAGCATTTGGTCCAGATAGTTTTCCTATGTTTTTCTTCTAGAGAATTTGGAAACTTGCTGTAAAAGATGTTTGTGATGTTGTGAAGGAATTCTATGGAGAAAAATAGATGCTGAAGGAAATAAATTCCACCTTCCTTTGCTTGATTCGTAAGAAAACTGGAGCTGACTCTCCTGATTAGTTCAAACCGATCAGCCTTTGCAATTCTTTCTGTAAAATTATCTCTAAAGTGCTCACTCCTAGATTGCTCTTGGTGACTCCTTTGATAATTGCTGATCAGCAAAATGGCTTCATCCCAGGTAGACAAATTCTTGATTTTGTTATCTTTGCTCATGAGAATATCCATTCCTTGTCGCGTTCTAATAATCAGGGCATCATTATGAAAGTTGACATAGCCAAGGCCTATGATAGAGTTGATTGGGCTTTCCTCTCAAAATTTTTATATGCTTTTGGATTTGACCAAAAGGTTGTTAGTGTCATTCTTCAGTTGATTTTAACTCCCTCTATTGCAATTTTGGTTAATGGTAATTCTTCTCATTTTTTAAATCCTTCCTAGGGTTTGAGACAAGGTGATCCTTTATCCCCCATTCTTTTTGTTATTATGGCTAACTGTTTGGGGAGATATATGGGGGATTTGGTCCAAAGAGGAGTCATTAAGGGTTTACAACCCTCTTCCCACCCTCTTATTTGTTCACATGGACAATTTGTTGATGATACTATTTTTATGGGTAAATTTGAAGTTAAGGAAGCTAGAAGTCTTAAGAAAGCCATTAATTTATATTCTTCAGGATCAAGTCAATTGATTAATTGGAATAAAAGTGCTATTTTCTTTTTCAATACCCCTATTCCTAGACAATATAAAATTGCTAAGATCCTGGGTTGTTCAATAGGGTCTCTCCCTTCAACCTATTTGGGTCTTCCTCTAGGCTTGAAAGTCCCTAATTCCTTTTGGGTTGATCTCATTAATAAATCTAACAAGAAACTAGCAGGTTGGAAAGGTAATCTTCTAAATCAGGTAGGTAAATTAATTCTTGTCAAAGCTTGTCTCCAAAGCATGCCTACTTATGTCTTGAGTCTTTTCAGAATTCCTTTAAAATTTACAGAGGCTATTGAAAAAATTCAAAGATTTTTTTTATGGTTTGGCACTAAGGACAAAAAGAGGATGCATTTAATTGCTTGGGATCAAGTTTGTAAGCCCTTTAGTGAAGGAGGATTGGGAATTAGGAAAATTAGAAGTATGAATAAAGCTCTCTTGGCTAAACAAGGAAGTAGAACTTATCATGATAACAAGGAATGGAGTACCATTTGGAAACATAAGTACCTTTTCAATGTTAATTCTCTAGCTGATTTCTTCTCCTCTCCTAATGTTATTTATCCTTCTATCATTTAGGGAGCTGTTCAGGGGACAAAGAAGACTCTTGTAAAAGGATGCTCCTGGAAAATTGGAAATGGGCACAAGGTCAGATTTTGGGAAAATGTTTAGTTAAAGGATCATCCTCTGATTGAAGATTTTCAGGATAAGGCTCAAGTTGATATATGCAAACAGAGATATGGCATTTTAGTGTCTTACTATTGGCAGAATAATTCTTGGGTGAATTTATCTGATATTGATCAAGGTTTCAATAACATTCAACTATCTCTCTCTATCCATCTCTTGAAGATAAGATAATATGGAATGCTGATCCAAGTGGCCTATTTAAAGTTTCTACTATCTTTGCTTCTAGGGAAAAGGGGAATCATCCTTTGTGGTCTTATGCTTGGATTAAGAGTCTCATACCCAAAATTAATATCTTCTATTGGTTAATGCTTCAAAATAAAATTTTGACATTGGAAAATTTTCAAAAAAGAGGCATTAATGTGGTTAATAGGTGTTCTTTATGTAAAAATGGTTTTGAAGATAGAGATCATTTGTTTATGAACTGTGCTTATACTCAACAAGTCTAGGCTGAGATTCTTAACTACTAGAGCTTGACCTGGGTTCACCAAAATAATGTTGAACTTTATTTTAAAAGTTTGAATTGTCCTTCGAAGGATCCTAATGTTCATTTTCTCTAGAAATTAACTCTTCCTCATCTTTGGTGGGGCATTTGGAAAGAGATAAATAATAGAATATTCAGAAATAAAGAATTACCAGGATGGGTGCTTGGATAGAATATCATTAAAGCCTTCAAGGAGAATTTTATTTCTCAGAGGAAAACTGGTCCAACATTTCAATTTGATACTCCTTTGTGATTTGAAGAGCCTAATTTGAAAACTGAAAATCCAAGATTGACCATAAGATGTAATACTCCTCCCAATGGTTGGATTAAAGGGAACTTTGATGGAGCCACTAAGGGCAATCCAGGAAGAGTAGGATATAGAGTAGTTTTGAGAGATCATGTGGGAAATGTAATAGATGTGATCACAGTTCCTATAGGTCACTCTAACCATCATATTTCTAAAGCTACTATTGCCCTATACATTATAAAGATTTCAGTTGATCTGGGATACCCTAATCTATGGTTGGAAGGTGACTCTTTGAATATTGTTAACGTTTTGAATAACAAAAATTCAATTTCATGGATGATAGAAGCAATGGTCATGGAGATCAAATCCCTAATACATAGATTTGAAAAAGTTGTCATTTCCCATACTTATTGAGAGGCCAATGGGGTTGCTGACTGGATAGCCAATCATGTAGTACAGTCAGGATATAAGGTGAGGTGGCTTGATGAGTTAAACAAGCACATTGATTTAAAAGCTATCATTAATTATGATGCCATTCACTCCAAAGTGGGAAAGATTTGCTCTGATTAGAAAGTTAATGATTTCTTGGAGTGACCTTACAGCTGTCAGATCACCCTCCCCAAGAAAGTACACTCATATGAATGTAATGTGGCCTTTGCACATATCATTGAATAAGTGAGCTCCTTTTCAAGTGAGAAAAATCTAGTTTTATTTTAATTTGGCTCTCTATGTCTATTTGTTTCTGGTTCTTGGCTCTATTTGTTTTCTGAATATGGGGTTTGAACCATGGAAGCAAGAACCTAAAAAGTGTGATGAATGGAAGGCTCAGAAGGAAGTTTGGAACATCTTACAGAAAGGGAAGGTGACCAGTTACCTGGAGAGACTACATGGTTTTAAACCCCATATCACAAATGCCTTTTTTAAAAATTGGTCCACTGACAGGGTCCTTCTTCATGGAGTTACTATGAATTTAATGGAGGATTTTATTGCTGAGATCATGACGCTCCCCACAGATGGCATTAAGTTCACCAAATAGACCAGTATTTCCAATGCTACCTACAAATTTTTTTTGAAGTCGAATGTTGAGGAGAAACAACTAGAAAAGAATGGAGATTTCTTTGATGTGGAGCAAATAAAAGAAATTTGGCAAGATGTGCTATGCTGTATTCGTGAGTATTTCATTCTTGATGGTAGAAATAAAAGGGTTTATAAATTTCATTTTATTTTTCTCAATCATTTCAGGCATAAGGATAGACTTTGTTTCCCTTTCTATTGGCAGTTTTCTTTGCTTCAAAGTTTGAATGCTCATAGGAAGAAGGAGTCTTGTCCTATTTTGCATGAAGGTCTGATTCTTCTCATAAAGGGTTATGGTAAAAATAAATCTATTTCCTCTACCCCCTCTGAAAAACATAAGGTTTCTCACTTAAAAAATATTAAGAAGGAGAGTAGTGTAAAAGGAAAAGAAAAGGACCCCAATTGTGTAGCCTTAAATAATCAGAAACAAGTTGTGGAAGAGGTTTCTGAGTCTGAGAATATTGTTAGCTTAGAGAATGATATCTATGAGGAAGAGGATGGTACAAATGTTGGGGACTTTAGCTCAAATTTGGAAGGATATTTGGAGATCGAAGAAAAAATTGAGAAAGGGAATGAGACAAACATAAGTGAAGGAAATTTAGAATAGAGAAACCTTGATAAGGAGGACATTCAAACTATTTCTAGTGGAGGGCTTAAAGACAAAGATATTCTTACTATGAATCCTATTGAGGTGAGAGAGGAGGATTAAATGGTTAATCCTACCTTACCTGCTATAGAGACTGGAGGTCATGACAAGGAGGACCTTGTTCAGAATGAGATTCCTATTGAGGCTAGGGAGGAGGAACAGAGGGATAGGGAGGAACATGTAGATATGGTTGGCTCCCTTCCTCATGAGTTTGCAGATGGTACCACTGATTCTCCGCAGAGGGAAACCAAGCTCTCCTTCCTGCATTCTGCCAAGCTCAAAGCTAGCTCCATTTTCTGTGTTGATTATTGGATTTATAATGAATTGATGGGGCTGAAGAAGAAAGTGGAAAATCTGCAACACATCCAAGATATCGACCATGCCAAAATTAGCCATTTGGAAGAGCTCATGGAAGATATTCCTAATAAACTCAAAAACTATGAGCAAAATCTTAGAATGCTTATCAAGGAAAGTGGAACAAGGATGGAACAGGTCACATCTAGTATCTGTGCTACTACTGCGAGCCTTGGCAAAAGAGTTAATGAAGAAATTATATCTCCTAAGGGTCCAAGTAAAAGAACTAGGTAGAGCTTGAGGAAGAAATCCCTGAAAGATGCTGCTACTTCGGCTGCTAATTCCATCCAGGATACTGTTGTGATTGGTAAAGAGGTTGTCAAGATGATTACGGAGCTGCAATAGTTGCCTTGGGTTTTTGTTCTTTGGTTTTGTCCTGTTATGGTCCTATTTTTTGGATGTGGTACTTGGTACTAATTTTTGGTCCTGTTAACTGGTTTTTAGTCTAAACTATTTTAGTGGTTCCAGGTCCCTATAAAACCTGGGTTCTTTTCTTTTGGACTATGTTTTTGGTTTCAGGTCCCTGTAAAACCTAATTTTTTTGTTGGTTTTAGGACTTCTTTCTTGGTGGTTTTATTTCTTTATCTTTTCCCTAGTTGTTAAAGGGTTTTGGGGTCCCTTCAAAACCTGCTTTTACCGTAATCTAAAACTATAACCATAAAAATAGTTACAAATAAGTAATGAAAAACACTTTAGTTCTTAGTACATGTAATGGAAAATTGATTTTTTTGTTATGTATTTCCTGTAATCAGGTGAATCATCAACTTGTTCTTGAAACTTTTAATAGACTGGTGTTTTATCCATTGGAATATAGGGTCAAAAATTCAGCAAATTTGGACCTTTTTAATAAACTTGTGGTTAAATTTGTCAGCATCGAGCTCTAAATTTCATTCTTACCATATCCTTTTTATAAACCCTAAACCTTATCAATTATAGAAAGCGATTACCTAATTCTCTAAATCAATAGCAATCAATAAGAGATATACAATTTTTGTGAATTTCATTGAACTAAATGAAACTTGTTATATCAGTCTCAAGATTATAGATATATATATACAAGGAGACAAAACTCATAGGAAAAGATATATAAGGTAAATTCCTTGTCTTGAAAATGTTTATAATACTAATAAAGACTCAAAAGATAACCCAGAAAACAAGCCATTGGTCCCAAACATTCACTTTTATATTCTAGTATACAAGAACTAATTTCATTCACATAATTATAGAGAAAAAATGGATGAACTATAAAAATAACATGATAATGAGAAAATTCTACAGATAAATGACCTCTACTCCTCATCTTGGAAATCCATAAATAGGATTGCAACAAGTTATAGATGAGAGGAGGACACATGTCAAAACAAGAATGGATACAAAAAGTGGAAAGAAGGGAACAAAAAGATACATAAAATATTCTTCAAAAGTTTTATTAGAAAAAAAAAGTAGTTGAGATAATAAATGAAAATTTATGTAATGCTTTTTGCCTTTATTCTTCCTTGTCCTTCATTGTCCTCAACGAGAAATATCTCAACTACTTCCTGCTAGTAGGGCATAAATTTCTCCTATCGCCTCCCAAACATAAATCTCCCTTTTTGTGGGCCTTTCTGTAGTTTAAACCTCTTGTAAATCCTGAGTGGTTTTGGTCCACCTAGTATCCATAATGGCTTTAGGTTCAACATAAAATTTATTCTAATCTATTTCTACTTTAAAAAGGGAATAAATCAATTTATTATATAGGACATCAGAGGTATCTTCAAAAATTTCCGTTGTGGCTTTCTGAGTTAAAATGGCACCAAAGGAATCAGACAATTCCTACCAATCTATCATTGTATTAGTGGCATCCAAGGTTGATGGTATACAGGGTTTTATTCCCTGAGATAAAAATTTTAATTTTCCTTGTATAATCTACAATTTACCAATGAAGAAACCAATTAATTCCTCAACTATCTCTAATCCCTCCTTCACTATAATTATCTTATTAGGAAAATCTAGCTTTTTAGCCATCAATGTGATGAGCCTCTCTAAGAACTATGTGTATGGCTCCCATAGATTGAAAGTGGGTGATAGCCATGAAAGTGTCGCATTGCAAAATTTCTCAGCACTTTGTAAAGCAACATAAAAATTGTGAGCCTATTGTGACACATTCTTCAAGGTTTTAACCTTGTGGCTCATTAAGCTTTTAAGGATAGCCATCCTTACCTCATCTCCTTACTGAGTAGATGGAGCATCAATGCTCATTCTCCTTGGTTTTTTTGTATCCTCTTTCCCCAAATCATCTATCTATGTTGGGGCTTTAGCTATGTTCTTAGTTGGCTGCTACTGATTTTCCTATTCATGTCACTATCTTGCAGTAACTATCTACTTTGCCTATACAAGTTGCTCTCTTAGAGATGAAACTTCATTCTCAAGTGCTTGGAACTTAGTCTCAAGCTCTACAATCTTCTCCTTGTATACATGGCTCTTTCTAAGCTCATCTTCATAGAGCTTTCTTACATCAATGTATGTATGGACTTAGAAAGTCTACTTTTAATCTTTTCTACCTTGGCCTCATTCATAAACAAGAATTGCTTCATGGCCTTAGAGGTTTTGGTACCAAAGGTGCCTTGTAGAGTCCACTCAATCATATTACCTTTTTTAGTTCTTTACACATCTATCAATTTTGGTTTATTTGATGATGGAGCCATGCTCCAAATTGCCAGAGATTTGGCATCTATATTAAAACTTGTTCCTCTTTGTAGTCCATCAGCACCAAATGCCTCATATGAGATGACACTCTTGCCTCCTTATTTGTTCAAGCATAAAAGCTTGCTCGAAATCCCATCTGGGCACTAACAATATGCCACTCCTCTGTACAAGGTCTCTTGCCTCCTCTAGAGTCATGTTTTCACTCTTAGGATCATACGCCTTTAGCTTCTCCACCAGTTTGAGCTTCTACTCATCTAATTCTCCTAGCTTCATCTTCAACACCAACGCACTCTATTTTATATTATACAAAAACCTCTTGAACTTAGCAGATTTGATGAATTCATCATCTTCTATGAACTATTGGGCTTGAATGATTCTATCATCTAGCCTTGTTGCTATTAGTTCTATGTCAGTGAGTGTACTCTTAGCTACATTAATATTGTCCTAGAGGTAATTCTACCTTAAATTAGCAAAATACTAAATATTTCTAGGTAAAATTTGTAAGGTCCTCTATTTCACCTCTGTCATGATATGGGCAATTTTCTATCTTTTATTTCCTTTTGTAACCCATGATGCCTCAAGAGCATCATCTTCCTTTATTTCTAAGGTCACATTAGGTTCAGGGTTGTTTAGGCACACCCTCTCTTCCTCTCCTATAGGTCCTTCTGGCATCTTGGCCATAATCTCAGCATGGTCAATTACCATCTTCCTAATCCTTTGAGGATAGGGGACATCCATATAGAATCCCATAAATTGGGGATCTTCTCTCTTCATTTCTCTTTCCACCCTAAAGACATCATCTAGCTTTGCTAACCTATCAACTGCCTCATCCTTTGAAACTATGTTTGGAATAACATCTTCATGTGGTAATTCCTTAGTGATAGGTAGTACATAGTTCCTTATCTCTTTAAGGGAAATCCTTATCCAATTGTGAGGATCATATATTCTATAAGGACTAGTTTACAAATTGTAGTGGTGGAGGAAAGCATGGATTTGATCAAGAGCCTCTTTTCCAATTGTAAAATCCCCCACCCTAAAACATCTACATAAGAAAGTTCCTTTATGCACTTTGGGACCTAGATACTCCCTATTGACCATAAACAACTACCATATGAATTCTATTATACCCAACCTAGGAGGGATAAACTTTGGTAATATGTGGGGTGGTTGGGGACAACCATAGACCCTCATCAAAGAAAAAGTTAAAAATAAGAAAATATCCCCCCAATTATGGTCTATTATTTTATCCTTAGGAAGTAGGGCTAGTCTCAAAAGGCTCTTTAATATCTTAGGTGCCCTAAAGTAACCTAGATCTAACATTCTCATTATTACAACACTAAAATTATTAAAGAATGAAATTGGATTAGAACACTAAAATTATTAAAGAATGAAATAGAATTAGAAAAATGATAATTACTATCCCATACCCATGTCCACAACTAAACTAGTAGATCTCCATTTGCACCAGAGGTATGATCAATAAAATCAGAACTCATATATCCCATATTTTTGTAGAGAATCAGGTGCATTAGCAGTGAATAGTGATGAAACTTGAAATCTTTTAATTCTCCACTTTGAGCGTGGGTAATGTTTTCTTTCATCACCTCCAAAATGCATTCAACAAATTCATACTCCCCCCCATGGTAGGAGTCTTGCATGTCTCTAGAAATAATGAATTCAACTCCATATACCATGCCAGTTCCATCTTTGCTAATCACCTTGTAGACACCATATAATGTATTTACAAAGTAATTTTTAAATTTTTCTAGAGGCATCATTTTTTCTACCTTCTTAGGATAATCACCTACATTATTTAAATCTATGGGAATATGGTATAACATAGACTTCTTAGTGTAGGCCTTGGTGTTTTCCTCAAACTTCCTTTGCAAATCTTTCAATCTATAGGTTGGCCCAAGGCCCCATGCAATCCAAAAGCTTCAATGAATGAAACATGATCAAGTGTGCAAAGAATAGTTTCCTCTTTCCTATGGAAATATTTGGTGGCCAGATTGTAGCAATGAAATAGGACCTTCATCAAGTCAACATTCACGAAAACCTTTAGAAATATCAACTTAGCTAGGTTCTTCTTCCATGGATTACATACCTAGATCTTCTTTTCTCTGTTATAGTAGAAATATTTGAACAGTTTAGAACTAGTGACACCAGGGCATACAAAATCTTTGCAAAGAGCATATGGCTCAACAAAAGCATGGTCATCAATAGCATTGGCATTGGAGGAACTAGGAAAAATCTTAATCTAGTCTTTGAAAAACCTGTTAGGTTTCCTTTGTCTCATTTTCCCTCCATTGGAAGTTGAAGTCTCTACAACTCCTATATCTGATGCTTGAAATTCTTCCACCTCTTTATCAGACATCTTGATAATAAGCTGGCAAAGAAGGTATGGGCTCTGCTCTTAGGCTCTAAAAACAATTATCTGTATACACTGAAAACTCTACAACTACTCAAAATCTCTTTGTCTTTAAATGGTGAGCTATATTTGAAGAATATGAAAGCCTTTATAACTCAATGTATATTATCATCGTTTATCTTTGCATTGATTTTCAGCCTGCTTGAAACATAAAATCAGATTATTCTGTCACCTCAAGGGATCGTCGCCATTACTATCCAGTTACACTTTTTGTACCATATTCATATATCATTGGTCGAGAAGTTTATTTTTGTTTCTAGCTCAGCAATCTGACTATCACATTTTATATTGAAATATGATCTACAATCTCATGATCACCATTGAAGAAAATGACTCCTTGTATTATCTTATAGATGAATAAAAAGTTCCATGATGTTACAAAACCATTATAAAAACCCTTATCGAACAATCAGAGACCATGGCAAAACCCCCCTATGATCTTACATCACATTAGTTACCATGTCATCGGTACTAATTATTGAATCCTTTACAATCTCTTGACAAGTAGTTCACATTGAACAATGTATAATCTTATCTCAAACTGCCTTTTCTTATGATCTTATGGCATAGCCTTCTTCATAGCATCAAAGCATTTTATCTGTTAGCCTAAGATCTTATAATAAACCATTTATCATAAGATCTGAGATCACAATATTCCATATAAAACTTATATAAAATAAAATTCTAGCCCCACTAGTCCAACTAAGCATCCACCTGGTGTACATTTCATAATTATCAATCAGAACTAGACACTTGTTGCCTATTTGACAGTGTACTATCACTTTGCCCTGTTATTTATCATCTCACAATATTATGATCATAAGTTTCCTATAGCATCACAACATCAAAACATTATCTTCATGACCTTATGACACCCATTACTTTGTAAGATCGTAGCAACCTTTTCCTTTGTCTCCAATGTCGTGGTCACTTTCCTTGTCATAGCATCACACATTGGGATTTGGGTATTCTTCAAAACAACATACAATCATACAATTCAAAAGGAATCATAAAATTGGGAACCTTAGTTAATTACCACATGACATTATGATGCACCACTTATCTTAAGATTGGGGAATTAAAAACATTCCATTGCGATCCTTCAATAACCCCTTTGTCATAATATCGTAAAAGATGATGTGAAAGACAAATAAAATCCTACTTAGCTACAAACCTAAGGTTAGTGATAGATTCAAAAAATTTATGAAGATCTTGAGTAATATTAGGTGGAAACAAGACCTTAGGGCACCAAGTTTCATACTAGGGCAATAAGAAAATTAATTAATTAGGGTAAAAACTATGCTAGGGCTATCCTCTGCTGATGAAAAAAAATATCGTAAAAGCCCTAACATCAAAAAACTACTTTTTTTGTTTTCATCATAAAATTTGAAATTTAAGCTCAGTGAAAATAAGGGCTATCACTTGATGGGACTCAAAATTCATTTCCCATTTTGAGTACCATTCCAAAATTTTGAGTCACTTTGAGCCCCATAAATGCATTTTCTTGCTTGTGTACCCAACTATCATTTTAAGGTCTATAAGGTGTTTTATGTTTCTAGCACCTTGAATTCAGCCTATCCATGCATCCTATGATGATAAACTATCTATGTGAATCATTCTGCGAAGTTCCATATTGAGCAATGTTCATTTTTTGCATTTTTGCCTTAGTGTCAAATAGTGATAGAAGACCTAGTTTGAATTGGAATATCTTGTACACAATAATGTTTCATGAATCACCTCTTTGGGATTATTTAGTATGTATATTAGTGAACCTATGTTTCAATTTGAGTCATTTCAGTATGTTTTGACTAGGTTTTGAATCCCTCAAAGTTGGTTACTTATCTCTGTCATGCTGATGCAAAATGTCAGAAATTATGGAAGACCCTGTTTGACTAAATATAACTTTGACCCAGTTGACCATACTAATAAAATTCCTTTTGCATCACATTCTAGAGGTTATACACTTTCTATGTTTTAGATCTGAGCCTATGAAAAATCCATTTGATCATTTTTCAAACACAATTCCAAATGTAGTTTATACCTTTTTACTGGTGTCAAGAAATGTAGATTGATTAGCACCCCTATTCGGGATGTCATATCTTTAAATATATAATAGATGAGATCAAATGGTTTGTGCTACTATGTTCTACTCTAAAAATTCTTTAGGTGTACCAATTTTCAAGTCTTGACCAATCCATCTGCACACTTTTCCAAGTCTATTCCATTTGTGAAGACCACATTTCTGCTAATGTTTCCAGTCCTGCATTTCTGAGTACCTAACTTTGAATGCTTGCAAAACTTACCTTGTTATTCATCATGAGACCAAATAATAGAATTATATTCTCCTCATGGAAATGAACTAGCACTCCAATTTTTAAGCCCTCAAGTATCTATTTGCCCTAATTTTAAAGCTTAATCCAAGCTCACTTTCCAGTTTTCTAACATGTTGGTTTGTAGGTAGTTTCAAGTAGGCAACTTTGATGGTCAATATATTTTGACCCCAAAGTCATTAAGAGATGAGATATAAAAGGGTGAGTGATTGTGAAATGAAGAATCAATATAAGAAAACTCAAGGTCAGATTTTTGGTTTTAGTTAGTTTTTAAGGCCAGTTTCAGAGGTAGCTAGCCATAAAATCATAGTTTGTGGAAAGGGGTGAAATGTGTTTTAAAATTTTATTCAGTGGTTGAATTTGTTTTCAACTAGTGCCAGGTGTTCATTGGATTAGTCTAATAGGTCAAGCATTCAGTTTGATTTTTTTTTAGCTAGACCCACTTTGGGGCCCAACTAGTTTCAACAGATTGATTAGGCATCACTTTTAAGAGCGAGATTATAATAATTTTGATCATTATAATTCCATGATATACACACTTGATTTTGAGATCAAGTGGGATATGCTAAATGAACGTACAAACATGGCTACTCCAACCAAGTTAATGTTAAATCTATATATGTTGATATAATGAAAATACTAAGGACAATTTTTGAAGTGGATAATGGTGTGCCATCTAGACTATTGCATCATAGAGATTCTGGGACTCAGTTGTGATTTCTTTGCCCTCACCTGTTATGCCTTGTTTTTATTATCTGCCATTCTTTTCTAAAGATGATATTATAAATTGTGGATATCTTATAATTCTTTAGATTGTGGAAGGTTTCATTCTCTAGAGAAAGAATGAATAGACATAGATTGCTATATCAGAGCATAGGAAATAAAGGCCCTTGATAATACAACTTTTCAAGCACACAAGTTTTCACAAGCCATAGAGCTTTATAGTCAAGCTATAATATTGAACACTTAGAATGTAGTATATTTTTCAAACCATGCTTTTGCACACACAAAAATGGAGGAGTATGGATGTGCTATTGTAGATGTCACAAAGGCTATTGAAATTGATCCCAAATATACCAAGGGATACTACTAGAGAGGTGTTGCATATCTTGTAATGGGAAAAGTTAGGCAAGCTCTAAAAAATTTCCAACAAGTTTGAAGAGGTCATTTCTATGGATGATCTTGGCAAGAATTTAGTCTCCTAGTCTATCAATTTCCATTCAATGAAGTGGCTTATGGAAGTCACTCTATAGTAGCCTGACAAACCCTACTACATTGAAGGAGACAAAACTACTTGGAAGAGAGATAGAGTTCCCTTGCCCATGGCATGATGCCAGGTAATCCATGATGAAGAGCTCCATAACCAAGCATAGTACTTCCATGACATGAAGCAAACAAGGCATCTCATGCAAGGGAGAAGTCCACATTAGAGCAGACCTGCAAGGTCAAATGGGAGCTCCAAAGCATCCATGGGGATGAAGGGGAAAATAATGAGCATCTAAAACAAAGGTAGAGCTCCATGATAAAATAAAACATCCACAAGAGCTCCAAAAAATCCATGACATTATGAACAATAGTCCCCCTCCACATTGAGGAAGATCTGCTCCATGCAGGTAAGGAGGCTTTGGTTATAAGGAAGCCCATGGTAGGAGGGAGATGAAAAAGCTCCATAGTAGGAGCAAAGTAATCTATGGTGGGAGCTAGAGCAACGCTCAACAGTGGAGACATGAGAAGAGCACCCACATTAAAAAAGAAAGATGTAGAGCATCCATGATAGGTGCAAGGGGTCATCAATGCTTGTCTTGATCATGGGGCTGATAATGGAGTTAGTTACAAAGGGTTGCAAACAATAGTTCTTGATAGGGGCAATATGTGCATATTTACATTATCCCACATGGGGGACACAAAGATCATCTTATTTGTTTATATGCCCATTGACTCAAAGCATTGTGTCTTCAAAGATATATGTCTTTTAAGATGTCAAAGCTCACAAGGAGTGGGGCCATGGTCCATGTGGGCAAACATGAGGATAAGTTTTGGAAGGTTGCGCGCAGGTCAAAGTGAGGTCACGTGGTGAGATTCTAGAAAGCTATCGTGTGATCAGAAGACCAAAGTATTAATGCTATGACATTATGCAAAAAATGTGAGTTATGATATTATGACTGCTTTGTAAGATTAGAGATGGAGAATGAAGGAGCTTTGGTACTATGACTGTCGAAAGATTGAAAGGCCAAAGATGAAGGTGTAAGATATTACGGTGTGAAGCACATATTGAAGATGGACTCTCATACAATCGGGAGGGAAAAATTAAAATGTTAAGATATTACAATTCACCCTAATCTTGTAAGGTCAAAGGATTTAAATTTCAAATTTCAAATTTCAAACATGCATAGGGGATGTGGGACCCACTCAAGTAAGATGACCAATATGAATGTGACAAGTGGCATCCAGTGGTATGAGGAGATAAAACAAAATTTGTGGTAAATTAAAATCAAATGATTTATAATCGAAATGCACACTTACATTGAAGATTTAAAAATAAATTTTATCTATTATATAGTTAAAACTATATATTATTTTAAAAATTTTCAATGTTATTGTTCAGTCCATGGCCTGGGGCCTTGTTTTTCAAATGCATCTCCAAGGCACATTTTCTACCTGAAATATATAGTGTGAGATACTGTTGGAACCAGGAGAAGTTGAACTGTTCATTTCTGTAGTTAATTTTTGTTAGAGTAAAAATAATTATTATTTATGCTTTACTTAAGTTTACTTAGGATAAATGCATTTAGTTATTAGTTATTATCTAAGAGTATTGACAACACGGGAGTTTGTTCCTACCTTGTCATACTTATCCTCTTACCTACTTGGAGGGTAATCCAACTTTTGTGGATGTATGCTTAGTTGTCACACTTATCTCCTAGCGCTTTCTAGCTCATTCTAGAAGCTTCCTAGAGGCCTTTGTAAATAGGTTCTCCTAGTGTATTTGCATATCATATTGTACAACAATTTACTTTTTATCTAAGAATAAAAATTTCTTATTTTCAGACCAAACCCTTGCCTCTTCTTGTCTTTTTCTTCTCTGTGACAGGTTTTCTACGTGCAGGTGATTTGAGGGCTTGTGGATTTGATTTGCATATTTGCTCAAATCCAACATGGTATTAGAGCTAGATCTATTATAGCTTGTTCAATATTTGGAGAAAAAGGAGAAAGAGGGTTTGACATAACAGATCTGGCATTTTTTGGGCTTTTTTCTTTATTTTTTGGAGGTATGACAACAACGATTTAGAAAAAATAACTACAGAGGTGATTTTCAAACAACAATATCTCCCTCATACAGACTCATTTTTTTGAGCAATTTTTTTGTTTTGGGGTAGAATTTTGTGATCTACACATTGGTGTAGGAAGTTTGACATCTCTATTCCTAAATATTTTTGCAACTCAAAAATCAGATTTTTTGCACCTTTAAAGGCTTCATTCAGGCTCATATGGACACATATTTCAATGCTATTTTTAAAAAAGTGCATGATTTATTGTCTACTTTCTAGATCTGGAATCAGTTTGGAGTAATATTGAGCTCCTATTTTTGGTGTTGAAGTAGAGGCTTCTATTTTCTCCCTCTCTACATTTGGAATCCAAGTTGTTTTCTAAGTTTTTGTGCTCTCTATAGTTGTTTCTTTGGTATTTGAGGGATATCTTTATCAGTTGTTAGGGGGGGGGGGGTATTTTCTTTTCTGTAATTTACTTTAGAATAATACCTTTCTACTTCCATTTTCTTCTCTCAACGCCAAATCCTTCTGTGACCCAGCTCATGCTGCACAACTATCACACCTGGAAAGCACAAATGACTAGGCTTCTCATGTGATGAGGCCTATGGTCATGTCTAGATGAGAACCAACATGTTCTACAATGCTCCTTTGAGGTTCTTCAACACTAAAAAAAATGGATGAAACCATGAGATTGATTGCATTGAACATCTTAGATAGTTTCCTATTTCACTTGGATGGTTTGACCACTCCTCGGGCTATTTGGAACAAGTTTCACAACTTTTTTGGCATAGTGAATGAATTCTAGGCATTACAACTTGATGCAAAGTTGACTTCTTTGACACCTAACAACTTTCCCACCATTGAAGATTTCTTGATGAAGTTTAAATCTCTGCACATAATTTTGCAGGGATGTAGGAAAAACAAAACATATGATGAATGTATCTTTTTGATACTCTCAAAGTTGTGAGGACAATATCAAATCTTTTCTTCCACTTTCTACTCCACTATGGATGCCTTAGGTACCAAACATTAGATGCCTTCTTTTGAGACATCTTGCAATCAATTGACATGTGAATAGTCCAAGATCACTCAGATGGATTCACTTATAGGTTTACAGTCACAGTCATTGCTTGCCAAGGATACACAGGAATAGAAGCTAAAGTAGATATCTAATTCCTCCTCTTAACACTCTACTAGTTCATCATCTTCTTCTAAGAAGAAGGAGAAAAAGAAGACTAAGACTCCTACCTATTCCTATTTTCATAAGGGACCTCATGATGAGTCACATTGTTTTTAGAAGAGATTTGATGGCTATGAGAAACAAATTGTTGATTTGCAAGCTCTTCTTCCGAAGAGCACTGTTTCCTCTCCATCCTCTACTACCTCACAAGGGTCTTCTTTTTAGTCTTCTTCCACCTCTTTTACATCTACATCAGATCTTAAAAAGGGTCATGCATTATGAGCTTCCATTGCATCCCCTTCATAGGTCCCTTGGATACTAGATTTAGGTGCTTCTCACCATATGACGTCTTCTCCAGGTGTCTTCTCCACTATTGAGGCTTCTACCATTCCTCATATTCTTATAGGGAATAACACTACCCTACTAGTTTGTGGGAAAGGTTCAATTCACATCTAGGATGGTATATTCAATGATGTACTATATGTTCCATCTCTATCTGCAAACCTTCTCTCAATTTTTTAGATTACACATAGTGGATTAGGGAAGACAATCGAGTTCACTGCATATTCAGTCTTTATTTAGGATCATGCAATAGGAGGTCTTATTGCTATAGGGGTAGTTGATCCTTCTACTCATCTCTACACCTTCTCGTACTTTGGTCCACAATCT
Source organism: Cupressus sempervirens (assembly GCA_028749045.1). Lineage (NCBI taxonomy): Eukaryota > Viridiplantae > Streptophyta > Pinopsida > Cupressales > Cupressaceae > Cupressus > Cupressus sempervirens. The sequence continues at coordinate 478,134,534 of CM053785.1, forward strand.
CCATTATTGAAGCTCACTTCTTCTCTTTTGTAGGAGCATCATGTGGTGTAGTCATGATGCTTGAACCTTTGTATTGTTCTTGAGATCCCTATTTTGAATTCCACACCACATCTAGTTGAGGTCTTTTCTCTTCAATAGAATTCTTCTTCTACTCTACTTGATCCTCTAGCTCCATTCATCAAGCCTCCAGGTGCACTTGTTGTATATTCTATAGTGGAAATTCATGACAGTGTCATCACACCTGCCTTGGGGATTCCCTTTCAGGATCCTCATATTTTCTCCTTTGAGCATCAACTAGGCCTTCCAGTTTTCCCTCTCATTTAGGGGTTCCCTTATTTTGTTTTCTTGTTTCCTCTGCATTAAAGTTTCATTGGTTCGATTGTTTCTCCAGGGGCTCTATTATTCTAGGGGGCTTTGGTGTCTTTTCTATCTCTCATGGGGGGGCTGGTTGTACTTATGGTTTTGAGAGAGTCTACCATTTCTAGTGGAAGTTGTCCTTGGGGGGTCTTATTATGGCTTTCCTTCCTTCCTTCATGTTCTATCTACATTTTGTACTTACCTCTTTTTGAGGGAGGGTTTTTCCCATGAGGTTTTCCCTCTTTCCCCATTTTCAGAGGTTGCATTTCTTTGCATTTGTACATGGGTACCTAACATGGCCTTGTTGCTGGGACCCATTCTACATTTCATCTTAGCTTTTATAAGCTTAAGTGCATTCCCCTAAGTTTCACTTAATGGGGGGTGTTAGAGTAAATAATTATTATTTACGCTTTACTTAAGTTTACTTAGGATAAATGCATTTAGTTATTAGTTGTCATCTAAGAATGTTGACAACACAAGAGTTTGTTCCTACCTTGTCATACTTATCCTCTTAACTACTTGGAGGGTAATCCACCTTTTGTGGATGTATGCTTAGTTATTACACTTATCTCCTAGTGCTTTCTAGATCATTCTAGAAGCTTCCTAGACACCTTTATAAACAGGCTCTCCTAGTGTATTTTCATATCATATAGTACAAAAATTTACTTTTTATTTGAGAATACAATTTTCTTATTTTCATACCAAACCCTTGCCTCTTCTTGTCTTTTTCTTCTCTATGACACATTTTCTATGTGCAGATGATTCGAGGGCTTATGGATTTGATTTGCGTATTTTCTCAAATCCAACATTTTTTACACAAGTATTCACTAGAAGAAGCTACAGGAAATTTTTTGATTTTGGGACATCCTCAGTTTTAAATGTAGATTTGCTATTGTAGATGAAATACATTCAAATTTGGATGATATTTAGATAAGATCAAATTCATTGATGACAATAAAGTAAGAATTGAATGGTTTTTGAAAGCAGATGTAGAAGATAAAGATTTTTTGGCAAATACAGTTGAGTTTCATGGCAAAGGTAGAACAAGACATGACAAAATCAATTTGAAGCTCCTATTTTTCATGATGCATATAGGATTTAACTTCAGGGGAGAGTTTCTTTGATTATTCTAAGGAGATTTTTCAATAGTAATTGATGAGATTTGATTGCCAGTAGATGAGGATTGAAGAGACAATTTTCTACAACCACAATAGGAAGAGTTTTCAGGAGGACACATGGCAAGATCAGATTCAGACCTGAGAGCCTCTTCTTTTCTATATATTCCTCTTCTTTACTCATTAAAAAGTTCCAATTTTGAGATATTCTCATTATTGTGAGACCATAAGGGTTCTAGTTTTTACTGTGACACATTTTTTTAGTATTTTTTCTGTTATTAGTAGTAGTAGTGTAATGTTCTTTGAAGCATTTTAACTTATATAGTCAATCCTTTAAGTTTTTCTCTGATTTATTTGTATACCATGATGTATTATTTCAAAGAACTTAATACAAAAGTTTCATTCTAAAGTTTATCTCCTTTCTATGAGTTTATAGTTCTTTGTTGATATATGCCCAAAGTGCATGTCGTCTAGTTGCAACTTGTGTTGAAGTTGTATGTTGTTGTATATCTTGCTGTTGGGTCAAGGACCTAAGTAATGTGCTTGACATTGCATTGACACAACTACTAGAATCATAGGAGGATTTGATAAGTACAAACTTCATTTGAAGATTGATGTCTATTTGCAAGCTAGATAGATAGATTAGATGTTTGGATATATGAGTATATTTTAGATATCAATGTGTGTGTTTCTAAGTTATTGAATGCCTAATGGATAGGCGACTGGTCAGTTTAGAGGTTACATGTTCTTGCTACTGCATAACTGGGTTATGCTGATTCAATCATCAATCAAATATCAATATACCATTTTATGTATTAAGGACTAAAAGTGTTGGTCATTACTTATTATTGGAATTTACAATTGGGAAGATTGACTTCTAAGAAGGGTGGGGGTGAATCAGAAGTAACTAGCTTTAACCTTTTTAAAACCTTTTAACTAAAAACATTCACATGCATCTAATTCATCTAATAAACATGAAAGTAAAGACATGCATACAAATAGATAACACAAGAATTTGGTAACCCAAAACCTTCCAAAATGAGAAGGTAAAATTGGGGTGGGGATGACACCTATAAAGTATCACTGCAACAATATGTAACTATTCAAGGTTACAAAGTTTGACCACTTCCAATGGTCTGCCCTATGAAAGGCCTATCCTGTTAAAGACTTTCCACCCTATTAAAAGTGACCTAGTTAAAGGATTTACAAACACTCACTTGGAATGTTACCCTATTAAAGGATTTAGCACCTTGTCTAAAGGATTAGAACATGGCTATTAAACCAATCTATCATCACAGGATTTTCATTCCTAATACAATTTCTAGAGAGTATTAAAAAGTCTTGACCTGATGACTTGCAATCTTCAATTTCTGATTCCAAATCTTCTTTCTGCTCTATCTGCTCTGATCCTTACTTGATTTGATATATCTCTCCTCAAAATCCTGATTGCTATGTTTTGATCAACTAAATTTTGTAATGCTGTTCTGCTCTCTAAGTCTTTTGAACACCCCTTTGCACTTTGCTATAATTCACCCATACACTTCTCACATGTGCACATACAATGGGGTTTCATCCTCCTTAAAAAGGCTTCAAAGACTTAGGGTTAGGTATGAATCTATGATCAATATTCATTCTTCATTTCTCACTCATTTCTTTCACTTTTCCTATTGGTTACATGCCTTCTCCATTTTTCTTATTGGTTGCATGCTAATTATATAGGTAATGCACAAGATTCAATCTTATCTTCAAGATTCTTTGAGATTCATCCTGAGTCGACTCAAAAAAATGGTTTACATCTGAGTTTGTGAAGGCACAAACTCATATGCTGATTCTGTGTTACTCGACACTTACTAGTTGTTGATGCTTGACACATATAGGAATTCTGTTTCACTCGACATCTATACTTTTCTCGACACCTATAATGACTTGGCATCACTTATCACTCAACATCTAAACTTTGCTTGGCACTTGAAGTTTACTCAGTACCTGCAGTTCACTTGGCATCTATTGAATCTTTGACTTGGCACACACTGTAGCTCAACATCTTTATTATACTCAACATCATCTTAGGAATTGGTTAAGTGTGTTGACACTCAATTATCAAAACCAATCTGAGACCAACAATCTCCCCCTTTGACATGGGTGGCAAAAACACTTAACTAAGCATTATGAATCTGATCTCTATGAGTATACTACACATTCTGTTTGACATATGCACAAAACTTCAAAAACTTGTTCAAAATTTTTGTATACCTGAAAATTTTGTAACTCCCCCTGAGCTTATATGCCAATTCTATATCCAAAATCTCTTGTGCTGAATTTTTCTCATGTTGATATGTCTAATACTTTTTTCCTTTGTTTCTATATACCCTATTTCTAGTCTGGTTGTACTCCCCCTTTCATACATCTCCTTGCAATTTATCCTTTTGGCTGTATCTCCTTATTATTTCCTCAAAATTTGAATATCTCTCCCTTTGGATATTCTTTATTACTTCCATCAAAGAATGTATTATCTCCAAAAATGTAATTTCTCTCCTTTTGTTTACATAATAATTACCTCCCCCTTTTTTTGACACTTATGTCAAAGGGGGAGATTGTTGGTCTCATATTGGTTTTGACAATTGAGTGTCAACACACTTAACAAATTCTTAAGATGATGCTGAGTATAATATAGATACTGAGCTACAGTGTGTGCCAAGTTAGAGATTTAATAGGTGCCGAGTGAATTTTAGGTGCCGAGCAAAGTTTAGATGTTGAGTGATAATTGATGTCGAGTCACTATAGGTGCTGAGCAAAGTATAGATGCCGAATGCAACAAAATTCCTATATGTGCCAAGCATCAACTAATAGTAAATGGCAAGTAACACCAAATTAGCATATGAGTTTGTGCCTTCACAAACTTAGATGTAAACCATTTTTTTGAGTTGGGTGCTTTTGACCTTGGGAAATTCCTACTAATATGACCAGTCTTCAAGCAATTGAAACATGTGGTTTGACTCAACCATCTGCTGTACTTTCCTCTGAAATGTGTTCTTATGCAATTTTTAGGAATGTGTCCATATTCCTGATAGTAATGATAGCTATATCTGGTGTTGTAGTCCCAATTTTAGTGATGTCCATGGTTATTTCCCCTTATTAGTTGATTAGGTGTCCACATAGGCTTTGATCTACACTCAAAAGCTCTATGTCCATACTTCTTGCAATTGTAGCAGTGACCTTCAAAACTTAGTGTTCTAATAGTCCTGGTCCTACAGTTATGTGCTTGATGTCTTTTCTTGTTGCACTTATGATAGTGACTCACATTCTTAGGTTTGTCATGTTGATGAGCATTCTTGCTCCTGCATACATTAGAGGTATGTCCCTTTTTACCATAGAGATGACAAGTAGGTTTAGTGTTCTTACCTTTGTTATTTCTTTCTTTTGCAGTCTTGGATGAATCTCCTTATTCAGTGCTAGTGTATCCTAGTCCTAAAGTATCATTGCTAGCCCTTGGTGATTTTAGTAGCTGCTCAAAGTACTTGATTGCCTCATTGGATTTGTTGAAGCTCTCTACAATCTCCTTCTCTCTTTTTAGGTCATTTTGTAGTTGTTCATTTTGCAACTTTAGTGTAGAGATCTGAATATCCTTGACATTTAGTTCATGAAGTGCATTCATCATTTGACTTAGGGTGTCTAGTTGCATGTTTGAAATTCTTGCAAGTTCAATTGACTTTTCTTCTAGTCTATTGGCAAGATTTCTCTTGTCTTCTTCTAGCTTAACTTTATCTTCAATGGCTCTTTTCTTCTATTCAGTCACTTCACAAAGCATCGTGGCTTGTGATTCTTGTTCAATCTTGAGTCTTTGATTTCTTCTGCTTGAGCTCTATTTGCCTCTATTAGGTTTGCTATTTCTACATCAAACTATTTGGAATCTCTAGTTGCAAACAGTTTTGAGGTGTCAATCTCCTTGTATTGTGTATCATTCTTAGCTATGGCAATCTCTCTTCTTTTCTTTAAGAATTTTCTCAGTTCTTCCCTGGCTTCTTACAAAACATGTAAAGTAAGTTGTATATCAATTGCCTAATTTTCTATGATCTTCTCAAGTTTGTAGACTTCCATTTCTAGATCCTTTCTCCAAGCTATAAGGCTCCTCCTTGTGAGAACTTGGCTCTGATACCAATTGTTGGAATTTACAATTGGAAAGATTGACTTTTGAGAGGGGGGTGAATCAGAGGTAACTAGCTTTAACCTTTTTTAAACCTTTTAACTAAAAAAATTCACATGCATCTAATTCCTCTAATAAACATGAAAGTAAAGGCATGCATGAAAACATATAACACAAGAATTTGGTAACCTAGAAACCCAAAAAAATGAGAAGGTAAAACTGGGGTGTGGATGACACCCAAAAAGTATCACTGCAACAATATGTAACTGTTCAAGGTTACAAAGTTTGACCACTTCCAATGGTCTGCCCTGTGAAAGGCCTATCCTGTTAAAGACTTTTCACCCTGTTAAAAGTGACCTGGTTAAAGGATTTACAAATACTCACTTGGAATGTTACCCTATTAAAGGATTTAGCACCTTGTCTAAAGGCTTAGAACATGGCTACTAAACTAACCTATCCTCACAGGATTTTCATTCCTAATACAATTACTAGAGAGTATTAGAAAGTCTTGACCTGATGAATTGCAATCTTCAATTGCTAATTCTAGATCCTCTTTCTACTCTATGTGCTATGATCCTTACTTGATCTGATATATCTCTCCTCAAAATCTTGATTTCTCTATTTTCATCAACTGAATTTTGCAATGCTATTATGCTCTCTAAGTCTTTTAAACATCCCTTTGCACTTTGCTATAATTCACCCATACACTTCTCGCATGCACACATACAATGGGGATTTTTCCTCCTTATAAAGGCTTCAAAGACTTAGGGTTAGGTATGAATCTATGATCAATATTCATTCTTCATTTCCCACTCAATTCTTTCACTTTTCCTATTGGTTGCATGCCTTCTCCATTTTTCTTATTGGCTGCATGCTAATTACATAGGTAATGCAAAAGATTCGATCTTATCTTCAAGATTCTTTGAGATTCATCCTAAGTTAGCTCAAAAAATGGTTTACATATAAGTTTGTGAAGGCATAAACTCATATGTTGATTCTATGTTACTTGACACTTACTATTTGCTAATGCTTGACACATATAGGAATTTTGTTTCACTCGACATCTATAATTTTCTCGGAACCTATAGTGACTCGGCATCACTTATCACTTGGCATTTGAACTTTGCTCAGCACCTAAAGTTCACTCGACACTTATTGAATCTCTGACTCAACACACACTATAGCTCAACATTTGTATTATACTCAACATCATCTTAGGAATTGTTTAAGTGTGTTGACACTCAATTGTCAAAACCAATATGAGACCAACACTTATTTGCATCTACTTTTTTGGTTATAGTTAGCTTCTATGATTAGGAAGTTTATTAGTAGATCATAGAAGAACATTGACCATTTTTGCTATAAGGGATAGTCTTGAAGAGAATAATATCAAGTTAATAAGATCAATTCCTAAGGTTTTCCCACCTTGGCCCTATAGAGCTTAAAGTGAAGTGAGTCCTGCCGACTTTGTTAATGTTGGCCTAGAACTAAGGTTTAGCCCTACTGAATATAGGATTTAGCTGATCCTTAGGCTTGTCCTTGACTTATGCTTCTTGGTATTATATTTAAACCCACCTAATATGTTCCTTACCCAGAAAGAACTCCAACATCACTCACAATCGCTTATTGTCATAACATCAGGCAAGACCTTTCTTTGGCTTACGATCACTCAATTATCTGTGACGTCACAAAAACGTAACCACTTGACCAACAATACCATGAAAGCATCTTATTATGGCTTGATTCACTCGATGATCCTTTGATACATAGCTATCATAAGATTGGGACCATACCATTTGGTCTCAGCCCCAAGAATTGAAATATAACATGAAAATGACTGTTGGGTGGGTTTTAAATATTTTGAATTCAATCCTTGGTGGGAGGGCACCTTTGGCCAACATTTTTGGTGACTCGAGTGGGGATGCAAGCCTACTTTGCATATGACTAGTGACCATTAAAAGATCCATTGGGCTATGGAGTCTCTAAAATCATGAAAACTCATCAAATTCATCACTTCTGCTACATTCTAAGCTATAAAATATGCCCATATACCTCTTCAACTCTACAAAAATGGACCCAAAAATCTCTGCAACAAAACATATGCTTGACACTTCTTGGAAAATAGGAACAAATAGAAAGCAATTATTCTAACTATGTAAATGAAATGCCATCCTTTCTCATAAACAAGGTTTAATATATATTCCATTTACTGGAATGGGCAGAATTTCACCATCAGGTTTGCTTAACTAGAAAGCATTGGCTTGCTTGCAATTGATAATCACACAGAGACCACTCCATAAGGCATCAAATTTTGAGTGTCTCCCTACTTTTTCTCTGTCTACGTCCCATTTGAGAACAAGATCACCTTCTTTGAAATTTTTGACCTTAGCTTTCTTATCAAAGCTTTTCTTCACCTATTGCTGATGTGCTTCCAAGGTTTGTATTGCTTGATGTCTCTCCTCTTCCATCTCCACCAGTTCTTCCATTCTTATAGACATAACATCATTTTCAATTAGTTCCAACTAATGAGCCAACTCAAGAGCAAGAAACTCCAATGAAATAGGAAGTCTAGCTTCTCTACCATATATCAACATAAAATGAGAGTTTCCAATAGCCCTTTTAGGTGTTATTTTGTTAGTCCATAGGGCTATCTTCAATTTGTGTTGCCAACACCTTTGATTATCTTCAATAGTCCTCTTAATGATTTTGATTGAATTTTTGTTGGACTCAACCAAACCATTACTTTGAGGGTGGTAATTAGAAGACACGCTAAAGTAAATACCATGGTTTACTATTCATGCATGAATTAGAGCTCCTACAAATGATTTTGCATTGTCTAAAATTATGGTGGAAGGAGCACCAAACCTAGTAACAATTTCATTGAGGAATTCCACTACCAAATCCTCTGTAGCATCTTTTAAGGCTACTACCTCTATCCACCTTGTAAAGTAATCTATTGCAGCCAAAATCCACCTTTGAACAGTGTTAGAAGGTGGATTAATGTGACCTATGAAATCTAATCCCCATCAAGCAAAGGGCTGATTGACCTGGATGTGATGAAGTGGAAGGGATGGAAGTCTTTTCTTACTTGAAAAGAAACTACATTTTTCACATTTTTTGACATACTTATGGAAATCATGGAATAAGGATAACCAACAATAACTAACCCTCATGATTTTCATTTTAGTGGTTCTTGTTGAAAAGTGGCCACCATTAGGACCATCATGAAGCTCTCTAATCATTCTCTCTGTTTGATCTACACCAATACATCTTAACAAAGCTCCACTGAAGTCTTTCCTAAATAGAATAGCATCAACTATGGTATAAGGAATAGGATGCAATCTAAATTGTCTTCTTTTTTCCCTTTCCAATCCTTGAGGATATCCATTTCCTGGTGAGAAGGTCATCATGTCATCTATCCAACTCCTTGGATTTTCGTATCTTGCCTCCTATTGTTTGGTCAACACCAAGGTGACTTCTTCATCTATTGTTTCATGAGATGAGATCATCTGCTTGCATAGTCCCTTCCCTCTTACTAGCATGGTGATCTAGATGTTGACATCATACTCCATCACCTTAGTGATCCAACCTTCTCTTTTCTCACTAATATCTTTGCTCAACAGGAAATCGTTAACACTTGTGTAAGGGACCAATAAGTGGATCTTATTGTGGGATAGAAGATGTCTGAATTTCTTAAAGATCTTATGACTATAAGGGCTTGCTTCTCCACATAACTATATTTGTCTTCATACTCCTTCAATCCTTCATTAATGAAAGCAATAGGCTATTCTTCATTCTTATCATTCAATTGAGTCAAAAAATTAGAAATATTTGACTCGCCTCCTAAGGTGTAAAGAATGAAATTCTTATCAAAATTTGGATTGATGAGAGGGGGGTTTGAGGCTATGGCTACTTTGATCTCTTCCAAAATTTCTTTCCCTTCCTTGGTCCATGAAAAGACCATATTATTTTTAAGCAAAGTTGTAAGAGGTTTCACCATGGTAGCTAAATTAGGAATAAGTTTTCTCACAAAATTTATTCTACCAAGAAAACTTTGCAGACCTTTCTTGTGACTAAGAAGTGAAAGAGCAAGTATTACCTTTGTTCTTTCTAGATCAATGGTTAGACCATCCTTAGATATAATGTGTCTTAATAATGTCCCTTTGTTAGTGACAAAGACATACTTGCCTGGATTCAAAGATACTCCATACTCTCTAAATCTTATAAATACTTGTTTGAGATGACCAAAATGATTTGCTATAGTCTATGAATACAATCTTTCAATCATGTTTTTGAAGGCCATCTCCATTGCCTTTCGAAATGTGGCACCTACATTTTTTAGTCCAAAAGGAATTTTACTATAGGCATAGGTGCCCTATTTGGTGGTGAAAGTAGTCTTATATCTATCAGCCTCTTTAACTAACAATTGGTTATAACTAGAGAACCCATCCAAGAAAGAGAATCTCTCTTAACCACTAACCTTACACAATATCTATTCCATGGAAGGGAGGGGATGATAATCTTTAAGGGAGGCTTCATTAAGATCCCTAAAGTCCACACATAGTTTGATTTATCCACTCTTCTTCCTAACAAGGACAAGGTTTGCCACCCAAGAGGAATGCTTAATAGGAAAAATGATATTAGCCTCAATCAATTTGGATAGCTCTTTTCTCATTAATGGATCAATCTTGGGATTCACTGGCCTCTATTATTTCCTAAGAGGTTTGACATTATGAACTAAATCTATGGTATGTTGAAATAGACTTGGGTCAAAACCCTTTAAGTCATCATATGCCCAAGAAAATACATCATTAAATTCTTGACATAGATGAAAATAAGTTTCTTGTTTAGTTTTAGAACATACCTCCCCCATGTTTAGCATCCTTCCATCAACAACTACAACTAGCATATGATCATCTTTGTTTGCAAAAAGGCTCATGCCTCTATCCCTTGCTTGGTCATTAGGATTGAAGACACTCTCTAAGGTAATCAGACCTTTAGGAAACTTATTGGAGCTGATCTTGATGATTTGATCACCATACTAGTCATGCTATCTTGACTAATTTCTTTCTAAGAATTATACTTCATTATACAAGAAACTTACAATTTGTGCATTAGATTCAAAGACTTGCCAACTGATATTATTATCAGGGATAGTAGGCCTAGTTTCCACTTTAATCTTCCATCTCTTCTCATCTTCAAGGCTCCTTGGGATATCATAAGATGCACCCTCTACTGTAATTTTTTCAACATGTCTATTTCCTCTTCTAGGGATGCTCTGAATATTAAATGAATTGAAACTTTCAAGAAAATCCCATATTCTATGTTTATTAGACTTAAGCAAACCATTCTTAGTGATGTTTTGATTCCTCACCTAATTAACCACTAGCTCACTATCTCCATATACACTTAAGATTTGAATTCCTCTTTTTTGAGCAAGTAGGAGATCTTGAATTAATGCCTCATAGTTAGCCACATTATTGGTACAACTAAATTGAAGACTAAATAAGAAGTAGTACCTTTCTGGTGTAGGAGAAACCAACATCACACCAACCTCTGATCCATTTTTATTCCTAGATCCATCAAAGTACATGCTCTATAATCCATCAATATCTTCTTTGATCTTCATTAAGTTGGGAAAAAGAGCATCTATTTCTAATATACAATAAGTGCCAAGGTCTATTTCCAAGGTTTCTAATATAGGATAAAATTGATATGTGTTAGCCCATTCATCTAAGAATAAATTAGGTATCTCTGCTAGAGAAGTGGTAGGCTCATTTGTTTTGTCATTCTCATCTATCTCTAGGATGGTGCAGTTCATATTGATGAGATTAGGAGTGTAGGGCTCAATATGATGGAGGGATAATGGTTCTGCTATGATCAAAGCTATGGTTCCATACTTTTTTCTAAAAAACATGTACAACTAGTTAGAGGATATGTAATCACCTATTTGGTAGTGAAATCTCTTGAAAGACAAATGTCAAAGTGTGGTTTAACCTCAAAAATTGATATATCTTGAACTGCAGTACAACTAGGGCATGCATCTAAGGCCATTTCAACATTCCAAAGGATTCATATAGTTTTGATAGTACTACCATCTAATTTCAATACATCATTAACAATGGGTTCATATTTTATTCCTAGGATATCAACAACACACTTGGGCAATACTGAACTACTAGCCACTAAATCAATCATATAGTTGTGGACTAGCTTATCTCCTATAATAAAAGAAACATAAAATGGAGGAGGTCTAACCTTTTTACTTGTCTTTACCTCTTTTTATGGTTGCACCAAACTCATGACATTATCCATGCTAGGCAACTGATCTCTGAGTTCAATGCTTTCTAACTCCTGCTATAACAGCCTCTTCTATGATGGTATGATAGCCACAACATTCCACATAGAAAATTTCACATTAGTCTTCTTCATTTGATCTGTCATGCTAAAAGATGCATTAGATGTCTTACTAGAAACTTTAGATGTAGAAGGTTGAGATGGAATAGCTCGAGGGTCATTCACATCTCCTCTGCATCATTTTTCCTTTGTTACTAAGAAGCATTAGTAGGTTGATTAGCAGTGTGTTACTGGGAAACTATTTTTACATGAGGCACTGCACTTGATGTTGAATCATGATTAGGAGGAGGAGGAGTAACATCTTCAATAGCTCTTCTCTTGCTCCTATTATAGCAAGCACATGAATCTTGGTTTACATTACAATGCTCTTCCATTAGGTGGTTCATGAAAGAACAACCATCCTACTAAAAAGTAATAGTAGGTTGATTACCATTGTGTTGCTAAGCAACTACTTGCTCTAGTATAGTTAATGCCAAGTAATATTTTTCCTTCTGACACATACAATATCCATAGGAATAGTTATAAGAAAGGTGGAAATCTTTCTTGGGCAAGATTGTTTTGAGGGACTAAAGCCCTATTTAGGTTGGTGTTCATAGTCTGGGGTTGGAGAGGCTTATTATTTTGAGCTTGCTATCTCTTCATAATCACCAACTCATTGCCCATTTTTTGCACTATTGCACTATTGTCCTCCATCTTCCTTTCTTGATCCTACATCCTCCTATCCACATTCTAGATCAGTGTTTGTATCATGGCCTTGATCCTATCAACTTTATTAGAGAATGTGGAGGCTATTGGAACTACAACAAGAGGCTGACTTATAGAGGAAGTATGAATAGGGGCTAAATTAGGCTGATGATTAGGCATGATTGGGAAGAAAAGAATTAGGGGACTTGGAGCTAACTTCCCTCCTTATATCAAGACAAATTTTTCTCTTGTGGAAACCTCATAAGCATTTGGTAGAGTGTCCCCTCCCATAGATTGCAAAGTGGTAGCAATATTACTGTTGAAGGCCCTAAGGTAATACAAGAATGCATTACTAGGAGAAGGCTTCAATATAGTAGATATTCTATCCCATGTCTTCTAAAATCTATAGTTAAAATCAGTCATACATTCATAGGGTGCCCTCTTGATAGTTGTTAGTTGTTCTAAAAGTGATAGGTGATCAATTTTGTCCTCAAAATGCTTGCATATCCTAACCCATCCCAATCAACTAAAGAGTTATGAGGTAACCCCCTATACCATTTTAATGCTTTCCCCTTCAAAGATGAAGCCAACAACCTAACAACAACATTATCCTTAGAAATTTTGTGTACATTAAAAATATTTGCAACCTCTTGGATGTGTTCTAAGGGGGAGATGGAGGTTTCATTTATCAACTCAGGTATACTTTTAAGAGCTGATACTGGTATGTCATGCCTTTGGGCTAATAGGAGAGGACTTCCACCATTAAAGATGGTGAAGGCATGAGCTCTATCCATGTAAGAAAATGGGCTATTGATATGAGCAGATTGTATTCTAGGATGAGATCTAACAACAAGAGGAGTGGAGATGGATCTGATAGGGGTATGCATTACCATTGCACTCCTAACTAGTGATAGAGATACCCTAGTCTTTCTTCTTGGACTAGAAAATGAAAGCTCTTGGTATTGGAACTTACGTCTAGAAGATGCCCTTGTTTCAGCTTTGGACATGAATCACAACAACTTGATCAAGAAGCCAGATGTGCCTAGATCTTGGAGTTGCCAAGTACATTGAAAAAATGAGCCTCTTAAAGGATTTAATACTAAAGGTAGTACTATCTATTGACATATCAATCAAGTTTTTTATTAGTGACACACAATTATTCAGATTCTATACAACTATTAAGCTCATTGAGTAGTTTATAGTGCTTGTCATGCAATTTAGCAGCCACCGAGCTTTACAGCTACTACCAAATCTTTTAGACTAATCCCAATGGTTACCAAGTAAATTTAGTTAGTGTGAAGTCCAATAGTTCAAATAGAGTATTTTAGTGTATACCAAGTTTATCAGTGGTTATTGAGTTCGCAGTTCATGTGATGTGAAGCCTATGTTTATTGAGCATTATAGTATCTGTTAGAGTAAATAATTAATATTTAATTATTTATTCTATTGCTTAAGTTTACTTAGGTCATGCATTTATTTAATATTTCATATTTAATGCATGTAGTGGTTAGTTGTTGACAACACGGGAGTTTGTTCCCTTCTTGTTGTCATCCTTATCTTCTACCTCCTTCCAGCTTGTTCTACAAGCTTCCACGAGCTCTTTATATTCGGGCTCTCTCTCATTGTATCATAACATAGACAACATCATAACATCATTTCTTATTGTAAATACATTTCTTCTTGTGTTTGCATTATGGTGTCTCTCATGTCCGTTTAGGGTTTTTGCCCGTGCTCCATGCTCTTCCCTTCTATGGCTTCTCTTTGATAGGTTTCGCATGCAGGTGATCTTGGCATCTTCGGAGTTGGCTTTCCTCAACTCCAACATGGTATCAGAGCCTTCCTGCTGCAGCTTCGTTGAAGAAATTTTGAAGCCGTGATTTGAAGTCACAAACCCTAGTTTGTTTGTGCATTTTTTCTTCAAATTAGGGGATCAGCAATTTTTTGGAGCACTTTGGGACCAAACGGACATCACCATTGGATCCGAAAGGCCGTTTGCAGTCAAGATTCATATAAAACTTGTCATTTTTGGAGACAGGGCATTTTTGGCGATTTTTTGAGGCCTCCAGGAGTCTGCCGTACGGTCGTACGGACACAGCGACGGATTTTTTTTAAAAAAAATATATTTTCGGCAGTGCCGCCGCCGCGCCACCGCCGAGCCACCACCGCGCCACCTGCGCGCAGCCCGCAGCGGCCGCAGCAGGCAGCGCCGCCCGCGAACCACAGCGGCCCGGCCGCCTCCCGACCGCCGCCCTCTGCCGGTGGCGCCTCTCCAGTTCTCAGCCCGCGCTCCACCGTGGCCCGGTCTCCTCCCGGTTCCGTCGCCCCTGCGGCCGCCTCCGCCCGCCCGCTCTGCGCCACATCTGCAGGATACGTCAGCAGCTACGGGGGTGACACGTGGCCTGGGCGCCACGTGGCACCTTGCCACGTGGACCTGCCACGTCACCCCTACCACGTCAATACTGCCACGTGGCAATGCCATGTGGCACTCTTTTTTTGCTGCGACGGCCACCAAACCGTCAAATTTAATCGGCTGACTTGCTGACGTCAGCGCTGCATCAGCCCTTGCATGCACCTCTCCCGATTGCTTTTGGACCTACTTGTGATTTTTTGGCCATAACTCTTGCATACGGAGGTATTTTTCTGATTCAAAAGAAGCACCGGAAAGCTGATTCCGAGACAGAGATTTTGGTGTAGGTCTTTTTAGGTTTTTGATGCTTTTTTATTGCCTGTTTTTTCTGTTGAAGTCTGAAGTCCTATTTTTGACTCCGACATGCATATCTTTTGCGTCCCATGCCTATTTTTTGAAAACTTTATATTTCTGGAAAGCTGGTTCTATGTTCTTTTCAGAAATGTAGTCCTTTTTCTTCTTTTTTGGCCTCTACTCTTTCTATCATAGTTTTGGCATTTTTGCTCTATGGTGGATATTTTGAGTGTTTTAGGCCCGAGGATCATTTTCCTGGCATGGTTTGCTTTCTTTTCGGCTGTAATTTCTTTTGTTGCAGCTCTTTTTCAGTTATGATCATTGTAGCTATCTTTTTGAAGCACTTTTTATTCTCGCACTGAGATAAATTGTCACTTTTGTATTTCGGAAGTCATGAACATTGTTTTGAGTCAGGTGTACTTGCACTATTTCATAAAGCACCATGGGGGAGATTATTTGTTTGCTGTTTTAGGCATTCTCCCTTTGTCAAGTGAGTGTCCCTTCCATGACATTAGCCCATGCAGAGTCAGTTAGACCGTGTCTTTATCAGTGTTTGTACCTCATTTCCTCTCTCCTCGTTCTTGGTTCGTTTTGCAGGAGATTTAGGCTCACCTTCTCAGTTCCCTGTCATCACACCCTGTCTGCATTAAGGGGGGGTTATGCTATGTTCTAATGCATCCATGGTTCAATGGTTCGATAGTGTGAACTATGTATTCAGTGGTTGATCCTATATACAAGGCGATTGCAGTGGCTGGCTACCTATGCATTTTGGTGAGATGGATCATCTACCATATAGACATGCTCAGTTCGTGCCTTCTTCTTCCATGGAGGTTTCTTTAGATCAGTAGTTTGGCAGATTTGTGGTTCTTCCTGCTTCAGTGATGCTGCTTCTTCATGATCACTCTTTGTTCTTAGGGGACAATTTCCCTAGTTGGAGACTTCTTCAGCTCTTCACTAGGTTCTTACCTCTTTTTGGGGGAGGGTTTTTCCCATGTGGTTTTCTCTCTTTCCTCGCTTACAGAGGTTGCATTTTCTTGCATTGTACTTGGGTACCTAACATGGCCTTGTTGCCGGGACCCATTATGCATTCATCTTAGTTTTGTGAGCTTAAGGCATTTCCCTAAGTTGCACTTAAGGGGGGGTGTTAGAGTAAATAATTAATATTTAATTATTTATTCTATTGCTTAAGTTTACTTAGGTCATGCATTTATTTAATATTTCATATTTAATGCATGTAGTGGTTAGTTGTTGACAACACGGGAGTTTGTTCTCTTTTTGTTGTCATCCTTATCTTCTACCTCCTTCCAGCTTGTTCTACAAGCTTCCATGAGCTCTTTATATTTGGGCTCTCTCTCATTGTATCATAACATAGACAACATCATAACATCATTTCTTATTGTAAATTCATTTCTTCTTGTGTTTGCATTATGGTGTCTCTCATGTCCGTTTAGGGTTTTTGCCCGTGCTCCATGCTCTTCCCTTCTATGGCTTCTCTTTGACAGGTTTCACATGCAGGTGATCTTGGCGTCTTCGGAGTTGGCTTTCCTCAACTCCAACAGTATCTACTGAGCTAGCAGTTTAGGTGATGTGAAGCCAGCGTTAACTGAGCTACTTCATGGTAACTAAGTGTTTTAGTATTTTTTGAGTTGTACAATATCTAGTAAGTCACCAATACAGACCAAGATCAAGACTACTTGAAAGTGATCAGTATGGACCAAGCTTCTACATCTACCAAGAGCATGACAATGCCAAGTAGTGATAGTGGATGCCATATATCAGAACCTCACCGAGCCAGTCTTCAGATACCAAGTATCTTCATATGGGTCGACTTTGTAATATTTGTGTTAACTTGTGTCATGGCCAAATTTGTAATTTTGTAAATTGGATTGGTACATATATGTGATGCATTGTATCATATGCAATGTATTAAAAAGTAAGTAAGAGCAAGAAATTGCAAGAATGTGAATGTGTAAGCATATGTATTGTGAATGCAATAGATAAAGAATTATAAAGGCCATATTAGTACAAGGATCAAAAGTGACAAATCTATCACAGAAAGGTGATCGATATACTAAGGAATCTCTATCAGCAAACTCAGTTGCAAATTAGAGATCTACTACTTCATCCTAATAGGCGAACTAGTCAAAATCCTCTAACAAGGTAGACCTAAGAGTCTTTTCTAAATCTCTTTATAGAGTGCATACTTCATTGTATGTTTGTAAATCCTCTCACAAGGTGGACTTAAGAGTCCTAATTGCTCCTAATAGAATAGATCATTAGAAGTGATCAATGTAAGCCAACTTTATGCAGCCAACTTTATGCTGCAGTACTAAAGTTTGTGGGTATCATCCCCACCCTAGTTTTACTTTCTATTTGGAAGGTTTCTAGGTCATCAAAACTTTGTGTTCAAGTGTTATGGATGGTTTCATGTTTTTAGTTTTTCATGCATGCAATTAGACTAGATGTGATGAATTAAGTGTTAATGATTTATTGATTAAGAATTGAAACTAGTAGAAGTTTTAGAAGTTATTGATTCACCCCTCCCCTCTCAGTAACTTAGCATAGTCTTGAATATCAACACTATCTCCTTAGCATGACCATGAAATATTTCTTTGATGCCAGTGAGCTTAGAATGTTTAATATGATGGTCCCATCAGGTGTGCCAAAAACTATTGTCACTAAAGTTTGCACCCTGGTCCAAAGTTTTTACCTAAGGACAACCTTGTGAAACATGGAAACAACCTCCAAGCTACGGGACTTGAACTATGAGGTTGAGTCTCTAGAGAAGGCTAACTTCCTCTACTATTAGGATGCACTTAAACTACACTTGAAGAGCAAAGGGAGAAGGAAAACATGAAAGAAACTACCTAATCTAGTCTAAGGAGCTAATGCACCAAAATAGGATGTTCAGACCAATTTTTGACCTTAAATGCACAATACAATTATCATGACAATCAAAAGATATACAGATTTAGACTTACTTTAATCCATTAGCCACATATAGATTAGACAAAAAAATGAGTGACATGAGGAAAAAGAGCTTCACTTCTTATCATTTATAGGTCAAAAGAGATATAGGAATGTAGGTTATAGATATCCACAATACATCAAAGAGAGGTAGACAAAGAGTGCATAGTACATTGATGGCTAAAAGAGATAAGACATAATACATATAATTTAGATGCAAAAGAGGGAATTTATAGTAGTATTCTAGGGAAATACCATAGAAATAGATAAGATTTGAACCTAAGAAAGATTACAGAATTTTCTTTTATAGTGTAAGCATAACTTAGATAGCTTCCACCCTAAGATGAAACTCAAAACCTACACTCAAATTCGCAGAGAATAATTACTGAAAAATTTGGAAAAGATATAATCACAATGCAAGTCAAGAAGTGAGAATATAATTTATCCACCAAAAAACCTTTGAGAGGATAGGAGCGATGACCATTACTATTCTGACTAAGTAGATGGATCAATAGGCGGTGATGGAGTGATCTTTTGAATTTATCAGGCTCGGGGAATGATGAAAGTAGCTATAGGAAATTGAAAAGATTGGTTTATCATCAAAGAGCTACTTCCTCTTTCATCAACATGCTAGATCAGATAGGAAAGAATAGGTCAACCATATTCAACTGCCTTCTTGCTACCTGATCAGTCAGGAACTCCTCCTTTTCTAGCTTGGTAGGTGAAGCTCCTTATATATTTTTGGTTAACACTAAAATTTATGATCCTATGAGTGTCAACTATGGTCAAAACCCTTCATGTCACTTTTTGTTCATAGCCTTGACTTCTATGATCTTACGATCACCCATACATTGTAGCATCGAGCCATCCTTCATTCTCTTTACAATCCTTTGACAACAACAAGTCTTACGATCTCATGATAGAATAATGACATGATAACACCCTTGGTGTAAGGTCATGGTACCATTATTTTCCCTTGTGATGTCATGGAAATAGTTGCTTTGACCTTCATGATGTTATGATCATAGTCCATCGTGATATCATTAGCCATGGCATTGAACCTTGCAATCCTATGATCGTGGTTTAACTATCCTTTTTTGTGAGCTTGGGAGGCATCATTTCTTGTGCTTGTGACCTTACGACTCTAAGCTCAATCAACCAACCTTCTCCTTCATAGCCTTGACAACTTGGGAAGTCAACCCTAGGATCCTAAGATCATTAACTCTCATAGTGTTGAAACACACATCCTTTTGTCTTGTGACCTTATGAGGTCTCCAATATTACGACAACCCAACGCTACACTAATGATCTACTTTGTGTCCTCAGAAAATGTCCATGTGGTACCTATGATCTCATGATCTCTTACTGTCATAACATCAAGAATGACCTTTCTTTGGTTTATGATCATTGATTATATGCGATGTCATGACAACTCGACCAATTGACCAACAAGAACCTCATAGCATCTTATCATGACTTGATTCACCCACTGATCCTCTGATACATGAGCTATCGTAAGATCGAGACCATACCATTTGGTTGCAGCCCCAAAAATTGAAATATAACATGAAAGTGACCGTTGGGTGGGTTTTAAATATTTTGAATTCAATCCTTGGTAGGAGAGCACCTTTGGCCAACAATTATCAAAATCTATTTTCAGTAAGTAGCTCACAAAACCATCCAATTTTTAGATCCTACAATCTTTGACTTTAAAATTACTAAGATGAGAAAATATATGTAGTTCATATCACTAGAAAAAATGAAACTAATATAGAGAAAATATATTTAGAATATTTTCCCACATAATGAAGGAATCTATGGTAACAACATGTAAAGTGTAAGATTCCATTAAGTTCCTCATTGAACATAGGGATTAAAAAGTTCACACATTTTCCCTTCAAATTCATAGACATTTAAAAAAAGATAAAATAATATTAAATTTCATAGCTAGGAGAAAAGCTTTGTAATTTCTAAAATTAAAATTGATGTTATACTTATCACAATCAGATGAGCATGAATCCTTTATGGTTTTTTCATCGTCATGATAGGGTTTTTTAAAGGGTATTGAGCAATTAGTTTTCTCTAGAAGACATTGGACAAAGATTATGTAGTGTTTTTGTCATTATTTATTAGAAATTTAAATTACTATCCATCTAGCTATATTTTAAAGAAAGGTTGCAAAGTAGCGTAGTTTCAGTTAAAAAGGTTGCGAGGGTTGTTTGAATTTTTGGAATGACTTTGAAAGTTTTAATGACCCTTTTCAAAGCCATGTGTTAGTGCAAATTGAATTTGTATTTCAGCTTAAAGGACAATAAATTTTTTTGTAGAATCATTTTCTTGCATTTTTACCTTTTTGAATATGTTGTATTTATTTAGAAATGAAATTAACATATTATATTAATAAAAAGATGTCAATTTTAAATGTAAATTTATTATTAAAAAATAGTTAATGATCATTGAATATTTAATCACTATAAGAACTCCCAGAAACTAAAGATGGAGATAACATTACAAGTTAATGAATTTTTTGTGTAATTGAAGAATATTACAACAATGTATAATTCCCAAGTTTCATTAGATTTTATATAATTTTGAACAATTAGTTATCTCTTGTAATTAGGGCTATTTAATGATGTTGAAAGAGAATGTTATATTTTTATAATTTAATGTGTTCAATTGCTGTTTACCTCTTCCATTTGATATGCCAAATCTAAAAGTACTTTACTCCTAACCATTTCATACATTAACTTTATTATTCTAAGAAAGCAAATCTTAGATATGAATAAATAATCATAAATATGTATTAAATATCAATATTGTATATAGTTTTTTAAAGTAAAAGAGTCATTAAATTTTTCAATATATAAATTTTTATCTATTATTCAAAAAATATTTATGTAAAAAATATGGATGGTTTAATAGTAATTAGAACCATTTTTATTAAATTTATTAATATAATTTGTATGTACACAAATTTTATTATAAAAATTTAAGCCACAATAATTAAAAGAAATATGTAACATTAATTTAATATTTTTTAATCTTGAAATTCAAAAGATTTTATATTAATACATTAAGTATTATATAACCACTTTTTTTTTCTGCTTTATAGTTAGTTGCACTACAATCATAAAATCTCTAAACATGTTTTGTCCAATATATTATAATTTTGGTAGAGTTATGGGCTAAAAATTCAACCTAATTAGTGATGGTGTCACAACTTTGATACATGTTTGCTAGTATTTTCAACTTCTTTATGGCAGTGGGAGATTCAACTTTGACTAGAGTTTGGTAAATTTTCAACAATAATAATTGACAAGAAGAATAAGCCTAAACTTTGTTTGTGTTTTAGAATTTAGAATCATGTTATCAAGGAATATTGATATTAAGGCTAGCTTATTACAGAAGATCTACAAGAGTGAAGCACTTCTGTTATTGGGCTATAATTTTTCATTCTATCACTGCAATTTCATTTAGAGAAATTCAAAGGTCTTAAATAAAACAAGTTAATTCTACACCAAGAAATAATACAACATTCTTGATACAGAGCAAGAATGAAAAGAATCAACCTGAAAAAAAATAAAGGAATTAAAGAGGAAAGAGATAGTAGCATCCTTTTTTAATTTTATAGAAATCATTAAGTAGAATATATAGGAATTAGATTTCACTTCTTACTAGTGGCTCTTCAAAGAAAACCAAGTATTTAAGTGGAGGTAGAGCTTTAAACTTTGGGAAAAAGTTCAGTAATAGTCTTTTGTCAATTTATTCAACCAATGAGAAAGGACCATTAGTTCCTCTTAAAAACCATTTACATAGTGATTATCAATCTCATTTTCTTCTTCAAGGAATTACGGATCTAAAGATAGATAGTTCTTTTTACCATCCCCACTCTTATGAATGGCAAACAGAAACTTATTTAGATGTAAGTAAATGCAAGAATATTGATGGATATTAACTACTTTGTCTTTTCAATTGTGGAGTTTGGGATCAGTCAACACTACATAGAATATTTTGTTGTAGGGTAAATTTGCTTCAAACCTATCATTTGAAATAGGGAAACTAGAGAATCCAAGATTCTAGTCTCTCCTCCATGTGTCATGTAACTTAGGAGAAGTAAAGGATGGAAATAAAGTGATGCATTAATGCGCTAGGTATCACCAAGTATGTTTCAAACATTGAGTTGATGACAATAAGATGATCAGTTTACACCATTTTCATAACATGCTTCTCAAGAAGCTAGGTAGGTACCAAAAGATTCTTCAAGGACATGCTAATGGTATTTCTTTTTAATTCTTAAGATAGAATGCTAAGTTACTAGATTTAGACTTGGCACAAACTTGACATGTTATTTTGTACTTGGAATTTGAATTAGTACCTAGAATTTTTCTAGACCTAGCCAATTGAAAAAATCATGAAATATAGAGATATTGTTAGGAGCCAAAGGATTTTTTTTGCACTCTTCAAATAAAATTCAAAAGAATAAAAGCTGAAAAATATTCAATAAAAACCTACTCTAATCACATACATGAGTATATGATGAACAAATGAGTACAAAAATGAATTGAAGCTTGGAAGGAAAGGTTTTGGCGAGTGCCAAAACATGAGACTCACTTTGACTTCAAATTGGAGAAGGTAGAAGAAGGTGGGGCAAGGTTAGAGGCCCTAGTGTAAATTCTCAACTGAGTATCAAGCCGCATAGTGATAATAGGAATGGATCAATGTAGCAGAGGCATAAGAATCATCATTGTGAGTATTTTGACCTAGTAGACAAGAAGAACAAATAGATGAACTGTAGTGCCCCTCCCATTTGACTTTTGTAAGTCGTCCTGATGGATGCACCCTTGCTGATCTTTTGTTGTGATGGATCATGATTGTGACCCTGAGTGGTCTACACCGTTGAGGTGTTTGGATTTATGTTTCTTTATCAGTTGCGTTGATTATGCTTTTGAATGATCTTTGAGATTATGATGTGATTTTTGGTTCACTGAGGTTTGTGCCAGTGGTTACCAGGATTGATGTGGTATCATGAGGTTGTTCCGTGATTACCTTGAGATGTGTGCAGAGATTGCACTATGTTCTTTTACCATGCTGCACTGGACTAGGTTCCTATAGTAGTGGTTAGTCATGTTTATGACTGTGTTTGCTTATGTGTTTTAAGTGCCTTTTTAATGCAGAGTAATCAATCATTATTAAATGTGCAAGTAATTAAATGGATTGTTCATGTGAGATTATTTGGTTATGTGTTGCGGACATTTACCTTGTTACATTTTTGATTAGAGAGATATTTTTTACTCATGTTATGTTTACATTTGAGAGGACCCGAGGGTTATATGTTACTCTTTGATTCCAGTATCATAGATATTAGACTACTATGCTATTCAGTTAATCATATTGCATGATGATGCTATTTTGAGATGACAGTGTGTTTTATGATGATATCTGGTTATCTGGTATTTGGACATACCTCTGATTTTGTTATGTGATGGATTTAATGCTATGGTTATTTACTTCATTCCTACATTGTTATGTGAACGTGAGTGATGTAAATAGATTGTTTTAATATAATTAAATAAATGGTTAAATTAGGTGATTTAATGCATTATTGCTTTGGCTATGTTATTATATGCAATTGCACTTGATCGTGTTGTTTAGTGTGTAGGATTTATATCCCTAGCAGTGGCACATGGAGTTAGTGATTCGGCCTTTCATATTTTACCAATGTTGTCCTTGTATGGTCGACGTATCCTTTATTAAAATGTTTCATTTAAACCTTTCGGTGATTATTAAATCCAAACTCTTTGCATTATGTGATTAGACTAGTAAGCGTGTTTGTGCATTTAAAGGTTCGCATTGTCGCGAAAGTTGTTTAAGGAGATTTATGTGTTTTTGGGTTTTTGAGCTTTTTAATTGATTTATTTTAATTTTTGGCAGCTTTGCCATAGATGAATTCCTATTTATAGGAATAGCCTGTTTTTGTTTGGGTCGATTCGGGGTTTAACTAGATTGGCCGGTTAAATGCCCTAATCAGTTATTCACCTGAAAAGTGAATAAGTATCCAAAGAGAAATTTAATTCCTCACTTCTCACTTTCAAATTGGAAAGTTGGAGAGTAAAACCCAAAATCCTCTTCATGAGGATTTACTGTTTTGTTCGTTGTGGGAGCTACGGGCGTGGGATGGTCACGAGGTTGGGCTCATTGGATCCAGGTCGGAGAAACCTTGGATTGCCGCAATTTTTAGCTACTTCTGCGAGATATTTATTTTATGGTTTAGATTCCCGTTTTGCCCTTTTGGCTGTGAGGTAGGGCTTTCTTGTTTTATTGTTTCTGCTTCTATTTTTGGTAGCCATTTGTTTGGAGGCTGAGAACTAGTGTTCCCCTCCGTTTCTATATGCTAGTTCTACCCGGTTGGGCGGGTATGAACATTTCCCTATTTTTTGAGATGAGGGTTTGGGATTTTGCACCGTTATGCTGGCCGTTTTTGCATACGGTGTCCGATTCCATTTACTTTTGGATTTTTGAGGTTTCTGAACCCAAAGGCCAAATGGGTTTTAATTTTGAAGTTTTCCAAATTTTTGGAGTTTTTATCTCATTTTGCGTGCCGCCTTGTTTTCTCGAGTTTTCTTGGCACAATGTGGGTCGTGGACCTTGATGATCCGTTTGGATATCAGTCAAACCACTTTTGCACTTTTATGTTGCATTAGGATGCGTGTTGCATCCGTACTCCTGACATTGTGTTTGGTTGAGTGATTTTACACTTGTTATGGTTTTTGTTGGACCTTTGCTTTTGTTTCGTGAATGCTAGGATTTGTGTAGAATCCATACTCTCAGATTGAGGTCGGTTGAGTGAGTTCATGATGTTTGGTCTTGTTACATCATTGGGATTCGTGTAGAATCCATACTCTCGAATTGAGGCCGGTTGAGTGATTTCATGATGTATGATTTTATTGGCTTTGGGATTCCTGTAGAATCTGTCCTTCCCGTTTTGCTTTCAGTTGGGTGTTTTCTTTGCATTGTGTTCTCATTCCTGTCCTTGTGTTATGATCTTCATCATGGTGGTGCACCACAAACGAGTACGTATGCATACATTTTTTGGGTGACTTGCGAGGCCCGATCTTCCATGGATTTGCCGGAAGTTATGATCATTGGGGTTGGGATGGGAGTATGCATGCCCACGGGCACTTGTCATAGGATGAGCATGGGTAGGGTAGGGTAGCATATGGAGGGGGCTTCTATCTTGCAGCCTGGTGACCTTAGTCCCATAGGGTTGGTAGAGGAAGTTTTAAATAAGTGATAATTAAAGAAAATGTGTGACTGATAATAAAACTTAAGATAATAAAATGTGTGTGCGGGGCCCTCCGTTGAGGAGTTGAAACACACAATTTGAGCTTGGGCTTGTTGATGCCAAGTGACTCTCCATGATGTCAGCCCCTACTTAGTAGCCTTTTGAGTGTCTGACCAGGACCTTTCCTCCTTGCATTGTCTTAGGTTCTTGGTTCAACCATCATACTGTCTGGCGTGAGTGTTAGCCTTGGTTGTTGTTTTGTGTGTTTATGGTTGGTTCATTATCTCCATCAGCACGACAGGTGTGGACATACGAGTTCCACATGGTTGGGAGGCATAGCTACCTTCACCACTGCTAGGGATCAGTGTACAGAGACGATCTTTGTCCTAGTGCAACCGTTGCTGGATGTCTTCACTTGGTACTTCGGGTTCTAAAGTATGCTTTCTTGTGATTTATACTTTCATTGGGATGCTTGTATATCATGTTTAGATGATGTTATTTTATTTGGCACATTCCCTTATTATGATGTTTAGCATATGATTAGATGATGTAATTTTCTTTAGTAGTATATCTGTTGCTTACTGTTGTTTAGCATGTGATAGGTGATGTTATCTACTGTAGGATTATCTTATGCATTATCACTAGCATGTTAGATTTTCTTGTGCTTATATTGTTGCATGTTTTTAGTAGTGATATCCCTATTACGACAGTACCGACGATTTGGTCAGTGGCTTGGGATGTTACGCGCGGGGGATGGCTAGGACCCACGATGGTCTTATGATGCTATTGATGGTTGGGAGGAATCACACACTTATTTGGTTGTTTTGTTCTGAAATGTATTTTTGTTCATTGCGATGTTTATTTTAGTATGTGCTTTTCTTTTATGTTTTAGATGGTTAGATGTTCCTCTTTCCTTTCTGTTAGTGCTCTTGAGTGTTCATTCCTCGATTTACGTGGATTATGTACTCCCTGGTGTGGAGGTTTCCTTGTTTGTTTAGCTTTTTGTTGGCATTTTGTGTTGTGCTGATTTGTTTCCTTGTGCGAAATTGTATTTTCCTCGTGCGAGACTGTTTCTTCCTCGTGCGAAGGAATACACTTCTCGTGCGAGAATGTAAATTTTCGTGCGACGCATAGGGAATCCTTGCAAGAGAATGTGAATCCTCGCACGGAGCTTAGTACTCCTCGCATGAAGTGCACACTTTATCGCGCGAAGCAGTGAAAGATCTTGCGCGAAACTCGAGACCAATTTTCTTTCTCACACGAGAAATAGGGGCTATCTAGGCTTGTCGGATGAAAGTTTGAAAGTTGGTTTTGGACACCCTTTTGGTTTTTACACCTTCTTGGTTGAAAATAGATTTCCTAGGGGTTTAAAATATATTGTTTAAGTATAAGTTGATATCGTTTAAATATAAGTTAAACTTATATTTAAACGATATCAACTTATACTTAAGATATATTTTAATATATGCGACAAATTGTTTGAGATAGGTTTCAGACCTCTCGGAGATAAGTTATGGATTTTAGGAAATTTAAGGGCTTCAGAAATCCAGACTTAGCCAATTTTCAGGGCTTCAAGATTTCAAGCTTAGCCAAATTTTGAGATTCTGCATTTTACCCCAGCTTGGTGTTTTGTTGATGAGTGGTTGTTTCTTGTGCCCTCATCATGTGCGTTGTCATTGTTGGCTTTGGTTGTGTGTGTCAGCTTGGTAGTGG
Source organism: Cupressus sempervirens (assembly GCA_028749045.1). Classification (NCBI taxonomy): domain Eukaryota; kingdom Viridiplantae; phylum Streptophyta; class Pinopsida; order Cupressales; family Cupressaceae; genus Cupressus; species Cupressus sempervirens. Next base: position 478,161,854 of record CM053785.1, read on the forward strand.
CTCTTGGAGATTAATTGGTTACCAGGATGGTGGCGAAGTCTTCTGTTGCGATTGTTGTGATCCCTGTATGATGTTGTCATGTGCATTCATACTTGTAGAAAAAAAAAATCGTGGCTTGATTTGAATCCTTGTTTCCAAGGATCTCCGAGCGGGGCATTACATCTGGTATCAGAGCCCATGTTCAAACATTGGGATCTCTGTGTTATGTTTCCCTTGTAGTTGTTGCTACGTTGGTTGAGTGCGAGTGTCTTGGTGAGAACTCGTGATCTTTGTTGCTTTGGTATCTACTCATGATCGACTTGCTTGTCCAGTAGATGCAACTAGAGCAGTGTATGGAGAAGGAAGTGAGTCTTCCTGGCTTTGTAGGTGGGATCGTTGTGCCTTGGTTGGTTGGTTGCTTGTGTGACCCTTTTTGGATGGAACCACTGATTGGTGTCCATGTGTTGGCTTTGAGAGCCTCTTTGTTTCTCCTTGTGGAGTTGGGTGCTTTGTTCCTTGCTTTCTCCTTGTTGTAAGTAAATGAATGAATCTTATTGTGATTCTTTATTTTGTTGTTATAATGATGAAATGGTTCCTTTCATTGAAAATGAGTGTTTATTGTGAATCATTGCAAAGTAGTAGTTTTGCATTATATCCTTGGGTTAATGACTTAAGTCCCCAATTCAATTGTTCTTAAGCTTATGTAAAACTATATTAATTTGATGGATATTTAAATGTTGCATTGCATGGAAATTATTGCTTTCTGCATATGTATGAGATTACTGATGGGATATTGCTCGATGTGTGTGAGTGTGTTCTCTAATGATGCTAGGATGATGTATTCCTTAGCATTGTGTGGTGATTGATCCCTCTTGTGTGACTATACTCAGTCATCACTTGTAATGTGATTTGTTTGATACTTTTTTTCTTTTGGCTAGAGGTACTTTCCTCATGTTGTTGGGCTAGCATTGGTTTTCATTATTTTCCTCTCTTGGAGTAGTCATCAAATTTTATCTATCGCTCTCTTTGTGGCAGTTATCACATTTGACTTATTGTTGAAATGAGCTCTTTTTGGTACTTACTATTGGAATCGGCAATTCTCCCATTTGGGCTTTTTATTATGTTTCATGATGACTATTCTGGATGTGTTTTATTGCTGCCCAGTTGTGTGTTGTGACTCTATCATGTTCATCTCGAACCTCTGGTAGTACGTTCAAGGGATAATTTCATGGAGAACATGCTAGTGTGTCTTTGTTAGATCTAAAGTTGTTATTGTAACTGAATGGTTTAAATGGTGATTAAACTTAATGTTATTTTTGAAAGAAATTGAAAGGTATGTACTTGTTCTATAGTGACTCTTGGACCCTTGCTTGAAAATCTTTCAGTTCATTATGCATTAGTGCTTATGTTATGCTTAATTAATGAATTTATGAAAGAAAAGTAATGATGGTTTCAATGTGTGATTTACCTTTCATTCCATGCCTTATGTTGTTTTGGGCATGTGTGCTCTTGTGTGGATTTGGACATTTTGTCTGTTGCTTGTCTTGGTGACCAAGGCTATTGGTTTTGTCTTTGTTGTTTTGATTTGAGTGGTGGCTCAGATTGTAGGTCTTGGTCTCTCTTAGCTTCTTCTTGTTGTAGTCCTTGTCGATATCTTTTCGATGCTTTTCAAATGGGTTCAATCTGAGTCCGGCTATGAGGCTTTGGCTTTTGGAGTTGTTGATCGATGTTTTGAGTACCTTTTCGAGTAGAGGACAATTTGATCATGACATATCATATTTATGGCCATTGGAGAAGTTTAACTCTTCATGTTATTCATAATGGAAGAGTATCTTGTCTTCATAATCTACTAGGTACTTGTTGGGGTTCGTTCTTGGGTTTTTTTTGTGTTTCCTATTGCACTGAACCGCCCTTGTGAGGTGTAGTGTGGTTTGTGAGCGTTCCTTGCTCAGGGTTGTTGTTGCCTTGTCTTTTGGGAGTGACTTAGTTCTTTGATGAGTCTAGATTCTCCTTCTTGGATGTTGTCTTGGGTGCACCTCTGTATCCTTTTCTCTCTTGTGAGAGTAGGCTAGTGTGGTTATGCCACTATCTTAGTTAGTTCTTTTTGGTGAGTATGTTGATGGTTGGGGGAATTGTGAGTTACCTAATGCATCTTGGGCTGATTTTGTGCAGAGGTTGAGAGAGACTCCCTCTCAGTCCTAATACTCTGTAGTATCCTTCTCCCTAAGTGTATATCTTCATGTGGACTATCTCAGTCAAGCTTTCTCTTAAATCATTGACTTGAGGCTGGAGATTGAGTTTAGTGGTAGTTTGGGTGTAGTTTTTCTAGCATGGTGCTAGAGGGACATGGTATCGTTAGACACATGTTACCATCTCGTGAGTTAATATGCAGACATTTCGTGATTGTGTCCATTGACGAAAGTCTTTGAACCTTGTGAGAAGGTGATATCTTGTCTGGTTGGGTTGTGTTACCCTAGTTTTCAGTGGTAGTTGAGTTTTTGTGCCTTGGTGAGGTGTCGTGCTCCTACGCTTGGTGGTGAGTAGTCCTTTGGAGTGTGTCCTTTTGTTGGTAAAATTTCATCCTCTTTGTTCTAAGGGTGAGTTTACATGGATTCCAAAATGATCATGTGTGACATGATAGTATTCTTAGGAGTTTGGGATGGTTAATCCCCATGATTCCAACTTTTTTTGGAAGAGCTTAGTGTTTTGACCTAGTTTTGTGGTCATGTGGTTGGTGCATGTCGTGGTTGGGCACCTGTTGACAAGGTAGAGTGGCTTGTTCCTTACCTTGTATTGTTGACTCTATGGCTAGATGGGTTCTTCCTAGCGCATAGAAGGTTCCTTATTGGAGGATCTTGTGTCTGTGTGACACCCATTCTCTCATGGTTAAACTATTTGGGGGTTAATGTGATGGTTTGAGAATGTTGGAGTGATTTGGGTTTGACTTGTACAGACTTGTTCAGTCATTCCTATTGCTCGCTTAAGATTTTGTTCTTGGTGTGTTTGGTTTCTATTCTTGGATTGCAAGCTTCCAGGAGTAAGCCTAGTCTTTGGGGGGGATGATTTAGTGCCTCTCCCATTTGACTTTTGTAAGTCATCCTGATGGATGCACCCTTGCTGATCTTTTGTTGTGATGGATCATGATTGTGACCCTGAGTGGTCTACACCGTTGAGGTGTTTGGATTTATGTTTCTTTATCAGTTGCGTTGATTATGCTTTTGACTGATCTTTGAGATTATGATGTGTTTTTTCGTTCACTGAGGTTTGTGCCAGTGGTTACCAAGATCGATGTGGTATCATGAGGTTGTTTCGTGATTACCTTGAGATGTGTACAGAGATTGCATTATGTTCTTTTACCATGCTGCACTAGACTAGGTTCCTATAGTAGTGGTTAGTCATGTTTATGACTGTGTTTGCTTATGTGTTTTAAGTGCCTTTTTAATGTAGAGTAATCAATCATTATTAAATGTGCAAGTAATTAAATGGATTGTTCATGTGAGATTATTTGGTTATGTGCTGCGAACATTTACCTTGTTACATTTCTGATTAGAGAGATATTTGTTACTCATGTTATGTTTACATTTGAGAGGACCCGAGGATCAGATGTTACTCTTTGATTCCAGTATCATAGATATTAGACTACTATGCTGTTCAGTTAATCATATTGCATGATGATGTTATTTTGAGATGACAATGTGTTTTATGATGATATCTGGTTATCTGGTATTTGGACATACCTCTGATTTTGTTATGTGATGGATTTAATGCTATGGTTATTTACTTCATTCCTACATTGTTATGCGAATGTGAGTGATGTAAATAGATTGTTTTAATATAATTAAATAAATGGTTAAATTAGGTGATTTAACGCATTATTGCTTCAGCTATGTTATTATATGCAATTGCACTTGATCATGTTGTTTAGTGTGCAGGATTTATATCCCTGGCAGTGGCACATGGAGTTAGTGATTCAGCCTTTCATATTTGACCAATGTTGTCCTTGTATGGTCGACGTATCCTTTATTAAAATGTTTAATTTAAACCTTTCGGTGATTATTAAATCCAAACGCTTTGCATTATGTGATTAGACTAGTAAGAGTGTTTGTGCATTTAGAGGTTCGCATTGTTGCGAAAGTTGTTTGAGGAGATTTATGTGTTTTTGGGTTTTCAGGCTTTTTAATTGATTTATTTTAATTTCTGGCAGCTTTGCCATAGATGAATTCCTATTTATAGGAATAGCCTATTTTCGTTTGGGTCGATTCGGGGTTTAACTAGATTGGCCGGTTAAATGCCCTAATCGATTATTCACCCGAAAAGTGAATAAGTATCCAAAGAGAAATTTAATTCCTCACTTCTCACTTTCAAATTGGAAAGTTGGAGAGTAAAACCCAAAATCCTCTTCATGAGGATTTACTGTTTTGTTCGTTGTGGGAGCTACGGGCATGGGATCGTCGCGAGGTTGGGCTCATTGGATCCAGCTCAGGGAAACCTTGGATTGCCGCAATTTTTAGCTACTTCTATGAGATATTTATTTTATGGTTCAGATTTCCTTTTTTCCCTTTTGGCTATGAGGTAGGGCTTTCTTGTTTTATTGTTTCTGCTCTGTTTCTTCTTCTGTTTTTGGTAGCCGTTTGTTTGGAGGCTGAGAACTAGTGTTCCCCTCCATTTCTGTATGCTAGTTCTACCCGGTTGGGCGGGTATGAACATTTCCCTATTTTTTGGGATGAGGGTTTGGGACATTGCACCATTATGCTGGCCATTTTTGCATACGGTGTCCGATTCCATTTATTTTTGGATTTTTGGGGTTTTTGAACCCAAAGGCCAAATGGGTTTTAATTTTGAAGTTTTCCAAATTTTTGGAGTTTTTATCTCATTTTGCATGCTGCCCTATTTTCTTGGGTTTTCTTGGCACAATGTGGGTCGTGGACCTTGATGATCCATTTGGATATCAGTCATACCACTTTTTCACTTTTATGTTGCATTGGGATGCATGTTGCATCCATACTCTCGACGTTGTGTTCAGTTGAGTGATTTTACACTTGTTATGGTTTTTGTTGGACCTTTGCTTTTGTTTTGTGAATGCTAGGATTCATGTAGAATCCATAATCTCGAATTGAGGCCAGTTGAGTGAGTTCATGATGTTTGGTCTTGTTACATCATTGGGATTCGTTTAGAATCCATACTCTCGGATTGAGGCCGGTTGAGTGATTTCATGATGTATGATTTTATTGGCTTTGGGATTCTTGTAGAATCTGTCCTTCCCGTGTTGCTTTTAGTTGGGTGTTTTCTTTGCATTGTGTTCTCATTCCTGTCCTTGTTTTATGATCTTCGTGATGGTGGTGCACCACACACGAGTACGTATGCATACATTTGTTGGGTGACTTACGAGGCCCGATCTTCTGTGGATTTTCCAGAAGTTATGATCATTGGGGTTGGGATGGGAGTATGCATGCCCATGGGCACTTGTCGTAGGATGAGCATGGGTAGGGTAGGGTAGCATATGGAGGGGGCTTCTATCTCGTAGCCTGGTGACCTTAGTCCCATAGGGTTGGCAGAGGAAGTTTTAAATAAGTGATAATTAAGGAGAATGTGTGACTGATAATAAAACTTAAGATAATAAAATGTGTGTGCGGGGCCCTCCGTTGAGGAGTTGAAACACACAATCTAAGCTTGGGCTTGTCGATGCCAAGTGACTCTCCATGATGTCAGCCCCTACTTAGTAGCCTTTTGAGTGTCTAACTAGGGCCTTTCCTCCTTGCATTGTCTTAGGTTCTTGGTTCAGCCATCATACTGTCTGGCGTGAGTGTTAGCCTTGGTTGTTATTTTGTGTGTTTGTGGTTGGTTCATTATCTCCATCAGCACGGCGGGTGTGGACCTATGGGTTCCACATGGTTGGGAGGCATAGCTACCTTCACCACTACTAGGGATCGATGTACAAAGATGATCTTTGTCCTAGTGTGATCGTTGCTGGATGTCTTCACTTGGTACTTCGGGTTCTGGAGTATGCTTTCTTGTGATTTATGCTTTCATTGGGATGCTTGTATATCATGTTTAGATGATGTTAGCTTACTTGATGCATTCCCTTATCATGATGTTTAGCATATGATGAGATGATTTTATTTGATTTAGTAGTATATTATGTTGCTTACTACTGTTTAGCATGTGATAGGTGATGTTATCTACTATAGGATTATCGTATGCTTTTCTACTAGCATGTTAGATTTTCTTATGCTTTTATTGTTGCATATTTTTGTAGTGACATCCCTATTACAACAGTACTGACGATCTGGTCGGTGGCTTGGGATGTTACACGCGGGGGATGGCTAGGACCCACGATGGTCTTATGATGCTATTGACAGTTGGGAGGAACTGCGCACTTATTTGGTTGTTTAGTTCTGAAATGTATTTTTGTTCATTGCGATGTTTATTTCAGTATGTGCTTTGATTTTATGTTTTAGATGGTTAGATGTTCCTCTTTCCTTTTTGTTAGTGTTCTCGAGTGTTCATTCCTCAATTTACGTGGATCTGGTACTCCCCGGTGTGGAGGCTTCCTTGTTTGTTTAGCTTTTTGTTTGCGTTTTGTGTCGCGCTGATTTTTTTCCTCGCATGAAGGAATACACTTCCTGCACGAGAATGTAAATTTTTGCACAGCGCGTAAGGAATCCTCACGGGAGAATGTGAATGCTCGCACGAAGCTCAGTAGTCCTCGCACGAAGTGCACACTTTCTCGTGCGAAGCGATGAAAGATCTCATGCAAAACTCGAGACCAATTTTCCTTATACTTATGATATATTTTAATATATGCGACAAATCATTTGAGATAGGTTTCAGACCTCTCGGAGATAAGTTATGGATTCTAGAAAATTTTAGGGCTTTAGAAATCCAGACTTAGCCAATTTTCAGGGCTTCAAGATTTTAGGCTTAGCCAAATTTTGGGATTTTGCATTTTACCCCATCTTGGTGTTGATGAGTGGTTGTTTCTTGTGCCCTCATCATGTGCATTGTCGTTGTTGGCTTTGGTTGTGTGTGTCAGTTTGGTAGTGGCGTTTGGAGATTCGTTGGTTGCCAGGATGGTGGTGAAGTCTTCCGTTGCAATCGTTGTGATCCCTGTATGATGTTGTCATGTGCATTCATACTTGTAAAAAAAATAATATCTTAGCTTGATTTGAATCCTTGTTTCCAAGGATCTCCGGGCGGGGCATTACATGAACAAGTTTGGCAAATTGGAATCCAAGGCCCACTTTTGATGGAAATTTGGAAAGCTTGAGATGGTTTAAGGCACAAGAAAAATTTTGTTACAAGATCAATGACTGGGAAAATTCAAGATAGATCTGATGAAGGAATTGAAGAAGAATATGAATGGACACAAAATTCTATGCCAATTACATTGTCCAAGTGTCTAGATTTATTATATGAACTTTTGAATCTGGAAATGTGGTATTAACCTAAGATCAATGATGATAATTGTGGGAAAAAAAATGGAAGAATATGGAAGCTTAGAGATAACTATTTAAGGAGGAGATTAAGATAGTTCTAGGTTGTTGGTTAGAAGTTGATTATGCTAGAGTTGTTGATCAAATGCAAGAGAGGATATCAAAGTGCAAACTATTGAAGAAGATGAAAGAAGATAGTTGAACCAGGTGAACCAAGCAAGAGGAAGGAGAAAGAGAAGGTGTTAATCAACCAAGTCAAAAGTGTAGAGTGAAAGGAGATCTAAGAGAGAGATTAGATATATACAAGAGAAAGGATAATCAAGCAAAGGAACAATATGATAATTGGACATAATTGATTCACCCCTCCCTCTCAGTTATCTAACAATTGGTATCAGAGCTAACTGCTTGGTGAAAGAAGTTTAAAGAACTTAAGCTAAGATCAAAGATGTATAAGAGAGAGGTACCAAGATTGAACAAATAGAATTTTTCATCATGGAAAGACTAGATGAAACTACATCTTTTTGGCATTGGAGATAATGTCACACATTGGTTGGAGAATGAATATAGTACACTTGCTAGTCCCCAAACAGTGGAACAAATGATGAGAAGATAAATCACAATAGTCTGATGATTGAGATTGCATTTTCTCTCAATGATGTCAAGTTTGATGATATCAAGAACTGCACCATGGCTAAGAAAATGTGGGATAAGTTGAAACTTATACATGAAGGAGATGATAATGTCAAAAGAGCCAAAGCTGAAAGTTTGAGAGGTAGGTATGATGGTATAAGAACAAAAGAAGGTGAGAATACTACACAATATGTATGCTAGAATGTATAGATGGATGTGATGCTGAGGGGGGAGTGGGGTGAATTAGTATCCACAAAATCTTACCTTATAATAATTTTTAGTGAATTTGTTTCTTCTTCAGTCACTCGGTAGATAGTAAACACATATCATATTACTTGAGAAAGAAATTAACATTAACTAATGTAATAATCTTCAATCATAACCACATATAACACAATCATTTTGGTATTGCATAAACCCTTGGTTGAGGAGAAACTATGATGGGGATGGTACCCACAAATCTATCACTACTACAATAAGAGGTTGCTTTGTTTGGGCTACAATATTTAGTCACTTCTTGTGACTTACTCTATCAAAAGTATACAATAAGAGTAGTTAAATATACCTTTCATAAGGATTTTTACAGCAGTACTTAGTTAAGAGATTTACAATAGATTGTTAGGTCTACCTTTTTCAAGGATTTTTAACTATTACAATGATAAGAAGGTAGTAGAAAATGATGTGAAATAGAAAATTACATTTCTTGATCAAGTCTCTCTTCTTCCCAATATCATGTATCCCCTAAAGTGAATGCTTTTTATAATCCTCTTTTATTACATACAATTTATGACCTATGATGTGTTCAACCATGTCTTCAATCATAAAAGTCTTCTCGCTTATATTCCCCTCTCTATCACTATTAACAACAACATAAAACTATTTCAAACTTGTCCTTTTATAATTTTTATTTTCCTTTTTGATCTTTGATATAATTAGGGTTTTGGAACCATTTAAAATACATCTCAAATCAAAATTAACTCTTCTAGAATCATCCAACCTTTCCTTCCTTTTCATCCTTATTTTTATTGGTTGGTTCTACCCTTTAGTCGTCAATAATAAATTCACATACTTCAATAAATCTTCTCAAATATTTTCCTCAATCAATGTAAACCATTTTTATCACTTGGTAAGAGTATGTCATGTCATATTTTTTCCAAATTAAACTCTTATGTAGTCCTTATTTCACTTGGTAAGTATTATGCTCATCATGTTGTACTTTAGTGAAAATGCTGCTCAAGTATAATTGTTCTCGCTCGGTAGTCTATGTCTAACTCAATGAGTATTTATTTTCTTGGGAATCACTAAATTCTTGGTAATAACTATGTACTAGAACTTCATGTCTTCCTTTGTGCTTTGGCATCACATGACTCAATTACTATGTGAAAAAACTATCATTTTGTCACTAAATGGAAACATAGTTATTGATAACATCAATGGGAATTACATTCCCCACCCTTTGAAATTAGTGGAAAAGAAATGATACTTCAAAATTCTAAACTTCTATATAGATCTCTTCAACTCATAAACTCCCTCTATGTGTATGCCTCCTTGATAAATTGTGTAGTTATATTAAAAAAAATATTTCAAAATTGTTTCTTTTTGCAATAGAATTATAATTCCTTATATTTCCTTAGAACTCCATATAAAGACAAAAACATACATACAAAACAATATCTCATCCCCATTCATGGTACTATCTCAGTATCTCATCTGCCTTTTTTATACTATTATCAAAACATAATAGTTACATAAAGAAAGAACTTACTAAGTGTTAAATAAAGTGTTTATGTTTCTTGAGGATAATGACAATAATTTTGTCCCAATTTTTTTTGATAATCTCAAGAAACTTTTTCTTAATTTGTAATTCAACAACAAGGGTAGTCATGTGTTTACAATGGAGAGACTTGAGGAAACGATCAACTCCTTAACAATCTTAATATGATGTTGCGTGACCTTGAGATGAGGTAATAGAAACCCTTATATCTCATTTATTTTTTCCCTTAATTTATTCTCCTCTTCTATCAAACTATGTTGAAAACTAGGTGAGAAATCTCACTCAAGAGTAATGTGCTCATATAGTGCTATGTTCAATAGATAAAGTGACTGTTCTAGAATTTAAGTCTTCATTTACCTATTGCATTTTATCATTTATATCTTTAGTGAGGGATGTAATGTCACATAGTTTATGTAATAAAGAAATAGTGTATTGCATTTTTACCTTTAGCTCAATAATAGTGGTAGACAAAGCACCTTGCTGAAGTGCTATAACTATAAACACTTTCACCAAAACTTTATTACTAATTTTCAGATCTTTGCATGAATTTAGATAAAGTTTCTATATCTGGATCATTCTATTTAACAACTATATGAACAAGTTTTTCTAGTATGGGAGCATTTTCATTGATGGATATATCTAGTATAACTTCAATTAAGATATCTTTTACATCATGTAAAACATGTTCTTGCTTCAATTCTTTTCTCATTCTTGTCTACTCCTTTTTTCCTTTACAAATCTTATTTTATATAGCCATTTTCTCATCATCTAATGTGTTAGGATCCCATGAGGGTATAACAATAACATCATCTAACATTAGATGATTTGTGTTCATTGTGTTTGTTTCCTTCTTCTTCAACTTTTTACCTTTGGCTTCCTTGAAACTTGCACTCGGTGAGGCTTGCAAAGTAACTTAAGCTGTATAATTTTACACTATTTTCTTAGCTTCAATTTTTACACCTTCTCCTTTCTTTTCCTATTCCTATTTTATTTGTTCAATACCTTAAATAGTTACATTTTTCATGGGTGAAACATGAGGTTTTCCTCAAATTAACTTGGTTTAGGAACATTTCATTCTTTCACCTTCTTCTATTCTTCTATTTGTTTGGGAGATAGTGGATATAATAATAAATAATTGTATACATAACTAGGTGCACATGCAAAAAGTAATAGATCTTCACTTTTTCATACTTGTGTATGTTCAATCTAGCTTTGCCCAATAATTCCCTCACTCAAACTTCTATGGATTGGCGCTTCTCCACCTATTTTAGATTTAACTACTTGAGATTAGATAGACCATCCTTGTATTTGTGATATATAATCAAAATTTCCTTCATTTTTCTATTCATTGAATTGGTATTTCTCGATATCCCCTTGTGCATTTTGAGCCTACTGCTCAATGTTAGTGTCCTTTTGTTCTACATTTATAACCATTGGTGTACTCTCTGATAGAGTATGTAATAAGACAATAGTTGTGTCTTCTTCCTTCCATGGTTTCTTATTGGTCTCTCTTGAAGAATATGGTTTGATTTGTTCAATTACTGGGTGCATACACTGGTATACAAGAAAATTATGGCTTAGTTGATACACAACCTTTGCCCTTCTTCTAAGTTTTAATCAATACATCCTCATTTTATTTTAGACTCTTTATTGGATCTTCTTCAAGTGCATCTTCTATTGTTACACTATCCTTTACCTCAAGTTCTATTTTATGAGTAATGCCATCATTTTGTTTGATTGACTCTACATTTTGATGAGCGTGGTATTGGTAACAATTTTATTAGCCTCCTTGATCTGGAATATTTGTCCATAAATGGTTTGGCCTTTAGCTTCAACATCTTGCATTCTTCTAAATAGAAGTTTGAAGGCTTTTTGTTTCAGAAAATATATTTTATTATATACTTTTAATACCCCTTTTGTTTCTAAAATGTGTAGATAATGCATTACTTTGCCTAAGGATCTCTCCGTCACCTATTTCTTAGTAATCATAGCTTATTTCCATTTATGTTTAACTTTTCTATAAAAATATTTGGGGATCATACTTTTAATCTTAATTGGAAAATACTTGAATTTGGCCATTACATCTATGACAACATCTTCTTATTTTCTTTTGATCATCTTCATTCATTTTCTCATACTACAAGTATTGGAAAACACTTAATCCTCAATTCTCTCTTAAAGAGTTTTTCATTTTATCTACATCTTTAGGCTTAACATTTACAACAATAGAAAAATATCCTACCTCATTTGAATTGGTCCACTCACTATCTTTAGTGTCTTAATCATCTTTAATAACTAACTTTCTTCTCCTTTGAGTGGTCTTGGCAATAGGTTTTCTAGAATTCTCAGGAGCCTCTTTCCTCTTCTGGTATGCAATTACTTTAGTGTGTGCAATATTAGTTATATTTACTATGCCTTTCATCAATGATGGTTCATCAATTTGGGTAGTATGTGACTTTGATTTGGTATATTTGTGGCTGTAGGTGTTACAGAGGGCTTATTCTTCCTTTTCTTTCTTTGTGAATCTACAACAATCATAGGTTTTCCCTTTTTTTCTACGTCATCTTCATATTTTCCTAATAAAATCTATAGATTTGATCATTATGGTTTATACTAAGTGCAACCTCTAGTTGCTTGATGATTTTCTATCATTTCCTTTTAGTTTTAGGAATAACTACATCTCTAGTAATTTTCTCTTTGGCCTTATCATCTAGGCCAAACTCGAGAGCACCTAATTTAATAGGTTATGTTGTCACAAAATCTTGCACCCTTACCCAAAGTTTTTACCTAAAGACAACCTTGTGAAACATGGAAACAATCTCCAAGTTGTGGGACTTGGACTATGAGGGAGTCTCCAGAGAAGGCTGACTTCCTTACTATTAGGGTGCATAGCTAACTACTCTTTGAGAGGAAAAGGGAGAAGGAATGCATGGAAGCAAACTACCTAATCTAATCTAAAGGGGTTGATACACCATAACAGTATGTTCAACCTTATTTCTACCTAACAATGCATTATTCATTAACATATTCTCAAGATACACTGATTCAACCTTGTTTCAATCCAACAACCACACTCAGATCAGAACCAAATGAAATTCTACAAGTAAGGAACTTCACTTTATAACATCCAAAGGAAAGAGTAGATACTGTTATGCAAATTGAAGAATAGAAGACAAAACATCAACAAAGGCAAGGAAGTTTTGCACTTTTATTAATGGAAGAATGAGGTAAGACATAGAATACATTAATGCATAGACAAAAGGAAATTACAGTAGTAGAGCATAAAATGCACTACTAATGAATCAAAAAAAGGCCGACCCTAGAACGGTTACAAAATTTTCTTTTTATAGCGCAAGCATAACTTAGATAACTTCATCAAGGAGCCAAAGTTCAATCACTACATTAAAGTTGTAGAGAAAAATCATTGCAAATCTGAAGAAGATTTGATCTTGGTATACATTCAGATGCAAGAAAATCCTATTTTTCACCAAAAATAGCCTTGAGAAGACAAAAATGATGACCATTATTTCTTGAATCAAGTAGTTGGATAACTAGATAATTATGGAGTGTCCCTTTTCATTTATCATACATGGAATACATTGAGAACAACCAGTAAATGATCAATCATATTAGATTTACCATTAAAAAACCATTTCTTTCTCACCATCAACACACCAAGTCAATCATGTTAACAGTGAACTGGATTCAATCCTTAGGCTTTTCCACATGGACCAATCATATTAAAATATTTTTCCACATGGCCACTCTTCTATTATTCATGTTTGACCTTTGATCGCTTGTGGTCATGGCTTTACAACTCAATTTCTAACTAGCATAAAATGTTTATGACTATACAATCAAACCATGTTCTAATTACTATTGCTCAGTTACCACCCTAACTTAGGGTTATCTCTAACTCATCACGACCTAGTGAATGAAGGGAATCTTTGCATCACAGCTCAATTTTTAACTCCAATGTTTAGCCCTATGACTGTGCATTAAGATCATAACCCTATGATTGAGTGAACAAAAGCTTTCCTTGTGTCACGGGCCTAACCATTATTAATCCTTAATCCACTAAAACTCTATGAAAAAAGTGATTTTTGACCTCTCTATTATTAATCATGAGTTAATCTTTAACCCTATGTGACCAAGCGAACAAATAAGATTACCATTTTGTAGCATGAACCTTGGGTTAGACTAACCCGTTGTAACCAAGTAATGAAGGGAATCACTACATCACAACTTGATTTATTAACTCATCATTAACTCCCAGTGACCACGCAATGAAGGTGTAGTCGCAAGGTCATGACTTAACATTAACTTTAGATATCTTAACCCCATGACCCAACAAATGAAATTATTCGCTGTGTCACCTTATAAACCCTGGGTTAGACTTAAACCTTTGCAACCCTACATAATCCTTCATAAAATGTTCCATGTGTTGATCCTTGATTCATCCTTCCTCTTCTCTAGCTTCACCACATGGGCTCATGGGGACATGCATCAACTGAGCATTTAACTTTTATCGCCCATTCGTGACCTTAACCTTGGTTCCAAACTTAACTCCCATGACCATGCGATGGAAATGGTATCACTGTGTTGCACCATTAACTCTAGTTAACCCTTGATCTATTGTGACCCTACACACAATTTGATTTGCGGCTTCACCACTTGAACACTAGTTAACTATTTTAACATTGTGACCCAATGAACAAAGACATTTACTATTTTGCGCCATTAACTATGGTCAACCTTTAATCTGTTGAGGTTGTATGATAAAAGGTAGCCGCATGGTGATGAATTAAATGGTTTATAAGATATAACAAGAAAATAATGAAGGGCTAAGGTTAGACTTAGGAAAATAAGGGTTAAAGCATGATGCATTCAGACCCACATCTAAAATTTGAAATTTGAAATAATCAATTGACCATTGGACATGTTTGCCATTTAAGATTTAAATGTTTTGGTGGGAGGGAAAATATGGCTAACAGGTTCATTTAGTAATTCTTATATGGCCTTGGTGTATTGATCAATATTGATTTCATAATCCATGGGTGCAAACCATACAACCCTAGGAATAACTTCCTTGACAAGATTATGTTGATTCTCGACTAGGAAACTCACATCTTCATGATATTTTTTCACCAATTGTGGAGGGATTTGATATCTCTTTTCATCCCTTCCTTGAAATTTTCATGTACTTGGTCATAAAACTATTGAAATTGTCCCCAAGAGCTCTAACATATTCATTTATCTAGTATATTATGGGGATATCTACTTTCCAATAAACTTGATCAATGTCTAGGAAATAATTTTTCATGAATAAGAAAATTCAAAGTAGTAATGATCCAAACGTAAATGTGTTTGTTTTGGTCACCCAAATTATGTTCATATAATTAGTCAATTAGCACAATTGCAACTTGGAAAGGTAATACCTATGATCTTTTTGTTGGAAATTTAATGACAAACAAGTGTCTAGGAGGGGGGGTGAAATAGGAACCACTTTAAACTTTTCACTTAGAATAATTTTGTTTTACTTCTTTAGATTATCTAATGTACTATCATGCATGTACATAAACAATAAATAAATCAACACCATAACACTTTAACACAATATTTGGTAACCCAAAAACTCTCCAAGGAGAAGGTAAAACTAGGGTGGGGATGACACCCACAATGCTTCACTAGTGCAGTAATAAAGTTGGCCTATTAGGGCTTACAATTGATCATTTATGATGATCTACTCTATAAGGAGTGTGAAGGATTGTTAGGTCCACCTTGTGAAAGGATTTTACAATACAATGAAGTATGTACTCTATTAAGAGTTTTACAAAGGACTGTTAGGTACCTTGTTATAGGATTTACCTAATGTAATTGTCAAGATACAATCAATATGATGATCCTTGCAGTTTGCAACTAATTTGCTCATATAGATCCTTTGAATATTGTAATCACCCAACTGTGATAGATAAGTCTCTACTCTTCCCTTCATACTACTTGGTAGCCTCCTTACTCAATATGCTCTATCTTCCTTTTGTATTCCATATCCACTTCTTGTTATTCTCCATTCACTCTTAGACAACCTTAATTGCCTTCTTTATATATCCATCAAACAATATCTCCATTCAAAGTCAGCTTAAAATAAGAGATTTCTTTACAATAAACAAATTATACCTTCAAGTCAATAAAGTAATTATAATCAGGCCACACTATGTACTTTGGTGTTATGTTGATGCTTAGGAAATAGAGTGAGCTCAGGTGATACTCTGGCACTTTGGGTAACACTGGATGCTTGGGTAACACAAATGCATGACCAACTTGAATTGGTTACTTAGTTCATACTAAGAACTTGACAAATATAGTGAACTTGGTTCATACTAAAGTCTTGGTGGTTTATACGATGAGCTTGGTTTACACTAGATATCCTTAGTCTTCTTGGGCTACACTAGAACATGTTGAATGAGGGAAAGCTTGGTTGTAGTATTAACCGAGCTCCCTAGATGACTTAAGTGTTTTGTCACTAATCAACAATATGTATTTCCATTGGGTCAAAAATCGCCCCCTTTGGCATTAGTGACAAAAATTCTTATCATGTGTAGTTCTATCAACAATAAAAAATCTCTTAATATTTTTTTTTTTGTCAAACTCCCCCTTTCCATATGCTTGGGTTTGCAACTCAGTTTGAACTGAAAAACTACAACTAGGTCATAATTGAATGGAAAATTATTTTTGTTCATTTATACATCTAATCATCTGTTTATATATATACATATACACACACACATTTTCTTTGTACATATTCCTCTATATTTTCCATTATATATTTCCTTCTATATTTCCCCCTTATTTTTGTTACAAATGCTATAAACATATCTTTACAAGGTTATACAAAAATGATTGAGGAAATCAAGATGCACTTTCAAAATTAAAGCCATCCCAATTTTCTTTTAATACCTTCAAAATGTGTTGTTCAATTAGAAGTTCAGCTGATAACTCCATCATGAGATTTGCAACTGAAAAGTTTGTGTCATGAACTAGTGTTTTTGCATGTGCAAGATGTTTCTGCATCACATCCATGTGAGAAAGTATCATACTTTGAATATTTGATGTTGATGCTCTAATCCTAGCTTCCTCCCCTAGTAGTTCTTCTTGTAAATCTATCAAAAATATGACCTTCACAAAATGATTGGAGTTGGAACTCGGGTCAAGTGATAATTGACTAGATTGTTCTTCAAGTCTTTGTCAATCTTAGTCAGTTTGTCCTTTATTTCATTGGTGACTATTGAATTATTACATAGTTTTTTAATCAAAGAGACAACATTATTTATAACTTCCTCTAATGTACCAATGAGACTGGATAATTCCACCTGATCAATGACAATCTTCTTTGCTACACTCTCCAAAACTTTATTCTCAAATTTTCTTTCTGCCCTTTGTAGAAGTTTTTCTTGGCCATCTATATCCTTATCAAATTTATGTACAATATCAATTAATCTCTCAATTGTATGGGCCTTATTATCTAACTCAACTTCATGCATTACATCCAAAATAATATCCTTCATGTCTTCAAGAACCTTTCCTTTGTCTCTTTCTGCCTTTAATTTCCTCTATTGAGCCCTTTTTCTCCATAGATCACTCAAAATATCCATTTGTTCAATAGAGAGATTGGATTGATCCCAATTTGGAAATATAATCTTTTTATCAAGGCCAATCTCTTCCAAGACCTTTTCTTTCTCTTTTCCCTTGACACTTAGAGAAATTATGATTTATTTTCCTTTGTGCCCATCCTTCTTCTCTTCTTTGCTTCCTTTATCAACCATGTCTTCATCTTTGTTTGATTTATACCTAGTCATTCTTGGCCTAGAGGTAGTTAGAGTCTACTACTTTAGTGGATGGAAGAATTTCTCTCTCCTCTTTAAGCTCTGTCTTTTCTATACTTGATGAAATAATGACTTGGCTCAGAGTAGTGGGTAGAGAGGAAATCATTATAGCTACCATCATTTTTGTATTTGATTAATCTATAGTTTGTAAATCTAGTTCTTCATCTTTATCTACATTATTCTCTTCCTCAAAAATGGTTTTCCAAAACCTTTTTGTGGACCAAAAAATTTCTTCTATATTATTGGGCAAAATTTGAAATGATCTGAATCTAAGAGTTTTCCAATTATCATGCTTGGTCATGACCTCCTTGAATTTTTCTTTGGTGAAGTGTGGCATGACACTCTTTAATGTTTTTTCTTTGATGTCCCTCTTTGTTTCATAGCATTGGTCCATCTTTGTGTCACTACCTTAAGTAATATTTCAAGACCTTGGGTTTTTAGCCCATTTGGATTATACTTCCATCTAGCCATCTTTTCAACCAAAATATCCTCTATCTACTCCTCCTCCTCCTTGCTTCTAGATTCATATTTGATATATTCAAAACCAACCATTTCACTTCTTTCCTTCAATCTCTTCAACTATTTGTCAAAGGATAGTGGGGGCTTCTTCAGTTGAATAATAGGAGTATTTTCTTCTTCCTTATCATTGTCACCCTAAAGCTTCAATTTTCTTATTAAATTCCTTGTAGTGGAGATCATAGGGGTAGCTACCTTTTTGGGTGTATCTTTCTTAGGTGTAGTCTTGGTCACTTTCCCTTTCTTCTTTGGAGGTTCTTCTTCCTCTTATTATTCATGTTCTTCCTCCTCTTCTTCTTCATCTTCTCCTATCTCAGTGAGAATAAGAGGGTCATCCTTTTTGTCTAACTTCTTCTGAATGTTTTCTATTCTTTTCTTTCCCCTCTTCAATAATAAAGGGTGTCCAGTCAAATCAATACTTTAGTAATGAAGGTTTAGACATCCTTCCATAATGATTCTATGGTCAGACAACATCATGTGTTTTACTTAAAACAATACACTGACTTCATTTAATTTTTCAATCTGGGAGTGTAAGCTTGAGATGATGAGTAAAAAGTACATGGTTTAATTCTTCATTAATTCATTACAAATAAATCAAAGGAAATGCTGAAGGAAACCTATGCTAGAAACTAAAACATCAACTTAACTTGAGTTTAAGATAATGCTGCAAATGATAAACCTATCTATGCACCTATATTGCAAGAACAATTCATTGATTCTATTATCAATGGCTACAGGAGCAACAAAAAAATTCTACCTTGAAAGGAAATTAAATCGATTCTAATGGAATAGTTCACTCACCAAGTGGGCCCCCTTGGATGAGTGAACAAAAAGATAGTCAAGATGAAAGATGTGGAGTTGAACAATACATTCTATTCATTCATGCTTGAAATATTACACTTGATTAAAAATAGTATCACACTCTACTGCTATGAAAATTAACTTATTCTGTTCTTCTTCCAACTAACTATGCTCAAGGCTACAACAATCATTATTTAAAAGGAAACAACAACAACTTCCTAACTTTACAATCACTCTATTAAGGAGGATTAATTATAGACTCATAAATCTTGAAACAAAAATAATATTAACCACAAATAAATCCACTAGGAATATAGAAAGTTGTGGAAGTTACATTTATGCACTATAACAACATAAATCAATGAATGATTTACTCTGTTTGCGAAGGTCTAGCAATCCAATTGGATTTGATTTTAGCATTGAGGTGTTGATCTTTGAATATCCATGGAAAATATCTGCAAAACAATTAATGCACACACAAATTCCACATACATACATTTATTTCATCATCAATATTAGAGAAAAGGTGTAAAGTTCAAATTACCACTCTTGCAAATCCTATGGCTACACGAGGAAAACTACCCAAAACATAGCATAGATGGGAAAATATCTATTAGCATGTAACATTACTTCATTATACCATTTCTATGCACATATTCAAGCAAATATAACATATTTGAACTATCCATACTTCTATGTCATGTCTTAATACATACATACATACATATATATATAAAACATAGACATAAAAATATAAGTTCATTTTCTTATAACCATAGTCATGACTATTTTTGCAAGATAACTACTTGAAAAGAAGATAACAAGATCTTAAAAGAATAGCCTTTTGGAGGCCCATTAGAGGGATCTCTATTTCTAGAGATATACTAGTTTTAGCCTCCTCAATGGTGCCAAAATATGTAGCTTTAGGGTTAGGTGGCTCATTTACTAGAGCCTCAATGATTTTCAAAATATCATCAATGCTCACTTCATACCTCAAGGTGATGTAACACTAGTCTTGCTCCTACCCTAACTTCTTCTAGAATCTCCTTAGGTATTTCTTTGACCTAATAGGGTTTCTTACTATCACTATACTCCTTATTATCCTATCTATGAGGTCATGATCTATTCAACTAGTGAACATCAATTAGAAAGAACAACAAACTTTCTACTCTTTCCTAGGCTTTTCTTAGCCCTTGTTGCTTCCTTTCCACCAACTCCACAATCTCCCAAACATCTTAACTATCACTTAAAATGAAGGAATGAATAACTAAGAAGACACTAGGATCCCCTTCAAAACTTAAAATCATAATTGGCATTGAAACCCTAATCGATTTCCAAGAATCACAAAATAATGCACAAAAATGCTTGCAACAGGGCTACAAACAATTAGCCCTCCAACTGATGAAAATCTTGAATAAATTAAAAACATCCTTAACAAGGGGGTGAAATAATCCTTTGTCTAAAAAACCTTTTTTGAGAACTCAAAGATTTTGGTGGTATTGAGTTCCCAACCGATCCGTACAATATGACCGAAAATTAAGCCTAAAATTAGGGTTTACAAGGCATTAAAACCTATCTCATAAGAAAGAAGTTTTTTCCATTATGGAGCCTTCATAATTTCCTCCCAGTGAAATTGGAGCTGAACTACACATTCATCTACCCCACTCCAAGCTTTGATTGAAGCTATCAATGCTTTCAATCCTTCCTCACACCTCTGCAACCCACTGTGATCCCTAGCCATGCAACTGTGGCTTGCCTTGGGCATCACCATAAAAAACCCATCCATGCTTTCCAAGTCCCCTCCTTCTTTATACAATATGTACATGGAGTCATTATCCTAATACCAAAATCTTGTATAGATCCTACTATGGGAAGAGGCTCTATGACTCCATCTTGGTCAACTACCTAGTTCAAGACAACATACTAGCAAGAACCAAAATAATTTAAACTACCAACTTGAAAACCAAAAAATTGAAATCTAACAAATTCATTCAATCCAATAAAACACCAAGATATTTAGAAAACAAGAAATGACACTATTATTGCTTTGTTTCAATCCATACACACAAATCAAATAAAACTTCCAACCCCTTCATGAGGTCAAGAATGACCTTAAATACTCATCCCAAGATCAACACCAACTATTTCAGATAGTTACCAATCCTCATTCACAAAGTTTCTCTAATGCAACAAAAAGTTGTCAATGTTGTCAATGACAACATTAACAACTTTTGAGCAACTTTTACAACTTTTTGAATGTAGTTCTCAATCTTGTTCTAAAGGCTACCAAAATTTTCCAAAAAATAAAAAGGACTTAAAACATGTAAAAAGGACCTTACTCCACTTATTTGGCCATTCTACCCTCAAAATCCCACCACTGGTCTATTTGACTTAAAAAGGGCAATTCTTGAAACTAAGGCCTAATAAGACTTCCTACACGCAATTCAACTCAACTCAACTTAGAACTAAGATAGTCCCTTTCTTATAATAGTGGTGTGGCTAGTACTACTATAAGATAAAACAACTTAGAATCCCTATTTCTTCCATGAGACCTACCGAGGTGCCCTTGTACCATACTCCCCCACAAAGAAAAACTACATCACTCCTGTGGACAATAGATCATTGGAGATGCCCACCTTGTTAAATTCCGCCTCATAAATCCAAATTTCCTCTGAATCTAGCTTGTGTCTTGACTTGATGAGTTGTTCCATCTATACCTTATTCTTGGTGGCCTTTTTAGTCTTGACTCCAATACTTTTTAAACTTCTAGCTCACTAGGCACCACTCTAGGTTCCAAATCAACACTGACTCCCTAGCTATTGTGAGCACTTTCAAGTAATGGACCTTTGAATTAAACCAAGTATTGCAAATTGAAAATAGGAGAGATGCCTAATCTAATGATATATCAACCTTATATGTATTGGCCCCATATTTGTCTAGGATTTTACAAGGCCCCACTCTTTTCATGTGTAATTTAGTTGGTACACCTTTCTTCAATCTTGATTTGTTCAAGTTTAGCATAACATAATCTCCAATAGAAAACTAAATGTCTCTTCTCCTTTCATCCACCTTGGCTTTCAAGTTTTGTGTGCTATCTAGGATGTTCTTCTTTACCCACTCCCAGATTTACTTCATAGTTTGAGTAAAGTCCTCAGCATGTCTACTTCTATATTTTATACCTTCAAGATCTCTCAAATCACATACACCCCTTGGATGCATCCAATACACAATTTCAAATGGGCTTCTGCTAGTGGTTCTATTCTTATTATCATTGTAAGCATATTCTACTTGGGGAATGACAACATTCCATAGTTGCCCATATTTCTTAGTTAGGCACCTCAAGAGGCTACTTAACACCCTATTAACCACCTTAGTCTGGCCATCTATTTGAGGATGGTAAGCTAATCCAAATGAAAGGTTTGTACCAAGTCTACCGCACAAGGTCTTCCAAAAATGGCTCATGAACTTCACATCCCTATCTAAAATAATGCTCAATGGAAGTCCATGAATTCTCACAACCTCCTTAAAGAATAAGTGTACAATGTGGCTAGCATCATTTGTAGTCTTGCATGGAATGAATTGCCCCATCTTACTGAATCTGTCAACCACTACATAGATACTATCATATCCCTATTTTGTCTTAAGTAGACCTATTATGAAGTATATGATCACATACTCCCATGGCCTATTTGGGACTAGTAAGGGATGATATAAGCCCACATTACTCATTCCACCCTTGGATTTCATATACACCATGCATTGCTCAAAATACTTAGTCACATCCTTGACTAGTTTTGGTCAATAATATAATCTTTGGACTAATTCTAAAGTCTTGTTTACATCAAAGTGTCCACTTATACTCCCATTATTCTTTACCTAAATTAGGGTTTTGATGCAAAGCCTTCCATTATCCTCTTAAGGAATCCAATTCAACTTGAAGATTCAACAAATGCCTTGGAATCAACTCAAGGAACTAGACTCAACTTAAGGGTCAAATGTAGAACTCTGACTTAAGGTTCTAATTGATGAAGAGAATCATCCAAAAAAAATAATCAACCAAATAGGATCATGTTTATCCAATAATCTTCTCATTTCTTTGACAATGTATAAGAGGCATATTCCATCACCAAACATCAACACATTGTTATATGCTTTGATTCCATTATCACAAATAACTGTTTCAGATTTATAGACCTGTACTATGTACCCCATAACTTTCAGGAAACATGTTAATTTTAAATATCCTTTGGGGAAGTTGTTCATAATTATTTTTTATTAAACATATTCAAATATTATCCAAACCCAACCTCTCAATCAAAAGATATAGTCTCTGTCCCAAGACCCATTTTACTATTATAAAACTAAAACTCTATTTCCTCAATCTGCCTAGGGTATAATATAACTTTCTGAGTACATATCCATCTAAAATGAAACTAAAACAATATTAACCCTCAATTAATATAGTTTAAAAAACCATAACATACATATCTTTCCACTGATTAATTCATGAGATAAAAAGAAATCATTGACTGCCACTCCATTGAAGATTGTTGAAAACTAGTTTTCACTAAAAGGTTTATAACTTGCACAATTCTTCATGAAAATTAATAAACCAAAGGGAAATGAAAGATAATTCATATATATTTCCATTGAATCTATTTAAAAATTATAAAACATCCATATGTTTCTGTACCACATACTTCAATATTACTATTCCCTGGAATCTCCAAATCTGCAAATGATAACTTTCACCAAAATATGCATAACTTTCTCAAAAAAGATTGAAATAATTCCAAACAAAAAGGAAAAAGAAGATAATTAATAAAAATATTTAACCAATATATATTTACAAGGTTTCTAGGCTGTACATGTCTGTACATGGCCTAGAACCAACACTAAAACTAAAAAATCAATCAAAACAACAACAATATATTGCACCAAAAAATGTCTCAAAATGTTCTCCTTCCTTCCAATCTATTCCAATATGATTTGGTTCAACCATAAAATGATATTTATAGACTCATTGGTAGTTGAGACCATAAAACTACCTCTCATAACCATTTTACTTCACTTTTACAACTTTTTATGCACTTTTGGCAATTTGTGCATTTTAACTCCAAACTTCTCAAAACATTACATGGACATTATAGACACTCTAAAATAGACTAAATATGAAATTTTACATCTGATTCACCATATTTTATTACATTTCCATGAATTTTACTCAACGAAGACCATAATAGGATAACTTGAACAACTTTTACAATTTGGCTTCACATAGCCTTACATCATGATTCAAATGGGCTCAAAACTTAATAAAATGACCTTATAGATCATAAATGAAACAAAATAAAAATCCAATTTCTCACACTTGAACATTTAATCTCCTATAGCTTAGGTGCTTCTACACCATACTCTGGGCCTTCAAAAGTTTCTAAGTCCCTTGAAAACATGGAACCAATAACCTGCAAGAAAAAAATTGACCAAAACCTTCTTCATTTTCCTTTGCCTCTTCATTCCTCTTCTCATAAACTTTTCTTTCAAGGACACAAGACTGTCCTTTCCATCTTCTCCTCTAGTGCCCCTATTAGTGGAGCTTAATGGCTAAAACTTCCATGGTTCTATTAGTCAAGAATCCACTATCACCTCTTCCCAAAACCACTCACCTCTTGCCTCACCTAGGAGTCCCATCCTTCCTCTTTCCCTAGTCTCTTGGCAAGAAAATAGGCCTCTCCTTGGTCATGGACCTTATCTTGGCCCTTTATAGACTTCCAGTGTTTGTAAATACACAAAACCATCTCCATTTTTCAGTTAGTGGATAAGTACCTACAACCAAGACTCATTAACAAAAATCAATGACCAAATCTCCAAGGTCCTAGTGTGGATTGCCTCATTCGGCAGTCTACCCACACACTCAAGATCTTCAAGCTCTGATACCTAAAATGGTTATGAGAGGTAGTTTAATGGTCTCAACTACCAATGAGTCTATAAATATCATTTTATGGTTGAATTAGATCAGATTGGAATAGATTGGAAGGAAGGAGAACATTTTGAAACATTTTTTGGTGCAATATATTGTTGTTGTTTTGATTGGTTTTTCAGTTTTAGTGTTGGTTCTAGGCCTTTTACAGCCATGAACGGCCTGGAAACCTTGTAAATATATATTGGTTAAATAGTGTGATGAATTATCTTCTTTTTCATTTTTGTTTGGAATAATTTCAATCTGTTTTGAGAAAGTTATGCATATTTTGGTGAAAGTTATCATTTGCAAATTTGGAGATTACAGGGAATAGTAATATTGAAGTATGTGGTATGGAAACATATAAATGTTTTAGAATGAATAAATAGATTCAATGGAAATATATATGAAGTAAATTTTATTTCCCTTTGGTTTGATTAATTTTGATGAATAATTGTGCAAGTTATACACCTTTTAGTGAAAACTGGTTTTCAACAATCTTCAATGGAGTGGCAGTCAATGATTTCTTTTTATCTAATGAATTAATTAGTGGAAAAATATTTATCTATGTTATTGGAAACTATATTAATGGAGGGTTAATATGGTTTTAGTTTCATTTTATATGGATGTGTACTCAGAAAGTTATATTATGCCCTAAGCAGGTTGAGGAAATGGAGTTTCAGTTTTATGACAGTAAAATGGGTCTTGGTACAAAGACCATATCTTTTTATTGAGAAGTTTTATTTGGATAATTTTGGGATATGTTTGAGAAAAAATAATTATGAAAAAATTCACCAAAGGATGTTGAAAATTAATATGTTTCCTGAAAGTTATGGGGTACATAGTATAGGTCTATAAATCTGAAACACTTATTTGTGATAATGGAATCAAAGCATATAACAATGTGTTGATGTTTGGTGATGAAATATGCCTCTTATACATTGTCAAAGAAATGAGAAGATGATTGGATCAACATGATCCTATTTGGTTGATTTTTTGTTTTGAATGATGCTCTTCATCAATTAGAACCTTAAGTCAGAGTTCTACATTTGAACCTTAAGTTGAGTCTAGTTCCTTGAGTTGATTCCAAGGCATTTGTTGAATATTCAAGTTGAATTGGATTCCTTAAGAGGATAATGGAAGGATTTGCATCAGTTTTCCCTTATTTATCCCCTTGGAACACATAACTAATTGTCCTTAAATAAAAATTAATTCTACAAGGTAAATTCAAAGAACTTACTATGGAAATGGTTCTTAAAGTTAGAACATACCTTGTATGCCTCTACAAAGTCTTCATCCTCATTATAGAGACTCTTAAAGCTCCTATCCCAATGTTATGTAACTGAACCTCTTGTAAAATTAAAAATCTCCTACTCAATTCATTTGCCACCTTGTTCATTTTCCCTTTCTTATGCTTGATTGTGAAAGTGAAAGATTGTAAGTACTCCATCCATCTCAAATTCCTATTACTCAACTTTTCTTGAGTGTTTATATACCTTAGGGATTTATTTTTAGTAAATACAATAAATTCCTTGGGCAATAGATAAAGTCTCCACTTCCTAAGAGACTTAACTAGGGCATAGAGTTCTAGGTCATACAAAGAATACTTCTTTTTGGCTTCATTTATTTTTTCATTGAAGAAGGCTTCTAGTCTACCTTATTGACTCAAAACTCCTCCTAATTCTAAGCTACTTGCATCACATTCTATGGTGAAGAGTTTCTCAAAATTAGGAAATTGCAAGAGAGCTTGGATGGCTACATGGTTCTTTAACAACTCAAAATACTTCTTTGCTTCCAAAGTCATCTTGAACTTAGACTTAATCTCACCCTTAATGGTATATAAAAAAGGTGCACATATTCCAATAAAATTCCTAATGAATTTTCTATTAAACTGGGCTAAGCCATGAAAAATTCTTACCTCAGTAGATGTAGCAGGGGGTGGCCAATTGAGAATAGCTACAACCTTCTCTTGATCCATCTTCAAGGACACCTTTGACACTACAAAGCCCAAGTACACAAGCTCTTGTTTCAAAAAGAAACACTTCTCAAGGTTTATAACAAAATTCTCTTCATGTAACCTTTATAGTATGACTTCCACATGTTTAATGTACTCCTCCTTTGTCTTAATGTATATCATCTAGATATAAAACCACAAACCTTCCAGTGAAGTTCTTAAGCACTTCATTCATGAGCCTCATGAATGTGCTAGGGGAATTTCATAGACCAAATTGCATCACAAGCTATTCATACAACCCATCTATTGTCTTGAATATTGTCTTCCATTCATCTCCCTCCTTAATCTTGATTTGGTGATATCCACTTTTCAAATCTAGATTTGTGAAGTGTATTACCCCTCGAAGCCAATCCATGAGATCCTGAATCCTAGGTATAGGAAACCTATACCTAAGTGTGGTCCTATTTATAGACATTGAGTCTATGCATAGTCTCCATTTTCCTCCCTTCTTGGATGCTAGTGTAACATGGAATGCACATGGGATGATACTCTTCTTGATCAAGCCCTGATCCAAAAGTTCTTGTACTTTTCTTGCTACTTCCAAGTTTTGGTTGGAAGTGAGCTTATATGTTGCCTTGTTTAGTAATGATGCACTAGGAACAGAGTCTATTTGGTGGCTTATCACTCTTCTAGGAGGTAAAGTGGTAGGAGTTCCATCACTTACTGTATCTTCAAACTTTTCAGGCAGTGCTTGTACCTCTATGAGAAATGGTTCTTTAACTATCTTGTCTTCTCCTTTGGACTTTAGTACAATTACATTGTAAGGAAACTTGCAAGAAAAAACATAACTATTTCCATATAACCCATAATAGATC
The DNA here is from genome assembly GCA_028749045.1 of Cupressus sempervirens. Lineage (NCBI taxonomy): Eukaryota > Viridiplantae > Streptophyta > Pinopsida > Cupressales > Cupressaceae > Cupressus > Cupressus sempervirens. Next base: position 478,189,658 of record CM053785.1, read on the forward strand.
TAAAAAAAATATGGACTTAAAATCCACATGCAAGAGAATAGACAACATACCCACAAAAATTGTGACACAAGATATACCTTGGGAAACCCTCATTGAGGGAAATACCTAGCCTCCAAAAGCATCCATCACCATGTATTATTCAGCAAAATCACCATTGCAATACAATCATGAAAGCCTTCAAATCCATAGCCACTACCCAACAATCCATGCGAATAAGCATGAACCCACACATCTCATGCCATGCTTCCAATCTTCACAAATGGTCCCTTGGCTAACCTATCAAGCCTTGCCCTGCTTGACTCTTTCCCTTTTTCCCTTCTATCTTTCTCACATACAACAACTACCCTTGTGGCTACTTATCTAGTAGCAAGTCCCACAAAACCACAAAGTGGTATTACATAAACCATGTGCTACCTAACCCATTGACCCCATATTTAATATTAAAAATTTAATTATTTTCTCCAATATTAAATAATTACATGAAATATTATCACAATGCTACAATACAACTCATCAATTATATCCCATGGGAATCTTTACATGTTGTACATCCATTTAGATGGAACATTATATAATAAAATAAAATAATACAATATGACAATATTATACAATGTGTGCAACACCCGTAATCTCAACATGCATATCTTTGGCTCTCATCATCTTTGAGATCCTTGACAAAGTCTTTTCCACTAAATAGAAACACACTAGGCACCTTGGACTATGGTTCTTCACCTTCCAAAAAAGATGGGATTTTAAAAGTTTTGCCTCCATTCTTGAATGATATGGAATTTTTCTTTCCATCATACACTACCTCTGTATCAAACTGCTAGGGCCTACCTAACAGTAGATGGGAAGCATCCATAGGCAAGATTTCATATAGCAACCTATCTTTGTACCTTGCTATGAAGAACTCAATTCCCAAGTCTAGTCATTCACTAAAATTATTTGACCCTTGTTGAGCCAAGTCACTTTATTGGGATTCACATGAGGTATCTTGATCAATTTGAGTTTGTTGACTACCTCCTATGATATTATGCTGTTAGTAGAGCCAAAGTCCACCACTACCTTATAGACCTTCCCAAGAATCTTACATCTGATCATAACAAAGCCCTCCTATGCTTAAGTTCATCTAGAGATGATTAATTGATGAATACCCTCCTAAGCATGAGGTTTTCTCCTTTCTCTAATTCTATGTGATCTACTTTAAGTTCCTTGCCACTAGAGTTGTCCTCTTGAGCATACTCCACTCTCTTATCATGATTTGAATAAGAAGGCTTTTTAGGGAATCTATATGTTGGATGGCCTAGTTGACCATAGTTAAACACTTCATGCTAGAAAAATAAGAGTTACTTCTTCCTAATCCTTTTCGTCTACTAGAGCCTCCTTGGTCACCCCTTCCTCTACTATATCCTCCTCTAGGAGTGCCTTCAGTGGTTTTCTTAGTGAGTTTGGTCTCACCTTTGTTCCTCTGCTCACTACCTCTACCTTGATATCCTCCTCTTTGACCCCTATGATTTATTCCCTTGCCTCTATCCTTGAATTTATAATCCCACTTCCTCCTATCATTTTCTTATAGCTTTAGGGCTAGATGGTGACACCTTTGAATAGTAGTATGTGTCAACAAGCTTAGCTCCTCTTGGATATTCCACTTTAAAAAACCCAAGTATCTAGCCACTTTTATTGCCTCCTCTTCTTGATCTTTGGACCCAAGAAATAACCTCTAAAACTCCTTTTTATAAGAGGCCACATCCATTTTTTTCTTCTTTAGTCCTTGTCTACTCTTGTGGAGTTGAATCTCATAGTCCCCTACTAGGAAATTCTCCCTCAATTTGGTTACCATGGCATTCCAAACTGCTCTAGGCTTCTTGCCCATCCTAATCCTCCCATCTTGGACATATTTCCACCATGTTAATTCTAACCCTTTTAGTCTAGACTTGGATACTTTGACCTTTTGTACCTCTGTCACTCCTTCACATTCAAAGTGGTTCTCCATCCCATCTATTCAATCCATCATTGAATCAATGTCCATCTTCCCACTAAATAGTGGCACACCTTCCAAGACCTTCCCTCATAGGGATTTTATGGCCTTCAAGAAAGGATCTTCACTCAAAGATATGGTTTGGTTTAGGGACAACATCATCCTCTACTATCTCCTTACCCCTAACATTTCTCTCCTCTTCCTTTTTCTTGGTTGTATCAACAACTGCATCCAACTTTATCTTTACCTCTTGTAAGGCTTCTTTAAGGAGTATATTCTTCTCCTTTTTCTCATCAACCTCTTTGGCTAGCTCTAAATTTTTCACCATACTTGACTCACCCACTAATTTCCTAGTAGCTATAGACATATACTAGGTTCCCAAATCTTTAACCTATTCTGATACCACTATGATGTAACATTAGTTTTGCTCCTACCTTTACTTTTAGTGTCTCCTAAGGTCTTTATTTTGACCTAATATGGTTCCTTACTACCCCTATACTCCTTGGGATCATATCTCTGAGGTCGTAATCCATTCAACTAGTGATAAAAAATTAGATAGAACAATAACTCTTCTACTTCCCAGGTTCGTATAATTAGCCCATGCTGCTTCCTTTCCACCAACCCCATAATCTTCCAAATGTAAGGAAACTTAGGTGTGGAAATAGCTTCCTACACTAATCTCATAAGGAAAGTATGGTGCAAATCCTTTTAAAATATTCTACACTTATAGATTCAATATCATGTAAACAACAATATAGCAACCAACCATGCATACAGAAAATAGACAGAGAAAGAAACACATAACACAAAGATTTGCTGGTGGGGAAAAACCTTTCGGTAAAACAACCCCACCCCTCCAGAACCTGCACAATGTATTATCTTCAACACAAGATTACAATACACTTGCAATGCAAGTTCAATATCAGCAATAGAAGACTCCAACAACACCTCAGTACCTGCAAACTTTCATCTATCACACTATTGCATTACAACATGCAATACCCATTTTATGAACATCTTAAGACCCAACAAAATGCCCATAATGGAGTTGGGCATTTTTCTTGGCTCAACCACCAAGAAACACTCACAATGCCACATGTACATCCAAAACCAAGAAAAGGGCATCCATCCCTTGAATAGACAATGACAGCTTGTCATAGAATCTGCCAAAAATAGTGGTCACAAGAGAAGTGTAAGGGAATCTATCATACCAACCTATTTTTGGCATATTCTCTTACACACACCAACCACTCATTCTTGGGCACCCAAATAGGCCTCATGTCATAAGATGCTCTTACACCTATCATAGCTCATTCCTTAAATAGCTCTTATGCGTCAAAGGAATCCGTCATAACCATTTCAGCCATGATCTCCTTCACACACTTCAAGATGCCGAAACATGTAAGTGATCTCAACATGCCAACTAGACATGTACACTCACATTTACATATTATTTGGAAAAATACATTTTACAAAACAAATAATAATAAGAATCGGAATTATACAAGGTTGAGACATCTTATTCCTAACACCCAACATGTTAACTATCACTTTAAATGAAGGAATGACCAACTAAGAAGGTATTAGGATCCCCTTCAAGACTTATAATCACAATTGGCATTGAAACCCTAATTGAGTTCCAAGAATCACATAAAAATGCACATAAATACTTGTAACAAGCCTACATGCAATTAGCCCTCCAATTGATGAAAATATTGAATAACTTGCAAAAATTCTTAATAAGGGGGTGAACTAATCTTTGATTTAGGAACCCTTTTTAGAGAACTCAAAAAATTTGGTGGTCTTGGGTTCCCATCCTGTCCATACAATACAACCTAAAATTAAGCCTAAAAATTAGATTTTATAAGGCATTAAAGCCTATATGACAAGAAGACAGTTTCCCCCATTATGGAACCTTCACCATTGCTTCCCATTGAAATTGGAGCTTTATCACACATGCTTCTACCAAAATTCAAGCTTTATTGAAGCTATCAATGCTTTCAATCTCTCCTCACACCTCTGTAACCCACAGTGAGCCCTAACCATACAACTATGGCTCACCTAGGGCATCACCCCAAAAACACCATCCATGATTTCTAGGGTCCCTCCTTCACTATAAAATATTTACATGGAATCATTTTCATAATCCAAAAATCATGTATAGATTGTACGGTGGGAAGAGGCTCTATGAATCCATCTTGGCCATTTGCTTGGTTTAGGACAATAGATTGGCAAGAACCAGAAAAATTTAAACTACTAACTAGAAAACCACAAAACCACACTCTAAAACAAAACATAATCTATAAAGAACTAAACTAATATTTCTACTATTTATCACACTTCATTCAATCTGATAAAATTCCAAGATACTTAGAAAACAAGAATTGACACTATTATTTCTTTACACACAAATCTAATAAAACTTCCAACCCCTTGATTAGGTTGAGAATGAACTTAAATACTCATCCAAATGCCAATACCAACTAGTTTAGATAGTTACCAAGCCTTATTCATGAAGTTTCGTTAATGCAACAAAAAGTTCTTAATGTTTTTTGAGCAACTTTTACAACTTTTTGAATGTTATACTCAAACTTGTTCCAAAAGCTACAAAAATTTACCAAAAGCCTTAAAAGGACTTAAAACATTTAAAAAGGATCTTAGTCCACTTATTTGGCCATTCTACCTATTGGTGTTTTAAAACATCACAATTTCAAATTACCCCAATGAGAACAAAATACATCTAGGGGTAACTACTTCCCATCCTAAACATATCCTTTCAGACACCAGACCAACTATAAGGCTAGACCCTTCTTCTACTTTAGGCTCTAAAAAACCTAGGTGGGTGGACCTTAGATTTACTTATATGGTACCATTGCTAAAACATACACTTGAATCTAACAAAGTATATAAAACCCTTAATCTTCTAATACTTATGCAAAGATCCTAGACATGAAATAGCTAATGACATGACCTAAGAAATTGATAATTCAAGTGAAGGAATCCTTTTAGCTCTTAAATAAAAAGGGGAATGGATGAGTATAATGTTGATTTCAACAAATTCCTAAAATATGCAACAGTAAGAACAAGTTAATCCTGTAGCTGATCAGTGCCTTATCTATTAGGAAATTCCACGAATCACACACATACATATATGATACCATAGACATATTCCATACATCAAGATATTAGATCTATCTTATCACTTTGTGAATCAAACATCAGTATTCATAAAGACCTCATTCTCATGAAGTATCCTTCTCAAATAACCAACAACCTAGTCAAATACATCAAGCATTTACTTGGCCCTTTGTTCCAACAACAGAATATATCAAACATACAACCTTAAGGGGATTGCAAATGGTTCTTAGTTCTTTGTTCCTAAACCTCAAAACATTGCAAACTACAACAATAGGAGACAAGAATCAAAATGAAACTAAGAAAATTCTTGCTCATTGTATTCATTTCTTTAAAACTATACATTTGAGATGCATGTAAACAACTCATGAAACCACTAAATAGATCAGAACTATCCATATTAGCTTAACTACTATTGTTCATAAAAGAGAAATATGCTGAAGAATGGTATCATAGTAGTGAGAAATTTTCTCTAAAACTAGAACCTATGGTCTCACAGTGAAAACTGCCAACACTTACAATGAATTAGAAAGAGAGAGATATAGGAAAGGAATGCAATCCCAGATTTGATCTGGAAATTACATGTGTCCACTTGAATCTTCATCCTATGCTATTGCAAACAATCTCTCATCTTTCTACCCCTAAAATCAGATATGATTCTCATCATTGGTATGTAACAAACTCAAAATATCTCTTCCTTAATGATGAAAACCCTTGTGTTTCAAAAAATCTGAAATGCTTATAAAAGTCACTGAACTAACTTGGAGATGACAAAATTCACCCCTAACTACATTTTTACTACTTTTGATGCTCATTCAGTTCACCATTTCACTAGAAATCAAATCTAAACTATCCTAACTGAATGGAACTAAAAAATGGATACCTGAGGAAAATCCTTGAATAATTTGAACCAATGGCTTCCTATGCAAAAACAAACTCCAAAAATGGAAAGCTTATTCTCTCTGAGTTTTGGTGATTTATAATAGTGCCATATTTGCTTATCAGAAACACCTACAATCTCAGTTTGAATTTTAGTTCCCTAGCATAGCTCTATGACTACATTTGCATTTAAACTTTATGCAAAAAAATTAAAATTTCCTAAAATTAAAACTTTAGGATATATCTCTTTGAATTTAAAAGAATTCATACACATTCAAAATCAAAATAAGTGATAAAAATATATTATTTCCCAATTTCTAATTTTCCCTCCATTACTAATTTGGGTCAACAAGCTTTGATTTTACTATGACATGTGTAACCACTAGATTGGCTTGATTTCTACACAATCATTTGACACCTACCACCTAGCCACCATGTGTCACTGTCATGTTGCACCTTGATCCACATCATCCTACCACATCACCACCTTGTCATCATGCCATGTCATCCTGTCATGTCACTGGTCACTATGTTACATGACACCTCAACATAGTACCACATCATCATGACATAGTGATGTCATGATATGTGGCACCTCCTACCACATCATCACCTTAGGAAGTGTACCACATTAGTAGTCCTTTGCCACATGTCCATTTGAAATTTATCTGATAGGTTGCCACTTGTTAACTATTGGTTGGTCTATACAGGTCTAGTCATTATCTCGATATGTGTGTTCATTCAAAATTTCTCTAAGGTCACCTCTAGCCTGGCCATGGGCTCCATGCACTTTTCTTACTTGTGGCTCACCAAAACCATCATGTTTTTAAGATGCTATAATATTATGTGTTCCCATATAAAAAATGAGAAGAGTTCTTCCACCTAGGCAATGTGGGACTAAACCATGAGCATTTTCCTCTATTTTCTTCCATTTCTCAATGTTGGACCTGCAATCTTAGCTTCACCTTGTTTGCAGATGGACTTAACAAATGAAAGAGTAATCCCCAACAACCAGTATTTCTTCTCCCTCCTATGGTGCACACACCTCCTTTATCTGCCTCTTTCAAACAATGAAATTTCTCTTTTAACCATGAACATGTCTTTCAAACAAAAAAAAAACCATCTTGGATGCAATGACCTGCTTGCATAATTGCAAGTATCCATTGGTGAGATTGGAAAAAATGAATCTTTGATCATAGCCAGGGTTATACTCTAACCACAGTTCATGTGATATGGAAATTGCTTCGCTTTACAACTCACTACGGTGCAATTACTACTCACAATGCCTTGATCATGGCTGATTTTGCATGAGATTGGAGTGAGCTAGATCCACCCAATGCATTGATAAGGATTTCCATAGCTTTGTAAAATTTTGAATTACGTATGTCTATGATGATAAGGCCTTTCATGGTCAATGATCCCTACATCCACACTAATGATGTCTTAATCATGATGCAATCCCTTTTAGTTTCTTCATTGGTAATAATGCGTGTGATTTTTAATGAATTCTCCCTTGTAATTATGAAAAGGGGAGTTTAAGATGGCAGTGTTGACACATAACGAAGATTGCATTAAAATAAAACACATAGTACTCCTCCACCCTCCATGAGCTCACTTCAAAAACACACCACACTTCATTTCTCTTCACACTCAGTAGGTGATGTCTAGCAGTGATTGTCTTCCTCTGGCAAAGGCATAATTGCATAGTGGTCGGTTTGCAACATATGAAGAAGACACTTCTTGATTAGTTCAACTAGAGAAATAGTAAGGAGCATCAAAAGTGTGAAACTTTTAGCACATAGTTTTAGTGATGATGTAGGAAGAGTTACTAAGCATGTGTCATATCACTACTGGTTAATGCTATTTCCTTTTTCACCCACATGACAAAACTTTTGAATACATCATATAAATTTATCTTTAGTTATCATCATTTGGTTCCATTCACACATCAAACAAAAAATAAGAGTAGGCTCCCAATAATGTGAAACATACAAGTTTTCATGGCATACTTAATGCCTTCCTCTATGATTACTGTGCATATCCAATTAAGTTCATCATGTGTATGCCCTCATATATCCATTTGATCTCGAAAATAAAATGTATACATTGAAATTTTATAATAATTAGAATCATTATGACCACTCATTTCAAAACATCCTAAATCCTCACCACTTGTTATAAATCTGATGAATTTAGTCAGGCCCCAAAGTGGGTCTAGCTAAAAAAAAATTGTTTTCAAACAACTAATCCTTTAAACTGATCCATTCACCATCTGACATTGATTTGAAACAAATTTGACCGCTGGAAACAATTTTACAACTCTTTTACATCTTTCTACAACTTATCAATTTCTTTCCAAGGGGTTCTTTGACTAGCCTTAAAAATTGACCAAAACACCTAACTGGGCCCTAAAATCAAACATGAAAATTCTTTGTTAAAAAATATCTTACCTTTTTGAATCTCATATCATGAATAATTCTCAGTAAAAAGTTATTAACTATCAAAGTTTCCTTCTTAGAACTACCTAGAAGAAAACAAGTCAAGAAAACAATAAATTGTGTTTGGATTTGGCTTTGAAAATAGGGCAAACTGACACTTAGGGGGACAAAAAATGGGGCACTAGTTTAATATCATGAGAAGAGTATAAATATGTGATTTGGGCTCATGAAAAATAACTGAGTGAATTTGGTGAGTGGTCAAAGTGGGCTACTCAAATTTGTAGGACTGGAAACACTAGTAGAAAAGTGATTTTTTGCAAATGGAATGGACCTAGGAAAGTGTGCAGACGGATTTGTCAAGACTTGAAAATTGGAACACTTAAATAATTTTTAGATTAGATGAAATAGTAAAATCCATTCAATATTACCTATCATGGATTCAGAGTTATGACATCTCGAACAGGGGTACCAATCAATCTACATCTTTTGACATCGGTAAAACTTTACAAATTGCATAAGGAACTGTGTTCAAAAACCGATCAAATGGATTCATCATAAGCTCAAAATTGAAACATAACAAGTTTTTGAAATCTAGAATGTAATGCAAAAGAAATTTTCTCATTTTAATCAACTGGGTCAAAATTATAGCAAGTCAAATAGGGCCTCCTAGAATTCTGAACAATTTGCATCAACATGACAATAATAAAAAATTGACTTTGAGGGATTCAAACCTAATCAAAACATGTCAAAATGACTCAAAATTTGAAACATAGGTTTTTTTTATAGGAATACCAAATATTCCCAAAGTAGCAAGTCATGAAACATTACTAGGTGCAGGTTATTCAAATGCAAACTAGGCCTCTTGTTGTTGTTTGACATAGGCAAAAATGCAGATTTGGACATTGCTCAAAACATAACTTCACAGAATGACTAGGAATGGAAATTTATCTTCATAAGATGTGTGGATATACTAAATTCAAGGTGTTAGAAACATTAAACACCTCTTAGGCCTCAAAAGGATAGTTGGGTAGACATGCATTAAAAAGTGCTTATAGGGCTTGATTTTTAGAATGGTACTCAAAATTAGGGCTTCAATTTTGAGTCCCAACACTACCCTCAAAATCCAACCATTAGCCTATTTGACCTAAAGAGGGAAATTATTGCAACTAAGGCCTAATAATACTTCCTACACTCAACACAACTCAACTTAGGACTAAGCTAGTCCCTTTATTATAGTAGTGGTGTGGCTAGCACCACTATAAGCCAAAACAACTTAGGCGCCCTAGGTCTTCCAAGAGTCCTACCTAGGTGCCCCTATAGCACAAGGGTTTTACCCCTACTATCCTAGGTATGATTTCTTGAATATGAGTGTTATTATGGTCAATTAGGAAGCACATGTCTTGTCCATACTACTCAACAAATTGTTGAGGAATCTTGAATCTATTTTGCATATTTTCTTTAAAACTTTCAAAGTATCCATCCATGATTCTATCAAAATTCTCTCCCAAGTCATTTTTGAAATTATTGCTATGGTATATAATTAGTACATCTTTACTCCAAACCACATTTCCCTTAGAAGGAAATAAATTTTGCACTTAGAAAAATAAACATACTGGAAGAGAGCCAAACTTACACACATTCTTCTTCGATCCCCAAACTCTCTCCATGTTCTTGCCTAGTTGGCTCAACTGCAACTCAACAAGGTCAAAGGATAAGTTTTTCTTCAAAAAATTGTAGGTTAGGTCAACTTCCTTATATGATATGTTTTTTGGCCTGCTTGAGCTGTAGATTTGTATGCAATTACATGAATTCCAAATTTGATCTCCATGTTAATGACAATGTTCAACTTCATGCCCTTGTCATCCCACTCTGATAAGGTTTTCTTTGCAATATCACCTTGACCTAGGGATTTAATTGTCTCAAGTCTATCTAATATTGGGTAACCCATAGCTCACTAAATCATCTTATTAGTGATCTTAACAAGTTGCTCAAGCCAGAATGATATATTATGAACCCTACTAAGAACATATCTGATCCACATCACTTGAAAATTTTGTGAGATGTGTAGGGCATGAGTCAAGCCCTTGACTTCCAAATGTTTGTGCTTAGGATTCAATAGTCCATTCTCACACAATGCATTGTAAGCCTTATTCAACTTGAAATAACCTTATTCTTGAATTGTGTAGTGATAAAATGACATAGTGTCATTGATTAACAATACCTTTGGATGAATGATTGAGTGGGCTCCCATTAGGTCTTTATGCTAAAAAATTGTAGGATAAAGCTTGAATATTTTTTCTTTGCATACCATATTCTTTAGCAACATTTGAGAACCCTTCCTTTCTCTTGATTGCCTAGGGTTTAAAAAGTTCTCTACTAAATTGATCTCTAAATTCATGGTGAGAAAATGATCTTTTTATTTTATCTATTATAATAATTTCAAATTTTAGGGCCTAATAAATGCTTCTGTATATGGTAGGTGGGATAGCTCAACAAGATTTTCAAATCATAAGCTTAACATGAACTATTCATCAAAAAGCTTGGTTAGAATTGATTTCTAACTTGACTTTTCTCAGATATGATTGATAGGTTCGTTACAACTAGGTTGTAACTTGATTATAATGTAGTTCCCTTGCTTTGACCTAGTACATCTAAATATGAAGGTTTGGATTGTTCTTTCTTGCATATCTAGAACTGATGTAGGATCTTCCTTGAATTCTCAGTTCTAGTCATCATTTTGACTGCTTGTATGGATGCAGATGCTTCACCTAACTCATTGGTTTGGATCATTGTAGCTTCATTGTCTTTCCTTTTGTTTTCCTCTAATTTCTTTACCCATTTTTGATTCATCCAAGTTTTAATATGTTCAACCTTTATTTTCTTCAACATAATTTTCTATAACTATATTCATACAATTTCTTGCCAAATGACCTATCTTTTGCATACATAAAATCTCACATTAGTATGTCTTTCCCTGAAGTGAGTTCTTATATAATTTACTCCAATGTGACCATATTCCCCACATAGATCACATCTTCCCTATGTGTTATAATACCAACCAATAATGCTCTTTGTCATGTTATACTATGTTTATTATTTAGATTCTATTGATTTGATCTTCATTTTGAAGATTTGTGATCATTCTTGTGGCATGTGAAACAATTCCTTTCAAACTTTGATCTAGTTCTACATTCATTTTCCTTGTGTCCATACTTGTTACAATTATAGCAATGACCTTTGAACTTGGGTTGCATAGTATTTAACTCTAGCAAACATTTGATGTATGACCTACCTTTCCACAATTGTTACATGTAGGCATTTTATTCTTCTATTCTCCTTGTTGTGATGATTATCCTTGATTAGTATACCCTAAGCCAATGGTACCTTTGGGTCTATTTAAAGTTTGTACATAAAATTGATTCATACTTTCTTGTGACCTCAATCTTCTTTCATTGAGTTCCTCTTTAGCTCTTAGTTCATTTTAGAGTCTATCATTTTCTATTCTTAGATCAGTGATTTCATGATTTGCATCATCTAGCTGATTTTCCATGTCTACTTATTGTTGTGATAGATGATGGACTTCATTGGTCTTTTCTTCTAATCTTGTTGCAAGTAATATTTTGTCTTCATTTGTCATTTCTTTTTCATTCACTACTTTTTTCTTTTTTTCCATGACTTCACATATCTTGATCGAGCGACTTTCTTGTTCTCTTTTCAATTATTTTACTTCTTCTTGTAGAGTAGCATTCCTTAATAGTAGGTCTTCTATGGCTACATTTTCTTTTAAAATTTTTTCTCTACATAGGTCTTCTATTCTTTCTTCTGTGTATGGATTTTCATTCATCTGTATAGCCAATTCTTTTCTTCTCTTTAGAAAGTGAGTTGCTCCTTGAGTTTCTTGACTTGTTCAACTACCATATGTAGATCAAGTTGATCATTTTCAATAGCTTTCTCTAACTTATACACTTCCATTTCCTCAGATATTTACTCTTAAGCTGTTAAGCCTCAGTTAGGAGAAGCTTTCTTTGATGCCAATTTTTGAAAATATAATAACAAAGAAGTGACTAAGAGGTGGGGAGGGGGGGCGTGAATCAAAAACCACTTAAACTTTTTACTCAGAATACTTTTCCTTTACTTTATTAGGTTATCTAATCTTCTATCATGCATGGACATAAAGCAACAAAGGAATCAACACCTTAACACTTTGACAATATTTAGTAACCAAGAAACCCTCCAAGGAGAAGGTAAAAATAGGTTGGGGATGATGCCCACAATGCTTCACTATTTTAGTAATAAAGTTGGCCCATTAGGGCTTACAATTGATCACTTCTAATGATCTCCTTTGTTAGGAGTATGAAGGATTCTTAAGCTCACCTTGTGAAAGGATCTTAAAATGCAATGAATTATGTAATCTGTTAAGAGTTTTACAAAGGACTTCTAGCTCCACCTTGTTAGAGGATTTACCTGATGCAACTATTAGAATGCAATTAGTAGGATAATCCTTGTTTGCAACTGATTTGATGATATAGATCCTTTGAATATTGTAATCACTTGACTGTGATAGATAAGTCTCTTCTCTACCCTTTAAACTACTTGGTAGCTACTTAATATGCTCTATCTTGCTTTTGTATTCCATATTGGTTTCTTGTTATTCTCTATTCACTCTTAGACACACTTATTTTCCTTCCTTATATATGCATCAAATGATATCTCCATTAAAATTTGACTTCAAGTAAGAGATGTCTTTACAATAACCAAATTATACCTTCAAGTTGACCAAATGCTAATACTTGCACCACACTATGCACACTGGTATCATGCTAATGCTCGGGAAATATAGTAAGCTCTGGTGATACTTTGGCACTCGGGTAACAAAAAGGCATGTTTGACTTGTGTTGGTTTCTTAGTTCATACTAAGAACTCAGTTCGTACTATGAAATTGGTTCATACTAAAACCTTGGTGGTTTATAATATGAGCTCATTTTACACTAGATATCCTTAATCTACTCAGGCTACACTGAAACATGTTGAATGAGGGAAATCTTGATTGCAATATTAATCAACCTTCTTGGATGACTTGAGTATTTTTCTACTAATTTAAAATATGTCTTTCCACAAGGTCAATACTTTATTCACTATCTTATATGTCATATCTACTGTCGTGCATGGTATACTATTATGCCTGCTAGATTGGAAGATTTTATATGCAATAAAAAAGACTCTAAATTTTATCTTTAAGTCTTTTATATCATCCAATTTAAGACCTCTTCTATCCCACTTGGCTTTGGTGTTCTAATCAATTTCATTCTTAGAATCCATACAAAAGGTCTTAACCCTATCAATTATAGGATACCCTATGACTACATGGATAACATCTTGAGTGATCTTAATGGGCTCATCTAGCCACATTTTCATATAGTACCCTACTAAGAATAATATGAATCAAGTTAGCTTTGAATACCACTGGGAAATGCATGGTATGATTAAGACACTTTAGATGCTTAAATTAATCTTTTAGAATCCCATCATCACATAGTTCCTCATAAGCTTCCCTTAGCTCATAGTCATCAATTTCCCCAATCTTGCAATGATAAAATGATAAAATTTCACTCACTCGTAAAACCTTAGTTGGCATGACATATAACACAGCTACCTTATCTATTTGTGTAGCTACTTTTGGGTGAATCTTGGATTTGGGTTCATCACATGTATTGTCTTTAATCAATTTCAATTTATTTACCTTGGACTTCTTCATTGTTTTTGAGCTCAAAGCCATCATTGTGAACTAGGGTTACAAAAATTAACATTTTATTTTATTTTATTGATTACACCTATATCTACTTTCACATCCGGATTCTTTGGTGGATTTATAATCACTGATCTCTGTGTTCAATCTCTAGCTCAAACTGTCACTAATCACTTGATAGCTCTTGTGAATGCAGGATATATAAATGAATAATTTTTTCACCTTATTTATGCTACAAAGTAATATTTAATGCACATTAGGGTGTATTAATTTCTCTATATAGTGTACTTAATCACCATATTTAGCTTGGTCACTTCATCTTTTGTTTCCTTCTCAGTAACTACTATTATGACTTCTCATTCTTGGTGAAAAACTAGCTTCCCTTAAAACTTTTCCCTGTTAGTTTCTATAGCTCCATCAATTACTGACCAATTTAGTGAGGATATGCATCTTTCTATATTTTATTAATTTATTTGTGTGCATCATGTATTATGTAGATATGGACCTCGATCCTTTATAATTTTGGAATTGATATAAGATATAACATAAATTATATAGGTCCATACCTTTGCTCAATTTTTAATTAGAGGTGGAGATTTCACCTGATCCATTGGATGAGGTATCACCAACTATACGACTTGGTTTCTTGCTTTCTTCTATCTTCCTTATCCATCTCATCTTCATCTATTGATGGATTTCATCCACTTTACCCTTTCCTTTACCTTTTGAATTTTCATCATTAAGTGCTAAAACTTGATTTCTAGAGTTCTTACTTAAACGAAAAACTTTGTGACAATTGTAACATGCCATGCCAATGTTTTTCTAGTTAGCAAATATTCTTCCAAAATATAATCTCATGAAATTTACAAAAATGTGACCATACTTACTGCATCTAGTACATGAATACCATGTATTATAATCCTAGTTGATTGTATTGCTTTTCTTCCTTAGTTTCCAATTGGTCTTCATCTTTGATCTACAATCTTATGACTTTTGTCAAAACTTATTGCAAGTATAAAAATGCCCATTAAATGCACACTTCTTAGTTGATTAACTAAGCTTGGATCTACACTTAGTTTCTTGATTTCTAAGTTTATTTCAATTAAAACAATAATTGGTCTTCATCTTTGATCTGCAATCTTATGACTTTTGTCAAAACTTATTGCAAGTATAAAAATGTCCATTAAATGCACACTTATTAGGTGATTAGTTAAGCTTGGATCTACACTTAGTTTCTTTATGTCTATGTTTATTTTAGCTAAAACAATATCCATTAATTTGGGAGTAATATTTGACTTACCATATTTTTTGCTACACACATTGGCTATGTCCATATTAGTAGCATGTTGACTTCTTGGATTTTGGATTGATGTTCATACTACACATATTGGATATGTGTCTAGGCTTTCCATATTAGTAGCATGTTGGCTTCTTGGATTCTGGATTGATGTTCATATTCCTTTGTTCAACTTGTTTTGATGATTCTCCTTTCTCAATGGTAAGCCATATGTGTCTCTCGGTTGCTTTTGTGCTCTGAATTGTTAATCCAATTATTTTTGACACTTTCTTGTGATATTTTCATCCTCTCCATCATATATTTCTTAACCTTTAGTTCACTTTTAAATCTTTCATTTTCAATCCTTAACTCAACAATTTCTTCCATCTTCCTGCCAATTTCATGATTTGCACTGAGTAGCTAGTCTATCATATCAAAGTGATTTTGTGCCAATCTTGAAATCTCTTCATCTTTGGCACCCATTCTTATTTTTATTTTCCTCTTATCTTCTTCCATAATTAATTTTTTGTCCCCATATTTTATCTTTTGTTCCATTACTTCACACATCCTTGTAGTTTTATCTTCTTGTTCCCTTTTTAGTGACTTCATATACTTGATAAGGCTATGATTTTTCTCCATTAAATTAGAAATAACAATGCATATTTCATTAGAAGTGTTTCCATTAGATAACACTTCAATATTTGGTTCCTCATAAGTTTCCTCATTGCTTTTTTATGCAATTTCCTTCCTTCTATTCAACGATGACCTCAATTTATTTTTCAACATACTAAATTGAGTCATAGCCATTCTTAGTTCTTGTATTTGATTATCGATTTTTTGGTCCAATCTATACTTCTTCATGACTAAGATATATTCTCTCTAGTGATAAAGCCTTCAACAAGAGAACTAAGCTCTAATACCAATTTTTGGGATGTATAGATGGATGGGATGTTGAGAGGTGGAGGGGGAGAGGGGGCAGGGGGTGAATGAGTATCCAATTTTTTCTACCATATAACAATTTTCAGTGAATTCCTTTCTTACTTTGTCACTCAGTAGATACTAAACACATATCATATTTCTTGAAAAAGAAAGTAGCATTAACTAATTTAATGATCTTTAATCATAACCACATAAAAATAATTCATCACATATGACACTAATTTTGGTATCATAGAAACCCTTGGTTAGAGGGAAAACTGTGCTGGGGATGAGACCCACAAATCCATCACTACTATAGTAAGAGGTTTCCTTGTTAGTCTATAATGTTTAGTCTCTTCTAATGACTTACTCTTTTAGGAGTATACAATAACACTAGTACATTTGACCCCATTTTCAGACCAAAATTTTTGACCATCTAATAAAATGGGGTCAAATTGGTCGGAATATGCAAGGAAACATATCTTTTTTTTTGAAATACATGCCTGTGTTGGTCAAAATTTTGATGAACACGAACGTGTATTTATAATGAGCCCATGTTGGTCAAAATTTTGACAAACATGAACGTGTATTTCAACCAACACGGGCTCCATTGTGTCAAACTAAAAAGATCTCTTGTTCGCACCCTAATTTCATTATTACCGCACTAGGACCAAAAGATTTGTGCGATTTCCTACACTGCAAGCGACATGCTCCCTACTGATTCTCAAATCTGGCCTACGTTGGTGGAGCCAAAGTAAATAAACTTGAATTTGGCCTGTGTTGGTGAAGCCAAAGTAAACATAGCTGAGAGCCACTTGTATATCAAATAGATTGACACGACCTTCACACATTTCATTTCTCTTCAATAAGTTAAGAAGATCGCAGTTCAATGATCGATTACTGTAACAAATATTTTTGAACCAAGGTGGATGGCAGCAAAATCCTACTGCATGTAGATTATTTGCACTTTTTATGCCCAAAGAATCTCAAAACATTATTGGAATTGATAAAATTCTCTCTAGAAAGTTTTAAAAAGAAAGAAACCCATGGTTTTGAGATTGTCACAGAAAGGTAAATGAGGTAGTTTACTGTATATCAGATATTCGTATGACAATGCAATCACATTTTACATGTAATGTTTATAGTGTGCTTTTAATGTCATATTTGTTTTTTTCTCCATAAGCAAACTTTTCTTGGATCTATTTAAGTATGCTCTAAATATATGAACTAGCCTTTTCACAAGATTAGCTATAAATACAATCTTAATATCTTTTCTGACATTTTAATGCTTTGAAGATTTAGTTTTAGATTATTTTAATTTCATTCTATTGCTTCATGCTACATAGTTTATATTTTTAGTTACTTTAATTATTAGGTTTCCTTGGTCTTTTTATTGGGTAGTGAACTTTTAGAAGTTTTCTATCTCATTGATTTCTCATGGTATTTTATTGATAAAAATTGATACAAGTGTGTGTTTTTACCCTGATTGAAGTCAACATCATATTTTCAAATGAAGAAAGGAATAATCATTTAAAATTTTCTTTTGTCATTTCAGGACTATCTATGGGAGTTCTTAATCGTTCAATTGTCATTCCACAGATAGATGCTTAAATTGTTTGTCACATATAATTTCTTCTCTTCCACCCAATTTTTCTGTCAGATCTTCTATGTAGCTTATTATATTGCTTCTTCAGATTATTGTATCTATAAGAAGTGGACCATGGGATGCACTATTTGGAGGTGGAAATCTCCTTGCATTTGTGTTGGCATCAGTTTCTGCGTTAGCTGGTGGAACAGTAGTTCTTTTTCTACTACCCTCACCACCTCCTGAATTTCATCCTTCTCGCTTGCTACAAACTAGTAGTTCTCCCATTCCTTGATGATCCCTGATATCATCACTTTAGTTCAAATGTCATTAAATGTCATTTTTTTGGACTAACTACATCTAGCACTCAATAAATTTTTTGTGCCTAATGACCCATCCCTCACGAGCTTGTGAGAATTCATAATGTTGTACAAGTAAACTTACAAATTTGTTTGTTTGTCAAGATATAATATATCTACCCAAGATCAATGAAATTTTTTAGTTTTACCAAGCATCTCAAACTAAATGATGTTGATTCTGCAAAATATTATTAACAAATGCAAAATAAATAGGCTGGTCTCACTTCAGTAGGCTCAACCACTTTTTATCTATGAAGTAATGTACAACTATAAGTTGATCATTAGAATGTAGAAAAGAATATAGAATGTAGAAAATTGGTATAATTTTCCATATTCTTTTCTTTTAGTTATGCTAGAGCAACTTTACACGGTTAAAATTATACAAGGAAATATTTAAAACTTTTAGATGAGATACCAATGATGCTGTGCCTTTCATGGCTAGCCTAGCATTTTAATTTGAAAATTTAATGCATTTATTTTTAAATGTTTTCAATGTTTTAGTTAAAATTATACAAGGTAATATTTAAAACTTTTAGATGAGATACCAATGATGTTCTTTCATGGCTAGCCGGGCATTTTAATTTCAAAATTTAATGCATTTATTTGCAAATGTTTTCAATGTTTCACTTAATTAATGTATCAGATGAACTTTGACTTGGCTCAATGAAGTGTTATTAAGTATAATTTAAATTGTTAATGGTTAACATATCCTCTATATTAGGTGTGATGTGGTTTTGCATGAAACATCCTTTGTGTTTTGTTTCCGTTGGTTGGAGGATAAGCATCCAAACCTCTTTTTTTTTTTTGCACCTATTTATATTGGGTAAATAAATCTTTCCATTCTACCAAAATCATCACTAGAGCTTGAGGAATTATTTCATCTCAAGTTTTCAAAGAAAGTTCACCAGTGATCAAAAAAATGCATCTGAACTTTCTTGAGGAAAACCTAAAGATGCATCTGAAAAAATTCCATACATATCTTTAGTTCTTCATAGTTATTTTGATTGCTGATGAACTTTCTTGAGGAAAAACTATATGGAATTTTTTCAAATGCATCTCAAGTCTAAAATATGGTTAACATGCTTTTCTCATATGCATCTTTAGTTCTTCATGGCTGGGGTCACTAGTACATTAGGCCCCCATTTTTGACCAAAGGCTTATTTGGGTTGTTAAATTCATTTTTTTTGAAAAAATGGGCCCGATATGGTCAAACTTTCAACAATGGTTAAATTGGTTAAATTCCAACCTTCACAATATAAGATGTGGATATATAATAAAAAATATCACTCTA
The DNA here is from genome assembly GCA_028749045.1 of Cupressus sempervirens. Taxonomy (NCBI): domain Eukaryota; kingdom Viridiplantae; phylum Streptophyta; class Pinopsida; order Cupressales; family Cupressaceae; genus Cupressus; species Cupressus sempervirens. Next base: position 478,209,263 of record CM053785.1, read on the forward strand.
GTGTTAATTTTTTTTTTTGTTTTGGCACGCGCGTGATTATAGTGGCAGGAGTTTGGTACAGGGTCAACAGGAGAGGAGAAAGGAGGTAAGAATCTGGTCATTAGATATCATTCCAAGTTTGTTATGTATCAAAAAGTTGCAGAGGCAGATTCCAAAGCTATTCAATGCCTTTACATTTTATATCTCTCTTCTACTCATTTTAATTTAAAAAATAGAGCCACTGTTAAATCTTTCAGGTCACAAAGTTGTTTTATAGATGATGATGTTTCTCATAAAAGATTTCTGAGAAACCTGCTACAATCAAACTTGGGCCTAAATACACCTCTTTATTGACCACATCTTATCTCGTGTTTTTTATATGGCTCCAATTTGTGATACAAAAATTATAGCACATTGTGTTAACCTATATTCTCTCTATAAGGTCCTATCCCTTTTGCGGCTCAAATTTTCTCTCACCCATTTGGATCTATGTCCAAATATTGAATTCATACTAATGGATGACAATAGACTTTTTTTTAGCAAGCTTCACAAATCTAGAAGTTAGTAAGCACATACTTTACTTGGTAAAAGTCTTGAAATACTAAAATAGTTTTCTATTCCAGTGAAGCCTTGAAATTTTTTGGTTCACTTCTCCTTTATTAATTCTTTAGCTATAATGAAAATTTGAAGTAGAGATGGCAATCCCATCCTTTGCTTGGTAGGAAAAGACTTGAAAGACAATTTTTTTTTTTGTAGCAAACCAACTCCTCTCTGCAAGGGGATTTTAGGTCCCCCCAGGCTTAGTATACATGAAAACAAGTTTGTTATGTTTACTAAAGTCTTATAAATGAATGCTCAATTGAAACTAGTCTATACTATGGAGACTGATAAAATGGTGTCTCAGTATATCAGAAAACCCTGCTTCTTTCAAATACAAAAATTCGATTTAATCATGATATGAAAATGAAAATCATATGGCTTGTCCTTCTAAAAATGTAAAATTTAAAACCTAATGACTAAAAATTCTAATCTGAACACATATCATAGGGTTGAGATAAGAAAGAGTTTGCTATTTGGGATGAACAATGTTAGTTGCCAAGCATCCTGGTAGAACTCACACCTGGTGGACTTTAAACCAAACCAAGTTTTTGCCTAAAATGTTAAATGTCTTTTGAAGAAATATCATCAAACAGATGCCTTGCAAAAATCAAATGCAGACTTCTTGCATATGAATTCCATCAAACAATTGTATGATTATTAAAATCTATATTTAGTAAGAAAGAATGAACCAAATAGGTAGTATTCAAGCTTAATTTCATCAAACATAGCAAGGCTTAATACATCAACATTTAATCAAACACATATAGTGATAAAAGTTTCTGATTTTTGATCATAAATTGTCATACAAATGACTAATAACCATGCAGTTTACTAGTGCACAATCACAGTAGTATAGCAACAGTTGACATGAAAAAAACTACTTCAAAACCTGTCCATTTTGTGATTTTATTTAATCAAACATATAGCAGAAGTCTTTCGAGCTCGTAGCTCAATATTAGACTACTACAGACATTCATGAAATGACAAATCTTTAATTATTACATCACCTTAAAAAGACCCTAGGAGTTCTCAGATTTTACAATACCTCAACACTACAAACTTAAGAAATTTAACTAGTCAATAATATGTTCTAGATGAAGGCTTGCGACTATAAAAGACTTGGACAGCTGGGGTATGATTGGGACTACACAGACTGTTTATTATCTTTCATCTCTGCCCATGTTCTCAAGCTTTGATGTGAATGGCTGCCTCAAACATCTGTTCCAAATCATCCAGCAACTAATAAACCTTATCAAATATGAAGGAGAAAGTTTCAATATCCTGTACTTGGACTTCTAGATTTGCTTCTATTGCATGTCCTATTCTAGCTATTAGAAATTCTTATTTATCTCCAAAATCTGCAATTCAATCCCAATATGAATTTTGATTGAATCCAGATAAACAGATGGGTTTTCATCCAATTTTCACTTATTTTAAGGATCTTTGTCCTTAGATAATCCAGTCACTAATTTTCAGCAACAATGGAGAAAAAGTTTCAACATTCAATTCTCATAACATATCTCAAATGAAAGGATGGCCTTTGTTATATAGCTTTTTAGTTGCTGAATGCTTGTACTTCTAGCAATGTGGGATAAAATATTCTTTACTTTTAATTCCACCTTATGAAGTAGACATTCTTTACTTTTGATTCCTCCTTATGAAGTAGCTTCTCAAACCAGCTGGAATAACTTAAAGCGACTTTATAACTTTATTATAGTCATTTTGTATTTCAATTAATGATATGAACTTAATAATTACTTTCTTATTAAAGTATTACAATATTTTAAGTCCACCATTAATCATTGTAAATCAATTCTGACTTCACCAAGACTTAGCCCATTGCATTTACTGCTAACCAAGGTGCTTTACAAAAAGTAGTAAGGGTCCATCTCTATCAACCCTTGATTTACTATAATTAGTAAATCTTTGAATACCTGATCAAAATGAAGGGGCCAAATATCATCACTGCAATTGAGGCCAATCTAGGTGCCCTGTTAAATATAGAAGTGTTGGATAAATGACTTACTATAATTAGTAGGTTTATCAAACTGAACCAAATGAAGAGCAATCCTAAATGCTTGTGCACTTCAAAAGGGTAAAGGCCTCCTGTTCTGCCAACTGGGAACCCTCTAACCATCTGACTTAGCCTATGAGAGCCAATGATAGGCTAATCCAAACCACCAACCAAGGTGAGATAAAAGGGGACATTACACATTCCCACACAAACTTTTTAAACCAACTTTACAACAACTAGCCATGATATAGTTTAAAGTATGGATACTACAAATTCAAAGGAATGAATGTTGTTTGCTTTGTTGAAGGAAATTCATATAAGCCACAACATCATTTGCCATATAATTACAATATTCAAACTAGAAACTGGGAGGAAATGGAAAAAGATGATTTATTAATCCAATACAAAGATTGACTACAAAGGTTCTAGCCTTTGTACAAAAGAAAATCTGATTATAGGTAGATTTTGTAGATTCAATTACAAATTGTTAGAATTTCAACAGCTAGGAGTCATATGGTTCATCCTCCAAAGAAAAAAATGAATCAACTTTTTTGATTTTCTTGGATGATTTGATTTTCCCTCTTAGATTTCCTTTGACTATCTTTTCAACTTTTGCAACCCATTCGATCTGCCAACATTACTTGTTTGATTCAAAGGGGTTGGTGCCTTTCACATTTCTCTTAATTCATTTACTATTTTACTTGATTCATTTCACCTACAGCCAGATTAGTTGTCAATCATTTTACTATTTTACTTGATTCATGTTAGGAATTATACCTAATTTTATTATTAGAACATTTATCAAATTCAATCCCAGGTTGATACGACTTGTCTACCAATGAGAAGTTAGATGCTAAATTTAATCAATATATGGGTTTTTAGGTGTAACCACCTCATCAAAGACAACTCCCACATATACAAATAAACCTTGGGTAGGACATGTTGAGGGCACTGTCGGCATTAACATTATCATAGCTTTCCTCTAACAATGTCAGTTGTTCACTCTATATTGTTGAACATAGAGAAGCACAAATTAAATCATAGCTTTTCATTAACATTTTAACCATTTGAATAGAAGTGCATAAGTAAATAAAAAACACACAACACACACCACACAAGAAAACCAAGACTTTATGTAGAATACCCAAGAAGGGAAAAACCATGGTGAGGATGAATTCAATATATGAAAGAAGTATTACAAGAGGCTCACTGTTGTACTTGCATTCTATTGATGTGATTTTTATGACCACTTCAACATGTAGAACTGAATACTTAGTATTCCAACTAAAAGACCAAATCTCTGACAGTCTCTTGAATAAGGAAGCTCGTATGCTAAATGATGTATACATTATACAGATTGTGTGATCAAATGAGAATATCCCAGAGTTTCTTCTAGTTGTGGGCTCTCGTTCAATTGTAATGATGTGATATGTTGGTATCACAAAGAGACTTATGCTGTTCAATCAATGGATATCAACTTTGCAAATGCAGATGATTTCATAATTGATGCTCTTCAACTTCTTCTAGAAAAAAAATTGCAACCAGGAAAAGGGTTTAGGAATCTAATCAAGCTCTAACAATGTAAGAGACTATTGATGGTGAGATGCAACTTTTAACTAGTCCATGCTTTGCCATGTCGACTATGCATAGAAGGATGCCTGCATCTAAGGATGCGGGAGTGATGTTCATATTATTAGTACTAATCAATCTTTCTTAGAATTCTTGATAGGAAATAATGAGGTTATGCAGCACAGTAACCATCTCATGATGCCACCAATCGTGAGTTGCACCATCTAGATGCAATTTTGCAAACTTAATTGCATGTACTTTTGTCATTGTACGAAGAGTCAAGAAAGTGTCTAATTTACTAATCTAATCTCTATTTGCGACCTTCATTCTGCCATCAAATGTATGAAGTTTGAGCCTACTAGTAGCATGTTGAAGATCATTATTTTGGTTCCTTGGTCTTCTTTGTTGCCTTGGTCTGCTATGCTATCTCTTTTTGAGTCATGACTCTATCAAAGGGCAAGTGATCTTTAACTCTTTGTGTCAATGCCTCCCACTCATCATGCATGGCCAAGACACTATCAACAAATGCTGCACCTTCTTCTTCTACACTCCCTTCCTTAGATTCTCCTCAAGAACATTGGATGTGTAGGCTTTTCATAGGTGCCTATAGAAAATCTTCTTGCCCAAGGGGTCCCATCTCCACTATCATGCTCTTCTTGATTGTGACTTTTTCCTCTAGGCAAGACATCTTCCATATAGATGCGACAATCTGCAACAAAACATTTGTCACTAGTTGTTTGTCCTACTGCAAAACCCCTAAATATATCCATTACCTCTCTTTCTTCATTATTTCCTGCATTTCTAGGTGGAATACCACCTCTCCTATCACCCATTATCTTTAATGGTAATCTTGTAACTGATCAACATGTTGTTCTATGCTTCCCCTATGTGTATAGTACCTATGTGGATCAAATCATTACAGCTGGATATGAAACCCCAACCTTGCAAGATGATAGGAAAATGCTTTGATACCACTGTGATGAACCCTGCTAGTTCTCTTTATCCAACCTGTGACTATTTTTGGTTTGTTTTTGCAATGTTTTGGATTTTATTTGTATTTTTTAGAATATATGCTTTTTATGCTTTCCTTTTTTTGAAAATAATAAAAATAAAATGCAAAGCTTGCATGAAATGAAATCTAAAACTACTTGCAAATCATAGGCAGGAGTTTCTTTCTATTTATTGATATTTACATTGCAAAGCAATTGCAATTGTTAAATAATGAAATGATTTTTCATCTTGGATAAAGAACTTGGAATTAAATCACATCCCTTGGAGATTTTCTAGAAACCCCTCCAATTTGTGCACAATGTTCTATTTCTTGTTGGGAATCCAATAGGATAATAATGAAGCATAACTTCTAGGTAGTTTGGCCTAGAAACTAGATGCTATGCTGAGGGTCTCATGTGGGGCCTGTAATGCTGTACAACTGCCTTTGAAATTTTTATTTTCAGTCAAAAAAATGCAGCTGAAGACCAGCCTTGGGAAGTATCTGCAAACATGCCTTTATTTTAATTACAAAGCTCCCTAGCTTCACTAATTTAACTAAAATGGACCTCTATATGAAGCCCACAATCAAACAATGATTCAACTAGTTTTTTCATAGCTTTAAGATTGCACAAACATTGAAGATATCATCCTTCAATGCTAAAAATGTCTAAAACCCTAGGTCACATTGCACTCTTCCCTGGAACATCCAATATAAAAGTCAAAACTCATAAACAAAAAATCAATCAATTTCATTTCTAGGGCTTTTATAATTCCTTAATAAAGTTTGACTCACGAGGCTTCACCAATATGTCACTTTAATGACTTATATAACTATTTTTTGTGTTTGAATTAAGTTATGTCATTATTAAAGGCATACTTTTCCATTAAATATAATGGATCCTCAATAATACTTTATAAAGATAAGTAATAAATTTACAATATAACCATTATAAATAGCTTTATTACTGTTACTATAATTTTAATATCTCATTGATTTCTCATCATCTCTCTGTCTCATCTGAACCAATTGGTCAACCATTGCTTCCATCGCACAACCAACTGCCTTACTAAAAATATTAATGGTTCTCTCTATTAACTCCTAACCTACTATAACTACTAATTCCCTGAATATTTGATAAAATCAGTAGTGCCAAGGGTTGTCACTACATTGAGATCGGTCCAGGTGCCTTGCCAAATGTAGAAATGTTGGATACATAACTTACTATAAATTGTAAGTGTAGCTAACTAAAACAAATGAAGAGCAATCCTAAACACTTCTGTACTATAGAAGGGAAAGATCCTCTTGTTTTGCCAGATGGGGCCCTCTAGCCATTAGCCTTAACCTACGAGGGCCAATAATAGGTCAATCCAAACATAAACCATGGCGAGCTAAAATGAGGACATTACACTTTATAACCAATCCTACTTGTCAAAAAACACATAGGACACTTCAACAAACACTTTGACTTAAATACCTTTAGGAATTTTTGGCAACTTGACCACATTATGGAATCATGGGAAAGGTATGATGACACATCTAAGCAACTCTTGGCAAGGGAATGTCCATTTAGTGTTTCTCAAATCAAATATCATGGTTAATCTAATTTGACATTCAAACACTTTCCAATACTATACATGAATTCAATGTTCAATAGTTGTGCATTTTAGGCATGTAACATGTATCCTTGTGATTTGACCACATTTTTTCATTATGAAAGTCTCTATGATTTAGCATTCAAGGTCATCCCATTTGACTTGATAGCCATAATATTTTATTAATATTATGGGATTTCAATTATAAGAAAAATGTATTAAATACAGTTTGCTACCTACATTGCTTTTGATGTTTTAAAGAGTATAATTTGGAGATTAGTTATCATACAATTCTCAAAGTGGATATGTAAGACCAAAATACCTTAAAATTTGAGAAAATACTTGCATAAAAGCTCCTGAATTCCCTGCTCAAACTTTTTTACTTTAGAGAAGCAATTATTTGAATTTTGTGCTTGTACAATTGCTACAAGAGTCCATGTGGCTACTATAACTGGAGAGTGTACAAGAGGGGTCTGTTGAAGAGGGATAACTTGTGATCTTTACAAATACACTAGAATGTATTTCAGGTTAGTTTTGCTCAACATATAGAGAAAAATGTTCAAGCATTCCTGTTAGTGGATGAGAATCTCTCTCACTTTTCTTTTCATGTTTACTTTTGAAATGATGATTTTTGCTAGTTATTGTAGACACTTCAAGAATGTAATCCATGGTTGATCTGATATGATTACCAATTTTTGTAGTATTATGGAGCTAGCAAGGGAACAATTATATTGATTTATATGACTAATTCTAACGTGAATTTGATTGAAATTTGTATTTTAATTTATTTTAAATGTGTCCTAGTTGGGCACAACTTACAATAGTTTGTATGGTCTCTTTCACTTTAAACTTGATGATAGATGATATGTTATAGGAATTGATACCTCAGATTTTGTGGAGCATAGAACTATTTTCAAGTTGACAGCTGTATTAAAATTAAAAAAAATTGTTCTCTTTTTACAAAGACTACTCTCTGCAGCAAAACAACAGTTAGGGGAGATCATCTCAGCATTTGAATTTCTAGATCATTCTTCTTTGGACATGGTAAACACAAACTTCAATTTAAAATTATCTGCATGGTGACAATTTTTCAATAATGATATTTGTTTATTTAATATTCAAACAAGGAGACTTTTGAAATATGTTTTAGTATTATTTTTCTCCATACTAACCTATTTGACATTTTGTCTATTAGTGCTATATGGACTAAAACCCTTAAAAGTACTCAAATAGAATTGATTGGAAATCTAAATGAATGCCATTATACTTGACTTGGTGGGGGTTGTAAATAAAGTCAATTATTATAGTTTCCCCCTAATAGAAGCCATGACTTTCACTATGATATGAGTCAAAAAAAATTTGGCTAGCTTCTGCATTGTTAATGTTTTGGCCATAGATGAATGCCTTGAGTTCTTGATGTTTGATAAAACTTGGATTATTGTGTGCTCAAAATAATTTTTTTTGGAAATGCCTTATCATCTTTATAGTTACTGTTCTTGTTTGTTAAATTTCATTTGTACTTTTCTTGGAGACATATGCCCACTGTGAGCTATTTCTTAAAAGACTAAGAATTATAGAATAGATGATTAAGATTTAATACTAAATATTTGCTTCAAATCTTGTGTACTAGCACCCACAATGATGTGTGGAGAGTAGTTGTGTAGAAAGTTGTTTTGATTTTCTGATTTGTGATCAGTGACAATTTTTGGAAGTCCCTCTCTTTCGCATATATAAACTACTTCCTAACAGTTGTAGAAGTACAATCCTCAAATAATGTATTGATTTATTGTTTAGTTTCTATGAAGTTGTGTGCTCCATTGCTCATGGATAATGTGAATGTGATCAAAACTATTCAGATGGTTTCTGAGTTTCATGGGCTTCAAGGTTATTGAGATCTTCATATTTATCCTAAGAGAGTTCTTGAAGGAGGCATGAACCATTGGAATAAGAGTGATAGTGACAGAATGACAACATTGTAGGATAGTTATATTCAACTATTATGCTCTCTTTTTTGTTTAAGTTCTTTGGCAACTTCCAAGAAAATGAATTATTCAGTTGCATCGATTAGGTAATCTGACTTATTAAAATATTACTTTATCATCGAGACAAAGATACATTGAGGATTGTTTCTTTCTCACTATTATAAATTGCATTTTACTCAGCTCTGCAAGTATAGAATCATTCTAAATGATGTTTTAGATGATATATGACTATTCCATCTTCATTTTTGCTTGCATAAAAATTGATTTGCAACAATTAATGACAATTTCCACCTACAGTAGAGGTGTATGATCTATTGGAGCTCAAGATAGTTATTGTAATGCTAAAAATGCAATTTTATATAGTTTTTGTTTTTTAATGTCATTAGAAGACATTTATTATTTGAGTTTTCTAATAATTGAATGGTCATAAATTACGGGAGGATTGTGTGTCACTGTGTAGTAACTTAGTTTTGGAAGATCCCCTTTTTGAACTATATCTGAAAGTGTACAGAAAATTCTTGAGCAATCTAGGAAAATAATATCAGCTTTAAAGGAAGATTACAAACAGGAAAAATTTTCAATTAAAGAAAGAGAATCCATAATATCAAACCATAATAAAGCAGGTTTGTATGCATGTAGTGTTATTTAGTAGATGTAGTTTATAGGATATTCTTAGATGAGACTTACATTTGGGATGTTGTATGGTGAGTAGAAACACTCTGACCGAGTAGGCCTACAGACCTCTGTCTGATTTTGAGAGATTTGTTAAAGACATTGAAGGGTTATTTGCTAAAATAGGTATGTTGACCCAGGCCTTTTCAAATATTCAAAATATTTTATGACATTACAATGCATAGATTGTTAGCTAGACATTTTTATTCTGATTGTGTCAATTTATAGAAATGGAAATCAATATAGGGAATGGATTCAGAATTTTGTACCCTATAAAGTAGCAATTCAGTGTGTAAGTAATAGTTAATAGAATAGTTTTGTAAAAGATAAATAAATTTTTTAGTGTGTGCTTGATATTATCGCATGTCTGTCACTAAAATTGTTGTCAATATAAGAGGGAGAATACCTTTCAGAATTTGTAAGAGTTCAAAATGCAGCCAACTTAGTATTATTAACAATCTTGACTTATGTCTTGTCACATACATTTCATAGCAAGCTGATTGTGTAGAGAAGTTACAGGTGTATCTCATGCACTGAGCCAATAGAGTCAAAGCCATTTTTGACATAAAACATTACATATCATGTTTTCCCGTATGCATGTTCATCAATCAACATTCCAAGCTCTATTTTGGGCATTCTATCAAAAAATTTGATATCTTACTAATCCCATTGCATTATGCATTTCAAGTGCCAAGCTTTGTCTTTACTAAGGCCATTGAATGGTTAACAATCTCTTTGATGTTTCTTGCATTTTCTTTGTACATCCGTGCACTATCTCCATGATTCCATGTTTGTTCCTTAGCCTCTTTGCAATAACCACATGATCGATGATTGCCAAATAGTGCCAACATACTATGTGGAAAGGCCCTTTCTAGATCATATTTCAATGCAAAAATTTATCAAATGACGGTGCTTTGAGGGGACAATGATCATCTTCAACCGTGTGACTTTGGCTCATTGCTTCAAATTTCTTAGAGGATATAGAAACTTACTGACTGTAAATAGCAGGTATGTTCTTAAAAAAAATCCACACTCATTGTAAATAGTAGGTATGGACTTAATGCATATTTCATGAGTTGTGGTTCATAAAAACCCATACTCATCAGCTTGAATTGTTTGTTTAATACCCAATGCATTGAGGTGACGCTTACAATTTGAATTCATAACAACCATTTATCATCAACTTAAATTTTTTGTTTAGTACCCATTGCATTGATGTGACACTTACAAGATTGAAGTATTGCAACTTCCTAGAAGGTCTGCCTACTCAATTCCATGATGATCCAACTTTCCTTGATCCTTGGGAGAATGATGCAGGAGCATCAAGGTCAAGGTTGAAGGCATGAGAAGATATTAAGGTCTCAAGATAACCAACATGACCATGTTAGAATAGTTGATGTAGTAAGACCCTGTGAAGGTCCTTTTTGACATGTTTGTAATCATCAAAGTTCAAGTTGTAAGCCATTCTTGGCATCAAGATGAAAGGACAAGGGTCATTTATGTAATGTAGTAAAATTTCATGGGCAAAGGGAGTCCTAGAATGTACTAGGTTTATAAATGGGGTCAAAGAGTCATAAAATGGATATCAAATGCAAATAAATGCAATGTAATTGGAAAATATGTCAAAATGTTGCCAAACAAGCCACATATGGCACTATGGTAGAGTCATGGGATTAAGTGAAGGTTTATGAGTCTTTTAAGCATTAGAAAGGTCAATTAGTCTCAAAAATGTCATAAGAATTGAGTCCTAAAGCCCAAGGTTATCATAAAGGAGTGTTATTAAAGATATTAAAAATTGTTCTAAAGATTGCATTAATATGTTTCGATCTTTTAGTCATCTTTATTAGTTGATGCATTAATCACATTACTCATTGCTATCAAGATTAGTCAAGGCATGTTGTTGTTAACACCTAAGTAACTTTCACCTTGTGACATCTCTTGAAAGCATTTTGCAAATAATTAACATACATTGTCTATAAATCCACATTTTGCAAACATCTAGGCCTTCTAAAAATTATAGGATCATTTTAGTTACATTTGAAAACATTAATTAACAAAAACCATATGTGCAGATATAAACATTAATCACAACATGTCCAATTTATTTGCAGGTATATTTTCCTATGAAGAAAGACAACGCCTGACAATATGAACCCAGAACAAAATAATGAGACAATGGCTGCATTGTGGGCTCAGTTCTAAAAAAAACCTGATAAATGTTATTTTTCTTACAAAAAGTGTAAGGGCTTAAAGAATCAAAGAATTCTAATCACAACAGCCCAGAGTCATTGTAGGCAATATGCTCATGTTGAAGGGGGCCATGATTTTTTTCCATTGCTGAATGTGGATTTTCTACTAGAGGAACATGGAGCTGTGAATATCCAAGCTGAGGATAACACTCCCATGGAAGAAGATGATAATGTGCTAGAGGACATGATTGAAGAAGATGGTATTGGGGCAGGTGATGAAGAGGTTCACAATGATGGTACTCGTGAATTTGATAATAATGATGAAGATGGTCTTGATATACCCTTACTTGAGAAGGCACACGAGCTCTTATACGAAGGCTCCCAAACAACTCTACTTTTGGCTATAGTGTTGTTGGTGAACTTAAAGGTTATGAATAGTATATCCAATGCAGTAATGTCACGTATGCTAAGGTATGTCATTTTTGTCATCTTCAATGTTAGCATACAATTACTATTCATTATATTAACAATGCATATTTGTTGTTGTAGGTTGATTAGTGATTTTTTGTTACCACCATCAAATATTTTTCCTTGTTCATACCGAGAATTATCTAACATTATGGATCAGATTGGAATGAAGTATCAGACAATACATGCATGTCCCAATGATCACATTCTATATCATAAACAACATGAATTTGCAACAAAATGCCCTGATTGTCATGTTAGTAGATATTGGTCAGATCCAATAACAAAAAAAGTGCCTCACAAGGTTCTTTGATACATTCCCATCATTCCACATCTTGAACAGTTATTCAGGTGCGCTAGCTTGGCACAATTTATGGATTACCATGCACGCAATAGAAGTCAAGATGACATTATGTGAATGCCTGTCGATGGTTCTGCATTTAAAGAGATAGAAGAAACATGGTCACACTTTAAAGAAGAACCTCATAATCTGAAACTTTCATTGGCGACGAACGGTGTCAATCCATATGGAGATATGAGATCGGTTTACTCAGTATGACCTATTTTTGTTATTAGCAATAACAATCATCCTTGGATGTCCATAAAGAGGGAGCACATAATGTTCTCAATGATTGTGCTAGGTATTTTTTTATTTTATAGTTATCTAAATTAATTTATAAATAGTGCATGAAAATGGTTATAATAATTACATAATGTTTACGTTCATTCAATTGTTAGGTAAATACCAAGTTAAAGATATGAACATGTATATTGAGCCCCTAATTGACGAGTTGTTGAAGTTATGGAATGACATCACTATGTATGACATCTCTAGACCAATAAGACATCGACAATTTCAATTCCATGCAATGCTTGTATGGACAATACATGATTCCCCTGAGCTAACTCATTTTTGCGATATGTTATATTGTTAAGATCACATATTTTTGGTCTATTATAGTGCTTACACATTACTATCAAATGCTTAAGTTGTGCATGATAATTGTACATAATCCAATTATACATGATCTTTTAGGTCTTCAGACAAAGGGAAAATTTGCATGTCCAGTTTGTGGTCCGAAGATAAAATGTCATCATTTGAGAAGTTTAGGAAAGCAGGTGTTTGATGAGTTTAGACACTTTCTCCACAATAATCATAGGTATCGAATTGCCGAAAAACATCTTTTCAATGAGAAAGAAGAGACATCATCAAGGCCATGAAGAATGACACCTCATTTATGGAAGTTGGAATATGATCGACTAAATCGTCGAGGTAATGTCCAATTTGTCGTCCGAAGTTTACAATTTGTATTTTGATATTGTCTTATATTTACTAATGTTGTAATTGATGCTCATGAAGGTTGTCAAGGCATCAATGACCAATTTCCTAGAGGAATGAAAAGTTATCCTACTCAATTTAGTAGGTTACCATACTACAAGGATCTCCCAATTGCACATTTGTTCGATGTTATGCATATTGGAAAGAATGTAACAGAGACACTATGAAAAATGTTGGATAGAAGGCATGATAGAGAATAAATTGCTAAAATTTGCACTGACATTCATGAATCCAATCATGCACTAAAAGTTTTCATTGAATCAAATAGGAATGGAGACCGCATAAATACAAGTGCCCTTCCTTGGTTATTAACGAAGCAACAAAGTGATGCATTAAAAGAAGTAATAAAAAAAAAAATTTCCAACAGGATTTATTGCAAATATAAGCACTCTTCTATCAAAGAAAGGTGATTTTGGACGAGGGTTGAAAACACATGATTGGCATACCTTCCTCAAGGTAAGTCATGTTTTCTATTTACAGTATATTTGTAAGATTTAATGTAGTACCAATTACATTATTTAATAATATATTGAAATGATCATTTTTTAATGATTGCAGTTCGTCCTACCTCTATCCCTTCCACAACAGTTTGAAAATAGTATTAAACAAGTTATATATGATCTTGGAAAATACATGAAGTTAGAAGAGTGTTTTTTCTTAGATTTGTAGCTTTTTATCTGAAATCTATTGTATAATTTTATTTGAAATCTTCTTTATGTATTTTTGCATGTTGAATCTCTTTTAGGTGGTTATCATCTAAAGAAATTGATAAAAAAGATATTAAATATTAGAAGAGAAAAATACCACAGCTTATGTGTGAAATGCAAAAGTGTTTACCTCCAACGTTTTTCAATGCTCAAGAACACTACCTCATACATCAAGTTGAGGAGATTGAATTGTGTGGACCTATACAAGCTAGATCAATGTGGATGGTTGAGAGGCACTTGAAATTTATGAAGGGCTTGGTTTGACAAATAGCACATCCTAAGGGTTCTATGATAGAGGGATATATGATATACCAGATCATAGTGTATATCAGTGAATATCTTCCAAAGTTTGCAGTAGGTATCCATGTAGATCACATTTGGGATCCCAACTATAATGAAAAATTCAAAGGGGAGTACTTGATGGGGAAAGGTAGATTGAGGAGGGTGAGAGGTAATTATAAGTTTTTTTTTATAATTTAACAATTCTTATCCATCATCAATATATATAAGTTGTTTCTAACTGGTGTAATTGTCTTTTTTATAGTTGGTCATGAGTGGGATGCACTACACCTGTATATTGCAAACAATCTTGATTGGATGACAGTAAGGATTGAACAGTCTCAAAAAAATGGTCACTCATTAACATTGGATGGTGTTGCATCATTGGTTAAAGAAGCTCATTGTAATGGAGATCCCAATGTTACGCCAATGGTACTTGATCTAATATATGGCTTAAGAGATACAAAAGTATGCATAAGATTACTAATAATGAGATATAAGTTTAATATCAACTCATAGATCAATGAGAATATTCTTGACATGGTTGAATAATTGTAGGTCAAACACCACAAAGCTATGTACTACCATGGCTATAAATTTTGCACAAAAAAGTTAGATGAAATGAAAAAAATGTGTGATTCTAGGATTAGTGTTGTCTTTGCGATCACCAATATTTCATCTAGAACTGACATACATCCTCAACAATCTGAAAATCAATACTATGGCATTTTGGATGATATACTTGAGTGTGACTTTAATTCATTCAAAATAGTTCTATTTTTTGTCAAATGGTTTAGGTTACGACTAAATCGAAATGATCCCGATAGGACTGTTATTGAACATGATAGTAGATTTACTATGATTAATACAAGGTCATTTGAGCCAGTCGGAGATGAGCCCTATGTTCTTCCAAGCCAATGTGAGCAAGTGTTTTACTTAGGTGTTCCACACAAACCAGGTTGGTCATTTTTTGTTAGACATGACCCAAGAGGAAGGCTAGTAATTATAATGTGATCGAAGAAGAAGATATTGATGAAGCAGAAGAGGAAGTAAATGATTATCAGGAATGACAGTTACCCAGTGATGAAGAAGAAGAAGATGGTGATGATTTTGGTCATGCTAAAAATAATGGTGATAATCATGATGATGATGCTGATGATGATCATGATCATGGTGATGAAGATGGTGATGATCATGGCGATGATGGTCATGATGATGATAGTGATCAAGAGGATGATGATGGTGATGAAGAGGGTGGTGGTGACGATGACGATCAAAGTGATAAGTACAATGATGGTGATGATGATGATGATGATGATGATGATGATATGGATGAAAATCATGATGATCAATGAAATGTCTAGGTAGGATCAATGTCAACTATGATGGGGTCTTGTATGACCAAATATTTCTTTCCAAACCATATGTGCACATATAAACTAAGTAGAACATGTCAAATATTTTTTTAGATATAAACATTAGTTACACTACATTTTTAACTTAAGACAAATGATTTACATATACAATCTACTTTATTATTAATTTTTTTTTGGTAAGTCTATTACTTTAATTTTGCTACTGATTTCTAAGACTTACTAAATTTTTTCACAAGGCGATATGGATGCACCATCTCAGACACTTTCAATAGAGGTAAACATTAATTATTATAAATTTTAATGTTAATATAGAAACAAATGCCATATTAATATGTTATTTTCTTTATGGATTTGGAGTTATTTTGATGGAAGTATATAAATATTTGATGTCACAAATGATAGTAAAAAGCTACAATGATCATTGATCAAATGTAATTTGAAATATGAGTGTCATATCTACATGAAATTGGCCTTAGTACTGAACCTATATTCATCACCCAAAAAATTATGCAAAGATACACTAATGAATTTGTTAACATTATCATCAAGGATGACAGAAGTGAGGAGAAAGAAGCACTGAGAATAGAATTGGACCGTAGAATCCAATCTTTGAAGGTAAGTAGTAATTCGACTAAAGAAGTAATAGAAGTTCAATAGATATTAATATTTTATAGTATCTTATGGATCATGATCTCTAATTTTATGTGTTCTTGTATAGACATATGTGCCAGTTGGGACATCACATGGTGAACATGGTTAGGGTTGTTGCAGAGTACCTTCGTGTAAGTAACACTTTGTTTGTTTTAATCAACATTATAACACTTACCTTTTTTTTTGTGGACATTTCTCACTAGTGTCCCATTTGATCTTTATCCATTGCAAATGTCTTTGCTAACAATATTCTATTTTTTAGCTCATGATGAAGTGCAAACTCCTCCTTCGATTGGTAGTCCACTATTGTCTGTGTTGGAAATGATTGAAAAGATCACGAGGGAGATTGTTGGAAATGATTGAAGAGATCATACATAAAAAGTAATGGAACTAGTAAAGAATGTTCTCAATCATTGTTTTGTTATTGATGTCAAACTTGCTACTTGTAGGAATGACAATTGCTTTAGTGATCCAAATACTATCAATTGGTTGATTGACAAGGAGGAGGCAATCAATCAGATGTAACGAGTACACCTAGAGAAAGGTTGAAGTTATGATGTTGTAATGAAGTACAAGGATTAGCTAAGCCATTGATGAAAAAGTGTATTGATGACATACTCTAAGACATAGAGAATGGGCACACTGAAACATATCAAAGATGTAAGGTTTTAGCTAAGTCATTTGTAAAGCCTAACTAAGTCTATTAGAGAAGGAGCCGAGCAAGCTAGTAAGTGCTGAGTGAACTTCAATAAGTGCTGAGTGACCCTCAGTAAGTGCCGAGTGAAATTTAGTAAGTGCTGAGTGAACTTTAGATGCCTAGTGATCTTCAGGTGCCGAGCAAGATACAAGTGCCGAGTAACACAGAGGTGCTGAGCATCAAGTAACCAATAATGCCTAGTTGCTGCATTATTTCTAAGATCAAAGATTCATCAAATCTAAGCCAATAAGGTTGTTATCTAGAATTTTTTGAATTAAATAGAAGATAAGAGTGATGAGCTGGTGGCACAGAACACCATGTAGAACATTTTTGAAGAATACAACTGGACTCTAGATAAAGTTTCTAGATAAGAGTAAGATATGAGGTAGATACACTATATCCTACCTAATCCATTTGAAACCCTAAAGTTGGAGAGGGAAAATCAAGAAGAAAAGCCAATCTAGAATTTTATTTAAGGAGTAACAAGGTCACGAAGTAGTAGAGAGGAGGCCAAGCATGAAAGCATAAAGTGTTGAAGGAGGTGCTAAGGAGTAAGAGAGCATGGATACTCTGCTTCAATAGATGACCACAGATATGGTTGCATTGG
Source organism: Cupressus sempervirens (assembly GCA_028749045.1). Lineage (NCBI taxonomy): Eukaryota > Viridiplantae > Streptophyta > Pinopsida > Cupressales > Cupressaceae > Cupressus > Cupressus sempervirens. The sequence goes on from CM053785.1 coordinate 478,226,975, forward strand.
TATGATGAGTAAGAAGACTTAAGGAGACAAAGCTTGAGATGAAAAGTTGTCAAAGCTGAAGTGATTAAAGCCAAGCAAAAGGACTAAACTAAAATGTGATCTAAAATCTGCAAAATATGTTGTAAGTTGTATCAGATCAAAAAGCTATTATTTTTACTCTCTAACAGTTGTAACATATAGTTTAAATCTTATGAACTTAGGTTGGTTTAATAGCCATGTTATAAATCCTTTAACAGGGTGACATTTCAAGTGAATGTTCAAAAGTCCTTTGACTAGGCCCATTCCTAACAGTATGGTGAAATCCTCTAACAAGGTCACATTTAACAGTGTGTTGTAAGCCTTTAACAGGGCTGGCTTTTAACAGGGCATCACTTTAGAAGAGTGAAAATTAAGTATCATGTTATTGGTGGTTTTTTCCAAATTGGGTTTCCACGTAAATCACTGTGTCATGTGTTGATCTTGCATGTTTTATCCCTACATATTGATTTGCTGTAATTTGCTAAAATGATTGATTTAAGTTTGGATGGATGAAAATTTTATGGGCTCACTATAGTTAGAGAAAAAGTATTATTAGGGCATTTAGACCTTGAATAACTAATTCACCCCCCCTCTCAGTTATTCTAAAGAATTCTAACAATTGGTATCAGAGCCAAACTTTTGATTCAGTTTAAAGAGACTATAAGCAAAAAAGATCAAAATGCCTAAGAGAGAAGTTCCCAAGCTCAACAAAGACAACTTTATTGCATGGAAAAGTTTGATGAAGCTACATCTTGGATCCATAGGAGATTATGCCCAAAATTCAATTGTTACTAAACATGTTGATCCAATTGGTACTCTTACTACAGAAGATTTGAAAAACAAACATGAACACAATCAGATAATGCTGGAGATTGCTTTTGCACTCAACTATGCTGAATTTGATGATATCAAAGGATGTGACATTGTATTCAAGATGTGGAAGGCCCTATTAGAAATTTATGGAGGATATCAAAATGTCCAAAGAGCAAAAAGAGAAAGCCTTAGAGGAAAGTTTGATGTTATGAAAATGGAGGAAAGTGAGAATGTTGCTCAGTATGGCGCTAGAATAAAGGAAGTGGTAAGTGCAATAAGATGTTTGAGTGGTCAATTGGATGAAGATACTATTAATAGTAAGTTCTTAAGAACCTTGCTCCCTATCTATGCTATTAGGGTATCAGCAATACAAGAACTATGATGTGTACCAGGAAACAATCTAAGTTTTGAAGGTATATTGGGTAGACTGACTGCATTTGAGTTATCCAACTTTGATAACTACAGGCCTGAGAATTTTGAATCTACTTTCAAGGCCAAGCTATCACTGAAAGATGTTGAAAAGGTGAAATCAAAGAAAGGAAGAAAAATGAAATATGTATCCAGTGACAGTAGCACTGATGAGGAAGATGTGGAACAATTGGAAACATTGGTAGCTAGAAGATTTCATAGAGGCAAAGGAAAATTCAAAGGTAAGATGCCTATCATTTGTTTCAATTGTAATGAAGCAGGACATATTGCTGCAAGGTGTACACAGAAAAAAGATTACAAGGAAGGCAACAAGTACAAATATAGAAGAGAAGATGATAAGAGAGATTAAAAAGACAAAGGCAAGAAGTGTTATATTGTTGAAGAGAATTTTGATGATCATGATGATGAAGTTGTTTATGTAGCCATGAAGGACCAATCTGATGAACAAGAACCTACAACACTGGTAACATGTACAAACAAGAATGACAGATGGATCATAGACAGTGGATGCTCACATCACATGACAAGAGACAAAAGTAAGTTTGTTAACTTTACTCAGTATGATGGAAATAGTGTTAGATTTGGTAATGATGCTCCATGTCAAATAAAAGGAAAAGGATCCATTAAGCTCATAGAACAAATTTCATGTGATAATGCATACTATGTTGAAGGATTAAACTACAATTTGTTGAGTGTCTCACAGTTAGGCAATGTAGGATGCAAAGTAGAATTTGGAAACAAAACTACAAAAATCTATGGTACTGATGGTAAATTGATAGGAAAAGGAGATCAAACAAGAAGTAATCTATTTTACCATGATATGGATGATGTTTCTTGTTTTGCTGCAAAATTTGATGATGAATGGTTATGGCATAGAAGGCTATGTCATGTCAACTTTCACAATCTGGTCAATATTAGTAAAATGAAGAAAGTCAGAGGTTTACCTAAATTAAAAAAACCTGACAATATCATGTGCAAACAATGTCAGCTAGGAAAGATGACAAAATCAAGTTTCAAAAGCAAAAACTATACATCTAAAGAAGTACTTGAGTTAGTTCATACTGACTTATGTGGTCCAATGGAAGTACAAAGCTATAAAAGAGATAAATACATAATGTTTTTTGTTGATGACTATTCTAGGATGATGAATATTATGTTCTTAAAGGAAAAATTTGATGCTTTTCAAATGTTTAAGTGGTATGTGGCTAGAGTTGAAAAGGAAACATGAAAGAGTTTGAAATGGCTGAGATTAGATAGAGGTGGTGAATTTACATCAAAAGAATTCGAGATATTTTGTAATGACAAAGGAATCAAAAGGCAAACGTCAGCTCCTAGAACTCTCCCACAAAATGGAATTGCTGAGAGAAGAAATAGATCTGTGATTGACTGTGCCAGAACATTAATGATGGAAAAAATTGTTGCTCTAAAATACTGGAGAGAAGCTGTAAGTGTAGCCATTCATACACTGAACTGAGTACAAGTCAAGAAAGGTACTAGTGCAACACCTTTTGAATTATGGTATGGTCACTCACCCAATGTAAAACATTTCAAAGTATTTGGTTGCAAATGCTTTATCCTTAAAGATGCTAGAAATGGGAAATTTGATGCAAAAAGTGATGAAGGCATATTCTTTGGTTACTACACTAGAAGTAAAGCATATAAGTGTTTGAATACTAACACTAACAAAATTTTGGAAAGTGCAAATGTAAACTTTGATGAGCATACAGAAGTCCAAGCTGAAGAACCAAAGAGAATAGACGAATACAAAACCTTTGTGTCTTCTTATGAAGGAATGCCTGTTGACGAGGATGCTGTCAATCAAATTGGGATTCAACAACAAATTTTAGTTTCAGCCGAGTCACAACTAGTGAATGCCGAGTTACATTCAGAAGCTAAGTTGCAGAATGAAGATCCTGAAGTCAGTACACATTAAAAGATGAAGAACAACCTGACAGCTCAGTGCATAGTGACCCTGAATTTGAAAGATCAAACATGGAAACAAGGATAGAACCAGGATTATCCAAATATGTAAAAAGACATCACCCTGTTGAACAAATAATTGGTGACAAAGATGCAAGACCAATGACAAAGAATAGACTAAAACATGAATCATGTCTGATCAACAAATTTGAACCTAAGACAGTATATGGTGCATTACAAGATGATGACTGGTATAAAGCTATGGAAGAAGTGATTGATCAAATAAAGAAGAACAAAACTCAGAGTTTAGTTCCTAGACCAGTTGACAAGAATGTGATTGGCACCAAGTGGGTATTCAGAAACAAGTTAGATGAGAATGGCGAGATTACTAGAAACAAAGCTAGACTAGTATGCAAGGGTTATGCACAAGAAGAAGGATTAGACTATGGGGAAACATTCACCCCTATTGCTAGAATGGAAGAAGTAAGAACGTTACTTGCATATGCTGAATATAAAGGTTTTAAAGTCTATCAGATGGATGTAAAGTCTTCTCTTTTAAATGGTATATTAGAAGAAGAAGTCTATATTGAAAAACCAGAGGGATTTGTTGATGAGAACAATAGGGATATGGTTTGTAAATTACATAAAGCACTCTATGGTCTGAAACAAGCACCCAGAGCATGGTATGAGAGACTTCACAAGTATCTAGTGCAAATAGGATTTGAAAGAACTGATGATAACAACAACATGTACATCAAATCAGAAGAAGGTAAGGATATTATTGTATTTGAAATCTTTGTGGATGACATAGTTTTTGGAGGAAAGGAAAGTGCTTTGCAGAGGCTTTGCTGACAAAATGAAACATGAGTTTGAGATGTCTATGTTTGGTGAGATCCATTTTTTTGTTGGATTGCAAGTACATCAACTAAAACATGGTATATTTGTGACACAATCAAAGTACATCAAAGAGATACTTAAAATGTTTTGATTGGAGGAGTCCAAACCAGTCAGCACACCAATGGCAATAAGAAATAAGCTATCCAAAAATGATGTATCAGCTGAAGTCAATCAAACAATGTACAGATCCATGATTGGAAAACTACAATATGTTGTACATAGCAGACCAGACATAGTATTAGCAGTTGGAATAGTGGCTAGATTCTCTGCTAATCCCAAAGAAAATCATCTCATAGTAGTAAAAAGAATAATGAGGTATCTCAAAGGAACTGATCACTTTTGTCTATATTACAAAAAGAATGAGAAGTTTGAGCTTAATGCATATACAGATGCAGATTGGGGAGGCAACATTGATGACAGAAAAAGCACAAGTGGAGGTGCATTATTTTTAGGTAAAAGGCTAGTTACTTGGACTAGCAAGAAACAAACATGCACATCTTAGTCCACTGCAGAATCATAATATGTGGTAGCAGCAATCAATTGCACAAATATTGTGTGGCTCACACATCTACTAAAAGGAATGAAAGAAGAGGTAACTAAACCTATGATATTGTATTGTATTGTGATAATACAAGTGCTATAAACATATCCAAAAATTCAGTAATGCATGCAAAAACTAAGCATATTGCAATCAAGTATCACTATGTCAGAGAATTGGTAGAAGACAAACAAGTGAAGTTGGAATACATTCACACAAATGAACAAACTGTAGATATCTTCACCAAACCATTACCTAAGGATGCTTATGAATATATTAGAGGCAAGTTGGGGGTAATGCCCCTAACTCAAGCAGTGTAAAACAACAAGGAAGCTACCCTGCATCAATAGGAATAAATCATTAAAATATCTAAAAAATGATGAAGAGGATGACAGTAGGAGCAGAAACTCCAAATCAGTCACAAGCATGGTGACAGAGGGAGAAGACATCATAGGAAAAGCTTATATTGTGCATATTAAAGATGCTACATCTTTGACATTTATGTCAAAGAGGGAAAAATATGCAGAAAATTGATCAATACAAAGCAAGAGGCAGATATATATGAAAGAGGGAGATATATGAGATTAGTAGTAAGGATGCAGTAGCCAAGAAAGTAGCAGACAACATATACAATCTTGGTGGTAACTAAGTTGATCAATTGATTAGTTTGGTTTGCCGTCAATGCCAAAGAGGGAGATTGTTGGAAATGATTGAAAAGATCATGAGGGAGATTGTTGGAAATGATTGAAGAGATCATACATAAAAAGTAATGGAACTGGTAAAGAATGTTCTCAATCATTATTTTTTCATTGATGTCAAACTTGCTAATTGTAGGAATGACAATTGCTTTAGTGATCCAAATACTATCAATTGGTTGATTGACAAGGAGGAGGCAATCAATAAGATGTAACTAGTACACCTAGAGAAAGGTTGAAGTTATGATGTTGTAATGAAGTACAAGGATTAGCTAAGCCATTGATGAAAAAGTGTATTGATGACATACTCTAAGACATAGAGAATGGGCACACTGAAACATATCAAAGATATAAGGTTTTAGCTAAGTCATTTGTAAAGCCTAACTAAGTCTATTAGAGAGGGATTCGAGCAAGCTAGTAAGTACCAAGTGAACTTCAGTAAGTGCCGAGTGAACTTCAGTAAGTGCTGAGTGAACTTTAGGTGTCGAGTGATCTTCAGGTCCTGAGCAGGATACAAGTGCCAAGTAACACAGAGGTGCCGAGCATTAGTAAACCAATAATGTCGAGTTGCTACATTATTTATAAGATCGAAGATTCATCAAATCTAAGCCGACAAGGTTGTTATCTAGAATTTTGTGAATTAAATAGAAGATAAGAGTGATGAGCTGGTGGCATAGAACACCATGTAGAACATTTTTGGAGAATACAACTAGACTCTAGACAAAGTTTCTAGATAAGAGTAAGAAATGGGCTAGATACATTGTATCCTACTTAATTCATTTGAAACCCTAAAGTTGGAGAGGGAGAATTGAGTGGCAAAGGCAATCCAAATTTCTATTTAAGGAGTAACAAGGTCACAAAGCAGTAGAGAGGAGGCCAAGCATGAAAGCATAAAGTGCTAAAGGAGGTGCTAAGGAGTAAGAGAGCACAGATACTCTGCTACAACAGATGACTATAGATATGGTTGCATTGGTATGATGAGTAAGAAGACTTAAGGAGACAAAGCTTGAGATGACAAGCTATCAAAGCTAAAGTGATTAAAGCCAAGCAAAAGGATTGAACTAAAATGTGATCTGAAATTTGCAAAATATGTTGTAAGTTGTATCAGATCAAAAAACTATTATTGTTACCCTCTAATAGTTGTAACAGATAGTTTAAATCCTATGAAATTAGGTTGGTTTAATAGCCATGTTATAAATCTTTTAATAGGGTGACATTCCAAATGAATGTTCAAAAGTCCTTTTACCAGGCCCATTCCTAACAGTATGGTGAAATCCTCTAACAAGGTCACATTTAATAGTGTTTTGTAAGCCTTTAACAGGGTAGGCTTTTAACAGGACATCACTTTAGAAGAGTGAAAATTAAGTAGCATGTTACTGGTGGTTTTTCCCAAATTGGGTTTCCATGTAAATCACTGTGTCATGTGTTGATCTTGCATGTTTTATCCCTGCATATTGATTTGCTGTAATTTTCTAAAATGATTGATTTAAGTTTGGATGGATGAAAAGTTTATGGGCTCACTATAATTAGAGAAAAAGTATTATTAGGGCATTTAGACCTTGAATAACTAATTCACCCCCCCTCTTAGTTATTCTAAAGAATTCTAACAATTGGTATCAGAGCCAAACTTTTGCATTGTTAGCAACAAGGACCATACAAACACCATCGTCTATGCCCACTAGAACTGGTAAAACCTTGTTTTTCTATATTTTGTAATGTGCTATATTTTTTAATGTCTTTCTACAAGTTGATGAACAATGAAGTAGCATATCAGTGCTTAAATGATGTCTATAGAAACCTACATACACACAAATACATGCATACACACACCACACATACATACATACATACATACATACATACATATATATATACCCACACATAGAGAAACATGGACATAGGAATGGAGGTAGACCAATAGAGAGCAGTACTAAAATTGTCATTTAATTGTTATGATGTTTCAGTTGATAGACCAATAGAGAGCAGTACTACTGAAGTTGATCCATTTCGTGGAGTAGTTCATGTGATTAGTACTAGTTCATATGAAGGGACATTGTTGCTAAATAAGAAAACTATGTTTCTATTAAAAGAATGAAAGCTTCTAGGTGCTTTAAAATTGATATTATTTAAAGTGAAAATTTAGTTTACTTTTACATTACTCATTTTGACTGATAAATCCTTTATGTTTTTGTAGGTAATAATGCTTTCTTTGCACATCTTTTTCATATGACATTGAGACTATTTGGACCCACCATACATAAAAGGTACATAGTTTCATATCATTGCTACATAATTTTTTTTTTCTTCTATTTATTTTAATATATTAAAGTTATTGATCTAACAATCTATTTGTTTTTAAAAAGGTGGAATTTGCAAGCCATGGAATTAAAAAATCAGCTGATTGCATCTATTGAGGATAAATTTGGGAAATTTTTTTTTTGATACTGGCTTACTTTTGAAAAGAGTAGCAAAGCATATAAAGACTATGAGGGATCAATGTAGAAGGGCTCTTAAGGATAACCCAAAGTATGACCATCCTCCTATGATTCCACCGATGGAGTGGAATGAAATAATAGAAGATGCAAAGGAGAAAAGGCTATGTGAAGATAGAGATAATGAAGCAGGATAGGGAAAAAAGAGGTGTTTCATTATAGTATTAAGTACATTGTAATCATGCACTAATTATTGATATTTGTAAATAAATAATCTAAGATGTTTGAAATTGTTCATAGATTTCAGGACACATGCGTGGCTACAAAAGTGAGAGTACAAAAGGTTGGCCAACACAAACTTGGCTCTGGTGGATATATGAATCTCTAGTCTCGACTTGTAAGTAGAGCAATGATTTTTTTTATTTTAAAAAAATATAATATTGCAAATAGTTTTGTTTAATGAAACCATACATGGAAAACTGATGTGATCAAGCAAAAAATATAGGGCACAGATTTCAATGTGGAGGTCACAGATGAAGACAGAAAAATTGCCTTGAAGGAAGGCTATAAAGTTGTGGTTGCACACTTACGTGAAGAATCTATAAGCCTTGCCTAAGAATCCAGTACACCAAATGATATCTCATAGGTAAATTGGGTAGATGAAAAGTAAATGAAATTAAATAGTTGAGAAGATTCTTTTTTGGTATTAGTTTTAAATGTAAATTGACTACATAATAATGTGCATAACATTTTACTGCAGCCTTCATATCCTACCATAGAACCTGCTCGTGACAAAGGCCATGATGTGCATTATAGTGGTGGAGGTATTAATTTTCTAATGAGATAATTACAAACTTGTAACAGTTAGAAAAAGAAAAAGAGTATGCCAATTTATCCCATTCACTTGTTCTTGCAATAGAGCCCCCTTTAGTGCAGCAACCTCTTGCTCCTCCAAAGAGAAGGAACCATCATAATTTGACATTACACATGCCAGAAGAGTAGGAGAATGATACAGCTATGGATGCTCCTATGAGCACTTTTATTAAGAGAGCTCAGAAAAACAAAAAAAAGAAATGATGTTTTAAAAATCTTCTTTGATAAACCTTGTTGGATAATGAAAGAACTTTATTTTAAGTAATTATGTATGAATGATGCATATTAATACAGGTTTTTATTTTATGTTAATGAATATTGTTATGTGTTAATGAAGTTTTTATTAGTATTATGTATTAATGAATTTTATATCATATTAATGAATGTTATCTGATTGTATTGATTGAATGTTATAGTTCATAAATGGATGAATGAATGAATGAAGTATGTAATTAGATGATAATGGGTATTTTAGATTGATGTTAGGGGGAGGGGGGTGAGGCCAGATGAGCTTCCATCTTCATGTGGTTGGCCTTGTTAAGTAGAGAATATTATAGTATTCTTGAAACCAAGTGAATCTCAAACTAACATAAAATGGACACTTTGCATGTTGTAGGTCTAAAATGATCCACAACTACTGCTGCCCATAACATCATTTCCCTGGTCTTGAACCCATGCAAGAGCAACCTAGCTTAGGCTGTACCCTTTTCTTAAACTGATCTTACTTAGCTTTAGGAATAGATCTTGGTTCCGCTCAAGATTCTCACCTTAAAACCTTAGATTCCCCTATTTAACAAATCAATTATTATGATATGAAATAATCAACAATGACAAAATTAAATCAAATTAATTTTCACCTTTATTGTCAGTCTTGTCGTGTAGATTTTTGTTTAGATTTCACTTTTTTGTACAGTCTCAATGTTTGAACTCAACATCATATCATCTTTAAAATGGTATGATTATTAAATTGAAAAAAAAAATCCTATCCTTTACCTTACGAAGTCATTATCTGTCACACTTTGAAGAAGTTTTCCTCCTGTGCTGAAGAAACCCATGCCTAAAGGACTGTATGGAACAATCCCAATCCCAAACTCCCTATAAATGGAATAAAATGAAATAAAATAAATATAAGTAAGCTTGTATTCCTTATCTAAGTTCAAATGGAACAAAGTTCAAAAAAAAATCTTATTAAAAACTTCAACTTTTGGTATATAGTGTGAACCCAATTCACAAATATTTATTCTTAGTTCTCTACAATCTATAAATTAAACATTGAATCAAAAACTGTTGAGGTATTATATCATCACAACATTTACCTGGAGGTGGGAATAATTTGGGCCTCAGAATCCCTACTCCAGAGAGACCATTCAAGTTGCACAACAATGATTGGATGCACTGCATGGGCCCTACGGATTGTTGAAGCAGAGGCTTTAGATAGACCCACATATTTTATATTTCCCTCTTCTACTAGATTCTTTAGTTCACCCATTTGTATAAAAGGAAAACTCATTTGCTTGTTATCAGATTTCTTTTGTTTTGCTAGGCCTCGGTAAAGAGCCAGAGGGATACAATCTTGCCCTCCAAAGCCATACAATCTTGATTATTAGATACATATTTTCTAGTAAAATTAGAGGTTTGAAATTTTGATTTTGTTATTTCTGAGACAAATTCATTGATTCATGTTACATTAGCTTCATAAGAACTCATCTCTCATGACAATAAGTTGGAGTAGTACTACAATTAGTGACCTTCTGGAAAGGCTTAATACTTCACCTTATGAGCATCATCTAAATGTAATGAGTACTATGCATTCCATTCATTCTTATGAAAAATGAGTTCTTGTGAACCACTATTAAAATAACTTGTGTCAATGCATTTCACTAGAAAACCACACAGTTGAATCCTTGTAGTAAAATCACAATTTGACTTGCTGTAGAAAATATTTCATACTTATCAATCTCAAGAATTGATATGTAAAATATATTTCTCACATCAAATCAAATTCAAGATTCAACTATGTAGTTATTAGAGAAAAACCATTGCCCAAAATTTAATAAATGAGATTAAAATAAAAAACCTATCACAGTAGTACAAATTTTGAATCTTAAAACTTACAACACCATGAAAAAATAGTATTTTGGTGCAAGGTTAAGGGTTTGGAATCTAAAGACTTATAGTAGCTTCTATGGGTATAGTAATATCCACCCTCTGCTGGTAATAAAGATCAATGTAGTCTATATCAAGCCTCTTGAGGCTTGCTTCATAGGCAGCCCTGACATATGCATGATCTCCCTTCACAACAAATTCTCCATTACTCCAAGTCAATCCAAACTTAATTACAATATGCACCTTCTCTCTGATACCTTTTAGAGCCTATTTAGGAAGGAACAATAAAAGAATTATGCACGGTGTTAGAACAATCAAGCTTAGAGAATTAATAGATTAAGAAATGGAAACAGTAAGAGCTGGAAACAAGATATGCGTCTTGATAGCTCCTTTTTGAGAATGGAAAATTTTTTCATTTTGGTGAATTTTTAAAATTCTTGTCTTGATAGGGTCGGGATCATTTCTCAAAATTTTAGAAAACCCTAGTCATTTTAATAATCATCATCTCTCTTTAACCCTAGGCCATAAGTATGAGAGAGTTTTCATTTTAAAGAAAGGAAAGAATCCTTTTTTCTTTGATCTTTTCTGATCTTACAATAAAGGAATCGACGTAACATCACGGGCTTCTGTTGTGGTCTCTTTGATGTCATGATAGTCCTTGTATTGTGTCATCGAAGGGGAATTTCATTTCTTTTTTGATCCCATGGTGATCTTTATATCATAAGATCATATCACGTTGTGTTTTGCTAATAAAAGGGGTCTTTCACGATCCCATGATCAATGTTTGCTCATGGCATCAGGAGTAGAGGACAAAGGGGATCACGATCTTGTGATAAAGCTTTTGTTGTCAGATTGCAAAGCAGATAGATGGGACCCAATGATCTTATGAGGCATGTCGTATGAACGAAGAATGAAATCAAATGGGTTAAGACATTACAATGAAGGTCTTTTCGTATGATCATATGATGGATAAAGATGTGTTATGATGGTGCAACATCCTGTTGTCGTAGGATTGTGGAATTCATGAATGCAAGCATGTCACTTGCTGACATGATAGATTCCAAATTCTTATTGAAATTGAGCTAGTATATAGATGCCAGATGTGTTCAGAATTAGCATTAGTGGGACCAAGGATAGTGAGATGGCGCATGGATAACGGTATTTGATCTTACGATAACTTCTTTCATCGTAAGATCTTAGAACTCTGAGGAAGGGTTTCCTGATGATGCGACTAGGGTTTGTCGTAGCATCGCATGGATAATTTTTGCAACCATGATGTAATGGTGTAATATTTTCAGCTTAATCATAACATCGTAGGAAAAAATATGATGGGCTGCGATGCTACAAAGCGGTGAGTTCAACTGTGATCATGGGATCGTAGGACTTATGACTATGATTTACGATGCCCCAAAAATGTTTGTCGTAGGATCATAAAATACAATGAGTAAGCTGTCAATGCTGTGATAAAGGAGTTATCATAGAATCGTGAAAGAATGCCATTTTTGCCAATTGCTTGATGTGAAGTTTTTTATAGGACATCGTGGGATCAGAGAGCTGTTAATATAATATTGTGATATTACAAAAGGTCTTTTCAGTTGCCTTGTCATAATATCATAGAATCTAATCTCTTCAGCGGACATAATGATGAGAAAAGAGTTTTGAGCTTCTCAGCCAATCAATTTTGAATGTAGTACGAAAAGTGCATAGTTGGGAATCAATTTGGCACCTCCTAAGGCTGATAGAATGGATTACGATAGTTCTCAAGCATGTAGAAATCAATGTGATTTAAACATCCATTTAAGCCTGTCAACTTATAAGTTTTTTCCATTGTCACTGTTCATCATCTATAGAGTCACATTCTGAGTTCATTTTGTGTTGCTTGCGTGAGCTATATCATTGTTTAGAAGTTTATGTGGGAAAGTTTTCTATGATTACTAAGTTTCCAATTATAGATTCAAAATGTCAGACCAGGAGGTGGAAGAGATTTCAGCTAAGGAAATGTCAGTTATAGAGATGTCAACCTCGAAGGGAGGTAAAACCAGATAGAAAAAACCCAGTCATTTTCCTAAGGAATGGGTAAAATTGTTCCCTAGATCCACGAATGCCAACTCTACTGGCAAAGCTGTGGATATGGGTATGAGATAGCTCTTATCACTTTTTTGACTCTGTGTCATTTTAAAATAATTTTAGTACTATTATAATGAAGATGTTAGACCCAGGGTACTTTAGGGCCCTTGAAATTTTGAAATATCTCTTAAGACCATACTTGTTGCTTGATGGGAGGAAACTAGATCATAATTGGGCAGATATCTTTTTGTTTCCTACTTTTTCTTTGATGAGAGTGTATGGTTGTCCTCAGCCACCCCACATTTTACCAAAATTCATCCCTCCTAGATTGGAGATTATTGAATTTATTTGGCAATTTTTCATGGTTAATAGGGAATACTTGGGCCCTAAGGTACATAGTGGAACCTTTTTGTTTAGATTCTTTAAAATTGATGATTTCACAATCGGTAAGGAAGCCCTAGAGCCTGTCCATGCTTTTCTGCATCATTTCAACTCATGCACTGGCCCTTACATAATGTATGATCCTAAGGGATGGATGAGGGCCACTTTAAAAGAAATGAGAAACTATGTGCTATCCAATTCCAAAGAATTTCCCCATGAAGACATCATTGCAAATATAGTAGCAGAGGGGGAGGCAGTTGATAAACTTGCAAAGCTAGATGATGTACTAAGGGTAGAGAGGGAATTAAAAAGAATTGACCCCCAATTCTTGGGTTTTTATATGGATATCCCTTACCCTCATAGAATTAAGAAGATGGTCATAGACCATGCTGAAATAATGGCTAAAATGCTAGACGTCCAGTAGGAGAGGAAGAAAGTGTGTGCCCAGATAGCCCTGAACCAGATGTAGCCCTAGAGGTAGAAGAGGAGGATGTACCCCAAGCATCTTGGATGGAAAAGGGGAATAAAAGACAGAAGATTGTATAGGTCCCACCTCAGGTCAAGCAAAGAACATTGCAAATTTTGCTAGGGAATAGTCAATATTTTGCTGATATGAGGAAAAATTATCTCTAGACTAGGGCTAATGCAGCAAAAGGCAGTCTAACTGACCTAGAGTTAGCAACAGGAAGATTGGATGATAGGATGACCCAGACTCAACAATATTTAGAGGATGATGAATTCATCAAATCCAATGAATTTACAATTTTTATATATAAGATAAAATAGAGTGAACTTGTCCTCCAAATGAAACCTGATGAATCAGATGAGCAGAGGATGGAGTTGATTGAAAAGCTACACTCCTATGATCTTGAAAGTGAGGTAATGACCTTGGAAGAAGCTAGGGATCCTTTTTAGAGAAGCGACATGTTACTAGTACCTAGTTGGGACCTGGAGCAAGCATTTATGCTTGATCAAATTAGAAGACAAGAGAATGACATCTCTTATGAGGCAATTAGTGCTGGTGGTTTGAAGAAGGGAACTAGTTTTAACATTAATACCAAATCCTTGGCAATTTGGAGTATGGCCCTTGCTTCTAATAAACCAAAATTGATGGATTTGTAGAGCATAGAGCAAGGCAACATGATAATTTGGACTCTATAGGGTAGCTCTGGCAAAGAAATCTCCAAGGCATTGAAACATTTCTCATTCATAAATGAGGCCAAGGTGGAGGAGATAGAGGATAAATTATCCCAGGCTATACATGACTACATTGATGTTAGGAAGCTCTATGAAAATGAGCTTAGAACTAGTCATATATACAGAGAAAGAATTTCTGAATTAGAAAATAGAGTTAGGGCACTTTAAGATGAAGTTTCTTCCCTTAAGGAATAGCTAGTACAAGTAGAACAAAGAATGGCTCCAGTTTAGGGAGAAGAGGCACAAGGAATTTTAGTTGTAGCCAAGGATACTGCTCAGGCTTTGGTATAGACTGAGGACACAAAGAAAAGCAATCCTCATAGCCTAGGAGGATGAGTACTGAAACTCAGTCAGTATAGCAGGGAGGATATGTAAGAATTGGAATCCTTAGGTCCATGATGAGCCATAGGGTTGATACTCTAAAGAACCTATCTCAACAGGCTCATAGCTCTTTTGTTTCTTTGTTGAGTGCTGAGCAAGTTTGCAATGAAGCACTTTCTTGGTTAACCCCAACTTTCAACCTTTGGGGACCCTACATACAATTTTTGGATAGATTAATAATGATGATGGCTAAGAAGCCTGACTTACCAGATAAAAATTTCATAGTCAAGGAAAGCCTAGAAATGGTGAAAGAACCGAGTGGCTTCTTTTCTGGTAAGTTAAAGGTTATACAAGGTAAGCTAAGGACACTATCAGATGGAATGGAACCTTGTATACCATCAATTATCACTACTACTAATGTAGTAAAAGATTGGCAGGAGTGGTTAGCTTCTTTTGATGACATTTTGACCCAGGAATCTACATCAACAATTTTTTAAGATACTTCAGATTCCCCTTTCCATGTTCTAGTTGATTCTCTTTTCAAGACATAGATAAATTTAAATAAATTCATTGCTGAGTTTAAGGAAATTATGGATGCTAGGTGGGCCAAGGCTACTTAGGATTTACAAGGGGTAAAGGACACTAACTAGCCCACCAAGAGAGAAATTTATGTTTGGGAAGCAGTGGGTGAAATAAAGGCCCTACCGGCTGGAAGTAGCTGAGATATTTTATATATTTACAGAAAAGGTACAGAAGATAGAAAAGATCAAAGGCTTCAATATTAATGTTTTTCTGCTTCCTCAACTACTTACCTTTTGATCGATTACTGTGGAAGATTGATCTTGTGTATTTATTATGTTCACCTTCCTACAGTTTTAGTTTTCCTTTCAAATTTTGACAGGTGTCCTCCTCTCATCTGTAGCTTGTTACAATCCTATTTATGGATTCCCAAGATGAGAAGTAGAGGTCAGTTGTCTGTAGAATTTTTGATATGCAATATTATTATTTTGTAGTCCGTCAAGAGTGTGTTGTAATTACTTGAATGATTTCCAAGACTGCATTTTTTTGAATACAAGGAATATATTCTGAAAATAGTTGTCTCTCTATGTGTTACAGTTTGAGTCTTATCAGTAATATAAAATGAAATGGGAGGATTTATCCTCAGCCATCACTATCCTTGAATTTTTGTCTCTTTTTCATATGTCCATAACCTTGAGACTAAGTAGATAAATTATCTTTTCAGTTAAATGCAGTTTAAATGATTGTATATCTCTTACTAATTGCTACTGATTTGAGGAATCAAGTTATTGCTTTCTATAATTGATAAGGTTTAGGGTTTATGAGAAGGATGAGAATCATACTGAAACTAAGAGTTTGATGATAACTTTCTTAATCACAAAGTCAATGAAAAAGGTTTAAGTTGCTAACTATTAACTTTGTAGCCCAATGGATAAGACACTGACCCAACCAAAGGTGTGAAGGCATATTGGAATATTCATGTAACTACAGGACATTTATATAACATTCAATATCAGTTTTCCCTTTTTATGTATTAAAGAACTAAAATTGTAGGTCATGGCTTGTTTGCTAACTCCTTTCCTTGGTTATAATTAGCTACTACAATCATGAAATTTATTTAGCAAATCACAGAAGAATATTGACCATATCTTCTATAAGGTTCAGTCTTGCACAGAAGAATCAAGTTATTGAGATGTATCCCTTAGGTTTTCCCACCTTGGTTTAGCAGAGCCTAAAGTGAAGTGAGTCCTATTGACTCTATTTATTGGTCCAAAACTAAGATTTAGCCTTGCTGAACATAAGATTTAGCCCATCCTTAGGCTTGTCTCTAGTCTTTGTTTCTTGGTATCAGGTTTAACTCTACCTGGTATGTTCTTTACCAAAAAAAACTCCAACACATCTTTTGATCAATCAATGGTTTTAACAAATGCATCTTTTGACTAATATTGATCACTTTTCAGTGATGGCTTATATAGTTTTCAGCTATGTAAGGATTTGGTACAGTTGATGCTTTTGTAGCCCATAATTATGTTATAATGTTGAATTACTTTTTAGAAGAGTCTTCTAGTGTAGGCTGGAAAATAAATGTTAGAACTTAAGTATAAACACACAAGAGAGCTTATTAGGTTTGTTTACATGAATGATCCAATGTTTTCCAAGATGACACAAAATAAAACATGTATGGTAGAACCATTTTTTAAATTGTAAAGGGAAGCTTCTCGACACCTAACATATAGAAAATGTTAACCAAATTTTCTCATCTACATCACCACTTATCAATTACAATATTAATCTTAAACTATATCATAACAGTAATTGGGAGCCAGCCATGCTCAGATCAACATGTATGGTAGTCACAATCAAACATGGATTTCAAGAGTTTTTAAGGAAATGAAAGCATTTCATTTTATTCATGCTGCCTATCGAAGAACCTTGAATGGCACAAAGAAATCTTACTCCTTTTGTCATATATTCTATCTTGGCTATATTTATAAGATGTGTCTATATAATCTTTTGTCTAACATTAGAAGTCATACAAAATATTTGGAAATACCTTCATCTCTGAGTTACAAGGCATAGAATCATGCTAAATTTCTTTAATCCACCTTAGGTTTAGATTTCTTGATTATTCTTTGCAAATATTGATACACTGTTATCCTCTTTTGTAAATCCAATTTGACATTATTTGATTGGTAGTTGCTATGTATTATGCATTAATGGTAGTCCATGTTCAGAGAATGTAATCCCATCTTTTTTATATGAATAGAGTTCGCATAAGAGATGTTGGTATGGTTTTTATAGAGCAGGTTAACAACTCTATCTTCTAAATTCTTTCTTATAAATGGACATTTGGATATGGTGATATTAATGAAGGGTCTATATTGGTCAATATGATTGTGTTTGAATAGACAAGCAAAGGAAGTAATCAAAGCAATTAAGAAACGCATTGCCAATAAGAATCCTAAGATCTAGATTCTTTCTCTGATGGTTAGTATTGAATAATATTATAAATTTATATATACATTTTGATTTATTTTAAGTTATCATTACTGAGATATTTGGTTGAATTTTGAGTGCAAAAAAAATACTATAGTAAGAATTCATTTATGATTGACTTTCATGGATAACTTTGATTTAATATTTGCCTGGTTATTTTTGTAGCTATTAGAGACACTTACAAAAAATTGTGGTGATATTGTTCACTTGCAAGTTGCTAAGAGAGATGTGCTACATGAAATGGTCAAGATAGTAAAGAAAAAGGTTTGGAAAAAAAACTTTTGTGTAACTTGCACATGTTTTTCTGGGTTGTAGCTTAAACAATTTTTGGTTTGTGCTCTTAGTGCATATTTTCAGCAGTCCTTTATGTGGGTTTTGTTTGTGTTTTATTTTGCAGCCTGATTTAAATGTTAGAGAAAAGATCTTGGTCCTGCTAGATACATGGAAGAAAGCTTTTGGGGGGCCAAATGGAAGATATCCACAATATTATTATGCATACCAAAAGTTATAGGTAAGGAAAAAAATAAAATGAATCTTAAGGATGTTCAAAAAATCTCATGTTTTTCAAGGGCAGGTTGAATATATTTGATTGACTCTGCCAAATGGCAGGGTAAAACATTGACCTTGATATTGACCCTCATTTTTGTTACCTAGATTTTCTTTCTAGCTTTCATACTTTAAATGCCATTTGGAAGTAGTGTATATTGTTAAACTATTCCAGGATGCAGTGCAATAGTGATGTTGGCATAATGACATTAGTTAGTAATTAATTTCATGTTGCATGTTCTTAGTTTGAAGTTTTATTTGTCATTCTAGAGCCCAGTGGCTCTAGGGCCTTGAGTATGGTAACTTGAGAGAGTGCATGAATAGTTTATTAGTGCATGAATTGTTTGTTATTGGATATTAAAATGTGATTGCCTGCCTCAGTTTGCTACATTTGTAGATGCTTTAAGGTTTTCTAGAAAACAACAATAATTGTGTTACGGTTGCTCAAGTATCTTCTGCAGTCACTCCTCAAAGATTTATTTTAAGTTTTTATCTTAACCAATGGAAGGCATCAACTCCTTAGGTGCCTAGCTACCAAAAATGGTATGATTCTTCAGAATGATGGGGCTCCTACACAAGTAGCATAATGATCTCTTTATGGGATATATTGGATTTTGCCCAAAAATAACAAGTCCCACAACACAAGTTATTTATAAATAGTATTCTATATATAAAATACATAATTGGAATTCAATTTAGAGAAAATTGTATCAAGGATTTATGATTATTATACAAATGATATTGAAAATAGAACACCCTAAATTCACTTGTATCCATTTCACTACATACTTCTAGTAGCTGATTATATTAGGAATTCAGTGGAAAATCTTGATAGGATGCTAGGAGAGTTGAGACTGTCCTCCTCAACTAAACTCAAGGGCACATAATGAGTGTCCAAGTCATATGGCCCCTTGGGCCACGAGAATGGCAAGACGTCTGTCATCTTGTAGTTATTGTATTTAATGATAGACTGGTGCATCTTTCTATAAAAAAATTTCAAATTGATCCCAAATATGATGTCTGATGGAAATTAGATAAATAATTATTAATCTTATGTTCCTTGTTAAGAGGATCAGAGATATTCTTCCTCAACCAAGGCCAAGGGCATGGAATGAGCCTCTGAGCAAAACCCTTAGTCCATCCATCTCGCGATTGGCATACTTGACAAGGGAAGACCATTACTGTTGCGTCTTCTTAACAAATTTATATGGATATTAATAGAAGAATACTTGCATACCAGTTACTTTCTATTATATTCTTTATTTCTATTATTTTATACACCAATTCTTTTCTAATTCAAACATGATAGTTTTATTTCCATGAGGTTTTGCAAATCCTCAAGACCACAAGATAGATTAAGCATCAATAAGTAATTGTGAAAGATCCCCACCTAAACCTAATCCAATTTTTCCATTTTGTTTGGTTTGATGTATGTTTTGGACTCCCAAGAATGGTGATGTTTCTGAGTTTGGAAATTCTAATCTGACTTTGGCTGAGTTCACTTTGATGCTTGTTTATGATAACACATTACAAATGATTAAAGGAAATGACTATGCAATGAATCAAAACATGTACAGCTAAATGATATGGAAAAATATGAGTTTACTGTTTACTGCTAAGACTAAAAAGAGAGATTACAGACCTATTATTAGTCACAAATCAAACTGTAACAATTCAATCCATAGGTTTTAATGCCATATAATCAACATGTATCAC
Source organism: Cupressus sempervirens (assembly GCA_028749045.1). Taxonomy (NCBI): domain Eukaryota; kingdom Viridiplantae; phylum Streptophyta; class Pinopsida; order Cupressales; family Cupressaceae; genus Cupressus; species Cupressus sempervirens. The sequence goes on from CM053785.1 coordinate 478,246,939, forward strand.
ATCCAGATGTTAGCTAGCTATTGTAGGCTTTTGTAGACCACTTTGGGACTAGTAAATGACCACTTTAAGGTATGATATGCAGTATGATCTGCAACAGAAAGACTGATATTATCCTACATGGGTTTGATATACAATTTCTAGCCATCACATTTAGTGCCACGAATCTAATATGCACCTTCAGCCACTATATCCCTTCAAATATGGTAAGTTTGAATGACACTATAATTTGATTTTTTAATTTGATTCCAATATTGAAAACTAAGAACTCAAATGACTAGTACATTGTGATCTTGTTACACCAAACATCTAGAAAATATCTCCTACTTACTAATAATATATTGCCATGTTGGGTAGTTAATGGTTGGTTCTTATGGGAAAAATGGTTTTAGAAGATAAAAAAGTGAAGGCCTTTTGAAAAATAATTGAATATTGTAACTGATATAGAAAATATAAAAACAATATAATATTTGGGAAATTTTATGTTACTTAAAAATGCGATTCTATATTTTGTTTCCATTTTTTAATCTTGTAGTCCATGTGTTCATCAATGTATCATCAATGGCCTTTAGCTATATAAGCTATAGTCTTATTCTAATATATGTCCTTTCCCTTTGCATTCGAGTTGTTGGGTATAGGTTTGGACCACATCTAAATGAAACTATTCCCCTGCTTATTAACTATTGTAAAAGTGCATCTGAAGCTAATGAGGAGCTAAGAGAATATAGCTTGTAGGTGTTAAAAGAGTTTGGTTGTAGAGAAATTATGTATTTTCATCTCACACTATTTGTTAACATTAGTGGTTCCATTTTAAAAGTTCATATCATCTATATTGAAAGTATATGTATGTTTTGTGAAATGCATCTTCAAATTTCATTCTTCAAATAGAAAACCTTGATTATTCAAAAATCTGTAAATAATCACCTTAAAGATGAAATTTGCAGGCATTGGAAAGTTTTGTCCTATGTTGTGCTAGAGATGTGGCTGTTTATTGTGATACGATTTTGGAACTTGCTCTGGACTACATAAGCTATGATCCAAACTACAATGATAATATGGAAGAAGATATAGAAGAGAGTAATGTAGAGGAGGATGAGTATGTTAAAATTGCTTAAGATAATTATTTGCTTGAGAAAATTTAATTTTTACACAACGGTGTCTTTTATTTTCATGTAATTATGAATTTTATGACCAACATGTGAATACTATTCTGTTGATGTAGAGAGAGTGCTAATGAACATAGCGATGATGAGGATATCAGCTGGCAGGTTCAGAGGGTAGCAGCTAAGTGTTTGTCTGTTGTGATAACATCTCATCTAGAAATGCTATTAAAGCTGTATGAGGAGGCATGCGCTTTGAACCTTTCTCAATTTTTGCTGGGAGATATTTATCATTTTCATAAAAGTTGACTCTTTTTTTCCTATACATTTGCCATGTTTTTTGACCTTTGTGTGCCCAATAATTTTGGCTTAGTGTCTCTTCAAAGTTTATGGTTTACCTCTAAAGAGTGACAAGAATGGCCCTTTGTCTTTGTTAGAGTCAAGAGGATACATAAATTCCATTCTCTTGGCATAACACTAACCTACTAATGTTATGCACAAATAGGAATAAATTGAGTTTGAAATGATATATATTAGTTGTTATCTCATTTCAAAATGTGGTTGGCTTTAGGAATTCTTTTATAAGATGTTATATGAAATGATTGCTAGGTAACACCTGCCAAGGAAACATAACTTGCTTCTTCCCATAGTGAATTCTGCTCAAGGTTTTGGCATTGTGAAGTGTAGCCTAGTTCTTTATGTGCCAATGACAATACTGAGAATGCTAAGAGATGGCATGGTTACTCTCGTTGATGTTATTTCTTTGTTGATAAATATATCTATTGCATTTTCCTTGGTTTTCTAAATGGGAAGTAATCTAAGGGGAGAACACTTCGTTATGTTTCCAAGTAAGTGTTTTTATAAATATAAAATGATAGCATTATTTAGACTTGCATAATACACCAAATTTTTCTTTGATTCAAGCGACTTGGAGGGGTGACTTGGTGAGCTAACTCGGTGAGCCAACATGGCAAGCGAACTTGGTGAGTGAACTTAAAGAGTCAACTTGGTGAGCATACTTGAACAGTTGACTCGATGAGTCAACTTTGGAAATAGACCTAGCAAGCTGACATTATCAGCAGCCTTAAAGAGGTCACTTGGTGGGGTAGATTGGTGAGCCTACGTAGAGAGCCCCACTTGGTGAGATGAGATGGTGAGTCAACTTGGTGAGATGAATTGGAGAGCTAACTTGGTGAGCAGACTTAAGGAGTCAACTCATTGAGGTGACTCAACGAGGTGACTTGATGAGTGAACTCAGAGTCAACTTGATGAGCATACTTGAACAATCAACTTGTTGACATGACTTGGTGGGGTGACTTGGTGAGCCCACCTGGCTAGTGTACTTGAATAGTCAACTTGGTGAGCCGAACAAGTGAGCTAACATGGTGAGTGGGCTTAGAGAAGAAACTCAGTGGGGCAACTTGGAAATCATACATAATGAGCCAACTTGCCAAGGCAAGGTGGTAAAACCACTGGGTGAGCCAACTTGGTGAGCTAACTTAAAGAGTCAACTCATTGAGGTGACTGGGTGGGGGTGACTTGGTGATCTGACTTAGGGGGTAGGCTTGGTGAGCTAACATAAAGAGTCAAATTGGTGAGCATACTTGAATTGCCAGCTTGGTGAGCTGACTAGGGGAGTCGGCTTGGTGAGCTAACATGGTGAGTTGACTTAAAGTGGCGAGTTGGTGGGGCAAGTGGGGGTGACTTGGTGAGCTGACCTGGAGAGTTGGCCTAGGGGGTAGACTTGGTGAGCAAACTTAGAGAGTCAACTTGGTGAGCGTACTTCAATTGCCAGCTTGGAAAGCTGACTTGGGGAGCCAGCCTGATGATCTAACATGGTGAGTGGGCTTAAAGTGGCAACTTGGTGGGGCAAGTTGGCAAGCTGACTTGGTGAGCAAGCTCGATGAGCAGACCTAAAGATTGACCTTGATGAGGCAATTTGGTGGGGTGACTTGATGATTGAACTTAAAGAGTCAACTTGGCGAGCATATTTGAATAGTCGACTTGGTGGGGCAAGTTGGTGAGCCAACTTAGTGAGTCCAATCAATCAAGAGGAAATAGTTGAGAGCTTAGAGTGACACAATTTTCAGATGATCATATGAAATGAAATGGGTGTGTGAGTATAAAGAAACTAGAAAGACATTTTGTATAGATGAAGGCATGAAATGGATGGTTTTGGAGCACTTAGCACAGACACTCAACATTCATTACATATCATCATTCGAGATCAAATGGGTGTATGGGATTATATGCATAGTGAATAATAAAGGAGAGAATTGAACCCTCCCTGAGGCTCACAGTTGTTGAGGTCCACTTCAGCAATGGCCCTTCCTGTGAAATTGCCATCTAAAACCTTTCTAATGAGATAATGTGTTATGAGCTCTTCATTAGTGGGATGGAACGTGAATCCAGGAGGCAGTTGTGCATCACCCATATCATGGTTCATGATATGGGTGATGCACAACTACCTCCTGGATTCACGTTCCATCCCACTGATGAAGAGCTTATAACACATTATCTCATTAGAAAGGTTTTAGACGGTGATTTCATAGGAAGGGCCATTGCTGAAGTAACCATGATATGGGTGATGCACAACTGCCTCCTGGATTCACGTTCCATCCCATTGATGAAGAGCTCATAACACATTATCTCATTAGAAAGGTTTTAGATAATGATTTCACAGGAAGGGCCATTACTGAAGTGGACCTCAACAATTGTGAGCCTCAAAAAAAATTTGAAATTTTGACCAATGCCTAACATTTTTCTACCAAGCATTGGTCAAAATTTTGACCAATGCCCAGTAGTTTTCTACCAAGAATTGGTCAAAATTTTGACCAATGCCCAGTAGTTTGCTACCAAGCATTGGTCAAAATTTTGACCAATGCCTAGTAGTTTTCTACCAAGAATTGGTCAAAATTTTGACCAATGCCTTGCAGTTTTCTACCAAGCATTCTGTAGTTTTCTACCGAGCATTGGTCGAAATTTTGACCAATGCTTGAAAAAAAATGTGCCTGCAATTTCAAAAGTTTTCAACCAACATATTGGTCAAAATTTTGACCAAAATTTTTTTGACCAATGTGTAGGTTGAATTTGGTCAAAGTTTGGTCAAAAATTGGGTCAAAATTTTGACCAATAAAGGTGAACAAATGAGCCCAAATGTACTAGTGTAAGATCAATTAGATCTACCTTTCACAAGGAATTTTGCAACCTTCTTTAAGTGTGTACTTGATTAAGAGATTTACAAGAGATTGTTAGGTCTACCTTTTTCAAGGATTTTAAACTACTACAATGATAATAAGGTAGAAGAAAATCATCTATGAAATAACAACTTACTTTTCTTGATTAGATCTCTCTTGTGCTCAATATCATGTATCACCTCCCATGACTGATTTTTGTAATCATTTTTTACTAAATATGATTTTTAACCTTTGATGTGTTCAACTCCGTCTTCTATCATAAAAGTCTTCTTGCTTCTATTCTCCTCTTTATCATAGTTAACAACAACATAAAACTATTCTAAATGGGTCCTTTTATAATTTTCATTTTCCTTTTTGTTCTCTGACTTAATTAGTATTTTGGAACCCTTTAAAATACATCTAAAGTCAATACTAACTCTTCTAGAATTATCCAACCTTTCCTTCCTTTTCATCCTTATTTTTAATGGTTGGCTCTAGCTTGTAGTCATCAACAATCAACTCACATACTTAAAGAAATCTTCTCAAATATTTTCCTTGATCAATGTAAACCATTTTTACCAATCAATAAGAGCATATCCCATTAGATTTTGTGCCAAATAAAACTCTTATTAAGTCCCTATTTCACTTGGTAAGTATTCTATTCATTATGTTGTAGTTCAGTGAAAACTCTATTCGAGTATAACTATTCTTGTTTGATAGTCTTTGTCTGACTTAGTGGATATTAGTTTCTTGAGATTACTAAATTCTTGATAATAAGTATCTATTAGAACCTATCTTCCTTTGTGCTTGGGCATCATGTAAATTGGTTACTATGTGAAACAACTATCTTTTTTACACTAAAAGGTAACAAAGTACTTGTGAACCAAATAAAGGATGTTGTAAGTAAAATCAGAGTTGCTAGAGGAACCATCATTGATTGTGAAATTGAAAGTAAAGTTATCAAAAATCTTCTACCTATTAATTCTATTAAATTTTCTACAATTCAAGAAGTCAAAGCTATGCCTAAAAATGATCTAACACTTTGGCCTAGTTAGTCTGTTGAGTTCCTTTGAGTTGAGCAATTATGAAAATAGTATGGTTGCAATGGGAAATACATTTTAATCTATGCTAATCATCAAAAATTCAAAGAAAGAGAAGAAAAGTAAATAAGAAAGTGAGTCTAAAAATAAAGAGATTCTGGATGAGCTGGAAGCATTGCTTGCAAGAAGGTTATCAAGAGGTAAAGGTAAATACAATGGTAAATTTCCCTTGATATGTTTCAAATGTAATGAGGTTAGTCACCTTTCTACTAAATGTCCTAACATAAGTAAGTCTGATAGAAATGATAAAGATGACAAGAAATATTTCAAGCTTAGGAAGAACAATGATTACAAAGACAAAGGAAATAAGTCATGCTGCATTGCTGAGGTAGAGCATACCAAGTCTAGTTAGATGATGATAGGGAAGTAGTTGAGGTGGTTTATGTTGTAGTAAAGGAAGACTTAAATGGTGAAAGGTGAGAGAGTTAAACTACACTTATTTTACATGTTACTAAGAATAACCCATGAATTATTAATAGTGGTTGTTGTTAGAAATAATAGTCCACCAAGATAACTTTGGGGGGGGGGGGGGGGGTGTGGTGGTGGTGAATTAGTTATCCAATAATTATCAACCTTAAATAATCCTAACCATTTAATCAAAGTAAAAAACAACCATACTAAGATGCACATTCACAATTACACTAGATTTGTTAACTAGAGAAACCCTTGATCAAAGGGAAAACCTTGATAGGAATGATGCCCACAAGATGATGTACTAATATAAATATTCCTTATTAGAGGATGGACCCTGTTAGTATTCTATTACAACATTTAGTATATATGAGTTCTTGTTAGGAGACTTTGAATCCCTGTTAGGAATTTTGACCTTATTAGGAGTTGTTCCAACCCTATTAGGAGTTGTAGAAGGTAGAAGGACCTACTATCTAAACAACTTCTGGGACAATACTAATGAACTCACTGTCCAACTGATCTTTCAACTATTCCTTGTAAAGTAATTGTCTCTACTATACTTTAACCTCTTTCCTCTATCCTGTCAACTAGACCAATCATTGTCAGACCTTGAAGACTAGGTCACAAACCTCAGACTCAAATATCAAACTTCAGATCTCATAATAAAACCTCAGCAATGAAGTTTTCTTCACCTTCACTTTGATATGCTTATCTTTGCATTCCACTCTTTGTGCTTCTTGCAATAATTCATCAATTCTATACATAATAAAGGAAAATGTCCTATCTTTATACCAAATCCATAAAACAATTCCCTGAGTTGGCTATTACATCTTCTCAATTAATTATTATAGGATCTCATTAAGAACATGTTACACTTAGCGATAACATTAATCTTTCATCTTGTAACTTGAATAACATTCCATACATGTGACATTATGAAAAGTGAGATTAGATACATCATCTCTAGAATATATTATTTAAATCTTTAACTTTATCTTCTTTAGAATAACAACTCTACTAAGAGATATCACAATTTTACTAAAACATGCTTCTATAAACTCTATCTTAGAACAATCTTCTCCAAAACTTTCATAACTTCTTCCAAACTTAATATCTTATGTTTTTGAGCTTAGATGCATATACTAGACACTTATTAGTATCTCCCTTTAACCTCACTTAGTAAAAATGCTCAACTATTTGTCTATACCAACTTGATCTTTACCACTGTTCTTCTGTCAGATACCACATAAAACTGCTATGTTGACATCAATGACAAACACAATCATGAATATAACATATCATCATAAAAATTATCTAATCATGTTTCTACAATACTCCCCATAGAAGTATCATCAAAATTCATTCTTCTAAAAATATCCCCCTTTGGCATTAATCACAACATAGATGAAAAAAATCTAGTTCCAAAAATACCAACACTAAAGGATTGTTATCCTTTCTTTTCAAATCCTTTTCATCAATCATTCTCCCCCATTGATATACCTCAATGTAGTCTATATTAGCTATAATTTGTCCCTTTAATATACTCTATATCAAACTATTTTTCATGCTATAATTTCTTCCCCATTGACATCAATGTCAAAGGTTTCAACAAGCATCAATCTCTACAACAACTATCTCTAACTTTCTCAAGTGTCCAAAGACACTGTTAAAAATAACATCCAACAAGAGTCCTAAATGACTCTGTCGATCACATATACTCCCCCATATAGGAAGCATCAAAATTTAATCCAAATAAATAATAGTGCTATGTTACACTAGACTGATGCACTCTTATATCATCTACTATAATGTAGGAAGGGGCATAACCCCTAGCATACCTTGCAAATACTCAAAAGTCTCTTTGGGAAGTGACTTGGTGAAAATATCTGCAATCTACTCTTTGGTGCTTACATACTCCAATCTAAATTCATTTCTTGCAACTTTCTCTCTCAATAGGTGATATTTGATAGAAATGTGCTTAGTCTTAGAATGCAACACTAGATTCTTAGACATATTCATTGTGCTTGTGTTATCACAATGTATGACAATAGGTTCATTGAATTCTATCCTTATATCCTTTACAATATGCTTCATCCAAATAACTTGATTAAAATTGTTTGTTGCTACAACATATTCTACTTCTCCTATACTTTGTGAGGTACAGTCCTACTTCTTTCTTAACCATGAAACCAATCTTCCTCCAAGAAAGAAGGCTCCACCATTGGTGCTCTTTCTATTATCCATACTGCCTACCTAATCAACATTAGTATAAGCATATAAAGTGAAATCATTAGATCTATCATACCATAATCCAAACTCTAGTGTTCCTTTAAGTTATCTAAATATCCTTTTGATTGTTGCATAATGTGCTTCTCTAGGATCAACTTTAAATCTTGCAACAATTCCAACTGCATTTGCTATATCCGGCCTTGTGTGAGTTAGATATTGTAACCCTCCAATCATAGACCTGTACTTCTTTTGCTCAATAGTAGGTGTCTCATCCTTTGTATATAACTTGTGTCTAGTTACCATAGGTGTTCCAATTGGTTTATGTTCTTCCAAATCAAACATTTTCAGTAGATATTTCTGATACTTAGTCTAAAAAATAAATATTCTTTCTTTGTCCTGCACAATCTATAATCCTAGGAAGTATTTCATTTCTCCTATCATGCTCATTTCAAATTCCTTCTTCATTTTTTTGAAAACTTCTCACTTTCATCATCATTTCCTTCAAATAAGATATCATCAAAAAATACTACCAAAATCATCAATCCATCATCTATTTCTTTCCAGTATAGATTACTGTTTGTCATACCTTTTTTAAATGCTTGTCCAACCTTGCATACCAAGTTTTGTGTGTTTGCTTTAAGCCATAAAATGCTTTCTTCAATTTTTATACTATGTCATTGTCATCTATTAAAGGAAAACCTTTAGGCTATTTTATGTATACATCTTCTTCAAGTTCTCCATTCAAAAATGCTAACTTGACATCCACTTGATACACTTTGAATTTCTTATGTGTTGTATAGGCTAAGAATAGCCTTACTACTTCTATTATTTCCACATGAGCATAGGTTTCATCATAGTTTATTCCTTCTTGTTGTGAGTAACCTTTACATACCAATCTTTCTTTGTTTCTTACAACTTCACCTTGTTCATTCATCTTATTCTTGAATACCCATTTTGTTCCTATCACACTCTTGTCTACTAGTCTAGGGACCAATTCCCATGTCTCATTCTTCACTATTTGATCCAATTCTTATTTCATAGCTTGCTTCAAATAGTCATCTTTACATGCTTCATCTAAATTTTTTGGTTCAACTTGAGATATCAAACATAGTTCTTCATTGATTTTTCTTCTTTTCATCACACCTTTATCTCTACTTCTGATGATCTACTCTGGCAGATGATTCTTTTTCATATTCTTACTAGAAGTAGGAGTTTTATCTCAACTCTTAGCTCTATTAAAAGTTTTGAGCTTTTTTCATGTCTTTTCTCTCATTCATTCTAAAAATCATTTTTTAGTCTCAAAGAATACTTTGTCATTCCGAGGTTTAGTAACAACATTCTCATCATCAAAATTGTAATCAACTGCTCTTTCTTGTATCTTGAATTTCTCATCAACTCTTACATTTGCAATTTCCACAATAGTCTTAGTTCTTAGATTATAATATATTTGAATAACCAAGAAACATACCTTCATCACTTCTAGCATTGAACTTACCAATATCATTGTCTCTTTTGATGTAACATTTTCTACCAAAAATTTTGAAACACTTAACTACAGATGGGTGACCAAACCATGGTTCATAAGGGGTCTTGTTTGTGTCTTTCCTAACTTGTAATCTATTCATATTGTAGACAATTAAATTCAAATATTCTTTTCAAAACATCTTGGATACATCATTCTCAGCTAACATAGCTCTTGCTACTTCTATTACTAACTTGTTTCTTCTCTCTACAGTGCCATTTTGTTTAGGGGTTCTTGGAGCTAATAACAATCTTTTTATTCCATTAGATTCACAAAAGATGTTGAACTCATTTGAAGTAAACTCTCCTCCTCTATCTAATCTTAAACATTTAATCTTCATACATGATTCATTCTCAACTCTATTCTTGAATATATTTAACTTATCAAATGCCTCAAATTTTTCTTTAGGAAATGCAACCCACACCACTCTAGAAAAGTCATCAACTAAAATCATGAAATACCTTTCACCATAGAATCCTTTAGTCTTCATAGGACCACTAATATTTGTATGTACAATCACCAACTTTTCTATACTAATAGTAAACTTCTTGATGGGAAAAGAAGTTCTGGTATGCTTTAAAAATACACACTCCTTACAAATTGTGTTAGTAGGCTTAACAATCTTAGGAAAATCTCTAACTGAAATTATACTAATAGTTTTCAAAATGTTGTCAAATTTTATATGACAAAATCTATTATGCCATAACCAACTGTCATCTACCTTAGCAACCAAACAAGTCATTTCAATTGAATTCAGCTAAAATGCATTACCTCTAGATCTAGTTCTTGTTCCAATTACCTTTCCATCTTTGTCTCTAATCATGCATGTTTTCTCTGTGAACTATAACTAATAACCTTTATCCACTAGTTTTTCAACACTAAGAAGATTGTGTTTCAAACTATCAATGTTGATATACATCCTCAGTGTTAGTCTTACCATCAAGAGTTATAGATCCAATACCTTTAACATGGTATGCTGTATTGTTTCCAACTCTGACAATGCCTCCTTCATGACTTTTGAAGTCAAAAAACTTGTTTATATCACCAGTAATATGATGTGAACAACCACTATCAATTATCCAATCATATTTCTGTTCAACTTGTGATACCAAAGCCATTTTCTTTGGACTTTCTTCTTTAATAGCTACAAATCCTATTTCATCATCAGTAACACTTACTGCTTGTTCATGAGAATTGTCTTCTTTATTTGCATACAAAAACTCTCTATCTCTTCTAGGTTTGAACTTTCCTTTATACTTTTTCTCTCTTTTAGGACACTTGAATGCATAATGACCAAACTTATTATAAGTCCAACATTTAAGTTTTTTCTTACCATCCTTTTCTCTTCTTACTAGAGGGACTATTCTTTCTTCTATCTAACTGTCCTCATTAGATATGCTAAAGTCTCTAACACTTGTTCTCCTTGATAAACTAGGTTGAATATTTAGGGCACTAAAAGCTATTTCTATTCTGGTAAGTTCTCTAGATTGTCTAAGCTCATTTTCAATTGCTTCAAGTTTCCCAGGTAATGTTTCCTTTGTAAACTTTGGTACAAGAGATCGAGAACTGTATCATTTGAACTGCTTGCTTAAATGGTGGTGTTAAGCTCTTCAATATCTTCTTGATCACCTCATCATCTTACTTGGTTCCTCTTTGGGATCTGATACCTACAATAATTTTTGATATCTTACCTACATATGTTCTTATAGATTCATCTTCCATAATTTTAGCATCTTGAAATGAACAAATCCAAATTTTTAGCCCCAATTTATTAGAATGTTCATCACCTTCAAAACTATTTTCTAAAGCTTTCCAAATCTCATGAGAAGTATTAAGTGGTTTTACCTGGTTTGTACTCAATTTTAGGAAGTGCAAAAAATAGTGCTTCTGTAGCTCTCATGTCACATGTGAAAAGTTTTCTCTCTTCCTCAGTACAAGTTTCCAAAGGACATTCAACAATAATTATCTTTTCTAATTTTGTCAAGATCTAATATCCTAGACCCATACACAATAGACGTGTCTTCACATTTTCCTTCTAGCTATCATAATTTGTTCCATCAAACTTTGAACTATCCTTTCTGAATATGTTTTCCACGGATCTCCAAAACTTGTTAAACTTTATCTTCAAGGACCTAATGCTCTGATACCAATTGTTAGAAACAATAGTTCAACAAGATAACTGAGAGGGGGATGAATAAGTTATTCAATAATTGTCAACCTTAAATAATCTTAACTATTCAATTAAAGTAAACAACTATACTAAGATGCACATACATAATTACACCAGATTTTTTAACTAGGTAAACCCCTAATCAGTGGGAAAACCCTAGTGGGAATGATGCCCACAAGATGATGTACTAATATAAATATTCCTTGTTAGAGTATGGACCCTATGAGGAGTCTATTACAATATTTAGTATACATGAGTCCCTATTAGGAGACTTTGAATCCTTGTTAGGAGATTCCAACCCTATTAGGAGTTGTGCCAACCTTGTTAGGAGTTGTGCCAACCCTATTAGGAGTTGTAAAAGGCAAAAGGACCCATTTTCTAAACAACTTATGGGGCAAGACCCCTAAATTCACTGTCCAATTGATCTTTCAACTATTCCTTGTAAAATAATTTTTTGTACTATACTTTAACCTCTTTCCTCTATCTTGTCAACTAGACCAATCACTATCAGACCTTGTAGACTAGGTCATGAACCCCGAATCCAAATATAAAACTTTAGATCTCATAATAAAACCTCAATGATGAAGTTTTCTTCACCTTCACTTTACTCTACTTATCTTTGCATTCTACTCTTCGTGCTTCTTGTAATCACTCATCCATTCTATACATGATAAAGTAAAATTTCCTTCCTTTATTGTGAATCCATAAAACAATTCCTTGAGTTGGCTATTACACCTTCTCAATTAATCATTATAGAACTTCATTAAGAACACGTTACACTTAGCAAGAACATTAATCTTTCATCTTGTAACTTGAATAAATTTCCATACGTGTGAAATTATGACAAGTGAGCTTAGCTATGTCATCTTCAGAATGTCTTCTTCACATCTTTAACTTTAGCTTCTTAGAATAAAAAATTTGCTAAGAGATATAACAAGTTTACCAGAACATGCTTTTGTAAACTCTATCTCAAAACAATCTTCACCAAAACTTGCATAACTTCTTCTAGACTTAATTTCTTATGCTTCTAAGGTTAGTTGCATATACTAGAAACTAATTAGTATCTCCTCTAACCTTTCTTAGTGAAAATTCTCAACTATCTATCTATACCAACTTGATCTTTACTATTGTTCTTCTATTAGATACCACTAAAAATTTCTATGTTGACATCAATGACAAACACAATCATGAATCTAACATATCATTATGATAATGATCTAATCATGTTTCTAAAATACTCTCCCATAAAAGTGTCATCAACATTCATGATTCCAACAGTTGTTCACATCACATGACTGGAGATCTAAGTAAGTTTGAAAAAATTGTAAAAATTGATGATGGTGTAAATATTAAGCTAGGAAATAATATTTCATGCATGGTGAAAGGTAAAGAATCACCAATGTTGAATGATAAGATTAGATGTGATGATGCACATTGGGTTTAAGGAATCAAATATAATCTTTTGAGTGTCACATAGTTGAATAACTTAGGTCACAAGTTTTAATTTGAGAAAATGAAGGTTAAGATCTTTGATGATGAGGAGACTTTGGTTGGAACATGAATGCAAAAAAAATGTAACTTATTATACCTTGATCCTATGATTGAAGCATTTTTATTTTCTAGAGTTGAGGATATGTGGTTATGACATAAAAGATTGTGTGATGTGAACTCTGAGAACATGGTGAAAATTAGTAGAAAGAAAAGAGTTAAAGGCTTACTAAATCTATGAAAACCCAAAAAGGCTACATGTAAAGAATGCCGACTTGGTAAGATGAAAAAGTCTAGTTTTTTTAGTAAGACACACACTACAAATGATATCATAGAATTAGTATATATAGATCTATGTGGTCTAATTGTTTATTATAGTTACTGTGGTGATAAATATTTCATATTGTTTGTTGATGATTATTCAAAGATGGTGACTGTAATGTTCATGAAGGTGAAATCACATTCTTTTTATATGTTCAATGGTACAAAACTAGAGTTGAAAAGGAAACTAGTAAATCTTTGAAATGTTTAGAATTTAATAGAGGTGGTAGGTTTATGTCTACTAAATTCACTAACTTTTTTGTTGAGAATGGTATTAAAGGATAGTTATCTGCATCTTGGATACCATAATAGATTGGTATTGTTGAGAGAAGAAATAGATAAATTATGGATTATGCAAGGACATTAATGATTGAGGAGGAGGTTTTAGAGATATTCTAGAGATAAGTAACCAATATTTCTATTTACACTCTCAACTAAGTTCAATTAAAGAAACAAAGAAACAAGACTCGCTATGAACTTTGGTATGGTCAGACACCAAATGTAAGTTATTTCAAAATATTTAGAAGTAGGTGTTACATTCACAAGGATGCTAGGAATAGTAAACTTGATGTTAAAGGAGATGAAAGTATATTCCTTGGTTATTCTTCTAAGAGTAAAGAATATAAATATTTGAAAAAAGCTACTAAAAAGATGATTGAAAGTGCACATATAAGATTTTATGAGTTTACAGAAAGGAACAATGTGGAAAAAAAGAAAGAACTTCAACACTAAAACAAGTTTGTATATGTCTATGAAAATGCACTTGATACTCTACATGAGTGAAAACAAAAAGCTACCGAGAACAAGACAATTGCAACCAAGTTACAAAATACTATACCCAAGCACTAGACATAATGACTTGGGAAGGAAGATGAACCTCTATCAAGTGAAAGAAATCATGGAAATCAAAGAGATGAACCTATATTAGCCAAATATGTGAGGAAAAACCATTTACCTAAACAGATAATTGGAGATAGACATTTTGAAGTACAAACAAGAAGCAATATAAGATAAATTATATGCTTTATAGTTGATTTTGAACCTATAACAATAAAAGATACATTGGATGATAAATGTTGGGTTAACACTATGAATGAAGTGATTGTTTAGATTGAGAAGAACAATACCTAGACACTAGTACTGATACTTGCTGACAAAAATGTGATTGAAACCAAATGGATTTTAAGAAACAAGTTGAATAAGAATGGAGAAGTGGTAAGGAAAAAGACAAGATTGGTTCACAAAGGATATGCACAAGAAGAATGAATTTATCAAGGTGATACTTTTGCCCCTATAGCAAGATTGGAAGGAGTTAGAACATTTTTGGCTTATGCGACATACAAGAAGTTCAAAGTATATCAAATAGATGTCAAATCTATATTTTTGAATGCAGTACTTGAAGAGGAAGTCTATATTGAATAACCTGAAGGATTCATTGAACCAAAAAAGAGGAACATGGTCTAGAAGTTGACAAAGAATTGTATAGACTAAAACAAGCCCCTAGAGAATGGTATTAAAGATTGTACACTCATATCTTATTCATATTGAATTTTCAAGAACAAGTGTTTGAATGTGAATAGTTATACTTTTGTTAGCCTTTTCCTTTACAAAAGGGTGACACAGGTTTGTGCTTTTACCTAGGAGACTTTTAATCCTTGTTAAGAGATTCTAACCCTATTAGGAGTTGTGGAAACCTTGTTAGGAGTTGATAAGAAGTAAGCTAGACTCACTACACAAATAACTTTAGTACTATCCTAATACAATAATACAAAGAAAGAGATATCAATAGTGAACTATAAAACCAACAACTTATCTTCACCAAATATAGTTTCTTTGATGTTCCAACAATATGAGCAGACTCAACCTCTTCTGTACTACTCACAAATATGTATATCTAGTATTCACTTTATCAATCCATTCACATGATCACTATGATATCTTTTTCAAATCAAAACATTCTTTCTTTTATATAAAAAGTCCTAATAATTATTATGAGTTGGTCTTAGGGATTTATCATTTACATTATAAACATAGGATGACTTTGATATATTATATTTACACATTACAATTTAATTTTACAATTCTCTAAACATATTAAGAAAATAGTTGGCTCAATTGGAATACAGGCTAAAAAATTAGAATAAATTCTCATAGATTGAACATCTAATTTTTCCCACTTAACTAGGAAATATTTAACATGCCTTCAACATCCTTGCAAGCTCTCTCAGCCAGATTCCATCTCTGTTAGGAGATAAAATCAAATTACTAGTAACTACTTTTTTTAAATGCTACCTGGAAATAGTCTTTTGAAAAACCTTCATAACTCTGTACATATTATATGTGTGTGTGTGCGTGCGTGCACTCTGAACTATAGCATCTAAACACATGCATGAATGTCTAGAAAACTACACAAACTCTAACTCACAATCCTCAAATCAAAGCCAATCTCTCATTGCTACTCTGCCAGTCTTCACAAAAAGATAGCTATGTTGAAATCAATGACAAATAGAATAATGAATGCAATATACTAGCCCACCCTATCCTATTCTATCTCCCTCCTTCCTATGCTCTCTCTCTCTCTCTCTCTCTCTCTCTCTCTCTCTCTCCAACCTCTTCCCTCTACATCCCCCCTCTCTCCCTTCCTCTTCATCCTTTACCCACTCCTCCCTTCCCCTTTCCTCTCTCTCTCTCTCTCTCTATATATATATATATATCCATCTCTCCATTACTCTCTCTCTCTCTCTCTCTCTCTCTCTCTCTCTTAATATATGTAATTAGTTCTAGTTCTGCATAACCTAATGGAGTTATGGAGAACTAGTTGCAATGATTTATCTCTTTATAACATGATCATGTTAGTAAAGTGATCATGGGTTTCATGAACTATGGAAAGAAAAATGAAAATTATTTTTAGGTATTAATAATGCGATCACATTTTGCATAGTATTTTGAATTTTGAATTTCTTTGAAATGATTAAAATTTAATATTTTTTGGTGTCTTGTTCATGTTTTTATAATTAAAATTTAATTTATATTTGTAGAAAATGATTGAATTGAATTATTTTTGAGTTTATATTCATGCATTTTTTGTTATTTTGTATTAGAACAATTGATTAATTGTGTATTATCTTTGATGTTACACAAAATGTCATATCATTATTAGTCAGTGCATGATGAGCTCACTTTAGAATTAAAGACAGTTTTATGTGGATACCAAGCATTCTAGAGATTGCATAGTTTAGAAGACAATGTCTATCAAGTTCACTCGGGCGTCAAAGGAAAGATTGTAGAGGTTGAGTGTTAACCCAACTCAATCAGTTAATGAACAAATTTTGGATGGAACTAGTGCTAACTGAGCTCACTTAGTTAGCAAAGGATCTATGTAAGTATGTAGTGTTAACTAAATTCACTTGGTTAACACATGAAAATAACTTCTAAGTTGGTGTCCACTGAGTAGTGTCAGCTAACAAAGGATTTTCTTATTTTGGCATATTGAATTTAATTGATTTATCTGTTGGTTCTAGCTAATCAAGAAGATGAATATTAGTTATTCTAAGTTTAATTTGAGCTGACTTGATAATTTAAAAGATATAAATAAATGGTCAAGTTGAGAACGAGAAAGTGTGTGAAGTATGTGTGAATGCATGGAAGATGTTGAAGATCAATTAATTGATGCAGAATTGGCAATGACATATTGCAAATTAATCAATACTTAAGGTACATTGACATTCATTGAGTATTGTCTTTGGCATGAGATATCAAAGAGGGAGAAGTTTATCATCATATCTCATATAAATTTTTGTTGAAAAGGGAGAAATTTGCTATCATAGAAAGAATTATCAAAGAGGGAGAATGAACTTGGTAGAAGTTCTAGCAGATAGAAGCTTTCTAATAGAGGGATAAACTAGAGATGAAGTTCACATTGACAAAGTGAGTTCTCATGGATGAGAGTCAAAATGAAACTAAGGATATGTTCCTTACTTTATTCTTGCTCCAAAATTTCATTGTGCTATGACATGTTGTGTTGCCATCAATGCCAAAGAGGAAGATTGTTAGAATAATTGATTAATTGTGTATTGTCTTTGATGTTTTTGATTAGGTAAAATAGGTTTTATAGGGATCCTGAAATGCAAAGCTTTATAGAAAAAAGAGTGAGAAAAAATAGTCTAAAAAAATAGAAAAACTGCCTCAAAAGGCCGGAAACAAAAGAAGGCCCGAAGCCAAAGTATAAAGGCCAGAGACAAAGCCAGGAAAATAGGCTAGTGGCCATTTGTGTCCATGGCCTGTAGGGTTTCTATAGCATCATTGTCCTTCTTTCTGGCCACTTCTTCCTAAATCCTAGTAGGAGTGTTCATCTGGTTCCCCTGATTCACCTGGTCACTAGCCTCTTTCTGAAATTCATCCCAGTTGAATCCTTGCTCTGTGTTCTGCTCTGCATCCCTTTAAAGGCCAGTTGTAGTCAGATAGTCACCCAAATTGACAATATTCTCATTCAAGGTGTGAAGGGTCTCTAGTATCTATTTGGTGATTATTTGGTGGATAGAATCCAGCCTTTGGACCTTCTACTCTAGCTGGGTGAGTCTGTCATCCTAATGGCCTTTGGAGACCTGGCCTCTGTCTTTCTTCTAGCTACCCACTTGGTCCTTGCTCCCTCTAGCTTGCTGGTCCTTGTCAATATCCTAGTTGTTGGGCTAGTTGCTCCTATACTTCAGAGCCTCAATTTCCTAAAAAAGCCACTTGATGGAACGAAAGTTGTCAATCAAACTGTTCTTTGCATTGTTCAAGAAGTTGAAACCTATTTACCGCACATTGTCAGAGATAACCAAAAGAGCCAGGTCAAGGAGCTTGTCGTAGTGGGTGCTTCTGTGAAGGTCCTCCAGCACTTGGATTTTAGCAGGTTCTCTAACAATTCCCAAACTAACCTTGTCCCCATAAAAGTTCCTTCAGGCCCTCCTCTTGTTCTTTTTGATGACCTCCCCCTCTTTTTCAACCATGATTTCAATCATCTCCTTCGGGGGTGAAATGGGAACCTCTTGAGGTGAATTGGGCAGGGTGGGGCTGAGGGGCACTTCAAAAAGGTTGCTAGGATGTTCCTGGGGCAGGGCCTGGTTCACTTTTCTTTTCTTGGGGTTAACCTTGGGGTCCATAGGGGTCACCATCTCCTTGTCATTATCTCTCCCCTTATCTTCTTCCATCTCACTTTCCTTCCCCTTCTCCTCCTCCTCAGACTCCGTATCGGACTCCACATCATCATCACTGGCATCTTTCACCTCCATAGGATGAGGAGAGGAGGGGATAGGGGAAAGACATCAGGGGCTTTTCCTGCTAGGGATGCAGGGGTTACGGGTAATAGGGATAGCTTTGCTTAGGGTGTCAATTTTCTCTAATTTCACTACAAGCTCATTCCCAAAATTAGAACTGGCAGTGTCCTTTGAGGCACTACCCAAATCCCCAATGGTTTTACCTATAGTTTTCATTTTCAAGAACTCATAAATCAGAAGTAGGAGACCCTCATGGAGGGCAGGATTTTTGACAGGGCATTTCTTGAACCCCTCTATATTCTTGGCCATGGAGGTGAAAATAAAAAATGAAAAAGAAATTTTCACTTTGTGTCTAAAATGATTTAACAGAACAAAATGATGAGTCCTAATTCTATCAAACTTGGGGTCAAGAGTGACATATTCAATGATGATCCTGAGAACATACCTCCAGAACTTTTTGATGGAATCAATATCATAGTAGGTGTCAATCTTGACCAAATTGCTTTTCTCCTTATCATCCTTAACAAATTCATTGACAGCATTGGCAGACATCTTCTTGTCCCTGTAGAAGTTCAGGCCATCCTAAGAAAATCCAGTTACCTCCGCAATGAGACCCTCAGAGATTTGGTGGGAAACACCATCAATTTTGACCCTACCATTTTGCCAAGAATCAACCATAGCTTTAGTAACCCCCACATCAAATCCATGAAGCTTCTCTATGAATTTGGTTATGCCTCCCTTTTGGAGTTTTCTCCAGACCTTCCTCTTCTCTTTCCATCTCTCTGCTTCACCCCATGGCTCTCTTCTAATCCTTTCTCCCACCATTGTAGTTTTCGGCTAAACAAACCCTAACTCACTAGTAGTATTGTTGAGTTCAAAGTAGAAAAAGGCGCTGAGAGTGAAAATAAATTTGCACATGTTTATGGAATTTTTTTTGGCTTCCTTCAGCTTGTGTCTTCCGTACACGTGATTATGGAGTGAAGGGGGTTTTGCATAACTCCTAATAAATCCCTTTTTGAAGTATAATTTTGCAAATCCAATCATAATTAAAAAGAAATTATGTTGATGCCTTGGATTTTCTCCTTTTGGATTAGCTCAATCGTTGTTGCCAAAAAATCATTATTGCTTCCCCACATCATCATTGAGTTGCTAGCAATCACTTCGTTGGTGAACTAGTCAGCGACCATGTTTGCTTCACGATAAGCATGGCTGATGTGGTAGTTTTTAAATTTCCTTAAGTCTAATTTAAGGTCCTCAATAATGCTTTCAATGGTCCAAGAGGGTTTAGTGACTCCTAAGATGCAATTTATTATATTTAAGGAGTCACCTTCAAGTCACAGCTGCTCATTCCCTGAGGCCAGGGCCAACTTAACAGTGAACCTAGCAGCACTGGCTTCATCTAGATGGTTGGTTTGGTGGCTAATAGGGGAAGAGATAGCAGCAATACCACCTCCCAAACTATTTCTTATGATACCTCTGTATCCAGCTGGACCTGGATTCCCCTTAGCCACCCCATCAAAATTGGCTTTGTGCCAATTCTTAGGGGGAAAAGACCAAATAGCCTCCTATCTTCTTTTGATCCTGTCATCTTTCCTGGCTTTACTATTTCCCTCCTACCTTTATGTCTCCTTCTCTAGTTATGGCATAGTTCTCTATCATGAGGTTTTCAGTTTTCTCACCAATTATAACCTCAGGGGCTTCTCTATCTCTGAATATCCTATTTTTGCGCTCCTTCCAGATTCCCTAGCAGAAGTGTGGGAGGATCCAGGAGCTCAATAACTGAGAATTCAAAACTTGGTGGTGGCTTCTCCACTGACTAAAGAAATCCTAGATGCTAGCTGGAGGGCACCAATTGAAGTCCAGGTTAGTTGCCAGATGGCTCCACACCCTGGAGGAGAAGGGGCAGTGGATGAACATATGATTAACCATTTCTAGATCTTGCTTGCAGAGGCAACATCTATTACGTAAAATTTGGCCTCTCTTGGCTAAATTATCTTGGGTGAGGATTTTATCTTGAAGGAGGAGCTAGAAGAAAATGTTTATCTTAGGCATAAGCCCAGGGACCCAGGCTTTGGCCCAGATAGGTTTCTCCTCTTTACTCACAAGGGATAGATAACTAGTGGCCATAGAGTAAAGGCCCCCTAAAGAATCTCCCCAAACTAAAGAGTCACCATTTTGGTTGATGAAGATGGCATTCACAGAAGACATGTATTATCTTTGATGTTACAAAAAATGTCATATCATTATTAGTCAGTGTATGTTGAGCTCACTCAGGCATTGAAGATAGTTTTTTGTGGCTATCGACACTCCAAAGTTTGCATAATTTAGAAGGTAGTGTCTACCGAGTTCACTTGGGCATCAAAGGAAAGATTACAGAGGTTGAGTATTAACTGATCTCACTCAGTTAATAAAGGAATGTTGGATAGAACTAGTGCTAATTGAGATCACTTAGTTACCAACGAATTTATGTAAGTATACAATGTTAACCGAGTTCACTTGGTTAACATAGGAAAATAATTTCTAAGTTAGTGTCCATCGAGCAGGGTAGACTAACAAAGGATTTTCTTATTTTGGCATATTGAATTTAATTGATTTATCTATTGGTTCTAGCTGACCAAAAAGATGAATATTAGTTTTTCTAAGTTGTTTTTGAGCTAAATTGACAATATGAAAGACATAAATAAAAGGTCAAGTTGAGAATGAGAAAGTGTGTGAAGTATGCATGAATGGATGGAAGATTTTGAAGATCTAATGATGTTGAGAGGAAGCAAAATAGAAGGATAAGCAAAATATCCTTGAGAAGTTGAAAAGATATATTTGATCAGAAAGGATCAAGTATACAAGCTACAATTGAGATCTATAATTAGAAAGTCAGTTGCATCCAAAATTAGGTCATGTCATTGTTACTCTCTAACCATTGTAGCAATGATATAAATCTCTTAACAAAGTTGGCTTAACAACTATTTGTAAATCCTCTAACAAGGTGGCAGTTCTACTGAATTGTCTAAACACCTCTAACAAGGCCACTCCTAATAGGGTGATTAAATCCTCTAATAGGATCACACCTAAAAAAAAAAAATTTAACCTTTAATAGGGTTGGCTCCTAACAAGGCTCATTTCAAAAGAGTGAAAAATAGTAACTAGTTGCAATTGGTGATTTTTCCCAAATTGGGTTTCTACGTTAAAACTTGGTGTCAAATGTGTTCATGCTATTTCTTTTATGTGTTTACAACTAAGTTAAAGTAATGATAATCATAGATAAAATCTAAATATTTTCATTTGTTGTGTTTATCGAGCATATTTTGTATTTATTGAGTTACAATATTTCTTTGTTTGCTAAGCTTCAATAGAATTAAGCTTTCATAGAATTATTTTGTACTAACATCTAAGGGATTTGGGATTTATTTTTGTAATAACTAATTCACCCCTCCCCTCTCAGTTACTCCTCTTATATTTCTAAAGAATTTGTAGGTTATGGACAATGGGAAAGAAGAAGAGAAGATCAATTGAGGGACAAGAGACAATGAAGGGAAAAAAAGGAGTGTATGAGGAGATTAGATCAAGCTACATCATCAAACCCACAAAAGGTGAGTAGTGAGAACACACATAATGAATTTCAAGAGCACATGCCAAGTGGAAATTAATAATGTAGCAAATGAATTTCAAGGGCACACACCAAATTGAAATTAATGCACCTAATATAGAAAATGAGATTCAAGAGATCACACCAATTGAAATTCAAGAGCATGCACCTATTCCACCTCTTGCACTAAATTTTCATAATGGACCATATTCACCTTATGCACCCAAATCATGCGATGCACCCAATTCACCTAATGTTCACAATGCACCTAAAACACCTCATGCACTTAATGTAGGCAATGCACCATTGTCTACTCCTACAATAATTTGTAGAAATCCAAATTTCTAATTGACATTGATCAAAATAGTTTGAGTTCAATGAATGGTAAGATACCAGAAACAAATTGTAGAAGAATTTTTAATAAGACATGGAATAACTATTTTGAAAAATTAAATGTAACTATAAGATGTCAAGTAATTGTTGACATGATAAAAAATCTGAAATTTAGACAGATGATGAGAATTTTGGGGTTAAGATCATCTGAAAATAGTAGTGAAAGAACTATGAGAAATTGATTCAATGCATATCAAACCATTGGTTCAAAAACACATACTAAAGATGCTAATTTTAGTCAATGTTTCCTCACATCAACCATAGTGGGAAAGGAAACAAAAAAATCTTGCATAATAAGCAAAACAAGTGAGACCTTAAAGATAAGTAGAAAAAAATTAAGCAAAGCCTTAGAGAGGTGAGATAAAATTGAGGATCCTAAGATTAATGATCAACATTGGTCATTCTTGGGTAGACTCCCATGCAAGGACAAGGTAATTGTTGATGTATTGAGAACATTAATTTTAAAAAAATGGTTTAAAAATACAAGGGTTTCACCAAACCAAATTGATGTTATCAAAAGGCAAATTGGGAGTACAAATCATGACCCAGATCCAAAATACTTTTTAGATATTACTCAAAATCTAAGCCATGATAAAAATAAAGGTCTATAATTCCTTTACCTCCATGATTTTAGAAAAAAAATCTTACATGATATCATAAAATTAAAAATTAAATACAAAGTCACCTATGTTTACTTTATAGTACATGTGCCTGCTTCAACATCACTTTGAATTGATCCATATTCTTGTCATACTCATGTAAAAACTCACAATATTTTGACTTCAATTCTCATATTGATATCTTGTGTACAAGATAATTTTTGGTGTTCAATAATCAAGAGTAAGATAACCATTCAAAACTTTGTAATTCCTTAACTAAAATTATCTAGAACATAACTTGATCACAAGAATTAAATCACTCATAGAAACCATCTAGTATGTGGTTCACATTAAATGAGAAGATCATCATTGGAAGCTTATAGATTCCTTGAAAGGGTTACTGGATCCATGTTTCCATTTATGTGAGCTAAGGCTTCATGTTGATCTTATCAAAATAACATCTCATCAGAATAATCATTTCTTGATAGAAATATATTTCTTCTCTAAGACAATATACAACAACTTAGTGTGTCTTGATACTCTATTACCATATGAAATTAATACCACATGTATATTATACATGTATAATAGTGTGTCAAAACTTAAAATCACAACATAATATGAAAGATCATCATGCAGCCAATCAAGATCATAGAGGTTATATTGATACACATGGTACCACACTATATGTATCTCATTCACCTAAGCCCTTCAACTACACACCCACATGCAATTCCTAAGATGGGGTGTGGCCTAGGTACTTGTATGTTCTATTCACATAATTCCAATTGTGACATGGATGTTGGAATTAACATGTGGGAAGACTTACTTCTAACGGTTAGGAGGATAGGGGGGGGGGGGGGGGTGAATTAGAAGTAACTAAATTTTAACCCTTTTCAAATTCTTTTAACTAAAACCATTCACATGCATTCAATCTATCTAATGAACATGAAAGTAAAGACATGCATGAAAATAGGCAACACACAAATTTGGTAACCTAGAAACCCTCCAAAAATGAGAAGGTAAAATTGGGGTGGGGATGACACCCATAAAATATCACTACAGTAATGTGTAATTGTTCAAGGTTACAATGCTTGACCACTTCCAATGGTCTGCCCTTTCAAAGGCCTATCTTGTTAAAGACTTTACACTCTATCGAGAGTGACTTGGTTAAAGGATTTCACTACCCTACTAAAATTAGGCCCAGTTAAAGGACTTCAGTACATTCACTTGGAATGCCACCCTATTAAAGGATTTACAAATGGCTGCTAGGCCAACCTAAGTCCATAAGATTTCATATCTAATACAATTGCTAGAGAGTATTAGAAAGTCTTTGACCTGATAGCTTTGCAATCTCCAATTTTTGATTCTAGATCCTTGCTCTATTCTTGCTAATCTGATCCTTGCTTGATCTGATGTGTCACTCTTTGAATTTCTAATATTCTATTCTTGATCAACTGAATTTTGCAATGCTACTTTATTCTTCTATGTCTTCTCACACTTCCCTCTAAATTTTGCTATAGTTCACCCATACACTTCATTCATCCATGCATACAATGGGGTTTCATCCTCCTTTTAAAGATTTTGAAGACTTAGGGTTAGGTATGAATCTATGATCCATATTCATTCTTCATTTCCTGCTCAATTCATTGCACTTTTCTTATTGGTTGCATGCCTTCTCTATTTTTCTTATTGGTTGCATGCTGATTGAATAGGTAATATAAAAGATTCATTCTTATCTTTAATATCCTTCGAGATTCTTTTATGTTGGCTCAAAAAATGGTTTACGTAGGTGTCTGTGCAATTGCAAACAACTATGTCCAATCTATGTTACTCGACACTTGTTACCTCTAATGCTTAGCTCATATAGAAAAACTTAGCTCACTTAGCTCACTTAGCTCACTCAGCTCCTATAGAAATTATGTTTCACTCAGCTCCTATAGTGACTTGGCACCTATACTATGCTCAATAATTGAACTTCACTTAGCACCTGGAGATTGCTTGACACTTGAAGTTCACTCGGCACCTATTGTAGTTCTATCTGGCTTGGCATACATTGTAGCTCAACATCAACTATTTACTCAACATCTATACATATTTTACTTGGTATGAGTTACTAACTCAACATGAACTTAGTAAACATCTTAAGTGTGTTGACAAGAAATAGTCAAAACCTAGTCTTAGATTCAATAATCTCCCCCTTTGACATGAGTGTCAAAAACACTTAGTAGTATATCAAAGTCTAATCTCCTTGAGTAAAATATGCATTCAGTTCAACATATATACAAAACTTCAAAACTTCTATAATATATATATATATATATGTATGTATGTATGTATGTATGTATGTATGTATGTATGTATGTATGTATGTATGTATGTATGTACCTCAAAAATTTTGTAACTCCCCCTAAGCTAATGTGTCATTTCTATCCTATAACTGTAACCAAAATTCTTGCGCTCCCCTTGAGTTGATGTATCAGTGTACTTTATACTCTATATCTATGTTACCTTCCATTCTTATTTACAACTCCCCCAAAACATTATATTTCCTTCTTAATTATTTCTCCACCTTAACTATATCTCCTCCTTTTTGATACTTATGTCAAAGGGTTCTAAGGGTTAAGACCATATTTTTCAAAAAAATGTTTTATTGACCTCCATAATCATCTTGAGAGATGCATCCCAATTGTCTAAAGCAATTTCCAATGACTCTACTGCAAGATGAACAAGTCCTTCCAAAGTAGAAAGATTAGGATCTTTCTTGAGAACATTCTTTGCATAGGCTTGTTCTTTATGAAGTACTTCCAAGTGTGGGGTTATGGAAGACTTTATTTGCATCAATTTGGCCTTGATATTGGCCTATTTAGCTATCAACACAACTAATTTTTTCTGTGTGTGAAGCGTTTGGGAAAAATTCTTCTCACTTTGAGTTGGATCTTTTGGGAGTTGAGTGCTAGAAATCTTTAGATTTTGCTCCAAGCTCATTATTCTTTGGCTTGTCTCATGTGTGAAATATGAGAAATCACAAAACTTTTTGTACAATGAGAATACATTCTCAAGTACATTTTTCACCTTTTCAATCTTTTTTGCTAGTTTAACCTGTGATAGTTCTATTTCACTTGATATCTTTTCATTTACTTTTCCTTGGAATTTTTTCTCAGACCATTCCATGAGTTTCTCATTGGTTTCCTAATCTTCATTAGTCACCTGTTCTACAATTTTTTATAGTTGTTCCAATATAGGCTTGGTTTCATCAAGTGTCTGCAAGCTGAATGCATTAAGAAATATTTCTTTGATATCCACTAGTGTTTTCTTCTGCTTATACTCACTTCTGAGTATCTCTTGCCTTTTTCTCCTTTCTAATGCCTCTTGCACTTCATTTATCTGTTGTAAGTTCACTATTCTTGAGTCATAGCTTGGTATGACTGTTTCTTTATCTAATGTAGGGTCTCCATAGTGAAGTACCCTTGTAACTTTAGTAGTGCTCGAGCCTTGTAGAGATATTTGCAATGGCATTGCATCAGTGCTTGGCTTCTTTTGAGGAGTCCCTGAGCTAGGAAAGTTTACCAACATTTGTATTGCCTCTTGCTCCTTATTATTTTTCTCTTCTTCTTTCTCCTCTCCTCTACTACCTTGATCAATGATGAAAATTTGAGGAGGTGCACCTTGTGTTTGTGCTGCAGGAACATTTTGTCCTATTGGTTCCTTTGTAGGCTCCTCAGCAGTAGTTGTCACCTTAGTTGTAGAATCAACCTTAGCAATTTTATCTTGTACCTCTTTCTCTTTAGGTTGATTTTCTATAGCTATGGGAGGTTGTGAGGATTGTTCTTGTGTAGCTTCCTTCTCCCTTGTTATTTCTGCTACAGCTTTCTATAGCTCATCAGCATTTACCAATACTAGATTTGTGCATAGTTGTGCTTGTAGTGTTGATTGGTGAAGGATCTTCTTGAGATCCTCTATAGTCAAAGGATTGACGTTCTGATTAGAAGTGCCAAGAAAATCCTTTACAATGACTATAACTATAGGTGTTGTATGTGGAGGACTAGGAGGTGGCAATTATGTATCTTGTACATTCTGTTCAGTTTGCTGCCCTCTTCAGCTATTGCCATTTTATTTTCTTTTTCTATTTCCTCCTCTGCTATTTTTTTTATAGATTTTTTTCTCCTTCATCCTTTTCTTGTTCTTTTTCTTCTTCTTTATAACTGGCATCAACCTTATTTGCATCTTTATCCTTTTCAGTGCTAGTAAATTTAGCCCTAAATTTTGACAAGAAAAGGTCAAAATTTTGACTACAGTTGGTCGAATAGATGACTAAAACTGTCATCAATCTTTTTTGTCATAGTTATTATTTGTCAAAATTTTGACTTTAAAAAGGTTGACTTATTGATGAGAGGTTCGTCAATTTTCTTAGTCTAGCTTGAACTCTTATTTGCTCATTTGCATCCATTGTTGGTCGAAATTTTGATCAACACCCCTTGACTTTTTTGATGGTGAAGCCAAAACTTCAATGAAAAAAACAACCAACCATCATAAAAAAATTTCACCTTTGTTGGTCAAAATTGTGACCAAGACCCCTTCAATCTTCTATGATTATGTCATACCATGGATGGTAGAATCAACCAATCATCACCAAAATGTGTGACCTTTGTTGGTCAAAAATTTGACCAACACCCCTTAATTTTCTATGGTGGTACCATACATTTGACAACAAAGGGAAGACATGTTTTTCTAAATTGAGACCAACACTTGGTAGAAATTTAGATAGGTTGCACCAATTATTGCAAAAGCTTTGCTCTCATAGGAGCCTTCTAAACTGAACAAAATTTGATTCTAAAGCATAATTTCTCAATGTGAGACTCAGGGTATCATGCACATTTCTACCTCCACACCATTTTTTCATACATCACATGATTTATTTTATACAAAAAAATGGGAAGGAGGAAGAAATGTGCATGATATACTGAGTCTCCACTGAGCAATTATGATTTATAATCAAATTTTGTGTAGTTTAAAAGGCTCCTATGAGAACATAGCTTTTACAATAATTGATAATGTTTTGTATAATTTTTGTTCCTTCATTTTTATGGATATTCTTTATTTTCAGTTGTCAGTCAAAGAAGCATCAATATAGATTCTTATTCTATAGTAGATTGTAAAACAAACTAATGAATTATATAAAATCCACATTAAAGAAACATTAGCAAAAGAAAAGGAGTGCTCTGAGTCATTAGTTCTTATTGCTACAAAGACAACATCTCTAGTAATGAGTGCCAAAATTTCAGCACAAGAGACACCCTAGGGCAATGCTGCTCTAGTAGAGCCTTGGCCTCATCTATCAGACCAAATCCTCCCAAAGACTAATTTGTAATTGTGATAAAGGAAGTTGAGTTTAGACACATCAAGCACATTTCAAATCTTTTTCTTAGGAAGATAATTGATCGCTACTATCAGTGATCAATTATCTTCCCAAGAAAAATATTTGAAATGAGGCTGCATGCATCTAAACTCAAATTCCTGTATGTTTATGGTTCATATGCAATTTTTTGGAATAGTTTGGTGAGAGTTTCCTTGAGTAAACAAAAACATATTCAAGGAAAATCTCACCAAACTAGTCCAAACAATCACGTATGAACCATAAACATACAAGAAGTTGAGTTTAGATGTGTGCAAGCTCATTCCAAATCTTTTTCTTGGGAAGATAATTGATTGTTGAGATAGAAATTCTTGTCTTAGTGATCAATTATCTTCCCAATAAAAATATTTGAAATGAGCAATCGTGATCTAAACTCAACCTCCCTTAAACAAATGTAAAACCTCAGTTGCTTTTTCCTGAAACTTTGGTTCTTGAGACACCATTTATTGTGAAGATTGCAGGGAAAAATAAAATTAGGAAAGAATTATTTATCAAGAATGAAATCCAATAACACCAACTAATATCTATTTTTCAAAAAAATAAATGTGACAAAAAAACTTACAATCCCAATCACATCAACAGAAGAGTGCATAAGTTGCATCCTCTTCATCGTACTTGTAAGGTCCTTCATATATGTTAATACTTGCAAATTAACAAACACTACATGGCCAAGCAAATATTAGCAGGAAAAATGAAGGAAGTTAAACATATTAATAGTAGACAAATTTTATGAATGTGGAAAATAAAGAACATATAATTATACCTATTTCTTAGCAATACTTCAAATGTCATCTGGTTTTACTTGGCCGACCAACCAAGAAAAATTTAGTAGGTAATCATAATAAATTTAGATTGAAAAAAAGGAAATAAATATTGAATGAATAGATGTTATCCCTCATTTAACTCATCATCATCCTATTCAACTTTTACTAGCAATTGTTTCCTTAGGCAAGAAGCCATTGGCTTTCCAATTGTCATATGGCATTGCCATAAATTTCATATATAACTATAACCCCTTATTTGGCTTCTTGTTGATCATTTTCCTAGCAAGAGCATCTAGGACATAATATTAAAATGCAATCAATCACTGAGCCTATTAGCTCTTTCCCACCACCAAGTTTGGAACATAGTAACTTTGTGGATAGAATCAAAGAAAAACAATGCCATACATATGGATAATAAAGACTTATTCAATTGCCTCCCCATGTATATTTTAGTCTACATACAAGGACCAAAATATATTAGTGGCCTCACCAAACCTCCACTATAAATCTTAAGGCAAAGATAAGACATTTTTCCTAAGATAGAATTAATTGAGACAAATAAGAACACTACAAATTCATAGCTTATATTAATAGAGAACACTATATTTTCTTTGTTCCATACATAAGCGAAGAGGTTGGGTATATAGAGGCTTACAGAGTATTTGGAGTGAGTAATTTGATAAAAATGCTAGAAGGAATTCCATTGGAGATGAGAGAGATGCAGTGAACAACATGGTCTATGAAGTGAATGTGAGGCATAGAGATCCAATCTTTGCCTCTACTCGAATCATGTGGAACATCCACCAATAGATTACCAAGTTGCAGGCAAAATAGGCCTATCTACAAATACAGAGATCCAATTATCATTGAGTTTTTAAAAGTATATTGGGCATTTTATCAATAATTATCTAAAATAGTTACAAGGTTGGTTTGAACCGACTAGCTATTTGGAGAAGAGAATTTGAATGTTTAACAACTTTTTAAAAAGTTGCTCAAAAGTTGTCAAGCAACTTTTTGACCAACTTTGCATTTTTCCCTAGTGACCAAAACTGGTCCAAGACTTTATCTTGTGATCCCTAATGGATATAAACATGAAAAACATGAAAAATAACCATCCTTGTTAGGATTAAACCATGGACAGAAAATAACAATTACATGCAAATATAACCAATAAAAGAAAAATAATAGATCACACAGAAAAGAACACAAGGCACCAATATTTAATGTGGTTCATGCAATCCTTGGGCTACATCCACCAAAAAACATGTTTGGTATTATTATGATCCAATGATTATAACTTGATTACAATCTATAATCCCTTACAGCTTAATACCACTGCAAGAACCAATTTCACATCACAACTGTGAAACAATCCCTAACCCTAAGTTGTTTTTATACAAGTATTTTGATCACTTTAGGGTTATAATTAATAATTACATGTTGGTCCAAAACCTTGATAAAATAGGGCCAAAATTTTTTTTTAGGGCGATGCCTTGAACCCCAAAGAATTCATGAAGTATGTATAGTACTTTCTTGATCAGTTACCACAATCTAACAATCCCCCATTTGGGGACTGATCAGGCTGCACACTAAACAACAATCTCCCACTTGGAGACTAATCCTGTAGCTATGTCGCTACTTCATGAGGCTCCCACTAGATCAAACCACCCTAGACTCTGTTGTTCTTTTATTCATGTTCAGTCGAGAAGACCAACCAAAGTTGAAGAGGATTTTAGCTTCTCCCTTGTTACTACCTTTGTTAACATATCTATTGGATTGTCATCTAGATGTATCTTCTCCAACTTTAATTTTCCATCCTCCAAAATTGACCAAATGAAATGGTATTGCAACTGTATGTGTTTGGTCTTTGAATGCAGAGATGAATTATTTGCAAGATGAATGACACTCTGACTATCTATGAACAAATAATTATCCTTCTGAGGATGTCCCAATTCTTCCAAGAAGAACAAATGTCCCAATTCTTCATGAATGTCTAGTGAGTATTGACTAACTAAGCTTCTCCAGCGGGGTAAGAATGTGATGAATGGTTCTCCTACCTTTTGTTTAGTTGAGCACAAATCAGAAAGTGTCACTTCATTTGTAATGTTAAAGGCAAAGTGGGAGATGAACTCTTCTGCAAGTTTCGACCAAGATTTGATATTACTAGAAAGTTTGGAGTACCATTTAAGTGCAGGCCCACCTAGAGAACAAGGGAACAATCTCATGAGGTAAGTGGGCTCATCATTGAGTTCAATACATGAAGCACAAAATTCTCGGATGTGATCAACAGGGTTGCCTTTTCCTTGATATTTTCAAACCTTGGAGCCTCAAAGTATTTTTGGAATGGAGGCATATACATACTTTTATCGAATGGATTAGGACGTAGGTCCCTTTCTATATATAGAGCCTGTTTCTTTTGGGCTCCCAATGCCTCGACTTGTTTGGAAAGTTGTTTGAATTGTTGTAATAGCTCTTCATTGGGATTTTGTATGATAGTCTTTCCTTCAAGTCCTTTGTGTCTATGAGTAGATCATTTTTTGTGGTGGGAGCTATGTCTACTCGATTCTAACATTTCCATATCTGATGAGTCTAGTGAAGTGTCACTAGGTGGCGGAGGTATGTTGGCACCTTGAAGACAAAAAGGTCCCTATTGTTAAGGTACTTGTTGTGGTATTTGATGTGGCACTTTTTGTAGGATTGATTGTGATTGTTGTACCATGTGTTGTTGTTGTGTTACGTGTGGCAGTTTCTATTGGGATACCTCTGTTGGTTGTATGTGAGACCATGTACAGGCTTTTTGTTGTAGAGGTATTTGTTGAGGTTGTTGTGGCACATGTTGTTGCAATAAATATTGCTGGTATGCAATTTTTTGCTTAATTCATCTTTGATAGTCCAACTGTTGCTTGAGTTTCTCTTGTTGTTTAGCAAACATGGCTTGTTGTTGTTGGAATTGTTGTTGATACATTGCATGGAAGTCAAGTTGGTTTATGTTGGACTGCGTATTAGGGATGTTGGATGTTTGCACCACTTGAGGTTGTTGTTGTTGTGTTTGATGTTATTATTGATACGTTGGATGTGTGTTGGAGAGATTAGGTCCTTGGACTATCACAGGTTGATGTTGTTGGGGTAGTTGGTTATGTCCTTGCGAAGTGATCGTCATGTTGGTATTGTTGCTTTGGCTCCTTTGTGTGTTAGAAGTTCCTCCTTGTGACATCATATTGACTTGAATATGAGATGTGTTCCTATTGGGAATGGGTATAATGTCAATAAGGCTTTTCCTTTGTGCATCAATAGAGATTGTTGTAGTTGATGTTTCACATAGTGTACTCGAGGGAGGCTCCGTAACATTTGATGTCATACCACTTGGTAGGGTTAGGAGCAAAGGTGCACTTTGTTGATTTTCCTCCAAAGAAGGTATGTTTGGCATCCTTAGAGCACAAGTCTCTTTAGGTGTGTCTTTTTGTTGCATCATGTGACTAAAATTAAGTCATAATGTCCTTTTGGAGTGTTTAGGGATTGGTGGTATTTTGTCAAACAAGGGGTTAACATTGATGTGTTCAAATGTACTTTGGAGGATTTCGATGGTTGATTCTTGATGGGACCTTATAGGTGCCATTATCATGTTTGAAAACTCCAAAGGTTGTTTTCCCTTATCTAAGTCCAAATTGATCATGGGTTGTATGTTTTGAATGGTTGTGTCAGTTTTATGTTTGGACTTAGGTCCTTTCGCATTTGGGTTGAATTTGTCAATTTCTTGGGCTACCAAGAGTTTAAAGTTCTTGCAAAAAAATTTGTCTTGACATGCCCTGGACATTTTTTCATCAGTGATGCCATAGTCAGTGTCAAATTCATCACTTAGGTGTATAGTACCTTGTTGTATGTTTGAAGTGTTAGGGTGGAAGGTACTTGTGTTAGGTTGGTTGAATTCGAAGGAATGTGATTGTTCATCTTCGGGTGTGGTTGGCACACTTCCTCCTCCTGGTGGTATTGGTACAAATATAGGTTCAAAGTTTGGACTCCATTGAATCATCCCATATTTAGGGGATGTATATGAAGGAAACCTCATGGTAGGTGCATTGTTCATGATTTTTTTGTCATAGCTTGATTACGATGATCTTGTTGATACATGTTCAAGGGGTCTGCTAGTAATGGTTGTGATGCCTCGATTTGGTCTTCATCAAATGTCAGTTGGGTTTTCTTGCCCTTCTTCTATCTTGGATGAGGTTTGGGTTGTATTGATGTCTTAGAAAATAATGGTTGGTAAATTTCTTCAGGTCCTTGAGCTGATTGTGTCCTAGTAAGTGTTGGCATGATGCCTAAGAATACAGATGTAATGGAGGGAAACCTGAATGGACTTTTCTACCTCCCAAGTGCGCGCCCAAACTACCAACTATGCTCAGATAGTACCAAGTGTCTCCATGAAATAGTTGGGGATTTGAAGGTAATTAGTTGGTAAGTAGGAGGTATGCAATGGGTTAACAAAGGTGTTAGGATGCCTAAAATGTAAATTTTGAGTGTTTTGAGTGATTTAGAGTGTTTCCTAAGGTCTTGGGATGCAATGCAAGGTGTGGAAGTGCAGATTAGGGTTCTAGAACCTAGAAAGAAACACCTAATTATCAAGTGCATCCTAAAACTACCAAGTTCATCCTAAAAATAACAACTATGCACTTTGAAGTGAGCAATTGGTAAAACAGGGTTGCGGTTGGTAAAAGAGGTCAAAACTTGATAATTAAGATGTGAGTATGCAAGATATGAGTGTTTTTGGGATTTTTAAGTGTTTGGGGATGTTATGAAATGTGAGCAAGTGCTAAATTAATTAGGTTTTTTAAATGCAATGTGAAAATGTGCTAGGGATATTATGCAAATGTGAATGCAAGGTGTTGTTTTGAAGTTTGACTAGAGGGGATGAAAATGACTCTAAGGTATGCAAAATGACAATTAGGGTTATGTTTTGGACTTGGTAAGGATGCAAAAGATTGATGTATGAAAGGTAGACTATGAAGGGGATGGTGTTCTAGGGTTCGTAATGATGTTTGGGATATGAAAAATTAGGGTAGATGCTCAAGAAAGCAATTTGGTTGATGGACAATTAGATAGGGTTTGGTAGTGAGAATGATGCTAGGATTTTGATCAATGCAAGATGAAGAGGATATACCACTAGGGTATTAAAAATGACATTTAGGTATGCTAGGGATATGATAATGCAATGAAAAGGGTATATGGAAAGTTTTGAACTTAGGTAAAACCTTTAGAAAGTATTTTGTCTAGGAGTTTAACCTTGTGATAAAGGACTTTGGATCTTGACCAAAAAGTGATAAAAGATGAAAAGATCAAATTGATAAAAGATGGAAAGGTCAAATATATCAAGAAATAGACAAATTTTGACACAAGAAAATTATAATAAAACATAAAAAGACTAGTCAAGATCCATTATCTGTCAACACTAGGAGATACTCTAAGACTCATACTTTGTCTAGATTTTTGACTAAATTCAAAGGTTTCATGGGTTCAAAATGATTTTTTGGGGACTCAAAATTGTGATGATTCTGAGAATATATGTAATATGGACAATGCCTCTGATCCACAATGGGATTTTGGGTGCAAGATGCGGTTTTGGGTCAAGTGCAGAACGAGGAGGTAAAGAGGGTCCTAGATGCAGTTTTGGGGTCCTAAAGTGCAGTTTGGGGGCCCAAAATGGTCATGTAGGTGCCCAAGTGTGCCCTAAAAATTTAGAATACATTGATGACATATATGGTAAGTTTTGTACATAGTTGGTAGTTTCTGGGCACAGTTGGTAAGCTAGGAAGAATTTTTGTTGATTCTGAAAGGTATGGTTACCAAAGTGATATGCTAGGAGGCTAAGATGTTAGGGTTGATGTTAGGATGGGTTGGAAGATGAAAAATAGAGGTTATGACCTAAGGAATGATGTTCTAAGTGAAGATAATGAAGACTAGGTGATGTAGAATGCAGATCTGGGTAAGCTAATACAAGGGGGAGCTAACCAGGTACCCAAAGACATAGTTGAAGCCTCAAAATGTTATCTGGAACATAAAATTGGGTCTAAGGACCACCAAGTGCACTTGGATAGTGCATAATGCATCAATGATGTAGTTGGTAAACTAGGTTGAAAGTAAGGCAATTCTGGGAGCTATGATTTCTAGATTGATGTCACAGAGAGGTAAATAGTAGGGGACAGTGTTAAGACTAGTATGAATGCTCAAAATGATGCTTAGGACACCTAAAATGATGGTTAAAGTGGTCAAGATGAGGATTGGGTATGCAAAGATGCAAGGTGGTGGATGCAAAGTGTAGATTTTGAGATTGAAATGTAAAAACTAAGGGAAGTAAACTAAAACCAAATAGATGGAATATGAAAGGTAATGGATACTAAATGAGGACTAAAAGGTGCAATATAAGTCGATATGATTCAAGTATGAGGCCTATACTAGGGTTAATGTAAGTGGAGTCTATGCAAGGATGAGATCTACATTTTTCCAAGCATGTTTAGGAGCACAAGTCACCATGTTTTCCAAGTTTTGAATGTGTTGAACCAAAGTTTGCAAAGTTTGGACAAAGGTTGAAATGTTTTGGCAATGTGTAATGTTTTGACAAGTGTTTGCAAGTTTCCAAGGTGTAAATTTGAATGTTGGCTATTATCTTGATTATGTTTTGCACACACACAAGACACATTAAGACAATAATAGTTGTTAAAAGTGAACAAGCACACCACAACCTAGGCTTTTAGGACTGTATCCACTGAATTCCTGCTTGAACCAAAGTTCAGCCACGCTTATCCAAAGTGGACAACCTAAGATCTTGGCACCATAGGCTCCCCCTTACAGCCCACTCATTCTCAGGGCTACCAAGATCTGCTTCCCAAGGGGCATGACTTCCCAAGGGACTGTTGTCTCTAATAAGGACTGCGAGAATGTAGGATGTCTTCACGAGCATGGGTGACCCCTTGAGCTAGTGGATAGAAATGATTTTGGCCACTAAAACACAATTTTTAGTAAGGGCATTCCATTTGGCAAGTGAATGATAAACTTATGTAGAAGGCCTCCTAGCCCCGAGAACTGGGGTTTGACACACCACAAAGGTACTGGAGTAGAGCTATCACGCAAAAATACCACTAACACAACTTTCATCATAATTGAGTTTTATATAGTGGCTAGAACATTGACCTGGCTTTTGGTCCATTACCACTCTTCGGTCATCCCCTGGCATACCCAATATGGAGTATCTTGGTTCAAGGTAGGCCTCCTATAGAAGTTACACAGATTTCTCTTACACCCAAGATCCATGAATGGCGAGGGGATAGGATACATCCAATGTAATTCATAGGGATTTAAACACTATAGAAACACTAGGGAAAAAATAAAAAGTTCATTTTAAGCACCAAATGAAGTGTTATCTAATCTAGGAAATCCACACACATGGTTTTAACAAACACACAATGTCTTGCAAAGCAAGCATTAGTAGTCTATTATGATCATGTCTTTATCCCACAATTTCCACATGCTACAAGTAGACCATTAGTAACACAAAATCATCTAATCTATGCTTTAGAAGTAAATGGAAACCTTACATGCAGATTCTAATTGATGTGTGTGTTTTTTGTGAACTAGGTGTGCTCTGATAGAGCAGATTGCACCCCAGAAGGCCAAAATGGCTCTAAACACCCCCAAGCATGCCCAGATAGTGCAAATTATGTCAATGACATAGTTGGGGCCTAGTTGGGTTTAGTCAATAGTTTTAGGGTGCAATTGGGAGGTTAGGTGCAAATTGTGGGGAAATAGTGCCTAATCAAGACCTAGAAACTAAATTTTTTTGACACCTATACTACCAAGTGCGCCCAAACAATGCAAACTGTGTCAATGATGTGGTTGGTAAGTCAAAAATAGTAGAAAGAAGTTTTGGTGGCTTTCAGACTCCTAAAACTTCTCCTAGGGGTCCCAAGTGTGCCCTAACAGAGCAGAGTGCACCCTAGGACAACAAGCTGACAAAACACATAGAATGAAAGGATACAACCATATTACTAGACCCCCTAATTAATCTAGGTGTGAAAAGGAAGAGAAGATAGTCATTATACTCTTCCAAGTGAGCTCCTTCCTTGCACCTACAAGCACAAAACAAGAAAACCCAAGCTAGATATGCATGTTCATGTCGGGTTCACCAAAAATGTAGTAACTAGAAAATGGGTTAAATGCATAACATACTATGAGAAAATCACAAACTGAATCAACATACATTAGCACCCACTAGTCTACCATGAAAGCTAAACTAATCAAAAGAAGCAACACAAGGTTAGAAACCCCCTCTTTCATTTGTAGCTTCCATGTCCTTCTTTCTTCTCCAAATGATGTAGCTCCAATGTTGCATATAGTGCACAAAAAATTGAAGCAAAAGTCTATGATATAGAAAATGCCATGAGAATACTAGAAGTGTGATTTTAGTATAAGATCAAGAATGCAAAAATGCAAAGAAGCTAGGGACTCAATGACTCAAGAATTAGGAGCTAAGGATCTAAGAATTAAGACCCAAAATGAGAGGAAGAGTGCTCATTTTATAAGCAACACTCAAGGTGAGAACATGGGATTTGTCACCCTTAGATATGTGATGTGGCAAGAGATTCCTTTGAAAATCCATGACGCATATGACAAAATATGTCAATTGTAAGATTCTATGATGCATGGAAGTCAAACTTGGCTAAATGTGGAAGAGAATCTATGACGCATCATAAGACACCTCAAGCCCACTTAAAGCCAAGAATCTATGACAAATAAGCCAAATAGGGACATGCATAAGAGAATAAAAATATTTGATTATGACATATCTTATCCAAGTGTCAAAGGAGAATCCATGAGTTATCATATCCAAGTGTCACTATGATGCAATATTTTATGGAATATTTGAATTAAAAATCCTTTTATTCCACAAAAGAAGAATTAGTAGAAAATGGAATTAATGATGGAAAATGGAACATAGGAAATTAAGAATTTTCATGGTTTGTGAATAATGAATCAATTAATAATAAAATTAATTAATTAAGGATGATAATTAGAAAGAATAATAGGATTAAATTTTGGGTTATTTAATCCTATAGGGAAAATTAGTAGATGATTGGCCAAATTGATTAAATGAATGCGACTATATCCTTTGATGAAAATGTGACGATGATGGATATTGAATAAGATGATGACAAGTAGACCCAAGCCATGGTCAGATTAATTGATTGATTGAAATTGATAACATGCCAAGGACACATGACATGAATTGATTGATACGTAACATTTAACTAACATTGAAAATGCTAGAGGATCAAGGTTGGTTGATAAGGTTGATCATAATAACATCGATGAACATTGTCAATATTATTAAAATGGTTGATAATTCCATGATTTGACATTAAAGGCCTCAACAATGTCAAAGATTGGATAACATGAGTGATAGTTTGACCTAGCATTGAGAGCCGCGACAGTACTAAGGTCAGATTGATAAGATTGATAGGTTGATAGGTTTCCAAGGCATTGAAAGCAAAAACAATACCTAGGATTGGATAAATGATGATTGATTTAGGATGTTTGATATGTTTTAGGTTTATTAAGGCTGATTCTAAGTGATTCCAAGTTGATTTGGGGTGATTTCGAGTTGATATGAAATGGTTTTGAAATGATATGAAATTGATGTGAAGAAGGATACAAATGATAAAGTATAATCAATTTGACCAAAAGATTGAAGTTAGTAGAATGAAAAAATGGGACAAATTAGTATGAAGAAGTGATGAAACTGTAGATGCAAACCATTTTTGAGCATCTACACAAGCCATATAAACTTTTTTTCAATTTGCACACTAAGTTCTCCTTACCTTTGATGGAAAATCCCTATGGCTGAGCCATATATATCTCTTCATCCAAATCACCATGAAGGAAGGTTATTTTAACATCAAGGTGCTCTAAATGCAAATCTTTAGTAGCCACAAGACTTAAAACAATATAGATAGAAGTCATTTTAACAACAAGAGAAAATACCTCGTCAAAATTGATTCCCTTTTTCTATGCAAATCCTTTCACAACTAACCTAGCTTTAAATATTTTCTTACCTCGATCCTCTTCTTTTAACCTATAAACCCATTTATTCTATAAAGCTCTTTTACCTATAGGCAACTTGCATAAATCTCAAGTTCTATGTTTTAGAAAAGAGTCCATTTCATTTTTCATGGTAGACTCCCACTAAATCTTAGTATCCACTTGCATAGCTTCATCATAAATTTTAGGTTTACTAGCATTACTAAGTAAAATTGAATACAAAGAGGGAGAGAATCCTTCTAGAGGTCTAATTTGCCTTGTTAACCATCTAACATTCACTAGTGTGTGTGGTATTTGTTATTGTTTTTGTTGCACATCATGAAGAATGGCTAGAACATCAGCTTTTGGAATATCATCCAACACTACATAATCATCTTCTTTCTTCTCATGTTGCTGCAACAAATCTCTATACAACACTTTCTCATTGAATATGACATCCCTGCTTCTTACAATATTCTAATTTTAAAAATCCCAAAGCCTATAACCAAATTCATTAATGCCATATCCAACAAATACACATTTCTTTGACTTAGCTTCCAGCTTGGTTCTATTTTCAGAATCTATGTGAGAAAATGCTTCACAATTGAAGGTTTTGAGAAAAGAATAACTCACCTTCTTACCAGTCCATGCTTCCTTCAGAATACAACAACCCAAAGGAGTAAAGGGACTTCTATTAATCAACTATATAGTAGTATTGACAACCTCTTCCCACATGTGTAAGGGAAACCCAACATGCAACCTCATGCTCCTTGTACATTCCATTATAGTCCTGTTCATGCATTTAGCCACTCCATTTTTTTGTTGAGTCCTTGGAATAGTTTCCTAGCTATGAATACCATTAGTGGAGCAATAATCTTCAAATTCATGACTGCAATACTCACCACCATTATCAGATCTGAGACATTTTAATTTCTTACTAGTCTCATTTTCAACCAAGCATTTCT
Source organism: Cupressus sempervirens (assembly GCA_028749045.1). NCBI lineage: Eukaryota > Viridiplantae > Streptophyta > Pinopsida > Cupressales > Cupressaceae > Cupressus > Cupressus sempervirens. The sequence goes on from CM053785.1 coordinate 478,287,496, forward strand.
ATTTCTTTAAACTTTAAAATACATCAAATTTCTATCTAAGAAAATAAATCCATAGCTTTCTTGTTGCATCATCAATAATGTAACATAATAATGAGAGTCTCCAAGGGAAGATACCTAAGCCAATTCCCATACATCAATATGCACAAGCTCTAATTTCTCCTTTTTGTTTTCCTTCCCAATCTTTGCAAAACTCACTCTCTTTTGTTTTCCATACACACAACTTTCACAAAAATCCATATTAACACATTTTAGACCTAGTAAAACTTTCTTTGAATGAAGTAATTTCATACATTTCTCACTCATGTTCCCAAGTCTATTACGCCATAGCACTGTATCAGAATCTACATTTTTCTCCCTGCTCAACTACAACAATTGTTCCTAAACATTCATTTTTCTCTAAAACAATCAAAGTAGAAGGAACCATATGACTTGTACAAAGATATAAGGTGTCTACTTTCACACCTTGTGCTACTAAAAGGGAACCTTTTGAAACCTTCCAATTTTTATCATTAAAAGTAACTGCACAACCCTCATCACCAAGTTACCCTACTAAAATTAAATTCCTACTCAACCTCAGAACATGTCTTACCTCATGTAGTAGCCAATGATTCCCATTCTACAACTTAATCTTAAATTTTCCCTTTCCAATAATTTGACAGGGTTCATTATCCCTCAAATAAACAAGTCCAAAATCCCCTTGGACATAATCAATGAAATAACCTCTATGAGGTGTAGCATGAAATGAATCATCAACCCATGAATCATCAACACTTTCTAAAGATAGAAGCAAAGCATCCTCTTTGGATTTGTTACTTACCACATTTTCCTCCTTGTCTCCATCTGGTTTATCTCCTTCATTTTTCTTTTAATTCCAACAATCTTTCTTTTTGTGCCCTATTTTCCCATAGTACCAGTAGTCATTCAGTCCTCCCTATTGAGACCTCCTCCCTTTTGACTTTCCTCTTGATTTCCCATGATTTCTAGAGTTACTTCCTCTCTCAGTCATTTTTCCCCTGCTATGTGCATTCAAAGCACTTCCTAATGTAGATCCACCTAAGGTTTTCCTACGAGTTTCCTCACTCAAAAAAACATTGATCACATCTTCACATTTTAGGATACTAGATCTAGGAACAGAATTACTCACAACCATTACCAAGCCATTCCAACTTTCTAGAAAAGAACACAAAATCAAGAGAGCCCTAATTTCTTCATCAATATTGATACCCACAGAAGATAACTGACTAATAATTGTATTAAACTCATTTAAATGATCTGAAATAGATCCACCTTCTGTCATTTTCATATTAAATAAATGCTTCATGAAAAATACCTTGTTTGAAGTGAAGGGCTTTTCATATAGTTTCGCTAGGGTTTGCATCAATTCTTTTGTCATCTTTGCTTTTGTAATATTAAATGCCACCAATGGTGCCAGGCATAATCGAGTGCTTCCAAGTACCTTTCTATCCAAAATATCTCATTCATCATTTGACATAGATCCCTAATTCTTGGCTTTTCCTTCCAATGGATTCCATAAATCTTTCTGATAAAGATAGTCTTTCATTTTCATCTTCCATAACTAGAAGTTTTTCTTGTTAAACCTATCAATGCTCAACTTACTCATCTGCCATTGCTCCCACTTGACCATGATACTCCCACTCAATCATGAGACTTTCCTGCAGAGGATAACTGAAAGAACAACCTTGCTCTGATACCATTTGTTAGGATTAAACCACAGATAAAAAATAACAATTACATGAAAATATAAGAAATAATAGTAAAATAATAGATCACACAAAAAAGAACACATAAAATTCATTAACACACAACATTCATGAATAATTCATTAACATGCAACATTCATGAATAATTCATTAACACACAACAATCATTTCTTTTTGGGTTTCTTGCTATTATTATTTTTCATGAAATTTCTAAGAGGAATATCAATTCCCTTGTCATCCCCCTCCTCTACTGGTTCTAATTGCAATGCATGTCTCCTCCTCATCTATTCAGGAACAAGAGGCTGCTGCACCAAAGGGGGGTCCCCTGCAATAAAAAGTACTTCATGAGTCATTTTCACACCATTTTATATTAGTGAATTATGAGCTTTTAATAAAGTAAAAGAACTATAAATCAAAAAATTAATTTAAAAGAACAAAACATAGAAGACATGATCTACTTGCTGATCAGTCTGAACATCCTCCGACACTCGTTCAACATGACATGATTCTATATCCTCTAAAATATACACAAAAAGGTTACACTCAGTTCAATTAAAGATGTTAAATTGTATTAATAATTACATAATTAGTTTTAAATAGAAAATGAGCACCTCCATGGACAGTACGATGCACATCAGGGGCTTCATGATGCGATGTATGATCTGTGTCATGATTAACAGGCTGTATTGCAATGTCATACACATTATTATCAAATAGATTGTTGCTCAAGTATTCAATTTCTAATATATTTTTTGGCATATTTACCTATGCACATGATGTAGGAGACTGTTCAGTTGGGCTAGTGGAAGCTTGCCATAGGCGTTCAACCATGACTGCATAGCCTTGCTTGAAGGCAATTCTTTTGTGTTCTTCCATGGCCTCTAGATTAAAATTAGAGCCTTGGATTTTTTTTATTAATTAACAAAATTATTTTCATTTTATAAATAATTTTTCTCTGCAATTCATTTACTGCTACTTACAAGTCATGCTTTGATTTTAGAATATCTCCTAGAGCCAAGTCTGTGCTCCCCAATCTTTTCTAGCCTAGCCTTTGTTTCCTTTGATGTGTCTTGCAACCTATGAAAAGTTTAAAATATGTTAGATGATATAGATATAAAGATCAGTACTAATTAGTGCATTATTACATTAATGTACTAGTAGTTAATACTATTGCATACCTTCTCACATTTTCTGGTGTAATTCCTCTTTGAGCATCCTCTTTCTCCTTTGCATCCAAAATGAACTCATTCCATTCCCTCACTACAATAAAGGGAGGACACTCATACTTTAGGTTTTGGATGAGACTCTTTCTATATGTGTCCCTCACAATCTTAAGATGTTTGCAAGCTTTTCCTAAAATTTTCTTCTGATCAAAAATATTAATACCAAACTCATGCTCTAAATCTTTGATGAGCTGATCTTTTAATTTTTTTCTTGCAAGTTCCACCTTTTAAGAAAAATCACAAAATTGTTAGATATAGCTAGTAAAAGAAAAGACCCAAATGAATGAAAAAATGTTGCACCAATTAATGATATGAAAAGAAATAGTGGGATAAAATTAGTTCACTTATGATGTTCCACCTTGTACATATGGTGGGGGCAAATATTTGCAGTGTGAGGTCATAAAGATTCTTATAAAATGTATCGTTTCCTGTAAAAAAATGTCATGGGATAATCAATCCAAAGCTTCTTATGAATAGGTAAATGCATATTACAATATAAAAAATAATTATTTAAAGTACCTAGAATCTTAGGACATTTTAAAGGCATCGATTCATCATTGTCAATCAACAATGACATCTTCATAGCTCCCATGCTAAAAACACAGGTAGCTCCAGAAAATGATGGTGAATTATCACCAATACATGCACTATGATATATATCTAGCGTAACAGATGGTGCATCTCCTACCACAAAAGAAATAATCCACTATGTGATGCACCCACGATTAAAGTACAAATTATCAACTCATAATTAACACAAAACCAAATATAGAAAAACAAGGATTTACTAGCTAGACATCCCCTTGTTGTTGACATTACACTCAGCAATCTCGTATGGATGTCTGTCAACCTCCTAGGAGTCTCCTACACTTGATGACCTAAACAATACATTGTTATCAAAGACATTCTGAAATAATAAAAGTAAGAATCAACTTAAGAATTTTTTGAATGTTCAAAATAAAAAATTCCTTGTAACTTGTTAATTAAAAGATTATTTTAGTAGTGGTGGTCGAAGCTTTGCTAGTACCGGCCTCACTGCATTGTCCTTGACTAGGTTCTAGATCAGTTGCCAAAAAATCTTGTAACAAGAACACATATTACATATTTTACTTCATAACATAAAATATTATAAAATATAAATCTTTACTGAACTTTTTTTATAACTAAAGATTCATTATTGCTTACTTCCTAATATGAGCTTGCACTCTCAAATCAGATAACCTCTTCATCATCTCCTCGGATGAAATATTTGCTTCATCCAAAATTCTCATTATTTCTAAATTAATATTTTTTATTTTCTCTTCAATAGAATTTTTACATTAGGTGTTTCTACAATATCATCATCAGAAGGGCTAGCTCTTGGCTTTGTACTTACTATAGGTGCTTTTCCCCTATCTTGAACATCAAACTGTGAGAGGAATATCAGTAAAACTATTATAAAAACTCAAAAATCATAAATAAAATAATGTAATAATATAAAAATTTTTAACTATCTAATTTGTACAATTTCAATAAGGTTTACCCTTGCTAAAGAATGGGTGGGAGTAGCATCCTCATGGCCTCTATCATGTGTGGGATCCATATCATCCTGTCACAAAGATTAAACATAAAAATTTCAGCTAACTAAAAGAAATAGACAACAAAAAAAAACCTATAAATAAAATGGTATATAGTACTTACAACCCTCATGATAGTAACTTTGTTTGTATCTATGTGATTTAAATGGTAATCTATTACTAGTTCTTCCCCTGTACTTATTGATTTTATTGCACAAACAAAAACTTCATTCCCCTTACGTGCCTCAAATATGCAATTGGGTTGCTTACTAGTTGAGGAAGGTCATGTACTATTTATAAATATTTCAATATTACCTATTGATTTTGGTCTCCCATAAATGTACATAGCAAATATTTTACTTTGATCATTTTCTTTCCATTGTATATAATTAGCTGATAGTGCATACCTAAGCAATTTTTTTTTATATTGAACAATCTGCATCCAATCATTGTAATTATAACATGGACTAACATATTTGAACAATTTGACAACTTTTTTGTAACATACCTTTATCCCATCCATGAAAAATAAGCCCAAAACATGTAATGAGGATGGAGCAATGTGATATATCCTCTCATTAACACAAAAATCGATGTTCATTGGAGGTAGCTCATTGGGTACCCATTCTTTCTCAATGTGTATATACCAAAAGGACACCTTGATGTTGCCTTTGGTCTCATCATCATAAGAACATGACTCCCCATTAGCAAGGAAAAATTGCATGTGTTTATCAATTTTTTTTCTAACCTCTAGTTGATCTCCCTATTTTAGCCATACTTCATGTAGAGCTTTCATCTACCATTTCCTTATTTCCCTCATTTGATGTAGATAGATCTGACAAGTACCCATTTGGTGGGTCCTACAATCCATCAAATGAATATTTGATAATATTTAAATAATATATATAGAATAATCAAGTCGTGACTCATACGTGTAGTTCTTCTTTTCTATACGTGAGAGATATAAAATGTAGTAAGTTGAAAGTGATTATACAATTATATTTCTATACGGACCTTCTTTGTCTATATATATATTATATGATTATATAATATTTCTATTTATAACATACATGCTTAATGATAAACAAGAAGAATATAAGAAAATTATGTCTATTTATTGACTTATACCTGCTAATCCATGTCACTGTGCATGATCCATGCCAAAGGGGTCAAATTTCTTGCATATGCTAATCATTTATCTTAAGTTAGCTAAAAATTACATGATATTCATATGGTACAAATAACTTATAAGAAAACATGGAAAATATGCAACATCATAAACATGAACAAATTTACCTTATATATGGAATGCAAGATCGTCAATAGAAGGGGTGACGATGTCTGTAGTCAATTGTCTATTTGCAAAAAGGGTGATAATCAGACACAATATAAACATTCATGGTAATTATAAATAACATTTATTGTAATCATTAGAATTGAACACAATAAATATGTAATCAATTTTCCTGCATATGTTAATCGTTTATCTTATGTTAGCTAAAAATTACATGATACGTGTATGCTACAAATAACTTAGAAGACAATATGAACAATATGCAACATCATAAACATGAACAAATTTACCTTATATATGGAATGCAAGATCATCAACAGAAGGGGTGATGATGTCTGTAGTCAATTGCCTATTTGCAAAAAAGGTGATAATCAGATACAATATAAACATTCATGGTAATTATAAATAACATATGTTGTAATCATTAGAATTGAACACAATAAATATGTAATCATTTCATTGATCATTTCAATTATGTCATTGATTATCTTCTTCTTCATCATCCTCATCATCCTCATCATCATCATTGCCATCATCACCATCATCACCATCATCATCGCCATCATCACCATCATCATAGCCACCATCACCATCACCATCACCATCACCATCACCATCACCATCACCATCATAACCATCATCTTGATCTTCATCATATGCTTCTTCATCATCTTCAATATCTTCTTCTTCCATAACATTATACTTTATCAACCTTCCTCTTGGATAATGTCTAACAACAAATGACCAACCCTATTTATGTGGAACCTCTAAGTAAAAAACTTTCTCACATCAGCTTGGAAGAACATAGGTGTCATCTCCAACTGGCTCAAACAACCTCGTATTAATCATTGTAAATCCATTATCATGTTGAATAACTGTTATATCTAGATCATTTTGATTTAGTCATAACCTGTACCATTTGACGATGAATAGAACTACTTTGAAGGAGTTAAATTTGCACTCAATTATATCATCCAAGATGCCATAGTATTTATTTTGAGATTGTTGAGGATGTATGTCATTTCTAGATGATATATTGGTGACCTCAAAATATGCAGTTATCCCAGAATCACAAGTTTTCTTTGTGTCATCCAACTTTTTTATGCAAAATTTGTGGCTATGATAGTACATAGCTTTGTGGTACTTGACCTACAATTTTGAAGTGTGTAAATTATTTACATCATGAGTTGATATGAAACATACGTTGAGTTATGATAATTAATAAATTTGTACATACTGCTCCACCTCTTAAACCCTTTACTAGATCAACTACCATCCGCATAACATTGGAATCTCTATTACGATGGGCTTCTATAACCAATGAAGCAACACCTTCCCATGTTAATGAGCAACTATTTTGTTGACATCGTTCAATCCATACTGTCATCCAATCAAGATTGTTCACAATATACAATTGTATTGCATCCCACTCTCGACCACCTGTATCAAAAAAAATAACAATTATAAATAACTTATATTGAAGATTTATAAGAATTAATTAACTACAATATCATCTTAGGTTTACCTTTCACTTTCCTTAATCTACCTTTTGTGTGCTAAAATGTTGTCACACTTCTATGAATCATTACATGTAAGAAAACTCAAGAATGAGCCCTCACAAATCGATCCATAGCTCTCTACTCATAGAGTGCAAGGGTTTGCAATGGAGGCCCTCAGTTTGACCTATTTTTGTGCCCATGCAAGTACACCATGAGATGAGAGATTAAAAGAGGAAAAGCAAGAGTGCTAGTCTCCATGATCTTCAAATATGCATAAAAATACGATCTAATCTATGAAAGAAAAATCTAATCTATAAATGAAAAATCTAATCTATAAATGCAAGATCTAAGCTAAAAGCCCATGATGGGTGCAAGAGAGAAAAAGAGAAGAAAATATAAGTTCTCCATAAAAAGTTTTTGTATTCAAACTCCTTCAAAAATTGGTCTTCAAACCTGCAGCATAACGATAGCATAATCATCGGTGTCTAACATGAGGAGAGGGCTCTCCCTTATAAAGGAAATTATGGAGGTGAGAGGCTTCTCACAACCAATATGGAATAATAGAGCTTGATCCATGTGAGACAAAATTCCACCAATGAGAAAAGAGGAGTGGTTGAGAAGAAAGTGGTGATCCATGTGAGACAAGATTCCACCAATTAGAAAAGAGGAGTGGTTGAGGAGAAAGTGGAAAGATAAATCCCACTTAGATCACATTTTTAAGTGTAGAGAAATTAAATAAAAAGAATTTATTTTATTTCCTTTTTTCATCAAAAGAGATATTTAAGTGGGATTTTTATTTAATTAAAAGGGAACAAGTTCTTTTTAATTAAATTAAAAGAGAGGTTTTTCTCTTAATTAATTAAATGTGGATGAACTATTTAATTAAAAGAGAGGTTTTTTTTTAATTAAATGGGGATTTTATTTTATTTAATTAAAAGAGAAGATTTTCTTTTAATCAAATAAGACTTGGAATAAAATGATCAATCTTAGAAATGAAATAAATTGAATTTGATCAAAGAAATTGATTTGAATTGATTTAATAAAATATTACAAACCACTGATTCAAAAAACTCAAGAATGAGCCCTCACAAATCGATCCATAGCTCTCTACTCATAGAGTGCAAGGGTTTGCAATGGAGGCCCTCAGTTTGACCTTTTTTTGTGCCCATGCAAGTACACCATGAGATGAGAGATTCAAAGAGGAAAAGCAAGAGTGCTAGTCTCCATGATCTTCAAATATGCATAAAAATAAGATCTAATCTATGAAAGCAAAATCTAATCTATAAATGCAAAATCTAATCTATAAATGCAAGATCTAAGCTAAAAGCCCATGATGGGTGCAAGAGAGAAAAAGACAAAAAAATAGAAGTTCTTCACAAAAAGTTTTTGTATTCAAACTCTTTCAAAAATTGGTCTTCAAACCTGCAGCATAACGATAGCATAATCATCGGTGTCTAACATGAGGAGAGGGCTCTCCCTTATAAAGGAAATTATGGAGGTGAGAGGCTTCTCACAACCAATATGGAATAATAGAGCTTAATCCATGTGAGACAAAATTCCACCAATGAGAAAAAGAGGAGTGGTTGAGAAGAAAGTGGTGATCCATGTGAGACAAGATTCCACCAATTAGAAAAGAGGAGTGGTTGAGGAGAAAGTGGAAAGATAAATCCCACTTAGATCACATTTTTAAGTGTAGAGAAATTAAATAAAAAAAATTTATTTTATTTCCTTTTTATCAAAAGAGATATTTAAGTGAGATTTTTATTTAATTAAAAGGGAGCAAGTTCTTTTTAATTAAATAGAAGATATTTAATTAAATTAAAAGAGAGGTTTTTCTCTTAATTAATTAAATGTGGATGAACTATTTAATTAAAAGAGGGGTTTTTTTAAAATTAAATGGGAATTTTATTTTATTTAATTAAAAGAGAAGATTTTCTTTTAATTAAATAAGACTTGGAATAAAATGATCAATCTTAGAAATGAAATAAATCGAATTTGATCAAAGAAATTGATTTGAATTGATTTAATAAAATATTACAAACCACTGATTCAGAAAATTTGATAAATTGAATAATGGGGGCCCATAGTCTAGGTGACCATTTTTGGGTGCATACATTTGCCCCTCTTTGACTAATGTGTGATCGATTCGGGAACACATGTAACAAAGAAAGAAATTGAAGTGTGAGGTCAATTTGGGATCACAAAACAACCCAGATGAGTGGTCGACTCGGGAACACATCAGGACAAAGAATACAAATAAATTTTAACTTGAAAAAGTCGAGGATAAAATTGATAAAACTGAATCAAGGATTGAAATTGATAATTACTGCCCCCTCGTGATCGAAATTGAAATGAGATATAGGAGAAACAACAAATTGATAAATTTGATCAAATCGAACAAAAGATAAGGTTCTTGATGTAAGATGAAAGATATAAGAATCATAGAACCAAGGTAGATCATCAAGCATGAAATATTATGCCCCAAAGGTGATTTAGAAGAAAAGAAGTGGGGAAAAAGAAAATGGAAGATAGAAGTTTGAAAGATATGGAAAGAAATAGAAGTAAGAAAAGAAAATGCTCCAAAAAATCAATCAACTGTTTAAGATAAAAATTTCGATTGAGATCATGAAAGAAAATAAGGAAATGAAGATCAAAATGTGACCACAATTGATTAAATGTCCACAATAAAGATGAAAGGAGAACCCTCTCAAACTCATAATGCAGCCTAAAAATGCAAACTAACATGAAGTCTAATAATGCAAGCTACATGAAATGCAATGGTGTACTTGCAAAAGAGCAACTGTAACATAGGATTTTGTGTTCATCATTCATTAGAGAATGTAAAAGAACTTATTTTCATCATTGGGCCATTATTAACGGACATCGAAAAATCACACAATCATCACTAGTTACAAATGCAACTATGAAGATATGAATGCGATTTATATTGGATTGAAATGTGGAAAGATTCTAACATAAGCATCAAAGACATAAAGGTCAAGATGACTTCGATGTTAGTTTACCCAATTTAATATAGAAAAACTATGCTTGCATCAAGGCATAGATGCCAAGATGACTATAAGAATGGTTGTGCAAAAACAATCAAGGATGATGTCTCAAATCTCCTAAGTGTTTCAAGGGGACAACAAAAGACACTCTAGAGTTCAAGACCACACCCACAAGCAAAAATAAATAAATAAAAACATGTCTCATGCCCCAAGTCTTCTAGCGATGCATCATGGAGAGACTTATCAGACAAAGACACTCAACAAAAATCAATAACAGTTAGTACACAGAGAAAATAAAATAAAAAAATCATGACATAAGTCAAGCATTAAGTGTTGCATTTAAAAATATAAGTGTGTTAACTGATACTGAGTTCTGAGGACAAGGATCAAATGCTTGCAGGAAGGTAAGATCACATGATGATACTGGGTAAGACCAAACCAATTAGTGTTGAAAAAAACTCGATGTCAATGGGTGTTGAAAAATACCATTTGCGAGGTGTCCTAAAGACTCACACATCTAAGAAACCAAAGCTAACATAGTTATGCCCCCTAGACAAAGACCAATTCCAAACCAAGGTAACAAGGACAAGGCAAGGTGGAGAAAGGCTAAGTGTCGAGGACATGTGCTAAGAAACATGGGTGCAAAGGCCTCAAGTAGCGCCCCTTTCCAAGTTTTCACCACTTGGATTTTTTTTATTTTTTTTTATTTTTTGTTTTTGTTTTTTGCTACCAAGGCACCTGTTTCTAGGTTTTCACCAAGGCACTTTTTCTATTTTTTTGAATTTTTGAATTTTTAATTTTTTTTTGTATTTTTGGAATATATAATTGTTTTGAAGATACATCAAAGTGCCTTTTGCTAGGTTGTCACTAATATGATCATTTTTTTAGGACATTTTTCAATTTTTAGAATTTTTACAATATATCAATTTTTTTGGATTTTTTAAAATATATCAATTTTTTGGATTTTTTTTTAGGATCAATAAATATGTACAAAGATGCCCCTAGACAGAATGGGCATTATGGATAGAACTTCTTCAAGTGCAAGACATTGATAGGATCAAGGAGCTACTCTCCCTCTGCTGTAGATAGTAAATAGGCACCTGAACCAAAAGTTGCTGTAATAATGTAAGGTCCAAGCCAATTAGGTTCAAACTTACCCTTTTGATCTCTATTCTATTGATTCTTATGATTCACACGTAGGACAAGATCTCCCACTTGAAACTCTCTAGGGTGAACCTTTTTGTTGAATGCTTTTGACATGCGCTTTTGATAGACTCTCATATGGTCAAATGATGCTTGGCATTTCTCATCTAAAAGTTCTAACTCTTGAAGTCTCATGGCACGGTAGTCTTCATCTGTAACTAGACCTTTGAGAGAAACTCTAAGTGAAGAAATTTCAACCTCTAAAGGTAACACTGCTTCAGCACCATATGTAAGAGCAAAAGGAGTAGCCCCAGTAGGAGTGCGAATACTCGTTCTATACGCCCACAAAGTTGGATTTATTTGTAAATGCCAATCTCTACCATTCTTATGAATTGTTCTGTGCAAGATTTTAAGAATGGTTTTGTTTGATGCTTCTGCTTGACCATTCCCTTGTGGGAAATAAATAGAGGACCAATGTTGTTTTATCTTAAACTTCTTACAGAGTTGCTTAAGGTCCTTATTTTTAAACTAAACTCCATTGTCAGTGATAATCTCAGAAGGCATTCCATATCTACAAATAATATGATTCAAAATAAATAGAAAAAATTGTCTTTCCGGAGGCAACAGAAAGTGGGACAGCTTCTACCCATTTAGTGAAATAATCAGTGGCAGTAATAATAAACTTGTGTCCAGATGACGAGTTGGGATGAATTTGCCCAACAAGATCAAAGGCCCACTGTTGAAATGGCCAATGAGATATAGAAGGAATGAGCTCCCTACTTGGAGTATGTATCAGGTTACCATGTTTTTGACATTTTTCACATGACTTTGCAAAAGCTACTACATCAATCTGCATTGTGGGCCAATCGTATCCTACCCTAAGCAATCTTTGAGCCATGGAAAGACCATTAGAATGTCCCCCACAGATACCCTCATGGATGTCAACTAACGCTTGATCAGATTTGTCCTTTTCTAAGCATCTAAGACGTGTTCCATCTAGACCCTTCCTATACAAATCACCAGAGATAAGGGAGTGATGAGAGGCATTTCGAATAAGGTTTCTGCATTCAGATCGGTTAAAGGTTTTAGGTATAATCCCATCACGAATGTACGAGTAAATGGCACCATAACAAGATGACTCATGACCAACAAGGGTATAAATAACATGACTTTCTTGGGAATCATAGATAGGGTGATTTAGCTCTTCCACCAAGAATTCAAATCTTGATTCATGTTGCTCTAATTGAAGAAGTGAAGCAAGTGTACCCATAGCATCAGTTGCCTTATTTTCTATTCGAGAAATTTGCTCAAATGAGACAAATGTGAAGTAGAGTCTCAAGGAATCAACCATTTTCTTGTAAGGGACCAATTTATCATTTTTTGTTAGACAATCATCATTGACTTGGTTGATTATCAGCTATGAATCTCCATAGATGTGTAATTCTGTAATTCTCCATTCTATGGCCATCTTAAGTCCATTTGTTAAAGCTTCATATTCAACAATATTGTTTGTTCATGGGAATAATAACTTGTAAGATTTAGGAATTGTGTACCCTTGAGGAGAAACAAACAACATACCAGCTCCTGAACCATTTTGCATAAAAGACCCATCAAAGAACATCTTCCATGTTCTTTCAGTTAGATACATGAGGTGCTCATCTGGGAAATCAACTTGAATAGGTGCATCATCTTGTAGTGAAAAATCAGCCAATTGATCTGCTATAACTTGTCCTTTGATTGCTTTACGCTCAATGTACTCTATGTTAAACTCTAAAAGAATCATCATCCATTTAGCAAGTCTACCTATGAGGGCAGCCTTACATAGTAAGTACTCGAGTGGATCTATTTTTGCTATGAGGTGTATAGTGTGCGCAAGCATATAATGTCGCAACTTTTGGGAAGCAAACACAACTGCAAGGCAAGCTTTCTCAATACTAGTGTAATTAACCTCATATGAAACAAGAGTACGACTAATATAGTATATTGCTCTTTCTTTCCCATGTTCATCAAGTTGAGCTAATAATGCCCCCAAGGCAGATTTTGTTGCTAAAACATATAGGATAAGTGGTTTTCCTGGGATAGGAGGCATTAAAATAGGAGGATTTCCCAAGTATTTCTTGATCTGGTCCATGCTCTGTTGGCATTCATCATTCCATACACATTTGACTCCTTTATGTAAGTTCTTGTTGAAAGGTTGAGCTCTATCTGCCAATTGTGAAATAAACCTCTGTATAGATTGAAGACGTCCTTGAAGACTCCTCATTTGACTAATGTTTTTAGGAGGTGGCATATCCACAATTGCTTGAACCTTTTCTGGATCCACCTCTATCCCTTTTGCTAAAATTATGAATCCTAGTAATTTGCCAGAGGTAACTAGAAGATGGAAGGGGAGGATCAGAAGACAAAGGTTCAACATTAACATGATCTTGCTCAAGAGTGTAATCTTTATTTTCAGCATGAGGGTTCTTAGAAGAGGAACTCTTATCCCATTGATGTTGTATTTCAGCACAAAAAAATGCTTTCTCTTCGTAAAAAAATGCAGATTTATCATTTAGGTATTGTTCACAAAATCTATCAATGTTGTTTTCAAGATTTGATTCATGTGAATTACCATCAATATCTTTTCGTGACTCATCCCCTTTAAGCACAAGCATAGGACTAGGAGGACTTTTAGGAACTGTTGGAATGTAATAATCATCACCATCATAATCATTGTCACTAGAAGAATTATAGATAGGCATATCACAAGACTTTTCATGTTGTTCATTATCATATCTCTTAATAAGAGGAATAAGACTCTTGGTAGAAGTAGAAGAAGAATGATATCATGAAAAAGAGGTAGGTGAAGACCTAGATGGATGATATCTAGAAGAGTCATGGTAAGATTTAGAAGATGAAGTATGTGAATGATATTTAGAAGAATTATCGTAAGACTTAGAAGATGAAGAATATGAAGGATATTTAAAAGAATCATGATAAGACTTGGAAGATAAGGAATTTGAACGATATTTAGAAGAATCATGATAAGACTTGGAGGATTAAGAATCTGTATGATATTTAGAAGAATCATGATAAGACTTGGAAGATGGAAAATATTTGGAAGAAGGATATTGTGATTTAATCTTGCACATGATCCTTGCAAAAGTGTCTGATTTATCCATTTTTTAAATCATTTTTGTTGCAACGTTAGCATCCATGCATCTATTGGAGTGACAACACTTTTCAAATTCAAGAAGGAGGTGGATTTCATCTGAGCTCATATGAGGATCCCTAAAAAGATATCCAAGATCCATGGTTCTAGAAGAAGAAGAATCAAGTATGGAAGACGAGAAATAATGAATAGAAGAAGGTAGACTATATGATAATAGGAGGAAATGAATCAAGAAGACATGAAGAAGAGGAAGAGTGGAAATGACAGATTAGAAAGACATGGGAGATAAAGAAGAAAGAAGACAAAGAGTCATTTTGGAAAATTTGATACCATTTGAGATTTGAGCAACATGTAATAGCACTTATAATCAACATGAAAGAAAAGACACTAGTTGATAAGATAACCCTAAGAAACGGTTGTACCAAACTAGGATAGTAAAAGCTCTCACTTGTCCAAAGAGATGTGATAAGATAGAATTTTGCAATAGGTGTAAACCAACATTGCCACAGAGGTGCCTACAACTTTGGGTGAATACCCTAGCACATATGGACTAGGAGGATAATTGACCCAAATTATAAATAATTAAAATTGAACTTTGATGAAAGTGAATGGAAAAGAGATTACTAAGACTCTCCAAGTGTAATATCAAAGGATCCAAGTGTATATCTTTCTCAATAAGAACGGTTTCTAACTTACCAACTCTAAACAAGGTCTCTTGTGAAATCAATGATTACTAATTCAAGAGGTCAAAGCACAATAACCCATGGTGCAAAAAGGCTTTTAACAATGAGAAAAGTAGCCTAATCCAAATAGGACCAACCTAGGGAGACTAGAAATAATGGGATAACAAAGTTATTCGATCATAATGTCTCAACTCAAGAACTCAAATTTTGTTCATTTTAAATATCCAACTAGATGTATCAATAGATTTTTTATCATAAACCAAGCACGCAAGATAGAAAATAGGGATTTCAAGAAAACAGTCTTCAAACAATGAACAAGGGGCAAAGCAACCTTGCACATGAGCAATCAAGTGACTTAGTTTATGCTAATCCCTAGGAGAGCTAATTGTGTATGTTCTCAGAGAGTTTCACAATCATTGCATATATCCCTAGAAAATAAAAGTTGGCCTCTCTAAGGTTTTTAGTAATGGTTTGACTCTGCAACTTTTATGATTCACAGGGGTGACCTCCAATCTCGGCACACCGAGGTTTTGACACAGTCTGAGAACTTAATCTTCAAGAGCTACTAGGGAGATCTGACAACCCACAATGAACCATACCCCATGGAGATTTCTTCCACGAGGACATTTATATAGCAATTGTTGCAACCACGGTAGAAGTGGCTATTACCGCTTGAGGTTCTGTCTATAGTTTTCCCTGTATAGGGATTGTCTGCTATGGTTAACCCTCTCTAAAGGTGACCGACTCACAATAGTGGACCACAAGGGGACTTAGCTTTTAGATCCAAGGTTTTGACACCTTTTCACTTTTAGCCCAATCAAAGCAAGCAGATTAATCCGACACGCTAACTAAGATTATCTCAAGATCTATGATATCAACCCCTAGTGATCTATCAACCTCTTCAAAGAAAGGATGCCTCAATCACCAAGTTGAAGATCCATCTATCTAAGAGATTCTCAAAGTATCCTCCCCACCTACAAAGAATCCGTCTTTGAGAGGAGTTTCACCAAGAACTCACTCCCTCAAGATCCATGAATAGTATTCATGGGGCCTAATTACTATGTGTGTACAGATGTTAATTCCCCAAAAGCAAATCTATCCAAGAATAATAAAAATGCACAAGGTGGTACACTTAATGCTTTAACTAATGCAAGGTGAGTCCAAAGATGTGGAACACTTAACCCCTCACACAAGCCCAAAACGAGTCCACAACTCAAAGATTAGTGAGTTCTAGAAAGCACAAGAGGGTTGCCAAGTGGAGCACTTAACGCTTCTATCCTGTAGACCCCTTCCCTTTAATGTGGCACTGATCTTGCAACTACGGGGTGGAATGAGGGGCCGACAGATTCAGCAAGTCCAATAACCCAATATAGCTATCTAAATCTATCACTAATAATCAAGCTTGCTAAATAAAAATCAATGGAGATTACAACCTAGTATCAATTATGCATGTGTTTGAAAAATAAAAGCATAAGCAAAACACACAAGCTAGACAAATGAGAGGTTCATTTTAAGGTTCCAAATCAAAGTGTTATCAACCAAAGAAGAATACCTGAAGTCCTCGCAACGCGCTTAGTAGATCTTACCTATTTTTAACAACTTTAGCACGTTTTTCCAATGAAATCACAACTTGCTGCTATGTTGTTCCAAAAAAATTAGAAAACACAAAAAACCCAAAACAGTGAACAATTAGCAAAAAAAACCAAAACAACACGAAAATCCCTGCAAAAAAAATACGAATAACCTAGTCAACATGATTAGACCTTTTTTTTTTGCTATGATTCAGACCCAAAAATAAAAATGAAAAGAAGAGACCCCTGCTAAAAAATAAAGTGCTTTCCAAAAATGTAAGAAATTCAAAAAAATCTCTTCATTTGTGCCCTAGGGACCCAATTTTTCAAAATAGGTCAGATTCATCAAATTGAGTTTTTGATCCTTAATACGGCCTCAAAATTCAAAACACAAAGAAATAACCCCCCTTATAATTTAAAAAGATTTTTGAAAATGTAAATTTTTCTGAAAAATATGCTTATTTGCGATCAAAAATGACTTTTTATGAAAAATAAAGAGAAATTCATAACTCGCGCAAATCATTTCAAAATGCTCTAAAAATCAAGCTGGGACATGTTGGGAACATACCCAACCCACAAAAAAAATTTCAGAACCAAACTCTAAGTGGTTTAAAAGATATGATTGAATCTTTAAACCAACTAGATTTTTTTGCCTGCAAACCAATCTATATATGGGTTGGCCTTAAAACCAAAGTGAAAAATTTACAAAAGCACTTGATTAGATCCAATATGCTGCTGTAAAAAATTAGAGATGAAAAATAAAAGCAAATGGAGCTAGAAACTTGATTCAAGCCCCAAGGTGGGTGCCAAAAATGTGTGCTAAAATGTTGTCACACTTCTATGAATCATTACATGTAAGAAAACTCAAGAATGAGCCCTCACAAATCGATCCATAGGTCTCTACTCATAGAGGGCAAGGGTTTGCAATGGAGGCCCTCAGTTTGACCTATTTTTGTGCCCAGGCAAGTACACCATGAGATGAGAGATTCAAAGAGGAAAAGCAAGAGTGCTAGTCTCCATGATCTTCAAATATGCATAAAAATAAGATCTAATCTATGAAAACAAAATCTAATCTATAAATGCAAAATCTAATCTATAAATGCAAGATCTAAGCTAAAAGACCATGATGGGTGCAAGAGAGAAAAAGAAAAAAAAATAGAAGTTCTCCACAAAAAGTTTTTGTATTCAAACTCCTTCAAAAATTGGTCTTCAAACCTGCAGCATAACGATAACATAATCATTGGTGTCTAACATGAGCAGAGGGCTCTCCCTTATAAAGGAAATTATGGAGGTGAGAGGCTTCTCACAACCAATATGGGATAATAGAGCTTGATCCATGTGAGACAAAATTCCACCAATGAGAAAAGAGGAGTGGTTGAGAAGAAAGTGGTGATCCATGTGAGACAAGATTCCACCAATTAGAAAAGAGGAGTGGTTGAGGAGAAAGTGGAAAGATAAATCCCACTTAGATCACATTTTTAAGTGTAGAGAAATTAAATAAAAAGAATTTATTTTATTTCCTTTTTTCATCAAAAGAGATATTTAAGTGGGATTTTTATTTAATTAAAAGGGAGCAAGTTCTTTTTAATTAAATAGAAGATATTTAATTAAATTAAAAGAGAGGTTTTTCTCTTAATTAATTAAATGTGGATGAACTGTTTAATTAAAAGAGAGGTTTTCTCTTAATTAAATGGAGATTTTATTTTATTTAATTAAAAGAGAAGATTTTCTTTTAATTAAATAAGACTTGGAATAAAATGATCAATCTTAGAAATGAAATAAATCTAATTTGATCAAAGATATTGATTTGAATTGATTTAATAAAATATTACAAACCACTGATTCAGAAAATTTGATAAATTGAATAATGGGGGCCCATAGTCTAGGCGACCATTTTTGGGTGCATACACCTTTGACCATCAAGTACTCCCCTTTGAATTTGTTAATTGAGTTGGGATCCCAAATATGATCTACATGGATCTTTGTTGCAAACTTAAGAAGGTATTCACTAATGTACACCATGGTCTGATATACCATATATCCCTCCACCATAGAACCCTCAAGATGTGCTCTCTATTGAACCAAGCTTTTCAAAAAATTTAAGTGCCTCTCAACCATCCACATTAACCTAGTTGGTACATGTCCACACAATTCAATCTCCTCAACTTGATGTATAAGGTAGTGTTCTTGTGCATTGAAAAAATTTAGAGGTAGACACCTTTGCGTTTCACACATAAGAAGAGGAATTTTTCTTTTCCAATAGTTTATATTTTTTTTATTGATTTCTTTAGATGACAACCACCTCATGTTTTTTCCAAGATCATATATAATCTGTTTGACATTGTTGGCAAAGTGGTGTGGGAGAGATAGAGGTAGAACATACTACAATATTTGTAAAATGATCTTATCTTTATAAAAGAATGCAATCAAAACTACGTGCAGTATACAAATATATAGTGAATAAAAAATAACATGAATTACTTTAATAAATGTATGCAAATTATGTGTTTTCAACCCTAGCCCAAATTCACTTTTTTTATATATGAAATTGTTTATGTTCGCAGGAAATCTTATGGGAAATCACATTTTTTTATGATTTCTTTTATAGCATTGTTCTGTTGCTCTAACAATAACCAACTAAGGGCACTTGTATCAATTTAGTCTCCATTGTTATTTGATAGAATGCCATTTTTCATTGCATGGTTGGATTCTTCAATGTCACTACAAATTTTGACAATTTGGTCTTTGTCATGCCTTCCATTCAAGATTTTCCATAATGTCTCTATTACATTCTTTCCAATATGCACAGGATCAAACAAATGCACAATTGGGAGTTGCTCATAGTACAACAACCTAGTAAATTGCATAGGATAAATTTTTAGTCCTTTTGGAAGTTGGTCATTGATGCTTTGACAACCTTCACAAGCATCAATTACATTATCAGTAAACAAAACACAATATCAAAATATAAATTTGAAACAAAAATGATCAGATGGAATGAAATTACCTCAGTAGTTTATTTTATTGTATGCCAACTTCCATGGGTGTGGTGTCATTCTCTATGGCTTTGATGTAGTCTCTTCTTTCCCATTGAAAAGATGTTTTTTGGTAATTTGGTACTTATAATTTCTGTGGAGAAAGTTTCTATTCTCATCGAACACCTACTTTATTAAACTTTTTGAATGATGAGATTTTGTCTTTGGACCACAAATTGGACATACAAATTTTTCCTTTGTCTGAAGACCTATAAGATCATATATAATTGGATTAAATGTGGTAACTTTGTGTTGTCACTATAACATACCAAAAAAGAGGTGTTAAGAAGAGAACATATCACAAAAATGTGTTAACCCAGGAGCATCATGTATTGTTCATACAAGCATTCAATTAAATTGAAATTGTCTTTGTCCTATTGGTCTAGAGATGTCATAAATAGTAACCCCATTCCATAACACCATCAAATCATTGATAAGGGGTTCAATATATACATTGATATCTTTAACTTGGTAGTTACCTAGTTGAATGAACAAAACATTACATAATTATTATGACCATTTTGATGGATTAGTTATAATAAACAAATTTAGATGACCATTAGATCAAAAAATACCTGAAACAATCAGTTTCAACATTATGTGCTCTCTCTTTATGGACAACCAAGGAGGTATGTTATTGTTGATAACAAAAACAAGCCACACCGAGTAAGTAGATCTCATCTCTCCAAAAGGATTGACACCGTTTGCTGCCAATGAAAGCTTGAGATTATGAGGTTCTTTTTTAAAGTGTGGTCATTTTCCCTCTATTTCCTTAAATGCCAAACCATCTGTAGGCATTCACATAATGTCATCTTGACTTTTGTTGTGTGCATGGTAATCCATAAATTGTGCCAAGCTATTGCACCTAAATAATCGTTGCAGACATGGAATAATGGGAATATGCTGAAGAACATTGTGAGGCACCCTTTTTGTTAATTGATCTGATTGATATCTACTAATATGACAAATAGGGCATTGTGTTGCAAATTCATGTTGTTGATCGTTCGGACATGCATGTATTTTTTGATACTCTATTCCAATATCTTTCATGATGGAAAATAATTCTCAGTACGAGCGAGGTAGAATGTTTGATGGTGGTAACAAACACTCACCTATCAACCTACAACCAAAAATATAATTTTTTAATTTAAAGAATATTAGTTGCTACACGAACCCAATGTTAATTGTAAAGGAACTACAAGTAAAATAATGAAAGAAGATGACATACCTTAACATACGTGTCATTGCTACGTTGGATAAACCATTCATAACCTTCACGTTCACCAACAACAATACAATGGCAAGAAGACTTATTTTAGAGCCTTCATATAGGGGCTCATGTGCCTTCTCAAGTATAGGTACATCAAGCTCTACATCAACATCATCATCATTATCATCATCTTGATCATTGTGATCTTCATCATCGTGGTCTTCTTCCATGGTATCGTTACCTTCTACTTCAATATTCACACCTCCATGTTCCCTCATTTGGAAATTTGCATTCTTTGAATTGTCATGGTCCATAACATGAAACTCAGGGACATTGACCTATATGAAAATGATGACCTTATATTAACTATGACCATGATGTCATCATCAAATCATGTCTTATGTATTTTATAAATTATTAAAATACATACCAATGGACGATATTTGTTTCCCCCTTCAATCTGACCATGTTGCCTACAATGTTCCTCAGCTATTTTGATTAGATATCTTTGAGTCTGTAAGCCCTTACAAATTTTGCAAGGAAAATAACATTTTCCATCACCTTTTCTTTTTAAGTTAAACCACATTCTAGCAATTGTCTCCCTATTTTTTGTGCATTGGTATCATCAGACATGGTCTTTCTTGAATGGAATGACTCATTGGTGGAAGAAGGATGATTTGTTCAACTTGTAGATGGATTAGTAAGAGGAAGACACATATAGAAATGAATACTAAAGTGAGATAGATAGAAAGAGGTATAGATAGAGAGATAGATTGATAAAGAGATAAAGAAATATAAAAAATGAAAAGAAACAAATACTTAGTTGACCTTCCATAACTCTACCTCTACATATTGCACTTGCTAAATACAAGCACTTCCTGAGAAAATGGGTGGCAGTAGCCAAGAAGAGAATAGGAGAGTCCATTTGGCTCAAGAGGAGGATGCAAAAAGTGACCAAGGGGTAAGAGGAAATGCTAATCTAGAGAGATGAGAGTCTCTAATGTTCAATAGAATCTTGCTGAAGACTATCAAAGAGCAAGAACTTCCCCAAAGAAAGACATTATTCAGAGCTCTCTACAAGTTAAGAGGTAAGATCTGCAAAGTTATTATAGATTCTGATTCAACTGATAATATAGCCTTAGTAAAAATGGTAGAGAAGCTTTGATTGAAGAAGTTGCCTCATCCTAACCCTTATAAGGTTTCATGGCTAAATAAGGACCAGGAGGTCATAGTAAATGAACAAGTTCATGTTCAATTTCAAATAGAGGAGTACAAAGACAAGATCTGTGATGTTGTAGAAATGGATGCTTGTCACCTATTTTTAGGCAAGCCCTGGCAATTTGATGTTAATTCTAAGCATGATGGAAGGAGCAATGTTTACATCATCTCCAAAAATGGGAAGGAATACACCATGAGACTGCTACTAGAAGATAGGAAGGAGATCCAACATGCATCTAGTGTGATGATGGTCAGAGAGAAGGAGTTTTTGAAGACCCTCAAGGTGAAAAACATCCCTTTCTTTGCAATAGTAGTAAAGACAAAACTTGGAGAAAAAGGAAAGGAAGGCAGATCTAATGAAAGGATTGTGGGACCCAAGGAAGTAAGGTAGCTATTGGACAAGTACAAAGAAGTAATTTTAGATTGTACCAAGGAAAAATACACCAAACTCATGATGAGGAAGATCATACCCTTCAAAATTTTGCAAAAATATGGCACAAATGCATATAAACTTGAACTCGTTGTTAACATTGGTTTATCTAACATTTTTAATGTTTGTGATTTGTATCCCTATAAGGGAACTGCTGACTATGATACAAGTCAAATGGATGGAGTGGAGGTACCTGCAGAACTACCTAAGTAGCCACCACAAGAGGTTGAATGCCTCTTAGACACCAAAGTGCTAAAAGATACTAGGAGGAAGACATATTACAAATACCTTGTCAAGTGGAAGAACAAGCCAATGGAGGATGCAACTTGGTTGACTAAAACTGATTTGATCAAGATGGGCCTTAAAGTGGAAGATTTGCCAACTCAAGAGACTTGATTTTTGTTGGCCTAAGGAGTATGGTGTAGGGAAATAAGGCACTTTGATAGGTCAAGGTAGTTGGATAAGTCCATAGGATAGTCAACTTAATGTGGTTTATGTATTAGGACCAATTGTAAGGTCAAGTGGATCCTTGGTGTCATTATAAACCAGGATACCAAATTGAACCAAATGGTTACATTTTGAAAAGTGAGTTATTTTAATGAGTAATAGGGTTTTTTTAAGTCCTTAGGGGGATTTAGATATGGTTTGAGCCATTAAAGTAGGTGTTTAGGTGTCTAGGTGGTCAAAAATGCAAAATTGTCAAAGTTGCCAAGCAAAATTGCAAAAGTGCTGACAACATTGCAAAATAGTTGCAAAATTTAGTTGTACATTAGCATAACCATTTGAATAGTGGTTATAACCATTGAGACAAAACCATATAAGCATGCAATGATCATAAATGACCAAATGGTGGTGGATGTAAGGATTGGAGAACATTTGCAGCAATAAAAACTTAATTTTTTGCCAATTTGACTGTGTTTTTGTGTTTTATAGATGTGTATAGATTGACACATGTGATCAACTACATGGTTAGATAGATATGTGAAGTAGATTCCATTTGAATTTGGTTTGGAGTTTTGATCTATTCATTTGATCAAGTTATAGTAGTTTTAGTGAAGGTAGCTAGATTTGGCTTGAATTCAAAGGTATAGGCAAACATGTGCCTCTAACTTACAACCCTACAATGGGATTATGATGCCTCTTCGGGGGAAGCAAGCTATGGGTAGGTACTTTCATATGGTATATTTTTAGGCATGGAGGAGAAGGTTTCATATTTTTACCAGCCGGCCCTAGGCTGAACATCTCTATGTGTTCAACCCAGATTTGTAGGAGAAGTGGTGATTAGACTCCCAAAAAAATGGATCTAACCTAGATAAAGGGTGAAATGGAGATGTGGTATGGAGATAAAGAGTTTCATGTAGTTGTACTGGTTCTATGAACTCATTTCCTAGCACTTGACTTGGAAACCCAACCTAATTAGGCCTATTAGGTCTGTAAACCAAGTAGGAGTTAGGATATGCTAGAGTGGGGTCAGCCCAAGATATTTTGGAATCTTCAAGAACCTAGTAAAAGGTATCTGGAAAGGTGAAAATAAAAAAGTATTTTTATAGCTACAAAGGAGGAATCAAGAGCATTATAAATAATGAAGAAGAAACTTAAATCCATACGACTTCACCTCTATTTACAATTTGACCTTTCTGCATGTGAAATATGACAATATACAAAAATTTCAGTCACATTTTCACTTTAAAAAGAACACCAAGTATACCTTTGGTACAATATCTTCTTTAGATTCTTCACTATCAGATTCTTCAGAACTACAAGCTCCTGTGTAGAAAAAAGATGAGATGTACTAAGTAATTTTTGATGGTCAATATTTAAACAAATCAGCTATCAAAAAAACAATTTATGATTCAGTTGCTTTATTATGTACTGAAGACTTGGCTTAACCATGGAGTACCTCATTAGAAGACTTGTCCTCGCTTGATTCTTCTTTACCATTTTTTAAAGCTACAACTGACCCATTCTTCACTACACCCGATTTATTCTTTCCCAAAGCACTTGGTTTTTTATGTGTTTCTTGTAATACACTTTGAATAATATTAAACAAAAATTTCTTATCTCTCTTTCAAAAAGTACAAAAAAATTTGATAAAATGAAAAATTTCATGATAGTATAGCAATATTTAAAGATAAAAAACAAATATCTATTAATGTTATGCTAGAAAAGTACAATAAATGTCTTCATCATTTAGAGAGCACCAATTTTTTTGTTTGATTTTCAATTTGAAATAAGGCATTTCAATGAACCATTTGTTCACTATTGAACATCAAAATTCCATAAGCTTGTGATTCCACTGAAACATGATTCTATTTTATAGATAATTATCCATAACAAAATGACTAACCTCCTTAGAAAAATAATACTCACTGCTAGAATCTTTTACTCGTAGCTTCTTTATGATGGCAAGATTTTTGCTTATAGGATGCTTCACCTTTATCTATAGAGCATTAACACAAAAATGAGTATCATAAAGTCAAAACATATGTTATATTATCAATATGATCCCAAAAAGCAACAAAATAATTGGCATTCTTCATATCTGGTATTTTTTTCAACATAAATGTTCTAGTTCGCTCATTTAAAATCTCAATTTTGCAAGTACATACCAATAGAAACAAAATTGATATACCAAGAAATTTTAAACATTGACACTTTTGTAATGACCTGAACATTTGATGTTTCAATTATGGTTACCTACATATAGCCTTTGTTTGAAGTCTTGAAAGCATTTTGCTTAATTTTCCATATTTGGCCTAGTTGAGGACAAGTGTTCCTAAACCAAATTGTGATCCAAGTTTGCCAAGTGACTTAGGAGAAGACAAAGACCCTAGGAGAGGGGGTTCCACTTGGGAAGGTAGAAAGACACATGTGGTAGGGCTTGGTGAACTTTGTTATCATCTTGCAGTGGGCTTGGGTGCTTCAATTGTGTTTGATTTTGGGGTTTGTTAACAGAAATTTTTGTTTAGAGCTTGGAACTTTTCTTACTTCTGTTCAAAACTTCATTCATAGGGTTTTTCTTTTGTGTTCATGTTCTTGCTCGAATCTCAAAGTTGTCTAACATATCTAGTAATCTTTGAGAAGTGTTGCACGTGCTTTTATATATATCTTCAGCTTGGGATTTTGATTAGTGAGAGAGTGCATGCATAACTCCTGTGAGAGAAGAAGAGTGTTGCTAATTTATGAAAATGATGTTCACAATCAATGATAAATAAGAGTTGTAATAGTTGTTAAACAAGAAAGGAGATCTTAATTATATTTCTAAAAATCTTGGGGTTTATGGTCTAAGTATTAGCTGTTAATAATCCTATTTTTAATTTAGGTGCTAGATGAGGTATATAGTGTTTGCTAATAAACTGAATGCATATTTAATTAGTTGTATAGTAGTTAGCATTGATTAGAGAATGAGATGATGTGCTAGAGATTGTTGCCAGTGTGCAAAGGTCTATTTGAAAAAGTGTGTTCTAATTTGGGATGCAAAGGGTATGGGTTGGAAAAAAGAGAATGTGCCTATCTAATTGTAAAGGTTGTGTCAATGTGAAAAGTGGTATTGCAATATCCCTTAACAAAGTGATGACAATTGATGTAGAGAAATGTATTGTATTTGAGCTATTATAAGGTTGTGCCCGACACCCCAAAAATAATTGTTTGGCATATTGATGAACCATGTATCTAAAAAGGATTCCTATAATTAGTTTGATGTAGGTACAAGGACAAAATCCCAAAGTGATGATGGTTTCTCCATAGTGATGGTTTGTGCACAATATATTTTTGGTTTATGGTAATCCAAAACCACTTGAGTGCTTGAAGTTTATGGTGATTTTAAAAATGAATGTGAGTGAGGTTTGTGATGAGCCAAAATTACTTTAGTGTGAAATTCATGGTGATCTTAGAACCACGTGTGTGATGTTTATGGTGAGTTTGAAACCATTCAAAGCATTGATTATGGGTAATTCATAAAAAAATCAAGTGATTATGATTTGGGGAAAATAATATAAATGATGATATTTGATAGGTGATTGTAAATGGGTATGTAACAAGGCTTTGGGTTAAGACCTATCTTTTCTAGATTATGGGGGGATTTCTAAAAGAATCTGATAATTAATTTATCGAGGAGTGTGAATAAAATAGAATATTTATCATGACCAACCATCCACTAGAAGATGAAACACATGCAACTGTCCAACATACCAATGTCAATCACCGTGCATCTCAACTACTCATCATAAATATAACTAACTCAATGCTATAGTCAACATAACATTAAATGTATAATTATGTATAAATTAATTGATTGGAACTGTGTTTAGTACAACCCATTTTTGGGTTTCTCTTCTATTATTTCTCCTTTGTGCTGATTCTCAACTTGTATCATTGCTCATTTTTAAAGTGACTTCAAGTGACTTTTGATTGTGTTGGTGGAACTATTTTGATGAGATTGTATCAATGTAGGTTGGTTATATATTTGTGTTTCACAAATGACAACCGCTAATGTAGTACCTATGCTAAGGTATTGTGGCATGGAATTTATTGGAACTGTACATCCCTCAACCAGAGAGACAATTAGGATGAGTTCTATGTGATAATTTAATATTGTATGTTTCAGAAGTAAAATTGAAGTGCTTAAAAATGGGATAGTTTATAAAGCTTCTTATAAGAGAGATGGAAAAAAGAGTTAGGATTAATAAATAGATTATCTTTGAATTTTTTTATTTGATTCTATTGACACTTTCAATAAAGATTTTTTCTTTAAGGATGATCTTTGATGAAATTTCAATGGAAAACTAGTCAAAAGGTTTAGGGAAAGAAGTTGGTAATTCATCCAACTCATTTAGAAACTATGAAATATGTAATTTCCTACCCCTTCTTATGAACATACAGGAATAAAAATTGGCAAATTAGTTAGAGGATTGGGCTTTAGTTTCTTGTTCATCTCAGTTGCATTTTTTTTCAAACCCACCTCCTTATGCTAGTTAATAGAGCAAGTCAAACTCACAGTTGAAGGCTATGTATCAATTGGAAATGGGTACAAAGGGACTCTAAGACCAGGAATCAAAATCCTTTTTATAAAAAGATTGTTCTTAACAATTTTTTAATACCTATGTACTAATGCACAATCTATATTGTGATGTCAACCATCTCAATAAGGAAAAATAGAGAAAATTTGTACTTCAAATTAGATGGAGAAAGATGTAGCACATGACTTCTGAAACCAAGACTTGGGATCTATAGTATAAAAATTTGGATTTCAAGTGTAAAGAACTGGGTTTAAATGCATAAATAAACATTCTTGCATTATCACACACAAAATGAAAAAACAAGTTTGATTCTAGAGAAGCCCTCAAATAGGAAGAAAACTCTTGAAGATTAATTACTATTCTTAATGCCACTAGATTACGGTCTAACAAGAGTAGAGGTGGAGTCTCTTATACCACAGAGGCATGGCGTTATTGCCTAAGAAGTTGCTGGTGCAAAGGTGGAGTCTCATATACCATGGAGGCCTAGCATGAATGCCTAGGAAATTGCTAGTGCAACTCATGTCATCATGGTAGCCATGAAAGATGTTTCTACTTCTTGGGAAGTTCATGATGATGATAAGGATTATCACCATGAAGACCAATCTAGGGCTAGAAAAGTTGAACAAGTATTTTTCACAATCATTGATGTCTATTGTTAAACATTTTTTTTGTAAAATTCTATTCATCATAAATGTTTAAGATCATACATCATGATCTAAAATTTAGGTTCTTCGATATTGATAACAATCATGATCTAAAATTTAAATGTGATGAGAAATTGACTAAAAAGGATTGATGAGAAGTTGCCAAGGTTGGCATGTTATTGCAATAGTTTCTTAGGTTTCTCACAATGGGTCAAATTTTGTGTTTGACTAAAAAATGAGGAGGGGTCTCAAAATAGTTATATATGTTATTGAAACTAAACTCAACCCTTTAGGAGTGATCATGACTTTCCAAGTCATCAAAGTGAAAAAATTACAAAAATTGTTAATGCCAACTTTGATAGCAATATTAGAAAGTCACCAAGAAATGGTTAGGGATCGATGAAGAAAGTTGGTACTTGGACAATAGAGTCATATAATCTCATTTGAAATCATTTTGAGGGGTTGGAGTTCCCAGTGTATGAAATATTGACTAATAAAGCAAATTGTTACATTAAAAAACTATCACAATGATCTCTAAAACCATAATTTAATTGGTATCTTCTTGAGTTTTTTTTGAAATATTTTCAAAATGGAAAATTTGGAGGCCTAGTTAGGGCAAAAGGCTACTAGCCCTAAAATAAGGGTTTGAGGAGATTGGTAAGAAACCATGAAATTTTGTGAGAAATAACACTTTGAACATAATCAAATAGACCTGTATGGGATCCCTACATCCTACTACAACACTAGTGAAGTCCTTGCTGAGTTCAATGAATCTTGATGCTTTGAGTCTTGCATCTTGTTATAGTGGAATATTGAAGTAGGAAATTGGTAGAGATATCCTTGGAAAGAATAGGAGGATTCAGTAAAGAATTATCCTAGCGTGGGGTCTTGGAGTAAACCCTAAGAAGGCTTATTAGTGAGCCTTGTGAGGTCCTAGTAGAGGTTAATTAGTATCTACTTACCATTACGACAAGTTGACAACTATAAACTTTCGACAACATTCCATACATTGTTTTAGCCCTAATTCATAGTTGTCAAATTATTTTTGTAAAAAGAGAAGCAATCAGTTTGTTCAGCAAGAGAAGAGAGTTAACCAATTTACTTCATTTCTTTACATTATTTATAAAGACTGTAACTTCTAGATATATATGAGATTGTTAATTTCTTAAGCTTTAATTTTGTTGCTTTATGTGAACTCTACTTTGTAGATTCTCAAATATGATAATAAAAGAATTCAAATTTGATATGTGTAACTAGTTTTTCTCCCAACCCATGGATTTTGGTATTATTTTGGTTAGCTGCTCTCAATTTATGTCTCAACTTACAAACCTTCTTATTTAGGCCCTCATAACTAGGGCTTCCTCAAACTATGCCTTCCCAACACCTCTAGAATCAAACATGAGTTATTTCATCTTGTACTCACCAAATGCAAACACATTCTAACACAAACTTTCCCTTATCAAGAAAAATCTCCAAGTTTGTTACCTTAGCCTCTATGGGCATGCATCTCCAACATGTAATCTTTCCTCAAAACTTGGTCATTGCCAACTCCAACTTCATCCTTAAATTCTTGTCAATATTTTAGATTATAATATAATGTTAGAGACTCATTCCTCAAGAAACAATGACAACATAAAGAGGAATGAGCCCTAAACCCTCATTTTGACTACCAAACTGATCTACAATATTATGTATGAACAAACATAATATAAGAACCAAAACCATATGTTTATGCTTCCAAAATGGATTCAAATGATTTTTTAAACAAGAAGGTATCATTAGAGAAGTCTTCCACCAATCAAAGATGAAAAGAACAATGTAAACAATCAAATTATTTTTCAAATTTCATTGCTTAGCAAACTACCCATTCCCATCCTTCCAAAATAGAAAAAGTTTTTCTATCTTTCAACTCACCTATTTACCTTCTTGTGAAATAGTGGAAGAAAGTTTTCACTATTTCACATAAAGGTAAATAGGTGAGTTGCAAAATAGGGAAACTTTCCCTATTTTGTAGGGATGGGAATGGATAGTTTGCGAGATAGTGAAGGCCATTTTAATGTACCTAATTGGTTTTTTATATATATTTAAACATATATATAGTTCTTTTCATAAATGTGATGTATTGCTCATTGCACTTCCAATGAACACTCATTAAAGCATCCAACAAGGATGCCAGAGAGGCAACAATCTCTTTCATCATAGGTTAGCATCCTTGTCTGATGCTTTGAATGATACCTTTGTCATAATTCCAACACATGTTTAAACTCATTGTCACTTTTAGCATCAAGCGATTTTGACATGTCTTTAATCAAAATTTTAATGTCTAGCTCGTTGTGAAAACTTTAATGAAAAAATTGTGACAAGCAAAATTGCCACTATTCATCAAGACTACGATGAAGGTTTGTCACAATTTTGATGACCAACTATCAAAAATAAACCTCAAACCTACCAGTAGCACTTTAGAACATGACCAACTCACACTTAATACAATTTACAAGATACTCTAGAAGGTCACACATGGTCCCTAAAATGTCCAAACATGACGTATTTTTCCACTAGAATATAGGAAAACAATGTGATAGATTTCAAACACTACCTAAGAAGTCTCTAACACGCTCTAAATTCATTTTAAACCCAAATTAAGGCTCCTACATGCATTTACCTTAACCAACCAAAAGCAACTTGATCAAATAGCAACAATTGCGTTGGACTCCAATGCCCAAGAACAAAAATCTATCCATCTACTATGTATAAAGGTCAAATATACATGATTACAATGCCTAGCATAAACTCAAATGTCTTTAAATTATAAAAATTCATCAATCATAAGAAAGTATGAAGCACAAGTGAAAGAAGAAACAAATGTGCATGCTGAATATACTATCCATTGAACCCAAGAAATAGTTGACACACCACCCAACCACATAGAACCAAACAATCCACTCCCTCCATGCTAGGAGATAATCATAAAGTGTTGTTAAGAGATGTTGACCTTGAGGACTGACATGTTGTAATTGATGGAAACTATACGAATTCCATATGTTAGCTATATATATCTTGATCATATCAAAGTATTGAATAAAAAAATGGCTTAAGTATGGCAAAGCCAAAGCTATTGACTGTGTTAAGAAAAATATTTCAGTGTGGAAACCTAGTATTGAATCTTATGGTCCAAACATAGGTGGACCATGACAGAGTATAATCTATCTTATTCCAACATCATAGCACTCAATGTTTTCATTCGAGAAAGTTATGAGGTTCATGTTATGTTTTTCTAAGGGATTTGGTTAATTCATCACACACTACTTAATATGCTCTTAAGGCCAACCCAGTGGTTATCTTTATTTTTTATTATTAGTATATAAGATCGAGTTGTTTAGGTGTTTTGAAAAAATGACCAATGTTATGATTGCTATGTATTTTCAAGTTATGTGGTTAGAGGTTCAATTGACTGAAAAGGAGGGATAAGGTTTGAAGTGCGAGAAATCAATTTGAGCACCCAATTGGAAAAACTAGTACATTCATAGATGCAGCACTCTAGTTCATCACTTGTGGCTTGTAGTCCATATATTTTGTAAAGGAAATAAGTCTCCCTTTTATATCTGAGTA
Source organism: Cupressus sempervirens (assembly GCA_028749045.1). Classification (NCBI taxonomy): domain Eukaryota; kingdom Viridiplantae; phylum Streptophyta; class Pinopsida; order Cupressales; family Cupressaceae; genus Cupressus; species Cupressus sempervirens. The sequence continues at coordinate 478,319,509 of CM053785.1, forward strand.
GTGAGATTTAGGTGGTGTGCTTGAATGCATGACATTACCCCTTTTGTACTTAAATCTTTGACAAGGTTGGTACTTCTGAGAGTATTCATTTGCAGATTCCATCCCCATCATGGCTTTACCCCTAATAGGGTTTCCATGATAAAAAAAATTGTGCTATAGTGTTGTGGATTCTTGTATTTTGTTTCAATAATTTACTTTTCATTGATTTGAGCACTAATTCACCCCTCCCCCCTCAATGTTCCTCAATATCGACACAAAGGTCATAGACCTACATGTGCATGGAAATGATGAGAGATATAACACTCATTCAAATATGTAGAATACAAAACAATGGAACATGGAAATACATGACATCTAATTACAATTTATTACACAACCTACAAGGCCTACGATACTTGGAAATTAGATAAACATTATTATCCCAACACCAACAAAGAAGGCATTAACATCTTCTAGGTGCTACTCGACTACAAGCCTAGATGTTGAATAATGAGAGAGGGTAATTTTATTGTACATGTACATCCTAGGGTTATAGGATCACAACATATCATGATAGACAACATATTGAAATCACAAAGGAATTTGGATTGTGCACAAGCATACACCACAATCACTAGTATCACATATCTAAACATTCTTAAGTAGTAATCCTAGACTATTTTAAAATTTACATGTAATAGTGAAATAACCATTACAAAGCTCATAACAAATTAAAATATTATGACATTCATCAAGTACTTATTACATTTATATGAATATGTGGCAAGAGGAAACCCTAAGCTAGAGTTCTTCAAAATATTAAAGAATAAAATCATGTACTCATTTAGCTAGAGGTGCCATTTGCAATATGATGATATATTGTATTTAAAAAATATGTTGTTCTAATAGCAAATAGATTTGCAAGAGTTGAAACCCATGAAACATCTTGGCATTTAGAATGATAGAATGAAAATAGCTTGCCTTGACTAAAAACAAATTGGCATTATATATATAAATAATACTTTATTTGTTGCCCCATCACTTCAAGAATCCAAGAACTATAATTCATGAATGTGACATGTAAGGTGAGCTTAGATGCCATGAAATACTGAAATTGTAACTTTGAGGTGACTGAGATTTTCTACATTAAGATTGTAACCATCTCATCAATAATGGCATAGTATTATCTTTTGTTATCAAATATTCTAATATATCCATCAATAAATCACTCACTCCTATAAAACAAGGGTTTAAACGAGGGTCATAAACATTCATTCAAAAATCTTTATCAAATCTTCAAATGAGGGTTTAAATTTTTCTTAAATAAAGGTAATTTTTTTTTTTGTTCAGGTCCAAATTTTGTTTATACGTTAGCAAGTATCAAATTAGGGCTTCTTTAATGATTGAATATCTTTAATAGTAGGAGTGCTACAACCAGTTGTGATGCAAAGCCAGGCAAGTTTGTGTCATAGATGCAATGAAATGTTGTATGCTCAAATGATGGTTGATAGTTTGAGTTTAGGGCTGCAGTAGATGCTCACAAGGTTTCCAAATGCTCTAATGAAATGCTCAAAGGATATAGTAGATGCAATGAAATTCTATAAATCCTCAAATGAAATCTACAAATGATGTAGAAGACACAAAGAAATGCTTGAAATGCTCAAATCAAATGCTCAAGTGAAATGCTCAACTGACGTTTGCCACTTTTTTTTTAATCTTTATGTTCCCATGTTGGTCACAATTGAGACCAAAATGAAATATAAAGTATTGGTCGTAATTGAGACCAACACGAGCATGTATTAAAAAAGAAGAAGTTTCCTTTATAATGATGACCAGCCAAGCAATTTATATTTGATGATCAAAATTTAAGGTCAAAATTTAGGGTTAAATGTACTAGTGCAGTGTTCTATCCCTTAAAGGGATCTTCTTCTCCATCCTTGACAGTAGTCAAGCCATATATCAACTTCTACATTATTTTTGATTTATTGATAACTTCTTCAATTTTATTTTGCAAGATGTTGAAGGCTCTATATTTTGGTGCAAACTTGCTCCCATGTTTCTTGTTTGCCTTAGTTATTTTACCTTTATTCAGTTCTGGCATTACTTGTGCCAATGTGGATTCTCTAATATCTTTTTCCATTTTTAAACAATAATGCCACTTATTTTCAACAATTTCATATAACTCCTTGGGCATTGTATATTCTAATTCAAGTGGAGTGTTCTTTAATTCTACCATCATGGCATATACTAATTCTTCAACTTTATTATTATCTTCTCTACTTAATTTATCAAAATCAATATTTTTCAACTTAGAAAAATCTACATTCTTTCTAACATTATCACAAATTTTATAAATATTTGACTTAGAAGCATGGCTTACCACTCTAAATTGGCTAATATCTTTAGATTCTTTCCTTTCCTCATCATCTGACTCTAGTTGTGCAACATATTTTCTCCTTGGTTTCTTCTGCACAAGACCAGTCTACTTAGTAGCCTTCTTCTTTTCTTTGTCTTGTTCCTTGGCTTTTTAAGTTGAGGCTCTTGTGGCGGCTCTTGTTACTGGTACAATTGGCTTCGCTTGGGTTGTCTTTATGACCTTCTTTTCTTTAGGCTGAGTTTTGGCCTTTCTCTTCTTGGGCTCAGCTTGAGCCGGTGCTTCCTTGGTTTCTTCTTCCTTGGCACCTTCTTCCTTTTCTACATCCTCATCTAAGCCTTGTGTCAATGCAAGAGGTTGATGTTCCTCTTCATCATCATCATCATTTTCTTCCTTGGCATCAACACCTTCTTATTCTACTTCTTCTACAGTGCCTTCTCCAAACATTGCTTTCAGCTTCTTTACAAGCCTATCTTTCTTCTTTGTAGTGAAGGCAGTCTTCAACTCCATATCCACTTTGAATCTCACCACATCATATGTTCCAAAATGTGGTACATCCTTATCAATCTCCTCTGCAAGCAATGTTGTGATTTCTGTTGATGCTTCATCAATGTTTATCTCATATCCTAATGGTCTTAGCCATCTAGCCCTTGGAATTACTGCATGGATATAAGTAAAATCAATATCAACTAAGAAACAAATATCATTGATGTGTTGTTCCACTAGGGAAACTAGTATCCTTAGTCTTTGCTTCATGGATTTCTTGAAATCCTCAAAGTAACTGGTCATTAGAGATTCAAAATTGTCTCCCATTTGCTCAATGTACTCATTGATTTGAGTAATAGCTAACTTATCGAATTTCCAATTTACTTTGCCAAAAGAGGAAAATTCTTTCAAAGCATAGAAAAATATACATATCAAAATTGATCCAAACTCATACTAAGCACCTTTGATCTTCTTATTGCTCCCAGATTCTCCATGATCTACTATAATAACAATTCTGTTAGATCATATGTATGATCTTTCTTGACAATTTTGTAAGCCACATCCACAGCAATGCACAAAACACTATTCAATTTACTTGATTGATAAAACTTATGAGATATGATTCTTACTGCAAAGTCTAGAAGGGGATCTATTGTTTTATCAATAGTCATGCCCCTTTTGTTCCATTTTGCCCCGGTGTTCTTTTCAATAGCTTCCTTAGAATCACTTCACAGGGTCTTGTACCGATCTACAGTTGGAAAACCTGTAACCCTATGCATGATTCTCTTTGTTATCTTGATAGGTTCTCCTTCTAGCCATAAAAAACCATTATGTATCCTTCTTAGAACAATTCTTATCCATTCAATTTTGAAAACTGTGGGGAAAACTAGGGCACAAGTTAAGCCCTTTCTTTCAACTATTTGAAATTCTTCCTCTAGCATTCCATTTTCACACAGTTTATCATATGCCTGATGAATCTCCATGTCTCCTATTGCACCTACCTTATAATTGTAACATTTCTTGACATCTTGTTGTTGGTTTAAAGAATAATTTTGATAGTTGAGTGTCAATACACTTAACCATTTTTCACTATACATGTCGAGTGATATCAAGTGTTGAGTGATATCAAGTGCTGAGTGATATCAAGTGTCGAGTGATATCAAGTACCGAGTGATACCAAGTGCCAAGTGATATCAAGTGCTAAGTGATATCAAGTGCTAAGTGATATCAAGTGCTGAGTGATATCAAGTGCCAAGTAATATCAAGTGTCGAGTAACATAAGATGTCGAGTGATATAATTTTGTTTAGGTGCCAAGCTATCTAGGAAACAACATGTGCCGAGCATTAGTAATGCTTCATGAGCCGAGTAACTCAGAATATCGGCATAAGAGTTTGTAATTGCACAAACTATGATGTAAATCGTCTTTGTAGCTGACACAAGGTAAATCTTGAAAGATCTAGAGATAAGAACGATCTTTTACACTTCCTATGCAATCTACATGTAGCCAATTGGAAAATTGGAAAGGCATGCAACCAATTAGCAAAAAGGGAAGTATTGAGTGGGAAATTGAGATTCAGTGTGGATCATAGATCCATAACTAACCCTAAGTCTTCGAAGTCTTTTTAAGGAAGATGAAAGTTTCATTTTAATAAGGATGAGAGAAGGAGAATAGTGTTAAGGGAAAAACATAATGGAATTTAGTGAAAGGAGACATAGAGAGTAAGAGCAGCAATTCAGTATTCAGTTGATCAGAACAAAGCAAAGGAGACAAACAGAAATCAGATCTCAGTGGATCAAAATCAGAGAGAGAGCCAGAATAAGTGCCTGCATTCAGCAATCAAGGATTACAAACTATCAAGTTTATAATACCTAATACTCTTTTACCATTGTATTAGAAAGGAAATCCTATGTAGATAGGTTGGCTTAATAGCTATTTGTAGATCCTTATCAAAAGGTGATTAAATCCTTTAGTAGGGTGACACTTCATGTTAAGTGTTTGTAAATCCTTTAACCAAGTCACTATTGACACAGTGTAAAGCCTTTAACAGGGAAGACCATCAGAAGTGGTTGAACAATATTACTGTAGTAAATTTTTGTGGGTATCATCCCCACCCCAATTTTACCTTCTTATTTTTGGAGGGTTTCTGGGTTACCGAATTCCAATATTATGTGTTGTTGATGCATGTATTAGTTTTGTGTTTATTTGATGTGTTTACACGCATGCAATTTACTTTCAGTTAAAATTTTTATTGCTTAAAGTGTGATACTTATGATTCACCACCCCCCCCCCCGCTCTCATAAGTATTCTTTCCATATTTGAATATTCCAACACTTGCACCATCACAACTTTGGGCGAAATAATGGATAGTGCGCCAACATGGTCATTCTTATATGCAACTTCTGTAATTGGCCTAAAATTTGATTGTTTAACCTCATTGCTAACTAACTAAACCTTGCCTTGGAATCTTCCTTTTCCTTTGGGTTTTTAGAACTTGAGGCCATATTGCAAATCTAAGGTTTCAAAAGATATTAAGCTTTATAACTGTGCAACTCAACACTTGAAGAATACCTTAGATTGATGAAAATGATGCTTGATCTTTGTCAAAATCTATGCAAAAGCTTCAATTATTGTTCGTTAATCACTTTTGTGCTCTTCTCATTCTTGCTCTACATTCAAATGATGAGAAATGATCATAAAATTGACCTTATACTCTTCAAAACATAGCATTAAATGCTTAGTGATATACAACTATACACTTGGCTCCTTAAGGATTTTAGCATAACTCAGCTTCCATTGACTTTTTATCACTTGGCTCCAACTAGATTTCTTCTTCACTTAGCTCTCATTGCCAACTTGGATGTGACCAATCACTCAGCTCCTACTATCAGCTTGACATTTACTAACATTCACTCGGCATCTAAGGATGACTCAACAACACTGGTGAAAACTTGAATTTCAACTTTGCATCTCTGATCATGTTGATCTCTTCTTTTTAGTACTATCTTTTCTAGGACTGATGCATGATAAAACTGTGTAAATTAGTCCCCCATGCCTTCTATTTCTTAGTTTGATGAAGTGCGATCACTTGACATATTAGGTGAAGTGATCCCTTCATTTGATGAGGTACATTCATCTTTCTTCCTCTATGTTTTATTCTTTTCTCCTTTGATGTGTTCAACATCTACCTTCTCTTTTCCTTTGTTGACTTCTGACTTGGGTGCATTTGACTTTGTTGGGCAATTCCTACCGATATGACTAGTCTTCAAGTAACTAAAACATGTGGTTTGACTAAACCATTTGTTGTAGTTTCCTCTAAAATGTGTCCTTATGCAATTTTCATGAATGTGTCCATATTTCTGATAGTAATGACAACTATATGTGGTGTTGTAGTTCCAATTGTAGTGATGACCATGGTTGCCTTCTCTTGTTTCCTGATTTGATGTCCACATAGGCTTTGATCTGCACTCAAATGCTCTATGTCCATACTTCTTGCAATTGTAGAAATGACCTTCAAATTTTGGTGTTCTAATATTCCTAGTCCTGCATTCATGTGCTTGATGTCCTTTCTTTTTGCACTTGTGACAATAACTTGCATTCTTAGGCTTATCATGCTGATGAACATTCTTGCTCCTACATACATTAGAAGTATGTCCCTTTTTACTATAGAAATGACAAGTAGGTTTAGTGTTCTTACCTTTTACTCCTTTCTTCTGCAATCTTGGATGATTCTCCTTGTTTAGTGCCGGTGTAACCAAGTCCTGAAGTATCATTACTGGCCCTTGGTGATTTTAGTAGCTGCTCAAAGTATTTGATGGCCTCATTGTTTTTGTTGAAGCCCTCTACAATCTTCTTTTCTCTTTTCAAGTCATTTTGCAATTGTTCATTCTGTATCTTTAGTGTAAAGGTCTCAATGTCCTTGACATTTAGTTCATGATGTGCATTCATCATCTGACTTAAGGTGTCCAGTTGCATGTTTAAGATTCTTTCAAACTCAATTGCCTTTTCCTCCAGTCTGTTGATAAGATTTCTCTTGTCATCTTCTAGCACAGCCTTGTCTTCAATGAGTCTTTTCTTCTATTCGGTAACTTCACAAAGTATTATGGCTTGTGATTCTTGTTCAAGCTTGAGTATTTTGATTTCCTCTACTTGAGGTCGATTCTTCTCCATCAAGTCTACTATTTCTACATAAAAATATTTGGAATCTCCATTTGAAAATAGATTTGAGGTGTCAACCTCCTTGTACTATGTGTCATTCTCAGCTATGACAATCTCTTTTCTTCTTTTTAAGGATTTTCTTAGTTCTCCTCTAGCTTCTTCCAAAGCATGTAAAGCAAGTTGTATGTTAATTTCTTGATTCTCTATGATCTTCCCAAGTTTGTAGACTTCCATTTCTAGATCTTTTCTCCAAGCTGTAAGGCTCCTTCTTGTGAGAACTTAGCTCTGATACCAATTATTGGAATTAAGAAGTGGGAAGACTTACTTCTAAGAGGGGGGATGAATCAAAAGTAACTAACTTTTAACCCTTTTCAAATTCTTTTAACTAAAACCATTCACATGCATTCAATCTATCTAATGAATATGAAAGTAAAGACATGCATGAAAATAGGCAACACATAAATTTGGTAACCCAGAAACCCTCAAAAAATGAGAAGGTAAAACTAGGGTGGGGATGACACCCACAAAATATCACTGTAGCAATGTGTAACTATTCAAGGTTACAATTTTTGACCACTTCCAATGGTCTGCATTGTGAAAGGCTTGTCCTATTAAAGACTTTACACTCTATCAAAGGTGATCTGGTTAAAGGATTTCACTACCTTTCTAAAAGTAGGCCTAGTTAAAGGACTTTAGTACATTCACTTGGAATGCCACCCTATTAAAAAAATTTACAAATGGTTGCTAGGCTAACCTAAGTCCATAGGATTTCATATCTAGTACAATTGCTAGAGAGTATTAGAAAGTCTTTGACCTGATAGCTTTGCAATCTCCAATTGTTGATTCTAGATCCTTGTTCTACTCTTGCTAATCTGATTCTTGCTTGATCTGATGTGTCACTCTTCAAATTTCAGATTTTTTTTCTTGATCAACTAAATGTTGCAATGTTGCTCTATTCTTCTAAGTCTTCTCACATTTCCCTCTAAATTTCACTATAGTTCACCCATAAACTTCATTCATCCATGCATACAATGGCATTTCATCCTCCTTTTAAAGATTTTGAAGACTTAGGGTTAGGTATGAATCTACTATCCATATTCATTCTTCATTTCCTGCTTAATTCATTGCACTTTTCTTATTGGTTGCATGCCTTCTTCATTTTTCTTATTGGCTACATTCTAATTGCATAGGTAATATAAAAGATTTGTTCTTATCTTTAATATCCTTCGAGATTCTTCTATGTTGGCTTAAAAAATGGTTTACATAGGTGTTTGTTCAATTACAAACAACTATGTCCAATCTGTGTCACTTGACACTTGTTACCTTTGATGCTCAGCTCATATAGAAAAATTTAGCTCACTCAGCTCCTATATAAATTTTGTTCCACTTAGCTTCTATAGTATCTCAACACCTATACTACGCTTAGCACTTGAACTACACTCGGCACCTGAAGTTCACTTGACACTTGTTGTAGTTTTTTCTGGCTTGGAATACATTGTAGCTCATCATCAACTATTTACTCGGCATCTATACATATTTTACTCAGCATGTGTTGCTAGCTCGGCATGAACTTAGTAAACATCTTAAGTGTGTTGACACAAAAGAGTCAAAACCTAGTCTTAGATTCAATAATGGATCCATAAACATTTACATTTCCATGGGACTCTACTTGCATAAATCCCCTCCCTTATCTATAATTCAAGTTCATAATAATAGCATATATCATATATCTTGTCTAGTATTATTTATTCCATATAGGACATTTTAAATCTATGCACCTATGTGCACACTAATTTTGATCATTATCTTATAAGCTAAAATTTATTAGCTCAACCTATCCTTGCGTCATAAATTGATCATAAGCATCTAAAACAACTTTACAAAGAGTTCTTTTTCAGGTAGGTAGATCATCTACCACCTGAAAATATTTGGGAACACACTTTTCTCATTCATCTGACCTAGGCTCTTAAGTCCATCTTGTCACCACAATATTTTCAAAGAAGCATGTAAGTTAATCAAAAGTTATATCTTGTCATAAATAAGAGTTTATAGTTATGTTTGTGCAAGAGTGCTTATTTCATATAGGAGCACAGAATTGAGGTATGACATTTTCACCATTTAATCATCATTAGAAGAGAATGTCAATTTACAACACAAAACTAACATATAGGCACCCCCAACCACTTCAAGATCAAATAATCTCAAAATCATGGTTCACAATTTTTTAAAAAAAAATTCAAGTCCAAAATGGAAAACTATCGTTTCATATGAACATGAATGTAATTGCATAAAATATAATATTGAAATATGAAACTAAAACAAATAACTAGTTACGATCAGTTTTAGATAACAACATATCAAGGGATATAGAAATTTTTTTTATTGTACAAGCCATGACATGTGGACCTTGTGTAATCCTCACTCATTCCCCATTGAGAATGGTCCTCCTAGCCTAGGAGAAGGCATTTGCACCATCCTGGTCCTGCCACCTAAACATTTTGTTGTTAGCATGTCGAATAGATAGTAGAAAAGATTATGGATTCCCTCCATCAACATATCTTCTAATTGCTAGCACTCTGACCTCTAGTGAACACAGCAGTAATCTTTCTATTGAACCTACCCTATCTAGGGATTTCCAATGGACATTGTGTACCAATCACCTAGAACTTGACTTGCCAATTATGCTAATTTCTATAGTTCTAATTAATCTTCATGATTTTGCAAATGTATCCATATGTCCAATTCCTATAAACCACACCATCATCTTGACCATTCCTGGCTATTCTGAATGATCTCTAGTGTGATTTTCAATCTTATATTGTATAATATTCAGTTATACAAAATAAATACTCATCTTGTCTCATTCAACATTATATTATCATTTTCTCTAAAATAGTATGGGACCCAAGGTTTAGTGTCGAGCCTAGATCTCTGATACCATATGTAACATCCCATTTTATTGGGCCTTAGCTAACAACCAACATATAATCAAAATATAATTAATACTATCCATTCATGAGAAGGAAGTTATAATAGTAATCTTATATTTTCATATGAAAGAGATTAATAGTTACAATTTGTTTAACTAAAATATCATATCTAACCATTGAAGGAAAATAATAATTAAACTAAATTAGAAATTCAAAATTTGCGATACCCTACATTCAAAAACTAGTATCCACCTAGGGCATCATCTACAAAACCCTGGGTTAGTCTGCATATATCACTTAGGACACAAAATTTATACCATTTTATCATCACAACCAATACCATTTGAGGTAAGGAAACCATAATAACATCCATTTTTCTCATTTCTAATTATATGTCTATATTTATATTCACATGAATGGAGGAGAGTTATAACAACCATCAAGTAAGCCTATCTCATACAGGTAGTTATATTTCATGATCAATTTGTAGGAACCAACTTCATTTATTTTCTAATACATTTAAAAGGAGAAAAATTTCCAAGCATTGAAGGCAATAACTTGATTGAATGATATTAACCATCTAACATTTATGCAACCTAAGTTTTCAAACATCATTAAAGTAAAATACCAATTACCAAAAGATATTGAATCTAGATCGTATCTCTATCTTATGCAAGCCTCAGCATCTAATGGAGAGGAGAAACATTGTTAGGGGCTTAACCTCCCAACCACCGACCCTTAAATATATCCACACGTTCTCATCTGAGAAAGGCCCTCCCTACCTAGACAAATAGATAGAGGTCACTTTGTCTAGCCACTGAGCATCCTAGTATTTAGAGTATCAACCCATCACTCAACTAGAAAATAAGATCTAAACAATGGACCTTCATGAGTCGACTCAATCTTATGTAGTTTTTTAATTAAATACTTTCATTTCTGATCTCATTTTTTTACAAAGATATGCTCTCCTCCCACCCTTTTGGCTTGACCATTTCAATATTTATGGGGGCTACCTAGGAGATCCTGAGATCATATACAAATCAAGTTTTAGATTGAATTATTTTTCATTTAATGTTATAATTATGGCATCATGAGCTGATCTCATCTTAGAGGCATATTGCTAACACCTCTATAGAGTCAAACTAATTAATTTCCACAAAAATATTTCAGTACCTACTTGTAGAGTATTTCATGCACAAAATATGCGAATGGACAATAATTACAAATTATTTACTATGATCAAAAATATAGTTTATGATTTTTCATGACAATACTACCAGCGAAAATCTATATGCATGGCATAAAAAATGATGTCCAGTGATTGTATAACAATTCCTTCAGTAAAGAACCAATGGCAATGTATCAAGACCATTGCATGTATAATAGTGGTTAGAAACAAGAAAAGTATATATATGGCAATGTAGTAAGACCATTTTTTTGTTCACGGTATCAACAACAAGAAAAATATATAAATGGAAATGTAGAAAGAAAACAATGAGTTCATAAGCTATAATTGAGTGTTGCACTTCTTGGATCCCAAAGAACTCAACAAGGCCTTGAAAAGTTATGGAATCAGTAAGGGAATTGATAGTTTCTATTCAATTTCAAGAGCAAAAGATGTTTCACAAAATTGTGGCTCAATAGTGTGGGTGTTGACAATGACACGTTTGATATCAGACAACTCTGTATAGTGTTGTAACCAAATTTACAATACTAGTGATGCATAAATATTTTCTAGGAAACCATTTGGCATAAGGAAAAATAGAGTAAACCTAAAAAATATTTCCACAAAAATTCATATAAACAATATTTCATACAAAATATTCAATCTATATTAAAGCTCAAGTGTACTCCCAATGAATCACCTACCTGAAGTGCATGCATATATAAACTAGCTTTCTCACACAACTATGCTATACCAGGATGGTCATAGTGACTAAAAATTCCATTTTCCAAGATAGCGTCAACAACATTAGGGATAGTGACCAAATTAATCTCAAGAACTTGCAAGGAAAATAAAATTAGAAAAGACAAAACCACAGTAACTCCTACAATCAACAATGTATAAATAGTTACATTTTCACTCTTTCCAGACTTTGCACATTAGTGTACTTTTAAACTAGGTTTAAAAGCTAGTTGATTCATGATCGTATTAACAATTCGCCTTAGTTTGAAGATGCGCATGTTATGGCAACTTAGGCTTCAAAACATCCAACAAAATTGATGTTGCTTCACGGATCATATTATGTTGCATATAGATTTAAATTGGAAACAAAAGCATAGTAAGTCATAAAGAAGTTTCCTTATGGTCTCCATAGTCTACCAAACCTTTTAAACATTTTCGATCCATCTTGTAAGATACTATCACCCTAGCTAACACCTTTCAAGGCTAACACTGAACAAAAAACTCCATTGCATTTTCTCAAGCTATGTGTTCTTTTCAATAGCAGACAGCTAGAATAGTATATCAAACATTCAGATCCTAGAATTATTGGAGAATGGTATTTATCTAATAGACAACTAGCTATAAGGTAAGTAATTAGCAGAAAAGTAAGGAATTAAGCCTTAAGTATGTATTGTGAATCAATAACTGTTTCTAAATTTAATATGATTTATATGTTCAATGATGTAAGATTAACCACTAGGAATCAGCATTCTCCTAGTAGGGAATGTTACAAGTTTCTATTAACAAGTGCAATCCAAACCACAATTGGGAATTTTAGAGATAATTAAGGTCCCAGTTGGGGAACTTGCATATAACTTGGAAGAGATTAAGGTTTTAGAAATCAGATATGGCTATGCATGTTCAATTATAAAAAGTTCATTTCATAACATGATTGCACATGCAAGTCTGTTTCTTAGGATGCAAACTGTATACTCCAGTGCATAGCATAAGATGTGTTTATTCTAAAAAGAAAAAGAAAACACACCTTATGATATGATCAAACTTTTGAATCCCATTCACCCCTTCAAGTGTAGAGATTAGTATGTTCAAAGGAAAATAATCCTTATATGCATTCACCAAAAAAAACATACAAGCAGGAAATACAACAAAGACATTACAGAAAACCTGAATTATTGATCTATTTCACAAAATTAATGCATCAGATGAAGTAAATAGGACATGGAACAATTAAACCAAGCATCCAAAGCTAGTTGTGTACCTCCCCATCTCTTGTCACACCAAGACAATGACTGTCTCCACATGCTATTTGCTTGATCTTGAGTCCATATAATAACTTGATTGAATGTGAAATAAATAAATCAGTGGTGTTTCCATGTCCAAGTCTTCCAAAATCTCCCTTGAAGACAAGGTACAAAATCAAAATATTTATCCAAACCACTACTTGATTCTTGATTGCATGCACTATTAGTTGGCGCAAAAATTGTTTACTTCTCAACTAAAAAACTAAAATACCCAACTGTTATTTACTATTCCCTAGCATAAGATCTTAGAAGTTAAAAGACATGCAATTACAGTAGATACCTACAAGCAATACAATTCAAAAAAAAAGATAGTAACATGAATACTCACAACTCTTTTCAATGTAATAAAAGTCTACAGAAATGAATGGAAGAGAAAAACTAAAGTGAGTGTAGGCTCAACTCTCCATTCACTAAATATCAAACTTGGAAAAATGTTGCAACAATTGTAAAATAGACTACAAACGAGTTGACATATTGATGATTAGGTAATGAGGCATCTTCTTCCATGCCTCTTTCAAAGATAGATTATTCATCCACAAATAAAATAACTCTTAAGTCAACAATTGGAAAATTAAGGCCAATGGACATTATAATTTTGAGTAGGGGATAAATTTATCAAATAATGTTACAATTAATTCATAGGTCAAATTCAGTCTGGCTGAAGGCACTCATGACTTAATCTAAATTTATTTGTCGTATTCTACTAATTATGTTTTTAGTCAAAAGCTTTACCAACCCCAACTGTAAACAACTAAATTTTCAATGGGTGAATTTTACCAAATAATGATATAGTTAATTCATATATCATGTGTTTAGCCTGGTTGAAGACACTCATAACTTGATTCAAACATATTTATCATATTATAGCAACCATATTTTGGGTCTAAAGCCTTACCAACCCCAACTATAAACCACCAGCCTGGTATTCGAATATGTTGTTGTATGATCAGCACCGCAAATTAAAGATGTTATTTCACAACCATCAAGATCACTTAATATTGTTGGTTTATGGCGATCCTCTACATCCCCATGGCCTAACTGTCCATCTTCTCCATGACCCCAAGAGCATACAACATTTCTAGCTACATACTCATAAAACAAAATAGCATAGTAAGAGCAACATTCCACATCAAAATCTAACATAAGAAAGACATTGAATCTAATTAAAGTACAAGGTTCATCACAGAAGCTCTTGACAATTTACACAAAATGTGGTACAGAAGAAAAAGTAACCATTACTCAATATCCCATAGCTCTGAAGATTATATATCCCACATAATATATCAAGTATCATTTCAACTGGGGGCATCATTAAAAGTAAATAATCATTAGGGCAAAAAAACTCAGAAGATTGGTGTCCTACTAAATGAATGAGATGGTCAGAACTAAATTTCCAGTGTACAATCTCTTAAAAAATACAATGCCCTCCAGAAACAATTGAGGCAACCAAATTGAATGAATTGCCATACTAATCAAGACAAGCCTTTTTAAATGATAAATTTTGTTACAACTAGTAGAAAATTAAAAATTCAATTCACCAACAGAGTTAATCATCATTTTAAGTGTTCAATATCAAAGCATTCAACTTCACATCTATCTAGATTCTACAGTAATAGTTCAACATTTCTAATTGTTAACAATTATTTTCTTATCCCAAGCATCAAAATAGCATGGTTCAAAACTATTTTCATTGCAAGCCTCAAAAGAACAATCATTCATCAAAAAAGTAGAGAAAATATCTAAAGAATCACATAAAGTACAAAAGGCTATACAAGGTTTCACATGCACTAAAAAGAACTAAATATGACATAATTTTTCTTAAACAAGTAACTTGTATAGTAAATTGAAAGAAGCTTTGAGAAAACACCTAACCAAACCATTCAAATTATTTTCCAATGCAGTTTCTCTGGCAAACATTAAACATTGTTTCATGAGATCAATAAAACAATGTCAAATGCATTTGAGGTACAGAACATGATCAACAAACCAAAGGATTGACGAGGATATGTTGATGTAATAATTTACACTAAGCTCTTTTCTTTATGCTTATCAAAATAAGTTTTATAATAGGTAGCTAAAATACATATGTGCGTCCTTAATTGATAGCATCAGGTATCACCACGACTACTTCAAGTGCACCACTTGCCTTTGTTGTCAAGTTAGCACTTTCCCTACATTGTTACACCTCTTATTTTCATTAACTCATCTCCTCTTGGGCACCAATCACAATGACAAATTTGTGCAAGAGGCTATATAATTGTGTGTTCTTAATACTTATTGACGATTAGCAATGAGAGAACTAATTTCTGAGTTTGTATATATAAATAGAAAATTAATAAATAGCTTGATTACCAAAACCCTAGGTAAAGATTTTAGGTTTTTGTTAAAGAAATTCTAAAATCCTAGATGATGTCCAAGTCAATTTGACTATCAAGCTAATCCATTTTTCTTATTCCCTAGGGATTTGTCAATCTGAGCATTCCATCTTTTTGTAATGTCCCCGATTTAGCAGGTTCCAAGTGCTTGGCAATGTCAATTTACCATGGCAACTATCATGAGCTGACACTTAGATTTGAGGGCCCTAGTTGTGTGACATGCTATTTGTAGTAATTCAAGTGAGCATGATTTTCATTTTTGGCAGTGCAGTTGTAGCACCTAGAGTCCAAACTCCATCAGTATTTTACTGGGCTTCAATAATGAGTTGCTTAATGAAAGTTAGTTATTTAGTCTATATTAATAAATAACTTCATAAGTCTCTTGTTCTAATTTGATGGTGTAATGAAGAAGCCTTATTAGTGAAAAGTGCCTTCAAGTGTCTAGTGTGAGGAAGAAGCCTTGGCTTTTAAAATTGTTATAAAATGCATTCTTGAGGCAAACCAAACCATCTCTTATTTTTCCTATGTTTTCAAGAAATTGAAATACTGAAGGGTTTCAACGTGGGGTTTGGAGAAATTGGAAATTCCTCATTTCTGATTTCCACTTTGAGTTGGTCCAATTGCCAATGAATTGTGCATTTGTTGGTTTGCATTTTTCATTTTGAAATCAGAGGTCATTTGTTGTGATTCGATTGCCTTATGCAATTTAGAGTTGTGGGACGACTATCTTGGTGTTTGAATTCTCTATAAGAAATTGATGTCTTTTGGGAAATTCTTTGAGCATGAACTGGTTTTCTATAGTAGCATTTCAAAATGCTACACCTGCTACCATTTACACGTTGTGGCATTGCTAATACTGAGGGTTGTGGTTTAATTCTGGAGGTTATAATACAGATTTGCTAAGGAGCATTGACGCAGGTTTACACATTCAGGCTTGCATGGCCACATGTGCAAATCTACATTTACTATGTGGTACAAGCCATCATACTCTTATCGAAAGGCTGCACCTTTTGGTGAAACACATTGATTTCATTTAAGACACTAGCAATCTTCCAAGCTTGACCTGCTAAAGTCATCTCTTGAAGGATGAGTTGCTAGAAAACCACCTATGGTCTTTAAAGATGTATTATGGAATGGATTGGTATTATGCTATGCGGAAGTACACGATGTGAACTTCTTGAGGCTTGGCCGAGTCCTCTACATGATTCTTTTGCCCAGACCACCCAATTAGTTAATCTAAGCATTGATGCATGATATATAATATCATTTCATCAAGTCCAAGGTGTCTCTGAACATTCAAAAATGGTAGAATTTCAAAAATTGAAACATAAACTGATTATAATCTATCTCTCTAAAGATTCAGAAATAGCTAAATTCAAGAAATTGAAATATGCAACATCATTGTTGTCGACACTTACCAGATTTTTGGCCCCTAGAAGACCTCTTTTAGCAAGATTCACAGCAAGCTCAAGGTTTTTGAGCTAGAGAAATGCAACACATACATCAGTTAATATATGGAGAACATTAAATGGAAGGCTAGCTTCATTCAAAATACCATAGATCAAAAAACCACTTGTCCACAAACAAAAGGCACAATTGTAGCTTCATTGACAGTTGCAAGCAAAACTTGCCCCCTCCGATTGACAACAAAGAACCCACCAACTGCGGTTGCTTCAGATGTTAAAAAGATTGGATCTGGACTAATCCTATTCCTGTAAACTGTTGTTGTTTCCAAATCGTAAACAAATAGAAGTCCTAGCTTTGTAATTACATATATCAGACTATACTTGTGTGATATCTGTTAATATCAAAGAATTGCATTAGGAGACCAATATCTCAAATAGTCCCTACAACATGGTCATTAGAAAATCATTTTACCTGCATGGATACTAGAAAATCATCATCAAAATCTGGTGGGAAAAATAGATCCGCTTGTTTCTTTGTGAACCCTGGCTTCCTTGATTACATTAAAAAAATTCAAAATTGAAACTCACATATTCACTTTCCACTCTATTTAATAGTATCATACATAACAGTAAAATACGAGTCCACTTTAGCTCAAACTACAATAGCATTAATTTCATACCTCATGGATATTCCAGACAACACCATGCCAAAATTTTCGGTGAACCCAGCGAGCCCAATGCTCCATTCCAACCTGTATACACAAAAATGAACTTAGCATAAATCATGTCAAAGCCAACCACTATCGTGGGAAGAGATTTCAGGATTCATATTAGATAATCTTGTTGGAAAATGGGCTCATATTTGAATCAAAGGTTAAGTGGTGGAATTCTTGTATTTGTATTTAATAAAAACTAAGGCATATAGGACTAGGAATGGAAAAACCAGTCTTTGTTTGAAGCCTTGAAAGCATTTTGCCTAATTTTCCATATTTGGCCTAATTGAGGGCCATTGTCCCTAAAGCCTTAATTTGACCCAAGTTTTCTAAGAGCCCTATAAAGGGGGTAAGACCTTAGAGAAGTGGAGTCCACTTGGAGAGACAGAGGTCAACATTGGGTAAAGGTTGGTAACCTTGCTTGGCATCTTGCAGTGAGTTGGGTGCTACTAGGCACTTAAGAAGAATTTGGTGGATTAAGGCTATAGACTCTACATCAGTTGAGGCAAGATATAAGTACATATTTTGGGCAGCTTACAAGTTACACTACCTCAACTTAGTGATGCAAGCAATTGGAATCCAAATAAAGTGGGTGAAAGAAATAATGTGCATTATTCAAGTACATCATTCTTTTCTTTGGAGTGTTATGGTTTTAGGATATGCAGATGATGAATTGATCAGGCTTTAGACCCTTCTAAATAAAAGTGGCAGAAAAGATGACTTATTGGGATGAGAAGATGAGCGGTAGATGGATTTGGGTTTTGCAATTCCTTGGTATGTTAGTTTGAGCTTCACTTGGTTTCAAGAATACTATAATATTCTCTACTTAACAAAGCCAACCACGTGAAGGTGGAAACTCATCTGGCCTCACCCCACTCCCCCTAACATCAATCTAAATTCCCCATTAACATCTAATTACATACTTCATTCATTTCATTCATCCATTTATGAACTATAACATTCAATCAATACAATCACATAACATTCATTAATACGCAATAGTAATCAAGACTTTATATAACATTCATTAATATGATATAAAATTCGTTAATTGTGACTATTTTGGGCCAGCAATGTGTTGGATTTCTACTTGGATATCTTAATTATGTTGTTGCATTGGAATGTGTGCTTTCTTTCTTGTGCCTAGTAATGAGAACCGAGAAGTAAGCTTACCCTTCTATCAGTGATTGTTGATAATGTGAGGTAAGCTTACCCTTCAACTATCACAGGGAACATATTTTATGCATCGAATTTAGATTAGCCCAATGGGGTTACTTGAATTAAATAGACAATTATAATTGCTATTAGAAGAAAGGAAATAAATGGATATAAATTATCTATAGTGCACCTGTGATTGCATTGCCAAAGAAGAAACATCTAGACCCAGTGCTCTGCCAATAAGGTAATAAGGTCCACCACCCTGAATTTACAAAAGACATAAAAAATTCAATGACAAGTAAATGGTTTAAAACCATTGATATTAAATGACTAGAATGCAGTATTGTAATCTTGTTCTCTCAAGATCATCCAATACAAAAACATACCCAAGGTTTGATATATTCAATGTGATTTAGAGCACACACAAATACACAATCTCTAATGCCTGCAACATATTGTCTTGCTGATAAACTTCAGCAAAGGTCTATTATCACCATGTCCCTGATGAAAGAAACAAGCTCCACGAAGTAGTTAACTTCATTTTTGGCGGCAGTGTTCTATGTCTCTCACAAATGGAATCTCAAAGGCTTTACAAGTAAGTACTTCCAAACTGAGTTAATTGTTCACTTTGTAGAGAGTATGGAGAAGAGGGTTAACTTTTCTTTTTCATGGTTGTATAGGCTTTTCCAAGCTTTGGTGGATGCAGGGGATCTTTTAAAGCTTGAGTTACAAATAAGAAATACTTATACAGATTTCACCCCTATGGTTGTGATCAGTGTTCTTGACAACTCTCATCTCTTTCTTCCTCCAACACAGGAACAAAATGTTGAACTAGGTACTTATTATTTACATATATCCATGTGGGCTTTAGAGAATATTCAATTTTCTTAGTTACATGTTTATAAGTCAACCATATGGTACTCTTGCTTCCTATTTCCGAAGCTTCTCAATTTGAGTGACTGTTCAAACTTATAGAGACTTCCACAATCATTTGGGCAGCTGAGTTGTTTGAAATCATTGTTTTTGGATGCATGTGATTATCTTAGCTGCATCCCCCAATTTTTTTTGGGGTAAATGGCCTTTCAACCATGCACCTTTATGGGAATAAAATATAGTTAAAGGAATATTGTTACAAAATCCCCAAAAACATTTATTTTCAAGATGAAAAGTCTCATTATATAGGCCATATCTAGTCTTATTCTTTTCTTTATACCTCTACATAGATTAGTGCTTAGCAATGAGGGTTGCAACCTTTAATGGTAAGTAAAATAAGTTACTTCCAAGTTGCTCATTTAGAAAAGTACTAAACATATGGAATTAAAGATGTGCATAACTGTAAATATTTTCTCGTCTTGAGAAAAGCAAGCTATGAAAAACTACAGTTCTGCCATTGTGTTCAATAAAGCTTGTATTCAATCCTCGTGGATAGTGTACTGCTCCCACTTTTTGGTCAGATCGTATATTTGAACAATAAACCAAATTGATCATATTAGTGTCTCATTACAGAAAATCAAGTCTCTGTCATAAAATTAGGGTGAAATAACTAGGCACAAAAATTGTAAGGGTATGGGATAGAAACATGCCTCCCATCTAGAGGCAGGAAAAATGCGCTTGTTCTTTTCATACCAATGTCATTCAATGACCTTACCAGCCTGGGACTGCAATAAAATATACCTTCAGCTAGTAAAGAAAATCGTTCCATAAACATTTGAACAAAAAGAATATGTATAGATATGAAAGAAAATTCCTCATCCTTCTCTATTGAAGCATCAACAATAGTCTGAATATCTTCATGAACATCAAAGTGGAAAAGCTGCAAAAGTCAATTGGTCATAATATCTGTTATAAAATCATTCAATATCTGCAGCTTCTTTAGAGGAAGTACATGTCAAACAATCTTAGAATACAAACAAATAAAGCAGGGCATCATGAGAGCATAGCACACAATGCAAATCATCAGCTACTATAAGAAAATAAGAAAAATACAGTAGGAAAATTACTGGTCCACTTTTGCCTCTTGCTTTATTAATTATTAGTTCATAAAAGCTATGTTGCTGCATTCCACAATATAAATATATTAGCATAATAGAACTAATTCTAAAGTTAAACAAACACTCTAGTTGCTTACCATCAGTGGTACATCAAAGAAACCAAAATGTAAGAGCCAAACTTTCAATTTGTAATCAATAGAGCATATATCACCAACAGAAGCCTTACAGTAGATTTAACACTCTACAAGTTTTGTGAGGGTCTCACAGGTGACATTATACAACAGAAGCCTTACAGTAGATTTAACACTCTACAAGTTTTGTGAGGGTCTCACAGGTGACATTATACTCTAGCTGATTAATACTCAATACCAAAGTGACAATTTGATTCAGTGGAACCATATTGATGGTAAAGGACAAGCAAGCATACATGAGGTAGAATTAGATTCTCCTTCACAGATAGTAAGTTTTCTACCGAGGCAGTTCGGATCTCACTGAACTCAGATGCAAGTTGCTATTGAACAACTCATAGAAATTCAGCTATTGTATCTCCTTTCCGAACCTACAAATGAGAATGCCAAAGTTGAGAATCAAATAAAACAGCTATTCTACAAGAAATATTGTCAAAAAGTTATTTATATCTAGCCCCTGAAGTACCAAGGTAACAAGAAGAGGCAGTGCACCTAACAATGAAAACCCAGTCACCCATGTTTGCTGCAAATGAATTCACCATAGCTTAACAGAAAAAAGGTTTCTAGTATCATGAAACCAAAAAAAACTGGACATAAAATTACTTGAACCAAGCATAACAACCATAGAATGAATCAAAAGCTAAATCATGCTTACACATGCTTCATTCATCAATAGAAATCTCCATAAAATATTGTGCATATGTAAATATTTATAACTTGATGAAAAAGATGATTTTTAGGGAAGTGGAAAGTCAGTCGTGATGAAGTATGTAATACCTTAAAATAACCTTCTACAACCTTATGCACTTAAAGGCTTTATGATTTATCTCACCCAAATACTTCATAAGTCCCAGTGAATATTGCGGAAAGAAACATAAAAAATATCTGATGACATTCTTATGGAGTGAATTCAAACTCCATCTCATATTCTTGCAATTATCGAACACTTACATCTCTTGACAATAGAAGAGAGATGTAACTCTCCACATCGTACCTTTTCAATTATTAATTTGTTTGTTATGCCATGTATGCTTCTTCATGTTATAGTCGATCATGTTTTTCAACTTAATTTAGTCGATTATAATATTCTAATTTATCGACTTGACTTAGTCAATGTAAGGGTAATGATGAATGTGGATGTATAATTCATGAAATATGGAAATTGTGTGTGATATGTCTGATGATGTGAGATTCATCAATGATGGAATTGAATTATAAGTTGGTGGGGGATATGGAATACATATGAAATATGGAGATCATCAGCAAGCAGTGGTAACGTTGGTTATATAATGCAATGTGGATTATGATGCGTAAAGATATGTAAGGTTGTCGTGAAACATGTGAAATAGAATGAATATGAATGCTATTTTATAATTTCTTATTCAATCATCAATACTAGTTACATGATGATGGGTGGTTCTATCTGACCATCATGTCACCGGTCTTCCATGAAGTTAGTATGTTTGTGGTTAGAGAGATCAATGGATTGCTAGCTTTTAGATAGTATCATAACAACACTGGCTGCATGGAATATTGATGTATTGATGATGGACTGAGTGCATGAATCATCTTATAATCAGGAACCTTGTTATGGTTCACTTATTACTAGACATATTATACAATTTTTGTATAAGCGACAAAGTCTGACACCTCTTGCCATAATATTTACATTGTTCATGAAGAATGCAAGTATTTTGGAATCTGGGATATCACAGTGTGTCAGGTGACACATTTTTATCTATGATATGCTGAATCTTATGATACTTGAGGATTTAGGTTTGTTCGCTCTCAAAAATCATAGTGGAAATTCAAAATATATTCTTAAGTGGTGATAAACTAACAAATCACTTATAGCCCTATCTTTTTTATTGAGCTAACCATAAATCAAAATTTGATGCTTGCAATACTTGGTATGGATTTATTTATGCAATGTTTAGTATGCAGCCAGTTGGATTTACAGATCGAAATATTTAAATCTTTTAAATAAATCACACATGCAATACATTTTTTGTATTTTGAGCATGACATAGTGGGTTTCACCTAGATACATCATACAATTTTTGTCATGTAACAATATTAAAAGCTACCCCTGTTCTAACTATTTACTTTTTCTCTTAGTGTAAATTTGTCAAACAGTTTGCTTGCTAAGTGCATGTCACAGATTTCATTGGTTTGAACAGTTTTCCATGAAAGCGAATTGCATAACTTAATGATAAAAACAAACACTTAAACTAAATCAATTACAACTCAATCCAATCTACTATTACAAAATGCAGCACTTGCAAGGTATAAACTTCAAAAAATAGCTATCAAGAATTTACAAACATGTAATGGATCTGTTATTTGCATCTCAGAAAATGATACAAACTGAACTGAACTTAATTACAATGTTTCTATTCAATGACAATCAGAAATCAATGATGGATCTGACCTTAAAATTTGTTATCCAGAGACAATGTCAGCTTCCAGCATGAATTGCAGTCTTGAAGTGTGGTAGTAAGTTACTCTTCAGATACATCATCTCCATGCATAGCTGAAACACACAACAATATTCATGAAAACATCCAGCAGGTGATGGAAGCATTATAATCTCAGATTTCTTGAAGTGTTGCAACAAGGAAATAAAATCTCATGTCCAACTCAAGTACTACAAGTGCCCAGGAATTTATATCCACTTCAGAAGAGATTCAAGCAACTCTTATAATCTACTATAGAATGGTAGTTATGTTTCTAGTTTGTATACTAGAAAGCAAGAGCCTAATCACCAGCTACGCTAATAAAAATATATAAAAAGTTGTTAGGTGCATTAAATTTCCATAGTCCATAATAATGTGTCTTGATAACTTCTTGATTTATGTGTTAGCAATTTCTGTCATCACCATTTCAGATCATGCTCCATGATCCATCATGAAGATGAGAAAGCTTGGAAAGAGAATAAGAAAATAGAAAAAGTTTATAGGGATATGATATTATAAGTTATTTAGGGGGTTGGAGATGTTCGCATGGTAAACATTCCTTTAGTTATTTATATTGGGTCATGTGAATAATTTGTGTAATTAATCATACCAAGAGTAGCATAGGCCTTCATTAGGATTTACTTTTCCATTCTACTATTAAGAGAAGGTATATATAAAGGAAGCTGGTTATCATTATAAGAGATATGTGTGAAGTATGATTGCGTGGAATGGCTTCTTCCATAAGGAATATTGTATGGTGCTACCGTGCTACCCTACCTCAAGGGTTTACTCTATTTTACATATATTGATTAATAGGGTATTTTGACACACAAACCTCTACTATACTGCGTGAGATTTATCAGCAGTAATTTTAGGTTTTGTAGATGACTCCAACAAAGTCCTCTTCTTGCTAGCAGTCTCAACCTTTCATCAAGGTGGTCTTAAATGAGCTATAAGCTAGAATAAAAGAATAGAATAATAACTTCCCGAATGGAAACCTTCCAATCCATCATCATACCATGGGTGTCGTTTGATTCGCGTCCTTGTCACTTTCATCTTCAGAAATTCTTCTGAATCACTATCACTTCTTCTTGCAAAACAATACAGAGGTAAAAGAGATTTTGAATTAAATACCACTCATAGTATGTATCTCTACAAACAAAATAAATAATGAAATGAATTTGTATATGTAAGTGGAACTGAATGTCTAGAACAAGTTGATCCAAATTGATCTTCACGATGCCTATATACAGACAAAAGAGAGAAGATTTTTTAAATTAAAGAGTTACAGGATGTCAGGCACACAAGGAAGCATACAAGTTAGTCATTATTTTTTGAATTAAAAATTTAGAGGATGCCAGACACACAAGGAAGCATACAAGTGAAACATTGACTCCAACATACAAGCAACTAAGGAGGTCTCTGTGTTGGGCTGTGTGTGCTTCGTTGGCTTGAGCGGTGCATATAGTCTGATCTAGAGACGTCGGTTGTAGAGATGGCAGCAAACTAGGAAGAAAGTCTCACATATATATGATTTGAAGTCTGTATCACAAAGGCCATCGATATTCACAAATTAAGAGATCATTCAATGAAGAAAAATGATGGAGAATAGAGCAGATTTGGTAAGTGACAAATAGCTATTTGATTTCTAGTCAGCCCGCTAAAAGACACATCTAATTAAGAAATAAGTCTTTGTGATGAAGCACTGTTCCAGATGGGCACCCGCATATAAAGAGAAGACTATTATAAAATTGTTAAGACTGGTGATTATAGTTTTGCTAAATATTTTATATGTTGTTAACAATCCCTATTAAAAGTGGCTGCAGTAAAAAATTAGTTAGACTCACATTTGCAAAAACAAATCATTGTTTGAATAAATATGATATTAGCTAATATGAACTGATTAACTCCCAAGAACCGTTGACAATCTGAGATGTCTATATATATCTCATTCTATATCACAACACTGAGAGTTGTGTGTGAGACATTGATATGAATCCTATTGTCTGGGTATAATAAAGATGATTAATACATGGAATAGATATTGGAATGATTCTGCACACTGTGTATTGAGATGGGCTTATACAAAAGGTGTGATGCAGAATGAGCATAGGCTTGCGACAGGTTTGATGACCGCAAGCTCTTTGATTGGGAAGATATAGATTTATCTTCAGATAACATTGTGAAATATTTTTACAAGTTTTAATTTGGCCTTAATATATAAATCTGCAGATATTGGTTTCCTGAATGATACAGATTCTGATCGAAAAAGTTCTGATTAAAAGATAATAAACATGTTGTCCATCTAAGGTTGTTTTTCAGAAGTATACTAAGCATTTCATATTGAATATATCTTTATAAAAATACTAGCAAAAGTATTGAAACTTCAGTTCAGCTTGGTTTGAGAAAGAATATCACAAAGACTTTGGTTATCGTCAATATATCTTCTAAGTTAATTATCAGATTAACAGCCTGTAAAGTTTCAAAAAAATAGAGCGGTAAATTAGCAGATGCTTTCTCATTTTTTATATAAAATGTACAAAACAATTAATGACTACTCACGCAAATGTCATCAAACATCTGATCATATCATATGCCTTAATTACAGATTTTCAGAATGGAAAGCTAGGGAAAAAGTATTCTACAATAGTACACATAAAAGTCCATGCCTTAAAGAACTGTGAGAGGACCAAAACAATTACTTACCAGTAACATTGGGGGTACTGCATTTGTAGCCTTCATTAGTCAAGTTGAAGTGTGAGGGCATAGGGATTTCCGTTTCATCAACCCCAAACTCAACACCACTCTTTTGAATCTACACCTGAATCTGCTTCAAATCCCCAGCAGTCTCAATAGCAGTCTTGAGATCTATCTGTGGGAATCCTGACAAAACAGTGCCATTGCTAACATTGGCAGGCAAACTCGAGCCATCTTCAAGCACAACATTGCTCATACCCACCGGCATCTCCTCGTGCTGAAACCCAACATAAATCTGCCACCCTTTAACTTCTTCTTTTCCCGTGTTAAGCACAGTTGCTGTCGAATTAAAGACATAAGGCTGATCTTTTGCATTCGTTGTAAGGGGATAAGTTATCCTTGGAGTCTGCCCCTGGTAATTCAAATAAATTCCATTGCACCTATCCTTGAATGAAACTCTAGAAACACTTCCTTGTGCATCAACACAGACTAGAAAGTATACTAAAAACACAACACAACTAATATTAAACCCTCTGAACGTCATGTTTTGGGCCTCAAAAGAATTCACATGTCCCCAAAATAGAACCCCCAAATCATAGCGTCTGATTCAAACCCTAATTGCTCACACCATGAATACTTGATTCTTTGATTTCAGTTGATTGACTTTTCAAATCAATTTTTGGAAAACGAAATGGGCTTTCCCGAGATCAACTGCAAAGCTAGACGAAATTGTGCCAGCAAAATTCAAAAGGCTTAAAATTGAAATGGGTATTGCTCAAAATCACAAAGGATTTAGAAGTTTGAATATTATGATAAGGGTATGGTCCCAAAGAATTTAGAAGCCTGAAGATATGAAATGGGTTTGCAGCAAAGGGATTCAAAAGCTTAAGCAAATGAAAATGGGTTACTCCAAAGCGATTCAAGAGCTTGGAAAAAAGTGAAAAATGAAATGGGCGTGAACCAGATGGATTCAAGAGCTCAAACCTGGTGTTGTGGAAATTTTGAAGAGCATTTTAACAAGTGAAATGCCTTCTCCGCATTTTAGAAAATAGCCAGGTTTAGGCTGTAAACTGTCAGACTCGGTCTCAGAAAAAAATCTTGTATTTAGAGACCACAATGCAGATTCGATCTGCTGTAACAATGCAGTATGTCCAGGGTCTCCGAATCGAGAGCAATATCCTATTTCTTTGATAAACTTGGTTGTTTGAGCTCAGCCAAAGGAACAAGAGGTGATCCAGATTTCTCGCAAAGCTGAGGCTAGCCTATCTCGACTGGCTTTCTTTCTATCTCCTGACATCCAATGTGATTCGATCTGCTATAACACAAAAAATCCGCACATGCGAAAGACAAGTGAAAGTGAGAAATGTTTTTTTTTTTTTTTGATGTATAAGCCCCCATGTTGGTCAAAAATTTTGACCAACACCCCCATTTCGAGCAACACGGGCTTACATGTAAAAAAAATGAAATTTTTTGCTTAACATTCTGACCAACCTAAACTTATTTAGTTAATGGTCAAAAATTTTGGTAGAAAAGTGAGGTTAAATGTAGTCGTGTCCCTCCCTCTCCATTAGCCCTCATTCTTCTTCATCTCCCTTCCACTCCCTCTCTATTCTCCACTCTCCATCTCCATCTCCATCTCTCTCCCCCTCTCTCACTATTCTCCCCCCTCTTTCTCCATCTGCCTCCCCCACCCTTTCCCCCTCTCCTCTCTCTCCTACCCTCCCTCCCTCTCCCTCTCTCTTCCTCATCCATTCTACTTCTCTCCCCCCTCTCTCTCTCCATCTCCATCTTCCTCCTCCTCCTTCTCCATCTCCCCTCCTCCTCCTCCAGCACCCTAACCCCCTCTCCTCTCTCTCTCTTCCTCCATTCTCCACCTCTCTCCATCTCCCTTCCCTCCTCCTCCTTCAACATCTCCCCTCCCCTCCCTCTCTATTCTCCCCCCTCTCCATCTCCCTCTCTCTCTATTCTCCCTCCCTCCCTCTCCCTTCCTCCTTCCTCCCTGCTCCATCCTCCTCCCCCACCCTCCCTGCCTCCCTCTCCCTCTCCCTCTCCCCCCCTCTCTCCATCTCCATCTCCCTCCTCCTTACCCCCTCTCCTCTCTCTCTCCTACCGTCCCTCCCTCCCTCTCCCTTCCTCCTCCTTCCTCCTTCCTCCTTCCCCCTCCCTCTCTCTATTCTCCCCCCTCTCCCCCTCCTCCTCCTCTCCATCCCTTTCCCCCTCTCTCTCTCCCTTTTTCCCCCCACTCCTCTCTCTCTCTCCTACCCTCCATCTCTCTTCCTTCCTCCTCCTTCCTCCTTCCCCCCTCTTTCCCCATCTCCCCTCTCCCTCTCTCTCCTCCTCCTCCTTCCTCCTCCCCCTCTTATCCCTCCCTCTCCATCTCCATCCCCCTCCCCCCTTCTCACTATTCTCCCTCCTCTCTTTGCCCCTCCCCCCCCTCTTCATTTCCCCCTCGCCCTCTCCCTTCCTCCCTTCATCTCCATCTCCTTCTTTGTACCTCTCCCTCTCCCTCTCCCTCTCCCCTCCTCCTTCTACCTCCCCCCCTCTCCCTTCTTCCCCCCACTCCTCCCTCCTCCTCTCTCCTCTCTGTCCCTATCCCTCTCTCCATCTCCCTCCCTCTCCCTCTCCATTATCCCTCATCCTTCTTCATCTCCCTTCCCCCCCTCTCTATTCTCCCCTCTCCATCTCCATCTCCATCTCCCTTCCTCTCTCTCACTATTCTCGCTCGTCTTTCTCCATCTGCCTCCCCCACCCTTTCCCCCTCTCCTCTCTCTCCTACCCTCCCTCCCTCTCCCTCTCCCTCTCTCTTCCTCATCCATTCTACCTCTCTCTCTCCATCTCCATCTCCCCTCCCCTCCCTCTCTATTCTCCCCCCTCTCCCTTCCTCCTTCCTCCTTCCTCCTTCCTCCTTGTCCCCTCCTCCTCCTCCCGCACCCTTCCCCCCTCTCCTCTCTCTCTCTTCCTCCATTCTCCACCTCTCTCCATTTCCATCTCCCTCCTCCTCCTTTGACATCTCCCCTCCCTCCCTCTCTATTCTCCCTCCTGCCCTCTCCCTTCCTCCTTCCTCCCTACCCCCTCCTCCTCCCCCAACTTCCCTCCCTCCCTCTCCCTCTCTCTTCCTCCTCCATTCTCCCCCTCTCCCCCCTCTCTCTCTCCATCTCCATCTCCCTCCTCTTCCCCACCTCTCCTCTCTCTCTCCTACCCTCCCTCCCTCTCCCTCCCCACCTCCCCCCTTCTCCCTCCCCCTCCTCCCTCCATCTCCACCCCCACCCCCCTCCCCCTCCTTCACTATTCTCCCCCCTCTCCATCTGCCTCCCTCCCCCGCCTCCTCCATCTTGAAATTTAGCCATGTACACAAGCACACAAAGTATGCACTCGTGTATATTCACAATACTCAACATGTGGTTGCAAAGTATTAAGCTATAAGTGTAAATGATACATCACAATCAATTACATAATATCACTTTTGCAGTACAAATTTCACTTAATCTGCAATACCATTAAAACTTCTAATTTGCTCAACATTTTCAACGTAATGAACAAAGAAAAATGTAAAATAGATAGGCTGCGACACATCCATATCTAATGTACATGTTTAAAGCTAATATTGAAAAATTAGAAGCTTTCATCAAAACTGTTCTGTATTATTTCCAAAAGAGGACACCAAACTCATACTAATAGTTGTAAGCACTTAATGGGAGGTCTGAATCTGCTCAGCATTTTCAAAAAAAAAGACAGACAGGTTTGACATGGACAGGCTGAAAAACATCCCCCATTTTCCATGCACATTTTTAGTGTTAAATTAGGAACACCAGATGGAATGGCCACAGTTTTAAATCAAAGACGCGCATAATCAGACCAATGAAATGCTCGTGAACAATCCTAACTTTCTCTTCAAGCAACGCCCATCTTTACTTTCAATTTCTAAACCAGACAAATGGAATTAAGTTGAACAGAATTAAAAGCAATATAAAACATGGAAATGTAAGTTGTATATAACTACCAGAGGTTCGAAATAGAAAATCTATATCAAAATAGTTGAACAGAATTAAAAGCAATATAAAACATATAGTATAAGCAAGATTTTAAAAATATATGTTTACAATTATTTATACAAAGGGAAGCCATGGAATATGGTAATGACAACGATGCATTAGGAAACATAACCAAAAGATACAAGCACCTAATATGCTATATGATACACTATACATTCTTCTTTAATAAAATGGAAGACACTGTTGGAAGTCGCTAACTGGAATATGCTGTAAAAGATGGAAAGCAAGAAATGGGAGGAGTTTAAAACATCATCGAATTTTTATTCAATGAATGAAAATTATCAAATTCAAAATGCCTTAAATTTATGTATTCTAATGTGTATATTAATGCCTTCTTCTCATGACCATGGTGTTGAAACTTATGGAAGCAATCTAAGAAACTATTTGGAAGGCATGCACAATGTGAAAAACAGTCATAAAAATGCCAGTGTCACTGCTACGTAAATCTTAAAACCCAATAGAACAATAGACAGTTGATTCAAAACCAAATCTATCAGATAAAAGGTTCTCTCAATAAAAGAACTTCATCTAAACAGGAAAACAGCAGCTGATGCAGCCAATGGAAAACTTCGTTGAATCCAGTAAATAAAAACAATCATTAACAAATATATTTATCTCAGAAAACCATAACTTAACAATATAAATGATGAACCATAGTCCATTTTACTAAGAAAATACAGCAAAGGAACATCTGCCATATCAAATTCTAAAAAAAACTGGGTTTAATAGTTTACAAAAATGAAATCGACATAGTTAGGTATTGTATGCAGAGCAATACCCTACAAGTGGACCTGAAATCACCTGTCTCAAAGTACTACATATTCTGATAACAGGTAAGATGATATGTAAATTACCTCATCCTTGTTTCCCCCACTAATTATAAATGATAAAATATCCAAATGAAGTAATACTATGAACTGTTGCATCATACCTGAAGTAAAACACACCATTGTTTATCTCACTAAATTCCTCACAACTCGCATTTATAGCATATCTAGATGCAGGGAATAACATAGAATGAGAAAATGAGAAATAAGATAGAATGAGAAAATGAGAAATAAAATTTAATTTCAGCCCCATCGTCCCTACATGAGTGCCTACGGTTGTTGCTGCAATATGATTCATGGCAATTCAAGAATTGAATTTAATTCCATCCCACCTTGGGAAGAAACCTCAAAATAGAATACTGAAAATGTCCTGCAACTGTGTCGTGCTGCTCTGTTTCCTTAAAACACAAAACTATTCATTACCCTGGCTTTGCCGACAAAAGATTACAGTGGTAATTTTTATGTTTACAGCCTCTCTTTACTGTGATGTACTAGAAATAACAAACATTCTCATCTAATAGAAAAAGCAACAAACTAAATTGGAACAAATGGAAGAATAAAATATGAAGAATGTAAAACATATACAGCCCCTTCCTATCTTGGCCTCACATTTGTAAAGTCGACCTAAATTGGAGAAAATTTACTGATTCACTTAAGTTTATACCCCATTGTTTATACAATAAAGATATGAATACTAGAACTAAATATGAATAAAATGTACTCGCACAGTCATACAAATTATGCTTTGATTTAGTCTGCCTAAAGTAAACATTAGCCTGTACAATTTGAGCAATTTTTACACCCTTGACTTCTGATACAGATAAGATACCATGTTTGCAAATTACCTCCTCATTACTGCTGCAGTCATCATAGATGACAAAGATTGTGTATCTCCTCCCAACTCTTGAATCTTTCCTGAAACAATACACGCAGAAGTTTGTATATCTAAGAAAATAGCAATTTAAAATCTATTACATATCTATGTGCAAGGAATAACAAAATGAGAATTAAAAAAGAAGGTACCAGTCTCCTTCAGCACTCCAAATTTCAACATCAATTGTTGTCACTGCTTTTGCTACATGGTAAAGCAGGTCTACAGAGAGAAAACCCTCGCTATGTGAAACCCCTCAAAGGCGCACTCATATATAAGGGTAATAATGCGTTTTCAACTGTAATTGCTTTTTAATCCCCTTAACAGTCATGGCAGAGCCAGCAGTAGGTACATTGTCTTCAAAACAGTCCCAAAATACCTACTGATTTAGCAACTATTCCCCAAATGCCTACTGATGGCGAAACTTTGCCATGCGTAGCTAGTACTCCTCTTGCAATAGCACTAAATGTGTGGAAGCAACTTTCATCTCAATAAGCTATTGGGTTCGCCACTTTTGATCAAGCATTTCAGCTTTTGTTTCGCTCAGTGATGGCAGTTCCAAACCGCAGCGCCTTTATTTACGGACTCCAAAACCTCCACTGGATGAGATTGCGTTTCTGAGGATGCTTTTGGCATTTTGCGAAGATTGTAAGGGTTTGCCTAAAAAATTGGGTGCTCTCTATCGGACGGTTAAAAAAGAGCTGAGTATGGTTTGTAGTAACAAGCAGTTGTACACCAAGTTTAGTATTTTCTGGAGAAACTTTAATAAGACTGAGCATAAAGGTGGTCTTGTTGGGTTCAACACTGTGCACGAAGAGAATGTGTATAGATTGTCCCGCCAAATTTGGAGATATAAGGAAGACAAGGAGGAGGTGGTTGGGACAGAGCAAGTCAGGAAGCAGAAGCAGAAGAAGGTGAATGAGTTTTTTGGTAAGCAGAAGCAGAAGCACCACAAAGATGGAGACATGGATATGGCTTCCAAGGAGGAGGAAGGGCAAAACGCCAATGCTAAGGATTCGGAGAAGGGGCTAGTTCAACCTCCTTCTACAGCCACAATGGGGTTCGATTTCTCATTGATTAACGGTATGTGCTCTAAGAAGGAGCTGCCATCACTGAACGAAGCAGAAGCTGAAATGCTTGATCAAAAGAAGCAAACCCAACAGCTTATTGAGATGGAAGTTGCTTCCACACATTTAGTGCTATTGCAAGATGAGTTCCAGCTACGCATGGCATCGGTAGGCATTTGGGGAATAGTTGCTAAATCAGTAGGTATTTTGGGACTGTTTGCGCCATCAGTAGGTACATTGTCTTCGGATCGTTGTTAAAAAAAAAAAAAGGACATAAAGCACTCATTTTCAAATTGGGAAAAAGCAGAACCGTTGCGAACCCCAAAAAAACCAGAGCTGTTGCGGTCTAAAAAAAAGTATAGCCGTTAAAAACAGAGCCGTTGCAAGAAAAACGAAATAGAACGTTCCAAGTCGAGGAAAAGGAAAATAGAACCATAGCAGTCGGGAAATAAAAACAAACCTGTTGCATTTGGGAAGAAAACAGAGCCATTGTTGCAGATTAGAAAAGAAGAAAAAAAAACACAGCGTTACTTTTCAGAGCGAAACATTTTTTGAGAGGTTTTTTAAAGATGTAATTATTATTCACTTTGTTTTGTTTTTGAAAAAAAAACTCTATGGAATTTTTTATTACTAGATTTATAATTTAGTTATGCAAATTTGGAAATCTTTATGTGCTTCTATAATAAAAAGGCATTTTATATATTTTATTATAGAAATTTACTTTGAAGTATAATTTTTAACCTTTTTCTATTTCTAATCTTTATGTTATTTATTTTTTGGTTTGAGTAGGTTACAAGGGCTCTTTGCTTACTGATTGCTTATAAAACACAATCACTGTGAAAAAAATATCATTAAAGGATTGTAATATTTTTGGATTAAGAGTCTAATAATGTTACTTTTGTTTCAACTTCCTAGTCACAATATTGGAATAGGATGGTTGACAATCAAGTATATTCTCATAAACCACTAGTGTTAATCTAAAATATGAGCAGTATATGATATTGCTATCAAAACTTAACTGTGTAGTTTTTGACTCAAAAACTACACAGTTAAATCTTGATAGCAATATTATAATTTGACTTACTATGGAAAAATATCTCCTACTTATGAACAGTATTTTTATTTCATTAAATTGAATTTTAATAATATAGTTTATGATAATTTTAAATAATTAGCATTACACTATTGAATGTTCAAGTAATAGTTCCAGTACTCTTCCAAGGTGGTTTGAATATTTATAGTGTTCATTCTTTTTTTTTAATGAAGACAATCAACTCTCTATAAAATTGCTACTGTTTTAAAATCTATTCTACAAGCTATTGTAAATCCAATACAGAGAAATATGTTTCATAAATATTAAAATGATCATAATATTAATAACCTCTATTAAATAGGAAGTCTTTCTATATATTAATAAATTGTTGTATGATGCAATGAGGTTTCTATAACTACTACATGTTTTGAATGTTCATTTTGATGTAAAGTGGATTTTCTGTGGACTTAGGGAAAAGAGCCAGTACTTGTTTAGGTTGATTTCATATATTAGAATTTGTAAATTGTAAGTTAGATTTTACTATTTTTTTTTGGTGTACCTTTATAGGTGAGTGGAGAGCTTAAAGCTAAGGTTTCAACTTTTGGGTATTCATAGATCTCTCTATAGGGACCGTGTAGTACAAAATGGTAAAAAAGAGTTATTTCAAAACACTCATGCAATACCCACTATGTTCATGCACCAATAGTCACTCACCCAAAAAACACCAGTAGTACTTGTGGTTAAATTTTCCAGTAGTTGTTATGAAATGTCCTAATAGTGGACCACAAATTACCAATATAATGTGTCTTTGGTGTTAGCAATATAATGTAGCATGTATAGACAACTCAACACCTTTTATTAGAGAGACTTACTTTTTACCTTCAAATTGATACTATAACTTTTTTTCCTATATATGTTATTGTTGGTTAACTTTCTTAGAAAATAAATGAAAAAGATACATGTTAAGAGTTTCGTCTTTTATTTCTTCGATACTTTGTAAGGTTTATGTTTCATTCTCCTCGGACTCAAACTCATGTATAGTAGTTGGTGACACATTTCCAATCGGTCTTAAAATTTAAGTTGTTAGGAGTGGCAAGGGAGAGTATTTTTTCTTATTCTTTTGTTATTCTCCTAAATCTAGTATGTAGATGTGGGTTATGAGGAAATTTTAGATATACGAAGATTACTCAGTTTTGTTTTAGGTATGATGCAACAATTGAGAGTATTAATTTAATTGGATGCTTTGTCATCTATTTAATGTTATGATGAGTGGGAAAATAAGGAGTTAATTTACATAGCATCTTACCTGTTATTGAAATTTGTAGTAATTTGATACATGTGATTTTAGGTCAGGTTGTGGGGCTGGGTTATGCATACAAAAATTTGGGATTATGTCCATTTTTTGAAGTGTGTCATACCCAAAATCTAGGGGAAAAAACACCAATTTTGTTAAAGGGTGACTATCACTAAGTTGTCTAGACACTAACATAGAAAGAGTTGTGGAAGGGATAATGATGAGAGAAGGTTTACTAGTTTCAAGTCTCAAGGTTGCACGCTTCCACAAAAAGAGTTTCGGGCTTAAGTTTTTGATTACATTATCGCTCAGGGTGATAGATGGAAGATGCAATTAAAGTACATTTAAGAGTTTCACTCTCATTTCTAGTTTTAGACATACTATTGGATTTAATTAAACATTTCACTATGGTTCATAACTTGATAATGAAGACATCCATATTTAAGTTGGCAAGTCAAAATGTCTTTACTACAATAATATGAGATAACTAGCTTTAAGAAGTTTCCCTTGTTTTAAGTTTGCGTATACTAGATTAAAGATTACAAATATAACAAATAAAATCATGAATTCCCCATAGGATTCCCCATAGGACACCTTTAGGTAATTAAAGTGCAAAATAATTACAACCTAATATGTCAAAGATATCTTGGTGGAAGCAATAAGGTTCAAGTAGTAAGTTGGGTATGAATACCTAAAGGAATACAATAAAGTTTATGATTTAAGGTACACTCATCAAAATATTTCTATTCTAGATACTGATATCACTAGATGAAATCCTAATATCTTATGAAGGTAATCATCCCTAGGTTTATGTAACCCAATCCATACATCAACTAACAAATTAATTTACTTACTAAATTACATGCATTTAGTAACTTATCACATCTATAAATTGCTCCTAATCAAGTGAATTTTACTATCATCTAATACAACTTTTACTAATTTAAAGACCAAAACATAATACAATAAATTATGCTAGCAAGAATACGTTAGAAGTACTAACTAATTACTTATTTAAATCCTAAACTTACTAACCTATATTGATTTTCTTTACAAATCCCTAACTTGATTTACATCTAAACAAGTATCGACTTATTAGAAATATTACACAATTTACTTAATTCAACAATTTAATTTCACTCAACTATTTTAATTACCACCATAAAAAAAAAAGTAAACTATACTAAATAGTTAAATAATTTAAAATTATATTACCCTATGATTTATGATGTAGTTTAAGGTAGGGGAATCCCCAAAGGAGATGTCCTAGCCTTGAGAAAATAACCACATAACAACAATGCAAGATTTGATACCATATCTCAACTCTTTATTCATAAAATAACTGATTACATGCAATGTGTTGGGCTATAAGGCCTTCCCAGTTATGACCAAATACAAAGCAAGTAATAGTTCTGCAAGATCCCTCAAGATCTAATCCAAACCCTAGCTAGTGTAGACCCACACTTTGGTATAAACCTCCAAGGAAGATCTAAACTGGTGCTCACAAGCCCACCAAGCAATCTCCTTATTTCCCAAGCCTCACCTACTAGACCTTCTCAAAGTTTTCTCCTCTACCACATCCTCTTCTCCAAGATGGACGAATAATGACTAAAGACTTCTACAAGACTCCCTACTTATACCCAACTAAGCCACAAGTCAACCTCCAACAAAAATTAAATACCAAATGCCTTAAAAGGCTTACAACACTTATTAAATACATCAAGAACAATTAACCAAGACCAAAATAGGTCCACACAAACTCCAAAAATCGATCTACATCACTTGATCTCAATCCTCATGCAATAAATGCATCAAATCATCCGAACAAATCCTTGAGAACTCCATCCCATAAGCCAAAATCCCTGCAACATTTATGGGGAGTTCCTCACACTTAGAGCTTTTCTTGCTCCATCCAAAGATTTCTACTAGCCTTCCTCGGGTCCTTTGTCTATACCCTAACCTAGAGGATCTCTTCTAGTCCCCTCCAATCTAGAAACTCACCCAATCATTTCAAAATACTCCCTTAAGCCTTCAAACCTCCACTATGCACTCCTAGCATAAGCAAGCACATAGACTCTCCTTTGGATCCTAGAAAGGAAAGTAAGTGCTTTGACCACCCTCATGTAGTTCTTGGACATTTACCAACCATTTTCCATCTTCTTTCAAGATTTCAAACTTGAAAATCATAAACTTGCACAATTTAGCCTTGTTGCTCTATGAGCCCTAATTAGGCCTCCTACAAATAAGGAACCTAATATAACTCCCAAAATGCCTTAAGAAGCCCCTCTAATGTCTTTTGAACTTTGTTTCATATCAACCTATACTCAAGAATTTTCTGGGTTTTGGCCCTCCAAAGTGTCTGTATTGTACTTTTCTAGAGAACCTTACTTTTAAGGGTTTTTAAGGCAATGATAGTAACTCTATTTGTTTGGCTTCACAAGATGCTTGGATCTTCTCCTTTGGTACTGTTGGGCATTCATTTTGCATGAGGTCAACGACAAGAATCTATAATGTAATTCCTCTCTTGAAAAGGAAATATTTTTAAGGATCCACTCCAAGGTTCAGTATTTGTCTTGTGACGTACCAAAATCTGCTCAGTAGAAGATAAATGTGAATGTTCACAAGGAGGCCTTTGCTGGTTCTAAAAACCCTTTAATCTCAAAATTTGAAGTAAAATTTGTTCGCTGTCTCAAAATATCACACCAAAAGAACAATATTTTTTTTATTTTTCTATTTTTTCAATGCATGCAACTCTAACAATGCAACTACTATGAAGTCCTATTCTAACAGGGGGTTAGCAAAGAAAATAACAAAACTAAAAGCAAATAACATGAAATCAAATGACTTGAAATTGAAATTCCTAAATGGACATAAGCTACAAAACACAACACATTGCGAGTTAAACCTTTGAAGAAATTAGTAGAAAATCAATGAAAACAAGAGCAATGCTTCCTAGAATCCACTGATGCAATCGTCGGTGAGAATCTTTAACAAATCAAATGATGTTTCACTTTTCATCAAATCGCAAGGCCACAAAAAGTATACTCATGTGAGACAAAAAGCTATGTAAACACAATTGGGTGATCTCTTCTCAAGCTCATTACGTCAGCGAAATTCATATATTTGTAGCAAACACCAAAACTAAAAGATTGCACATCCAGAAATGATGCAATAAATCTTTGGCTCAATCACAATCTCATGAATAAAATTCATAGAACAATGACACATTCAAGCAAGAATAACTACACTCTGAA
The DNA here is from genome assembly GCA_028749045.1 of Cupressus sempervirens. Taxonomy (NCBI): domain Eukaryota; kingdom Viridiplantae; phylum Streptophyta; class Pinopsida; order Cupressales; family Cupressaceae; genus Cupressus; species Cupressus sempervirens. The sequence goes on from CM053785.1 coordinate 478,358,024, forward strand.
TACTAGCACCAAAAGCATAATTTTATTACATAATAACGGCGACCCTTCTTACATTTTACAATGGGGTATTTATAAGAAATTGTCTTCTTAATTTGTGTTGAGAGTGAGAGATATCTTGATGCAATAAAATGCCTTTAAAACATTTAAACAAACTAAATATATACAAACTGACAATCTAACTGGTGCTTAGAGGGACTCCATCCATAATTTATTCATTAATTGGATGCATGAGCCCTTTATATGCCAAAAATAGAGAAAACATGAGAGAGAAAGTAGGAGGAGGCCATCAGTTGAAGAGGAAGTGCATGGAGGCGTCAAAAATGGAAACTGGCCCTTCACTAGGCGTGTGTCAGAGTTAACTTGCCATCAGAATGTGCTCTTGATGCATGGAAAGTGTTATTTTTGGAACTGGCAGTCAACTGTCAGTGCACCTTTGAATTGCAGAGCTGCGCATGTGCAGAGCTAAAAAATGTGGAGCTGCAGACCTGCGGAGCTATGAAGCTACGGACCTGCAGAGCTGTGAACCTCGAAAGCTCAATTCGCCAAAAAATCAAAGTTCTCAATTTTGAAAACAGTTTCTAGGTTTTGCTCAAATTAGGTTTTAGATCATTTTTTGTATACATTCTTTTCCCTTTTTTGATGATTTACACCCTCTTTATAGCCAATCACTTTCATAAACTTAAACTCCTGCTTCTTCAATCTAAAATCCCAAGGCACTTGCATTGAATCTCGTCATTAATAGCTGCATAAGATGAGGAGCCTATTTCGCTTCATGTGTCCAACCTCTGTATCTTCGACCTCTATCTTCTCTAGAACCACCTTATCCTTCCCGGCGAGAAACCAAGTGATCTAGATGATCAAATGTTTGAAACTTTTTCATATTTTTTTGCAAATTTTTCCTAGGCATTTTTAAATGGCTTTTTCGGAGGTCTTCTGCTCAAAATTTCAAGTTGAAACTTTCATTAATCCCTAAAATTGGGCAATCGAAGGCTCAATATTTTAGGGACTAATATTAGATCTTCAATTCTTCTTTCCAATGGTGTAAGCGGTTTTGAATTCCAAGCTCCGAGTCAAAAGGTATGACCCCGACAAGTTCAGGATATCTTTTTTACCTTTTATTTTATTTATTTGGGCGCGCGCACTAAGGGGGCACGCGCGACACCTTTCATGAGGGGGCATGACACGACGCGCCTCCACGAGGGGCACACGCCTCCATGGAGGGTGCATGCGGCATGCGGCGTGCCTCCACGAGGGATGCGCAATGCCTCCATGGAGGGCGTGCGCGCAACACGCCTCCATTGGCGGTGCAAAAAAAAAATTATTTAATTTCATTTTTTTTTTAAAAAAAAAATTTAATTTTTTTTTTGTTTTAAAAAAAAAAAATTTAAGTTTTTTGACTCTAAAATTCTAACTAAATTTTCTTCTCCCGACCCTCGAACTATGAGTCCGGGAGTCGAAAAAAGTAGGGGGTCCCCATTCCTAGTAAGGAATGGGGCGTGTGTTGTGAACACCACAATAGGTACCAAGACAATTATATCGATCAAAGATCATTTTTCTAAGAAATAATGGCACAACCCAATCGAGCAAACTCATTAAAACTCCCCTGCAAGCATACCAATTCCTAGCCAAACCACTCGAGGCTTGCCTAAGGATCACTTGCAAAAATACCAAACTTTTTCATACAACCTCAAAAATACTTATTTACATAATGTACAAATGCTACTACTTGAATCCCAAATACCATTAGGTTTTATGTAATGTCCCCGTTTTGGCGGTAATTTGATTAAATTAATTAAATTAATTAAGCTGTCCAAAATAATGCATATTTAATGAGGATGACTAATTAATTATTTTAATTAAATAAATAAGTGGTATTAAGTTAATTATTTATAAAGTTATCAAATAAATAAATATTAAAAAGGTAACTTTATATTTAATTAATTTAATAAAGTGACTTGAAAAATATCTTATAAAGTCACTTAATAAATAAAATAAAAATAATGTTTTAGAAGTTTTTGGAGAAAGTGGAGAAAAAGAATAAATAGGCATCTTGGGCTTCATTCCAGTTTTTATCATTTCTCTTGACATCAGATTTTGAATACAATCACATGGTCTATTGTGAAGCCAAGGGTTTCAGATAGTCTATTGGTCTTTGGGAACGATACCTCCTAGTAGATCGCATAATTGAGGAAGTGAAAGATCTTCTGAAGGGTTGCACTTTGGAAGTGGTATTCAGCCATTTCAAGTTGAGATTAATTTGTATACCCAAACTACCTGAGGGTTTGAGTTTTTGGAAGCAATTCGAAAAAGCAGTCTGAAAAAAGAAGATTCAAAAAAGCAGTCCGAAAAAGTAGATTTGAAAAAAGCAGTCCAAAAAAGCAGATCCAAAAAAGTAGTTTGAAAAAGCAAAGCAAAAAAGCATATCTGAAAAAAGCAAGTGAAAAAGCAAAGCAGAAAGATAGCATTGAAGAAAATTATTACAGCCATCTACAATTGGGTTTCTTTGGATATTACATGCATTGTTCTTATCATTTAGATGCATATTAGAAGGTAAGGTTGTAGGTGAAAGTTGTAACAAATTTAAGCATTATTCTTGCGGATGTAAGCCAAGAGTCTTGGCCATTTCATACTAGCATTGTAGTTAACATTTTATGTGCAATAAAGGAGACATAATTTGCTAGTATGATATAGTGTAATTGAATATGTATTTATCATTCATGATCAACTTATTAGTTTGCATGCCAATTGTTTGACAAAATTTCAATTGGTTGTAGGTTCTCTTTTTGGCATAAATAATGTTATAATTTTGCATCCCAAGTGTTTGTCAAAATTACTAGTTGTTGTAGCTGCATATTGCAAGCAGTTTCAGTCACATATATGCATTGAATATTGTCAAAATAGGTTGCACATTCATGTTAGGTCATTGTTTAGTCAATTCAGAGTCTTCTTGCAAGCATTTTTATTGATGCTAAGTGAAGGAAAGAGCCATAAAAGAAAATTGGAATTTTATATTAGTCATATGACCCTTGTATGCAAAGTGTTTTCTTGAACTTTTATTAGCATTTTGGGATCAAATTTGAGCCGGGTCATTACATTTTAACCAAGGAAATTCAAGTTACAATCATTCTTGTTCATATTATTGTGTACAAACTAGTAGGAAAAGAAAAACTAAACAATTTCCAAAACCTATCAAAATAACATTTGTAGTGCCTCTTGTATTTGCAGTCTGTACTTTGTTGTATTTTGATTTGAGAGATACTTGTACTCTTGTTATGTTTCATTTTGAGATGACCTGAGGGTCAGATGTTATACTTTGATTTCAATATCATAGATACTATATTGCTATGCTGTTCAATTTATCATATTTACATGTTGATGCCATTTTGAGATGATAGTAGGTCTATGATGATATTTGGTTATATGGTATTAGGACATATCACTAATTATATTATGTGATAGATTTTATGCTATAGTGATTTACTTCCTTCTAGTTTCATTATGCTTCATGCGAACGTGAGTGATGTAAATGGATTAATTAGGTATAATTAAATAAATGGTTAAATTAGGTTTTAATGCATTTATTTCTTTGACTATGATATTATATGCAATTTCACTCAATCGTTTGTTTTAGTATGCAAGATTTATATCCCTAGCAGTGGCACATGGAGTTAGTGATTCAACTATTAATATTTCATCAATGTCGTCCCTATATGGTCGACGTATTCTTATTTTAATTATTTAACTAAATTTTTCAACGATTATTAAATCTGAACTCATCTACATTGTGTGATTAGACTAGTGAGCATGTCTATGAATTTAGAAGATCACATTGTCACCAAAGTTGTTAAGGAAATTGTTGTGATTTTGAGTTTTCAAGCTTTAAATTTTATTGAATTTAATTTATGGTAGCTTTGTCTTAAGTGAATTCCTATTTCGAGGGATAACCTATTTTCATTTGGGTCATTTCGAAGTCTAGCTAGTCTAAAAAGCTATTTTCTTTAATCAACTATTCACTTGAAAAGTGAATAAGTAATAAAAAAAGGGATTTGTTTTCTAACTTCTCACTTTTGCAAAATACAAAATTGAGACCTTTTTTGAGAATCCTCTTCAAGAGGATCACATTTATGTTCATTGTAAGAGTTGTGGGCTTGGGATCTTCACGAGGTTAGTCTCATTGGATCCAGCACAGGTAGACCTTGCTTTGTCGCAATTTTCGATAGTTTCAGTAGGCAATTTATATTATTGTGTTGTTTTTGGTTTTAGTCCCTTTTGCTGTCAAGTAGGGCTCTCTTGTTTTCTTTTTTAGCTTAGATTTTATATTTTTTTTGATAGTTAATAGTCTAAAGGCTGAGAACTAGTGTTCCCCTCCATTTTTGTTTGCTAGTTTTGCATGGTTGGTCAAGAATGAATATTTTCCCTATTTTTGGGATGGGGGTTTGGGATCTTGCACCGCTATGTTTGTCATTTTTGCATACAGTGTTCAAACCCAAATTTTATTGGATTTTTGAGGCTTTTGTGCCCAAAGAACAAATGGGTTTTAATTTCAAAGTTTTCTAGTTTTTGGGATTTTTACCTCATTTTGTATGTCACCCTATTTTTTTAAATTTTCTTGGCATGAGTTTGGTCATGGACTTGGATCATCCATTTGGATGTTAATCTGACCATTGTTGCACCTTTATGTTGCATATGGATGCATGCTGCATCCATCCTTCTGAGTCTATTTTTTGGTTGAGTGATTTTCTGCATTGTGTTCCCATCCAGTCCTTGTGTTATGATATTTGTGATGGTGGTCTACCACACAAAAGTACGTATGCATACATTTGTATTGTGACTTGTGAGGCTCGATCTTCTGTGGTATTTTTGGCAATTATGATCATTGGGGTTGGGTTGGGAATATGCATGCCTATGGGCACTCATTGTTGGATGAGCATGGGTAGGGTAGGGTAGCACATGGAGGGGCTTCTATCTCACAACCTGGTGACTATTTCTTATTGGTTGGCAAAAGAAGTTTTATATAACTGATAACTAAATTAAAATACTGGGTAGTAATCATTATAATATAATAAAATGTTTGGGTTATGCATCTTTCAAAGAGAAGAGTTGTTGCCTGGGTTATGCGCCTTTTGTTGAGAAGAGTAGCTGCCAATACTAGCTTGGGCTTTTGGATGACAAGTGACTCTCCATGATTGTCAACCCCTACTTAGTAGCCCATTGAGTGTCTAACCAAGACTTATATTACTTGCATTGTCTCATGATCTTGGTTTCAGTCATCATTACTATTTGGTGTGAGTGTTATCCATGGACGTTGTGGTTTCTATGTGTTTGTGGTTGGATCATTATCTCCATCAACACAGCAAGATTGGACCTATGGGTTCCACATGGTTGGGAGGTGTAGCTACCCAAACCACTATTAGGGACCAGTTTATAGAGATAGTATTTTTTCCTAGTGCGACTATTGCTAGATGTTTTCACTTAGTACTTCAGGTTCTGGAGTATGCTTTCTTGTGATTTATGCTTTCATTGGAATGCTTATATAACATGTTAGTTATTTGACACATTCCCCTAATTGAGATGTTTAGCATATGATTAGATAATGTTAATTTATTAGTTGGAGTATCTATTGCTTATTTTTCTAACATGATTATATTTCCAATTCTTATGATGTTATTACACTTTAGTAGTGATGTCCTTATAAGAAAACTTTGACTATCCACTTGGCAGTTTGGGATGTTACACACGGGGATGACTAGGACCTTCAAGGTCTCATGGTGCTATTATGGTTGGGAGGAACTACACATTTAATTTGTTATTTTGGTTCACTATGATGTTGCTTTCAATAATTTCCCTTCACTACAATGTTTGCATATTTAGTTTCAAATTATGGCTTCCTATCTTTCGATTATTTGATCGAGTGTCATCACCTCGATGTGTGGATCTAGTACTCCATGGTGTGGAGGAACTTCCTTTTCCTTAGTTTTTAACCTTTTGTTTTTTAGTATGCTATTTTGGATTCTTGCATGAAATTGTACATTCTCATGTGAGAATATAATATCTTGCATTGTGTGTTGGGTTTTCTCGCATGGCTTTTGGCACTTTCTCGCATGGAAGCCCACACCAGTGCTGGGATACTTGGGCTACTGGGCCAAGTACTTCCTTGTGCCCCTTATTGCATTTCCTCATGTGAAAGATAGCTTCTTGCATGGCTTTCTACACTTCCTTGCATGAGAGTTATGTCTGTTGTTGGTCCTCACACAAAAAACATGGGGTATCTATGCTAGTTTTTAGGGATTGATTTTTGGTGTTTTTAGTACCCTTTGGATTTGCTAGTATTGTCTTGTCTCTATAGCTTAGATATTTTAGGTTTTTTAATCATCTTGGTTTTCTTCGTTCTTTATTTGGTCATGTTAGTTCAGTAGTGGCGATTAGAGATTCGTTGGGTCTAGACAGTTGGTTAGTCTTCCCTTGCGATCTTCATGATCCTTGTATGAGCCCATGTTGCAACATTGGTATCTTTGTGTTATGATTCCACTATGGTTTTGTTTTCCATTTTTGTATTGTTATATTATGGTTGTTATTTTGATATCTTATTGGTTCATGTTTTCAACTCTCATGCTTATGATTCACAGGTCTGAAATTCTCTTGTTGTTTCCATAGTGATGCCTCCTGCATGTAGACCTAGTGGTTAGGATGGTACCCATAGCAATAATCACAAAGAAGAACACTAGGAAGAGGAACAAAAGGATGGGGAAGGAGAATAGGGTAATAATGAACAGAATGGCATGGAGGCATTGATGTCAGTGCTTCAAGAGATTCTTGCTCGGTGGGGCCCTCATGTAGAGGAATTCTGAAAAGATCATGATTGGGAAGAATGATCCCATCATGGGGATTCCCATCATTTAGAGCATAGAAAGGAGGAGTGTGAATGTGAACATTCATGTACTCAACTAGGTGGTTGAGGGCACTGTTAGGGTGGTAGGGACAACAACAATGAAAATTACATTCGGTTGGATATTATGAAGTCTTTTCATGAATCCAAACTGCCATTGTATGATGGTAAGGGAGGTAGCCTCAAGGCAGGAACTTGGTTTCTAGACATGGAGCATTTATTTACCATGTACCCTTATACAACCAATATGAAGGCACATTGTGTGATTGTGTAGTTAAGGGACCATGCTTCCATATGGTGGAATATTGAGGGGCAAAAGCTCTAGATCAGTGTTGCACATCTCACCTAGGAGATCTTTGAGGAGAGATTCCATGAGAGATCTTATCTCCCTAGTTTAGAGAGGCATTTGCTCATGAGTTCCATTTGATCCAGCAAGGAAACATTATAGTGGATCAGTTTGAAATCTAGTTCTTTGAGCTTAGGTAGTACTCATGCTACAAGCATGATGATTTACTCTAGACTCATCATTTCATTTGAGGCCTTAAAGATGCCCTTATTGGAGAAGTATGTATGCATCAACCTAAGAATATTGTTCTCATTATTGAGAAGGCACGTATTGCAAAGGAAATTTTTTCTAGAGGTTTCAGTAGCATATCTAGTTCTTAGAACCAAAGTGTGTGATATTTAGGATAGGATGCTCAATTTACCCAGTCCTCGGGGAAGGGCCAAGCCAAATCAAAACCCTCTCAAGGCAGTAATAAAGGTCATTATTGGCATAGAGCTAAAGGGGGATAGTTTTCTAGTACTTCAGGAAAGAAGGGAGGTGACCAGAGTCGGGGATAGAAATCCCAGAAGGAATTTCCTTTGTAGAGTAGTCAACAAAACTCTAGTAGGGGTAGTGTGCCTTACCCTAGTGCTACTCAAGGTGGCCATAGGATAGGTTCCAACTTTGTAGGGTACTGTTATTCTTGTGGTTAGCCTGGCCATAGATCTTTTGAGTGTTCTATCAAACCATCTACATGACCTGGTAAAGTGTAGCCACATCTAAGCCTACTGTGGGAGATGTCGGTAGGAATCATCAAGTCTTTTTGGCGGTTGATAAGTGTCAAGCTGAGCATCAATTACATGTTGGAATTCTTTTAGAATAACTAAGAGGGGGGTCAATTAGTTATTCAAAGTTGAGATGTACAAAATAAAACTTTTCATAATTCAATGAACCCATATAACATTCTCGACCATGCATGCATTCATTGTGTGTTAACCAAAATTGATATGTTACTGTAAAATTAACATGCTGAAATGTAAAGCATAAAACACAACATATCCATCACCACATTTGACACAATGATTTAAAGTGGAAACTCAATTTGGGAAAAACTACCAGTAACATGCTACGCCTTTTTCACTCTTCTAAAGTGATGCCCTATTAAAGGCCAACCCTGTCAAAGGTTACAACACACACTGTTAAATGTGACCCGGTTAAGGGATTTCAATCACCCTGTTAAAAGCGAGCCTTGTTAGAGGACTTTAGGCCATTCAGTTGGAATGCCACCCTATTAAAGGATTTTCCAATGATTGTTAAGTCAACCTTACTCCAAAGGATTTACCCTAATCCGATACAATTGTTAGAAAGTAACAGTAGCACTTTGATCTGATACAACTTAAAACCTTACTTGTAGATTACTTATCACTATTCAGTCCTCAACTCTTCTTGGCTTCCAATCTTTGTAGCTCTAATAGCTTGTTCACCCTTCAAGCTTTCATCCTCATTAAGCCTTCTTGCTTAGTTTTCCATTGCAAACGTCTTCTCTTGTGTCACTTGATGAAGCAAACCCTCTTCCTTCTCCTTGTCAGATTTTTGCATTCAAAACTCTCTAACCTCTTTGCTTCATGAGTAGATATTCCTACATATAGGAAATTAGAACTCTTTTTCTCGCTCATTATCCATCACAAAATTAGGGTTTTCGATGGATTAGGTAGGATACAATGTATCTACCTCATATCTTGTCTTTTCTAGAAACTTCTCCTAGAATCCATTTGAATTTGCCTCCAAAATGGTTTACATAAGATTCTATGCCTCCAGCTCATCAATCTTATCTTCCTCCTAATTTACAAGTTCCAAGAAAACAAACTTGTTGACTTTTATTTGGTGAATCTTTGATCTTTTTCATAATGCAACAGCTCGACATTATCAATTTACTAATGCTCTGCACATACTGTGTTACTCAGCATCTATTATAAAATCACTCAACATCAACTAGATTTTACTAGTGCTTAGCATCAATTGAAAATCACTCAGCATCTACTATCTTGCTCAACACCTACTAACTGGCCTGGCATCCACTATAATTTACTTTCACTCGGCTCCAACTGACTTTTTGCTTGGCTTGCACTAACTATGCTTAGCACCTTCTATCAACTTGATCAAGCTTAGCAAATGAACTTTGTCCAACCTTATTCTTCTGAACTTTCTAAGTGTAGCCAATCATTTTGTAACCTCAAGTAGATCATCAATACATTATGTTATTACTATCTTAACTAATTCTTACACTTCAATACATAATCATAACTCAACCTTTCCTCTAGGTACTTTTGTTACATCTTGTTGATCAAAACTTCCTCATCAATCAACTAAGTGATAGTGCTTGAAACATATAAGAAATTGTCTTACCAACATGTGATAGGTTTGACATCTATGACAAAACAATAATTGAAAACACACAATCTTCTTTTAGCAATCTTTCTACTCAAATGATCTTTTCAATCATATATCAATAGTATAGTAGTCAAGGCTACAGGTACATTGCATGACATTTTGTCTTTAGTTTTGTTTGACTCTAGTGCTTCAATTATTTCATTTCACCATCTCTTATTTAGTGATGTGAGCTAGTGGCAACACATCAGATCGATAGGTGCCAGGTTGAGTTAGCCACGGGTTCTAAAGTAGTTGTTGACTTGTTGGTCAGAGGTTGTATTTTGAATTTGGGAACCTTCACCATCACAGTAGATCTTTGTATCCTACCTTTGGGATTCTATGAAATTGTGTTGGGCATGGATTGGTTAGTCACCCATTAGGAAAATATTGATTGTTGATGTAAGTCAGTAAAGTGTGTCGATGATACAGGTGGGCAAGTGGAACTTTTGGGAGTCTAGAGACTAGTCTCACTTCGAATGATCTCAGCTGATTAGTTGAATCAAAGTGTGGTGAAGGATTGTCAGTTGTTTTTTGTTTTTGTCAATGATCTTGAGGAAGTTGAGAGCTAAATAGTGACCCTTGAATATCACCCACTCCTTCATAAGTATGCATAGGTGTTTCCTGATGAGATTCCGGGTATACCACCATAGCATGACTTTGATTTTCAGATTGATCTTGTTCCAAGAGTAGAACCAATTTCATGAGCTCCTTACCACATGACTACTCAGGAGTTGAGTGAGCTTAGATTGCAGATGGAAGAATTGTTGTCCAAGGGCCATATTCATCCTAGTGTATCCCCATGGGGTGCACCATTCATCTTTGTGAAGAAGAAGGATGGGTCTTTGCATTTGTGCATTGACTACTAGTAGTTGAATAAGGTGATGATGAAGAACTGATATTCTTTGCTAAGGATAGATGACTTGTTTGATCAGATGAAGGGAGCACAAGTGTTCTCAAAAAATTGATCGAAAGTTGGGATACCATCAGCTTCATATCCAGGAGGTTGACATTCATCAAACAACTTTTTGTAGATGGTATGGGCATTATGAGTTCATAGTTGTACCCTTTGGGTTAACTAACATGCCATCAGTGTTAATGAGTTTGATGAATGGTGTATTTTTCACTTACCTTAATCAGTGTGTCATTGTATTCTTGGATGACATATTAATCTATTCGAATACTGTTGAGGAGCATGAGGTCCATTTACATACGGTATTGTAGTGCTTGAGAAACCATCAGTTGTATGGAAACTTGGATAAATGCAGATTCTTCTAGTCGGAGGTAAAGTACCTGGGACATATCATCATAGGTGATGGTATTGTGGTGGATTTAGAGTAAATCCAAGTTATCATGGATTGGTTGATACCTACTAATGTCTCAAAAGTTTGTAGTTTCATGGGCTTTGTAGGATACTAGCATTGCTTCGTGAAGGATTTCTCATGAGTAGATCATCCCATTTGTTTGGTTAGATTAGTGTGAGGCAATGTTTAATGCTCTTAAGGAGTGTTTGACCAGTGTACCAGTCCTTGCAGTGCACATGTTATATAGTCATACGTTGTCTTCTAATTGTTGTAAAAAGAAAACCCATAAAATACTCATTTTCTTTGCAAGTCAAATTGGGAAAACACATAAGCATTGCAAACTAAATAAAAGTAGAGCTGTTATGGGCAAAGAATAAGTAAAGCCATTGTGAGAAAAATAAAATAGAATGTTCCAAGTCAAAGAAAAGGAAAATAGAACCATAGTAGTCGGGAACTAAAAATAGAGCCATTACATTTGGGAAAAAAATCATAGCCATTGTTGCAAATTAGAAAAGAAGAAAAAGAAACCTTTGCAATTTTCTCTTGAGAGCCACACATTTTTCGAGAGAGGTTTTTTTAGATGTAATTATTATTCACTTTGTTTTATTTTTTTAAACAATTTTTCTATTAATTTTTTTATTACTAGATTTTTAATTTAGTTATGCAAATCTGGAAATCTTTATTTACTTCTATAATAAAGAGGTATTTTATATATTTTATTATAGAAATTTACTTTAAAAAATTAATGAAAAAAATTAACGCCATTAAAGAATTGTAATCTTTTTGAATACAAATTTTACTATCCTTGAGCTTCTTCTAACTTAGGCCCACCTTCACTTTAGTTTTGACAACTGCTAAAAATTCCCAAACAATAGGCTAGGTCTAATAATGCTACTTTTGTTTTAACTTCTCAGTCACAATATTGGAATATGATGGTTGACAGTCACGTATATTTTCATAAATTGTCGGTCTTTATCTAAAATATGAGTTGTATTATGATAGTGCTATCAAAATTTAACTGTGTAGTTTCTGAGTCAAACTCATTGACTCAAAAATTACATAGTTAAATCTCGATAGCAATATTATAATTTGACTTGCTATGGAAAAATATCTCCTACTTATGAACAATATTATTGAATTTCATTTATGGTTGTCATGTTTCTTTGGTGTTAGCAATAAAATTTAGCATGTGTAGACAATTCAACACCTTTTATCACATAGATATACTTTTTACCTTCAAATTGATACTAGGATTTTTTTCCTATTTACATTATTGTTGATTAACTTCCATAGAAAATAAATGAAAAAAGTGTTAAGAGTTCCATCTTTTATCTCATCGATACTTTGTAAGGTTTATGTGTCATTCTTCTAGGATTCAAATTCATGTATAGTAGTTGGTGACACATTTCCAATTGGTCTTAAAATTCAAGTTATCTGGAGTGTCAATGGAGAGTACTATGTTTTTTCCTATTCTTATGTTATTATCCTAATCTAGTACATATATGTGGGTTGTGAGGAAATTTTAGATATACAAAGATTATTGTCTTTTGTTTTAGGCATGATGAAACAATTGAGAGTAATTATTCAATTGGATGCTTTGTCATCTATTTAATATTATGATTGGGAAAATAAGGAGTTAATTTATATAGCATTTTACCTATTATGAAAATCTATAGTAATTTGATACATCTAATTTTAGGGTTGGATGTGGGGTCTGGCTCTACATACAAAACTTCAAGATTATGTCCATTTTTAAAAGTGTGTGATGCCCAAGATATAGGGCAAAAACACACCAATATTTATTTTTAGAGGAAAGCTATCACTAAGTTGTCTACACATTAGCACACAAAGAGTTGTACAAGGGATAAGGATGATAGAAGGTTTACAGGTTTCAAGTCTCGAAGATGCATGATTTGACCACAAGAGTTTAGGGTTTAAGTTTTTTATTATATTATCTCTTAGGGTGATAGATGGAAGATGCAGTAAAAATACATTTAAGAGTTTCATTCATTTTTCTAGGTTTAGACATACTATTAGATTTAATCAAAAAAATTTCTATAGTTCATAAGTTTTAGATTACAATAAAAATCAAGTTTTGAAGGGAATCAAAACTCTTCACAAAAAACTAAAGATAAGCATTAAGCACTACTAGGTTTTACAAGGACCTGAAACCTAAAATTTTAAACAAAGAAACTAGGTTTTATAGGGACCTGAAACCAAAAGTTTAAACCATAAAAAAAAACTAGGTTTTACGAGGACCTGGAACCTAAAGTTTTAATCAAGTTGGAAAACAAAAATAAAAAAACTAGAAAAAACACCTAGACCAACACCCAACATACCCGCTCCATAACCAGTGCCTACAACAACTCTTTGATGATATTTGCCACCTCTTTACTTGCCTTTATAGTGCTTTGGATAATGTCTGCCAAAGCTAAAATAGGAGCCTCAAGAGTGTCAGTGGTCATTTTCCTCGTGCTCTGCCTAGTTCTCTTACTAGGACCACCTAGGCTCCCCAACCCCACATTACTAGGAGACATCATCTCTTCATTACTCTTCTTACCTAGACTAGCCACTGCAACACACAGACTAGAAGTGACCTGTTCCATTCTTTGACCACTTTCCTTAATAAGGTAATGGAGCTCCTGCTCGTATACTTTGAGCTTTTTAAGGATGTCACCAATTTGTACTTCCATCTGAGCTCTCATGGTGTGTTTGCAATCCAACTCTTTCTACATGACCCACATTTTCTTCTGGAGAACCATTAAATATTGTAAAGCCAGGAATCACCCTAGAGGGAAGCCTCCTCTTTAAGCTTAGCAGTGTAAGGAAAGGATAATTTGGCCTCATGAGAATCTTCCCTGACATTGACAACAACCATAATCTCAGAATCAATGGCAATAATAATAGTATTGATCTAGATATCAAAATTGATATCCCACTTCTCCATCCTCTCCTCCTTTTCCTCTTTAATCAAGCTATTGTCCTTAGCAGTAGAATATTTATCCTCTATATCCTTACTAGTTACCTTCTCCATTTTCTCCTTGTTGACATTCCTCTTTGAGTGGGTAGGGTGAATACTCTATTTCTTTTCATCCTCCCCAAGGGCTTCTAAACCAACATTTAAGTCAGTAATTCTATCCTTGCTACCCTCCACATTATCTTTTCCAATTGATACCCCTTTACTCCTAGAATATCCATCCAAATTGGAACTAAGTTCCCCCATTTCCGTCTTGTCATCATTGTTAGAATCTTTAGATTCTGTGATCTCCTCCACATTTTTCTTATTCCTCTCCCATTTGATAACCTTCCTAGTCTCACTAGTACCCTCCTTGTTTTTTTACCTTAATTCTCTTAGAACGAGGATCATTACTAGACCCTTTCCTCTTCTTCAAAATTGGAGAGGGCTTAGTGGCTTTACTTTTACATAAGTTGTAATGCCTCGCCTGGAGATCCTTGGAAACAAGGATGAAATACAAGCCAAGAATTATTTTTTTTTTATAAATTTTTTACAAGTATGAATGCACATGACAACATCATACATGGATCACAACGATTGCAATGGAAGACTTCACCACAATCCTGGCAACCAATGAATCTCCAAATGCCACAACCAAACTGACACACGCAAACAAAGCCAACAATGACAACGCACTTGATGAGGGCACAAGAAACAACCACTCATCAACAAAACACCAAGCTGGGGTAAAATGCAGAAACTTGAAATCTGGCTAAGCCTAAAATCCTGAAGCCTTGAAAATTGGCTAAGTCTAGATTTTTGAAGCTCTGAAATTTCCTAGAATCCATAGCTTATCTCCGAGAGGTCTAAAACCTGTCTCAAAAGATTCGTCGCATATATTAAAATATATCTTAAGTATAAGGAATTAAAATATTCCCTGAATCCAAGTATAAGCCCTGAAATTTCCTAGAATCCATAGCTTATCTTCGAGAGGTCTGAAACCTATCTCAAAAGATTTGTTGCATATATTAAAATATATCTTAAGTATACATCAACTTATACTTAAACGATATATTTTAAACCCCGAAGGACTACAACAGAAACCCAAAAATTGAATTTCAAAAGAAACCTCCAGAATACAAAATGCAACAACATAGGCTTGAAGAATGCCCAAAAGGGTATCCAGGTCAACTATCAAAATGATCAGAACACTACAAAAAGTGCCCGTTGTTGGCACATGCAGGTTTTAACCAAAGGGCGTGCGACATTTTTTACTAAGGGAGGGCGACACCCCGAAGGACTACAACAGAAACCCAAAAATTGAATTTCAAAAGAAACCTCCTGAATACAAAATGCAACAACATAGGCTTGAAGAATGCCCAAAAGGGTATCCAGATCAACTATCAAAATGATCAGAACGCTACAAAAAGTGCCCATTGTTGGCATGCGCAAGTTTTAACCAAAGGGTGTGCGACACTTTTTACTAAGGAAGGGCGACACTTCTCCCATGGTACGTGCGACACTTCTCAAGAAGGCGTACGATACTGGAAAAGTATCGCGTGACATTTCTCATGAAGCTGTGTGACACTCTTCTAGTGTCATACGATACTTCTCCAGTAATGCATGCGATACTTTATAGTATCGTACGACATTCTTTCTATGGGTGTGCGATACTTTAACAGTGTCGCACAATGCTGAACAAATGTCGCCCATAGGAAACAAAAACACTTCAAGAAACTCGAAAAAGGCCAAACACACAAAAAAGCTCCACACTGGGGAGTACTAGATCCACATTCTAAGGCAAGAGCACTCAAAAAATAATAGAGTAACTGAAATATAGAACACTAGGATCTAACCATCTACCAAACAGAGAAGGGAAAAAGTACAGAAAGGAAACATCACATTCAATTGAAAGAAACATCGCAATAACATAGTTAACATTGCAATGAGCAAAATAACCAACTAAGTATGCAGTTCCTCCCAACCGTCGATAGCATCATAAGACCATCGTGGGTCCTAGCCATCCCCCTCGTGTAACATCCCAAGCAACTGACTAGATCGTCGGCACTGTCGTAATCGGGACATCACTACTAAAAACATGCAACAAAATAAGCGTAAGGAAATCTAACATGCTAGTAGAAAAGCATAAGATAATCCTACAGTAGATAACATCACCTATTACATGCTAAACAACAATAAGCAACAGATATGCTAATACAACAATTCATAGCATCTAATCATAGGCTAAACCTCATGATAAGGGAATGCACCAAGTAAACTAACATCATCTAAACATGATATACAAGCATCCCAATGAAAGCATAAATCACAAGAAATCATACTCCGAAACCCGAAGTACCAAGTGAAGACATCCAACAATGGTCACACTAGGACAAAAGATTGTCTTTATACACCGATCCCTAGTAGCGGTGAAGGTAGCTACGCCTCCCAACCACGTGGAACCCAGAGGTCCACACCTGCCATGCTGATGGAGATAATGATCCAACCGCAAACACACATAAAACACAACATCCATGGCTAACACTCACGCTAGACAGTATGATGGCTGCAACCAAGAACCTAAGACAATGCAAGGAGTACAGGTCCTGGTCAGACACTCAAAAGGCTACTAAGTAGGGACTGACATCATGGAGAGTTGCTTGGCATCAAAAAGTCCAAGCTTGGATCGTGTGTCCTCAAACTTAAACGGGTGCTCACACATTGTGTCCTCGAACTTAATCGGGTGCTCACACATTTTACTTATCTTAAGTTTTATTAACAATCACACATTTTCTTTAATTATCACTTATTTAAAACTTCATATCCTCCGTCAACCTCCGGCGCCATAAATGCTGAGCTGTGAGATAGAAGCCCCCTCCATATGCTACCCTACCCTACCCATGCTCATCCTACAACAAGTGCCCGTGGGCGTGCATACTCGCATCCCAACCCTAATGATCATAACTTTCAAAAAATCCATGGAAGATTGGGCCTCGCAAGTCACCCAACAAATGTATGTGCACGTACTTGTGTGTGGCACACCACCATCATGAAGATCATAACTCAAGGATAGGAATGAGAACGCACTACAAAGAAAACACCCAATCGAAAGCAACTCAAGAGGATGGATTCTACATGAATCCCAAAGCCAATAAAACCATACATCATAAAATCACGCAACCGACCTCAGTCCAAGAGTATGGATTCTACATGAATCCCAATGATGCGACAAGACCAAACATCATGAACCTACTCAATTAGCCTCAATCCGAGAGTATGGATTCTACACGAATCCTAGCGTTCATGAAACAAAAGCAAAGGTCTAAAAGATACAAAAACAACAGGTATAAAATCACTCAACCGAACACAACGTCGAGAGTACGGATGCAACATGCATCCCAATGCAACATAAAAGTGCAATAGTGGTCTGACTGATATCCAAAAGGATCATCCAAGTCCACGTCCCACATTGTGCCAAGAAAACTTGAGAAAATAGGGTGGCACGCAAAATGAGGTAAAAACCTCAAATTTTAGAAAAATTCCAAAATTAAAACCTATTTGGCCTTTGGGTTCAAAAACCCCAAAAATCCAAAAATAAATGGAATCGAAAATCGTATGCAAAAACGGCCAGCATAATGGCGTAAAAATCCAAACCCCCATTTCAAAAATAGGGAAAACGTTCATACCCTACCAACCGAGCAGAACCAACAAACAAAAATGGAGGGGAACACTAGTTCTCATCCTCCTAACATACAGCTACAAGAAACAAAAGCAGAAATGAAGTAAAACCAATAAAACGAGAAGGCCCTACCTGATGGAAAAAGGGGCAGAAATCGAAACCCGCACGATAAAATAATCAATTCGCCAAAACTGCTAAAACTGACGGCAAAGCAAGAACTCCTCGAGCTAAATCCAACGAGACCAACCTCACAAAGATCCCACGCTCACAGCTCCCAGAACAAACAAAACAAGAATCCTACAGAAGAGGATTTCCAAATTGCTCTCCAAATTTCAATTTCCAAATTGTGATAAGTGATTTATGAAATCACTTTTCCAATTCTTATTCACTTTTTGGGTGAATAGTCGATTCTGGAAAATAGCTAGCTGGAGTAGTTAAACTCCGAATCGACCCAAACAAAAATAGGTTATTATCCGTAATAGAAATTCACCTAAGGCAAAGCTGCTAGAAATTAAATTTGAAAAGATTAAAACCCAAAAACCCCAAAAACATATAAAAACACTTAACATTTTCGCGACAAATGCGAACTTCTAAATGCACAGACACACTCACTGGTCTAACCACATAATGAAAATGAGTTTGGATTTACTAATCATCGAAAGGTTTGAATTAAACATTTAATAACAGATACATCGACCATACAAGGATGACATTGGTAAAATATGAATGGTTGAATCACTAACTCCATGTGCCACTGCCAGGGATATAAATCCTGCACACTAAACAACATGATCAAGTGCAATTGCATATAATAACATAGCCGAAGCAATAAATGCATTAAATCACCTAATTTAACCATTTATTTAATTATATTAAAATAATCTATTAACATCACTCACATTCGCATAATGCATAACAACACAAGAATGAAGTAAATAACAATAGCATTAAATCCATCACATAACATAATCATTGGTATGTCCAAATACCAGATAACCAGATATCATCATGAAACACACTGTCATCTCAAAATGGCATTGTCATGCAATATGATTAACTGAACAACATAGTATTCTAATATCTATGATACTGGAATCAAAGAGTAACATCTGACCCTCGGGTCCTCTCAAATGTAAACATAACATGAGTAACAAATATCTCTCTAATCAGAAATATAACAAGGTAAATGTTCGCAGCACATGACCAAATAATCCAACAAGAACAATCCATTCTAATCATTAATGCATTTAATAAGGCACTTAAAACACATAAGCGAACACAGTCAAAAACATGACTAACCACTGCTACAGGAACCTAGTCTCGTGTAGCATGGTAATAGAACATAGTGAAATCTCTGCACACATCTCAGGGTAATCACGGAACAACCTCATGATACCACATCGATCCTGGTAACCATTGGCACAAACCTCAGTGAACCAAAAATCACATCATAATCTCAAAGATCAGTCAAAAGCATAATCAAAGCAACTGATACAGAAACATAAACCCAAACACCTCAACGGTGTAGACCACTCAGGGTCATAATCATGATCCCATCACAACAAAAGATCAGCAAGGTTGCATCCATCATGACGACTTACAAAAGTCAAATGGGAGAGGCACTACATAATTTTTCAATAAGTAAAATTAAACCTTCATGAAACATAGTATGGGAATCTTTCTTCCTATGAGAATAGAGGCTTTGAAGCAGAGAATATTTTAGATAAAATGGAAAGGAAATCTTATCTTTGTGCCTAAAATGATGAAGAAAATAAAGTGAAATTTATGAACTCTCTTTGCCCTACCATCAAGTATGAAGTACTCATTGATACATGATAGCACGCCCCTTTAGATGACCTTAATGTGTTTCAAGTTGTAGAAGTCACTATTTTTCTCCATTTTTTTCTCTTCAGCTTCTATCTTCGAGAATTCCTTAAAAGCTACATTCAAAATACTAGTCTCTTTACTGAATTCTATCACTTCCATGGGAAGCCCTGTAAGATTAGAAATAAACTCTTTCAAGTTCACTATGGACCCATGCAAAGTGACCCTTTCTTCAAACCAATTTTTAAAAAAGGCCTTTGTAATGTGAGGTTTATACCCATGGAGTCTCTTAATGTAAGTTGTCACTTTTCCTTTATGCAAAATCTCCCACACAAAAGCATTAGCCATCCATTCCCTACAATTGCTCAGTTCTTGCTTTCTATGTTCCCCTCCCATCTTGAAATCTTATTTTACTTTGCAATTCACTTGATAAATGGAAACTAGAAAAAAGAGTAAAGTTTTTATGATTATTGAGGAGCTATTAACCTTACAAATGTGTCGAGTGTAAGTCATAATAGCACCAAAGTACTTCCTAGGGAAAATCAAACTACCTTTTGTAAACCCATCACTCCCCTTAATAAATTTTTCAATCTTAGAAAATATTTCCTTCTCTAGCATGTGTCTTGTCATAGTTAACTTTCACCGTTAGCTCTACTTCCTTGCATAAATTAGCTTGCCAACTCAGCTTACTTTCCCTTAAAAACAACTTGGTTGACAATCCAGTCAGCAACTGAATTGCCCTCCCAAAAAATATGAGAAAATAAAAACACTATCAAATTTATTAATAAGGTTTTTAATTTCCATTATACTTCCCTCAATATTCCAAGTAATTGGGCTCCTATTATTTAGCATATTAATAATGTTGAGTAAATCTCCTTCCATCCAAAGATTCTGATAACTAGAATCCACATCCAACCTCATAATAAAAAAAGAAGCCATAGCCTCTTCTTTATGGCTAGTAGATATCCCTATAGGAATGGCAATAGCATCAAAAGTTCTACCAGTATGGTCCCTCAACACCCCTCCACAACAAGCTTTACCAGGATTACCTTTTGCAGCACCATCAAAATTATCTTTAATCTAACCCATCCCATTTAACATTATGTCTTTGATCATTAATTTTGGTTTTATAGCTTTTGGTCTTCATAGGACTGTTTAATTTGTATTTCATCACTCAGTTTTCTATAAGACTTGAAATTTTCCTTGATAGCTTTGATAATATTATGACCAAGAACTCACTCTAGAATTTTTTTGTCTCTAAAAATTCTATTATTTCTTTCTTTCCAGATTCCCCACCAGAGATGGGGTAGAGAAATTTTCTATAGAAAACCAATATTAACATCCTTTAAAGGATATATCCAACTCTAGAAGCATAGATAGATATTATTATGTTGAACCCAATCTAAGTTCTAGTGGAGAAGGATATAACTCCAAAATATATGATTGAACCTACAATTTAAGAAGAGGTGATTCCTATCTTTAGAATCCCTTTTGCATAGACAACATCTGTTAACCACATAAGCCCCTCTCTTTTGTAGATTATCCAAGGTTAAGATTTTGTTTTGAAGAAAGATCTAGAAGAAAATATTAATTTTAGGAGTGAGCCATTTAATCCATGCTTTGGCCCATAAAGGTCACATACCCTTTTCCTTAGTTCTAAACACAGAAGAGACTTTAAAACAACCTCTTGGATCAATCCCCCAAACCATTTTATCTTCAATGTGAGGATAAAGACTGAAAGCACTTAGGATTAATTGGATTTTGGTAAAGATCAGATTAATTTTAGCAAATTGACCCATTCACCATTAATCCATTAATTCTCTACTAATATAAACCAAATCTCTATTTACATCTTTTCACAAGAGTTCTATCCTTTAAATCCTCAATCAGAGGATGATCCAATAGCCATACATCATCAAAAAACCTGATCTTATGCTCATTGCCTAGTTTCCAGATGCATCCTTTGATTAAGATATTTTTGGCTCCCTGAACAACACCCCAAATAGCAGAAGAAGATTGGACATTAGGGTAAGATAGAAAATTAGGCAAAGAAGAAGCAACAAAGAGATATTTATGTTTCCTAATAGAAGTCCACTCCTTATTGTCATGATAAAGTCTCCAACCCTACTTTGCAAGTAAAGCTTTATTCATACTCTTGACAGAGCTAATGCCCAATCCACCATCCAATTTAGACTTATAAATTTTCTCCCAGGAAACTAAAGTCATTCTCTTCTTCTTAGATCTAGACCAAAGGAAATTCCTTTGGATTTTGTCAATAGTATTAGCAAATTTAGCTGGAATCTTGAAGAGACTCAAAGCATAGGTAGGGATACTTTGGAGGGAAGCCTTAAGAAGAGTAACTTTACTAGCTTGACTCCGCAAATTACCTTTCCACACTACCAATTTCTTGTTAAATTTCTTAGCAAGCTCCTCCCAAAAATAATCTGAAGGATTTCAACCCAAAGGGAGACCTACGTAAATGCAAGGAAAGGACCCTATAGAGAATCCAAGGATATTAGCAATCTTTCCTTGTCTAGAGATAGGGGTATTAATAAAATACAAAAAACTCTTGTTCCAATTAATCAATTGACCAAAAGTAGAAGAATAAAGATTTAGGGCCTTTTTGAGATTTGTCGCCTCCCTAACCTCAGCTTTACCTAAAAAAATAGTATCATCCAAAAATTATTCATGAGAACAAATAAGAGGATGAGAAGAAGGTATCAAACCTTTAATTTCCCCTAAAGAGACTAGTTTCCCAATATATTTGCCTAGATAATCAACCATAATTGTGAAGATGATAGGAGATAAAGAATCTCCCTGTCTCAACCCCCTTGTTGGTTTAAAAAAAGTAGAAGAATGCTCATTAACTAGAACATCACTACTAGTAGTAGAGATCATCTACATAATAAGCTTAATCACATTGACACTAAAACTCTATCATATGCTTTAGCAATATCAACTTTCATAATAAGCCCCTGATTATTCGAGAGAGAGACAAAGAATGGATATTCTCATGCATAAAGATAATAGAGTTAAGGATTTGTCTACCAGGAATAAAACCAGTCCGTTGCTCATAAATAAGAGAAGGAAGCAAAAGCAACAATCTCAAAGTTAGGACTTTAGAAATAATTTTGTAAATTGAGTTGTAAATATTGATAGGCCTGAATTGATCTAGGAAATCAACACCAATTTTCTTAGGAATTAGGCATGGGAAAGTAGAACTAATTTCTTTCAGGATCCTTTTAGCCCCATAGAATTGTTTAACAACATCACACACATCTTTACCAACCAGTTTCCATTCTTTTTGAAAAATAGCATGGGAAAACCATTTGGTCCTAGTGACTTATCCCCCTTAGAGAAGAAACAAATTTATAAATTTCCTCTTCCTTAGGAATAGTGTATAGCAATCTATTCTATTCTTTTATAACCAGAGAAGGCATAACATCCAACAACTAAGCTTGATGATTCAATCAATTCTAGGATTTGAGGCGATCAAAGAAGAAAAAAGGAAACCATTTCCTCTGAAATTTCCTTTTCATTAGTTAACTTAGTTCCTCCTTTAAGCTTCAAATTCAAGTTTTGGCTCTATGTTTTAAAGTTGACAAATGATTTTTTTTTGTATTTCTACCACCTTCATCTAGTCAAGTCGATTTGGATCTCTGCCTCTAGTAAATCTCTTCTTTGGTAAATATATCATGATAATCCACCATCTTCTCATTTTCTTGCATAATTTGCTCCTTAGAATACCCTTCCACCTGTATTCTATTTTGGATAGTAAGAAAATCCTCTTTAATTTTAATTTTTCTATAAAAAAATATTTCCAAAAAATCTTTTGTTCCAAACTTTAACTTTCTTTTTAACATTCCTAAGTTCAGAAGCCATGCGAAATAGAGTCATTCATTCAATATTTATGTTCCACCATTCGGCCAATTGATCCTCAAACTCTAGATGCTACATCCACATTTTCTCAAATCTAAAAGGAAAATTATTTTTGTTTAAAATAGCCTCAGCTCTAAATATCGAAGGAAAATGATCTGAACCAATCTTCTTGATAGCCCTTAGATTAAATGGAAAATCTTTAGTCCAATCCGATGATATAAGAATTCTATCTAGATGAGCTTGGATACAATCATTACCAACCTTTTTTTTACTCCAAGTGACATCAATCCCAATAAGATCTAAATCCATTAATCATTCCTTGTTTATGAAATCCATTAAATCTAGTCAGTCTTCAAGTTGACTAGCATTTTCCCCTTTTTTTTCATGCTCATAAAGAAGAACATTAAAGTCCCCCTAAAAGATCTATATACCATAGTAGTCATTACTCTTAATGTTAGACAAAGTATACCACAACTTTTTTCTAGCATTCTTGACGTTCGATGCATACACATTCATAATATACCATTCATTGTTCAAAGCAATACTCTTAATCTTGACCACCATAAAATGTTTATTGGCATTCAACAAAGTACTTGAAACCAATGAGTGCTTCCACATTATCATCATTCCTCCTAACGCTCCTTTTGAGCTACTAGCCATAATGTAGTAGTTATTAAAAGATTTAAGCCTTTCATCTTTCTCTTTATCCATTTTAGTTTCCTGAAGCACTAAAAAATTTGGATTGTGCTCTCTAACAAAATTTTGAACAATATCTAACTTATGAATACTATTCAACCCTATGATATTCCAAGTAATAATATTTATCATAACTTTTCAGGGGTAAAATCTAGAACAGTTACCTATTTCCCATCAACAATATTTTGTAAACTTTCACTTTCTCTAGTTTTTTTAGACGTTTTCCTTCCAGGTTTCTCTAGAGTAGCAACATTTGGTTTCAATTTTGGAAAGCACATCTCCAATTTACTACTTTGAGTCTCAACTCCTTTAGATAAAATCTTGCCTTTCTTCTCTATTTTCTTTCTTTGACTCTGTTTCTACTTAGGTCTTTTCTTATCTAAAATCACATCCATACCTTTGGATTCAAGGGAATTCTCAATGGATACAATCTCTTGACAAAGGGGTGACATTTGAACTTGAGATTCAAACACAAAAATACTCTGTAATGCTAGAATATGACTCCTTTCCTCAATAATTTCTCCTTCCTTTGTCTCTTCTAATTCTTCTATATCTTCCAAATCTAGCTCTTTTTTTTGGTAAATGACCATCTGATTCATTAGAATTGCATCCTCCTCTTTCTCCTACAAACTTGAAGTGTCCTGTACTTCCTTCTGCAGTCTTGACACTTGATTATCTTGGATATCTTTACCTTCAATCACCTTCTCAGGCATTACTTTAGGTCTCCATATGCTTTCCCTTTGTTGGATCTTAGTTTTTTTTTCCCACATTTACCAACTTAGGTTGATTCTTAGTTTTCAAAGGATAAATTTTTGCCCAATGTCCCTATTTTTTATAGACAAAACAAGCACTTAGAAGATCTTCCAAGATTATCTCTTGCATCCTTTTACCAAGTTTTGAATTCAATTTGACCTTTTGGGGAATATTCTTCAAATGAGCGACTTTCACATAGATTTTGGTACACTAGAGTTTTGATCTTGAGGCCGTAACATTGTCAATAGCTATAAGTTCACCAAAAGATCTAGCTATCCCCTTGAATATTTCTTCATGCTAGAACTCAAGGGGTAAACTAGGTTGTCTCACGCAAACCAAAGTCACTAGGAAGAAGGCATCAAATAGATCCATATTAGGTTCCCATTTTTTGATCATTAGAGTATTATTACCAAATGACCAAGGTCCACCACATACCACCTTGTTTAAATCTTCCTTATAGGTAAAAATAAAGGAAAAAAACCATTCATCATAAGTGCAATATCCACTTGTTCATGAAGTGCCCATTTTCTTCTGATCATATTTCTTAATGCATCAATATCAGGCCTAGCACTCAAAAATTTACCAACTAGAGTAAAATCCATTGTTGAGACATAGTAATCAACAATTAAATCTAGTATAAAGATTTAAAATCACCTTTTTCCCAATAGGATTTTGATGTAACTGGAGGAAAAGAAGACTTCCCTCTAGGTCTTTTCCCAAACAAAGAAGACCACTTTCGTTGATCAACTTCCAACTTCTCCTTATTCTGGTCCTCTACACTACACATATTTTCATTCTTATCCACACCCTCTAAGAGATTCCTTTCATGCAGTGGGACCCCTTTGTTAACGTGATAGTTGGATAGAGGAATAGAAACATCCCTGCCCCCACAATTTGTGGAATAGGAACTTGATTGTTTATCATCTTCTTCCAGGGATCCATCACAAACCATGTCTGATCCTATAGTTCCTGTCGAAATACTCACTTTTTGACTCTCGATCCTTCTAGGGTCAGTCCTTACCATTGAGTTTTTTCCTTCCAAATTCTTGCCTGCCATAGCTCTAACCATTTCAAAATTGGAATCGATAATTAAGACATCCATAATTAACTTGGAATTCAAAATGTTTTTACTCCAATAACATGAGATAATTAGCTTTAGGAAGTTTTCCTTGTTTTAAGTTTGCATATACTAGTTTAAAGATTACAAGTATAACAAAAAAATCATGAATTCCCCATAGGACCCCTTTAGGTAATTGAAGTGCAAAATAATTACAACCTAATATGTCAAAGATATCTAGGTGGAAGTAATAAGGTTCAAGTAGTAAGATGGGTATGAACACCTAAATGAATAAAATAAGGTTTTTGATTTAATGTATGCTCATCAAAATATTTTTATTAGATACTAATGTCACTAGATGAATCCTAATATCTTATGAGGGTGATCACCCTAGGTTTACGTAACCTAATCCATACATAAACTAACTAATTAATTTACAAATTACATGCTTTTATGAACTTATCACATTTATAAATTGCTCCTTATCAAGTGAATTTTACACACAATTAAATGCAACTTTTAGTAATTAAAAGACCAAAACATAACACAATAAATAATACTAACAAGGATACATTAGAACTGCTAACTAATTACTTATTTAAATCCTAAACTTACTTTAACCTATATTAAAAAAATTTTAAAATCCCTAACTTGATTTACATCTAAACAAGTATTGAATTACTAGAAATATTACCCAATTTACTTAATTCAACCATTTAATTTTACTCAACTATTTTAATTACCACCATAAAAAAACAACATGTAAACTATACTTAACACTTAAAAAAAATCGAAACTATAATACCCCATGGTCTATCTTCTCTTGATTAATATGGAGGAAGGGAGAGGGAGAGGGGGAAAGGGAGAGAGGTGGGGGGATCAAGGGAGTGGGGTGTGTGTGTGTGTGTGTGTGTGTGTGTGCGTGTGTGTGTGTGTGTGTGAGAGAGAGAGAGAGAGAGAGAGAGAGAGAGAGAGAGAGAGAGAGAGAGAGAGAGAGAGAGAGAGAGAGAGAGAGAGAGAGAAGGGTAATGGAGATAGACATGGAAAGGGAGAGGGAGAGGGAGAAAGGGACTAGGAGGGGGAAGGACAGAGGGGAATGAGGAGAGAGAGAGGGAGAGAGATAGAGAGAGGGGGGGGGGGGGGGGGGGTTGTAGATAGTCACTAAGTGAGAGTTTACTACTATGGTGACAAGAGAGCTTATATCCATAGTATGAGTTTATATTGTGGAATTTGAAGCTACTTTATAAGTAGACATCCTTGGGCCACAAATTTTTTAGGATGGATTTATAGTCATTAAGGGAGAATGGATCTCAATGTGAGTCGAGGTCTTGAACTTTCTTGTCTAGGATAACCCATTAGAGAGTTTTGTAATCAAGAACATTCTGTAGACACCTAACTCTGATTATATCATATAAGCAATCCTATTTAGTCATCTCCTAAGACATCATTTATTAAGTATTTACTATTTAATTAATTCAATGTCATCCCCTAGTTAATTAATTAATTAATTTATCTATAGTCCAACTGATAAATTTAAATGACACTCAAAAGTCTAAATTATCATTAAATCCCTATTCTCCTATTAAATTAAATAATTGCACTATGCCTATTTATTTTAATTCCATATCCCCTTTTATTAAATAAATCATTTAATAAATCAATCCCTAACCTCTAACTATTCCTAAGTTTTAGTCATTAGCTAAATCCAACCCATTCACCCATACTAATCCTATTTAGTCAACCAATTAAACCCACTTAAGTGGCTAGGCCACTTGCCTTCTAATCCCCCCTCTAATCCTAGCCTAATCCTCACCCTAAACATGTGCACAAATTTAATCCTAGATTAAGAATTCCTAAGCAAACCAAAGTCAAACCCCCTCTTACACCCCCATTCACATGCATTAAATTCTCTTACAAATACTTAATGGCTTATTACACATATCTTGCATGCACTTACATTCCTCTTACACACACCATCCTCCTAATAACTCCTTTGTCCCCCCACTTTCCCTCCATTTTCCCCATCCTCTCACATCCTCTCTCCTTGTGACAGTTGTCATAAGGCTATGACTTTGAGAAAGCACAATCCATTTGCTTCCCTCTCATTGTATCCTAGCCATACCTCATCCTTGCATCTTGGCCCTCCATCCTCACCTCTCTTAGCCTATAGATTGAACCCCTCTCCTCTCACAAAGCATCCACCTTCATATGAAAAATTATAATGCTATTTTGAGAGCCTAAAAATTACCAAAATACAATTATAATGGCAAAATCCATCCACACTTACACTTATGAATCTCTCATCCATTGAAGCTTGAGCATCATTTGAGCATACATCTCCATCTTTCGACACATCTACACAATCAATAGGGCTTGTTGGGTGCTCTTCCTTTGATTTTCACTCTCTTTTGCACATTCTTTGTCTAATCTATATGTGAGCATTGTTTGTGTTTGTGAATGTTACAATCTTAGTTAATGTTCTTTGCATGCTAACTTTCATAGCTCTACACATTCTATTTGATAACCTAATAAAATGAAATAAGGGACACATTAATTAAGAGAATAATGATGAATCTCCCATGACTCAAGTTCTAGCATAGGATAAGGAATGAGAGTGGGAGAAGATTCCTATTGAGAAAGAAAACATATTAATCAAACTTTCTTGTCCTCACTAAAAAAAATGATGTTCCAAACACCCTACTTGGGAGTAGAAATCTAGAGAGATTGATCCAGGATAATCCAAGAGAAAGGGTTGTTTGATGTCACTTTTCCCATATGTTCTCTAGTATTTCTTTTAGGAATGATGTGTAATACTATCATGATTGTTTGCATTCATGTTTTTTATTATTTTCTTCATAATCCTTTTTACATTTTTTATTTGTGTTTTGATAGATAGGTAACTTTTGCACTAGAAATATTTTAGTTGCAACTATTTTCTTCATTTCTTTTATGTTACTTGTATTTATACCCTTAGTATTGTAACAATATATTGAATATGAATTGGATATGATGAATCCTTCATGAAGAGTTATGTCTTGTACATTTGTAGGTTGGGATTGTTAACTAGGTGAATTATTGAGGGTTGCCTTTAAATAGGACTGCTCATTATATTTACAATGAATGATTAATTTACGAATACTTGGATTTGGTACTTGAAATGAAACTAGAAATAAAATAAATAAAGATTATTTTCTCGCTATTTTTTTCATGAGTGGATCTAGTTAGTTGTAGTTGTGTTACTTGAGTGATGACATCAAGGAACTCATAGCTCAAAGTAAGCTAGAATAATTTTCTCTATTTTCTCAAATATATTATACATTAATATTTTGTTTATGAATCAATCATTTACAAATAAATGATATTGCTATTTTGTTAGTTTAGTTGTTTTCCTCCTAGTACCCTTAGTGAGGCAGTACAAGATCAATGGAACAACTATCAAGGCTAATAGTTATTCTAAATTCAAGAAAAAAAAGACTACATTAAAGAAGTGAAATTCACTCTAATTGTAATTTATGTGTTAACTAAATCCCTGCACATAATCACTCAAAAATTTCTTCCAACACTTAGCTCATAAAATAGACACTTCACAAAAAATAATGTAATCATCAAGAAATTGTTGGTGAGAGGAAGGGGGCTAAAACGATGCAATTTTATATACTATTAGAGTTTTAGGTGACTCTACAACACCCTCGGGATCAAATGAAAGACCAAGATAACATCCACAAGAGAATGACAAGACAATTGCATGAAGATACAAGAATGCTATTATTGATAATGGACTTGATTGAGGTGCAAACTCCTAAGTGTCTCAATCACAAACTACCATGCAATGCATTATCCTAAGTAAGCTTAAGTAAGTGTAATTAGTGAATATTTAATTACAGCAACATATATTTTTAGCAACTTCAAGTAAAAGGAGGCAAATTTAATTCATTTTAGCAAGTTCAAGTCTATATATTTCTTGATATTCCTATTTGAACCTTCAATCACAATATTAAAAAGATATGGGGAAATGGGAACTCAAATGCTTAGGCACACACAAAGATAGTTATGGTTATATAATTACATGTGATTCCTGACTAATAATTGACTCTCTCTGATATCAATGACAACATATTCTCAACAATATTTACTTCAAGTTCTTGAACATAAAGAGGTGGTTGAACAAGTGAATAAATTTTATAAGAGATTTTGCACTAAACATGACTTGGGTAATAAATTATTTCATCATATATATTGGTTTGGTTACTCTATTCTATTTTTTTAAAGATGTTTATATCTAATAAAAATAATTTGTTTCTTTCCAACTTTCAAAATAGAGAAAACAAAGTCAAACAATTTTATTACATCCAGTTATTAGGAACAAAACATCCACACAATTACATCTAGAATTTATTTGTGTTATCAATCATAATTCAATAGGTAAACCTGAGTATCATTTGTTATGTATAATTATACTTTCATGAAATATTGAGCTTTCAAATATTACAAAATTAATCTAGTGATCAAATTCTTTGAGGAACACAACATAGTAAGGTTTGGAATGTCTCATTTATAGTTCTATGATAATTGAGTTTCCTTTCTATCTATGAAATTTACAACTGTGCTAAGAGATGGCAAATGAATTCAAAAAATTTAAACATGGTACAATTTTGGGACAAGCTCCTTTAAATTAAAGTTAATCATGAAAAAATTAGGATCCTTTAGAAATATTTTTCTAATATTCAAAATACATGATGTAACTACATTGAAGATTTAAAAACTATATGGAAAGTATGCCTTGATACTCATGAATGATTTTTTTCCAATCATTGCTTCATTTTCTAATGACAATTCATCAATCATGTGTGCACTTTTCGTACTTTCTTTTATACATTATGTTTTTCGTTTCTTAGATCAACTATATGTCATGTTGGCATAGGATTTGTTATAGTGCTTTATTTGCTCTGAGTATGATCATTATCTTATAAGTATTTTCCAGTTGGTTTCCTACTTTGCTTTTTACTATCATTATGTGAGTAATATCAAGAAATGTTTGCCATCATGGTTAGAATACTAATTAGGGGATTAGAGATATATTTTTCAACTTTATAGTCACCTAGCTTATAATAGAGAAATGCCCAAAGATTAGAGAAAATTCATTATATCATATCTTAATACCAAGGTTGTGTTTTTTTGAGTCTTTTTACATTTAAAAGGTAAATAAGCACACACTCACACATAATATGGACAAAATTATGTTGAATTCTACCTTTTTATTGACCTGTCTTAACTCAAATACAATAACATTTCTTTTTGATATTGTAAGTTTGTTAATGAATGCTAGTTTCTCAAGTAATTCTCTTATCTTAGAAATTTCTTGGGATAGTGTATATTTTGCATATTACTTTTCATTTAAGCTTAATTTTACTTATGCATAAGAGGCAACCCATGTTTGGTTGAAGCTTATTTATCTTAATAAAGTATTTTTTGTTTGATTTATTTCTTGATAGCCTTAATATGATCATTTATTTTAGATAGTAAACTAGTTTGTGTTTTTAGGATTTAGGGGATGCATTTGTTCTAATCTTCACACCATGTGCAAATTATTTTAAATTATGGGAGCTCATGTCAAATTCAATTTGATTAAAACTCCATTTATCTTTCATTTTTTGTACCTGAGGCACATTGTGTTGTTCTTCTTGTGGCTATTTATCACTTTTAGGAGTATTTACTTATGTTGTGCATTTAATTTATTTGTCATTATCCCTTTTGGATGCCTTGATGACTTGGTCACATGTTTTTGTAAGGACATATGCATGGATGTCTGTATATACTCCCCCCCCCGACACACACACACACACACACACACACACACACACACAAATGCATACACATAAACACACACTCTGTAATGATCCATTCTACTTGATGAGTTTTTGCAACAATCTAAGTTGTAAATGGGGTCATGATTTGAATAATAGTTTGATACAAAATTATTAATTAATTACACTAGTTAGACTTGTTTCTGCCAAATCTAATTATGGTAACCTAATCAATTGGAAAATAACCTAAGTTTAATGTTTCTACTCTACTTGCCTTAAGAAATGATTTCTTGTTGGATTGTAATCTTGGGAATAGTAAATCGCCAATCTCAAATGATCTTTCTATAAAGAATTGAGGCTTTTGATGGAGCTTGGATATATTGTATTAATGTTTTATTAATGACCTTCTTTGTCAAATTTTGATGACAACATATGTTTGTATGACCATGGCATATACAATCTTTGTATATCACATGTTGATTATCTGTAAAACCAAGTTAAAATATGACGCGATAAGTTATGTGATCTTATATTTGTGTAGAAGAATGAGTATAGACATCATGTTTATGTTCGATGAGTCTTATATGTACTTGATGATTTGATGAATCTTTTAAAAAAACATTGGCTCTTGTATCTCCTATGGTTGTTGTTATTTGTGTTGTTTTATGTTGCATTTACTCTTGCCAGAGGCTTGGATAGTTGGGTGTGCCTTTGGCTCTAGTTATTTCATCCCTTCCTACACCACACACACACACACACACACACACACATATGTAAATGTAAGTACAAATGTTAAGATAACATATATGTGTGTGTGAATAAATTTAGTTGTGTAATTCTCTTGTATCATTATACTAGTTTATGCACATGTATATATACATGTAGGTGCAAGTACAAATGTTACAATAATAAATATTAAGATAATATGGTGTTAACATATAGAATTATAATCAAGGGAAAAATATTATATTATTTAAATGATTATCATTTTCTTGTGTTATGAACTAATTGGATAGCTGATGATCATGCATACATTCTTGCTTGCCTACCCATTTACCCTTTAGCCATGGTGGTTCAGAATTTGTACCTATTTTCCTAGTGATAGGTGGTGCCCTCATGTGTTATTCCTTACTAGAAATGTCCCCCCCACCCTTGATGTTCTTCTATAAGGGAAGCAAATTTCCATTATAATATAATATTCTTCAAATCATAGTTTCTATAAAAAGTTATTGTTCATGAAGCATCATAGCAACTAACTACTATTTCACTTCCTAAGAATGAATAACCAACTTTCCAAGATTTCAAGATAATAATATAATAATATCATAACAATTAACTAACATGTTACCTTCATATGAAATCATAAAGATTAACCATCTTACCATTTCACATGATCATAACTAATTATACCTATCAACTAACTGTTAGCCGAAATTTCCTCCCACTATAAATCAAATTCAAATAATAATCTGCTTAATGGTTGCCTAAGGTTTTAATTTAGCATTGGCTCTATCTCATATTATGCATTAGAATGTTTTAAGTCATGACCATGTGATTCACACAGTCACAATTTTTTGAACACTTACCAAGGTCAAGATGGCGAGGGCACAATTGCTTTATTTTTTCCTGGTCACACGGTTATGTTAATGCACTATGATTTAAGTTGCGATAGTGTAGAAAGAGCAGATCTTTAATGCTCCAAAGATATATTTTTCACTGTCAAATCTTTCAGATCTACGACTAGTGCATGATCATCAAAGGTCAAGAAATGGTTAAGGTTTGAGTTGTGATTGAGCGATTCCTCTTGTTTCGATCAGTCACAAAGGTCAAAAAAGAAGCTTAGGTTAAGGTGGTGATGGTGCTGATATGGTCAGATCTCATCCTTTGCAAGGTCACAATGGTTAAATAAGAATTTTAAGAGTGGGTTATGAGGCATCAATAACCTAATGGTCATAGTTTCACAAGCAATAACTATTATTAAAGGAAGGTTGTGGTGAGGTTGCGATTGTGGATGGTCAAATGCAACGCATAAGGTTGAATTGCTAACAGAGTGGCAAAATGGTAAGAATTTTTTGGTCCATGTGGCAAGAATTAATGATTATATCCAATTGACCAAATAACATGGCTAAATTTTGCAAGAGTAATAACAACAGAAGTAGCTCCTTGATTATGAACCCAATCCTTCTGATCTCTTGTAACCACTTTCATCATTCCCTAGGTCTAATAAATGCAAAGAGATGCTCCATCACCACCTATTGATCCATCCATTCAGTTAGAAGTTAATGACCACCGTTCCTGACCTCTTAGAGCCTTGTTTGGTAAAGAAGTGATCTCCTTGTTTATGGATTCATGCTATGATCAAAGCTTTCCAGTTGTACAGTTATTATTCTCTGTAGATTTGATTGTAGTGGTTGAATTTTTTCTTACAATGGAAGTTATCTAAGTTATGCTTGTAGTATAAAAGAAAATGTTGTACTCTTTCTTAGGGTCAAATCTTCTCTATTTCTCTGGTATTGCCTTGGCATGCTACTATAAATTCCCTTTTGCCTCTGAGTTATATGATATTTTGTCTTATCTCTTTTAGTCATCAATGTACTATACAAGCCTTGTCTGCCTCTCTTCAATGTACTATGAATATCTATAATTTGCATTTTTGCATCTCTTTTGGCCTGTGAATGATAAGAAGTGAAGCAATTTTTCCTTGTGTTAGTCATGTGGTTGTTTGATCTATATGTGGTTAATAGATTAAAGCAAGTCTGAATCTATATATCTTTGGACTATCATTATAATAATACTGTGCATATATGGGTAGAGGTTGGTCTGAATACCCTATTTTGGTTCATCCCCTCTTTAGAATAGATTAGGTAGTTATTTTTGAGCATTCTCTCTCCCTTTTCTCTTCAATAATAGTTTAAGTGCATCCTAATAGTAGAGGAAGCCAATCTTTTCTAGAGACTCAACCTCATAGTTCAAGTCCCATAGCTTAGAAGCTATTTCCATGTTTCACAAGGTTGTCCTTAGGTAAAAACATTGGACAAGGGTGCAAGCTTTTATGACAATAGTTTTTGGCACGCCTGGTGGGACAATATATTTAAACATTTTAAGTTCATTGGCACCGAGAATGTTCCATGTTCATGTTGAGGAGATAGCACTACCTTTAGGAGGCTTGTTGTTCATAATTACTTGGTGACTCTAAGCTTCAAGCACAACCTAGTTTTTGGACCAAAGTTGTTGTGATTCATGCCCAAGAAACACACAAGGGCATCTTCTAGAGGTAATTTCCAATACCAAGAACTTTCTCTTTCTAATCCATGAAGAAAGGATATAATATCTATATCACCAGTTAGGAGTGTGGCAGTAACACATATCCCTAAAAGATCTATTTCCACTCCCCCTATTGTTAGGTCTCATCCTATAATACCATATGTTCATATCAATAGAACACTTGCTTATATGGCTAGAGCTCATCCTTTCACCACCTTTAATGGTGGGAGCCCCCTTCTATTAACCCAAAGGCATGACATACCAATATCAACTCTCAAGAGTATACCTAAGTTTACTGGTGAAACCTCCATTTCCCCTATTGAGCATATTTAGGAGGTGTCTAACGTCTGTAAGATTCATAGTATCACTGAGGATGATGTAGCAGTCAAGCTTCTAGCCTCATCCTTGAAAGGAAAGGCATTACAATGGTATAGAGGTTTACCTCACAACTCTATTACTGATTAGGATGGGTTAGGGGCAGCCCTATGTAAGCATTCTGAGGATAAAAGTGACCACCTGTCACTTTTAGAACAAGTGACAACTATCAAGAGGTCCCCCCCTGAATGTATGACTAATTTCAATTATAGATTTCAGAAGACATGGGACAAAATATCTACTATAGTGAAGTCCTGTCCTGGTAATGCATTCTTGTATTAGGGTAAAAGCACAAACCTTTGTCACCCTCTTACAAAGGAAAAGGCTAACAAAAGTGTAGTTGTTCACATTCAATGACATAAAATAGGTATTATTATTTAGAATTTGAAATGAAGTAAACTAATGAAATGTGTAGAAATAAATGAATTTTAGGATTATAATTTTTAATAATTATTTGAAATAAGAAATTATATATTTTCTTATTTTTTAAAGATAAATTTTAGTTGCTGAAAAATCTTGGAAATTAGGGGTCTAGTTCCCACCACAAAACTATATGGAAATAAACCTATTTCCATTTGATCTTAGATTATGTTATCGATAATATATGTAGCTAGAAAAATAAAAAATAAAAATGGGCTTTAGACCTATATTTTCTCTTTTATAACGATTCAAATTTCAACTTATACAAATCGATAGTTTTCATCTCCCACCACATTTTTCAAAATAAATCTATTCCAACCAAAAGAAAAATTATAGGTTCTAGAATAGGACTCTCTCCTCTAGAATGTCATATAGTTTTTAATTTTTTTGAGATTATTTAATATTTTTTCTTTCTCAAAATTGATATCTTCTTGAGTGTTAAAATATGTACTTGCAAAATTTTTCAATTACAATATACTATATCTAATTAAAACACTATGAACTCTATATGAGAATATTCTTGACTTTGGGCTCTATAAAATGGTGTTTATATGTTATTAAAAATATATCATAATAGATAGTCAGAGTTATTGAAATGTCATTTTTCTGAAATAATTGTATTTTTTTAGTAATTAGATACTACCTAGTATAAAACATGCATTTAATAGAGATTTCAATTGGAAAAGTGTGAGATCATATATAACTTAGCTAGAATAATTTTATCAAAGATCATATGTTTGAAAAAAATTATTTGTTAGATAGAAATACTCAAATTTAGTCATTCTGATAAGTCAGCCTAAAAGGTGACACAACTTTGTACTTTTACCCATTACCTCAGAGCCTTCAACAATGATATTGCTACCATTCTATAATCTATGGGAGGGGACACTCTACCAAATTCTTATGAGGTTGTCATAAGAGCTGAAAATATTTTGTTACATGGAGGGAAGTTAGCTCTAAGGCCCCCAATGCCTTTATTCCTTGACTTTCCCAACCATCAACCTACTATAGCCCCTATTCATGTTTCCTCTATAAGTTAGCCTCTTACTGTGGTCCCAATAGCTTATACATCCTTTAGTGGAACTGATAGGATTGAGGCCATGATGCAGACACTAATGTAGAATGTTGATAGAAAGATGTTGGATCAAGAAAAGAAGATGGAGGACAACAGTGTAGTAGTACAAAAGATGGGAAATGAGTTGGTGACCATGAAGAGGCAACAAACTCAGAATAATAAGCTTCTCCAACTCCAGAGTCAAGGTCCCATTCGTAGTAGACCTCCAAACTAGATTCATGTCCCCTACAATTAGAATAGACATATTGACCACCTCTAGTCTTTAAACATCAACCTAAATAGGGCTTTAGTCCCTCAAAACAACCTTGCCCAAGATCAAGATTTATGCCCTTGTTGTAACTACTCCTATGGATATTGCATGTGTTAGAAGGAAAAATCTTACTTGGCTTTAATTGTATCAAAGTGACCAGTTGCCCAACAACACAATGTTATTCAACCTACTAATACTTTGCAACAAGGTGATTGTTCTTTCATGAACCACTTGGTGGAAGAGTATGGTAATATAAACCAGGATTCCTATGCTTACAATACCAAAAGCAAGAGAATATTTGTGGAAGAGGTTGCTCTTTAACCTCCTAATTAGACTTCAACATCAAGTGCAGTGCCACATGTACAAATAGTTGCCCAGTAACACAATGTTGTTCGACCATCTAATGTCCCTCGACAACAAAGACAGGGTGAAACCAAAGATAATGTGAACAACCTGCAAACTGTCCCACCTCAAACTTCTACTTCTAAGACTCCTACTAGAACATCTAATTCTTTTTTTAGTGTGGAAAATCAACCAACGAAGACCAATGCAAATATTTCTATGTGGGGTGTTGTAACTAGTGTGCCATCACAAAGAGGCTACTGCAATAGGAGTTGGAAAGCATTGAACTCAGGGATCAATCGCTTAGTGTGGGGGATGCTGTGAGTTTGGTACAACCATCAAAGGAGGTAGAAACAAGTAAAAAGGTTAGACCTCCTCCATTTTATGTTTCTTTGATTATAGGAGATAATCTAGTCCACAACTGCATGATTGATTTAGGGGCTAGCAGTTTAGTAATGCCCAAATGTGTTACTAATATTTTAGAAGTGAAATATGAACCCATTGTTAAGGATGTATTTTATTTAGATAGTAGTACTATCAAGATTGTGGGAATCCTTAGAAATGTTGAAATGGCCTTACATGCATACCCAAGTTGTACTATTGTTCAAGATATATCAATTGTTGAGGTTAAGCCACACTTCACCATTTGTCTTTTAAGAGATTTTACTGCTCAAATAGGTGGTTATATATCTTCTAATTGGTCATAAATGTTTTTTAGAACTAGATATGGAACTAAAGATTCAATTAGAGTAGAACCATTAGCCCTCCATCATATTGAGTCTTACACTCCTAATCTCATCAATATGAATTGTATCGTCCTAGAAATAGATGAAAATGAAACAACAAATGAGCCCACCACTTCTTTAGCTAATACACCTGATTTCCTCTTGGATGAGTGGTCCAGTGTATATTAGTTTGATCCTATATCAGAAACCTTGGAGACAGGCCTGGGTACTTATTGTATATCTAAAAAGGATACCCTTATCCCCAACTTAATGAAAACCAAAGAAGACACAAGTGGGATATGGAATATGTATTTTGATGGGTCAAGAAATAAGAATGGAGCAAGGGCTAATGTAATGTTGATTTCTCCTGCATTATAAAGGTACTACTTCTCATTTAGGCTTCAATTCATTTGTACTAATAATGTGGTTGAGTATGAGGCATTGATTTAGGGTCTCTTACTCACTCAAAAAAGGGGAATTCAAGCATTAAGTATGTATGGAGATAGTGAGTTGGTGATCAATCAAGTGAGGAATCAAAATGTTACTAAGAATAGTTTGCTCAAGTCTTATAAACATAGAGTACGGGATTTTCTTGAAGGTTTCAATGCATTTAATATTTCGAGCATACTTAGAAAAGGAAGTAGGCATGTTGATAGACTTGTGGCAGTGGGTGCATCTTATGATGTCCAAAAGAGCCTCGAAGATGAGAGGATGTAGAAGATTAAAGTGGTGGTCAGACCCACTATCCCTGACAATAATATCGATTGGTAGGCCTTCGAATCTGATGCACAAATTGTGAGTTTCTTGCATAATGAAGTAGAGTTCTTAGATAGAAATCAATCAAGATTGCATGACCAATATGGTGATTAAATCATCAACCTCAGCTCCAATACATTTCCTAAGGGTCTTATTAGCTTAGAGAGTGTCTTCAATATTGATGACCAAGTAAGGGATAGAGGTATGAATCTTGCTGCAAACAAAGGAGACCAGATGCCAATCACAGTTGTTGATGGAAGGACATTAAATATGGGGAAGGTATGTTTTGAAATTGAGCAAGAAATTTTTGTTCATCTATGTCAAGAATTTAATGATATATTTTCTTGGACATATGATGATTTAAAGGGTTTTGACCCTAGTCTATTTCAACATACTATAAAGCTAGTGGATAATGTTAAGCTGTTATGCAAAAATAGAGACCAGTAAACCCCAAGATTAATCCCCTAATGAGAAATGAGCTATCCAAATTAATTGGGCCCAATATTATTTTCCCTATCAAGCACTCCTCTTGGGTGGCAAATCTTGTCCCTATCACGAAAAGGAATGGAGAAATTAGATCGTGTGTATATTTTAGGGATCTTAACCAAGCCTCCCTTAAAGATCACCATCCTCTCCCTTCCATGGAACAAATATTGTCCAAAGTTAGTGGTTCAAAGAGATTATCCTTTTTGGATGGATTCTTGAGTTATAATTAGGTGTAAGTCAAAGAAGCAGACAAATATAAAATTGCCTTGACTACCAAATGGGGCACCTATGCCTATAGTAAAATGTCTTTTGGACTAACAAATGTAGGTGACACATTTCAAAAAGAAATGAAGATGGCCTTCAAAAATATTATTGAAAGGTTTGTGTTAGTATACCTTGATGATATCACAATATATTCAAAGGATGTAGTAGAGCATTTTGGTCATCTTAGAAAAGTGTTTATAAGATGTAGAGAGCATGGAGTATCTTTGAATCCAAGCAAGTGTGTCTTTGCCACTAATCAGGGTAAACTATTAGGACATATTGTAGCTAAGGATGGTTTGACTATTGATCTAGAGAGAACAAAGGCAATACTTGCCCTTTCTCTTCCTAATCATAAGAAAGGTCTACAAATTTTTCTTGGTAGAATAAATTTTGTGAGAATATTTATTCTTAACCTAGCTACACTGGCGAAACCTCTTACAACTATGCTAAAAAATGATATGGCTTTCTTATGGACCAAGGAAGGGAAAACAAGTTTTGAAGAGATCAAAGTAGCCATAG
The DNA here is from genome assembly GCA_028749045.1 of Cupressus sempervirens. NCBI lineage: Eukaryota > Viridiplantae > Streptophyta > Pinopsida > Cupressales > Cupressaceae > Cupressus > Cupressus sempervirens. Next base: position 478,398,030 of record CM053785.1, read on the forward strand.
CTTCAGCTCCTACTCTCATTAATCCAAATTTTGATAAAGATTTCATTCTTTACACCTTAGGAGGTGATTCAAGTATTTCTATTGTTTTAACTCAACTAAATGATAAAAGTGAAGAGAAGCCTATTGCTTTCTCTAGTGAAGGATTCAAAGAGTATGAAAATATGTATATCTATGTGGAAAAGCAGGCCCTTGTAGTCATAAGAGCTTTGAAGAAATTCAGACACCTACTATCTCATAAAAAAATCCATTTTATGGTTCCTCATGCAAGTGTTAAAGATTTATTATTGAGAAAAGAGCTGGCTGGATCACGAAGGTAATGGAGTATGATGTGGATATTTAGATTACCAAACTGATAAGAGGGAAGGGATTGTGCAAATAGATGATCTAATCCCATGAGCTTGATGAAGAAGTTGTTTTGGTGTCAGCAGAACACCAAGAGGCAAGAAATGACAATCCAAGGAGTTGGATAGATGATATGAAGACCTTCTTAGTTGGGAATGGATATCCTTAAGGGTTGGATAAAGCTAAAAGAAGATAGTTTAGACTGCAATCCATTCCTTATGCTAGAGTTGATGTTGTTCTTTTTAGGAGAGACTTCAATGGAGCCCTACTAAGATGTATTAATGAAGATCAAATAGAGAGGATAGTTAAAGAGCTTCATGATGGTCTTGATGGTGGACATTTTTCAGCAAGAACCACTGTAATGAAGATCATGAGAGCCAGTTATTGCTGGCCATCTTTGTTCCATGATTGCCATAGACATGTAAGGAAGTGTGAAAAGTGTGCCTTCTTCTCAAGTAAACAAAGACTTGCAACCCTTCCATTTCACCCCATCCAGGTTGATAAACCTTTTACCCAGTGGGGGTTAGATTTTATTAGTCATATTTATCTGCATTCTAGCTTTAGTCACAAAAGGATTTTTGAAAGATTCTATAGAAGCTTCAGTTGTGGAATTCCTTAATGGAATTGTCATAAGATTTGGTCCTCCTTCCACCATAATATTAGATAATGCCAAATCATTTGTAGGAGCTTAGATTTGAGCACATGAAATTGATCTTGGTATTTACTTGAGTACATATTTCAATTACTACCCTCAAGGTAATGGTTTGGCTGAGTCATCCAATAAAAATTTGACTTGAATCATCAAGAGAACTATTGAAGATAACCAAAGGTGTTGGGACCAGAAATTGAAGACTACCCTTTGGGCTAATAGAATAACACCCAAAAGAGCCATAAGAAACTCTCCTTTCATGTTAGTATATGGTAGGGAAGTTAGGCTTCCTATCTCATTAGAATTTCTTGCTCTTGAGCTAGCTCATCAGTTGGAATTGATTGAGAATGATGTTATCTATGTAAGAATGGAAAATTTGATGGAACTAGAGGAGAAAAGAGGTCAAGCAATACAAACCTTAGAAATACATCTGCAATAGATGAAGAGGAGCTTTGATAAGAAGGCTAAGGTCAAAATTTTTAGAGAGGGTGATCTTGTGCTGAAGTGGGATGTAGATAGAGAAAAAGTAGGGAGACACTCAAAGTTTGATGCCTTATGGAATGGTCCCTATGTAATCATCAATTGCAAGCAAGCTAATGCTTTCTAATTGAGCAGGGCTGATGGTGAAGGCTTGTCTATTCTAGTTAATGGAATATATCTCAAGCCCTATTTTTGATGAAAATGAATGTTTTTGTACAATAGTTAGAGTAGTTATTCTTTTTGCTCTTTCCTTTTTTCCAAGAAGTGCATGGGCACATGTTTTATTTTATAGCAGAGAGTTTTGGTTCTAAGTTTTTTGCAAGTTGTAGAGGAAGAAAGGCATGTTATGGCTTAGAATGTAGCAAAAATGATAAATTTGATGAAGTTTTGTGATTTCAAGGGGGTATGTGCATGATCATGGTGTACCAAACTATGGCCTTAAGTGGCAGTGAAAAATCAGCAAATCAGGGTTATGTCAACTTGACACATAATTTTAAAGTGGTTTTGGAATTTATATCTAAAAGTTGTAAGAAAATAATTTGTAGAAAATTGAATCTAGTTTCTAAACTACAAGGTCTTATCTAGAGAAAAAATTATTTGATTGGTCAAAAGTTTGGATTTTAATGCAGTACTACAAAAATTTCAGGGTGAAAATAAAAAGTAGGTGTATGTCTGACCACCTTAAACATAATCAAATGATAATATTTTTAAATATAATTTTGGATATAAAAATTAGACTCATGGTTGGATGTGATGCATATTTTTGGGAATTTTTACTCCAAATAAATAATTAATTATGAATTTTATACTATACTATTTTCAAAATTAAAAAACTCCCGTGTCTGACCACCTTAACTACTTCAAAAAAAATCAAAATTAAGTTTTTTTTTTTTTTTTTTCTTATACTAGTCAAAGCATAGAATGTGATGCATCTTTTGGATTTCACAAATCTTATACGGTTTGAAAGTTATAGCTATTTTTCAACAAGTATGTCAATCTGCACTTTGTAGCTAACTCCATTAGAAAATAAGTAATAATTACTTACTGAACTCGTAATTTGACAAACCTTACATTTATGAAAAGCTAAGAACATTCTTAAAAAACTCTTTTCATTACATCAAATTTTGGTTAAAAAAAAGTCATCAGCTACATGCTTGAAGTAAAAAAACACATAAGAACATGCCAAAAACACATTTTCGGGATGTTTTAAAGATGACCATATAAGGTTGGTATCGAAAGATATAGTAGGAATTATAAAGGTATTAATTATTTTCATTTAGTATAAGGATAGGTGAGAAAAAAGCTGGAATAGATTTTGAAATTCTTTGAGGCATTTCAGAACTACATATTTTTCAGATCGCCACTTTTTGGCGCACCATGATCCTGCAGATACCCGTGGGACTCCATAGCCCAATGGATCTTTTGATGGCCACAGGTCATATGCTAAGTAGGCATGCATCCCCTCTGAGTTGCCATAAATGTTAGCCAAAATGTCCTCCCACTAGAAATCAAATTAAAATAGTAATCTACTTAATGGTTGCCTAGGGTTTTAATTTAGCATTGGCTCTATTTCATATTATGCCTTGGAATGTTTTAAGTCATGACCATGCAATTCACACAATCACAGTTTCTTGAGTGCTAACTAGGATCAAGATGGCGAGGGCGTGATTGCTTTGTGCAATAGTTTAAGTTGCAATAGTGCGGAAATAATAGATCTTCAATGCTCCAAAGATATATTTTGCACCATTAGATCTTTTAGATCTATGGCCAATGCATGATTTCTACAAGTCAAGAAATGGTTAAGGTTTAAGTTGCGATCGAGCAATTCCCCTTGTTTTGCTCGATCACAAAGATTAGAAAGGAATCTCATGTTAAGGTGGTGATAGTGTGGATATGGTCAAATCCTAGCCTTTGCAAGGTCGTGATAGTTGAAGAAGAATGTTAAGAGTGGGTTGCAAGGTAGCGATAACCTAATGGTCACAGTTTCACAAGTAGTAACTATTATTAAAGGAAGGTGGTGGCAAGGTTGCAATCGTGGATGGTCAAACACAAGGCATAAGGTTGAATTACTAACAGAGTAGTAGAATGGTAAGAATTGTTTGGTCCATGTGGCAAGACTTTATGGTTAGATCTAGTTGACCAAATAACACAACTAAATTTGGCAAGAGTAACAATAGTGGAAGCACCTCCTTAGTGATGAACTCGATCTTTTTGATCTCCTGTAACCACTTTCATTGTTCCCTAGGTTCGATAAATTCAAAGAGATTCTCCACCGCCACTTATTTATCCATTCAATCAGAATTTAATGACCACCATTTCTAACCTCTCAAAGCCTTGTTTGGTAAAGAAGCAATCTTCTCATGTATGGATCCACACAATGATCAAATATTTCTGGTTATGCAGTGATTGTTCTTTGTAGATTTGATTGTAGTGCTTGAATTTTGTCTTACAATGGAAGTTATCTAAGTCATGCTTCTATAAAAGCAAATGTTGTACTCTTTCATAGGGTCAAATCCTCTCTATTTTTCTGGTATTGCCTTGGCATGCTATTGTAAGTTCCCTTTTGCCTCTGAGTTATATGACATTTTTCCTTATCTCTTTCAACTGTCGATGTACTGTGTAAGTATTGTCTGCCTCTCTTCAATGTACTATGAATATCTATAATCTACATTTCTGTATCTTTTTTGGCCTGTGAATGATAACAAGTGCAACAAATTTTCCTTGTGTCACTCATTTGGTTGTCAGATCTATGTGTGGTTAATAGATTAAAGCAAGTCTAAATCTGTATATCTATGGACTTTCATTATAATAGTATTGTGCATATATGGACAAAAATTGGTCCGAACACCCTATTTTGGTGCATCACCTCTTTAGAATAGATTAGGTAGTTACTTTCATGCATTTCTTCTCCCTTTTCTCTTCAAGAATAATTTAAGTGCATCCTAATAGTAGAGGAACTTGGCCTTCTCTAGAGACTCAACCTCATAGTTCAAGTCCCATAGCTTGGAGATTGTTTCCATGTTTCACAAGGTTGTCCTTAGGTAAAAACTTTGGACAAGGGTGCAAGCTTTTGTGACAACACTAACTTCACATGAAACCTCAATGACTATGTGAACATTTTTAAATTGAACCAAAAATTAGGATGTAATAATGATAGCATTGTTGGAGACATGCTTGAGTTCTTATGTATTGCATTCATCAGAATTTTTCATTGATGTCAATAGGTACATTATTTTGTAAAGATACCATAGCTACAAAGGAAGATGCATTTAGTGCAATCAAAGGATAATGAGTTGGGTTCCATACACTTAAGGAGATATTCAGATATGTCTATATATGCTAAAATTAATTGCATAGAAAGAGATATGAAGTTAATGTTTGAGTTATGTGATATTTTCTAGAGGTAGCTTTCATACAAAATTTCTAGAAAGAGAGTACTAGTAAATTGGTTGTATCATTTTACAGAGATGGAATTATGTTCAATGCATTTAGAGGATGGTCAAAGACATGTTCACGATGCTATGTTCTAGATGGAAAAATTAGGTATGCAGTTTGAGTTGACTTATAAAGTTTTGTTCAACAATTTTTTTTTGTGAGCCGACTATTGATTAAATCATTTTGGAAAATCTCAGTTGCAATGTAATGTCTAGTTGCAACATCTTAACAATGTCCTATATTATTTGAATTGTATTGATAAAATCATTTTGGAAAATGTCAGTTGCAATGTAATATCTAATTGCAACACCTTAACATTGTCCTATATTATTTGAATTGTAAATTGAGAAAGCCCCAAGGCTGACTCAATACTTATTTTAGGAATTAGTATAAGGAAAGATCATTTCCTTGTGGATTGGTATCCAACATGGATGGTTATTGTGTATGCAAACTTGAATACAAATTTGGCCAAGGTCAAAGTAGAAATAAATGTTGAGGTTGTACTATGAGCTTCAAAGGAACTATATTGGCATAGAAGTTTTTCTTTAGTTAGTTCAGATCTTGGATAGATTATCCTGAAGATTGTTTGGTGAAGACAAGCTGAGGCTATTTGAAAAATGGGTTCAATTGTCCTCCTTTCTGTTAATGTTTAATGTTAGAAGAAGCAAAACATGAATTAATTGATATTTTGAAACTATTGCTAATTTCATAATCACAGAGATATAAGCATACATATATGTGTGTGTGTCTATATATATATATATACATATACGTGTGTGTATATATATATATATATATATACATATATATCTACATATATATATATGTATATGTATATATATACATATATATATATATATATATATGTATATCTATATATACATATACATATATACATATACATATATATATAGATATATATATATATATATATATATACATATACATATACATATATATATATAGATATATACATATACATATACATATACATATACATATATATATATATATATATATATATGTGTGTACATATATATATATATATATATGTGTGTGTGTGTGTGTGTGTGTGTGTGTGTGTGTGTGTGTGTGTGTGTATACACATACATTTTCTTGCGTCCCTATAATAGTTCATGGATTAATAGCAATACTGAGATCATGTTATTGATTAATCAACAGACTTCATAATAATCAGGCACTTATGTTTATCATGCCTTGTATCGGGTCTCAATACATATCGTGCCTTGTTATTTTATCGGGTGTTAATTCTTATTGTGCCTTGATTTGTTATTGAGCACTAACTAATGCAAAGATTGTTTGTTAATCAAACTAACATGCCTTTGAAGAGGCATGTCTCTACATGGCCTTTGGGCCACGTAGAGACATGACTCTTCAAAGTCATGTCTTTCACCCTTGTATATAAATGCATAAACTGCCGGAGTGAAAGAATCAATCATATGACATTCAAGTACCTGCAGTTTGCATCAACATTGTAAACATTACTATCAACTATCACCATAAATTTGTTACATAAAAATCCAGTGTTACGACTATTGCTGAAGGAGAAAGATAATCAAATACATTACTGAGATCACTGCCAAAGATAAGTAAATATATTCTGCATTATTCATGTAAGATATTCTCTACAAGCATTCATTTGTAATTGTTTTATCTATTAGAGATCCACAATAATTAACATGGTATCAAAGCCCTACTGATAGGAAAACTTTTGCAAAATATTCATTCTAATCTGAATTTCAAAAGTTAAAGAAAGAGGTTTTAAAATCAAAGCATTAAAATGGTGAATCATGTAAGAATAGAAGATAGGCTAGATGGAGCATCAAACTTCTCATCTTGGAAAATCAGATTATTAATAGTGCTAAGAGAGATGAAATTTTAAAAATACATTGAATCGAATTTACCCATGCTTGAAAATGAATCCAAGAAAGTAACATGGAAAAGGCATAATAATAAAGCAATGAAGATTATCATAGACTCAGTAAAGGATCATATACTTCCATCTATAGCTAATCTTAAAACTACATTTAAAATGTTCTCCTCTATTCAAAATACATTTGAAATTAACAATACAAGTAGATTATTAACTTTAAAACAAGATCTACTTTATATAAAGATGAAAAGTGGAGAATCCATAACCTCATACTTCTTAAGAATTACTGGATTAAAAGATCAACTTGCAACTATGCAAAACCAAGTAGATGATAAGGAACTAAGCATGATTGCTCTTAGAGGTCTTCTTTTGTCATAGGAAACCTTCATATGAGGTTTAAGTTCACAACTTGAACTTCCAAAATTTGATCAACTAAATAATGAATGTACTCAAGAGGAGTCTAGACTAGCTGCCAGAGGTCTAAGTTCAAATCAAGAGGGAGACATCCAAGCATTATACACCAAATCAAATAAGAAAAGAAAGTTTAAGAGTAACAAGAAGGATTTCAACAAAAATCACAAATCTCACAAACAACGTGACTGGTCCAAAGTTAAATGTTTTAAATGTGATAAGCTTGGTCACTCTTATTATGTATGTCCAAAAGAGTAGAAAATTCAAGCAACATTAGTAGAAGTTAAAGAAGAAAATATTGAGAAAATGGATAAAGAAAATTATGCATTCCTCATAACTCTCTCAAGAAAATTAAACACTAATCACAATACCTGGATCATAGATAGTGTAGCTTCTCATCACATCACTGGATTTAAGGATAATTTTGAAACCTTCTCAAAACATGAATCGAAAGAAGTAACTATTGGAGATAATTCCTCTCACCCTATTAAAGGAATTGGTTCTTGTTTTATACAACTGAATTCTAGAATCATACTTCAACTCAAGAATGTCCTATATGTATCGGGGATCAAAAGAAATCTTGTCTCCATCTCCAAACTTGTTGATTAAGGGTACAAAATTACATTTCAAGAAGATAGAGTTCTATCTTGGGCTAAGAACTCATCTATTAAGAAAGTCATCTCCATTGGAGTCAAAGATGGAAGTCTTTATAAGTTTTGTAATAATCAAAATCCTAATTTAAACTTAACCCCTAGTAATGATAAGACAAATTCCTCTGAAATCTAGCATAGGAGACTAGGTCATCTTAACTTTCGAGCCTTATCATCTATAGGTAAAATTGTAAAAGGTCTACCTAATCTAAAAGTAGCTCATTCAAGTATTTGTAAAGGGTGTGCATTAGGTAAAAATATTAATCATTCCTTTCCCAAAAGTGATCATAAATCTAAATCCATTCTTGAACTGATTCATACATATCTTTGTGGTCCTTTGTCAATCCCCTATCTTAATGGATGTCTTTTCTATATAATTTTCATTGATGATTACTCTAAGAGAACCTGGGTCTACTTTATGAAACAAAAGGAGTCATCTGAGGTCTTATCCAAGTATAAAGAGTTTAAAGCCTTAGCTAAAAATCAATCAGGTCAAAAGATCAAAACCCTAAGGTTTGACAATGGAGGTGAATACACATCTAATATCTTTAAAAACTTCTATATTTCTGTTGGGATTAAAAGGGAGTTTTATGTACCTTGTAATCCTCAATAGAATGGAATAGCTGAAAGAAAAAATAGAGCTATTGTTGAATCAGCTAGAGCCATGTTACATGATCAAAATCTTCATTACTCATTTTGGGCTGAAGCATCCAATACTATTGTCTACATTCAAAATCGATGCCCTCACTCCATATTAGAAAATACCACTCCAAAAGAAGTATTTACAGGCATTAAACTAGATTTAAGCCACCTGAGAATATTTGGGTGTCCAATCTATATTCACATACCAAAAGAGAAAAGAACCAAATTGGAGCTTTTGGGGAAAAAGAGAATATTCATTGGATATAATGAAACTACAAAAGGATACAAGATCTAAATTCCTGGGCAAAGGATAATTGAAATTAGCAGAGATGTAATATATGAAGAAGACACAGTCTTCAAAATTTCTAGTAATTGTGATGAATCTATTTCAGAAGAAGATCAACCTACAAAAATTGAGAGGGAGGATAATTCTAACTTCTCTTCCATGTCTAATTATATAGTGACTGAAAATGTCAACAATATCAATAAGAAGAGACCCCTTTGGGCTAGAAAAATGCTAGTAGAAAATCAAGTTGAATCAGATGGAGTAATTCAGGAAAGCAAAAGGACCAGAAATCAATCTTGTTATGTTGCATTACTATCTGAACTCATAAAATCTGAACCTACTAATGTTGAAGAAGCACTTTCACATCAATCTTGGAAGGAAGCAATGATTGAGGAATATAACTCTATATTGAAAAATGATGTATGGGATATTGTACCAAGACCTAAGAACAAATCAATTGTCTCTTCCAAATGGTTGTTCAAGATTAGACATGCTTCAGATGGTAGTATTGAAAAATACAAGGCAAGTATTGTAGCCCGAGGTTTCTCTCAGAAAGAAGGTATTGATTACGAAGAAACATTTGCCTCTGTTGCCAGGTACACTTCAGTTAGAACAATCCTAGCAATTGCAGCATCCAAAGGATGGAAAGTACATCAGATGGATGTCAAAATAACATTTCTCAATGGTAAGATTGAAGAAGAAGTTTACATTGAACAACCAAAATGTTTCAATACTTATGACAACAAGATTCATGTTTGTAAATTAAAGAAAGCACTTTATGGACTCAAATAGGCTCCCAAAGCCTAGTATGAAAGAATAGATAATCAACTATTGAAATTAGGATATGCCAAAAATGAAGCTGACCCAAATCTATACTTCAAAACTAAAGGTGATGATATGGTCATTCTTGTATTATAAGTTGATGATCTGCTAATTACAGGAGATGAACATCTCATAAAGAAATGTAAGCAAGAACTCACTACAGAATTTGAAATGAAAGACTTAGGGTTACTTCACTACTTTCTGAGATTAGAAATCTGGCAGCAAGATAACTGTATTATACTCAACCAAGGAAAATATACAATTAATATCTTAACCAAATTTGGAATGATGGAATGTAAACTGGTTGCTAACCATATGGAAATAAATCTACACAAACTAAAAGATTATATGAACAAATCTGAGGCTACAGATCCCACTTACTACAGACAAATTATTGGATCCCTGATGTATTTGGTCAATACTTGTCCAAACATATGTTATGCAACTCACACCTTGAGTCAGTTTATGTGTGCTCCTAAGAAGATACATTTACATGCAACTAAATACATATTGATATATCTAAAGGGTACTATTGGAATGGGAATCAAATATGACAAAGTCAACCTTGAACTACATGGATATTCAGATTCTGATTGGACTGGAAGCTCTATTGAGCGAAAGAGTACTTCAGGATATTGTTTCAGTCTTGGATCTGGTATGATTTCTTGGTCTAGTTAGAAACAAACTTTAGTAGCATTGAGTTACACCGAAGCTGAGTACATTGCATCTTTCTTGGGTGCTAGAGAAGCAGTATGGCTACGAAAGTTGCGTTCAGATATCTTCAAAAGAAATTCAAAGCCCACTATGATTTATTGTGATAATCAAAGTTGTATCAAGCTTTCTTCTAATCCAATATTTCACAACCGCTCCAAACATATTGAAATTCCATTTCATTACATCAGAGATATGGTGAATCGAATTAGAATACATATGTACAAATGATCAAATGACTGGTATCCTTACCAAGCCTCTTGCTAAAGTGAAACTGAAATACTTCAGAGAAAAACTTGGTATGATTAATTGTAATGACAAATTTTTAAAATAAAATATTTATTTCATTTGAGTTTATGCCTCTATTGGTTACTTAGTAGTATTTGATATGTAATGAAAGGTGATGATCTTTCATGGACATATTCATTTGTAGAAAATTATTTACAAGGTGACGATCTTGTAAATAATAAACCTATTATGAGTATCTCTAGACATTGCTTAAGTGCAAGTCGAGATTATATGGGCTTCTCTAGACATTGCTTAAGTGCAAGTAGAGATTATATCGGCATCTTTAGACATTGCTTAAGTGCAAGTAGAGATTATATGTGCATCTCTAGACATTTCTTAAGTGCAAATAGAGATTATGAATGTATCATGGACTTCTCTAGACATTACTTAAGTGCAAGTAGAGATCATGGAAACTTTATCACAATGGATATCTCTAGACATTGCTTAAGTGCAAGTAGAGATCATTTCCTATGTTGATTATATGATGATTTTGACTTAATTAATGTTTTACTTCTCCCTAGCTAAAGAGGGAGTGTTAATGTTTAGCGTCAGAAGAAGCAAAACATGAATTAATTGATATTCTAAAAGTACTTTTGATTCCATAATCACAGAGATATAAGCAAACATATATATACGTGAGTGCGTGCGTGTGTGCGTACACATACATATGCTTACATCCCTGTAATAGTTCATGGATTAACAGTAGTACTGAGATCATGTTATTGCTTAATTGGTAGACTTCATAATGATCAGGCACTTATGTTTATCATGCCTTGTATCAGGTCTCAATACATATTGTGCCTTGTTATTTTATTGGGTGTTAATTCTTATCGTGCCTTGATTTGTTATTGGGCACTAACTGATGCAAAGATTGTTTATCAATCAAACTAACATGCCTCTGAAGAGGCATGTCTCTACATGGCCCTTTGGCACGTAGAGACATGACTCTTCGGAGTAATGTCTTTTACCCTTGTATATATATGCATACATTGCCGTAGTGAAAGAATCAATCATATGACATTCAAGTACCTATAGTTTGCATCAACATTGTAAACATTACTATCGGCTATCACCATAAATTTGTTACACAACAATCCAGTATTATGACTATTGCTGAAGGAGAAAGATAATCAAATACATTACTGAGATTGCTGCCAAAGATAAATAAATATATTTTGCATTATTCAAGTAAGATATTCTCTGCAAGCATTCATTTGTAATTGTTTTATTTATTAGAGATCCACAATAATTAACACTTTCAACTCCTAACATGGATATAATTTCTAACAAGGATTCAATTTTTCCTAATAGCTACACATATGCAATGGTTGTATTTTATTGGCTCCTAATAGGGTCCATCTTTGTACAAGGACCTTTTATATTAGTACATCATCTTGTGGGAATCATTCCTACCAAGGTTTTCCCTCTGATATTAGTACATCATTTTTTAATATGAGTAGGAGATTTTCAGATGCATGATAGAATGCAAATTCTTATACATTTTTTTAAATTCTTCCTATGTGGACCAATGAAGTACACATGAATATGATTTGGTAGTATTTAATATATTTTGATTATGTTCTTGTGGAAGCTCTTTTTTTTAATCGAGGATAGTATAAATATTTTATTGCCGATCATGCATTATGAAGATAACAATATTATATATTGTCACTAAGCCTAAATTTCACCTCAACAACATTAGCTTCCTATAGTGAAACGTATGGCACATTTATAATTAACTCTCCATTTTTTATTTTGAGACTTTAAGAAAGGTAGGGGTACTTTTTCTATGAGAAAAGACAAGGAGATTGGGGTATATGTTGGCTACAACTTCCAATTTGTAGAATTAATATTTGTTCACCCAATATTTTTCCACTGTACATGTCTTGTAATGTAATCATCCAACATAGCCATTTATCTTCTCTGATCATCCAACATGAATTGTTTTATCAACTTATCACATACACAACATACATGATGATCTCAAACTAAGGAAAATACATTTCCTTTATACCTTTTTTAAATAATTAGTTAGGTCATCTTGTTAAGACTTCCCCATTGTAAATCTAATTATCAATAATTTTAATGAATTGTGGAAAGTTGATCTCTCTAATTAATTACATAGGTTGATGTTAAGGCATACACATCTTCATAAGAATCATTACAAATATTATGATAAATTTCCCACATGTTACAACAAAGTTATTACATTTTATAACGACAAAATATACGCATCCATAACACAACCGTCTTCCTGGAAAAAATGAAACACGTTACACGATATTGACTTTTCTAGAATAGCCCAAATGCTTAACATGGGTGTACAAAAGAATTCTTCTATTATATCCCAAACTTGCTAACAAATTAATTTCTTCTCTCCAATAAGACACAACTAAAATACTATCAACTACTTTTGTCATTAATCTATGTACACTTGTCTACTACTAGTTTTCATCAAACAAATTGCAACTCATCCAAAACTAAACATAAGACTAAGCAAACATAAACATGATGTCTATACTCATTCTTCTACACAAATATAAGAACAAACAACTTATCGTGTCATATTCCAACTTAGTACTAATAATCAACATGTGATATACAAAAAATGTATATCTCATGATCGTACAAAAATATGTTGTCATCAATGACAAAACTAGTCATTAAAACAACATCAATGCAATACATCCAAGTTCCATCAAAGACCTCAATTCCTTATAGAAATATGGTTGGTGATTTAGTATTCTGAAGGTCACAACAAGAAATCGTCTCTTAAGGCAGGGGAAGTAGAAAAAATGAACTTAGGTTATTTTACATTTGATTAGGTCAACATATGTAGTTACAACAAGAAGTGACCAAGTCATCTAGCCATCCAAAAGGGATAATGACAAACAAATTGAATGCAAAAAATATGCAAATACTCCTAAAAGTGATAAATAACCACAAGAAAAACAGAAAAAATTGTAGCTAAGGGACAAAATTGGAAAGATAAATAGAGTTTAGATACAATTGAATTTGACATGAGCTCCCATAATTTAAAATAATTTGGACATGATGTGAAGGTCATAATAAAATGCATACCCCAACTACTAAAAATGGAAACTCTAGAGTTTCCAATCTAAAATGCATGATATTAAGGCTATCAAGGAATAACTTAAACAAAAAAATACTTGATTAAAATAAATAAGCTACAACTAAACATGGGTCACCTCTTATGCATAAGTACAAATTAAGCTTAAATGAAAAGTAAAATGCAAAATATACACTATCGCAAGAAATCTCTACAATAAGAGAGCTACTTGAGAAAATAGCCTTCATTAATAAACTTGCCAAATTAAAAAGAAATCTTATATATTTAAGTTAGGAGAGGTCAATAAAAAGGTACCATCCAACATAATTTTGTACATATTATGTGTGAGTGTGTGCTTATTTACCTTTTAAATGTAAAAATGCTCAAATAAACACAACCTTGATATTAAGATATGATATAATGAATTTCCTCTAAAATTTGGACATTGTAAAGACGTGATATAACGAATTTCCTCTAACATTTGGACATTGCTCAATTGCAAGCTAGGTGACTATAAAGTTGAAAAATATATCTCTTAGCCCCTAATTAGTAGTCTAACCATCATGTCAAACATTTCTTGATATTACTCACATAATGATAGTAAAAAACAAAATAGGAAACCAATTGGAAAATACTTATAAGATAATGATCACACTCAGAGCAAATAAAGTACTCTAACAAAACATATGCCAACATAACTATAGTTGAGCCAAGAAAACAAAAACAAAATGTACACAAGAAAGTTTTAAAAAAATGTATACATGATTGATGAATCGTCATTAGAAAATGAAGCAATGTTTGAAAAAAATTCATTCATGAGCATCAAGACATCCTTTCCATTTAGATTTTAAATCTCCAATGTAGTTGCATCATGTATTTTGAATATTAGGAAAAAAAACTCTCTATTTAGCATCCTAATTTTTTCATGATTAACTTTAATTTCAAGGGGTTTGTCCCAAAATTGTACCATGTTTAAAAATTTGAATTCATTTATTATCTCTTATCACACGTGTAAATTGCATAGATGAAAAGGAAAATCTCTTATCATAGAACCATAAATGAGACATTCATTGTGTTCTTCAAAGAATTTGATCACTATATTAATTGTGTAATTTTTGAAAGCTAAATATTTCATCAAAGTATAATTATACATAAGAAATGATACTCAGGTTCACCTAACAAATTGTGATTGATAACACAAATAAATTCTAGATGTAATTGTGTAAATGATTTGATCCTAATAATTGGATGTGATAAAATTGTTTGACATTGTTTTCTCTATTTTACAAGTTGGAAAGAATTATTATTATTATTATTGAAAATGAACATCTTTGAAAAAAATAGAAAATAGTAACCAAACCAATATATATGATGAAATACATTATTACCCAAATCATGTTTAGCACAAAATCTCTTATAAATTTTCTTCGCTCCTTCAACCACCTCTTTATGTTCAAGAATTTGAAGTAAATATTGTTGAGCATATGTTGTCGTTGATGTAAAAGAGTCAATTATCACTAAGGAATCACATGTAATTATATAACCACAACTATCTTTATGTGTGCATGAGCATTTGAGTTCCCCTTTCCCCATATCTTTTTAATATTGTGGTTGAAGGTTGAGACATCAATATCTAGAAATAAATGCACTCAAACTTGCTAAAATGACTTAAAATTGCCTCCTTTTACTTGAAGTTGATAAAGTATATAAAATTGCAACCTTTCAGCCCCCTTCCTCTCACCAACAATTTTTTGATGATTGCATTTTTTTTGTGAAATATCTATTTATGAGCTGTGTTGGAGGAAAATTTTGAGTGATTATGCTCTGGGATCTAGTTAACACATAAAGTACAATTAGAGTGCATTTCACTTCTTTTCTTGAATTTAGAATTACTATCATCCTTGATAGTTGTTCCATTGATCTTGTAGTAGCTCACTAAGGAAACTAGGAGGAAAACAACTAAACTAAAAAAATAGCAATACCATTTTTCAAAAAAAATTTGCTTCTTAAACAAAACATTTTGGGTGCATTAATATATAATAAATTTGAGAAAATAGAGCAACTGACTCCAACTTACTTTGAGCTACGAGTTCCCTAATGTCAACACTCAAGCAACACAACTACAACTAACTAGATCTACTCATGAAAACATATCAAGAAAATAATCTTAATATATTTTATTTCTAGTTTCATCTTAAGTACCAAATCCAAGTATTCCTGAATTAATCATTCATTGCAACTATAATGAGTAGTCATATCTAAAGGCAGCTCTCAATAATTCATCTACTTAACAATCCCAACCCCCACATGTACAATTCATGTCTCTTCATGAAGGAATTCATCATCTCCAATACATATTTAACATATTGTTACGAGACTAAGGGTATTAATACAAGTATCATAAAAGAGATTAAGAAAATAGTTGCAACTAAAATATTTCTAGTGCAAAAGTTACCTATCCATAAGAACAAGTAAAAAACATAAAAAGGATTAAGAACAAATTAATAAACAACATGAATGCAAATAATCAAGATAGTATCGCATATCACTCCAAATATAATACATATATAGAAACTAGAGAACATAAGTGAAAAGTGTCATCACACAACCCTTTCTCTTGGGTTATCCTGGACCAATCTCTCTAGATCTCTACCCCCAAGTAAGGCATGTGGAACTCTGTTTTTTTAGTGAGGACAAGAAAGGTTGATTAATATGTTTTCTTCCTTAATAGGCATCTTCCCACTCTCATTCCTTATCCTATTGTAGAACTTGAGCCATGGAAAAGATATTAATATTCTCTTAATTAATGTGTCCCTTATTTCATTTTACTAGGTTATCAAGTAGAATGTTCTTGATTACAAAACTCTCTAATGGGTTATCATAGACTGGAAACTCCAAGGCCTCAGACTCCCATTGAGATTCACTCTCCCTTAATGACTATACATCCATCCTACAAAATTGTGTACACCAAGGATGTCTCTCTTGCCACTGCAATAGTAATCTCTCTCTCTCTCTGCCCCCCCCCTCCCCCCTTCTCTTGTCACCTTCCCCCTCTCCCTCCCTTCCTCCCTCTATCTCTCTCACCTCCCCTTCCCCATTTGTTTCCCCTCTCCCTCTCCCCTCTTGCCCTCCATCTCCTCCTCCCTCACCCTCCCCCTCCCCCCACCTCTCTCTCTCTCTCTCTCTCTCTTTCAATTCTCCTTTCACCTTCCCCCTCTCCCTCGCTCCATCCCTCTATCTCTCTATCCTTCCCTACCCCTCCCTTGCTCCCCACCTCTCTCCTCCTCCCCCTCCCCCTCCCCATTTGTTTTCCCCTCTCCCTCTCTCTCTATTCTCCCCTTTCTCCATCTCCCTCCTTCCCTCTTCACCCCCCCCTCTCTCTCCCTCCACCCTCCCCATTCCCCACCCTCCTTCAAACCCTCTCTATTCTCCCTACATCTCTCTCTCTCTCCCTCCATCTCCTCCCCCGCCCCCCTCTCCCTCCATCTCCCTCCATCTCCCTCCTCTCTTTATGCCCCTTCTCTCTCTCCCTCCTTCCTCCCCTTCTCCCACCCTCCTTCAAATCCTCTCTCCCTCTCCCTCTCTGCCTCTCTCTCCCTCCTGCCTTCTTCCCCTCCACCTTCCTCCTCCTCCTCATCTCTCCTCTCTCTATTCTCCCCCTCTCCATCCCTTTCCCCTTCCCTCTCCCTTTCCCCCCCTCTCCTCTCTCTCTTTCTCTCTCTTCCTCCTCCTTCCCCCCTCCCTCTCTGTCCCTCCTCCCCCATCTCCCATTTCTCTCTTTCCTACCCTCCCTCTCCCTTCCTCCTCGCCCTCTCTCCATCTCCATCCCCCTCCCCCCTCTCCAACTCCCTCCACCCCCCTCTCTCCATTTCCCCCTCCCCCTCTCCCTTCCTCCCTTCATCTTCATCTCCTTCTTTGTCCCTCTCCCTTTCCCTCCCTCCTCCTTCTATCTCTCCTTCCTTCACCCACACCTTCCTCCTCTCCCCTCTCCATCTCCCTCCCCCTCTCTCCATCTCCCTTCCCCTCCCTCTCCATTATCCCTCATCCTTCTTCATCTCCTTTTCCCTCTCTCTCTATTCTCCCCTCTCCATGTCCATCTCCCTCCCCCTCTCTCACTATTCTACCCCCTCTTTCTCCATCTCCCTCTCTATCTCCCCTTCACTATTCTCCCCCCTCTCCATTTGCATACACAAGCACACACATTATGCGCTCATGTATATTCACAATACTCAATATGTGGTTGTAGAGTATTAATATATAAGTCTAAATGATACATCACAGTCAATTACATAATATCACTTTTGCAGTGCGGATTTTACTCAATCAGCAATACCATTAAAACTTCTAATTTGCTCAATATTTTCTAACAGAATGAATAAAGAAAAATGTAGAACAGATAGGCTGTGACACCAAACTCATACTATGGGAGGTCTAAATCTGCTCAGCGTTTTCAAAAACAATGACAGACAGGTTTGACATGGACAGGCTGCAAAACATCCCCCATTTTCCATGCGCATTTTAGTGTTAAAATAGGAACATCAGATGGAATGGCCACAGTTTTAAATCAAAGACGCGCATAATCAGACCAATGGAATGCTCGTGAACAATCCTAACTTTCTCTTCAAGCAATGCCCATCTTTACTTTCAATTTCTAAACCAGACAAATGGAATTAAGTTTCCACTAGTATTACCTGTCAAATCCCAATAGGTGCGCTATGTTTATGACTTTTGAAATCCGAACTCTATGACAAAATAGTTGAACAGAATTAAAAGCAACATAAAACATATAGTGAGAGCAAGATCTTACAAAGATACGATGGATTAGGAAACATAACCAAAATATACGAGCACCTAACATACAATGCTATATGATACATTCTTCTTTAATAAAATGGAAAACTGGAATATGCTGTAAAAGATGGAAAGCATGAAATGGAAGGAGTTTATAACATCATCCAATTTTTATGCAATGAATGAAAATTATCAAATTTAAAATACCGTAATTTATGTATTCTAATATGTATACTAATGCCTTCTTCTCATGACCATGGTTTTGAAACTTATGGAAGCAATCCAAGAAACTATTTGGAAGACACGCACAATGTGAAAAACGGAGTCTTAAAAATGCCAGTGCCACTGATACATAAATCTTCAAACCCAATAGAAAAATAGATAATTGATTCAAAACCAAATCTATCAGATAAAAGGTTCTCTCAATAAAAGAACTTCATTTAAACATGAAAACAGCAGCTGATGCAGCAAATGGAAAACTTCGTTGAATCCAGTAAATGAAAACAATCATTAACAGATATATTTATGTCAGAAAACCATAACTTAATAAAATAGTGATTCACTTTATACCCATTGTTTATATAATAAAGATATGAATACTGGAACTAAATATGAATAAAATGCACTCGCACAGAGTCATACAAAATATGCTTTGAGCAATTATGAAACCCTTTACTTCTGATACTATGTTTGCAAATTACCTCCTCATAGATGAAAAAGTTTGTGTATCTCCCAACTCTTGCATCTTTCCTGAAACAATACACGCAGAAGTTTTTATATCTAAAAAATAGCAATTTACATTTATTACATATCTATGTGCAAGGAATAACAAAATGAGAATTGAAAAAGAACATACCAGTCTCCTTCGGCACTCCAAATTTCAACATCAATGGTTGTCGCTACTTTTGCTACCTGGTAAATAAGGGTTTTCCTCAAAGGCGCGCTCATATATAACGGTTTTCCTCAAACTGTAATAATGCCTTTTCAACTGTAATTGCTTTTTTATCCCCTAACAGTCATGGAAATAACAAACATTCCTATCTAATAGAAAAAGCAACATGAATTGGAAGAAATGAAAGAATAAAATATGAAGAAGAATGGAAACCCAAACTAGAGAACAAGAAAGCTTACTGTAGTTTCCATCACAATTATACGTAAAGATACATCAATAGAAGCTTGTTTGAATTGATTTTACCCACCGGACGACCTCTTTAGCAGCTTCAACTTCCTCTCATTGCAAACGGCTTAAACATCACACAGTAAGGCTCGACTCCTAGTACAAAAGTGTTAAATAGTCAAAGTTTGACTTACTTTAAGTCTAAAGCAAATGTTAACCTATACAGTTTGAGCAATTTTGAAATCCTTTTACTATAAAAATTACCTACTCATTATTGCCACAATCATCACAGATGAAATTTTTTTTTTGTATATAACTCCTCTCAACTCTGCATCACTACTCAGACAATACGCACAGATTTTTGTATATCTTATCTAAAGAACTTACAATTTGCATCTACAACCTATCGATATGCGAGGAATAACATAAAAATGAGAAAAGGAGAATGACAATAAAGATTAGAACTACCTGGTAAAGAGGTTCCACGGGATGCACAGAGCAAACCCTCGCTAGCCGAAACCCCTCAAAGCCATTACGTCCAGAAGGAACTTGTAGGAAACACGGAACAGAATGAGAGGAATGACCAGAGGCACGGTCATATATAAGGGTTTTTCTCTAACGGTAACAATGTTTTTTCCCCTTACCAGCCATGAAAGAGCCGTTATAACCTAGATCAAAAAACAAATAATCACACGTTTTCTTTGCAATTCGAACGAAAAACAAACAGAGTTGTTGCTAGCCAAAAAACAAAAAACAGAGCAGTTGGGGACACAAAAAGAATTACAGAGCCATTGCAGTCCGAGTGAAGGATAAGAACAGCCCTTGCAATTGGGGAAAAAAGCAGAGCCGTTTTATTGTTTACATTTATAAAGGTTTGTTAAGATGTAATTATTATCCACATTGTTTTGTTTTTTAACAAATTTAATATTGTACCATTTTATTATTTTTCGTGATTTTTAAATACACTTATTCAAATGTAGAAATCTATTACTATCTTATATCGTTTATTATTGAATTTTTTTCAATATAATTGGCATTTATATAATTTTTTATTTAACTCTTTGTAAATAATTTTTGATTTAATATTTAATAAATTTTAAAAATTATTTATGAAAATAAAATTAAACTTTTATTGTTTATGTGTGTAATTTTTTTAAAGAAAATGTGTGGGGAAGAAATGTGGTTTGGCCTTTTTTGTTTGAGCAGTTGTAAGGGCTCTTTAATTAATGGCTTTTAAGGAAAAAATATAATTATGATTAAAAAATTCATTAATGAAAAAGAATTAATACCTTTAAAGAAAAATCCTAATATATGACCAACTTATTTTGTCTTTGGTCACGTCTCTTGTTCTGCATTTCCTACAATTGTTCTAGTGAGTTTCATTTCACTCAGCTAGGTTTTTCCCTCTCCATCCCTCGATTTCCTCTATGACCACTTTCCCAAACAACTATTCACCTATAGAAGATGGTGACATATTTCAGCTATATGGAGGGTTAATGGAAAATGGTATGTTCTATTTTCATTCTCATCTACTTATATTTTATGTTATTCATCGCATCTTCATATTATGTAGATATGAGTTGTGGGGAGATTTTACATATATAAACATTGGTGTGCTCAAATATGGTCAATGGAGAGTGGTATGTTTTATTTTCTTCTCATTTTCTTCCTTTTTTGTTATTCTTTGTATAGGGATAATGTTTAGATATGAGTTCTAAGGAAATTTTAGATATACAAGCATTGATGTGTTTTGTTTTAGGTGATACAATAGTCAAGAGTATTACTTCAATTGGATAATTTGTCCGCTTTGATGAATGAAGAAATAAGGAAGAGGTTTACATAGCATTTTCCCCATTATTAGAATCTTTAGTAATTTGGCACAAATGATAGACTAAGATTCCCTTTAGGTAGCATAAACCAAGACATTGTGTATGACTGTGCATCAATAAAATTTACTCTTATTTAGTTTGAGTGCTTAGATCTTATCATATCCATTATGAGAAATAAAGTGAGCTAATATTTCTTTTCCAATGCGAGGCCAAGACAAGCAAGGGCTATAAATACCTTGCTAGAGAAGGTGAAAAGAAAGCTAAAGCTACCAAGCAAACCATCAAGAAACAAAACTACATAAGTTGTTGTTTATATGTTTTCACTCTAGTTACCACATAGGCTTCGAATTAGCCCTAATGAGTTTTAGGATATGCTAAGTGATAAAAAATGCATTAGGATTTTGCTAATGGTTTACTTTGTTTTCTAGTTCGAACTTTGGATTTTCATTCTTCCCTACATTTAATTATTCCACTTGTTCTAGATCTATTTTATGCTCTTTATGATCTCATAAACTTTTTAATTTTCTATTTACAATTATTTGATCCATATTTTCCCTCATTTTATTAAAATAATTAATATTAGGTCAAAGAGCTCTTGGTAGGAGATCTAGGGAATTCTAAGTACATTGCACACATAAATGGAGAAAGAACTACAAGAGGTAAGATTATTTATCACTCTTTCACCTTTGAAGTTAGTTTCATTCACAATTTGTCAAGTTTTCACCCACTGGATGTCAGCGCTAGACTTTAACATACTATCTCACATTCTAAGAGAGAAGTAATGTAGTTATCTAGTGTATACAAGTTAGAGATAGAAATAATTGTTTAAACAAGGCAACAACCACTGTAGTGTCTCAAGTTGCAAATTGTAACTCATAAAGTAGCTCAGATCCTTTTGAAAGTGTCTATCCCCTCATTTTGCTTCCTGTGCAAGTGTTTCTACCTTGTGATGGCTTGTCCTATTGATACAAATTTTACTATCCTTGAGTCTCATCTAACTTAAACCCACCTTCATTATAGTTGAGGTTGAATATAAATATGAAAATTGATTAGAAAATATTGTATTTGTTTTATATTTAAATTTCTCATATGTTGAATTTGTTAATTTGGAATTTCAAATTTTGTTGAGAAGTAAAAATGAAAATGAAAATTTAATTTCAACTCCAATTCTACTTCTTGAGTTGGAATTAATAAATCCTCATTTAAGATAAAAAAATTAATGTCACAACCCACTTTGTGTGACTCCTACTATGTGTAGACACCTAAAAATCCTTTAAAAAATAAAGTATTTTTATTTTTTGAAAAAATCCCTGATGACATCATCATTTATTAATTAATTAATTAATTAATTTTTATGCCATTAAATCTCTTTATCTTAATTAAAAATATTTAATTAAGGAATCCCTCCCAAAAATGTTTAAATCTTATTTAAACATTATTTCCTTATTTATTAATTATTTAATTAATAAATTGACCAAAAATCCTAAAATAAATAAAAAATTTATTTTTTGCCCAAAACTTGGCCAATTTCTTTAAGACCACTAACCTCTTCCAAAATCTTCTAATCCTTCTTTAATTTTAATTAAAGGCTAATCCCATCATTTCCTACCTCTAATCCCAACTCAAAATATTTAATTAAGATTAAATATTAATCCTCATATTTATTAAAAAAGTTTTAATAAATATCTCCTCAACCCAAACCCTTGAAATAAATAAAACTTTATTTATTTCCTAAAAATCTAATTTATCCTCATCCTAAGAAGTTCTAGACTCTTCTAGAAAGTCTTCATCCTTATCCTAGGAAATTCTAGACTATTCTAGAAAGTCTTTATCCTCATCCAAAGTCTAGACTCTTCTAGAAGATGTCTTTAAACCTAATCCTAATCCCCTCCTAACCTTGTCACATTCCCTAAACATGGGTTAAGAATTACTAACCCAAGCCAAAGTTAACAAATATCTCCTCCTTCACCCACCCTCATTAAATGCCATCCACTTGCCTATCCCTAAGCTAATCCTAAACCATCCTAATCCATCCTCTAATCATTTGCACAAGCCTAAGCAAGCTTAAAACCTTCCTAATCAAGTCCAAGTCAAATTTTCTCTCATCACCCTCAAAATATCTCAACCATAAAACTTTATGAAGTCCACTAGGTCATAAATGACTCTTACAAGCCCTTTTATTGCTCTTACAAATCATTATGAGGGTCTTTATGAAGATTTTATCCCTTGAGTCTCCTTTGTTGACTCATCCTTCCCCTTTCCTCCATCCTCTCACCATGTGACATGTGTCACTCCTTGATTGGTTGTAAGGAAGCACAATCCATGTGCTCTCTTCTCATGCAATCTGAGCCCTCCATGAGCTTTTTCCCATCCTTGCATCTTAGCCCTCAATCCCTCAAGCCTCTTGCCTATAAATTGGATCCTTCCCCTTTGCAAAATAACACAATCCATGAAGTAAAGTCATAATGCCATTTTGAGAAGCCATTTTACATCAAAACCATACACTCACAGCCAAATTCCAACTCCATTTGAAGCCCTTTTTGAAGCATAAGCTTGAGCATACATCCTATATATTTAGACAAAGCTACTCAACAAGAGAGCTTCTCATTGAGAGAGCCCATTAATGGCTCATATTCTCAATTGAGAGCTCATCTTAGTCTATCTTGAAGTTTATGAATTTTGTTTAG
Organism: Cupressus sempervirens; assembly: GCA_028749045.1. NCBI lineage: Eukaryota > Viridiplantae > Streptophyta > Pinopsida > Cupressales > Cupressaceae > Cupressus > Cupressus sempervirens. Next base: position 478,422,134 of record CM053785.1, read on the forward strand.
TTTGTAGAAGCTTTATTTAAATTTGGTTTCTATTAGCATACTAACATTGCTCATATACACTATGTAGGATGATGTTGATAGTTTTTTACTTAGTTGATTAGGTTGGTTGACCTCGATTGGAGAATTTTATCTTTGTATCAATTTGTGTGAGGTAGACATTAAGTCGTTATGTATTCGACTTAAAACTATAGTTTATATGTTCTTGGTCGATATGCATTCTGACTATATAACTTGAGGTTTTAGTTTCTTTATATTATATGATGAAGACCTTGTTTGATTATGAGTTTTGATAGACTATGATTGACCATGTTATTACTCAACTTTCAAGTTGAATACATTATGGACATTGTTTAAACATTTATTGTCAATGTTTTAGATGGGTAATTTAACTTAATCATCATTATGATAGTCATTATATACATTTTATCTTAATTATGAGGTTGCGACATGATGGTTAATATTTTTGTTGTATTTACATGTTATATCTTATGATGTATGATGAATGTTTAAAATTTGTATTATTTAAATGTAATTAAGGTTATGAATTTCGATAAGAGATATCATATTAAAAATGTTATTTTATTTCTCATTATGTTGGCAATACTGATGCTTTGGCATGTGTGACTTTGTGAGTGTGTAGGTACTGAAGGTGGAAGGGTGGTTGAGGTAGAGGAGTTTAGCTCCTTGGCAGGGTTGGCCCAGAATTTGTGAGGTGTAGTCACGCACACACACTTAGTTTGTTTTTATTTGAATTCAAATCATTTGCTTTGGATTTTAAATTATTTAGATGGATTAAACATTTTGGTATACATATCAACAGAATAAATGACAAAATGAAAGATGTAATGATTATTTTTTTTGGAAATATTAAAATTTAAATTAGTAATAAACAAAAAGTTATTATTTTTCCTTTTCAAAATTTACATGTTCAAAAATTAAAGTATCCTAAATAGTTAGTTGAGAAATTTAATTTTTAATTAATAGTTGCTTTCAATTTGAAAATTTGGCCATGAATTAGCAAACAATGAATTAAATAGATTTGTGAGTATTTAAAAGATTTGTTAGACCAAGCGTAAGTCCAACGTTATCGATAGTCATAGAGAATGAATGATGGGGAGACTTTCATTAATGATCCATCATTGTTAGTTGCTAAAAGTTGGGGTAGAAGAGTCATTTTTAGGAGGAAGACATTATTCTTTTAAGGGGGATGAAATCATAGGAAAAAGATTAGAGAGGGATAATGGTTTTGGGGAAGTGAGGTTAATGATTAAGAAAAAAAAAAAAAGTCATTCTGTAGAAAGAGGAGTAGTCGAGTAGGAGGGAGAGAAGGCAGTTTGTTTGGGTGCAATTATCTCAGATTTGTTCTATAGAAGTAAGAATTTAAAAGTTTAAAGAAGAATGGAAGGAGGTAGTGGCTTGTGTGAGAAGTCGAAACTTAAAGAGAAGCTCCAAAGACCTTGTGTATTCCTCAAAAATTTCTAGGTTCCTTATATACTTATTGCTAATTTTTTGGTATCTTTGAAGTTTTGTAGAATAATTTACTATGAAATGAACTTTATAATTATGTTAGTCAGTTCTTACAAATAGGAACTCAAAATTCACAAGCATCCAAACTGAAGATTAATTTTTTAAAGATTTATTCCTACCAATTCTATTGTAATTCCCACAAACAAATGAACTAATTGTCCTAGCTTATTGATGGAATTGGCTTCTGATGGAACTTAGTGCATTCAATGAGGTACTCTTGATGACTTGAAACAATCCCAAATAATAGTTTTAGAGTATGATAAAGCTACTTCTGTTTTAACTTTTGAACAACCATATCGAAATAGGTTGGTTGCCAATAAGATATATTCTTCTAAATCACTAGTGTTAAACTGAAAGACAATCAATATTTTTTATTTCATTAAATTAAATTTTACTAATATGTTTGATAATAATTTTAAGTATGTCATTGAATGTTCAAGTACTCTAAAGAGAATCAACACTATAATATTGCTACATTTTTTCATATATTCCACAAGCTTTTTAAAATTTCAATATACAGAAATGTGTTTCATGAATATTAAAATGATCATAATAACCTCTATTAAATAGGAAATCTCTCTATGTGTTAAGAAATTTCTATCTATTGCAATGACATGTTTTAGTAATTATTACGTGTTTTGAATGTTTCAATTACGTAAAAACAGGTTTTAAAGGACTCGAAACCTTTAACAAAGTATCAAAGAAGAACTAACATAAGAGTTTAGAAAATCAAAGGCCTTAGAGAACAAACAAACAAACATAGAAGCATGAGGCCAAGTACAACTATGCAATAAAATATAGCAAAAGGAAAGAAAAAGGATAGCACCTGGATAACTATAGAATTTTCAATAGGTCTGCAGCTTGGTCTGCTATAATGTTCATATTTTCATAGAAGCTTTCATTTCATCTAGCTTTTTCACTTCTACTCCTTCATTCTTCTTAGAATTGACCCTTGTGCGCTTGCTTGGACCCTAGTCCTCATTGAAAATAAAGGAGCCAAGTCCTTTAGCCTGATCCATCTTGTTTAGAAAAGTATTGAAGTTATTAGCCACAGTCTTCAAAAAGTTGCAATTTTGGTCAACCAATTTCTTGATCGTTTTTTCCATATTACTAACTCTAGCATCTAGGCTCATTATCCTTTTTTGGATATCTTTATTTGCCACTTCCAGGTTCTTTTTTTTTGGTTTCAATTGGTGGCATCTATTTCATTAAGTTTTTAACTTCTTCTGCATTGCCAATGACTTCAGATAGCCTATCAATATGTTGGCCTAGCATACACTCCCCCCTTGTCATCCTATTGAACTGCTCAAAATCCTTTGAAATCTCTTGCATTTTTTGTTTAAGGGTCTTGACATCCTTCAAAATTGACCCAAGGTTACCCATGAAACCCTTTAGGAACCCCTTCTCACCCTCTTCCCTATTATGTTCAAAATAGTGCTCCTGCTCCCACTATTTGTTTTTATCCAATTCCACCTCCTTGGGAACATTGTCATCACCCTCATCCTGAGCTGACACCATTTTTCTTTTGAATGTTCATTTCGATGTAAAATGAGTTTTACATGGAATAATAAACTCTTTTTCTTTTGAAAAATGTAAACTAAGCCTATTTTTTTTCCTTTGTCAAGTTTATTCTGAGCTTCTATGTCAGTTCTTTTTTCATCTTGGAGATTGCCAAGTTATTTCTAGTTGTCATGTGTCCTTGGAGATAGTTCAACATCCTATATGATATATCATATGCATATACTTTACCTTCAAATTGGTGCAATAATTTTCTTCCTTGATAAAAGAATGAAAAGATACTATTAAGAGATCCATGATCTTTTATTTCTTCTAGCATTTAAATTCAAATATAGCAGTTGGTGACACATTTCTAGCCAATGGTACATTTCTAGCTAGTGTTAAAATTCAAGTTGTCTAGAGTACCAATGGAGAGCATAATGTTTTTTTTTTCCCCCCTAATTCTCTTGTTCTTATAATTATGTTATCATTTGTATCTAGAAATGTTCTAGATGTGGGTTGTGAGGAAAATTTAGATATGCAATGATTGATGTGTTTTGTTTCAAGCACGATGCAAAAATTGAGAATATTAAAACAATTGGATGCTTTGTCATTTATTTAATATTATGATGACTGGGACATAAGTTGGTATTACATATCATCTTACTTGTTATCAATGTTTGTAGTAATTTGATACAATTGATTTCAGGTCTGCTTGTGGGTCTTGGTCCTGCATACAAAAGTTTAGGATTATGTCCTTTCTCTAAGTGTACTTCAATTTTTCAAAATGTGAACTTGTGGTGATGAAGAGTTGGTCAAAGGTGAAATTATCCATTTTTTTGTTGGTCACAGGTGAAATTATCTACTTTTTGCTTAGTAAAATAGATAATGGCTTATGGTCTATGACTTAACCAGATCGATTTAGTTGTCTAGAATTATTCAGGTTATGTTTTGTTTAACATAGTATTGTTTATGTTTGTTTTAATTTTTCTAGATTCAATGAGTTTCTTGAATGACTACATTAGTTGTTTTCCCCCTGTTTCACTGATAGATTTAGTGTTGAATCCATCATCAATCTTCAACATTGTTTTCCTACATTTTAACCCTACACACATGCAATAAAGACATTAATATATATTTAAAACTACAAATTAAAACATTTTAACATAATTATTTGAATTGATTTCATCAAAATTTGCTAATTTCAAATTCTTTCATTTCACACATTCCATATCTTTTTGGAGAATTTTTATTTCATCCATGTTATTTAGAAGTGATGATGATGACAACTATGGTACCCATATCCAATGATCTTAAATTGTTAGCATTATTATACCCTTGGGTTGTTGCTTGTAAATTTATACTAATCCATCCATCCTGGTTGCTTGATTGAGGAAATTCAAGTATTCTATGTTCACACTGAGAGAAACTTGTAATAGTGCATGGTGTAAGCACACAAAAAATGTCACCTTGACTATGTGCCCCAATTTCTTAATTTATGTCAAGCTTGAATCAATATTTGCATCATCATTTCCTTTGATTAAATTAATTTATTTGAATTATTTAATTAATCATTATTATTTTACATCAATTTCCTGGATTAAATTGGAATTCATTTATTTAATTATTTTAAATAAATGGTTTGATCATCTTGATTTTTGTATTATTTAATTAAAGGAGATTGCTCCCTTTTAATTAAATAAAATCCCCCCTCACTTAATTTTATGTGCAATGATTATTATTTTAAAAGAAATAATTAAATAACTATCGCATACTTTATTTTATAAGAAAAAGGATTATTTTACATTTAAATTAAATAAAACACTCCTCATCTTATAATTTTTATGGAGTGTTACACTCCACATCTCTTAATTAAATGCTAATTGCACTTTCTCTTATGTGGGTCATACCCTTTCATTTAATTTTCATTTTCTCTCCAATTTGGTAATCCTCTTTAGATTGATCTATAAAGGAGACCTCCTCCTTCATTTTGACATCATCATGATTTCTTATGCTATGGTTATTATAGACATTTTTGAAGATTTCTTGGAGACTCAGAGATATCTTTCATGTTTATCATCATTTTGAATATTTCGTTCATTGGATGTACTTGTGAAGACCAGGACCGATGGTCATATGAGAGCCACCACTTCAAAAATTTGAAGGTCTTTGCACATTGATGATAGGAAGCTATGAGTTGATTCTTGAGATCTTGCTTTTTTATGGTGTTCTTTTGAAGGATTTCGAGTGTAAGCATTCATAGAAGTGTGTTTGCTATTTGTCCACATTTTTCACACACATTTTTTGGTACCCACTGTTGGACAACCCACCTTTATATGCTAGTTTGATTTTTTTTGGAGCTAACTCCTTGTGTAAATTTGCTTGGAGAAGAAAACCCTATATTTTCAAATATTTTCACATGTACATTTTTTGGCACCCACCATTGGGCAACCCATCTTTACATGCTAGTTTGATTTGTTTTGGAGCTAACCCGTTGTGCAAATTTGCTTGGAGAAGAAATCCCTATATTTTCAAATATTTGATTATATCTCCAAAATGAGTTGGAGTTTTGGTTTAAATTTTGTTTATAGGTGGTGACATTTTAGAGAAGCTTTAGTTGAAAATTTAGACTTTTCTAAGGTAATTTGTATTTTTTATAATATTTCATGAAATGTTTTTTTTGGCTGAAAATTAGAGATTTTTTAAGAAAAGTATACATTTTTGGAAAGCTCTCCAAATTTTAAATAGGGTTGTTTCTTTTTGTTTTGAGTTTAGAGATCATATGAGGGCTCGCACACTCAATTTACAAAAATTGGTCTATTTTGACAAAATGGGTCCCTCGGGCACAAATGAATTTTTTTTTTTTAATTCTAAATTTTTTGGATAGCTCTCTATTTCTTAATAGGGGTCCCTTTTCTATATTTAGGGTTTGAGATTTGAATTCATGTCATATAGGTCCAATCTTGTTGACTAGGTCAAAAATCAAAATTAAAAAAAAGGGCATTTAATGATTACCTTGCACTTATTTTTCACATAGTTCAATGCATGATATGAGTTGTCATTTGGATTATTTTCTGGTTATTATTTCTCCTAACAATTTATTTTCAGATCTAACCCTAGGGTTTGCATAAGTTGAATACACATTGAATATCTTGTTAGCTTGTTTGCTTGTCCTACTTCTTGGAGAGTTTGTGGCTTGCTTGCATGAAAATCTCAACAAAAATAAAAATAAGGTAAAATTTACTAAGTGCGTTACATGGATTACCAGGTATTTTGTTTAAAGCTCCATAACATTTGGTTTCCTTTCATTAAAATGAACCTCTCGCGTGTCTTACTTGAGTGATTTCTTGCTTTCATAGATCACATTTCAATTTTTTCTCTAAAGGAAAGGAAGAAAATAGACTTTTTTTTGAAATTCTTGATTGATGTTCTATGTGCTTGATTATTATTTATAAATCTGAAATTGATCTTAGTTGGTTAAAAAGAATAATCAAAATTGAGTTCCCCAAATTAAACTTTCCAGTTTACTATCTAACTGTCACCTTGCTTATTGTGAACCTATTTTACAAGTTAGCATTCATCATTTGGAGAGTTAAATTTATTAATATGACTCTAGGGTAACCTTGCTTTTATCATTCTTGAGTTGATTTGACCATTGTAGACCTAATCTTGAGCATCTAAACTTGTTGTCACTTTGGATCCTTGCATCATAGCTATCTTTTAGTTAGTAAATATTGTCTTATCTTGTTTCCAACATCAAAACTTGCAAAGTTAGAGATTACCCTAGTGGAGAAGGTTTTCTTTGGGATTTTTTGATCTCATCCTTGGATTGTAGGTATTCACTTGTTTAGACATATCAATTTGTCTCATGTTATTACATTTTTATTATAAAACATTACAACTCTTGGATAATTCCACATTTGTAAGACCACCAATGGAAGATTGTGTTAACCAATCGTGAGACCTCTATTGGCTGATTGAGTTAATGAGAGTGACATATAGTTATATTATTACACCTTATTAATTTGACAAGTGATTACTTTATTACCCGAGAGTGATACCAACGCTTCTTGGAGTCTTTCTATTTACTAGTGCTTTCCGTCTCATGCCAATTAGGACTAGGTTTCAAGTGAGTCATGGTAAATAACCTCAAGTTAACTTTGATCAATTACCCTTAGTTCCAACTCATCAAAAACATAAAGGAAGAGAACCTATCTTTGATCAATCACCTAAGGGAGAAACAAAAATTGAGTTTACTCCTCCTAGTCATCTTAGTGAATTGTACATACCTAGGGCCTCCTCACTTTTTGAGCAAGACATTATATTCACTAGAAACAAAGATAAAAGCATGGATGACATGATGAATGATGCATTATTGAGGGAACATGGAGTTGAACCTTTGGGACCTCGCAGAACTCATGAAGATATCTATGGAAATACCTCAACAAATGATTTTGATAGAGATTTACATGGAGGAAATCAATAATACTCTCCATTTCTTACTCCTCTTAGATTTTCACCTAAATCTTTTCACCTAATGGATGATAAAATAAAACAATATGGATTGGAAAAGATAGCATACTTGGAGAAAAAAGAGAAACAAGTAGCACAACAAATCAATGAAAGTTTGGCTAAATCTCAATAATTTCTCAACAAAACTCCAAGAACCCCTAATGGTTGGTTTAGTAAAGTGAGTAAGATGTATATAGAAGCAAAAGTTAGAGAAATGGCTTAAAATATGGCTAAAGACATGGCTCAAAAAATGGTTAATGATATTATTTCTCAGTGGGGTAATGTTTCTCCACCTCCTAGAGGTGATGAAGAGAGATATCTTCTGCAAGAAAAAACAAGTTTAGATCGATGCATTCATATAGTGTGAGGCAAAAAAGAAATCTCATGAAATAGCCTATTAGAAACTTAATGATATACTTTTGCTTGGTGGTAGTAGTGGTTCTCCACCTCCTTCTCCTCTTCCAAGAGTTACTAGACATATGTTGTCTTCACAATATCCTATGGGAAATAGGAGACAACCATCTCCTCCTCCTATATATTTATTAGAGCAAGACCCTGAATTTCAAAAGTACATGGATCAATATATTCATATTAATAAGGATAAACACTTCATGGATTTAATCAAAAAAGGTGTTCACATACCTTATAATTTTGATGTGGATAAGAATATCAAGAGACAAGACCCTTCATTTCAAGAACAAACTAAGAAAAATATGAAGATGTTAATGGATTAACTTACACCTAAGAATCCATTTTCTCTATAGAATGTGTGTCCTCTACCTTTTAAGAGGAGTATTCTAGAATTTGAATTCTCTAACAAAACAAAATTTCCACATTATGATAAGTATGATGGGAATGGATACCCTAGTGATCATGTGAGATAGTTTAATGTTTTAAGCTTGGAATTTGCACATAAAGATGCTTATCTTATGAGATTGTTCCCTAGGAGTTTATAGGGAGAATCTATGGAATGGTTCACTAAGATTACTCCCCCACTTAATAATTTTGAGGAACTTGTTCAAAAATTTATCCAACACTTCTCTTACAATGTTAAAAAACCAGTTTCTATGTTGGATTTATGCAACCTCAAACAAGATCAATGAGAACATTTCGTTACCTTTTTAAAAAGATGGAGAATGCTATGTTCTCGTTACTCTAGAGAAATTGTAGAAAAAAAGAGTGAAAAATTATACACTTGTGAGTGATTTGGTTCATGAATTGAGAAATGAAATTGGCAAATGGGTGTTTGAGACTTTTCATTATATGGTAGAAACAACTTTCCGTATTGAGGATGTTTTGAAGAATCAAGGAATTATCAAGCATAATAGCAAAAAGAGTAACCACAACAATGTAAATAAGAATAGGAGTACTTCTTATAAAGGGAATCAACATGTGGTTTATGATGGTGTAGTTGATGCACCTAAGTTTAATGATCAAGCAATTTAGAAGTTATCAAATAGTGTTCATGCTATGAAACTTCAAGCACCTTCTCAACAAAATAATAGAGAAAATTCCAGAGAAAATTCTAGATACAATTATAGAAATCCTCAAGAGAGAAGAACTTTTACAAAGATTAGTAGACCTTATGAGGATGTTTTGAGAGAGTTGGTTGATAGAAAGATATTGACTTTGATTAAGTATTGGAAAACACCTCCTATAAAGGGTCCACATTGGGATGATAATGCCTATTGTAAATATCATCAGAGCAAAACTAGTCATACTACAAAAAATTGTCAAAGGTTAAAACATGATATTCATAATTTGATTGATAATGGAAAGTTAAGAATTGATGGTGTTAGTCATGCTACTAATAATGACCATCAAGCTTATAAGGATCCATTCCCTAAGTACGAAAAGGGTGAATCATCTAAGAATGGGAAAGCTCATGTGAATTATACTTATTCCAATCAAAATTATGGATATTCTAATGTACACAATATTGTCAACATGGTTGCAATTAAGGAAAATGATAACGAATTGAATCATCCACATAATCTTGCCTTACATATTGAAGTCATGATTCACAAAACTCTTGTTATATGTGTGTTGATAGATGGGGGTGCGAAGTTGAATATTTGTCCTTTTAGCATACTTAAAAAGTTGGGATATTCAGAACAAGATATTGATACTAGGCATACGATTACTAGCATAGCTTACAATGGTAGTGAAAGACAATCTAAAGGATTGTTGTTTTATCTATTTGGATTGAGTCATTTGAGAGAGATTTTCTATTTCGTGTGGTTGATACTAGTATCCTTTATTGTAACATTTTATTGCATAGACCTTGGATACATGAAATGAAAGTTGTTCCTTCCACATATCATCAATGTTTTACATTTCCATATAATGGGATTGAGATGTGTATTTCAAGAGTTAATGCTTTGGTTATCAATAACATTTTAGAAAAATCACATATACCTTTGGATAGAGTTTCAGATGAGACAGTTGAAGAATTTGTAGAATGTGTGACAGAATCCAAGATACTTAACAGTGAAACAAAGGGATGTGAGGTTGTTTCTTCAAAAAATTTCTAGTTGAGTATCGATTTCAAACTTTGTGAAGATGAAATTAAATACCTTGATATAGGAAAGGGAGAATATAGGATGGATTCTATTGACACTCTTCCATTTTCACCTCATTCCTATGAGTTACCTTCACATGAGATGAAACCTTCTTCTTTTACTAAGATTGAGTGTGATACTTTGGTTGAACCTTTACTTCCTTTGTAAGAAGAGGAAGAAGAAATTGTTGTTTGAAATTGGATTTACAAAGAAAAAAATGATGATGGAACCATCTTTGATGTTTATGATGATGACGAGGAAGTGTATATACTTGATCAACATGATATATGTGATGATTTGATCCCTTTTACTAATCTTCTTTGGGGAGACAAGTATGGTTTGGTAAATGATGCTTTTACTTCAAAAATTCAAAATGATTTAGATATAGAAAACAATGATGAAAGAACATATGCAAATAAGTATGAAACAATCCCTAACCCTAAGCCCTTTTATACAAGTATTTTAATCACTTTAGGGTTATAATTAATAATTACATGTCGGCCCAAAATCTTGATAAATAGGGCCCAATTTTTTTTTTTGGGGTGATGCCCCAAACCCTAAAGAATTTATGAAGTATGTATAGTACTTTCTTGATCAGTACCACAATCTAACAATCTCCCACTTGGGGACTAATCAGGCTCCACACTAAACAACAATCTCCCACTTGGAGACTGATCCTGTAGCAATACCACTACCACACGAGGCTCCCACTAGATCAAACCACCCTAGACTTTACTATTCTGTTATTCATATTTAGTCTAGAAGACCAGCTAAAGCTGAAGAGGAGTTCAGCTTCTCCCTTGTTACTGCCTTTGTCAACATATCTGCTAGATTGTCATTGGTATGTATCTTCTCCAACTTTAACTGTCCATCCTCCAAAACTGACCGAATGAAATGGTACCACAACTATATGTGTTTGGTCTTTGAATGCATAGTTTAATTCTTTGCAAGATGAATGACACTCTAACTATCTATGAACAAATAATTATCCTTCTAAGGATGTCCCAATTCTTGTAAGAAGAACTGAAGCCATATCATCTCTTTGGCTGTCTCTGTAGCAGCTACATACTCTACCTCTATAGTGGATAAATCATTAACATTTTGTAACCTAGAAACCCAACTCATGGCTGCCCCACCAATAGTAAAGATGTAACCTGTAGTACTCCGCCTGGTATTGATATCCCCTACCAAATCTGAGTCAACATAGCCTTGTAAATTAGTAGTAGAGACCCCAAAGTGTAAACACTTATTGGATGTTCCTCTCAAATATCTGAGAATCCATTTAATACATTCTAATGCTCAATTCCTAGATGACTCGTATACCTACTAACAACTCCTACTACATGTGCAATATCTAGTCTAGTACATACCATAACATACATCAAGCTTCCTACAGCTGAAGCATAGAGTACCTTGGACATCCTATCTTCCTCTTCTTGTGTCTTGGGACACATCTCCTTAGTCAATTTCAAATGACCAAGTAAAGGTGTGTTGATAGCTTTAGCATTTTGCATAGAGAAATATTGCAACACCTTCTCAACATAATCAGCCTAAGATACAGTCAATGTTCTATTTTTCCTATCTCTTCACATCTTCATACCAAGGATTTGTTTTGCTGCCCCCAAATCCTTCAGAGAAAATGCATGTGCTAATTGGCTTTTTAGCCCCTTAATGTGATCCATGTTAGACCTAGCTACAAGCATATCATCAACATATAAACATAAAATAATGTAGCTATCATCATCCAACCTCTTAAAGTAGACAAAATGATTTGAATGACACCTATTGTAACCATGCTCATGCATAAAACTATCAAATTTTAGATACCATTGCCGAGGTGCTTGTTTCAAGCCATATACACTTTTCTTCAATTTGCACACTAAGTTCTCCTTACCTTTGACCACAAATCCTTGTGGCTAAGCCATATATATCTCTTCATCCAAATTACCATGAAGGAAGGTTGTTTTAACATCCAGCTACTCTAAATGCAAATCTTTAGTAGTCACTAGACTTAAAACAGTATAGATAGAAGTCATTTTAACAATAGGAGAAAATATTTCATCAAAATCAATTTACTTTTTATGTGCAAATCCTTTTACAACTAACCTGACTTTAAATCTTTTTTTACCTCCATCCTCTTCTTTTTAACTTGTAAACCTACTTATTCTGTAAAGCCTTTTTACTTGCAGGCAACTTGCACAAATCCCATGTCTTATTCTTCAACAAAGAGTCCATTTCATATTTCATTGCAGACTCCGACTAAATCTTAGTATCCACTTGCATAGCTTCATCATAACTTTTAGGTTCACTAGCATTAGTAAGTCAAATAGAATACAAAGAGGCAAAAAATCTTTGTGGAGGTCTAATTTGCCTTGTTGAGCATCTAACATTCACTGGTGTGTGTGGTATTTGTTGTTGCAGTTGTTGCACATTATGAGGAATGACTGGAACATCAGCTTTTGGAGTATCATCTAGCACTACATAATCATCTTCTTTCTTCTCATGTTGCTACAATAGATCTTTGTACAACACTTTCTCATTGAGTATGACATCCCCGCTTCTTACAATTTTATGATTTTCAAAATCCCAAAGCCTATAACCAAACTCATTAATGCCATATCTAACAAATACACATTTTTTTGACTTAGCTTCTAGCTTGGTTCTATTTTCAAATTCTATGTGAGAAAATGCTTCAAAACTGAAGGTTTTGAGAAAAGAAAAACTCACCTTCTTACCAGTCCATGCCTCCTCTAGAATACCACAACCCAAAGGAGTAGAGGGACCTTTATTAATAAAATATACAATAGTATTGATAGCCTCTACCCACATATGTAAGGGAAACCCATCATGCAACCTCATGCTCCTTGCACATTACATTATAGTCCTATTCATGCATTCAACCACTCCATTTTCCTATGGAGTCCTTGGAACAATTTTCTATCTATGAATACCATTAGCAGAACAATAATCTTCAAATTCATGACTGCAATACTCACCACCATTATCAGATTTGAGATATTTTAATTTTTTAACAGTCTCATTTTCAACCAAGCATTTCCATTTCTTAAAAGTTTGAAATACAACAAATTTTTGTCTAAGGAAATAGACCCATACTTTTCTAGTTGCGTCATCAATAAATGTGACATAGTAATGAGAGCCACCAAGGGAAGATACCTGAGCTGGTCCCCATACATCAGAATGCACAAGCTCTAATTTCTCCCTTTTATTTTCCTTCCCAGTCTTTGCAAAACTCACTCTCTTTTATTTTCCATACACACAACTTTCACAAAAATCCATATTAACACATTTTAGACCTGGTAAAACTTTCTTTGAATGAAGTAATTTCATACCTTTCTCACTCATGTGCCCAAGTCTATTGTCCCACAATGTTGTATCAGAATCTACAACAACTATTTTGTTCTCCCTGCTCAACTACAACAATTGTTCCTGAATATTCATTTTTCTCTAAAACAATTAAAGTAGAAGGAACAATATGACCTATACAGAGATATAAGGTGCCTACTTTTACACCTTTTTCTACTAAAGGAAACCTTCCAATTTTTATCATTAAAAGTAACTACACAACCCTCATCACCGAGTTTCCCTGCTGAAATTAAATTCCTATTCAACCTTGGAACATGTCTTACCTCATGTAGTAGTCAGTGATTCCCATTCTGCAACTTAATCTTAATTTTGCCCTTTCCAACAATTTGACAGGATTCATTATCCCCCAAATAAACAAGCCCAAAATCCCCTTGGACATAATCAATGAAATAACCTCTATGAGGTGTAGCATGAAATGAAGCACTAGAATCTAAAACCCATGAATCATCAACACTTTCTAAAGATAGAACCAAAGCATCCTCTTTGGATTTGTTACTTACCACATTTTCCTCCTTGTCTCCATCTAATTTATCTCCTTCATTTTTCTTTTGATTCTAGTAATCTTTTTTTGTGAAGTGGTTTCCCGTAGTACCAGTAGTTGTTCAGTCCTCTCAATTGAGATCTCCTCCCCTTTGACTTTCCTCTTGATTTCCCATGATTTCTAGAATTACTTCCTCTCTTAGTCATTTTGCCCCTGCTTTGTGCATTCAAAGCACTTCCTGATGTAGATCCACTTGAGGTTTTCCTATGAGTTTCCTCACTCAAAATAACACCGATCACATCATCATATTTTAGGGTACTAGATCCAGGAATAGAATTACTCACAACCATTACCAAGCCATTTCAACTTTCAGGCAAAGAACACAAAATCAAGAGAGCCCTCATTTCTTCTTCAAAATGGATACCCATAGAAGATAACTAACTAGTAATAGTATTAAACTCATTTAAATGATCTATAACAGATCCACCTTCTACCATATTCATATTAAATAAATGCTTCATGAGAAATACCTTGTTTGAAGCGGAGGGCTTTTCATATAGTGTCGCTAGGGTTTTCATCAATTCTTCTGTCATCTTTACTTTTGTAATATTAAATGCCACCAATGGTGCCAGGCATAATTGAATGCTTCCAAGTGCCTTTCTATCCAAAATATCCCATTCATCATTTGACATAGATCCCTGATTCTTGGCTTTGCCTTCCAACGGCTTCCATAAATCCTTCTAATACAGATAGTCTTCCATTTGCATCTTCCATAACTGGAAGTTCTACCCATTAAACCTATCAACCCTCAACTTACCCTCATTTGCCATTGCTCCCACTCAACTATGAGACTCCCACTCAACTGTAAAATTTTCCTATAGAGGATAATTGAAAAAAAACTAGGCTCTAATACCACTTGTTAGGACTAAACCACAGACATAAATAACAATTACATGCAAATATAACTAATAACAAAAAATAATAGATCACACAGAAAAGAACACAAGGCACAAAAATTTAACGTAGTTCACCCAATCCCTGGGTTACGTCCACCAAACAATAAATCCAATATTTTTATGATCTAGTGATTACAACCTGATTACAATCCATAATCCCTTACAGCTCAATACTGCCACAAGAACCAATTTCGCATCACACCTTATGAAACAATCCCTAACCCTAAGCCCTTTTATACAAGTATTTTAACAGCTTTAGGGTTATAATTAATAATTACATGTCGGCCCAAAATCTCAATAAAATAGGGCCCAAATTTATTTTTTCGAGGTGATGCCCTGAACCCCAAAGAATTTATGAAGTATGTACAATACTTTCTTGATCTGTCACCACAATCTAACACTATATATACATGTTTACTGCCCTATATTTGCATGTTGAGGGAGCAAGAGTTAGATGCTTAATCTTTATATTTTTTTCATAAATCAATCTTTATTCACACTTTGTCTTATGGTTCTTTGACTTAATGCACTTTTCATATATGTGGACACACATTAGTCAAAGAGGGGCAAATGTAAGAACACAAAAATGGTCACCTTGACTATGTGCCCCTATTTCATAATTTATGTTAAGCTTTAATCAATATTTGTAGCATCATTTCCTTTGATCAAATTAATTTATTTGAATTATTTAACTAATCATTATTATTTTATGTCAATTTCCTAAATTAAATTGGAATTCATTTATTTAATTATTTTAAATAAATGGTTTGATCATCTTGATTTTTGTATTATTTAATTAAAGGAGTTTGCTCCCTTTTAATTAAATAAAACCCCTCCTCACTTACTTTTATGTGCAACAATTATTATTTTAAAAGAAATAATTAAATAACTCACACACTTTATTTTATAAGAAAAGGGATTATTTTACATTTAAATTAAATAAAAACACCCTTCATCTTATAATTTTAATGGAGTGCTACACTCCACATCTCTTAATTAAATGCTAATTGCACATTCTCTTATGTGGGTCATACCCTTTTATTTAATTTTCATTTTCCCTCCAATTTGGGAATACCTTTTTGGATTGATATATAAAGGAGATCTCCTCCTTCGTTTTGACATTATCATGATTTCTTATGCCATGATTATTATAGACATTTTTGAAGCTTTCTTGGAGATTTGGAGATACCTTGCATGTTTATGATCATTTTGAATCTTCCGTTCATTGGATGTACTCATGAAGATCAAGACCAATGTTCATATGAGAGCCACCACTTCAAACTTTTGAAAGTCTTTGCAAGTTGATGATAGGAAGCTATGAGTTAGTTCTTGAGATACTGCTTTTTCATGGTGTTATTTTGAAGGATTTTGAGTGTAAGGATTCATAGAAGTGTGTTTTCTATTTGTCCACATTTTTCACACACACATGGTATAATCCTGCCAAAAAGCTGAAATTGATGTTTGAGGCTTGCTACCTAGAAACAACGTTGTCAATGGACATAGATAATAATAAGAGTATATAAACTTTCGAACTAAAAAATCTAGGTTCTGATTATTTTTGTTAGGGTAAATTGAACTGTTTGAGTGCAAATTGAGTGAAAGAAACCTAACACAAAAATATATTGGAGAAGAATTAAGGTACATACACTAGCAAATCATTTGTGTTTGAACTTTGAAGTAACAAGTCTAGATCTAGAGAAGTCAATGAGAAGAAGCATAAATTATGATTAATTAAAATTTGATTAGAATTTGAACATGAAGAGTTGTTTAAAAATTAGAGAATGATATTTTGAAGAGTGTGAGGTAGGAAACTTTTCTCTTATAGCTCCAATCAATCTCCTAGTTTCAAATTAGTGTTTAATTTATGTGTATGGGTTTAACAACTCAACTCTTACTTGCAAAAAATCTCTTTTGATATATGAGAATGCTTGAATTGTTAGTTATTTTGATAATGCTTGTAGCTCACATTTCATCAATTCAATGAAAAGGAGGCAACCTTTTAAAATGATTGATGTTGTATAGTAGTTTGTGAAGAAACAAAGGCTCATATTAAGAAAATTAAACATTGCATGATGAAATTCAAGGAAATGGAAGTTACATATCTAATTCAAGTTTTTAAACATGCATAAATAAGAATTTTGAAATAATTATATATAAACCTCTTGACAGGGCTATATAGGGATTTAGATACCTACAATTGTCATTTAGAAGAAAGTCATTTCAAATGCATTTTTGTGATTATCTTTTTCAATAATTTTTTTTAGTTCATGAACATAAATAGGAGAGAATCACTTGGGCATTGTAGTGTCTATATGATATTGATGTAATATGTAAGAATCTATTCACAATATTACATTTGATAGACAAAAAATTTAGACAAAAATGTAGATGCAATACACGTATTTTGAAGCTCACATATTTTCCATTCACCATCCTCTTCTCTACATTGATCTATGAATTCTGAAATTAAAAAAAAATCCTAAATTTGAAAAAAATAGAAAATTACCTTTTTTGGCAGATTTTTACAAATCTTGAAATTTGTCATTTTTTGTAACCTTCGAAATTAACTCCTAGAAAGCTAAAAATAAAATTGGGCTTTCCTTAAACTATGACAACTGGACCTGCCATCTAATCTTTGAATTTGGAAATATTCATTCAAAGTTATTATAAAACACGCTTTAAAAAATGGCACAAAGATTACAGAAACAAAGCTTTAGGGGCCTACATGGATTTTTTGGAACCTAATAAATAATTTTTTTTGGACACAATAGAGCTAAGCTAAATGTTCAATCCACCAAACTCCTCCTAACAAAGCTTCTATAAAAATTTGAGAGAAAACCCAGTTCCAAGTCAAAAGTTATGACTCTTGGAAGTTGGTTTATAGATTTTAAGATGTAGTCACTTCAAAAATTTATTAAAAAATACATACTTAATAGAAAAATATAAAAAATAAAATACACAACATCTAGATATCACTCTTACCTATCATCCTATGAAAGGGTTTTCCAAAATATCAAATCTAACTACATATTTTAAGGAGCATGCAAAGATGGCCATATTGTGTTTTTTTGTTAAAAAACAAGAATAGTTTTTTGCATGCTTGGGTTTGGCACTCTTAATCTTATACATTTTTTACAAAAAATTGTAATTTTAGTAATTAGATTTAGATCACTACAATTGTTATTCTTTTTACAATTGCTAATTTTGAGTGCATGACCCTCATATGTCTCTTTAAAATTCAAGATAGCTTGATTTAAAAATAATATTGGCCACTTATACTCCCCTTTTTACATACCATTTTGGTGAGCTTACCCATTTAACTATCTTGTCTTTTGATTCTCTATTTGATGAAGAATTAGGGGCTAACAATTAGGATGATACTTTTGCTAAAAATCTAGGTGACACTACTATTATAAACCATGAAATTTCCACTTGTGATCCTACTAGAAGGAACCCCTCTAGCTATTTGGACCCTTCATCACCTATTGCAATCTCCAACTAAAAGTGCACAACTTTCTTAGCACACTTTGATCCATGTGTGAACAATTGTCCAAATTGAGTTTCATTAGTTTCCCTATTTTGTGGTGCTAATCCTAAAAGACACATCATCTGGACATTTTTTTGATGGTACATGAGAAATAGTTCATCAAAATCACATTCTTCTCCACAAGTAGGGAGTTATTTTCCTCCCCACTCTTGAGAAGAGTTACTATCCTTTATGCTAGCATTTTGTTTTTAATTTTTAATTTTTTTTTTGTTATCACCCTTATTGTTAGTGTTCTTTTAGTAAGCATTCAGGGCCTTGAGTTTCAAAATCCATTGTCCATGCTTATGTGTTTTTATCTTTTATGCCTTCATGTTTTAGTTTGTCATGTCCCATTTTCAAATAATAATAAAATAATAATCTTTGCTAAGACATGCAGGCCCAAGAAAGTGAAGTTTCGGAAAAAGGGGGGTTAATCTTTGAAAACCGTTGGACTAATAAATGAAATTATTATTAAAATATGTTTCATTAACCTCTCTTGGATGTGAGTTATGATTATGGCCTCTTTTAAGGGGTTTGGAGGCATTTTGGGCAGGGAGGAGAACTTGATTTTTGCTCATTCTTTGTTATTCTTCAGAGGCTGCCAAACCTGTGGAGAAGGAGACCCAAGAACGGGAGTTTGCAAGTTTCCAGGGAGACCCAAGAATGGGAGTTTGTAGGTTTCTAGGAAGTCTAAGGATGAGATTTTGAATCCATTCCATGTGCATGCTCATACAGAGTTTTCCTTTGTGTTGAACAGTGTAGATTTGTGGGTTTTTGGGTGTGTTTTTTGCATGAGTTTGGTGTTTTCAGTTGAGCATTTCATATCAGTTTTGGTTGCTGCTGTATTTCATACTTTAAGCTGTTAAAATAGAGCTGAATATATGTATTGGGATGTGATTAAACTTTTGAGATATTTTATTAGTGTTGTGTGGTGTTTCCGGGCATTTTTGTGTTAATTTCGGGAGCCCGATGAGCATAGTTTTTGTCCTACATTTGAGAACTGTTGTGTAAAGGTTATACGGATTTGGAAATGTAATTTTGTAGGCTGTTATGCTGCTGAAATTTCTATAAAAATTTCCACTTTCAGATTTATTAATAATTGGTGAAGCTGTGAAGCTTTTGGCACAATTTCTGGCATACCCGATTTGGGGTTTCTTGAGAAATTTGGAGGATCTTTGTGATATTAGTTGTTTGATCTTAAAGATCTGATTAAAGGTTGGAAATATCATGTAAAATTAGGAAAGGGAAATTTTAGTGGTATCAGAGCCATGATCTTGCTAGCCTGAGGGTTTGTAGAAGTTGCAGGTCAGTTTTGACAACTACCCAAATCTTGCATGTCAGTTTTGACAACTACCCAGATTTTGCATGTCATAATTTATGGTTGCATGTTTCTTCTAATCAGATACATGTTAAAATTTATGGTTACATTATACTTCTAATCATTTTCATGTTAGTTCTTGGTGAATTTGGTGGTTGTAGAAGTTTGCATGTCAGTTTTGATAACTACCCAGATCTTGCATGTCAGTTTTGACAACTACCCAGATCTTGCATGTTAGTTTTGACAACTACCCAGATCTTGCATATCAGTTTTGATAACTACCCAAATTTTGCATGTCAAAATTTATGGTTTCATTCTACTTCTAATCATATGCATGTTAGTTCTTGGTGAATTTGGTGGTTGCATGTTGCTTCTAATCAGCTGCATGTCAAAATTTATGGTTGCATGCAACTAAGTGAAAGAGAAAAAAGATATTTGCAGCGAGAAAAGAATAAAGAAATTTTGATCAAATCTCCAGTTGAAAGTAAAAGTACAAAATCCAAGGAAGGGAAAAGTATGGCTGATCCAGATGAGATGGCAAAGAAATTCTTCCAAGACATCCAAAATACTCAGAAGCAAACAGTGGATAGTTTGGCAGAAACTAGAGAGGCTTTGCGAATATTGACAGAAAAACTACAAGGAGTTGCATCTATTAATGAGAAAGGGAGCACTTTAGAGGAGCCAAGAAATCTGAAATCCACACCATCTAAATCAACCAAAACTATTTTCTTGCCTGAAGATGAGCCACCAGTACCAAATCCAGCCATTAATCCTATGGAAGAGGTTACAGGTAACTTGATTACATTAAGAGCTACTTATAATGGCTTAGATGATGACTTTTGTAGTTCAGTTCCTTTTAGAGAATATGTGGATATGATGAACACTTTGATGCCCAAGAAAGAGTATAGAAGGGAGCATGACATAAGTGGAAGAGAGCTCAAAAATAAAATAAGCAAGTTTATAGCACCGACTTTTGATGGAGCAAATAAAACTTCAGCTAGAGCATGGCTACAAAAATTATAGACCTTCTTCACACTTAACCCCATGAAGGAGAGTGATGTTATTCAAATTGCAAGTCTACACTTGGAAGATTCAGCCTATGATTGGTGGTATCATGCAATGACTACTCAAGGTCATGATCAGGTAACTACATTTGATGATTTTAGTCAAAGAGTGATAGATAGATTTGACCTCAAGGATGATGATTATGAGGATGTTGTTGTGCATGATGGTGAGATACCTGGTGTAGATGAGCAGACATTGAGCATTCATGACTTTTCTGAGAGAGTACTAAGCACAGTTAGATGCTTTGTCACATGAGGTTGAGGCTAGTAGTACTTCACATGATTTATCCCGCCAGCTCAAGGTGTGTGAAGACAGTATTGTCACTACATTATCTCATCATGACAGGTATGTGGAGTTAGTTGGTATTGGTCATATTACTCAAGTCAGGATTTTGCTTGAGTTACCAGCTAATTCTAGTTTACAGATATGGACTCGAGATTCTTATATTGGCATTTGGGGTTCAGTTGACTGTAAATCATTAACACTTTTTGGTAGCAGTGATTGTTTGGGTGCTACCATGGATTTGATTAGCAGATTGCACGGTGTTGTCTTTTCTTGTGCCAGGAGCTTATCTGATGTTTGTATTAGTTATTATACACCGGTGTTGGGCTTTGTTCATATATCTAGTCGACCATACTTGCTAGAATGTGTTGATGATATTTCATATTTGGCAGTGTGTACAGATGAGTCCCAGGATCATATTGGCATTGATGACATCCAGGAGGATGTAGTGGGCAGTTTTGAAGACTTAGTTTCCTTGGGTACAAAGGAGTTGGACAGCAGTGCTAATGTTTTTGATACTCCGTATGTTGATATGAGCTTTAGATTTAATTCACAGGGTATGGATTGTAATACTCTAGAGACTAGTGACTTTGAGGATACTCCTTTAGACAGTGCATTAGAGGAGGTTTGTAGGAGACAGTCAAGCCAGTGCCATCATGTGCCTAATCAGTTAAGAGTTAGTGACCGAGACATTGCTATCACTTGCCAGCATTTTGATGCTGCTCGTTAGTTGTTAGCAGTTTATGATGGGGTTCTCCTACTAGTGATGAGCAGGAAGGCAGTTATCTTTCCTTGACAGAGATCCACTCTTTATGGGAGGCTATTCAGATTTTGAGACAGAATTATATGCAGTTGGTAGCTGACAGAGATTATCTTATGGAGTGGGGCAGTACAGCATATGATGCATTGTTGGCCAAGGAAGATGAGGTGAGTGAGCTTATTGAGCAACTTGAGGTGACTTCTGAGATTCTTGAGAGTACACAGTTGGCTTTCAAGGAGTCACAGTTTCATTTGGCTAAGGCGACCATGGAGTTAGAGTGGCTACAGTCTTTACTTGATTCTATAAAATCACAAGCTATGGTTTTTGGTGATCCGAGGATGTCCATGGCCGAGATTTTCAGAGACAGTGGAGATGGGGATGCATCCATCCTTGATACTAACATTGGCATATCAGGTTCGTTCCCACTAGAGTTAGGTTTAGTTGAGTTGGGTTTTGTAGCAGATTGTTGTATGCCTGACATGGTGGTGGCCTCTAGTACTGATGGCACAGAGACTAGAGATGTATCAAAGAGCATGTGTGATGTTGGTGAGTCGACAGTTGGCATGGTTCCTACTAGTAATACTACTCCCTTGGTGATATCTTTAGAGATAGTAGTCAATTCCAACATGGTTAATGATCAATTGCAGGTAGTTTCATCTGGATTATAGTCTGAGCCATTGACTGAGATTGGCACATTCTATCGGCATTACACTGTGAGGTATGCTCATCAATTTACCTTTGATGACCATGTTAATGAGATTATGATACAGAGATGTACTTTGGTTCCTAGTGCTTATCATCAGTTATGGAATAGTTTGATGCCTCAGGATGAGAGTTGTGATGGGCACGACATCGTGATAGGTCTTGCAGTTGATAGCTTGATAATACATGACTTAGAGCAGGAGTTTTGGAGTGATGCTTCAGCAGGGTATGTACATCAGTTAGCAATTGATCCTTGTGTTGAGGAGTTGATGGAAGGAAAATTTGGTTTGGGTTCCATTTCTTGTTGTTCATCTTGTGATGGCTTTTCACCATTAGGGGTGCATGGGAGTTATGGTTATGAGACAGTGGCCGATGATCTACAGAGTTGTGTTGATTGCAGGAGTTGTACAGTGTGTGGATTCTCCATACTTGGTATAGTTTCATATGAGAGCATTCACCATTGTTGCAGAGTTGGATTGTACATTTCGTATAGGCCAGTGGGATGCGTTGATGGTATTTATTGTGTTCGCAGTTTGATTTATCCACTTTACTTGGGTTCTGATGTTCTAAGAGTTTGTGTCTCATGGGTTTTTGACTATTGTGGTGGTGATTTTGGAGTTTGGTTGAGCTATAATTGTCAGTTTGGTTATGGATTCCTCTTGGTCATATTGCACAGGATATTGCAGGAGCCTGTGTTAATTGATAGTAGTATAGTTCATGACTACATTTGGGATCTAGGTGGATTGATTGGTTTATTGTTCAGCCATTGCTTGAGGACAAGCAATGTTTGGGGAGGGGAGGACTTGTCATGTCCCCTTTTCAAATTAAAAAAAAATAATAATCTTTGCTAAGACAGGCAGGCCCAAGAAAGTGAAGTTTCGGAAAAAGGGGGGTTAATCTTTGAAAACCGTTGGACTAATAAATGAAATTATTATTAAAATATGTTTTATTAACCTCTCTTGGAAGTGAGTTATGATTATGGCCTCTTTTAAGGGGTTTGGAGGCATTTGGGGCAGGGAGGAGAACTTGATTTTTGCTCATTCTTTGTTATTCTTCAGAGGCTGCTAAACCTGTGGAGAAGGAGACCCAAGAACGGGAGTTTGCAGGTTTCCAGGGAGACCCAAGAACGGGAGTTTGTAGGTTTCATGGAAGGCTAAGGATGGGAGTTTGAAGCCATTCCATGTGCATGCTCATACAGAGTTTGCCTTTGTGCTGAACAGTGTAGATTTGTGGGTTTTTGGGTGTGTTTTTTGCATGAGTTTGGTGTTTTCAGTTGAGCATTTCATATCAGTTTTGGTTGCTGCTGTATTTCATACTTTAAGCTGTTAAAATAGAGCTGAATATATGTATTGGGACATGATTAAACTTTTGAGATAGTTTATTAGTGTTGTGTGGTGTTTCCGGGCATTTTTGTGTTAATTTCGGGAGCCCGATGAGCATAGTTTTTGTCCTACATTTGAGAACTGTTGTGTAAAGGTTATACGGATTTGGAAATGTCATTTTGTAGGCTGTTATGCTGCTGAAATTTCTGTAAAAATGTCCACTTTCAGATTTATTAATAATTGGTGAAGCTGTGAAGCTTTTGGCACAATTTCTGGCATACCCGATTTGGGGTTTCTTGAGAAATTTGGAGGATCTTTGTGATATTAGTTGTTTCATCTTAAAGATCTAATTAAAGGTTGGAAATATCATGTAAAATCAGGAAAGGGACATTTCATATTTGTGTAAGGGCCAACCTTTGTGGGGGGTGAATTAGGAACTAATTTACTAATTAAACAATCACCATTTAACTTGATCTAATTGCATGCATGAAAGATTCAGAGCAATAAAACATTAATAAAACTTGACACAATATTTGGTAACCCAAAAACATTCCAAATAGAAAGTGTGGGGATGATAGCCACAAGCTTTATTACTACAGTATAAAGTTAGCCTATTAAAGCTTACAATTGATCACTTTTGATGATTTTCCCTATTAGGAGAAATAATGACTATTAGGTCCACCTTGTGAAAGGGTTTACAACATATGATGAAGTATGCACTCTATTAGGAGATTTGGAAAAATATTGTTAAGTCTAGCTTGTTAGAGGATTTGACTAATGCACCTATTAGGATGAATCAATGGCTGATCTATGATCTACAAGTCAGTTTGCTAAATGAGATTCCTTTGAAATACAATGATCACCTTCCTATGATAGATAAGACACTGGTTTTCCTTATACTACTTGTAACCTTCTTAATTCACACTCATCTACTTCTTGCTTGATGTTCATCAATTTATTGGATATGATAAGATGTATTATATATATACCAATCCAAGTAATTACATTCAAGAGCAAGCTACAACACCAAATTCAAACAATCTTCACAAAGTCAGCTCACTATTGTAACTTAGGTTCTAAAGACTACTCAGGTGATGTCCTGACAGTTGGCTGATGTTCTAACACATGACAACACTCTGAACACTTGGCAAGCTCTGACACATAGTTGAAGTTGATGCTAGTTCACATTGATCACTTGGAGTAGGAGGAACTTGGTTAGCACTTGACTTGGAAAAAACTGAAGAACTTAGTAGATACAAAAATACTTGGTTGACATTGCATGACTAAGTCAATACTACCTTTTTTCACTTTGTTAACATAGACAACTTGGTAGACATTGATAAGCTTGGGTAGTACTATAGGGCTTGGTTAACACTACATCCTTCATCACTTACACAGAAGAGTTTGGTAGACTCTGTGAAGCTTGAATTACACTACACTTTGCCTATTATGGTTGATATCAACTATGAAGCATGAATTACACTACATTTTGTCTCAAATATTCAGTAGACATTGTAAACCTCGGGAGACTCTCCTTTTTGCATACAGAGCTCAGTAGTAATGTAAATGACTGACTAATTGTTAAATCACTAATAGACAAATGATTTGACCATAAGGTCAAAAATCTTCCCCTTTGGCATTAGTGACAAAAACACTTATCATACCAAAATACTAAATACTCAAAATATAAGTCAAAACTCCCCTTATCAACATGTCTAGGTCTACAACTCGATTTTTGAATGTTGTCTTCTATTGCTGCTACTCGGTAACCTCAAACTCTATATTTTCATTTTTTAATTTTTTTTTTGTAATCATTTTTTTTCTTTTTATATACATCTTTCATACTGTACATGTATTTTCTTCCTTGTATACATATATCTTCCCCTTGATTTTACATATCATATACATACCCCCTTGATTTTGACACAAATGCCAAAATTGCATAACTACAAGGTAACACCAAAATGTGAAAGGAAATCATTGTGTACATTCAAAATTATGGACATGGTCTTGTCTCAATTCTCTTGTAAAACTTTTGATGTGTGCAAAGCTATCTGCACCTCTATTGATAGTTCCATCATGTGATCAACTATAGAGAAATTGTTGTCATGGATCAATGTTTTGGCATGTGCAATATGTTTTTGCATTACATCGATGTTGGGAATTATCAAGTCCTATATTATCTGCTATTGTGGCCCTTATACTAGCTTCTTCCCTCAACATGTTTGCCTAAAGATTTATCAGACATCTAATTTTCACAAAATGTGCAGAACTACAGCTAGGTTCAAGTGACAACTAGTGTACACTTGCCTTCATATCAACATCTATCTTAGATAGCTTATCCATTATTTTATTAGTGAAGTTAGATGAATCACTCAATTTCAAAAATAAAGAAACAACATTATTTACAAAATTTTGAAAATTTGAAAGAATGATAGATAATTCTACTTGATCAATAGCTGTTTTCCAAGCCACTTTCTCCAAAACTTTATTTTCAAATTTCCTTTTTGCCCTCTACAGAAGTTTTTCTTGTCCATCCACTTCCTCATTATATTGGTGAACAATTTCAATAAGTTGATCCAAAATTGGTTATTTTTCATCAACCTCAATGTTCAGTGCATCAATAAATATGCCCTTGATATCTATAAGCACTTGATTTTTTTCTTCTTCTCCTCTATGAGCTTTTATAACAACATAAGACAGGAGTCAAAACTAAGTTGTAGATCCAAACATGTTGATAGGGGGAGTTTTGACTTATATTTTGAGTATTCAATATTTTGGTATAATAAGTGTTTTTGTCATTAATAGAAAAGGGGGAGATTGTTGACTTTATGTTAAATACATTGAGGGGGTGATTGTTGAAAAATATTTGGTGATCCCTACGAGATTCATGATAATGGCTTAACCACCTCTTGTGCACTATAAGTTGAGTGGTTGTATCAGGAATTGATAGATAAGTCTTTTTGTGAAATGAGAACTCCAATCTTATAGATACTACTTATAACCTAATAATTAGAATTAAAGTAAGAAACTATCCTAAATACTTAAAAAATAATGATCATATTTCAAGTATAAAAAAAAAAGCTCAAGTAAAGAACTATAGAAACATAACATATAGTTGAGACAAAGAAATACAAAAAAAACCCAAAAGAAAGTAAATAAACTATGTAAAATATTGATGAATCATCATTAAGAAAGGTATAAAAAATTAAAAAAACTCTCGTTGATGAGAATTAGGACATCTTCTGCTCTTAACTTTTTAAACTTAAATACAGTTTCATTGTGTATTTTGAAAAGTAGAGAGACCTCACTTCACACTTCCAAATGTGTCCAATTCCACACTTACTTATCACCCATCTTTATATCTTTTTATTCTTTTATGCTTCATGACACTTTGTTATGCATTTCATTAATTAATATCTAAATATGATTCCTCTCTTAATAAAATTTATATGAGGGCACTTAATTATAGGCACATCCCTTTAATTATTTTATCTATTCAATCTTTACTTACATACATATGCCATATTTAACTATGGATGGCCTATTGTATTTATTATAATATCACAACTTAAGTTAGTGAGCATTTTGAGCATCCATATATCCAAATGATCCTTTCATTCAAACAACAATTCCTCTCTCATTTCAGCAATTAATCAATCTAGTCATTTAATCAAGAATTATAGTCTCAAGCATTAAAGGAGAAAGAAGAATATTTTAAACAAGTCAAGAATTTAATGCATTTCAACCCATTTCATCCTTCATTATGGAAAGATTCAACAACCTTTATACAAGCTTGCCTATTAAGATCCCCTTTTATGTCTTTGTAGAGTCATCCTATTACATCAACTTGTGTCATCTCATTTTAAGAAAACTTCACTATCAAGGTGTATGATATTTTATTCTTAGATCCCACCCAAATGCTTAAAGGTTTCAAATAGGTTTGAGATGTATTTTACAACAAACATTCAAAAATAATTACATACTTTTTGTGTGCTCCCTATCAAGTTTACTCAAGGTTCATTAACTATTAAATTAGATGACACAATATCATAGATCTCTCTATTAAATATCTAATTATATTATTTATTTGTAATTTTGATTATGTTAAGCCTTTAATCTCTACAAGTATTTATTCAAAGGAATGAATGAAAATGCTAAGATTTAGAAGCATAAGAGAGAAAAAAATGGCGATCAAATGAATCAATTGATAATAGATAATGGATCACATGTCTACTAGATGTGGATTATCCTCCATTGTGCAAAATAGCGTGTGAAATAATTTGAGGATGATATAGTGATAAGAACAAAACTTGGATCTCACAAAATATGAGGTGTGAGAAAACAACCTAAGTACAAGTGGATTTCTCCTATACCATGTGCTAAAATAAAGTACAATTTCTTGGGTGTTTCAATGAAAACTAATATGCAAATGCATTTTTCGTAATAATTTTTAAATTTTTTTATATTAAAATATAAGTACACCAACACCTCCTTAAGTATAAATTAAGGAAATGCTCTTAATCTCATAAAAGCACAATGACAAAAATGCCAGATGGGTTCCAACTATTAGGCCATGTTAGGTACCCATATACAAATTGTAAGTGCAAAATGTATGTAATGCAATCTTTCATAAAGTAGAGAAAGAGGGAAAACCACATAGGAAAACTCCTCCCCCAAAAAAGATAGATATAAAAAAGAAATAATTATGCATGGACGAATGGAGTGATCAATCCCCCCCACCCCACCCACCCCACCCATCTGTATTATTACATACATCATGCATATACATAGAGAATTCTCATATAGGAGAGAAGAAGTGGAAAAGAGACCAAGTAGCCCCACTCAATGTAGGATGAAAACCTATGGTTATGCATTTCTATTCAACATTTAAAAGAGGATTTTAATAAAATTTATAGGTTAGGATAAAATTTATGCACTTCTATTCAACATTTCTTTCATTATAAATGCTTATTTCTTTATCTAAGATTTAAAAGAGGATTTTTTTTAACCAATGAATCTTAAGTGAAACTTTTTTCCTTGTTGCCTACTTAATAAGTTTTTCTTCCTCTAGAAGTCTTTACTTATTTTAGTTACCTCTTGAGTTTGCATTAGGTTGATCTTAAGTTATGACCTCTTTGGAAGGAAGCCCTACTATTATGCTTGCCTCTTAAAAAAAATTGTAATATCTAATGCTTCAACTTTCGGGAGTCATAAATTTTGACTTAGAACTGGGTTTTCTCTCAAATTTTTATAAAGGCTTCATTAGGAGTTTGGTGGTTTGAAAATTCAGCTTAATTCTATTGTGTCCAGAATTTTTTTTTTTTTTAGGTCCCCAAAAATATGTTTAGACCCCTAAAACTTTGTTACTGTAATCTTTGTGCCCTTTTTTAAAGTGTGTTTTGTAATAATTTTGAATGAGCATTTCCAAATTCAAAGATTAGCTGGCAGGTCTAGTTGTCATAGTTTAAGGAAAGTCCAATTTTATTTTCATCTTTCTAGGAGTTAATTTTGAAGGTTACCAAAAATGTTAAATTTCAAGATTTGTAGAAATCTATCAAAAAGGTAATTTTCTATTTTTTCAAATTTAGGATGCTTTTTTTCTATTTAAGAATTCATAGATCAATGTAGAGAGGAAGATGGTGAATGGAAATATGTGAGTTTCAAAATAGGTGTATTGCATCTGTATTTTTGTTTATGTGTTTTTGTCTATCAAATGTAATATCATGAATAGATACTTAGATACAACATCAATATCATATAGACACTACAATGGCCAAGTGATTCTCTAATATTTATGTTCATGAACTTAAAAAAAAATATTGAAAAATATAATAGCAAAAATGCATTTGAAATGACTTTCTTCTATGCCAGTTGTAGGTATATAAATCCCTATATGACCATGTCAAGAGGTTTATACATACTTATTTAAAAATTCTTATTTATACATGTTTAAAAACTTGAATTAGATATTTAACTTCTAGGTATGTGCAAGATCATGGTCAACCAAACTATGCTCTTAAGTGGTGAGAAAAATCAACAAATCAGGGTTATGTCAACTTGATGTGCAATTTTCTACTTGTTATAAACTTTATATAAAAAAATTGAGAGAAACAAATCTCTAGGAAATTGAATTTAGTTTTAAACTACTAGGCCTTTTCTAAAAATAAAATAAAAAATGATTGGTCAAAATTTCAAATTTTAATGCAATAGTACAAAAATTTCAAGAAAAAAAGAAGAAGTAGACATATATTTGACCACCTTAATCAAAGTTAAATGATAATTCTTTTAAATAATATTGTAGATATAATAAGTAGACTCATGCTTGGATGTGACACATATTTTTGGGTATTTTTATTCTAAATAAATAATTAATTATTAGTTTTCTAGTTTAGTATTTTTGGAATTAAAAACTATCGTGTCTAACCACCTTAACTAATTCAAAACTCTGTAAAATTTAATTTAATTTTTTTTGTCCCCTTATAGTAGAAGAAACATAGAATGTGATGCATCTTTTGGATTTTAAAAATGTTGCACCATTTGAAAGTAATAGTTGTCTTTCAAGTAGTATGTTTGTCAACACTTTATATATAATTCCATTAGAAAATAAGTATTAATTACTTACTAAACTTATAATTTTAAAAAACTTACATTTATGGAAAGCTAAGAACATTCTTAAGAAACTCTTTTCATTTCATCAAATTTTGTTGAAAAAAGTCATCAACTACATGTTTGAAGTAAAAAATACACAAGAACAAGCCAAAAACACATTTTCAGGATGTTTTTAAAATTGACCATATAGGGTTGGTATCAAAAGATATAGTAGGCCTTATAAAAGTATTAATTGTTTTCATTTAGAATCAATATAGGTGGGAAAAAAGTTGGAATATAATGATTTGAGGTATTTTAGAACTACATATTTTTTAGATCATCACTTTTTGGTACACCATGATCCTATACATACCCTTTCATTTCCTTGAATTTTGTTATGCAATGTTTAATCTTCTTAATATGAGCCTTCGTTGCTTCACAGGATACTATACAACATCAATCATTTCAAAAGGTGAGGCCCACATAGGAAGGGGTTGTAAATGTGAGGAATTTAAAGCTACTAAGGAGGTTGTCGAGTGGATAAAATTGATTCAAACAAGCTTTTATTGATGTATTTTTATGTGAGCCACCGAAGCCTTAAATTAATTGTGATGGAAACTATAGTAAGTTTTCTTGTTCTCTAGTTTGGGTTTCCATTCTTCTTCATATTTTATTCTTTCATTTCTTCCAATTCATGTTGCTTTTTCTATTAGATAGGAATGTTTATTATTTCCAACACTTGACAGTAAAGAGAGGCTTTAAGCTCTTGTTGACACATCCAAGAATTGTTGGATATATAAAAATATAGATAAAGAATTATGTGATGTAAGATTATTGTACTGCTCTTTCACCTATGAAGATAGTTTCATTTGCACCTTAATTTAGTGCCCCACAAGGTCTCGGCCACTAGATAATTTCACCTATTTAATTTGGTCCACTAGATATCAGGGGCTACACCTTAATTTAGTGTTTCACATTTTGAAAGAGAGGTAATGTAATTATGTGTTGTGCAATTTAGTGTTCCACATTTTGAAACAGAGAAGCATGACACAACTGCATGACATTTGTATGATTTTGTTTTGGAGTTCCTTCTCAAGGGAGATGGAGAGAGAGGGGGTAGAATAGAGAGGGAGAGATAATGAGAGAGAGAAAGGGAAGGGACACAGGGAGAGTGTGGAGGGAGGAAGAGGGAGATGGAGAAGGGGAGGGGGTGGGATGAAGGGAGGGAGGAAGAGTGGGAGGAGGAGGAGGAGGGAGATGGAGAGAGATGGAGAGAATAGAGAGGGAGAGATAATGTGAGAGAGAGAGAGAGGAGAGGGACAAAGGGAGACTGTGGGAGGGAGGAAGAGGGAGATGAAGAGGGGGAGGGGTTGGGAGGAAGGGAGAATAGAGAAGGAGAGGAATAGGGAAACAAAGGGAAGGAGGGAGAGGGAAACAAAGGGAGGAGGAGGGAAAGATGGACACAAGGAGAGGGGGAAAAGAGAAGAGATGAGGGATAGAGGACAAAGAGGGGGGGTGGGGTAGGAAGAAGAGGGAGATGGAGAGGAGGGGGGGAAGGAGGGAGAATGAAAGGGAGGTAGGGAGAGGGGGAGGGACAAAGGGAGAGTGTGGGAGGGAGGAGAAGTGGGTGGGGGAGTGGGGGAGAAGAGGAATGAGGAAGGATGAGTGAGGGAGGGAGGGAGAGAATAGGGGAAGGAGGAAGGGAGAGGGAGAAGGGGAGGGGGAGGGGTGAGGGAGGGACAAAGGGAGAGTGTGGGAGGGAGGAGAAGTGGGGTGGGAGAGGGTGGCGAAGAAGAGGAAGGATGAAGGAGGGATGAGGGAGGGAGGGAGAGAATAGGGGAAGAGTAAGGAATAGGGAGGGAGGGAAGGAGGGAGGAAGAGGGGTGGGGAGGGTGGGTGAAGGAGGAGGGAGATGGAGAGTGGTAGATAACAAAGAGGGAGAGGGAGAGAGGGAGAGGGAGAGATAATAAGGGGGGGGGGGGGGGGGGGGGGGGGGTGGGGGGAAGAGGAAGAATGGAGAGAGAGGGGGAGTGAGATGGAGGAAGGGAGGGAGAGTGGGAGCAACAAGGAAGAGTGTGGAAGGGTGGATGGGGGAAAGTGAAGGGAGGGAGGGGGTGGGAGGGAGGGACAAAGCGAGAGTGTTGGAGGGAGGACAAGGGGAGAGGGAAGGAGGGGGAGGGGAGAGTGGTGAGGGGAGAGGCAAAGAGGGAGAGAGAGGGGAGAGGGGTAAGAATAGGAGGGTGAGGGAGGGAGAGAAGGGGGGAGAATAGAGGAGAGGGGGAATGAGGAAAGGGAGGGAGGGAGAGAGGGAGAAGAAAAAAAAGGGAGGGAGGGAGATGGAAACTGAGGGAGATGGAGAGGGAAACATGGACATAGGGAGATGGGGGAAAGAGAAGAGAGGAAGGATGGAGGAGGAGGAGGAAGGAGGAAGTAGGGGATGGGGAAGGAGGAAGAGGGAGATGGAGAGGGCAAGTGGGAGGAAGGGAGAAGGAAAGAGAGGGACAAAGGGAGATTGGGGGAGGGAGAAGTGGGGAAGGGAGGGAGGGAGGGAGTAGGAGAGGGAGGGAGAGAGGGAGGGAGAGGGTGGGGGGGAGGGGGGATAGGGTGCAAGGGAGGGAGTCAAAGGAAAGAGGAAGGGAGAGGGAGAGGAGGAGTGACAAAGGAAGAGAGTGGAAGGGTGGATGGGGGAAAGTGAAGGGAGGGAGGGGGTGGGAGTGAGGGACGAAGAGAGTGTTGGAGGGAGGACAAGGGGAGAGGGGAGGGTGGGGGGAAGAGGAAGAATGGAGAGAGAGAGAGAGAGAGGGGGAGTGGGATGGAGGAAGAGAGGGAGAGGGGGAGTGACAAAGGAAGAGTGTGGAAGGATGGATGGGGGAAAGCAAAGGGAGGGGGGGGGGGGTGGGGGAGTGACAAAGGAAGAGTGTGGCAGGGTGGATGGGGGAAAGCAAGGGGAGGGAGTGGGTAGGAGAGAGGGACAAAGCAAGTGTTGGAGGGAGGACAAGGGGAGAGGGAAGGAGGGGGAGGTGGGAGGAAAAGAGGGAGAGAGAGGGGAGAGGGGGAAGAATATAGAGGGTAAGGGAGGGAGAATAGAGGAGAGGGAGAATGAGGAAAGGGAGGGAGGGAGAGGGAAACTGAGGGAAATAGGGACATGGGGAGAGGGGGGAAAGAGAAGAGAGGAGGGAGGAAGTGGGGGATGGGGAAGGAGGAAGAGGGAGATGGAGAGGGCAAGTGGGAGGGAGGGAGAGGGAAAGGGAGGGACAAGGGGAGATTGTGGGAGGGAGAAGTGGGGAAGGGGGGAGGGAGGGAGAGGGAAATGGGGGGAGTAGGGGATGAAGGGGGAGGAAGGGAGAGGGGGTGGGAAGTGGGGGAGGGAGGGAGTAGGAGAGGGAGGGAGAGAGAGAGGGAGAGGGCGGGGGGAGGGAGGATAAGGTGCAAGGGAGGGAGTCAAAGGAAAAAAGAAGGGGGAGGGAGGGAAGGAGAGAGAGAGAGAGAGAGAGAGAGAGAGAGAGAGAGAGAGAGAGAGAGAGAGAGAGAGAGAGAGAGAGAGAGAGAGAGAGAGAGAGAGAGCATGGGAGAGATTATAATTTGATTGATTTAGATTTCATTAGAATCTAAAGATGATGAGATATTTTTAGTTTAGCACAACTATCTTCTTATAGTATTTTTTATTAGTTAAGGATCACAAGTCTTGGTCATCAAAATTATGTATGAATTTATCATTATTTTTGGATTGTAAGTTTTTCTTGAAATGACTAAAATTCATTTTTTAAAAACTAGCATTGTTATCAATTCAACACAATGTTGGCAACCTCTAAAAGGGACTTAACATTGTACAACAATAATTGAAGTAAAGGCTATGGAAGTATGGAGTTTAAGGATTGAAATACCTACAAGCATCATCCAAAACCATAATTTGTAAGCTTCAATATGAATATAATGCTATACTTATTTAAAATAGAACTTGGAAAGTATAGCGTTGAGTTTTAAATTTAAATATAAGCACTAATAATAGAATCCTCTCGTGGTTTTTCCCTAAATATAAATACACAAGTTGGAGAATGTCACATGGCCATAGAGGTGATTATAATATTATAATTATGGCCATAAGGATTGTTACAATAATATAAATTCTCTTTAAAATTATCAAGACAATATTGGGATAGGCCTAGCAGCTACATAACTACAAGAATAGCTACTAGATATTGAGGGGAGAGTTAAAAAAAATCAAGTGTATAAAATCCCCACTTTGTATAATGTCCATTCTTGTGGTTGTATAATCATCTCACTAGAAAAACTTGGAAAGTATAGCATTGAATGCTAAATTTAATTGTATCATATTAAAATGGAAACACTTCCGTCTTAGTAGGTTTAACACCCTCTTTTAGTACATTTATCATGATGTATTTACATTTAGGATGCATTATGCACTTGATTCCTTTATTCTAGGAGAAATTAGGTTAGGATCTCAAAGAATCTCCTTAATTTTCCTCCTCTATGGCTCTATTTTCAGGGTAGGACTTAGGAATAGGTCCTCCTAACTTTTATCATATTCATTATAGGATTTTGTGCCTATTCTTGGCATTCAGTCATATTATGATATCATTTCTAGGTTTCCAAGTATCCTTGAGACTTACTATTTTCTGCTCTAGTTGGGTTTTGACCCCTAGGTCGACCTTGACCTAAGGTAAGGTTGACTAGGTTGAACTCAACTTAGGGCAAGGTTGAGGTCATCCTTGACCTAGGTCATGGCTGAGGTCATCCTTGAAACTCTTAGGGATTTGATCCCCCTTTTCAAATTTTGGTCCTCAAAGTCCTTGAAGTTAATGTCGGGCTCTCGGATCCGAATGCATAAGGGTTTTAATTTGAGATTCATTTATTTCTTTTCCCTCCTTAGTTGGTTATTGTGATTGGACCATAATTCAAGGTGAAATTTGAATTATGGATCCTCACATTACTCTAGGAGACTCTTATTTTCATCTATCTACAACTAGAACTAGAAGGACAACTAGAATCAAGAGACAACATTATGAAGATGTAAGATTGCAAGAATGATGTAGAAGATCAAGCTATTGTGGATATCAAGCATTTTTATAGCATTGTGAACATCTATTTGGAGAAAGAGAGATCCAATATTCCTTGATCCATCATTATCAATATTCAAGCATTAAAAGATACAATCAAGGGGTAACAATTATAGATTATGAGTTTGATAGGAGTTATTTAGCCTTGGGGGCTTGGTATTATTTTCTATCTTATTCAAGTCTATGTATTGCTTTCTCATACATATATATTCATGCTAGGGTTTCAATCTAGTAGATTAGATCTTGGTATTACACATTCAATACAACACACGTTTTATTATATTTAGCTATTCACAGAGGTGGAAATCACCAAAATAGGGGTTTGACTAGGGCAAAACCCTATATAACCACCCCAAAACCCTACTTCTAGATATATGCAAGTTTTGTTTCAAAGATCAGAGTATAGATTTGGATACCCTTTTTGGAAAAATTTTGAGATTTGAGAATGAAACTTTCATTAGAGCAGTACAGGTCAAGGTCAACTTTTTGGGGCACAATTATGCCCAAGGGTAAGATTGTGCCCCGCCAACTAGGTCAAGATCGACTTTCCCTCAGAAGGATAATTTTTTTTGGGTTTTTTCATCTCGACATTTTCACTCTAGAACAAAATGCAGATTTTCCAGAAATTGTGCATAAACATCAAAAAATAGGTATTTCTAGATTGGTGCTATTTTGAGCTATGTATCCTATCTAGTCAAATTTCAAGTATTTCTATTACTTATTTCATATCAACTCTAAAGAAATATATGAATAGTGGTGAATGTCTTACACATTATTAGAGATCTATTTTTAACCTATTCATTAATAATAAGCACTACTAATAGAGTCCTCTCATGGTTGTTCCCTAAATATAAATACAAAGTAGGAAAATGTCACATGTTTATAGAGATGATTATAATATTATAATTATGGCCATAAGGATTGTTACAATAATATAAAC
Source organism: Cupressus sempervirens (assembly GCA_028749045.1). NCBI lineage: Eukaryota > Viridiplantae > Streptophyta > Pinopsida > Cupressales > Cupressaceae > Cupressus > Cupressus sempervirens. The sequence goes on from CM053785.1 coordinate 478,458,636, forward strand.
TCTCTTTAAAATTTTCAAGACAATATTGGGATAGGCATAAGGGCTACACAACCATGATAATAGATACTACATCGAGGGGGGACTTGACAAAAATTAAGTGTACAAATCCCCACTTTGTATAATGTCCATTACTATGGTTGCATAGTTGGTGCCTACATGTTTCACTTGAAAAATAATTGCAAGATATTTTATCTCTATAACAAGGGGAAATAGCTTTATTCATAGTAATTAGTCTTCTGGTGGATGCGATAGTTGTCACAATCCAATGTTTGGTTACAAAAATGATTGTCAGAGGTAGAAAAGTTACATGATAAAAAATGGATATTAGAGTACAAATTACTACAATGGTGGGTAGTAAAACTGATGAAGGGCCACACCACCCTTACCAACTCACAACAAAATCACAACAATATGGGGACAAAGATATGACAAAATACTTCTCAAAGAATGCTTTTATTATACTTGAAAATTCTTACAACATCAACAATATGACATCATAGATATGACTTCTTCCAAAAGAAGTTTACAAATGCTTCAACATAAGAGAACCCCCAAATAAGAGCTTCCACAAGAAGAGTCTTCACACCAAGAGCTTCCAACAAGAGAACTTTCACCTCCAAGTTTTCTTACAAGAGATTGGACCATGAGAGCTTGATTATAAATGCTCATAAGCCTTGTTTAAATAGCCACTTACCATCCAAGATATTACAAACACAACAAATGTGGGATAAAAGGTAAATACAACTACCTTAAAATAAATATTAAATTCCCACCCAAATACAACTAAGCACCACCATGTGGCCCAAAAAATATTAAATGCATGATTTAAGGAAATCTCCAGAAACTTCTAGAGTTCCACCTACACACCTTAATAAATGAAATGACAACCATTTTTTTAAATTTTTCTATTTACGCCACCTATGCACCTTGAAAATAGAAGTTCCTCGTTTCCCTCTTTTCCCCCTTTTAAATTTTTTTTATTGACTTTCTTTCTATTTTTGTCACTTTCTCTCTCCTTTATTTTTTAATATTTATTTTGTTTTATATTTATTTTTAATAAATTTGATCACACCCCCTTTTTTGTGATGCAAAATGCTCTTGCATCAAAAACCTTTTTTTTAATTTTATAAAATGAGATACAAATGGAATGTGAGTACTAAATCTAACTCAAAATAGCCTCAAATATTAATGAAAACTATATAAATCACTAATGGGAAGGAAATAAGTTCCTTGAATTCATAAAAAAAAAAGAAATATAGACTTATTATAAAAGGAATGTGAATTGAAACTACTTAAATTAACCACATAATTTCATTTAGGCTAGCATTATAAATAAGTTGCATAATCAAGGCCAGTAGGAGTAAATTGAATACTAAGTCATAAGAATCATCTATAACAAGTTGGAAGCTTTACGGTGACTAGAGAATTAAACACCTATATTGATAAAGAACTATACAAATAGCTTATAGATTGACATGTGCATAGTTATGATTAACTCAAGTTAGGCATAGGGATGTCGAAAAAGCTATTCAACTAGAGATAAATTTAGGTATGGATATATGTAAATGTTGGAAATATAAATGGGAAATGTATACTTCTGAGAAGGGGGGTGGGGGGTGAATCAGAAGTACTAAACTTTATGCTTTAAAACTTTTAACTTTAAAACATTGCATGCATGAGCATATAGAAATAACATGTTAAGCAAATGTAAACACATAAACACTTGACAACAAATATGATTACCCATAAAATCTCCAATGAGAAGGTAACGATGGGGTGGGGATGACACCCACAATTCTTCACTACTGCAGCAATAAAGTTCACCTGTTAAGGTTACATATTTTGACCATTCTCATGATTTTCCCTATTAAAGGCTTACAAGGATTGTTAGATCCTACCCTGTTAAAGGATTTTAACACCCTGTTAGAAGTGTGCTTAGCTAAAGGACTTTAGAACATTCACTTGGAATGTCACCCTGTTAAAGGCTTTATACAATGGCTATTAAACCAACTTAAGTCTATAGGATTTCATTCTGTTGTAACAATTGTTAGAGAGTACAATAGAATTTTTGACTCAATACACTTACAATCTGATATTGTTAATTTTAGATCCATATTTAGTTCATCTTGATCCTCTTTGATCTAATACAAAAATGCTATAACCTTGATCCTCTGTTCTGCTAACTGATTTTGTAATGTTGTCCTTCTAAGTCACCTTCAATCTGATCAATTCACCCCTTTCACTTCCTTCAAATCTTTCCTAGCATTACCTCCTCACATGCATTCTCTCTTACACTCTGTTAATTATGGGGCTTCATCTCCCTTTAAAAGACTTTGGTGGCTTAGGGTTAGGTATGAATGTACGATTGAGATTCATTCAACTTTCCTGCTCAATTCCTTCTATTTTTCTCATTGGTTGCATGTAGATTGCATAGGGAATCCAAATAGATTCGATCTTATCTTTAAAGCTTTGAGATCTATCTATATGTTAGCTCAAAAATGGTTTACATAGTTGTTTGTGCCATTACAAGCAACTAGATCAATTTTGTGTTACTCAGCACTTAATAATATTGATGCTCAGCATATACTAAAATTATGTCTAGCTCAACACTTGAACTTGCTTGGCATCTATTCTTCACTTGACACTTACTATTTACTCAACAAATGAGTGACTTAGCACTCATTGCAACTTGACATCTATATTATACTCGACATGAACATAGAAAATTTCTTAAGTGTTTTGACACTCAATTATCAAAACCAATTTGAGATCAACAATCTCCCCCTTTGGCATGAGTGGAAAAAACACTTAACTATACATGATGAATCTAATCTCCTTGAGTATAATATACTTTTTGTTCGACATATATATAAAACTTCAAATTTTGTTCAACATTTTGTAAAGAACTATATACCTCAAAAATTTATAATTCCCCTTGAGTTAATGTGCCTTTTGTATATCCAAAATCTCTTTAAGTAGATTGATTTGCCTCTACTAATACTCCTTGTCTTTATTTTGAATTTTGATACTCTTTATCTAATGTGTCTTGTTATGCCCTATTTCCTACTATTTTCTCTCCACCTTTCTATTCTCTATTTTTTTTGTAACTCCCCCTTTCACATGTCTCCCCTTGCATAAATCTCTCCCTTTTGATATTTTATCTCCCCCTTTTTGACATTGATGTCAAAGGGTATATACACTAAGTGTGTATTTGTCTAGGAAGTTCTTGTTTACTTCCATTACAATTTTGAGAGTAGCATCCCAGTTGTCTATAGCAACATCTAAGGACTTGATTTGGATTGTTGTCTTTGTTGCAGGGTGAACTAAGCCATCCAGTGTTGAAAGATTATGATCTTTCTTCAATACATTTTTTGCATAGGTTAGTTCTTTTTGTAATATCTCCACATGTGAGGGGTTAGAGAGGGTTGAATTTGAATTAATTTGGCTCTAGCATTAGCCTCTTCTATTGTCAATACAACTAGTTCCTTCTGTGTGTGAAGCTTTGTATGAAAGTGCTTCTCACTTTGAGTTGGATCTTTTGGCAATTAATGCTTGATACTTTTAGATTTCTTTCCAAGCTCATTATTCTCTAGCTGGTTTCTTGTGTGATGAGTGTGGGGTCACACAATTTAGTGTACAGTGAGAATATATTCTCAAGTACCTTCTTGACTTTTTCTATCTTAGTAGCCAGCTCTACTTGTGATAGTGTTATCCCACTAGATATTTTCTCATTCACCTTTCCTTGAAACTTCTTCTCAGACCATTCCATGAGTTTTACAATTGTCTCCTGGTCTTCATTGGTCACCTATTTAACAATTTCTGATAGTTGTTCCAATATTAGCATAGTTTCATGAGGTGCCTACAAGCTAAATGAATCTAGAAAGATGTCTTTTACCTTAATTAGTGTCTTCCTTTGCTTGTACTCTTTTCTGAGTATCTCTTAGTTTTTCTTTCTTTCCAATGCCTCTTGCATCTCATTGATTTGATCTATGTTCATGGTTGCATATTCATACTTTGGAATGACTATTTCTTCATCTAATGTAGGGTCTCCATAGTAAAGTACGCTTGCAACCTTTGTGGAGCTCAAGCCTAGTGCTGAAATTTAGAGTGGCATTGCTTTAATGCTTGGCTTTTGAGGCATTCTTGTAGGAGTTCCAGTAGTTGGTAGATTGACCAAAGTTTGAATAGCTTCTTGCTCCTTTTCCTTTGGAATCTCCTTCTCCTCCTTTGTTCTTCCTTGATAAATCACTATTACTTGTGGTGGTGTACCTTGTAATTGTGTAGTAGGAACATAAGAGTCCATCTATCCTATTTGTTCCTTGTTAGCTCCTCAGTAGTTGTAGCAACTTTAATTGTGGTATCAACCTTAGCTAATGTATCTTGTGGTGCTTACTTTTGAGGTTGTCCACTTGTAGTTGTAGGGATGGTAGGGGCCACTTGTAGCTATAGGGATGGTAGGGGATCTTTCTTGTGTGGCCACCTTGTCCCTATTTAGGTCAACTACTACTATCTGCAACTCATCGACATTGACCAATATTAGATTGTCACAACAATTTACCTGCAAAGTTGATTGCTCAAGGATCTTCTTTAGATCCTTTGCAGTGAGTGGGTCGATGTTCTGAACTATACTGTTAGGAACATCCTTTACTATGATTGTTTCTATAGGTGTGTTGCTATCATGTGGAGGGCTTGGAGGTGGAAATTGTGTGTCTTGCACACTCTGATCTATTTGTTTCTCTTCAACAGTTGCCATATTATCTTCTTTTTGTGTTCCCTCCTCCGCTATATCATATGCTTTTTCCTTCTCACCTTCTCCTTCCTTACCATTGTCTTCCTCTTCTCCATTATTTCTTCCCTCAAAGGGATCTTCTTCTCCTTCCTTAATAGTGGTTAGGCCATTTATTAGCTTCCACATTTGAGTGGACTTCTTGAAAACATCTTCAATCTTATTTTGAAGAATGTTGAAGGCTTTGTATTTAGGTGCAAATTTGCTACCATTCTTTTTATTTGCTTTTTTTATTTGACCTTTAGACACCTCTGGCATCACTTGTGCCAATGTAGACTCCCTTATTTCCTTTTCCATGTTTAGGCATTAATGCCATTTATTCTCAACAATGGAATATAAATCCTTAGGCATAGTAGTGTCAAATTCAAGTGGGGTATTCTTGAATTTTTCCATCATGGCATACACTGACTCCTCAATTTTATTCTAATATTCTCTGCTTAATTTATTGAAATAAAAAATTTTCAAGCTAGTCAAGTCTATATTATCCCTAATATTTTCACAAATGTTATAAATATTGGACTTGGTTACATGACTTACCACTCTGAACTAGCTATTGTCGTCTAATTTAGTCCTTTCCTCATCTAATTTAGGTGGTGCAACATATTTACTTCTTATCTTCTTTTGCACTGGACCTAGTTGCTCAGTAGACTCCTTATTCTCTTTTGTTTTCTCTTTTTCCTTTTGGGTGGTAGCCCTTGTAGTTGCTCTTGTGAGTAGGGCAGTAGGCTTGGCAAGGCTTGGCTTTGTAGTCTTTTTTCCCTTGGGCTAAGCTATAGGTTGTTTCTAAGCTTTTCTCTTCTTAGGCTCTGGTTTAGTTGGTACTTCCTTAGCTTGTTCCTCCTCGACACCTTCTTCTTCTTTAGCATCTTCTCCCATGCCTTGTGTTAAGGCAAGTGGATCCTAGCCCAGTTCTTCTTCTTCTTCTTCATCATCATCTTCATCATCTTCTTCACCTTCAACTCCCTCTCTAAATTTGGCTTTAAGTTTCTTAACCAATTTATCCTTTTTCTTTAGAGTTGAGGAATTTTTCAACTCCATTTCCACCTTAGATTTCACAACATCATAAGTACCAAAAGGTTTTGTTGCTTTGTCAATTTTTTTTGCCAGTAATGTTGTGATGGCTACTGATGCATATCAATGTTAATTTCATACCCCAATGGCCTTAGCCATCTCACTCTTGGTACTACAGCCTAGATAAATGTGTAGTCAATATCTACTAGGAAGAAAATGTCATTGTAATACCTTTCCACTAGGGAAACTAGGACTCTCAACCTTTTTTTCATGGTTTTCTTGAGATCCTCAAAATAACTAGTAATTATAGACTCAAAATTGTCTCCCATTTGCTCAATATATTCATTAATCTAAACTGGCACAAACCTATTGTTCTTCCAACCTACCTTACCAAAAGAACGAAACTCATTCTATACATAGGAAGATATACATATCAAAATGGAAACAAATTTGCATTGAGCATCTTTTGATCTCCTTATTTCTCTTAGGTTCTCCATGATTTGTTGTAACCGTAGCTCAGCCAGATCATAAGTGTGATCTTTCTTCACAATCTTGTACCCTACATTTATTGTAATGCATGGTACACTGTTTAGTTGGCTTGAATAATAAAATTTGTGGGATATAACCCTCACAACAAATTCTAGAAGTGGATCTTTGATGGTATCAATGGTCATGCCCCTTTTGGTTCACTTAGCCCTTGTATTCTTCTCAATAGCTTCTTTTATGTCACTTCTTAGGGTTTTGGGCCGTTCTAGGGTTGGAAAACTTGTAACCCTATGCACAATCCTTTTTGACAATTTGATGGGTCCTCCTTCTAACCATAAACATCCATCATGGATTCTACTCAAAATGATTCTTATCCATTTAGTCTTGAAGATGGTGGAGAAATCTAGGGCGTGGGTTAAGTCCTTTCTCTCAAAAATTTGAAATTCTTCCTTTAACACTCCATTCTCACACTTTTTTTCATATGCCTGTCAAATTCCCATATCTCTTATTACTCCAACCTTGTAGTTATAACACTTTCTGACATCTTGGACCATTACGAATTTAGCTAGAATAATGGATAGCGCACCAACAAGGTCAATTTTGTATGCAACTTTAGGTATTGGCCTAGACTTTGGTTGCTTAACTTCATTGCTAACTAGCTAAACCTCAAAGGGTTCCTTATCCTTGGGATTTCTAGAGCTAGAGGCCATTTCTGCAAACTAGTGTTTAAACTTCAAAATAGCATAGCTTAGCACTTGAGAAATACCTTAGATTGATGAAAAAATGCTTGATCTTTGTTGGAATTTGTGCAAAAGCTTCAATCTTTGGTCACCAATTGCTTATGTGCTCTACTCACTCTTGCTCTATGTTCATAATGATGAAAAATGATCAAAAAATTGACCTTATACCCTTTGATACATAACATTTAATGATTAGTGCATATAGAGCTGTATGCTTGGCTCCTTATGCAATTTCTATTTCACTTGGCTTACATTAGTTTTACCATCACTCGACATCCAATAGAGTTACCCTTACTCGACTTCAATAGGAATTTCCTTTTACTTGGAAACAACTACTAAATTGGCTTCAACTAACTTTGGCAGACAACTCGACACACACTAGAATTCTACTCGACAATTGAAGTGAACTTCTCACACTTGGCAGTAAGATGAAAAGCTTTGAAGATTTAACCTTGCATCTTTATTTATGCTGATCTATCCTTTTTAATAATAACTTATCTAGGGACTGATGTATGATAAAACATTTAAATATCAGTCCCACTTACCTTTTTTCTTAGTTTGATGAAGTGTGATCACTTGACCTTTTAGGTGAACTGATCCCTCCATTTGATGTGCTACATCCATCTTTCTTCTTCCATGTCATTCATTTCTCCTCTAATGTTCTCAACATCTACCTTTCCTTTTCCCTTGTTGGAATCTAAGTTAGGTACCTTTGTCCTTGTTGGCTAGTGCTTGTTGATATGACCAATCTTCAAACAACTAAAGCATGTAATTTGGCTCAACCATCTATTGTAGTTTCTACTAAAATGTGTTCTTATGCAATTCTCAAGGATATGTCCATACTCTTGATGATAATGACAACCATGTCTTGTATTGTAGTCCCAATTATAGGAATTCTGATGATTTCTTCTCTTGTTTGATGACCATGTGGACTTGGATCTGCATTTAAAGGCTTTTTGTCCAAACTTCTGACAATTGTAACAATATCCTTCAGATTTTGGTGCATGCATGGTTCTGATTCTATATTCATGTGCCTGTTGACCTTGTTTGTTGCACTTGTAACAATGTGACATGTTCTTTGGTTTGACATTCTATCTACCATTCTTGTTCCTACAAACATTAGTTGTATGTCCTTTTTTTCCACAGTGATGATAAGTGGTTTTAGAGTTCTTACCTTTATTGTTTCTTTCCTTAGTAGCTTTGGATGATTCTCCTTCAGTGCTGGTATAACCCAATCCTGATGTGTCTTTACTGGATCTGGAGGATTTCGGTAGTTGCTCAAAGTACTTGATGGCTTGATTTGGCTTGTTGAAACTTTTAGAAAACTTGTTCTCTCTGTTTAGGTCATTCCATAGTTGCTCATTTTGTAACTTCAATGTAGTTATCTCAATGTCCTTGACATTCAACTTATGATGGGCATTCATCATTTGGCCTAGAGTGTCCAATTGCATGTTTGAGATCTTGGATAGCTCTACTAATTTTTCTTCCAATCTATTTGACAAGATTTTGTTGTCTTCTTCAATCATGGCCTTGTCTTCTATATCTTTCTTCTTTTGCTCAGTCACCTCACATAGTAGTATAGCTTGTGATTCTTGCTCCAACTCGAGATTTTTGATCTCTCTAGCTTGTGCTCTATTCTTATCCATGAGATCTATAATTGCTGCATAAAATTCCCAAGAGTTACAATCTACAAATAATTTTGTGGTGTCAATCTCCTTGCATTGAGTGTCATTTTCTACTATGGCAATCTTTTTCCTTCTCTTTAGCAAACTCCTCAAGGCATCTCTAGCTTCATCCAGTTGGTGCAGTAAGAGGTGTATCTCAATCTCCTAATTTTCAATGGTCTTTCCCAACTTGTAGACTTCCATCTCTAGATCTTTTCTCCAAGCTGTAAGGCCTCTCCTGATGAGAAATCAACTCTGATACCAATTGTTGGAAATACAAATGGGAAATGTATACTTTTGAGAGTGGGGGGGGGGGATGAATTAGAAGTACTAAACTTTATCCTTTAAAACTTTTAAATTTAAAGAATTACATGCATGGACATAGAGAAATAACATGTTAAGCAAATGCAAACACATAAACTCTTGACACTAGATATGATCACCTAGAAACTCTCCAATGAGAAGGTAAAATTGAAGTGGGGATGACACCCACAATTCTTCACTACTGTAGCAATAAAGTTCACCTGTTAAGGTTACATATTTTGACCATTCTCATGATCTACCCTATGAAAGGCCTACCCTATTAAAGGCTTACAAGGATTGTTAGATCCTACCCTGTTAAAAGATTTTAACACCCTGTTAGAAGTGTGACTGGCTAAAGGACTTTAGAACATTCACTTGGAATGTCACCCTATTAAAGGATTTATACAATGGCTGTGAAACCAACCTAAGTCCATAGGATTTCAATCTGCTATAACAATTGTTAAAGAGTACAATAGAAAGTTTGACCTAATACACTTACAATATGATATTTTTGATTTTAGATCCCTATTTAGTTCATCTCGATCCTCTATGATTTGATACAAAATGCTACAACCTTGATCCTTTGTTCTACTAATTGATTTTGAAATGATGTCCTTCTAAGTCACCTTCAACCTGATCAATTCACCCCTTTCACTTCCTTCAAATCTTTGCTAGCATTACCTCCTCACATGCATTCTCTCTTACACTCTATTAATTATGGGGCTTTGTCTCCCTTTAAAAGACTTTGGTGGCTTAGGGTTAGGTATGAATCTACAATTGAGATTCATTCAAATTTCCCACTCAATTCCTTCCATTTTTCTCATTGGTTTCTTGTAGATCACATAGAGAATCCAAATAGATTTGATCTTATGTTTAAAGCTTCAAGATTTATCCGTATCTCGGCTCAAAAATAGTTTACATAGTTGTTGTGCCATTACAAGCAACTAGATCAATTATGTGTTACTTGGCACTTAATAATATTGATGCTCAACACTTGAACTTGCTCGACATCTATTGTTCACTCAACACTTACTATTTACTTGGCACATGAGTGACTTGGCACTCATTGCAACTTGACATCTATATTATACTCGACATGAACTTAGAAAATTTCTTAAGTGTGTTGACACTTAATTGTCAAAACCAATATGAGATCAATAGTAAAAATGTTTATAATGTGTATGCATACATGATCACTATGCAAAAAAATCCTATACATAGAGTGGACCCCACTATTATATGAAATCATACTTGTATTATGTTTTTTCAACATGTTTTGTAGACTAAAATATAATTTGTTATGCAAAAAACTTCTATACATAAAGTTGACCCCATTATGATAAGAAATCCTACTTATATTATTCATTATGAAATGTTGTTTAATACACTAAAATATGATAAAGACATCTGCAAGAGAGGGGGCCTTATGAAGATAGGGAGATAGACAGGGAGAAAAAGACACACACACACACACACACACACACACACACACAGAGAGAGAGAGAGAGAGAGAGAGAGAGAGAGAGAGAGAGAGAAACATAAAAGAGGGAGAGGGGGAGAGAGAGGGAGAGGGATGAGATAGAGCTCAAGAAGGATAATTAGGAATCAAAATAGATAAAGATGTTGATGGGGAAGGAAGATGTGAGAGAGAGGTTTATGAGAAGGTTTGTGTATATACAGAGATTTTTATGTATATATCTATATAAATATATGTATATAGAACTATATATATGCATATAAAAGAACTTAGATAAGTATTGTATACAAAAATATAAATAAAAAAATGTAGTGATTGCTCAAATTGAAAGCATGTGTTTTATGTCTTGATAACTTATATGGGTTATGAAGAATTTGGAAATTTATATTTTTCTTCTCAAAACCTGAGCGAGTTATATAGAATATGAAGATGTACTTTTTAATTTTTTTAAACTCGAATAGGTTATTTTGCACATCAAAATCCATATGGGTTTTAACTTGGTAAGAAGGTTTGAAAATGACCCAAAGGTTTGCAAGCCCATTTTACCTCAATTTTTATCCCTTTACACATTATTTTTGTCTCTTGACATGATTTCTCAACTTCATTGTCATTAGTTTTACAAACAATCAAGTGGAAATCTCTAAAATTAGCACCATTATTTCAAATATATTATATTTTTCAACAAATAGTTTTTCCTCTTTTTGGACAACATTAGCATAGAAAACTTTATTTATCATGTCAGTCCTTTGACAGTTCTATAGACATGAGTCTACCATTGTTTTACAAATGTTTTTAAGAGGTAAGCATAATAGTAGGGGAACTTATTCCTAGTGAAGATTGATCTAGTATGAGATGAGGTAGTGTCATGATTTTTCATGAGTTTGGTTCTAAAAATGACCTAAAGTTAAATTAATAGTAGAGCTTCCTTCCAAAGAGGTCATGACTTAAGATCAACTTGATGCAAACTGAAGAGGTAACTAAAATAAACAAAGACTTCTAGAGGAAGAGAAACTTATTAAGTAGGAAATAGGGGAAAAAATTTCACTAAAGATTTCATTGATTGTAAAATTCTCTTTTAAATTTTAGCTAAAGAAATAAGCACTTAAATGAAAAAAATGTTGAATAGAAATGCATAAATTATGTACCAAATTACATTAAAGCTAGGTATTGTTGCAAAAATAATATATTGACATGTACATAACTATGATTAAACTAGACATAAATGTGACACAAATTCAACCATGGTCATTGTTGGCTCCTAATTTAACAATGATTTTAACTAACACATAGACAAGCGATGATTGTCTCCTATGATGGACACAATTTGTCAAGAATCCAAGCCAACTATAAGGCTGATCTCCTTCTTCTACTTTAGGCTTCACAAAACCTAAGCGGGAAGACCTTTAGATTCATTCATATCGTACCAGTTCAAAGCATATATCTAAATCTATATAAAGTGGATTAAACCCTTATTTCTCCTATACTTATGCAATAACAAAGGTATGTAATAGAAAGTTAGAAAACATACGAAATCCACAAGCTAAGTGGTGGTATCCTTTCAACTCCTAAATAGATAGGAAAAATGGATAATTGATATTTTATTTTTAATCAACAAAACACCACATATGCAACAACAAGCTAAATTTATCCTGTAGCTAATCAATGCCCTATCCATCGAGTATTCTATAAATCAAAACACACATCTAGGATATTAATGATATATTTCATACATCAAGATATCAGATCTATCCTATCACTTTGTGAATCAAACATCAATGTTCATATTGAACCTCATATATCAAACATCCTTCTCATGAAACTCACAACCCTATCAAAATGTGTCAAGCATTTACTTTATTCTTTGAATAAAAGGAAAATCACATCAAGACATACAACCCAAAATGAGATGCAACTGGATCTATGTTTTTTGTCCATAAACCACAAAAGATTGTAAACAACAAAGAAATGAGACAAGAATCAGAATGAAACTAAGTAATTTGTTGTTCTTTGTATTCATTCCTTTGAAACAAGTATACTAAAGATGTATAAAGATAACTCATGAAACAACCAATAGATCACAACCATACTCTATCTTTATTATTGATGTTCATACAAAAGAGAAATGCTGAGGAGAGTGGTGGTATCACAACTATGGAAAACTCTCAAAAAGTCTAGAACCAACCCTATACAATGAAAGAATAAAGAAAGATATAGAAGAAGGAAGGAATCTCGGATGTGATTTGATGATGTCATTTGTCCACTTGAAGTGTTGACATTTCAGTCATGTTTGTTATTAGTGACATACACTTATTCAGATTGTAAGTATCTACTAAGCATATTATATAGTTAATAGTGTTAACCAAGCATTTCAAACACTACCGAGTTGAACAATTACTACCAAGTCCCTTGGATAGTATTCAGTTTGTGTTGAGTAGTTACTAAAAAGTTATTGATCAATATTGTAAACTAAGCATAATAGTTTATGTCGAGTTCATTAGTGCAAACTAAGTTGTGTAGTGCTTACCAAGTTTGCAGTTGATGTGATGTGAGTCTAGTGTTAACCAAGCTACTCAGTGTTAACCAAGTAACTCAATTTATACCAAGCTCATAGTGATAGCATTGACTGAGCTATGTAGTATGAATCAAGTGATTTAGCTTATATGCCAAGTTTCATAGTATTCACCAAGTCACCAGTGCAAACTGAGTTAAATACAACTTGGAAGTGATCAGTATGGACCAAGATTCTTCATCTACCAAGTGCATGACAATGCCAAGCATTGATAGTGGATGACAAGTATTAGAACCTCACTGAGCTAGTCTTTAGAACTTGAGTTCCTGTAGTTGGGCCGACTTTGTGATTTTTGTGTAAACTTGTATTCTGGTTGACTTTGTAATTTGTAAATTGGATTGGTATATATGTAATGTATTATATCACATCCAATATGATGGAATGATGTAATATAAAAAAGTAGAGGAAAGCAGTAAAGAAAATTACAAAGGCTACATCAGTATAAGGAGCAACAAAGATTTATCTATCACAGCAAGGTGATTTCTACATTCAAAGGAATCTCATTCAACAAACCAAGTTGTAGATCAAAGATCAGCTAATGTTTTATCCTAATAGGTGGATTAGTTAAATCCTTTCACAAGGTAGACTTAACATTCTTATGTAAATCTCTTTATCAAGTGCATACTCCATTGTATGTTTGTAAATCCTTTTGCAAGGTGGACCTAGTAGTCCTTATTGCTTCTAACAGGACATATTATTAGAAGTGATCATTATAAGCCTTAACATGCGAACTTTATATTGCAGTACTAAAGCTTGTGAGTATCATCCCCACCCTAGTTTTACTTTCTATTTGGAAGGTTTTTGGGTCACCAAATTTTGTGTCAAAAAGTGTTATGTATGCTTTAATGTTTTCAATTTCTCATGCATGCAATTAGATCATAATACACATGAAGGATTAATTGCTAATTAAGGATTAAGTTTTATAGGTTACTGATTCACCCCTCCCCTCTTAGTAACTTAGCCTATCATAATATTTCCAACAATTAGTACTATAGCTTTGTGGTTCTTAGGAAAGAAGTTTAACAACCTGAGAAAAGATCAAAGGCTATGGAGGTATTTAGACTTGACAAGACAATGAGAAGCTATATTTGGAATTGGCTATTGGACAACTCAAGAAAGAAAAAGAGAAACACTCTCAATCCCTGAAAAGAAGAAAAGAACTTTCAATCCAATTGAATGAGAAATTCTACATTGAAGAAAGAATTGAAGGCATCCATTCAAGAAATTTAGATGAAGCTAATGAAGCAATCAAAGAGCTACTTGAAAAGAATAGTACTCTTCAAGAAGAAGTAAGAAAATTGAAAAGAGAGCAAGAAATTTAGTCAGTAAGATTGTGTGAAGTCATAGAAGATGAAAACAAGATAAAAGAAGAGATAGAAGGAAAGAACATTAAAATTCAGCACCTATCCCTTTAGTAGATAGACTTCATTGATCAGCTCACCAATGTAAATGAAGAAATCATGAATCTAAGATCAAATAATGAAAGATTGTAGAATGATCTAAACATTGAAAGGCAAACCAATGAGAGAATGATGAAATCTCAAGCAAACATGAATTAGTCAATGAGTAAAGTTATTACAAACAAAAGGGAAAATCAAGAATTGGATATACAAAAGAAGGTGAATCATCCAAGCAAGGAGCTCAAAAGAATCAAAGACCTACTTGCAGTCACTGTGGTAAGATAAGTCATACATCAAACAAATGTTGGAGCAATTGGAAAGAAAAATTCAATGGAAAATGCTAAAATTGTAATCAGCATGAACATAGGGAAAATGAATGCAAAGAGAAACCTAAATTTGAAGGCAAACATAAGAAATGTAAGAAGCATGGGCACAAGTCATTAGAATGCAAAACTAAGATATTGAACCCAATAGAGAAAATTGTAAAAGCTATATTTGGTTGGGACTATAACACTTGGTGCCGATGTCATTATGGAGAATTTGGACACATTGGAATGAAATGTATAAAACATCATATGAGGATAAGAGATACTACCAAAAGATGTTTCATTTGTACACAACTTGGTCATCTTGCCAAGAACTCTATGAATACTAGAAGAATTGAAGATGAAAAGAAGGTAAAAGCTGATAACATCAAAAAGTAGATGAGATAGCAATGGGTTCAAAAATCTTCTAAAAATACAATTCTGAGCACTAATGAAGATGTCCCTCAAGAATTAGGTGACTCCACCATTTCCACTTGATCTCTCATAGGAGAACTGGAACTAAGATTTTGAAGAAAACATCTCTCATTAATTCCAGTTAGCAGGTTGAAAGATCCAAATCAACATTCAAGATGCAAAGGGATCACTAGGTAAAAATGTCATTAATTACCAATTAAAGTCAGGTTACTATCTTATCGAGTGAAGTCAGGTTACAGATCCTTCCTAGCAAGGTCAGGAGTAACTAAGTTATGTATGGTTACCGAGTCATGGAAGACTTTGCCAAGAAATTAGTACAAGCATAGTGGATGACAGTCTATCATTTGAGTGAACAATCATACCAAACATTTATGATGAAATTTTATGAAAAAGAGTGAAATTGAAGTCATTTCTCATCATGAATTATTGAGATCTATATGTGTAGAGTGATCTTTAGAGCATTCAAGCAATTTGAGAAAATTGTTATTGAAGATTTTTGTATTCTCTCAAGCCCTACTGAGCAAAGATGGGATCCACCAGTAGAAAATCAAAGAAGGGTTTAGGCATGCTAGTTAGAGGTATGGAATGGAGGGCACCAGACTTTAAGTTGACTCCTGTCATTGTGGAAACCCTAGATATGAGCGGAGCTCAGTTGCAAATTCCACCAAAGGTATTGTTAATCAACGATATTCATTCACATTTCAAATCTACTATTCAAGACTTTAGAACACTGAAGATGGATGAATTTTTGAAGAAATTATGCGTTAATGGTATGTTGAAGCTTGAGCATCAACATCTTGAAATTAAAGGTTTAAATCATATTCCACATATGCCACAAGAATTTCAATTAAAATGGATAAGATATATTCTTGGTCATGTACACAATGGTCAACTGTGGTTAGAACAACTCATTTTGATAACTAAGAAGATGATCCATAGGATCACTAGCCTTCCCATGTTGATAAAAATGAAAATGACTAAAACCCTAAGTCAGGTCAAACTGGAAAACAAAACCCTTGCCAAGTGGGATGGAAGGGGAATGAAGATAAGCTATGTTATTGATGTGGAACTCAAGTTTGGGATACATGTTATTGCTCACAAGATATACAAATCAAGTAGATTAAACAATGCATCATGTGAAGTAGTGGATTTGGCATACAATGTGGTCAAGAATAACCTATCACTTGACCTTGCCGAGTTGATATTGAACTAGCTCAACAAAAACATGGAGAGTATAAGAACTTCCAAGAACAATCCTTATAAATTCGGTTCTCTTTTGACTTGTTTATTTTTCTATGTTCAAAAGTTCTTCCCATCTAAATGTATAGTAGTCTGGAGGAAAGATGTACCTGTTCTTTATTAGATTAATGAATATATTACTAAAATGGGAGAGAACTATGTAACTATTATGGATAACTAGTTTGATGCATTCAAAGATAAGATGAATAATAGATTCAGGATTCCTAAGAATAGTTGAAGACTATAAAAATGATGTTTTTTTCATGGTTGATAGTGATAAAGTATTCATTTAGGTAGTTAGACCAAGGATAGTATGGGTAAAACCTCTAAGTTATGAGGTAAACATAGATGAAACCAAGGACATTATTGAGGCATTTATTAATGAGCTTGTTGATCCTAAAGCTGCATAATTTGGCACTTATGATGAGGTGAAGGCTAGAATTGAATTAGAAATCAAACTGCCTTAGGAAATCAACAAAGGAAAGAAGAGAATTGTCAAACTGAAAACTAGATCCACTCTTCTATTGACTGAAGGCAAAGGAGAAGATAAAGAAGCAAAAGATGAAGAGAAATCAGAGGATGAAGAGCCACTGAAGAAGAAAGGTAATGTAATTATTGCCAAGCTTGCGAATACATCTACTAATGTGTTTACCAAAATATCATCTAGGAAGAAAGCAAATAAAGAAGGAGGAGATGTATTGTTCAAGAGGCCTCCACCTACTTTTGAGGAAAGGATGAAAGAATTAGAATTAGGATCTGGCTTAAAAAATTTCAAGGCACTAAAGTATGAGTCTAGGACTACAAAAGAGTAAAATAAAATAGAAGATATGTCAATAACTAAAATGGATAAGTGGAAATACTCCCCAGACCAGCTTGCTCAGTAGATTCTGAATGTTTTAATGGAGAAGGTCAAGCCAAGATAGGAGAATGCCATGAAGAATGCAAAAGACATATATGAGAAGACCCTAAGGAAAATCATATTGAATTTGAATGACAAGGAAGTAAAGGAATCTCTGAAGAAAAATGAAGAAAAGCTTACTTTGAGATTCAACACTTGTCTTGTACTATTGAAAGACATTGAGCATGTAGTAAAGATTGTTACAAACACATGGAAGAATGTTTATCTTCTTCACAAGCTAAGTGATTTTGTAGTTAGTGTTAGTGGCAAAGAAGAAGAAGATGATGAACTAGAAAAGGATGAAGAAATTGATGTTGAAGAAGTTGCACATTTTGATAATGTAGATGATGATGAAGAGGAACAAGGGCAAGAAGATACCAAGGAAGATGTACAAGATACTGAGGAGATTGAACCAATGAAAATTGTTGTAGCAGTCATAACCTCATTTCCTCAATTCTCCAAGCAAAGCACTAAAAACATCAAGCCTAGAGAAAACTTCAGTAGGATTGATTGTGACAAACATAGTTGGCACAAGCACTCAATCAATTTTTGCACCCATCTAGCTCAACACGCCATTGAAAGAAGTGACAAGCACTTCATCTACCAAGCAACCAACACTTCCCTCTACATCAATTTTGGTAACTTTGGGTATTTCTACTATTGATATTTCAACAATAAGTGTTGTATCTACATTTTTAGTGAGTCCTACCACTTTTACAATTGTTTCCATTCCTAACATGCAATTAATAAGTGCAAAGATAGTTGAGACCAAGCCTCAACCAAGCACAAGATTTTTGGGTAAAGGAAAAGAAAAGGAAGAAGAAATAGATCTTGACGAGGAGATTGTTATTCATAATTGGGACATCTCAAATCTAAATCCTAATTAGATGCATGTTTTAGGAGAAATTCTTCAAAAGAAAGCCAAGAAACAAAGGCTTAGAGAAGAAAGGAATAAGGAATTCTAGATAATTGAGGATGTAAAGAATATCCTTGTAGAGGCTCTAAATATAGAGGTTGATACTTCTCAACCAATTTTGATCCAGTTAGTAGAGGTAGTCCAAAAGTTCAATAATTATTTGAATGGACAATAAAAATTGTTGCAGAGATCTAAGAAGAAATTTGAGAATAAACTTTTAGAATTTATTGCTCAGCAAATTGCTATCCATCAAGTGTAATTATCTACTATTCTAGGCTCACTAGAGACCTCTTGCAGCAATTTGTCTTTACTATTTGATATACTTTGTAATATATAAATTTTTAGTAAGGAAATAAAACATAAACTATTAAAGATTGATGAGGATTTGAAAGAAAGTGCACAATAGTTACAACTTGACCTAAGCTACAACTCTACCCATTACACCAAGATCAGATTCCTGACTGATATGCAAGTAGAATTGCAAGGAGAAGAGGCAACAATAAGAGCTACACTGATAGATATACAGAATATGATTCTCCCAAAAGTGGATGCATTGAAGAAACAAATTGTACATGCTAAAATGCTCATCCATGACAACAACTTCTCCATTGTAGACCATATGATAGAAATGTTAGTAGAAGTGCAGATTGCATTGCACACATGCAAGGTGTTATAAGAAAATTTGGACAAGACTTTGGCACTTATCTTAAAGGTACATTCAAATTTCTTGTAACATTTTGGCATTACTGTATAGTATATATAGATAAATATTTGGCATCAATGTCAAAAAGGGGGAGAACATTGGAGATTGTAGAAAAGATGTATATTGTATAAAGAGGGAGAAGATGTATATAGATGTATTCTAAAAAAGGACAAAATGTATAGAAAAGAAGAGAATATGTATATATTAGATGTCAAAAGATGTGAAGTATACTATATATTATGTATGGGGGAGCATTACTATATTATTCATGTACAGAAATAGACCTCTTACATAACCAATTTTGAAAAATCTCAAAAATCGTATACTCTACTGAGTTGGAGACATAAGGTGATGGATAAAGGTGTTCTTAAACATTTTTAATTTAGTTTTGTCTGATAAGTATTCTTGTCACTAATGCCAAAGGGGGAGATTGTTGACATTTCAATCATGTTTGTTATTAGTGACATACACTTATTTAGATTATAAGTATCTACCGAGCATATTGTATAGTTAATAGTGTTAACAAAGCATTTCAGACACTACCAAGTTCTATAATTACTACCGAGTCCCTTGGATAGTATTCAGTTTTCGCCAAGTAATTACCACAAATTTATTGATCAATAGTGTAAACTGAGCATCATAGTGTATGCCAAGTTCATCAGTGCAAATTGAGTTGTGTAGTACTTACCGAGTTTGCAGTTGATGTGATGCGAGTCTAGTGTTAACCAAGCTACTTAGTGTTAACCAAGTGACTCAGTTTATACCAAGCTCATGGTGATAGCATTGACTGAGCTATGCAATATGAATCAAGTGATTTTGTTTATATGTTGAGTTTTACAATATTCACTGAGTCACCAGTGCAAACTAAGTTCAAGACTACTTGGAAGTGATTAGTA
Organism: Cupressus sempervirens; assembly: GCA_028749045.1. Lineage (NCBI taxonomy): Eukaryota > Viridiplantae > Streptophyta > Pinopsida > Cupressales > Cupressaceae > Cupressus > Cupressus sempervirens. Next base: position 478,478,464 of record CM053785.1, read on the forward strand.
TGGACCAAGCTTCTACATCTATCGAGTGCATGATGATGCCAAGCATTGATAGTAGATGTCGAGTATCAGAACCTCACTGAGCAAATCTTCAGAACCTGAGTTCCTGCAATTCAACCGAATTCGTGATTTTGTGTAAACTTGTATTGTGGCCAACTTTGTAATTTGTAAATTGGATTGGTATATATGTAACATATTGTATCACATCCAATATGATGGAATGATGTAATATAAAAAAGTAGAGAAAAATAGTAAAGTGAATTACAAAGGCTACAATAGTATAAGGAGTAGCAAAGATTTATCTATCATAGCAAGGTGATTTCTACATTCAAAGGAATCTCATTCAGAAAACCAAGTTGCACATCAAATATTAGCTAATGTTTCATCCTAATAGGTGGATCAGTCAAATCCTTTCACAAGGTAGACTTAACAGTTTTATGTAAATCTCTTTACCAAGTGCATACTTCATTATATATTTGTAAAACCTTTTGCAAGATGGAACTAGCAATCCTTATTGCTTCTAATAGTGAAGATCATCAAAAGTGATCATTGTAAGCCTTAATAGGCCAAATTTATACTGTATTACTAAAGCTTGTGGGTATCATCCCCACCCCAATTTTACTTTCTGTTTGGAAGGTTTCTAGGTCACCAAATTGTGTGTCAAAAAGTATTATGTATGCTTTAATATTTTCAGTTTCTCATGCATGCAATTAGATAAGTATACACATGAAGGATTAATTCCTTAGTAAGGATTAAGTTTTATTGGTTACTGATTCACCCCTCCCCTCTTAGTAACTTAGCCTATCATAATATTTCCAACATGAAGTATTTCCATCTATTGAAGTCTAGTCTCTATCTTCTCTCTACAACTAAAAACTGGAACAAATCCCATCATTATCCATAACAAACTCTGAAAATATCTCCAAGAATGATAGGCAAAGCCCCTTTCTACTAAAATATCTAATTTAATGAAAAAAATTTCCAAAACCCCTACCCAATTGATTTGGAGGAAAAATAATACTACTGGGATGAATGTCTCTAAGTTTGGTGCATACCCATTTCATTGTTAGCCATAAATTGAATTTGAATTGCTCACAGCATAATGTAGTTGAAAAAGAGTAGCTTGGACAAAACTGATCACTATTGCTTCCCATTGATACCTATGTAGAATTTGATGACATATCTAAAAATTAGATGTCGAGAGATTTTTGACGATATATGATAAGCCTATGCTGGCCTCAAAGAAATGCCCAAGGAAACCATTTAAAGTTACAGATTGAAAATTGGTTATCAAACCCTAATTTCTTATAAATATTTCATTTTATGCTAAAGTCTGAACTATATAATAAAATCAAGTTTCAATATAAAAAATCCTATATGTGTGAACTAAGGGAATGAATTAAAATTTAATTTTCTAAAATCTGCATTTTCCCTCCAATTTCACTTTAGGTCAAACCTAGTTGATTGGGCACTTGACATGTGGTACTCTCTGATTCACTGGCTCTACACTATCACTAATGACATGTCATCACACTTGGTAGCTCTACCATGTCATCACCACTTGTCACCATTTGATTCGTTAGAATTTTCCACATCACCCACTCGTGGGCTTGGTGCTAGGTGTTGCCATTTCGCACCTTGAAAACCTCAAATCTTAATTGTAGGTTAACCACAATGAGCACACAATTAACTACTATTGGTTAGTCACATGATCAAAACTACTAGCATTTATATGCCTACTTAACCACTGACCACCCAACTAACTACTAGTCACGCAGTCAAAACTATAAGCCTAAAACTGCTAATCTGATGACCAACCATGTGAAACTACCAACCAAAACTATTTCACATAGTCAGAATTGCTAATAGTTAATTTCTTCCTTTACCATTGATTGCATGACCACTAGTTCCCATTCACCTACTTGCCTCAAAATCCATGCCATGTGGCACTCTATCATTGGTCCATGTCACTGCTGACATAAACAAATTTCTACCTACATTTTCATTCAAAATTTTCCTATTGTGCCCTCCACCTAGTAGGGACCCACATGTGCAAGTCTTGCTTCAAAATGGCTTGTGTCTTTAAGACATAATGAATTTGTGTGTTGTGGTATATAAACAACAAAAACTTACCTCACCTACTGAATGTGGGATATATCTTTGGTCTTTTTTGTAGTGACTACACAATTTGACTGCATTTTTACCATACCAGATGGATTCTTTCACATATTAAATGCCAGTTTACAAGCCTCATGTAGGTCTAGAAAGTATTTGACTTCATTTGTTCATCATGCCCTTTAGTGGATATATCGCTCAAAAGCTCTTTTTCCTTATTCTCATGCATAGGTCTGTGAGTAGATTTGGACGAGAATACAATGAACACTTTCATCTTTAATGTCATTGATCTATTGAACACCCATGACTAGAATCTCTCAAGGCTTATATAATGTGTATTTTAAAAAAAAAAACATGTAAGTACACTTGTGAGGATTGATAATTTGGAGGAGAAAAAGAAGAAAATATAGCCAATGGGGATGAAAACAATGTTGATACCAAGGTCATTATGCTTTTATTAATCACGTTTTGTATTGGAAGGAGGTGTACTTATTACTTTATATATGATATACAATTCTAACACAACATTTTATTCTTAGGCATTTGAAGTAGCATGGGAAGTAGTCTATACCAAGGACTCGTTTACACTACTCATTCCCACTAATTACCACTTTCTTATTTGACCCATCACCTTTTTTGGAACCTACCAATCAAACATCATCTTGAAGGTACCACATAACTAAATGTTAAGCCAACAAATTGATAAGTCCTTCATCGCGTTGTGCATTCCTCAAGCACGTCACACTCCTCACGAAAAGGTAAGTGCTTCTTTCATCCATGACATGATTAACCAAAATGTTGAATGGTACATCTAGAAAGATTATCTTCTTAATGCAATCTCCCAAGATGCGATCTATTGGGGAGTGTCTTGAGATCATCATACATCAATATGCACATCGGGTAGAATAAGTCATTCCTTGGCAGAAAAACTCATTCAATTACATTCTAATCTATGGCCTCTATACAAAATTGATCTCCTCAAGAATGGATTATTGCCTTCTCCATATTTTAGTGCATGTCTCTTCACTATGTGGCTGTTGAGTCTTCATCGATGCTTCAACACACTCTAGATGTACTAGTTAAGGACATATATCTCAAAAAGTTTGCATTCCTCATTAAGGAACAAGAAAGCATGTAATGCCTACCCCTAATTGACTTTTCTATTGTATTGTTGAGTTCTTTTAGGCTAGTTTTCTAATTGTTTTTTATGTTTAGCAGTGTTGGATTATCAAAATTGATTAATTGTACTTCATATTTAGTTGATATATATATTGAGTTACTTAGTTATTTCAGTTATCTCATGATTTTGATGATGATATATATGTTCATGTAGCGACTTTCAATTATTTAATGATATTAGTTAGATGAATGATTTTTAATACATTTTCTATGGATACTTACCCCGTACTTGCATGTGTATGGTATGCATGTATATTTTCTTTATGTTTGACATTTCTAATGTGGTTGAGGAAAGGAGTCATAGTCACCTACTAGTCAAGATCTACATGATGAATCACTTCCTGCCATTGCCTATTTAGTTTAGAATATGATGTTTGTACATGCATGTATTTTATGCAAATTGCAAGTATCAGGTATTGGCTTCCCTAAATTGCCAAGATGAGCATACCCTATCACAATTTCAATGGTATAAGTGGGGAGATAACTCTTGAATCTGAACCCTAAATCCTAAGCCAAATTTCCTTGAAAATAGGACAAGTATCTGAGTTAGTTCCACCTTTCCAAATTTGTCAAGTGATGTGAATTCATGATTTTGACCTTGGAGTTTGATTTTGTTCACTGTCTTCAGTTGAGTTGTCATATTTGGTTTTGTGGGTCTATTGTGATTCTCTATTATAATCAAATCAAATTAAAAGAATAATTAATGATTTAATTTAATGAGAATTTATTAAGAAAATTTGATATTTAATTAATTGAGAAATTAATAAAATAAAAAAATTAATTTTGAAAGATTTTATTAAAGTTCTATTTTGGCATATTTATATTTATTTAATTTAATAATAATTTATTTAAGATTTTTATTTTAATAATAAACTCTAAATAATATTATTAGTTGAATTAATAAATATATTATTAAAGCATCTCATGATCTAACAAGAGAGAGAAAATATAATTTAATAAAGTTTATTTTAACTAAACTGCATAAAGCTTATGCATGAAATTAAAATATAATAAATTAATTAAAGAGATAAAGTAAATTAATTTGATAAAGATATTTTAAATTGCAAAAAGCATGCATGAAAATGCAAAAAGATAATTAAATAATAAAATAAATTGATCAACAAGTTCTATCTTGTGAGTGCACAATCAGAGCCCTAATTTAGGGGAGAAATCTTTATCAGAGATCTAGAGCTCATTTTGCAGTAACCAGGGTCTTGGAGGAGCAATTTGAGAGTGGAAGGTTTTCAAAAAAAAAAAAAGGGGGATTTTTTGTGTAGAAGTTCTGAAAACCAACTTCACAGATTGCCAAGACCACCTGCATGCAAATAACTTATTGAAGAGAAACTAAAGAAGGAAAGGTAGGGCTTGGAGAATCTCAACGGTGTGAGAGAAAATATACTCCAACTTGAAAAATGAAATTGCTGTACAAAAATACACTAGGAGAGCCTATTTATAAAGGCCTCTAGGAAGCTTCTAGAATGAGCTACGAAGAGCTGGGAGATAAGCATGACAACTAAGCGTACATCCAAAAAAGGTGGATTATCCTCCATATAGATGAGAGGATAAGTATGACAAGGTAGGTGCAAACTCCTATGTTGTCAACAAGTCAACATATGAGAGTACACTTACTCCTAGGTGACAAATTAATATCTAATGCATTTATCCTAAGTAAACTTAAATAAAGTGTAAATAATAATTTACACTAACAGTTTGTGTACTTTGTATGATTGTCGTTTTAACATCAGATCAAGGTAGGATCTTGTGGTTTATATGTATAGTGATTTTCTGTCCTTCAAATTCTTGTCTTCTCTATGTTTGTTATGTTTCTATTTTCAGAATTCTTTCGGGTTGAAACCCTTGTTTGCATATTTATTATTCTTCATTTTTAGGAACTTCTATAAGCAATTTGATGACTGAAAACCTTATGTGTAGATTTGGTTGTTCATTGTTTCCTAGAAACATCTATATACAAATTGGAAATTAGAAAACCCTTGTTTATATTTTATTGCTCTTCATGCTCAAAAGCATCTGTAATTAAATGGAATAATAAAAAACCCTTGTTTGCTAGATGTTATAAATTTGCAATTTGATTGGTAAAAATTAGAATTTGGGTTTCAAAAAGAAAACAAACTTTGTTTTGTTTAGAATTTGATTGGTTGGTTCATATTTTTATATTAGGGCTATATTGGAAAGATTATATATATATCACAGTAATTACTAATTACCTTGATAATTATAAATTTATAAATCATAGTACATGGTGAATCAAAATCTTAAAAAAATTGGGAGGGGGGCTTCCGAAAGTATTTGTTTTATTTAAAAATTAAATAAATTTAAAAAAGTTATATATTTTTTGGTCGGTGGGGCCACCAACCCCCCACCGACCCTTTTCTCTCCCTGGTGGTGGTTTGGTTGCGGCTGCACATAGTAGGTGCTGTAGTAATGCTTTGTACTGCTGCTGCGGCAACAAACTGCTATGGCAGCAGTCCCATGACAACCTTTTTAGGCCAGGCTGGTGAGCCTTTAAAATCATAGTTTTAGTAGCCCCAGGGCAACCTTTTTAGGCCAGGCTAGCGGGCCTTTAAAATCATAGTTTTAATATTTTTTTAAAATATGCTTTTTTCATAACATTTAAAATTAGTTTTAAGTTAATAATTAGTAAATGTTAAATAATAATAATATTGTTTATTAATTGCTATTAATTAATGATATTAATATTAAATGTCATTTAAAGAATTTGATCAATTTTATTATATTATTAATTTGTAATTATGTTTATTAATAATCATATTGTTTTATTAATAAATTGATAATTATTATTAATAATTTAATTATTTTACAGTTTTTAACAGAGGCATTATTATTTTTAAAATTTAATGGTATTGATGGGTTCAAATTCAAAAGTGGAAATGGGTTCTATTATAGGGGAAATTTATAAACTTTATAAAGTCAAAAACTTAGAAATGAAAACTTGAGCCTTAACAATTAACATATTTTAACAAGACGAAATATGTTATGTGTATATTTGCCGAGATCTTGTGGTTATTTGATAAGGAATTGAACTATGAAACTAGGTTTAAGAAACTTTATATGATTTGTTGAATAGTTTGGAATTCTAGTGAACTCAGAAAACCTTAGTGAATCTAACAATTAGAGAAATGAAAATTGAAACTTGGATTGAGATCAAATTTTTTTATCAATTAATATACTTGATAAGAAAATTGAAAACTTGGAAACCTATAAGTGAAAATGAAACTGGTGTACTTTCAAAACCTAATATATTGTGAAAGTGTCTTTTGTGTGCACTCTTTTTAGGATATGTAATTTTACTAATGGGTGTCAGGTTGTCTTAGTACTTTGACCAAATTAGGATGTTTACCAAAGGCTTGGGAGTTCTATTTTGTGATGTCATGATGATGTTCTGATCATGATCTTTTTGCTTTATTGATCTTAGGGTAGGTTATCTATTTGTCATGTTGGGAAGTGGCTTGCAATGGAGGCCGAGGCCCTAAAGAGGCTGATAGGTAACTAATTGTAGGTTGTTTAATAAGTGATAACATATCATTAAATGGGTTTAAAATGAATTAACAAGATATTTGTACTACAAAAAGTCACAGGGGGCAAGAGGATTAAAAGACAAGCTAGGTAACCTTAGAACTAACTCATTAGTATGCCTTGTCAGTATGGAAGTATACTAGTGCTGCATAGAGTCACCAGGGGATTGGAGGATTAAAAGACTAGCCAGGAAACCTTAGAGTTGGCTTGTATGATGACAGTTTCCCACATGCATAATAGAATTCCTAGGTATTTGTGTTGCCTCTAGGATTAGTTGATACTTGTGTCTTGGTACTCCTTGATATAGTTTGCTTTCAGGTGATTCCTTGAACCTAGACATTGGTTTTGACTTTGAGTTTGTTATCCTATTTGAGACTTGAGTTTATCGCCTCAACATAGTGAGAGTGGACCTTTGTGGGTTCCACAAGGTTAGGTCGTACTACTTTTTCTTATACTATTGGGATCCGACTGTTGGATGCTGTTGCTAGATGTGTTTGTGCAGATGTTCCTTTCTATCCAATCTTGTACTACTATGATGCATGGTTATGTTCTAAGTGTATTATATTTGATTTCATAGATCTTACAAGATGATGTAATCTATTTCATGATGTATATTATTTCAACCCTTCATACCTAGTGTCTTGTACAATGGATGATGGTGCATTATGATTATTGCCAAGTGGTATTCGAGATGATTATATATTATTTAAGTGGATTCATACTTGTATATTATTATTTGATGTGGATTTATTATATATTAGATTTAGTGTAAATTAAAATCAAATGTGATTCATCATCATGGGACCCTTAAGAGTTGTAACCTATTTATGTGTTGTTGATGTATGAGTGTATGTTAATTGCTTTTGCTATTGTAACGCCCCACCAAGGGATCCAAAATAATTAACCTAAAGTTTTATTAAGTTTTCCATACTAGTTTTTTTTAAACAAGGAAAATATATCACTCACATCAAACACATAGTAGTAGAAGCAATAACATGTAATCATCTATAAGCATGCATAATAGGTTACATTCCTTAAGGATCCCAAGATGTTGAGTCACATTTAATTTTAATTAATACTAAGTCTAACAACCACCACATCTACATGAAAGAATAATAGAAAGTCCAATGTCCATATTATATATTTGTTCTGAATGCCTCTTGGCAAATTAATTCAGAATGCTCAATCATCCATTGTACAAGCCATAGGGTATGAAAGGCTTAAAAGAATATACATATGAAGAAATATAAATACAACATCCTCTTTAGATCCATGATACAAGTACAATAAAATAAATGAAACCATATACCATACATGATACATCCATCCATCATAAAGATATAACATAATAAAACACATCTAACTAAATGTGTGGTTCCTCCCAACTATCAATAGCATCATTAGACCATCGTGGGCCCTAGCCATCCGCAACGCGTAACATACCAAGTCACTGATAAGATCATTGGTACTATACTAATAGGGATGTCACTCCTTAAACATGCTACAATATATGCATAAAAAAATAGAACATACTAGAATAAAGCTTAAGATAATCCTACAAAGTAGATAACATCATCTATCACATGCTAACCAATATAAAGAAATGTATTAGTAAATAACATCACCTAATAATGATAAATAAGCATCCCAAGAAGCTCTAGCCATGGTGACTATAGACGGATCTCAATGGTAAGTGTGAAAAAGCACTACCACCCAACTACGTGGAACCTAAATGTCCCACTCTCACTACACTGAGGAGATAGTCTCAAGTTCCAAACAAGATATCAAACCACATAACACAAAAACTTCCTAAGTCCAAGAAATCCTAAAAGTAATCTAACTCAAGGGATCTAAGATAGATCGACATCTAATTCCCAGAGGCACACAAGACACATAAGAAACCTACTCTAGGCTCATAACATCACAAATCAAAGAATCATAGTAAATTTACCTTAGTCTTGTACAAGCGACTAGAAAGCATCAAAAGATAATCCACAATAATCACATCAATTCTCCACGAGAAATTGATAAGCATCAAATGATAATCATAATGATCACAATAGTTCTCTATTAGCAACTGAAGGCATTAACGATAAATCACAATATCTAATGGTTCTTAATGAGCAACCCGAAAATATCCCAAAGTAAATCACAATACTGATCGAAGACTTCAAAATGGTCAAGTCAAACATGTCACAACATGACATCATCAAGAACAAACCATCCAAAACATCTCAGTCCTTTCAAAGCGACTGGAAGGAAAATCAAATATAACTAATCGATGACCCAAAATGGTTAAGTTAGGTATCTCATGAACATACATCTCAACTTCACACAAGGAAACTAGAAAGCAATAACAGCCAGTAAAAACATCCACCATAGAGCATATCAACACATCACTATGGTTGGGTTTAGAAAGAATGAGAACAAATCATCATACTATCACAATCGCATAACCCTCGAGCCTTTGGTAACAACCTAAACTGGTCAACATCTAACAACCCCCCAAAACCCCAAAACATAGATAATCGAATAGTCACATAGAAAACATAATCATCACACATTTGGTTTGATTTGAAAGCATACAATTGAGTTAAAGGTAAGGTTCTAGTTTCCAGTTAAACGTATGTTTCAAGTAAATAAGTCTCGTAGTTCACCCTTTCAATTAACCCATTCTTCTTTTTAAATAACATATGAATTTACCCTATTTATATATTCGAATAAAATGTAGAATTACCCTTTTTTTGATTTGAGTCAATTAATCAATATAACTTAAAGGGTGATTATTTATTTAATTATTAAAATAATACCTAATAATTTTTAATTAAGATAATTTACAATTTTATTAAAATTAGAATTATCACTAATTAAATAAATTTATGTCTTTGTTTCTAAATAATTCTCATTATTTAAATAAGTCAATTAAATCAAAGTAAAGTTAATTATTAGTTATTTATAAAATAACTAGAGAATTAACATTTAATTAATCATTAAAATTTAATTACCTTCCCTTTTATTCTCCAAATACATAATAATAATAATTAATAAAAACTTTTAATTAATTATTATTAACTTCTTTAATTACTTATTCTATAGATAAATAATTTAATTATTATTCAAATGATAATAATAATAATAAACATTATTATTATTAACTAACATATTAATTATTTAACACTTACTAAAAATTAAATAATTTAAAACATTTAATAATTTTAATATATATTAATAAATTTAAATCATTTCATATTTATTTTAAAAAAAACATATATTAATTAAAAGAAATATATATATTATTAAATATAAACTATTAATAAAATTTTTCGAAAAAATCAAAATATTTAAAACTTATATATACGTTTAGGGCCTGTCGGCCTTAATTAAGCCGTGTGGCTCATTTTCAAATGCAGGTACATACGTACTCTACATTTACGCCACCACTTTTAATGGAGTAAGTGGGTTGGGAGGTGGGGGGGTGGTGGCGGGCCTCCCCCAATAATATTTTATTTTATTTTTTTATATTTTCAATTATAAACTTTCAAAACGATTCCCAAGTCATAATCAATTATATATGTTATTATAAATTTTTTAATTTTAATTTTATTTAAAATTTATAAAATCCATTTCAAACCAATTCCATAATAATATATAGGTAAGAGCCTACAACACAATGGTAAATTGTGAGCCTCTTATCAAAGAGGTCTTGGGTTCAAATCTACTCATGCTTAATAATTAATAATAATTAATCACAACACATAATAATTAATCTTGGCTTCGGCTTCTTACCGATCAAAAAAAAAAAAATTCATAATAATATATATTTTAAAAAAAAATTTAAAACAATATTTCTCAAATATGTATTATATTATTATTTTTTATCAAATTCTATCAACATGCTTTCATAAGTAGATATAAATTATTTTCTTTTAAGTTGATTTTAATTAAATTTGTTTTATTTAAATTTTTTATCAATTATTTAAATAAAAAAATCTCCAATTAATATAATAATTTATACATACGTTTTATTTTATTTTTAAAATACAATTTAAATTTAAGTCTGATAGGAAAAATATAATTAACCAATCAAATTTCAAATTTCAAAATTTCTTTGTTATTTCAAACCCTTTCTGAATCAGATTCTAATTTCTTTCAATTGTAGAACGAGGTTTTCTAAATAGTTTTCAATCCAGGTTTATTGATGAAATCAAATAGCAAAAGATTTAGAACGAAGGGTGGTAAGATTCATATAGTGAAATTTGAGAAAACAAATTTTTACAAGCACGAAGTAGACAGAATATATATCAAATTACATAATACATTTAGTGATCAAAACACAAGACCCTACCTGAACCTGATGCTAACACTCAACCACCCAAAGGACTTTGCTAGAGAATTCGCTCCTATCCACAAATTTCTCTATAGCAATTTTCCCAAAATTTTCCTTCAATAATTCGCATCCAAAATTCGTGTTCAAAAATCATCTCCAAAATTTGTCCCCAAATTCTTGTCCATAAAAATGAACCCTCAAGTGATAATAAGGAGTTCTCTCCTCAAATCAAGGCACTAATTGTACATTCACCCAAGAGGACTCCTTGCTCACCAGAGTTAACTTTAAAATTAACTTTTATTAATCTTTCTTTTATCTTTTCATGCACGTTTAATAAATTATTAATTTACTTTATTTAATTTTCCACTTGACTTCTTTTTAATTAATTTATTACTTTAAATCTCATGTACACTTTATAATAATAGATTTATTAAGTTCACATGTTTAATCTTTTTAATTAATTTATTTTATTTTAATCACATGCACACATCATGCGAACTTGAATCTTTTAATAACTTTAATATCTTTTTTTACTTTTAAATTTATTTTAGAAATTTAATTGATAGAATATTTATTAACTTAAATAATAATATTTAGCATTTATTTAAAAATGAACTCTAAATATATTATTATTAAATTAACTAAATATTATCATGTTCTAAATTTAAACTTATAACTTTTATCTCCAAATTTAATTCTTTTTATTTAATTAATTTCTCAATTAATTAAATATAATTAAATATTAAAATTTCATAATAATTCTCCATTAAATTAAATCATTAATTTAATTTTTTAATTAGACTTAATTAATAGAAAATACATCAAAGACTCATAAAGCAACATATGAAAAGACATAATAGAAAAGCACATACTAAAGCAAACTAAAGGGTTATAATCACAAATTAACATCATTCGATGCATTCAGAGCGAACTCGACTCAAATAATTGTCCTAATTTTCAATTAGGACAAATGGCTTAAAGGTATGAGATTTGAACTTAACAATTTGTCTCCCCTCTCTTACCATTGAGATAATGCAATAGGGTACGCTCATCCTGGCAATTCAGAAAAGTCGATACCTGGTACCTGCACCTTGCATAAAATCTGTGCATGTATAGACACAATATTCTAAGCTAAATAGACAATGGCAGGAAGTAGTGCAATGCAGTATGGGGTAATTATCAATAAGAAGACACATGTGATAATAAACTATTTAACTACTCATCATCGATAACTAAAAACACTAAATAATCATCATGCATACATGAAATATAGAGTACCAAATAATCTCATCATAAAAATCAACTGAATCTGAAACAATAACTGATAAACTCAGAGTAATGCTACTAATCATAAGCATAAAATTGGCCTAAAAGAGTTCGACAATGATAACAAAAATGTAAACTAGGGTAAGCACTACATCCACCCCCCCTAGACTTAGGCTTACTCTTGGAAGCCTTCAAGGATGGTAAAGTTAAGAACTCAATGTGCAAGTCCCATTGAATACTTTCCCCCTTGTAGGAGGATATGACTCCACTGAGAATACTACAACACACTTAGAGCGATATGATTCTGGTTTAATAATAAACCGAAAACCACATTGATCCAACATTTATTCCTTTAACAAATACTGAAATAGATCCCCTAAACACTCTTAACACTCTTAACATAATACTCGCAAGGAAAATCAAAGGCATACTACCTTAAAGCATAGATGAAAGATACATGTTTTGAAAATAGAATAAGTTTTCAATTTTCAATTTTGGCCTATGTTTAGTTTCATGTATAATTTTTAGTTTTGAAGTCTAAGTTTTGAAGTATGAAAAATATACAACTAAAAATTTAAATTTAAGTTTCAGTTCAACTAGTTAACACTAGTGGCATTCCAATATACCTAGAGCTCCCAATTTAGAAACTCGAGCTCTGATACCAGATGTAACGCCCTGCCAAGCGATCCAAAAGAATTAACCTAAAGTTTTACTAAGTTTTCCATACAATTTTTTTTTTAAAACAAGGAAGATAGATCACTCACATCAAACACATAGCAGTGGAAGCAATAACATGTAATACTCTATAAGCATGCATAACAGGTTACATTCCTTAAGGATTTCAAAATGTTGAATCACATTTAATTTTAATTAATACTAAGTCTAACAACCACCACGTCCACATGAAAGAATAATAGAAAGTCCAATGTCCATATTATACATTTGTTCCAAATGCCTCTTGGCAAATTAATTCAGAATGCTCAATCATCCACTGTACAAGCCACAGGGTATGAAAGGCTTAAAAGAATATACATATGAAGAAATATAAATACAACATCCTCCTCGGATCCATGATACAAGTACAATAAAATAAATGAAACCATATAGCATACATGATACATCCATCCATCATAAAGATATAACATCATAAAACACATCTAACTAAGTGTATGGTTCCTCCCAACTATCAATAGCATCATTAGACCATCGCGGGCCCTAGCCATCCCTCACACGTAACATCCCAAGTCATCAATAAGATCATCAGTACTATACTAATAGGGATTTCACTCCTAAAACATGCTACAACATATGCATAAAGAAATCTAACATACTAGAATAAAGAATAAGATAATCCTACAAAGCAGATAACATCATCTATCACATGCTAATCAATATAAGGAAATGTATTAGTAAATAACATCACCTAATCATGAAAAACAAACAAGATAATGTTGAGCTGTTGCATTATTCAAAAGATCATGGATTTGATGGATCTGAGCTGACAAGCTTGTTTTCTTGGATATATGAACTAGGTGGAAGATAAGATTGATGAGTTTGAGGCACAAAATTCAAGGTAAATAGTTTTTAGAAAAATTCAAAGAGGATTCTAGGAGAGGTTTCTAGAAAAGATATGTAACGCAAGATAGATTCATTATATGGTACCTAATCCATCCAAACCCTAAATTGGATGATGGAGAATGAGTGGTAAAAGATTTTAATTTCCTATTTATAGGACTAGATAGTTATGAAGCAAGGTTTTCATGTGTGAAAACCTAAGGAAGTCAAGGAGACAAGGAATTTTCTTCATCAAGTGACCTAAGAGAAGAGTCTACAATGGCATGTTAAGCAAGAAGGCTTAAGGGTATGAATGTTTGAAGGGTGAACAAGCTATCAAAGCTATAATGTATGAAGTTCAATTATAATGGAAGAATTAAATAGTGATTTTTATTCTGCAAATAGAGTTGAAAGTAGTTATCAAATGAAATCTTATTATTACTCTCTAATAATTATATCAGTCTAGGGGAAATTCTTTGAATTAAGGTTGACATAACAGTCATTTGTAAATCTTTTTACTAGGTGACATTCCAAGTGAATGGTCTAAAGTCATCTGACAAGGCTCACTCCTAATAGGATGGTTGAAATCCTTTAATAGGGTCACATTTAACAGTGTGAATTGTAACATTTAACAGCGTTGGTCATTCACAAGGCATCACTTCAGAAGAGTAAAAAAGAGTAGCATGTTAGTGGTGGTTTTTCCAAATTGGATCTCCACATAAATAATTGTGTCAAGTATGTTGATGAATCTATTATGTTTCATGTTTACATTTATGCAAGTTGATATGATAGTAACCTACACATTTTTAGTGATTGCATAATCTTATGGATGCACGCATGAAGTTAAATGTTTTATGGGTTCACTAAGATGTGAAAAATTTTATTTATACATTTGGACCTTGGATAATTGATTTACCCCCTAGTTATTCTAAAGTATTCCAAAAATTAGTATTAGAGCCATTTGCTTAAGAGGACTAATTTGAAGGTACTAGAAGAATAAAGATCAAGATGTCAAAAAGAGAAGTACCCAAGCTTAATAGAGATAAATTTCATACATGGAAAAGTTTGATGAAGCTACACCATGGAGGAATTGGAAATCATGCACAATCTACCATTACCATTAAGCATATTAATCCTATTAGCACCCCAACTGTTGAGGATATGAGAAAGAAGAAAGAACATAATTAAGCAATGTTGGAGATTGCTTCTACCCTAAGTTATATTGAATTTGATGATATCAAAGGTCTTGACAGTGCAAAGAAAATGTGGCATGCCCTAACCACCATCTATGGAGGAGATGCAAATGTTCTAAGAGGCAAAGTTGAAAGTCTCAGAGGTAAGTTTGATGATATGAGAATGGAAGAAGGTGAAAATATTGCCCATTATGTTGCAAGGATAAAAGAAGTTGTTAATGTAATAAGAGGAGTTACTGGTAAAATAGATTATGACACTATGCTAAGAAAAGTTTTAAGAACACTACTACTTGTATATGCTATTAGAGTTTCCGCAATTCAAGAACTAAGATGTATATCAGGGAATGATCTCTCACTTGAAGGTCTCATAGGTAGACTCACTACTTTTGAGCTATCTAACTTTGATAATTACAAACTTAAAAGTATTTAATTTATTATCAAAGCTAAGGTATCATTGAAGGAACCTAAGGAGAAGAAAAAGAAGAAAAAGAAGAAGTATGTGTCTAGTGACAGTGATACAAATGAGGAGGATGTAGAACAGCTTGAAGCACTACTAGCTAGAAGATTTCACAAAGGTAAAGGCAAGTTCAAAGGTAAATTACCTATCATTTGTTTTAATTGTAATGGGGTTGGTCATTTTGCTGCTAGATGTCCAGAGAAGAAGAATTACAAAGGTAGTGACAAATACAAGAGTAGAAGAGATGAAGACAACAAGGACTATCGAGAAAAAGGCAAAAAGTCATGCTACATTATTGAAGAGGAAACAAGAGATGAATCTAATGAACATGATGATGAAGTGGTGTATGTTGTAATGAAGGACAAATCTAATGAAGATGAGGCAACTGCATTTGTGAATTGTGTGAAGAAGACTGATAGATGGATCATTGGCAGTTGGTGTTCACATCACATGACTAGAGACAAAAGTAAGTTCATTAACCTAAATTTTTATGATGGAAATAATGTAAGATTTGGTAATGATGCACCATGTTTGATAAAAGAAAAAGGTTCTATCAAGCTCACAAATAATATTTTATGTGAGAATGCTTACTATTTTGAAGGACTTAACTATAATTTGTTGAGTGTATCACAAGTAAAGAATTTAGGATGTAAGGTTGAGTCTACAAACAAGATTGCTAAGATATATGACATTGACGGGAAACTAATTGGAAAGGGTGATCAAACTAGGATTAATCTATTCTATATTGATATAGAGCATGCTACTTGTCTTGTTATAAAATTTGATGATGTGTGGCTATGGCACAAGAGGTTATGTCATGTCAATTTTGATAACCTAGTCAGTATTAGTAACATGAGAAAGTTAGAGATTTGCATAAGTTGAAGAAGCCTAATAATATAATGTATAAACAATGTCAGTTAGGCGAAATGAAAAAGTCAAGTTTCAAGAGTAAAACTTATACTTCTAAAGCAATACTAGAGATTGTTCATAATGACTTGTGATGTCCAATTGATGTGCAAAGCTACAAAAGAGATAAGTACATTATGTTGTTTGTTGATGATTATTCTAGGATGATGATAGTTATGTTTCTAAAATAGAAATCTAATGCTTCTCAAATGTTTAAGTGGTACTTAGCAAGAGTTGAAAAGGAAATAGATAAAAGTCAAAAGTGTTTGAGATTTGACATAGGAGGAGAATTCACATCAAATGAGTTTGATATGTTTTGTAATGATAGAGGAATCAAAAAATAAACATATGCCCCTAGAACCCCTCCACAAAATGGAATAGCTGAAAGGAGGAAAATTGGACTATGGTAGAACACTCATGATGGAGAAAAATGTTTCTTTGAAATACTGGAGAGAAGCTGTAAGTATAGTTGTCTATACCTTGAATCATGTACAACTTAAGAAAGGTACTCATTTAACACTTTTTGAACTATGGTATGTGTATGGTTTCATAATAGATGAAGATAATCACAACATTTTCTTTCTCAAGGATACTATATCTATTCTATAGACTACCTATTCCACCATGAAATACACTTGAATTATCTACCTAGGGATGTAAGACTTGAAATGGGTCAGCATAGTGTGTGCACTAAGTTCGTTTAAGAGTCTTAACACCTATGCTACAGGAAGGTAAAATGTATGAAAAGAATCTATACTAATATTACAAAATAGTAAACACACTTGGACTAACAACATATAATTGTAAAAAGCTTGTAAAATGAACCTAAACTAATTAACAACTCAAAACGTTTACCATGATCATTTTCTACAAGTGCTACATGAACTTTCATAGCAACAATGTTGCAGGACTAATATAGTAAATCTATCTTGAAAATAGGAAATTACAAGGAATGAATCTACTCTACCTAAATCTATTCCATCTCCCAAGTGGCCCCCCTTGGTTGGCTTCAAATAACTACAAACTCAACAATTATTCCAAAATCACCCTTTCATTAAGATCATTCTTTGATTACATCAACTATATAATTCATGAAGAACAAAAAAGAGTAACTTCTGAATCCTAAACTAACATTGTCTAAATTCTCATTATTATTCTAGTAAGACAATCCAAATCTAGTATATAGAGGATTGGATACTTATTAAAAACATGACATAAAAATCTTGAACAAACGTCACTAGAAAAGAAGGCGAAAGATCAACCATGACATAGTACATTTATTACTAAGCAACAAAATAACAACTTGTAAGAAATATAGCAAATCGTGTCTCCTAGATTTCCTTGAACAGTAACTCCTCTGCAAGCACAACTGATCCATAGGAACTGAACTGCACTTTCCCTTGCCACGATTGGTCTCCATCACCCTCTTCCTTTATTGTAGTAATCAACACCCTTTGCATCATTTCTCATTTTCCTGAAAGTTAGAAACATTTGGAACATAAATGCAAGATAACACTCCTACTCTTATTTAGATATTAGAATATAACTTAAGATATTCATATGAAATACTACATTCTATGTATAATATTAAGCAAAGTATGTCATACACACTACCCATAGGTTTGGTAAGTTCTAACTATCTCTTGGCATAAGTTCACAAGATATTTAGACAAATGTTTTGGAAATGTTTTGGACAAAGCACAAAGTGTAAATCCAAACTATAAAAACTATATCAAAATTAAGACATTAATATGCCTCATCGTCTACCCACCACTATTCAAATTCTTGTCCTCAAGCATTATACTTCCTTTCCATAGCTTTGAAGTCCCCCACTGTAGTTTTCCCTTCCTTCCTACTTTTGAAAGTGTAGAAGAATCCTCTAGTGCACTTCCAATGTTCACCTATGTGTTCCTCGATCAATGGATCTAGTCTAGTAGCATCTTTACCATAAAGAGGCCAAAGAAGGGTAGGAGGTGGAAAAGTCAATGGCATCCATAGTTCTTTTCTGATTGGTCTTCCCAATTGTATATACTTGGCCACCCTATTAATAGCAGCCTCATAGTTGATAGGGCTATGTGGCTAATGGGGACACAACCCGAGCACAGAATGGACACAACAAGAAAGGGAAAATTTTATTAACTTTGTAAATAAGCTAATACATTTAGTACAGAGAAAATAGACTTCAAAACTTTCCCTATGGGCTTACAATAGTATAAATCTAGAGATAATTTCTCCTTTCAGTACCTCCTCTCAAACTCCACTCCGAACTACCTTTTACAATGCCAAAAATGTTCTTAAATAGACCCCGAAGAGTTAAGGATTAGGAGTAAATTCTAGAAAGTGCTAGTTGGAACCCACTAGCCAAATAGAAGGCTCCAGAAGCTGCGTTAGAAGTCGACACAAATCTAGAAGAATCTGGAAATGGTAACCGAACTTTCGGAAGGCATAACTTTTGAACGATAGCTCCGATTGACGAACTGTTTACATTTTCAGAAAGCTCTCAAAGAAATATATAGCCCTATGGACAAGCTTCACTCATCCCCCATTTTTTGGCCCTTTTTGAGGTCATTTAATGCCCCTAACCTGACTTTGAAGCATTCTTAGGAGGTCTCCAAAAATTGAAAAATTGTAATAACTTTCAAACCGTGGGGCCTTTTGACCTGATTCTTTTTCTGGAATGCTCTAAATTATAATTACATTCATCTAGCCAATTTACACCTTCTAGTTCACCAAAATGATGGCTCAATTACATACTCTTATTTTTCCAACATTTACATGTATCCCAAGGTGTTCAAATACTCTATCCTAGAACACTGATAGTGGAACTATGAGAGTTGGAACCTTTATTCGACCCAAATGGGTATCTAGAAATGAAAACATGTGAAACAGAAAATGAGTCTAAGTACATTTTTTTGGTTGACATAGGATTGCCCTTATACCTCTAGATGCTCCTGCATCAGTGGCTTTACCTTTTAGAAAGCTTTTGGCAGCCAGTTCCATCAGTTCCTAAGTCTCGTAATAGCTCTTTGCTATGTAAATTTTGGAAGTGTCTAGTAATCTCTATAAACCTTTTCTCTTTCTACAAAAGCTTTCTCCCTAATCTTTGGTTTTGGTCTCCCACAAGTTAGTCTAAACCAGTCTCTTAGAAGGTCATTAGGCTTGCATGATTCAACTCATAGTCATAATGGTTCAAATTTCTCAAGATCTCTATAGAAATTTAAGCGCATATCATAGTTTGTCTCGTTGTGCATCTAGGACATTAAAGCTCTTTGGTGAACATCCCATATGTAAAGTAGAGGGTTTGACTCTATCTCATGTGGAATTATAATGTTATGTAAATAAAGTTCACACAACAAATTATTTTTCCATGAAGGTAAAGTCTGATACAAATTGTAAAAATCTTTAGCATTTTTAAATTCATAGTCAACATCCCTCATTGTCATCATCACTTGAAATAGCAGAAACTACTCCTTCAAACAAAAGGAAATCACCTTGGATGGTGGCCTACATGCAATTACTTGATCAACTAACTTTAAAATCTTATTTAGTCATTGTTTCTATTTCTCAAGTTGTTCTTTTAGTGACTCAATTTCCTTATCTTTGTCCAATATTACTTTCTGCATTTGGTCTCTTTCTTGCTTCCACAAGGTGTTTTGAAAAATGAAATTATTGTAAATACCAAATAATATAGATTGAATTGTAGATGAAAGGAATTCTTGAGCCATAGATTTTTTCTTTTGTTTCTTAGCAACTTACTAGAAGTAATGGGTATACCAGGAGGATCTATAAGGCATGATAGAAGCATTTGATTATACAAGGACTGGTGGTGAAGTAGGTTGATCATTTTTAGGGGCTTTTCTAAGACAACAATAGGGTTTGACTCGTGCATTTCTTGATTTCCTTGTGGCATTTCATTATTAGGCTCATCTTTATTTGTTACCACATGTTGGAGTTCCAACCATACAACAGAGTCATCTAGAACATTCTCAACAACTAATTCTATATGAGATTTTTGGTTTTCATTGGAAATTGGGGTTACTTAACCTCACATACAAGGGCTTCAATGCATAGGAACCTCTTTAACTTCTACTATTTTGGAGGTCCACTTTGGTTTAGGTGCTACTGGGGTAAATGTTGCAAGAGTGGTTGATGCAGGAACACACCTTTTTCTCTTTGTCACTTTAATAGAAGGGTTTTGGGCTTCCTTTTCAAGATTAGGACTTTCCTTACCAACCTTATGCTTGCCTTTGTCTCTGGAAGAGCTAGGTATGTTACCCTCTGAAATAGGCTCAATAGGTTTATCAAGAGAGGGTAATGCTAGTTCTGTTTCTATTTCAGCCAAATTCTAACTAAGCTCTACAATTTCTTCATTCCTTAAATTTTGTAGAATAGGTTTGTCTTGAGGCTACAAAATTTTAATTTCAACAAATTCTACCCATGATACAAGGAAATAATCCCTAAGAGACCTTTCAACTAAAAGTGTGATGAGGGTATAATGAGAAATAGAATTTGTATTTCCTTTTTGAGTTTCTTCAATGCTAATACATAGCATATTATAAAGGAAATTGGGGACATTAACTTGAATGTTATGTCTTACACAACTAAGCAACTTAAAATGGTAAGTGTGTAAGTTTGAAAACCTACCTTCGCAGGTCAAATACCTAATGATATGGGTTATAAATTTTGAATATAGAGCTAGGAGAGAGAGTCTTCTACACCCTTTCTTTGTAATTTCCAATAGAGGGTCACTTGGCTGAGATAACTGCTCTTGTGATGACCTAGCATTGAGTTTATTTGGATAATGCTCCCCATTATTTGGTAGTCTTGTAACTTCTACTATCCGCTCCTTAGTAGCAATTACTGTTAACCCCCATACTATGGCTTTACCTTCATCAAATATCCTCATAAACTCTATTGCTACTTCTTCATTGAGCTTAGTTAACTACATGAAGTAGCCAAGCCATCCACAAGCATCAAATCATTGGGTTACTTCCACATATGCAAGTAGAGTACTATGAACAACTAGATTGTGTCTTAGTTACTATCCTCCCATCTTCAAAATGCCTAGCCTCAAATTTCTCTATTCTCACCACCTTGATAAGTTTTATCCTTTTTAACACTTCTGCAAATAACATCTTCTCATAATTTCAAATTGATCTCTATGAGAAATGTCGATACCATAAATTCTCTAAACAAGACTCTTTTATGTTTGGCATGCAAAATGATGATGCAATTAATTATGAAGGACATCAAAGTTTAAGTAGGAGTGTTATCATAATAAATCATATTCCTTTTCAATCATATAAAATGCAAGAGATCTTTCTCAAAATCGCAATGAAAAGGTACGATAGATACAAAAAGATTTTAAAATTAAAAACCACCACAAAGTATAACCTATAATGTGGACATGACTAAGGTGATGTGGAGATGACATTTGGAAATTAATACACTTTCTTGGCCCCCCACTAAATTTTGACATGTGTCCACACTTAAAAGTTTTGACATAGGAATGAGAAACTAGCATAAGGTTTATACGATACATTTAATGTAGTATTATACATAAATATCAAAACCTATGTACTAAAAATGAATGAAGAGTAAAAATGTTGTGCCTAAAAATTTTAGAGTGTACTTTTGCATGCAAATTGATGAGGTGGTGAAGTCTGGTGACCACAAAAAGTGTTGATAGTATGGTTTATTGAAAGTAGTAAAAAAAATAGAATTTGTGGGTTACGTGAAATGTGAGTTGTTGATAGATGAAGAAATGAGATGAGTTGATATGAAGAAAAAGAAAAATGAATGAAAGAATGGACCTTAGATTAAATGAGGTTTTATTATGAGTGCTTGTTGAAGGTTTTTCATGGGACGGTTACAGGAAGAAGGTTTGCACCCTTTGCTATAGGAACTGTGTCCGTAGGATTTGGTAAACTGTTTGGTTGGAACTACTACACGAACTTATCTTTGATCTATGGTTTATGATAGAGGCACAACCTATGGCCATTTACAAGCAATTTAAACTAGATAGGATCAATAGTTGTCAACTAGACCACTCCATTTTTGAATACATACTAAATTTCATAAGGCCCTAGCCATCGAGTATGCAACTTTTTTGGATTCTCTTTGAAATGAGAATTGTATAGGAAAGCTCAATCTCTCACTTGGAATTATTTATTACTGTATGTGTGTCATGTCACTTCTTCCACTACTGTTGAATGATCTCTGTTCTTTCCAAAGTTGTCTTTCTCATTTCATCTAGTGAGTTCAAGTGAAGTCTATCTTCTTGTGCTGCAAGAAGACTAATGTTTAATTCGAAAGTAGTGCACAATGTTTTATGTTCAAATTCAATAGGAAACATTACTTCTTTTCCATACACAAGTTCAAATGGAGTGAATCTAGTTGTCTTCCACATAGTTTGATATGCCTAGATAGATTCTGTTAACCTACTATTCTAATCCTTTCGATGTATTTGCACTGTCTTGGTTAGAATAGCCTCAATTTCTCTATTGATGATCTCTATTTGCCCATTTTCCTGAGGGCGATAAGAACTGGACTTCTGGTGCCTTATGTTGTATTCTTTCATAAGTTCAGTGCTCAAATTTGATGTGAACTGGGTGCTTTGATCTGTGACAAGTTCTTTGGGAACTCTATAGCATGTGAATTTTTCCTCATATAAGAATTTAGCTACTTTCTCATCTCTTGCATTTTTCATTTCCTTGACTTCTACCCATTTAGTTAAATAATCTGTGCATACTAAGATGTAGGATTTTCCATTTGATGGTGGGTTAATTGGACCTATGACGTCCATACCCCACTTGTCAAAGGGTGATACAATTTTTTTTGGATTCAGTGGTATCTCATCTAACTTATTTAGTTAGCCGATCCTTTGGCATTTGTCACACTTGGTTGTATAATTTGTTGTATCCTTAGGTAATGTTGGCCAATAATATCCAATTGTAAGTACCTTTAGTGTTGTTATTTTTCCTAAAAAATGGCCTCCACATGGTTTTTCATGACAAGCATATAGTATGTCATACATCTAATCCTCCTTGACACATCTCCTCATGATCTAATTTGGTCAAGTATAGAAGAGATTGTTATCCATCCATGAACAATGAAAACATTTCTCTACTAGCTTCCTCCTGTCTTTGTGAGAGATAAATAAGCAGCAACAATATTGGACTTGTTTGGATTATCAACAATGGTAATATCAAACTTCTGCAACAATAAGAGTCATCTTGCCAATCTACCAATTACAACAAATTTTTTCATTAAGTACTTTATAACTGAGTGGTTAGTATGAACAAAAATAGGATATCTAGTTACATAATGTCTAAATTTGTTCAATGCATAAACTATAGCTAAAAATTCTTTCTTAGTTAATGTGTAATTTAGTTTAGGGCCATGGAGGCTTTTACTAATATAGCAAATTGCATTTTCAACGTTAGTAGGCTTTTGTCCTAATACAACACCTACAACAAAATCTTATGCATCAGTATAGATATGAAATGGAAGTGACCAATCTAGTCCCTTCAAAACTGGTGTTGTGGTGAGGAGTTTCTTAAGCTATATGAAGGCTTCATTACATGCAGGTGTCCAAATGAATTTAGCTTCTTTAGTCAATAGTGTATACAAAGGACTAGCTATTTTACTGAAATCTTTTATGAAACACCTATAATAGCCAACATGACCTAAAAAAGACCTTACATCCTTTGGTTTTATAGGTATGGGCAATGTTAGAATTACCTCTATCTTAGTCGGGTCCACTTGTATCCCTACAATTGATATAAAATGACCAAGGACCACTCCTTCATACATGAGCATGAAACATTTCTCACTATTGAGTGATAGATTATGTCCTTTGTATTGGACAAGAACCTTTTCAAGATTCATCAAGGCTTCCTTAAGGGTGACTCCAAACATTGTGAAATCATCCATGTATATTTCCATGTAGTCATGCAATATAATAGGAAAAATTACTAATTACAACTCTTTGAAATGTCGTGAGAGTATTACACAGGCCAAATGGCAAGACAAAATATGCAAAAGTACCCCATGGGTATGTAAATGTGGTTTTATCTTGATCTTCTAGACCTATACTTATCTGATTATAACCACTATACCAATCAAGAAAATAAAAATATTTCTTACCAACCAAAGTGTCTAGAACTTGATCAATAAAGGGTAAAGGAAAGTGATCCTTCTTAGTTGTCTTATTCAATTCTTTGTAATCTAAAAAAATCCACCATTTCCCTCCCTTTTTAGGTACTATAACCAAAGGTAAGACTCATTTCCTATCAGATATAGGGCATATAAAATCATCATCAAGCAACTTTTGCAATTCTATTTTAACTATTTCTCCAAGTGTTGGATTAATCCTCCTCTGGGGTTGATGGACTGACAGACACTCTTCATTGATATATATTCTATGAGTGCATAATTTAGGACTTAACCCTTTCATATCCTCATAGTCCCATGCAAAAGCCTTTTCATGCTTTTAAAGAAGCTCTGTTAACTATTTTATCTATTTGGGAGATAGTTTATTATTGACATAGAGATTATGCCTGTCAAATACATCCTTTTCTACCACACAAATATTATTAAGAATACTCTAAATTAATGAATCCTCCTTCTACAACTTTAGAAAAGATTGTCTATGTAATATCATAAGTTGTGCTATAGAGTTTAACTCTTCCTCACCATCCCCTAAATTTGGCCATGTAGTTGTGCTTAAATCTAGTTGGGGTTGTGCTAGAGGATCCACGACAAATTTATTTGTTGTCTGTCCATCTGATATGGTCATACTTCTTGACCTACAACTTATATTTGCTTTGGTTGTAGCTAACCATGGTCATCCTAAAATGACAGGGTAACTAGCTTAATTGATTTTTGAGGACACAATCATAAAATTTACAGGGTACTCTAGAGAGTCTAGGGTAACTACTATGTCTTCTATCATCCCATCAGGAGTGGTAGTAGAACTTTCTACAAGTTATAAAATTATCAGGGTAGCCCACAATCCTTCTATATTCAAATTTTTCATAGTATCCTTGGTCATAATATTTATAGCAACACCAAGATCAATCAAAGCATTTTTAATAGACTGACCATTTATAATCACATGCACAACTAGACTCCTTGGATTAGAATATTTAGGAATAACTAATTTTCCTAACATAATATCAACCAATTGTCCCATAACATGGATTGTGGTTGGGTTCTTTTTCTTTCCCCTAAGATTTTTTAGATAGGCTTCTCTAATGATTGTGCCATAAATAGGAACATCTTTAATAACTTGGAACAAAGAAATTTGGACATGCATGTTCTTTAGCTAATCAATGATGTCAAAGGATTGTTCCTCTATTTGTGTAGGTTTACTTTGTATGAGCTTTTGTGGAAAAGGGGGTGCAACTACTATTTGAGTTTGAGCTGAGCTAGTTTCATTGCTTGGGTCAACCATTTGTGATAGAGAAGTTGTTGGTTATGATGTTATAGGAGTATCTAGTATTTTAGTTATGAGAGATGGTTTAGGTGCTAGTAGGGTTGTACCGGATCTCAAATGTATATCTACAATATTTAGAGCATAAGTATGATATTGTTGAGCATCAACAGAATACGTGGGTTTTTGTGGTTATTGGTTATTTAGATTTGGCTAAGGTTGTGCAGGTAATTGAGTTTTCTTTTGAGGTCTAGAACTTGTAGGTGGTGGCATTAGTGTAGATTTTTGGACTAGAGGTGGTAGCTGTGGGTTACCAAGATTTTGGTTAGGCCATTGCTAAGGTCCTCTTCATTGGTTTGTAGACTGCCAATTACCTTGGGGTGGTTGTTGTTAGTTCGACTAATTTTGCTGGTTAGGCCACTAGTTATTTTATTGGTTTAGCTAGGAAGGTTGGGAGTACTGAGGCCATTTAGGCTATTGTGGATTATTTTACCAAGCACTATTGCAATTAGGTTGACTATATTGTGGAGGACCTTGAATACTATAGTTTTGCCATTGATTACCATATGGATTTTGAATTTTTTAAAGGGTCTTAAGGCATACCTTGATATGGGGCCCATGGATAGCATTGAGCAACAAAGAATAATTTCTCATCCTCTCCATTTGTCTTGAGGTACTCAGTTGGAAGATGTTGGTTCTCCACCCTAGCGACCAATTTGCATTGACAATCTTTCTTCTATTTCTAGTAGTGTGGACAATACTCAGCTAACTACTCCTTAGCCTCTGCATGCTTCTTCTTTGTAGTCATTGTGTCAAGATGTGTAGTGACATCATTTATGATGTTCTACTTGAAATTTGAGAGTAGATTCCATATCTCAAGCTTTGAAATACCTTGATTGATTCCTTTAGTGGTTGTAGACTAGTGTCCTCTATCTTTCTTCATAGTTGACCTTGAGTAGTTAAGATAGATTTTCTTGAGGTCATCCCAAGAAGATTGATATTGATGGGGACACAACCCAAGAACAAAATGGACACAACAGAAAGGGAAAATTATATTAACTAAGAAAATAAGCTATTACAAACAGTACAAAGAAAATAAACTTCAGAACATGCCCTAAGGGCTTACAATAGCATAAATCTGGAGATAATTTCTCCTTTTAGTACCTCCTCTCAAACTCCACTCCGAACTGCCTTTTACAGTGCCAGAAATCTCCTTAAATAGACCTCGGAGGGTTAAGGACTAGGAGTACATTCTAGAAAGTGCTAGTAGGCATCCACCGGCCAAATAGAAGGTTCCGAAAGCTGCGTTAGAAGTCGGTGCAAATATAGAAGAATCCAGAAATGGTAACTGAACTTCCAGGAGACATAACTTTTGAACCGTAGCTCTGATTGACGAACCGTTTACATTTTCAAAAAGCTCTCGAAGCGCTCTATAGCCCAATTGACAGCTTCTCTCATCCCCCATTTTTTGGCCCTTTTCAAGTTCATTTAATGCCCCTAACCTGACTTCAAAGCATTCTTAGGAAGTCTCCAAAACTCGAAAAACTGCAATAACTTTCAAGCCGTGGGGCCTTTTGACCTGATTCTTTTTCTAGAATGCTCTAAATCACAATTACATTCATCTAGCCAATTCACACCTTCTAGGTCACCAAAATGATGGCCAAATTGCATGCTCCTATTTTTTCGAGATTTTCAAGCACACTGATAATGGAACTATGAGAGTTGGAACCTTTATTTGGCCCAAATGGGTATCCAAAAATGAAAACACATGAAATAGAAACTAAGTCTAATTACATTTTTTTGGGTGACATAGGATTTCCCTTATACCTCTAGATGCTCCTAGATCAGACAACCAGGGTAGATTGAAAAGTGACCCTGTCACTTTATGAATGGTAGAGGAAATCCCAAATGGGAAACCTCAGCTGCTGAAATTCAAGTTGAGTCCTCGATCAGTCATCCTTTCCACTTCACCAAATACTCTTCATACTGCCTATTTCTAGTACTCCTACCCACACGATGATCTAGAATGTCTTCTATCTCCTCCTTCTTAGAAGCAGGAATTGGACATGGCTCTAACACCAGCTCCTCATCTGCACCATCATCATGATATTCTGTCAAATCTGCAATGTTGAAAATGGGAGAAATGTGAATACCATCTGGTAGCTCCACCTCATATGCATTTCCTGAGTCATGTTTCTTCAGAATTTTGCAAGGGCTAAATTTCTTCATTTTCAGCTTGTTGTAAGTACCAGCTGGAAATCTTTCTTTTCGTAAGTGCACCATGACTAGATCTCCTACTTGAAATTCCTTATGTCTTCTCCTTTGATCAGCCCTAGCTTTATACTCTTGATTCATCTTGGTAATGTGTGCTTGAACCTCCTCATGTAGACACTTGATATGTTCAGCAAATTCTTCCGCTTCAGCACTTGTCCTCTCCCCTTGCTCTATCTTCCTTAGCTCTCCTGTAGTCCTTGGGCTATTCCCATATACAATTTGGAATGGTGATTTTCCTGTACTCCTATTTATAGAGTTATTGTAAGCAAACTCTTCTTGTGGTAGAATCAAATCCCATCCCTTGGGCTTATCCCCAACTAAACATCTCAGCAAATTGCCCAGACTTCTGTTTACCACTTCTGTTTGGCCGTCAATTTTTGAGTGATGCGTGAAGCTGAATTTCAAGTCTGTTCTCAACTTTTTCCACAATGTCCTCCAGAAATACCCCACAAATTTAGTATCTCTGTCAGAAACTATACTCCTTGGAAGACCATGTAGTCTTACCACCTCTTTGAAAAACAAGTCTGCAATATGAACAACATCATGAGTTTTGTGGCATGGAATGAAATGTGCCATTTTGGAGAACCTATCAACCACCACGAATACTGAGTCATTACCCCTTTGTGTCCTTGGCAATCCAAGAACAAAATCCATACTTATGTCCTCCCATGGCCTTGATGGAACAAGCAATGGCTGATATAGACCAATATTGTGACTAAACCCCTTGGCAACTTGACAAACCTGGCAACTCTGTACAAACTTCTTCACATCCTGTGAAATTTGAGGCCAAAAATAATGTTCTCTAAGAATGGCAATGGTCTTATCTCGACCAAAATGTCTTGCCATCCCTCCACTGTGTTTCTCCTTAATCAGATTTTCCCTCATGGAACTCCTTGGAATGCACAATTGACTACCCCTGAACAACATGCCATCCTAAATCAAATAGTCTAACCACTTGGTTCTATCTACAGCAATAGGTTCTTTACAATCTTTCCATGCTTCAGCAAAATCAGGATCCTTGGGGTACAAATTCTCGAGTTCATCAAACCCAACTACTTCAACCTGCATTACTGTAAGCAACAACTGTCTCCTACTTAGTGCATCTGCAACCCTGTTAGATTTTCTACTTCTATGCTTCAACACAAATGTATAGCTCTGCAAGAACTCTACCCACTTCATATGCCTCTGATTCAATTTACCTTGGCTATTTAGGTATTGTAATGCCTGGTGATCAGTATACAAAACAAATTCCTTTGGAAATAAATAATGCCTCCATTTCTTTAAGGCTTGAACTATTGTATAGAACTCTTGATCATAAACATAATACTTCTTCTTTGCATCATTCAATTTTTTACTAAAATATGCAATAGGCTTACCTTCTTGGCTTAATACAGCCCCAATAGCGCTGCCACTAGCATCACAATCCACCTGGAAAACCTTTCTAAAATCTAGAAGTGCCAACATAGGCTGTTCTGTCACCTTCTTCTTTAGCAATTCAAAACTTCTTGCAGCTGCTGTAGTCCATTTGAACTCTTTTCTATCCCCTCTTATTGTATCAGTTAGGGGTGCACATATGCCACTGAAATTCTTAATAAACTTCCTGTAAAAACTAACCAGACCATGAAATGATCTTACCTCAGTAGCAGACCTTGGAGTAGGCCATTCCAAGATGGCTTTTACCTTCTTTGGATCCATTTTGAGACCTTCGGGTAATATAACAAACCCCAAATAGACTAACTCCCTTTTTGCAAAGACACACTTCTTTAGATTAATTAACAGTTTCTCTTCCCTTACCCTTTCAAGGACACTACGAATATGTAGTAAATGTTCTTCCAAAGTCTTGTTGAAAATTAAAATATCATCCACATAAACAATAACAAATTTTCCCAAGAACTTCTTCAGTACCTCATTCATGAGCCGCATGAAGGTGCTTGGGGAATTTGTCAATCCAAAGGGCATGACTAACCACTCATAAAGACCCTCCTTGGTCTTGAAGGCTATTTTCCACTCATCTCCTTCTCGAATCTATATCTGGTGATAGCCACTCTTCAGATCTATCTTTGTGAAGTACTGAGCTCCACTCAAGCAGTCCATAATATCATCCATCCTTGGCAAAGGAAACTGGTACTTGATGGTGATCTTATTTATAGCTCAAGAGTCTATACACATCCTCCACTCTCCATCCTTCTTTGGTGCAAGTACTGCAGGTACTGCACATTGACTCAGGCTCTCTCGAATCAAGCCCTTCCTCAACAACTCCTGAACCTATCTATTTAGCTCCTTTGTTTTAGTAGGAGTCATCCTGTGAGCAGCCTTGTTAGGCAAACTAGCTCCTAGAATCAGATCTATCTGATGACTAATTTGCCTTACTGGTGGCAATCCATCTGGAACATTAGTAGAGATAATATCTCCAAACTCCCCTAGTAAATCTGAAACTTCAATTGGTATTTCACTACTACCTTCTTTATCTTTCCTAGGAATCAAAGCATAGCACATATGCTGATGTTTCATGCCATCTAAAAACTTCCTTCCATCAACAAGACAAATCCTAGTACTGCTACATACCTTTTCACCTTCCTTTTTCATGGGCTTCAATTTGTGGCGAACTCCATCCTTTGTCAGAGAGTATGTGTTTGCATGTCCATCATGTACTGCATGTCTATCAAACTTTCATGGTCTACCCAACAATAGATGGCAAACATCCATCGAAATAACATCAAAAAGAACTTCATCATGGTAACTCCCAATTTTGAATTTTACTAAACATTGTTCACTTACCAAGACCTTATGATCATCTTTTACCCAAGAAATCCGATAGGGCTGGGGATGTTTCTCCCTCTTGAGCTTCAGCTTAGAGACCATCTCTTCTGATACCAGGTTATCAGTGCTACCACCATCAATGATCATGTCACAACATTTATCCTCACACTTGCATCTGGTACGAAACAAACTCCTCCATTGTCCTGGTTCATTCTCACCACTTAGTAGGACTCTTTCATTTACCAAGGTCTCTCCTCTTTTTGCATCCACTGAATGTGATGATTGTGCATCCTCATCCACATGAGCAACCCTAGCTTGGCCCTCAGCTCTCCTATCTGTCCTTCCTTGTTGTTGAGGGCATTCAAAGGCACGATGACCTTCTTCATTGCAATGGAAATAGGTACCATAGAAGCCTCCTCTTCCTTGTTTACGTCCTCTACCTCTTCCGCTCTGATTTCCAAAGTCTTGGTCACGGGAGCGGTTGAAACCCTCATTCCTCTGGTTCTTGCTAGTACCCTCATCTTCATTTTTATTTTACGTTTCATTGCAGCCTCCAGATGACCTACCGCTTCCCCTTCCTCCTTGACTGTGCCCTCTTTGTCTTCATTTAAACCTTTTATTCAGCTTCTCTTCAACTCGTAGGGAAAACTGGTATGCCTCTTCAATGCTGGTCATTCTTACCATACTTAATTCCTCCTGGATGCTAGGTCGCAACCCACTAATATAACGAGCAACCTTCTCCTTATTTGCTTCTACATGCCCCACTCTAATCAAGAGTCGGTAAAATTCCTTTGTATATTCTTGGACTGATCTTCCTGCTTGCTTTAACCCATGCATCTTCTTAAACAAATCAAGCTCATAGTCCATAGGAATGAACTGCTTCTTCAATTTGTCCACCATGTGATCCCATCTTGTGATCTTCTCCTTTCCTCTTCTATTTCTTTCCAATTGAACCTCTTGCCACCAAATTTTGGCATGGCCTTTCAGTTTGGCCTTTGCAAACTTAACCCTATATGGGTCCCTGATATCCTCATACTCAAAGTATTCTTCCAGTTCATTGATCCAATCGATCAACTCATCTGGTTTCAGATTTCCTGAAAATACACCCACTTCAATTGTAGGTCTTTTCCCAAACTTAGTAATGGCCCTAAAAAGCCTTTCCTCTACAGGATTCAGAACTTCCCCATCAAATTCCTCTTCTGGTCCCATTACTTCTTCTTCATTATCATCCTCACTGTTGTCACCTGCAGCAACATTTGCTCCTCTACGAAGCTCCTCTTGCAATGCCTGCACCTGCCTTTGGAGGGCTCTAACCTCCTCAGGATTAATAGCTCTAGCCCTTCCACCACACTCTCTTCATTGAGGCATCTTCTAACTCAAACCCACAACCACACAGTCCTGGTGCAAACTACCTCACAGTCGGCGTTCTGTCTACACACTCAGGAAAACCCGCTCTGATACCACTTGATGGGGACACAACCCAAGAACAAAATGGGCATAAAAAAAGGGAAAATTATATTAACTAAGAAAATAAGCTATTACAAATAGTACAGAGAAAATAAAATTTAGAACATGCCCTAAGGGCTTACAATAGCATAAATCTGGAGATAATTTCTCCTTTCAGTACCGCCTCTCAAACTCTACTCCGAACTGCCTTTTACAATGCCAGAAATCTCCTTAAATAGACCTCGGAGGGTTAAGGACTAGGAGTACATTCTAGAAAGTGCTAGTAGGCATCCACTGACCAAATAGAAGGTTTCAGAAGCTGTGTTAGAAGTCGGTGCAAATCTAGAAGAATCTAGAAACGGTAACTGAACTTCCGGGAGGCATAACTTTTGAACCGTAGCTCCGATTGACGAACTGTTTACATTTTTAGAAAGCTCTCAAAGTT
This sequence comes from Cupressus sempervirens, assembly GCA_028749045.1. Lineage (NCBI taxonomy): Eukaryota > Viridiplantae > Streptophyta > Pinopsida > Cupressales > Cupressaceae > Cupressus > Cupressus sempervirens. The sequence goes on from CM053785.1 coordinate 478,511,374, forward strand.
CTCTATAGCCCTATGGAAAAATTTTCTTTTCCCCCATTTTTTGGCCCTTTTCAAGGTCATTTAATGCCCCTAACCTGACTTTGAAGCATTCTTAGGAGGTCTCCAGAACCCAAAAAACTGCAATAACTTTCAAACTGTGGGGCCTTTTGACCTGATTCTTTTTCTGGAATTCTCTAAATCACAATTACATTCATTTGGCCAATTCACACCTTATAGGTCACCAAAATGATGGCCAAATTGCATGCTCCTATATTTTCAAGATTTTCAAACACACTGATAGTGGAACTGTGAGAGTTGGAACCTTTATTTGGCCTAAATGGGTATCCAAAAATGAAAACACATGAAACAAAAACTAAGTCTAAGTAAATTTTTTTGGGTGACACAGGATTACCCTTATACCTCTGGATGCTCCTGCATCAGATATACATAACCACCAGCCATCAGGTCTAGTGCTTACAAACAATTATTGTTTACCCCTCTCAAGAAGACTAGTATAAGTGAATCCTCTACCAGTACATACTAGAGGTTCTTTTGCAATGTATACAAGAAATGTGAAACATAGACTTCCAATGTTTCATCTTCCTTTTGTGATATTCTAAAGATATCATCCTATTTTGGATCATTCCTCTTGCAATACTCTTTGTATTTATCTAGAAATAGGGTTTGCATTACATCCCTACTACCTACTGCATTAGCTCCTAAGCCCATGAACCATCATAATGCTTAATATTTTAGTGTTGCTAGAAAAAATTTGAGCTTATAGGCATCAGTGTTATAGTCAAAGCTATGACAAATTATGTCAAACTCAAATAAGAAAGTATCAAGATCCCTAGTTGCAAGGCCATAAAACTTTGGAAGAACAACTATGAGTAAATTCTTAAGATTAGCATTGTTTATGAGGTTCAGGAGAGGAAACGGAAAAGTAGGTTGTGCCATTGCTAGAGATATTTGATTATGGGATTGCTCTTGAAAAGCAGCGTTGGCTACAAGATTGTTAACAATAGGTGGATTTGGACCAAAACTATCAAGAAAGCTGGCCAAAATTTCAGCAAAAGGCCGAAGACCACTTGTGTCTAAGGGTTCTACTCTAGAGGAAGATCCTGTAGGAAACTTAGGTCTTGCATCCTCAAAAGGCAACTCACCTTCTTCTTCAATTTCTTTGTTCAAATTAATAGACTCCCATGGAAGAAATCTACCATATTGATCTTGTTGTCTTCCTCTTCGATGCATGCAATTCAATTGGTGACTTGTTAATCAAGCCCACAACTTTGTAGTTTTTAGCTAACTAACTAATCTAAAAATAAAGGACTCATAAAGGTTCCTAGTTTGACACCATCCTCAACAATGGCACCAAAATGTATGGTTTCATAATAGATGAAGATAATCACACCATTGTCTTTCTTGAGGATACTATATCTATTCTGAAGGCTACCTATTCCACCATGAAATACACTTGAATTGTCAACCCAAGGATGCAGGACTTGAAGTGGGTTGGCATAGTATGTGCACTAAATTTCTTCAAGAGTCTTAACACCTATGATACAAGAAGGTAAAATGCATAAAAAGAATCTATACTACTATTACAAACCAGTAAACACACTTGGACTAACAACAGATAATTGTAGAAAGCTTGGAAAATGAACCTAAACTAGTTAACAACTCAAAAAATTCACCATGATCATTTTCTACAAGTGTTGTAGGAACTTTTATAGTAACAATGCAGTAGGACTAAAACAAATAAATCTATCTTGAAAATTGGAAATTGCAAGGAATGAATCTACTCTACCTAAATCTAGTCCACATCCTAAGTGGGCCCCCTTGGTTGGTTTCAAATAACTATGAACACAACAAGTATTCCAAAATCACTCTTTTATTAAAATCCTTCTTTGATTACATCAACTGAATAATTCATGAAGAACATAAAAGACTAACTTCTGAATCTTAAACCAACATTGTTTATATTCTCATTATTATTCTACTAAGATGATCCAAATCCATTATATAGAGGATTGGATACTTATTAAAAATGTGACATTAAAATCTTGAATGAACATCACTAGAAAAGAAGGCGGAAGATCAACCATGATATAGTACATTTATTACTAAACAATAGAGTAACAACTTGTAAGAAATATAGCAAGTCCTGTCTTTTGGATTTTTCTAGAATAGTAATTCCTTTATAGGCACGGATGATCCTTAGGAACTAAATTGTGCTTTCCCTTGCCATGATCGATCTCCGTCATCCTCTTCCTTCAATGCAATAATCACCACCCTTTGCATTGCTCCTCATTTTCTTGAAAGTTAGAAACATCTAGAACATATATGCAAGATAACACTCCTACTCTTATTTAGATATTAGAACATAGCTTAAGATATTTATATGAAATACTACATTCTATGTATTATATTAAGTAAAGTATGTCATACACACTACTCATAGGTTTAGTAAGTTTTAGCTGTATCTTGGCATAAGTTCACAAGATATTTACACAAATGTTTTGGGAATGTTTTTGATGAAGCACAATGAGTAAGTCCAAACTATAAAAACAATATCAAAATTAAGACATTAATATGCCTCATCAGTATGGATACTCATTTAATGTGAAATACTTTAAGGTATTTGGAAGTAGGTGTTACATTCTTAAAGACTTCAGGAATGGTAAATTAGATGTAAAAAGTGAGGAAGGTATATTCCTAGGATATTCCACAAGTAAAGGTTATAAGAGTTTAGATACCAACACTAACAAAGTTGTGGAAAGTGCAAATGTAAATTTTGATGAATATACAAAAGTACAAGTGGCTGAACCTACAAAAGAACTAGAAGAATAAAAATTATTTTTATACTTATGAAGATATGCTTGTTGAAGAAGATGCTACAAATCAAGCCACAAACCAACAACAAGTTTTAGTGACTATCGAGTCATAAACTATGAATGTCAAGTTGTATTTAGGAATTGAGGTACATTTAGAGGATGAGTTACAGAAAAAAGTTGAAGCATATTCTAATTCTAAGATTAGTGTACATGAAAGATATTTTGAATTACCTAACAAAGATGTACATAGTGACTCTAAAGCTGAAAGACAAAATGAGGAAACTAGAGTTGAACCAAGATTGTCCAAATATGTCAAAAGACATCATCTTACTAAACAAATCATTGGAGATAAAGATGCTAGACCAATGAAAAGAAACATATTAAGAAATGATACATGTTTACTGAGCATGAAGGAACCCAAATTAGTGAGAGATGCATTAGAAGATGTAGACTAGAGTAAAATCATGGAAAAAGAGATTAAACAAATTGAGAAAAACAAAACATGGACTCTAGTTCCTAGACCAAAAGACAAAAATGTGATTGACACTAAGTGAGTATTGAGAAACAAGTTAGATGAAAATGGTGAAGTCACAAGAAACAAGGCAAGATTAGTTTGTGAGAGATATGCACAAGAGGAAGGAATCGACTATGAAGAGACATTTGCCCCTGTTGCTAGGTTGGAATGAGTAAGAACTCTACTTTCTTATTCTGCATACAAAGGTTTCAAAATTTATCAAATGGATGTTAAATCTGCATTTTTGAATGGGATATTAGAGGAAGAAGTTTACATAGAACAACCAAAAGGATTTGTTGATGTTAACAACAATGACATAGTATGTAGATTACACAAAGCCCTATATGGTTTGAAACAAGAACCAAGAGTATGGTATGAGAGACTTCATAATTATCTTGTGAAGATTGAATTTGAAAGGACTAATGATAACAAAAATCTATACATGAAGACAAAGAAAGACAAAGGTATTTTTTTATCTAAAATTTTTGTTGATGATATCATATTTGGAGGTTAAGATGCTTTATGTAAATATTTTGCAAATCAAATGAAGCAAGAATTTGAAATGTCTATGTTTGGAGAGATTAAGTTCTTTGTGGGTTTGCAAGTATATCAGATGAAATATGGTATATACATCACTCAGTCAAAGAATGTCAAGGAAATATATGAAAACTTTTAGATTGGAGAATTCCAAACCAGTAAGTGCACCTATGGTGATAGGACACAAGTTGTCAAAGAATGATGATTCATTTAAGGTGATCAAACATTGTATAGGTCCTTGATTAGAAAATTGTAATATATAGTACATAGCAGACCTGGCATTGTATTATCTATAGGGATAGTTGCAATATTATCTACTAATCCTAGAGAGAATCATTTGATGGTTGTAAAGAGAATAATGAGATATCTAAAAGGAACATAAGAGTTTGGTTTATACTACAAGAAAAATGAGAAATTTGAACCAAGAGCCTACATTGATGTCGATTGGGCTGGAAACATTGATGATAGAAAGAGTACCAGTGAAGGAGCATTTTTCTTAGGCAAGAGGTTGGTTACATGGACTAACAAGAAATAGAACTGCACTTCAGAATCTACTACTAAAGTTAAATATGTTGTTGCTACTGTAAATTGTATAAACATTATATGGATCAAATAGTTACTCAAAGGTATGAAGGAAAAGATCACAAATCTAGTGACACTTTATTGTGATAATACAAGTGCTATCAATATATCAAAGAATCATGTGATACACACAAAGACTAAGCACATTGCAATCAAGTATCATTACTTGAGAGAATTAGTTCAAGCTAAAGAGGTGAAAAAGGAATATGTTAACACTAAAGAGAAAATTGCTAATATCTTCACAAAAGCATTACCTAAGGATGCTCTGGAGTATCTAAGAGGTAAACTAGGGGTGATACCCCTTTCAAAGGTTATCTAAGTAAAAAGAGGAGTGCCCTGCATCAAACAAGTTGATGTTCATATGTCACACATTGATGGAGAGGATCTTGCTTTAGGAGCTACCTAAAGTAATAAAAAAACTAAAATTTTGAATCAGTCACAAGAAAGGTGACAAAGGGAGAAACTAAAGAAACTAAAAAGGCTTATATCTACATGTTAAGATGACAAGTTTTTGGCATTTTTTTCAAAGAGGGAGAAAGTTACTAATCTTAAAGGGGGGAGATTCACTGATCAGAAGGAGAAAGGAAAGATAATTGGAGAGATTTACTAATCTTAGAGGGAGATAATTGCTGAAGGAGATAGTTGTTGATTAGGAGAACAAAGAGGGAGAAATCCTAAACATCTGCCTAGTAAGGGGGAGATATAAGAAAAAATTCAGAGGTAGTTATAAGGAAGAGTTTTGTAACCTATTCAAAAGATGGAAGTTGCTGATAGAGGGAGAGATTTCAATACAAGAAATTATTTTCTTTTTGGTATTTTTTTGGTCTTACTATTTTAACCTAATCAATTTGGTTGAACAAGGTATTTGCCATTTGGTTGATCAGTTTGGTTTTCCATCAATGCCAAAGAGGGAAATTGTTGAGATTAGATTGAAAAAGATCGTTGTTGAGGGAAATTGTTGAAACTAGATTGAAAGAGGGAGATTGTTAAAGAATATTGTATGTTTCAATCATTGTTTTGCCATTGATGTCAAACATGCCATTTTTTGGTAAGACAATTACTTATATGATTTAAGTACTATCACCTATTTGATTGATGAAGAGGATTTGATCAAAAGATGTAACAATAGCAGCTAGAGTTATGATTATGTAAAAGAGTACAAGAATCAGTTAAGATAATGATAACATGATATATTGATAATTTACTTAAGGTTAAAAATGTTGGTTACACTAAGAAAGTTTAGAAGAACAAGTTACACAAATTTTTTTATCAAGCTTGATCGAGTAGATAGTAGGTGACAAGAAAAGTCAGTGCAAGCCGAGCAAAAATTTAGTTGGAGCTGAGTAAATGCTAATTCTACTATATATCAAGTAGAATAGTGGATGTTGAGTAAATTTTAGTTGATGCTAAGCACTAGTAAACTTTAGTTCATGTTGAGTGATTTTATAGAGGATACTGAGCAATGCAGTATGTGCTAAGCATCAGAAGTAAGATAATGTTGAGCTGCTACATTATTGAAAAGATCATGGATTAAATGAATTTAAGCTGATAAGTTTGTTTTCTTAGATTATGTCAACTAGGTGGAAGATAAGATTGATGAACTGAAGGCACATAATTCAAGGTAAACCCTTTTAAGGTGAATTCAAAGAGGATTCTAAGATAAGTGTCTAGAAAAGATATGGAATGTGGGACAGATTTATTATATCCTACCTAATCCATCCAAACCGTAAATTGGATGATGGAAAATGAGTGGCAAAAGATCTTAATTTCCTATTTATAGGATTGGCTAGTCATGAAGCAAGGTTGTCATGTGTGAGAACCTAAGGGAGTCAAGGAGACAAGGGGTTTGCTTCATCAAGTGACTTACAAGAAGAGTTTGCAATGACAGGTTAAGCAATGAGGCTTAAGGGTATGAATGCTTGAAGGGTGAACAAGCTATCAAACTTGTAATGTATGAAAGCCAAGTAGAATGGAGATCTGAAATAGTGATCTGTAATCTGCTAGTGGAGTTGTAAGTTGTTATTAGACCAATCCTTACTATTGTTATCTAATAATTGTATTAGTCTAGGGTAAATCTTTTGGATTAAGGTTGTGATGCAAGGGCATCCAAGGGTCAAGGTTGTTGACTCGGATGTGGGTTTTAGTCGAGATTTACTTTGGGGGGTCATAACTTTTGACTCGGATGTGGGTTTTTGCTAAAATTTTACAAGTAGTTGCAGCAAAAGGAGTTATTTGGATTGCTGATGAGCTTAGCTCAATAGGTGGCCATTTTGACATTTTTTGGGATCCTAAAAATTCATCTTGACCTCCAAAATTGGCTTTTAGTGTTTTTTTCCAATTTTTTTAGAATTTTTTTTTTGTAATAAATCTAAAATCATATCTTTGATTTCGTTCATTAGTTGGCAATTCATCTTGCCTTAGTTGGGGGCTTTTCTTAGGAAAAATCAAGATTCAAAGGATAAGTTTTAAAAATTACCAAAATTGGAAAAAAAAAATTTCTTGAAAATCTGCCAAAAATGGTAATTTTTGAAATTCTAATAAGTATTTTTTTTTTCATTGTAGAGGTAGAGTAGAGTTGGAGAATTTTTTTTGATGAAGAGCTTGGTTATTCTGAAACACTTATCTTGTGTCAAATTCAGACTCATTGTTTAATGATATTGGGGTTACATTAGGTTGATCTAACACTCATTTGTTAATCCTTTCACCAAATGACATTCCAAGTGAATGGTCTAAAGTCCTCTAACAAGGCTCACTCCTAATAGGGTGAATGAAATCCTTTAACATGGTCATATTTAACAGTTTGTATTGTAACCTTTAATAGGGTTGGCATCTCATAGGGCATCACTTCAAAAGAGTGAAAAAGAATAGCATGTTACTGGTTGTTTTTCCTAAAATGTGTTTCCACATAAATCATTGTGTCAAGTGTGTTGACGAATTTGTTATGTTTCATGTTTACATTTCTGCAAGTTGATTTGACAGTAACCTACAAGTTTTTAGTGATTGCATAATCTAATGGATGCATGCATGAAGTTAAGTGTATTATGAGTTCACTAAGCTATGAAAAAAATTATTTATACATCTGGATCTTGGATAATTGATTCACCCCCTAGTTATTGTAAAGTATTCCAACATAGTATAGGCTACCATTTTAGGGTGTATACACATACCATATCATTCGTGTTGGGGTCAACAAATCCTTCTAGCTTCTATATGTATACTTATTTTTCAAGTATCCCATTCATATATGCAGATTTGACATACATTTGACATAGCTTAAATCATTTATAATCATAATATGCAAGTAATATTCTAACTCCTTCTAATCTTGCAACATGGGAAAATGTTTACCCATAGTCATTTCTTTCTTATTGTGCATATTCTTTACATACCAGTCTAGCCTTGTTCCTTGTGTCTTCACTTTTTTCATTAAGCTCATTCTTGAATACCCACTTTATTCCAATAATATTTTTCCTTTAGGTATAGGTACCAATGTCCATTTTTGTTCTTCTTTATCTTCTCAATTTCTTAATCCATTACTTGTATCCAATTTTCATTCTCTAAATAATATTTGATTGATGTGGGCTCAAACTCATAAAGTAAACATGTCTCACTTCTGATTCTTTTCCTTATCATAAAACTAGATTATTTATCTCCAATAGTTTTCTCAGGTGCATGATGTCTTCTTACATATTTTTCTAATACCGATTCTTTCCTTCTTTCTTCGGCTACTAGGAAACTGGTTGTTGCAACTCGACATTCCCATTTGGTTGTTGATTGGCAGTTTTGTTCTCTCATTTAGGTGGGGTGCAAGGAGAACCTTCATTTACATATATGATTGTACTATAGTCTTCAAGTTCTTTCTTGCATCCGACTTCATTCTTTTCTACATATTCATTTTACATTTGCAGTTTCCACAACTTTGTTAGTGTTAGAGTTCAAACACTTATAAGCTTTTCTCTTAGTAGAATAATCTAGGAATAAGCCTTCATTACTTTTAGCACCAATTTTTCCATTTCTATTATCCTTAATTATATAGAATTTTCTTCCAGAAAAAATAAAATACTTCACATTAGGTGCATATCCATACCATAATTCAAAAGGTGTAACATTTGTACCTTTCTTGACTTGCATTTTGTTCAAAGTGTAAATAGTTATACTTATAACTTCTCTCCAATATTTTTGTTACACATTCTTCTCCATCATTAGTGTTCTAGAATAGTCCATGATTGATCTATTTATCATTTCATCTATTCCATTTTGAGGAGGGGTCCTAGGTGCTGACATCTATATTTTGATTACTCTATCATTGAAAAATAGATTGAATTCATTGGAAATGAATTCTCCACCTCTATCCGATCCCAAGAACTTCAAAATCTTCCCTATTTTTTTTTTCAAATCTGGTCAAATACCACTAAAAAACTAAAAAGTATTAGATTTTTCTTTAAGAAACATCATAATCATCATTCTAGAATAGTTATCAACAAATAGAATGAAATATTTGTCTTTGCGGTAGCTTTGAAAACCAATAGGTCCACAAAGGTCACTATGAAAAAATTCCAAAATATTACCAAATGAACATGTCTTGCTAATGAAACTAAACTTTGTCATTTTTCCCAATTGACATTGTTTACACATAGCTATCAAGTTTCTTTAGTTTTGGAAAACCTTTGACTCTTTTTGTAACGCCCCACCAAGGGATCCAAAAGAATTAACCTAAAATTTTACTAAGTTTTCCAAACAATTTATTTTATTTTATTTTTTGAAATATGAAAGTTAAACCATTCACAACATACACATAGAAGCAGAAGCAATAACAACATTCAATAGAAAGTATACATGAACATACATAATAGGTTACATTCCTTAAGGATCCCCTAACGTTGAATCACAATTAAATCACCTAATAATAATTTCCATCTAATAACACATCCACATGAATTAATAATAAAAAGGTCTAACATTCTTAAAACAATATACTTTGGTTCCAAATGTCCCTTAATAAATTACATCTCAGAGTGCTCAATCATCCACTGTACATGCCACAAGGTATGAAAAACATAAAAGAATATACATATGTGAAATAAAGTACATCATCCTATTCTAATCCATGATGCAAGTGAAATAAAGTAAATGAAACCAAATTCCATACATGATACATCATCATAGAAGATAAAAACATCCATCATAAAGTATAACCATACATCACAAACACAACTAACTAAGTGCACGGTTCCTCCCAACTACAAATAGGATCATTAGACCATCGTGGGCCCTAGCCATCCCTCCGTGCATAACATCCCAAGTCATCGAAGAGATCATTAGTATTATCATAGTAGTAATGTCACTCCTAAACATATTACATCATATGCCGAAAGAAATCTAACATGCTACAACGTATGCATAAGAAATCTAATCATGCAAAATAAAGCATAAGATAAGTAAATAACATCATCTAACATATGTTAATCATCAATATAAGGATACGTGTCCATCATCATAATTCAAGAACAAAATGAAGATAAGTGTCAACAAAGAATGCTTCAGCCATGGTGTCTTAGATGGATCCCAAATGGTAAGAGTGAAAATGCACTACCACCCGACCGCATGGAACCTAAATGGCCTACTCCCACCGCACTGAGTAGATAATCTCAAGTCCCAAATAGGATATCAAATCACATAACAAAAGTACTCTCTAAGTCCAGGAATGCTAAAAGTATACTAACTCAAAGGGTCCAATAAACAATCGACATCTACTTTCCAGAGGCACAACAAAGACATGTAAGAAACCTACTATGTAAGCGGGAAAGTGTCATCACATGGATCATGCTATAGTTACCCTGGTAGTCTCTCAATAGACCCTGACCCCCTAGTGGTCCCTATGTGGCCACTAGTATCCTCTCATATTGACGAAGCATACTACAGAATGCAAGGTCACAACCAAGTGTTCTCTTTACTCCCATCCTAGTCTGTATTAGCACCTGAGGCATGGGTGAGAACATACAATTATCTTATTAGGTTCATTTTAATCCCCATTTAGTGTAAATGTTTTCACTTATTAAAAAAACTTACAATGAGTTACCCTGGCAGCCACTTAGGGCCTTGACCCCCATTGCAAGCCACTTCTCGACATTACAAGTAGATAACCTACCTTAGGCTCATGAAATCACAAATCACAAAATCATAGTAAAATCACCTCAGTCCTATATAAGTGACTGAAAAATATCAAAAAGATAATTAAAATAATCACATTAGTTCTCCATGAGCAACTGAAAAGCATCCAATGATAATCATGACCACAATAGTTCTCTATTGGCAACTGATGGTATCAATGATAATCACAATATCCATCAGTTCTCAACAAGAAACTGAAAGGCATCTCAAAGTAATACTAATCAAAGACTCCAAAATGATTGAGTCAAAACATGTCACAACATGACATCATCAAGATTGAAACAAACACTTCAGTCCCATCAAGGCAACTGGAAAGTAGTCCAAGGATAACTAATCGATGACTCAAAAATGGTTAAGTCAAGTGTCTCAAATACATACACCTCAGCTTCACACAAGAAGACTGGAAATCAATAACAATCAGTAAATAAAAACATCTCATAGAGCATGCCATCACATTACCATGGTTGGGTTTTTAAAAGATCGAGATCAAATAACATGAGCATGACATCACATCTCATAACCCCCAAGCCTCTGGTAATAACCTAAGACTGGTTGAAGCTAGGTCAAACCCCAAAACACATATAGCATAGAGAAACAAGATACAAACACATATTTTAGTTTGCTTTTGCAATCACATTGTTAAGCCAAATATTAGGTTTCAGTTTTTGTTTTCAAGTACATTTCAAATGTAAAAGATCCTTCGTTTAAACTATAAGCCAACCCGTTTATCCCCTCGATAGAATTATCCCTTTATAATATTTTAAGAATAACCAAAGGATAAATAATTACTTATTAAATCATTAAACTAATCTTCATTGACACCTAATAAAATCATTTGTCTTATTTTGCTAAGATCAATGTTACTAATTGAATAACTCTTCCTTAAAATTATTTCAACCTCTCCAAACATAATCAAAGGATCATTATTTGTTTAAATTTTAAGAAAACCAGTTATCAATATTCGAATAAGAAGATTATAACTTGATTAAAAATCAACAAAATTAACTAATCTTAAAACTTTCTTTAAATGCCATGCTTTATTAATTAATCTTAATTAAATCATATAATTAAATCAATTAATAATGTACAGAGGTACACAATTCATGACTCTTTAACATTCTAATAGTTCTTATTAAAAATCACTTAAATATCACTAAAATTTAAGTCTCTTAATTTTAATCGTTATAATAATTAAATCATCACTAACAACCATTAAAATATCTAAGGTCATTATTCAAGTCATGAGAGCAAGACTTATCAACTTCGATGTAAATACTTTATGACTTCATTAAAAGAAATGGTATTAGCATATCAATTAAATACCCTATTACATAACTTAATTATTAATTAAATTTAATTAACTCTAATTAATTAATTTAATTAATAATTACATATCCATATCAACAATCCAATGAATATCAGTTGATTAATAACTAACAATAATTTTGTAAGTTAAAAGTCAACTATAATCCAATTCATATTAATGACTTGTTGGTATTTAATATCAAGTTATATTGGGAATCTTATTAATAAATCTATAATGACTGCATTCGTCATTCTTTTTTAATGTATACTAATATTTCCTTTTTTTCTTTTTTTTAAAAATTTAATAATAATTAACAAATTATTATTAAATCATTAATTAATATTTCTTGACAATTAAGAATAGATAAAACTTAATCTTAAATATCTTAATCAAAATGCATTAACTATTAAATTAAATTAATAGTTATTAAAATTACTATTAACACAAATCAACATTAATATAAATGTAACTAAACAAAGTCTTTAAAATGATATATATATGGAATATAAGCCGTGCGGCCCAAATGGCTGTCCTAGGCTTTAATAGTAGGTTGTGTGGCCTTGTATCATCACAGATACGCTATGCCAATCGTGCACAAATCTTTTAGGCCACCATCTTAAGAGGATAATGGGGATGGGGATAAAATCCTCCTACACAAATTTTTTTATTATATTTCTTTTTAAAATTTATTTTTAAGTAAAAACTTCCAACAACAATGTCCACCCCACAGTTGAATATATATATATATATATATATATACTTCCAAAAGCGATGTCCACAATAAGAGCATCAAAATTGGGTCCAAAATGTCCAAAGAAATTAGTAAAACGACAACAGTTGCAGTAGCAGGATCATCCCCTGCGAGAGTAAAGGATCGAAGAACTCCATCAATTGTTCATTGGCCTACTTTTCTGAGATGGATTCCTACCTCTACACAACATATAAATGCCTCCAAATGGAGACTCCTCTCTATCGTTAAGTAAGTTTAAATTTATAGGAAATTGATCAATAATTGTGTAATGTAATTGAGTGGTGACATCTTTCTAAAGAATATTTACTATTATTATTAAAACAAACATTTTCCCAATATACACGTGTATTTGCTCCTTCCTTTTTATAAGATGATTATTTTCTCTGAAAGAATGTAAATTCTTTTTATTTATAATTTGAGTTTATAGACTCACAGAATCGAATTTATTCTAAGGGAACATATATATATATATATATATATATATATATATATATATATATATATATATATCTCAAGATCAAGATCAAATCTGAAGTACGATTACAACGTATCCTCTATTAGATTTATCTATTAACTCTAAAACCTTTGTCAAATTAGATTCTCACTCCAATTTTATTTCAAACCCAAACCCGATTCAACATCCAATTTTCTTTCATAATTGGAACTAGGGTTTTCCTAATGTTTTCTTTGCAACCAATTAAAAAATTAACATACATATCTAGATTCTAATTTCAAGATTGAAGATTCATTCATGGAGTATATTCAAACACATATAACAAACACGATGAAGATAGGAAGAGAAAGAGTGCAAATGGAATATGCAAAAATTATGAGTGCACCTGGATACTAATGCTAATTTGCTATGCCCCAGAAGTCCATAGAAAAATCTCTTCCTTCTCCAACATTTTCCATTCCTCCAAGAATCAAACCAACCAAAACCCCCAAGTGACTAGAAGTACTTGTAGGAGAATATGAGCATGTAGAAGCATATGAGCTTCTTGAATGCATGTAAGCTTGTCCATACACACTAGGAGAGCCTCTATATAAAGGCCTTTAAGATGCATCTAGAATGTGTCTAGAAAGAACTAGGAGATAAGCATGAAAACTACGCACATAACTTCCATGATGAGAAGATAAACATAATGAGGTGTCTAAAATGTTATAGACACCATGTGCTCAAATAATGCGCTAACTCCTAAGTGTAGACAACATGTGCATAAGTAGAGTGCAAACTCTTGTGTTGTCAACATGACAACTCACGAGAGTTTGCATACTCCTATGGATGAATATTAAAATAATACACATTAATTTATTTAATATTCACTTTATTTATTTATTTATTTATTTTTAAATTAATTTATTAATTTTAAATCTCAAGCACTCACTTTATTAAATCCACATATTTTATCTTAACATATTTTAATCACATGCATGCATCATGCGATCTAGAATCTTTTAATTATTTTAATATCTTTTCCACTTTTAAATTTATTTTTGAAACTTAATTGATAAATATTTATTAACTTAAATAATAATATTATTTAGTATTTATTTAAAAATGAACTCTAAATATATTAGTATTAAATTAAATAAATATTAAAATATCATATTAATTTTTCATTAAATTAAACCATTAATTAAATCTTTTAATTAGGCTTAATTAATAGAAAATACACTAAAGACTCATAAAGTAAAATATAAAAACTCATCATAGCAAAACACATACAAAATCAAATCAAAAGGGTTAATATCACGAATTACATCATTGCATGTATGCGAAGGGTACTCGACTCAAATACTTGTCCTAATTTTCAATTAGGACAAATGGCTTAAAGGGTTGGGATTTGGACATGAGAATTTATCTACCCTCTCTTACCATTGAGATAATGTGATAGGGCATGCTCATTTTGGCAATTTAGAGAAGTCGATACCCAGTACCTGTAACCTGTATAAAACCCACGCATGTACAAGCACAATATATATACTAAGCTAAATAGGCAATGGCAAGAAGTGGTGCATCATGTAGATCTCGACTCGCATGTGACTATGACTCCCTTCCTTAACCACATCAGAAATGCCATATGGAAAGGAAACAAACACACACACCATACACATGCAAGTATGGGGTAAGTATCCATAAGAAAACACACACAAAATAAACCATCTATCTAACCATCATCAATAACTAAAATCACTTGAATAATCATCATGCATACATGAACTATAAAGTACCAAGTAATCTCATCATATAATAAACTAAATGTAAAAACAATATTTGATAATCTCAAAACAATGCCACTATTAATCATCAACATAATACTAGCCCTAAAAGAGTTTGACAATGATAGAAAAAAATGTGAACCAGGGGCAGGCACTACACTTTTCATCTTACTAATGCTAGCCAAATTGTCAAAATTTAGATGACATATTATCTAGTGCTATAACCATATATCCTCATATTGTACAAACAAACATGTCTCATCAGATAAATATTGATAGAATAAGTTGTTATAAATAGATAATATTGAGAGGGGGGTGAAATTAGTATTCTACAAAATTTTATCCACAACTGAATATTGTTAATTACTTTAGAACTTGCATTAGAAATTAAACCAACAATGTTGAACGATAAATAAAACCATATACATGGACACATCATATAACCATTGTTTGTTAAGTAGAGAAACCATGGCCAAGCAAAAACCCTGGTGAGGATGATACCCACAAGATGATCCACTAAACAAAAGAATCGTATTAAGGATATTGAGTCTATTAAGAGTCTATAAAATACATATAGTGTGCCTTGCTAGAGGACTAGGCCTTGATTTTATTCAACCTTTTTAGGAGTTGGTAGATCAAATACAATGTATGGAAGAAGAGTCCACTGCCCTAACATGCAATATACAAATAAGTTTCTTCACAAGAGTAGATATATATATAATATTATCTTACTATTGTGATTCACACTTTCTCTAATCATACATCATATTTTAGATCACATAAGGCTCACATAATACTTAAGGTTTCTTCACAATAGCTTGCATCACATATCTTTCACACATATTCATTGTGCAAGTTATGATCTTTACATATACTTCACAAATTATCAAAACATTGATTAGTCGACCTTGATGTATCGACATGCTTGACTAATTATAAAATCACTTTGGGTTTAACAACTAAAATTTTGGTTTTAGCCTCTGTAATTCCTTCTATAAGATCATTGCCAAGGTTCTCACTTCCAGGCTCCTCAGAATTCTCCCTCTAATTATCTCTCCTCAGCAAATTGGCTTTGTCCCAAGCAGGCAGATCCTTGATTCTATTGTTTTAGTTCATGAGGTTATCCACTCTCTTGAGGCAGGCAAAAAGGAAGGCTTCCTTCTTAAGCTGGACCTGTCAAAAGCTTACGACAGGGTTGACTAGAAGTTCCTCTTTGTTGTTCTACGTGCTTTTGGCCTCGATGATCAGGTTTGCAAGCTCATCTCCCAGCTTGTGTCTTCTCCCTCTTTAATAGTTCTGGTCAATGGCCACCCCTCTCCTTTCTTCTCCCCCTCTAGGGGTCTAAGGCAAGGAGACCCCATCTCTCCGGTCCTGTTTGTTACCATGGCAGAATGCCTTGGCAGACTCATCCAGAAGAATATAAGGGACAGGTGTTTAGTGGGTTTGAGGCCCTCTTTAGATCCATCCACTTTCACTCATCAACAATTTGTGGATGACACAATTTTGGGGGGTGAAGCTTTAGTTCAGGAGGCTAGGACCTTCAAAAGAATTCTCAGTTCCTACACCAGGGGTACTGGACAAGCTATTAACCTAGACAAGAGCTATCTCTTCTTCCTCAATACTCCTCTGGAGAGGTAGAGGAAAATTGCTCGTATTCTGGGTTGTGGCATTGGGTCCCTGTCGGTGACTTATCTTGGGCTTCCTCTAGGATCCAAACCCCCAGACTCCTTTTGGACAAGCATTATCGACAACTTCATCAAGAAATTTGTTGGTTGGAAAGGGGCCATCCTTAGTTAGGCAGGCAAATGCACCCTGGTTAACTCGATTCTCTAGAACCTCCCCACCTATGCCCTCAGTCTCTTTGGGATTTCGGTTAAGTTTGTGGACAAAATTGAGAGGATTCAGAGGGACTTTCTCTAGACTAGAACTGACGACCATAAGAGATACCACCTAGTTGCCTCGGACAAGGTTTGATTGCCCAAAAGCCAGGGAGGACTTGGAATCAGGAAAATTTCTCACATCAATCAATCCCTCTTAGCTAAACTCCCTTGGTGCATCTTCTAAGGCACAGGGGTTTGGAGGGACATCTTGGCTGAGAAGTACTTGGGAGGCCTATCTCTCTCCTCCATTTTCCAGGGGGGCGAGTTGTCGTTGGGTTCTAACATTTGGAATGGTATCTTGAAGGCCCTTCCCCTTGCTAAATCCAAGACCAAATGGAAAGATGGAATGGGAGACAAAATCCTTTTTTGGTAGGACAACTGGCTTTTTCAGGAACTTCTCAATAACCATCCTTCATATGGTAGGTGGGCTAATCAGGCTATAGGCAGATATGGTATGCTGGTTAGGAAATACAGAAATGGGAATGAATGGCACAATTTGGCAGAGGTTTTGCAAGATCTCGAGCCTTTGATGGCCTCTTTGTACGCTATCAACATCAACCAGAAAGGTGACACCTTAGTCTAGGGAGACTCTTCTGGAGGCCATTATACTGTTGCCTCAGGCTATCTTTCCCTTGTGGGCACAGGGGAGAAACCTATTTGGGCCAAGGCCTGGACCCCTGGATTAATGCCCAAAATCAACATTTTCTTTTGGCTCCACTTTCAAGAAAAATCCTTACCCTAGATAATTTAGCCAAGAGAGGCCAAATTATTCCCAGCAGATGTTGCCTCTGTAAGCATGACTAGGAAACGGTTAATCACATTTTCATTCACTACCCCTTTTCCTCTAGAGTGTGGAGTCTTATGACTTCCAATATGAACTTCTACTGTTGCTCGCCAGCCAGTATCTAGGACTTCTTCATTCAGTGGAGTAGCAACCACAAAGGCCTAGAATCCCAAATTTTGAGTTCCTAGATTATCCCACACTTTTGCTGGGGAATCTGGAAGGAGTGCAACAATAGGATATTCAGAGACAGAGAAGCTCCTGAGGGTATTATAGCAGAGAAAATTGAAGGCCTCATGAAAGAGAATTATTCCATAACTAGAGATGGAAACATAAAGGACAGAGGGAAAATTAAGACGAGGAAAGAAGCTAGGATCAAAAGAAGACAGCAGGCTACTTGGTCCTTCCCCCCAAAAAATTGGCATAAAGCCAATTTTGATGGAGCGGCTGAGGGGAACACTGGTCCTGTCGAATGCAGTGGAATCATAAGAAACAACTTGGGAGGGGGCATTGCTGCTATCTCCTCCCCTATTGGTCTCCAAACCAACCATTTAGCTGAAGCCAATGCGGCTAGACTCACTGTTAAGCTGGCCCTGGACTCAAGGATTGATCAACTGTGGCTTGAAGGAGACTCCCTAAATATAATAAATTGTATTTTAGGAGTAACCAAACCATCATGGACCATTGAATGCATAATTGAGGACCTAAAAATAGATTTGAGCAAATTTTAAAATTACCACGTCAGCCATGTCTACCGTGAAGCTAACGTGGTGGCTAATTGGTTCGCAAATGCAGCGGTCACATTCAATTCGGTGATGACATGGGGAAAAAATAATCTTTTTTCGATGGTGGCTATGGAGCTCATCCAAAAGGAACAAATACAAGGTACAAACTCAAAACCTTTTCATTATGATGAGACATGCTAAATCATGTTTTAAAAAGGGAATCATTTGGAGTTATGCGGAACCCCCACTGTTTCATAATAATGTGTACGGATCACATGAGCAGAAGAAAGCCAGAGTTAAACCCAATAACACACGCATTAAAGCTCTCGTCCTTAGCGATTTTTTCATCTTTGAGCTCTACAATTCTATTAAGGGTTTAGGGTTAGAGAGGCATAATATCGCAATGGTGGGAGAAAGGATTAGAAGGGAGCCATGGGGAGAAACAGAGAGCTGGAAAGAAAAAGGGAAGGTTTGGAAAAAACTCCAAAAGGGCTGCATAACCAGCTTCATGGAGAGGCTCCATGGTTTTGACGCAAGTGTAATCGAGGTTATGGTTGATACCTGGCACAATAGAAAGGTCACAATTGATGGTGTCTCCCACCAAATCACCAAGGGTCTCATTGCAGAGGTGACAAGCTTATCCTAGGAAGGCATGACCTTCTTCAAGGATAAGAAGATATCTGCCAATGCTGTCAATTCTTTCTTTAAGAACGACAAGGAGAAAAGAAAATTGGTAAAGATTGACACCTACTATGACATTGAGTCCATCAAGAAGTTTTGGGGGCTTGTTCTGAGGATCATCATAGAGTATGTCACTTTGGAGCCCAGGTTTGATAGAATCAGGACCCATCATTTTGTTTTGCTTAATCATTTTAGACATAAAGTGAAAATCTCCTTTCCTTTCTATATTTTTACTTCTATGACTAAGAATATAGAGAGTTACAAGAAATTTCCTGTCAAGAACCCCGCCCTTCACGAAGGCCTTCTGCTCCTCATTTTTGAGTTTCTGAAAACCCAAACAAGAGTCAAGTCCATTGGGGTTTTAGGTGGCTCCTCGGAGGACACAGCCAGCTCTGAATCAGGGGAAGTGTGCGTTGTGAAATCTGTCAAGTCTGAAACCCCAAAAGCCAAACCCTCTCCCTGCTTCCCTAGCAGGAAGAGCCCTAGGTGCCTCCCCCCCCCCCCCCAACCCCCCTACCCCTCATCCTAAGGAGGCTAGTGATGAGTTAGATACAGAGTCAGAGGAGGTGGATTCGGTGGAAGAGAAGGAAAGTGAGTTGGAAAATGACAAGGAGAAAGGTAATGACAAGAACAAGGTGACCCCTTGGTAACCCAGGATAACCCCAAGAAAAGAAAATTGGACCAGACCCCAACCCGTGATCATATCAGTGACTTCCCTGATCTGCCCCCCAACCCTACTGCGCCCACCTCCCCCCTAGAGGTCCCCATTTTTCCCCCAAAAGAGATGATAGAAATCGTGGTTGAAAAGGGGGGGGAGGCCATCAGGAAAAATAAGAGAAGAGCTTGGAGAAATTTCAATATGGATAGTGTCAATATGGGCATTGTTAGAGAACCTGCTAAAATCCAGGTATTGGGGGATCTCAACAGTAGCACCCACTATGATGAGCTCCTTGACCCGAATCTTCTGGTTCTCTCTGACAATGTTTGTGAAATGGGTTTCAACTTTCTCAACAATGCAAAGAGTAGCCTGATTGACAATTTTCGCTCCATTAAGTGGCTTTTTTCAAGAAATTGAGACTCTGAAGGATAGGTCCAACCAGACCAACAAAAGGGGGGATGTGAAGGATCATGAGGCCAGAGGTATTAAAGACCAGGTGGGCAGCTAGGAAAAAGACAAAAGCCAAGACCCCAGAGACAATCAAGAGGACAAAATCACTCGGCTCGAGCAGAAGGTCCTAAGGCTAGATTTCGTCCACCAGGTTGTGACTAAACAGATTATGGATACCCTCCATACCTTAAATAAAAACATTGTTAATCTGGGGGAATATCTGACCAAGATTGGCCTTGTGGGGAACGTGGAGCAGAGTACAGAGCATGGAACTAGTCGGGAAGATTCTCAAAAAGAGACTGAAATCCAGGAAAGTCAGGGGGACTAGATGCATTTCCTCCCCATGATCCAGGAGGAAGAGGCCAACCAGAAGGAAAGTGAAGCTGTAGAAACCCTATAGGCAATGGAAAAGAAGGGACACTAGTCTGCCCGACAGGCTTTGTTCCTAGCCTTTGGTTCTCAGGCTTCAGGCCTTCTTGTTTCTGGCCTTTTGAGGTAGCTTTTGTTTTTTCTGTCTTTTCTGCTTTAAGTTGTTTTATGCTGTAAAACTTTGGGTTTCAAGATCCCTATAAAACCTGTTTTCCTAATAAAAAACAACTAAAATTTTGGCCCATAATGATTAAATAATTATTTTGTTTCCAAAACAATTCTTTAAGTCATACAATTCAACTTACTAATATTTTATGTTCTGCTCTGTTAGTTACTTGCACTAGTAATTCCTTTGTACATTGTACAGTTTGTACAAATTTTTACACTAGCATATGTCATCATCAAATTCTCATCTATTGATCAACTACACATAAGCTAATTCAAATTCTATCATCCATACATATCATATATATCTCTCTTTACTGTTGTAAACTATCCAACACTTGGATAATTTTCTAACTCCTATTACATAATTGAAATACAAAATATACGTTTCCATAAATGACAACACTTAGACATATATATAGCCATATTGCTAGCAATATCCCCCTTTGGCATTGTTGGCATCATTTGAGAAATTTTCTAAGTCCCAAAATGATGTCATAAAAAACAATAATAAATACAAAAAGTAACTACACAAAATTTTCTTCAAAACTGAAAATTATATTCATGTTTCGATAGATCATTACATTCCTTATCAATCCTTTACAATGATACATAGCTAACCTCCCCCTTACATCTAAGTATATTATTTCCTTTACACGTTCTTTAATATACAAACATATATACAATTTTCCTTACATACTTCTCCTCCTTTGACATCAATAGAAAAGGTGTCAAAAACTGTATGCAAAATTGTGTTGCCTTTCTTTGATCAACTTGACATTATGGATATACAATCTACAAAACCAAGTTTCAATCCCTCAAGATCCTTATTCCAGTTCTCCTTGATTGTGTCAAATATACTGATGAGTTCACAAAGTGCATAGGATGCAACTTCAACCCCGTTCAAGTCAATATAGGAGATTTTTTCATAGGATGCCTTAGCTGCAAGACACTCCTCCAATTACTTTTGTAAAATACTAAATTTTGGTGACAAATATTTTCTAAAGATAGAGAATCCTCTGATTACTTTCTCCTTGTCACATTCAATTGCTTTGATAGTATTGTGAATCTTTTCCATTTTTGTTCCATTGTCTTCAATATTTTCCTGTAATCTAGTAGTGAGTGTTTGAAGCTCACTCATTTGGCCTTTGATCTAATTATCAAACTCTAATAGGTAACTGCATGAAATTGTGCATTGTCCATACAACTTCTTACTTTTGTCTATGCTCTAACTCTTTAATGCATGAATCCAATGTTTTCAAGTTATTTCTAATATTTGTGCATATTGTATCAAATAGTGATGCATCATTCTTTGTTTGTGCTTAAAATGAAGAAATGTCAAACAAGTTTTTAAACTATGTATCAAAGCACTTTACCATTTATTTTTCCTTTTTCTACAATTCTAGTCCTGTGAAAGTTGTTTGAACTATTCTCTGCATTCTCTTCAAGACTTCTATCAATGTTCTCTCCAAGGACTTCACTAATATTTTCCTTTCAAGTAACTTGCTCAAAGAGCTCATTAATCCTTTTTGATCATCATCTTCATTAGATACTGCTTCCACTACTAGAGTTGCTACTAGAATGAATGTAACTGCCTTTAGTTCTGTACTTTTCTTTTCTTCCTCTTGTCTCCTTTTCTCCTTCTCTTCTTCTCTCTTTCTTTCTTCCTTTAATCTCTCTTTCTCCTTTTCTGCTTCCTTTCTTTTCTCCTCCTTCTTTCTTCCTCATTCTTTTCTTCTCTCTTTATCTCTTCTTCCTTTATCTCTTCTTTTTTTTTTTGTTTCTCTTCATCTTTCCTCTTCTTTCCTTTCTTTTTCTTCTTTTCTCCTTTCATCTCCTTTCCTTTTTATTCCTTCTTCCTTTCCTCTTCCTCTAACTTTTTCTTCTCTTCATTTCTCTTCTTTTTCTTTATCATCTTCCTTGTAATATGAGCTAGAATAGGTATTAATATTGCCAACAATGTTTGTTCCATATGCTACAAATGGGTTCTCTTTAGCATCAATAGTTATATTTGTACTATCCACTTGCATGGATTTAGTACCAATAACAATATGGGGGGGGGGGGGGGGGTGTTGGGGGTGAGTAAGTTTGTTGAGTTTTCTCAACCTCTTCTTCATCATTACTAGTAGTATTGGCCTCTACATACATAAGACTTGATGTTTTAGGTTGTGCACTCTCCTTGGTGGTCTTTGGCATGGAAGTCATATACTTCACTATGACTTCTTCACTATCTTTCTTGACCTCTTCCCACAAGAAGAATTTATCTTCTTTTTTTCCTTAGTAAGGGATTAATGCCTTTCAAAATCATTTCAATGTCCTCATAAATGCTAACTTCACATAGATTTTGAACCATATTTTCTCTTAACTTTGTTGTCTTCCTCCACTACTCTTCTTTTCTTGTTGAACAATCTATTATATAGATCTTTTGGTATCTTATTTTGAATACTATCAAATATTTATTCCTCAAAATCATGTTTCTCACTATAGCATTCTTTGACTGTCTCCTCCCCATGTTACTGTACAAGCTATAATACTTATTCAACTAAACAAAAAGTTTCATTATTTATAATTTGCATGTTTAGATTTTCTATTTTAGACTTCCAAGATTTCTTACTGTAGACACCTAAAATTATCCAAAACCCATTTCATGACCAATTAAATAAATATTTATTGTTTATTTAATTCCCCTACCTTTAATTAAATCAATTTGCATTTATTTAATTATATTTGCGTTACCTTGATTTAAATAAACTAAGGTTTACTTAAATCCTAGCCATTCCTTGGTTTAAATAAACTAAGGTTTATTTAAATCCTAACCCATTCACTTTAATTAAGTACTTCATTTACTTAATTAATCCTTTGCTAAATCCCCCTTGGAATTAAATATTAAATTTAATCCTATTTGAGCACATGGCTCCTACCTTTAACCCTCACCTAACCTCACTATCCTAACTAACCCATCTTGCTAAACCTACCCACTTCCTTAATCATGCTTAATTTTTCTAATCATCCTTGCTAATCACCTTTTAATCATAAGTGTGTGCTCACACGTGTGAAGAATCCTCATATATGTGTGAGGGATGTTCACACTTTCCTCATCCCTCATGTCTTGCATGTCTCTTGCACACTTGTCCTCTTGCATGAGAGTCAAGGTGTCTCACACATGTGTGAGAAGCCATGCCTTCTCACACCTCTTGCATACTCATCATATTGCATGTGAATCAAGTTGTCTCACACATGTTTGA
This sequence comes from Cupressus sempervirens, assembly GCA_028749045.1. Taxonomy (NCBI): domain Eukaryota; kingdom Viridiplantae; phylum Streptophyta; class Pinopsida; order Cupressales; family Cupressaceae; genus Cupressus; species Cupressus sempervirens. The sequence continues at coordinate 478,535,222 of CM053785.1, forward strand.
GAAGCCATGCTTCTCACACCTCATTGATCATGTCACCATCAAAGGTTGCTCACACATGTGTGAGCATATTGCCCCCTTTGAATGGTCAAAACCCTAATCCATGTGGAGTCTACTTGGCCTCCACCTCATGGACACCTCATCGATCTGGAGGGATCCTAGCCCTTCATCTTGCCTTTAATCTCAACCATCTATTGCATCCTTTTTCCTATAAAAGGAGAGCTCTCTCCTCATTTCCACAAGCACCATCTACCTCATTGTTATGCTGCTAGATTTGTGAGCAACAACATCCCATGAGCAATGAAATCATCAACCACTTGGTGATTTGTGAGGTTTGCATAGTGTTATTTTGGTTTCATGCTATGCTTTTTACATGTTTATCTTGCATTATGTTGAAGTTTGCATAATCATGTAGGGGTATGCATTAGTTGCTTAGTGTTATTCCTTTATTACATTTTTATGCAACACACTTACCAGTTGGCATCCTTCCTTCTCCAACTACCTGTTCAACTTCCTTTTCTTCTATCTCTTCATCAGATTCCTCATAATCACTAATTTGCAATGTCTTCCTTCTCTTTCTTGGTCCACTAGTGGTTTGCTTGACCCTTTTCTTGGGAGTTGATTTTGGCTCTTGCTTTATCTTCACCAATCTCTTAGACTTCCTTTGCACAACTATTATATAATCTTTTAGTTTCCTCTTATGCTGACCAAGTTGTACCTTGTATAGTTGTACCTATACAATTGTTGCATAGGGTGCAATAGGTATTTGTGAAGTAGGATCTTCTACTATCACTCCTTCAAACAGTTCTATAATAGCAATAGTTGTAGCTACCAACACGTCATACTGCCCACTAACCTTCATTTCGAAGGCTATACCTTTGATTTCATTGAATTCTTCTCTTGTCATGCCAGATTCCTTTAGAAGGGATTTAATATTCTTTTCCACATTTTTTTTTCTCTCTTTACTATGAAGTTTAGAATTAACTTCCCTTATTTTCTCTTCATAGGTACCCCATCTTGGACATTCAGTGTCCCTTCCGAACTACAATATAATATTTATGTAACCTTCAATGAGTTCTTCACTCATTTTATATCCCATGGGTTCAATAAACTTTACTCTAGGTTCTAATTCTTCCATACATGTAGTGTCAATCTCTACCATAAAAATATTTCATCTTTATATTTCTCCACCATAGAGGGAGGGATTATTAATCTCTAATTCATCTCTGATTGGAAGCTTTTTTTTGTGTTGTCAATGTCTTTGTTTCTGACATCTTCTAGTCTAGCCATGTAGCACTATGTGACCATCTTCATTAAACACTCATTACTATTCGAATTTGTTATTCTAGGAAACTTCTTGGTTGCATGGAAAAGTAGATGTGTCAGTAAGGATTCAAATATAAAAATTACATTATTAGATTTCTTCAATTTTGCAATGTTATCCAACAATTGTAATATGATAATTTCACACATGTTCACTTTCTTCTTCTCATCTGTCATTACATACATTGCATTCAAGAATCCTATTACCATTGAGTTAACTCTAGAATTGTGGTTCAACTTGTATCCTATATTTTTTCTTTATATCCTGAATAAGGTCGACTCTCATGTTCCTTCCATCAAACTTAGTTTTCAAGTATTTCTCAATAGTGTTCCTCACATTCCTATCATCTACTAGATTACAACCTTCATTACTTAAACCTGTTACCTTATGAATTAGATCATTGTTAGTTGTAGCTAGTATATATCACCTTCCCAAAACATTTCTTCATGGACTCTACTTAGGATAATCCTGGTCCACTCATGATTATCAAATTTGTTTAGAACATGAACTTAATTAGGTTTAGTCCATTTAGGTATGCATACTCATATTTTAGGGTTAGGTCTCTATTACATGTAACTCCTAAATCCTTGTGGATGTCCTCATCTCCAATACTCTCAAATTTACAGTGAATGTAGCTTCTAACATGTTCTATGTGAAGTACATTTGGCAAGATTTGAGAAAATGCTCCTAACAGACCATCGACAATTGAAACAAATGAGTGCTTCTTGAATTTTTACCTAGGGCTCTCATTTACATCACACATTAACTAGTTTTCCATGTTACTAATTGGTTATGCTAAAAATGAAAACTTAAATCTTTGTAAATTACCTTTAATGTTGCATTTTTAGGGCTTCTATAATTTTGCACTTCAAACACTTTACTTCACACTTCAATTCATCATCAAATCACTCATAAATTGCTTCAAACTCTTTACATGATCAAATGACACTCTCAATCTTTCTCATAATCCTTAAATCATTTCAAATGAAACTTCACATTAAATGCACATCTACTTCATCTTCAAAATTTTTTCACTAATTAATAGTTAACTTGTTTTCTTGCATACAACTTTCTGTGATCATAAAAACTTTTGTGCACTTGACCATAGCTTCCTCTCTATGTTTTCTACCTTTTGCTAACTATGCAACATCTAGTTTCCTTTCTACCATCAATTTAGATTAACTAATGCTTTGCCTCTACTAGAAATGATTAATTCAAATAGTATGAGTCACAAATAATTGTTGACTTCATTCTCCCATCAGGTGCATCAAAGTACTATTCTTCCAACACTATATGAGAACTTTCTAGATTGTTGGCTTTCACAAATGCTTCTTTGAATTCATCGACATGTTCTTTAATTTTCTCCTAATTGTTATCATTACTACTATCATTTCTCTTGTCATTTCTATTATTGTTTCTTTTTTAATTGGGATTCTTATTGAAGCTCCTTCTATCCATTCTATAAAATCTTCTTGTGTGTCCAAATTTATTTCATAACTAACATACATGTGCAGTTCTTCTCTAATTGGTTCCATTCTAACTTCCAGGTTCTCTGCAATTCCTTGCAACATGTCTAGGATTATTATAGTTGTAGCATATAATTTGGTTCTTTCCACCATTAGATCTTTCTCCATAATTAGATTTTCCTTGTGATCTTCCTCTTTCATTACCTACAGGGTTGGAATTCCTAAACATTTTATTGTTTACATTATTAATATCACACTTAGGTTTCTTATAATCTCCTACTTTATGTCCATAAGTATAAAAAATATAACAATAGAAATTAGTGATGGGTTTAAAAGACTTACATGTACAATCTCTCTTCATATGACCAATTTTATTTCATATGAAACATCTACCTCTAAATTCATGTTTATCTTTCTTAGATGATTCAACTTTCTTAGGTTCATCAACTTGCTCTATTTTCTTTGGTTCATCATGTTTCATAGAAAAATCATCAACTTCCTTAGATGCTTTTGATTTAATATTACTTTGATCAGTTTCTTTAGCCTTAGAGGTTTCAACAACTGGATCTGGTTCTTTTCTTTCAACTTTCTTGGCTGATTTTTGTCCAATGAGATATCCAAGACCTGTCTTATCATATGAGGGTCTCTGGTAAAATATTTTTTCATCAATTTTCTCCCTTTTAGAATAAAGTTTTTCTAATTATTGTTTTTCTTGTATCAATTATCCTTTCACGATCATATTGAACTTTTCTAATTATGCATGCTCTAACTTGGTAGAATCTAATTTAGACGTTACTTAACTTAGTTGGGGTCTTAGGTATGTATTCTCATATTTCAAATTTGGTTCTATTTTCCTATCATCTTTCTTCAGACTTAACTTAAGCTCAATAATTTTAAACTCGTGCTTCAAAATTGCATTTTGTTTCTTGAAGTTTTCCTGATTCATCATTATCACTACTTTTCTCATTTGGTTCCTTCCTAGATTTTGGATCATCAGTCTTGTCTTTTAATTTACCAATGTAGACTTTTGCATCATTGTACCTATCTTTCAGGTTATATCTTTCTTCTGCAACTAGATCAATTTTCTCAAGAGCTTCTTCAAGATTTCTTTTCAACTATTCCATATCCATAGGGATCTTACTCATTTCGTTAAGCCTCTTCTAAGTAATAGATAATAAAGAGCGGGGGGGGGGGGGGGGGGGGAGGTTTGGTGAATCAAAATTCTTCAAACCTTTTCCCAGAATTGAATATTGTTAATTACTTCATAACTTGCATAAGAAAGTAAACCCACAATGCTGAATAGTAAATAAAACTATACACAGAGAACTCATAACATCATTGTTTATTAACTAGGGAAACTCTGGCCAATGCTAAACCTCGATGGGGATGATATCCACAAGATGATCCACTAAACAAAGGAATCATGCTAAGGATATTGATCATGTTAGGAATCTATGAAATACATACAATGTCTCGAGTCCTTGTTAAAGGACTAGGCCCATGTTAAGGATATTGATCTTGCTAGGAGTCTATGAAATACATACAATGTCTTGAGTCCTTGTTAGAGGACTAGGCCCTGTTAAAATCCTCAACTCTGTTAGGAGTTGCTTCAACCCTATTAGGAGTTGGTATATCAAATACAATGTATTCAAGAAGAGCCCACTACCCTAACATGCAATATACAAATATGTTTCTTTGCAAGAGTAGATATACATACAATATTGTCTTACTATTGTGATTCACTCTTTCTCTAATCATACATCAAATTTTACATCACATAAGGTTTACATAATACTTAAGCTTTCTTCACAATAGCTTGTATCATATATCTTTCACACATATTCATTGTGCAAGTTATGATCTTTACATATACTTCGCAAATTATCAAAACTCTGCTTAGTCAACCTTGATGCAATCACATGCTTGAATAATTATAAAATCACTTTGAGTTTAACATCTAGAATGTTAGCCCATCATGATTAATTATTTTTCTTCCAAAATAATTTGTTAATTCATACAGTTCAATTTATTGATATGTTTTGTTCTATTTTGTTAGTTACATGTACTGGCAATTCCTCTGTAACTTACTTTGTACAATCCATATAGATTTATGCACTAACATACATCATCATGACACTGTCATCTATGAATCCTCAACTGCACATAAGCTAATTCAAAGTCTATCATCTCTACATATCATATTTGTCTCTGTACTACTACAAACTATCCAACACTTAAACAAATTTCTAACTCTAATTTCATAATTGAAATACCAAATATATGTTGTCATCAATGACAACACTTAGACATCTATCTAGTCATATTTCCAATACAATTTACCTCTTGTTTTTTCACCACTTCCAATTAGTTCACCATCAATATCAAATATCGTTTCCTTTTTGTGATGGAATTTAACTCTATAACCTAATTTGTTAAACTATAAAACACTTCTAAAGTCATAGTTAAGTCCTTAAACCCAATAAATATTACCACACTTAATATTTTTAGTTGATTGTACTGATCCTTTACCTTTCATAAGACATGGTATATCATCACCAAACTTAATAGAGTTATCCTTATATAATCCAATAGTCTCAAATTTACTTCTATCACTAGTCATGTGATTTGTACAACCACTATCATTTATACATCTATCAATTTTGTTCACATAAGAGATTAATGTAGTTTTCTCTTCTTCATCAGAATCTTCTTTCATAGCAACATAGATAACTTCTTCATCATTACTTTCAAATTCATTATCAGTTTCTTCTTCAGTGATGTAACAAGATTTCTTAGCTTTTCCTTTGTATTCCTTCTTTCTCCTATTCTCTCAGTCATCTCTTCTTCCTTTGGAATTGCTTTCCTTTATTTCATTTTTGTCTTTTTTGTCAAAATATCTTATACCAATATGACCAACTTTGTTGCATGAACAACAGATTATAGAAAGTTTACCTTTGTCTTTTCCTTTTCCACTTAGAAGTCTTCTAGCCTAGGTGCTTCAATCTCATCAAGTTCATCATCAAAAGTATCACTAACAATTTTCACATTTTTTCAATAGAGGTAGGATAGAAGTTATAAAAATTTGACATCTCAAAAGTAGTAAGTCTACCAATCACATCTTCTAGAGTTAGGTCATTACCTAGAGTACAATATTTCAGAAATAGGAAGTAGATTTCTCAACATGTTGTTGATCAAAGTTTCATCATCAGTCTCTCAATCTACTTCTCTTTAGCATTAACAAACTCTTTGATTCTTCCATAATACTACAATATATTCTCACTTTCTACCATTCTTATTTCATCAAACTTACCTCTCAAACTCTTTGATTTTTCTCTCAAGACATTTGTGTCTCCTCCATAGATGTTCTTTAGTGTGTCCCACATTTCTTTAGTAGTCTTGCAATATTTTATGTCATCAAACTTGGCATAGCTTAGGCTGATGCAATCTTAAATATAACTTGGTTGTGTTCTTACTTATCTTTCAACTGTTGAGCCATTAGAGGTATTGTTGTTATCTCCACATATGCATTGTCCACAAAATGTATTGTACCATCATCAATTCCTAGTAGATATAGCCTCATCAAGCTCTTGAATGTAGGGAATTTTTCTTTGTTCAACCTGGACACATTCTTTTTGTACATCATGATCTTTAGCTTCAAGTATGTTTAAACTTTTCTCTACAAGCACCAATTCTCTAATACCAATTGTTAGAATATTTAGAATAACTGAGAGGGGGCATGAATTAGTTATCCAAGGCTCAGATATACTAATTGAACAAACAAACACTTGAACTACTTTAGATCTTCACATTCAATAGCTTGACCTCTATACTAAACTTTCAATAACATAAACTAGCAATCCATTGTCCTAAATATAACAAGCTTGTAAAATGTAAACATTAATAGTAAATCACCACAAATAACATCCACACAAGTTTGACACTAGGATTTAACATGGAAACTCAATTTGGGAAAAACCACCAGTAACATATCATTAATATTTTTCACTCTTCTGAAGTGAGCTCTATTAGGAGCCAACCCTATTAAAGATTACAAAACACACTGTTAAATATGACCTTGTTAAAGGGTTTAATTATTAGAGTAACAGGTTAATTTAGTTTCATTTATTAAATTACCTTACTCCCTTCTTAAGATTTCACTTTATGCACTTGCATTTCCATTTAATAAGTAATTAGTAATTATTAAATGTCATTTATCTCTTAGGGTTTTCCTCTTAGGTTTGTGATCTCTTTCTATAAAGATTGATCAATTGTAAATTGCATTCATCTTTTCAAGCTGATAATATAGTTTTCCATATTTTTAGAGAAAAATCATTGCCTTTTCTTTGTATTTTCTTCTCTATGATAGGTTTTTGCATGGAGGTGTTCTTTGGGTTTTGTGGATTTGTATTGCTCAAATCCTTGATGGTATCAGAGACTGACCTATTGTAGCTTGTTCTTATTTGGAGAAAAAGAGGAATGAAGGTTTGACAAAACATATCTAGCTTCTTATGCTATTTTTTATGCAAATGGGGTGGGGTGTCTCTAAATTTTAGAGCACTTTGAGGCCAAATAGAGCTCACACTTGGATTTAGAAGATGTCAAAACCCTTATTTTCATATAAAACATGTCTATTTTGGCCAACATTACATTCTGAGGTATATTTTTTTGCCTGCTAAGGTCATACAACCCTTGGCACATGAATGAGGTCAATTTTTGTTGAAATCTCACAAAAATAAATTTAAAAAATGTTTTTTTAATGTAGCCAGTTTAAAAAATGTCACTCAACTACCACACCCACTTGCTGAAGTTTGTTGCTTGTGTACCACCGTGCCCATCTCCCACTCATGCTTTGCTTGCATCCCACTTGTACACTACCATAGTCGATTGCCCCACTTGAGTGTCACTTCTACTTTGCCAACCCTCCTGCAGTCATGTGGGGAGCCCAGGGGCATAAGTTTAAGCCCCAATACAATTTTTTTTGCAAATTCAAGGTACATATTGGTTATTTTGGCTATATTGTGAGCATATAGAGGCATTTTTGGATTTGAAAAAAGTGTCAGAAAGATGATTCCAAGATGGACACAAAGGTGAAGGTATTTTTTAGGTATTTTTCTAGTTTGGTACTCATTTTTGGCTCAAAATTAGATGATGCTTTCTATCTTTTGGGGGGCATAACTTACTTGTTTAGCTCTATTTCCCAATGTAAAAGAAAGGTTGAAAATCTCCTCTTGAGCACTATTTGTGTTTTTTTTTAAATTTTCATTATCATTTCTCAAAGGTGCATGTGATTCTCAAAATTAATCTTTTTTTCTCTTTTCTTGTATACACATTTCTTCTAGTAGCTGGGGTTTAGTTTTTACATTGTGGGGGGTGTTTGGTATTATTATTTTTGTTATTTACATTAGTAAACTAGAAATTTTTCAAAAAAATAAGCTAACATCTTCTAACAATGGTCAAGACCTCTTCTTGTCTAGAAATTTTGACCCCTCATAACTATCATACATAAAACTCCCTGATGACATGACTTTTTTTATCAAATGGGTTGTGGTCTTATTTAGATGTAGTGTAGCCAATTTTACAGAGATCTTTTAAGGTCATGCATCACAAGAACAAGATGGATGAGGCAATGGAGTTGATTGATTTACAAGTATCTAACAATCTATAGTTTCATGCTGATGGGTGAAATATCCCTCTAGCCATGTGGACCAAGCTTGATGGCTTGTTTGGTATAGTGAATGAGTTTAGGGAACTTCATATTGAGGTAGGGCTTACCTCTCTTGTTTCAAATTATTTTCCTTCCATCGAGTACTTCTTGATGAAGTTCAAACAACAAAGATCTTTATTGCAAATTTGTAGGAAAACCAAGACTAGCACTGACTGAATTTACCTAATTCTTTCTTAGCTTCATAGAAGCTTTCAGATTTTTTCTTCTACCTTCTATTCCACCATGGATGCTTTTGGTACTAGATTTAATATGTCATCCTTTGAGGTATTTTGTGATCATTTGACTCAAGAGCAAGCTAAGCTCTCTTAGTTGGATTCTCTCACAGGCTCACAAACTTATTCATTAGTAGCTCATCCATCTTTTAGGATAAAAGAGAAGAAAAATAAGTCACATCCTATAGAGTCTTAGATTGATTCTAGCCCTCAAATCATATTAGGCCCACCTCCTCCTAAGGGAGATAAACCAAACCCAAAAAGAACAAAGTGCACTTATTGTAATAAGCTCAATCATGATGAGTCACATTTCTATGAGAGGAAATTAGATGGCCATGCCAAATAGGTTTCAGATTTGACAACTCTCTTTTAGAAGAGAAACATTAACATTCCTTCTACTTCTCACATATCTTCATCATCATCATTTTAGTCAAATGATAAAGATATAGGAAAGGGTCATGCACTATGTGAAACTACTACTCTACAATTTTCTAGATGATTACTAGATTCTAGTGCTTCGCACCATATGACATTTTCTCAAGATGTGTTCTCTTCTTTAGAAGCTTCTCCTACTCCACACATTTTGATGGGGAAAAACATTTTTATGACTGTGGAAAGGTTCTATTGATATTAATGATGGTACATTTCATGATAGACTATGTGTTCCATCTTTATCCTCTAACCTTCTCTCTATTTATTAGATTAAACATAGCGAGATAGGGAAGAAATTTGAGTTTGCACAAGATTCAGTGCACATCAAAGATAGTGAGACATTCAATATTTTTGCTATAGGGATTGTTGATCATTCTTCCTACTTATACTCTTTCTCTAATTTTGGTCCACCATCTCCACTATTAGAGATTCTCTCTCCTTCTTCATGAGAGACTACTAAGGTGAAGTTTGAACACTTCAACTTATGTATTGTTCCTAAGACCAATGTTGTGACTTCTACACCTCCACCTCCTATTTAGATTCCATCTATTAGATAGGATTACTCTTTAGCATTGCCTATGATTATAGCTCTAGTCATTGAGCCACCTACTATAGCTTTTGATGATATATCACAGGACTCACATCTCCTCTTAGATGACAAATTCAACACACCTATTATCCCACCTCCATTAGAGATACCATTTCAATATTTTCATGCATTCTCCTTTGAGCATTAGTGAGGACTTCCAACTTCATCTTTCATTTTGGGGTTCCACCCTCATTGTCCACTACCTTTGTTTCTTTTAGATTGGAGCCACATTGTTATGTTCATCAACATAGGAGTTCTACCATTCTGGGGGGCTATGGAGTCTCAAGCTTCTATTATGGGGTGTTTCATTATACTTATGGTTTTGAGAGAGTCTCTTGAGATAATTCATTTGTGCATCCTTTTCTATCTCTTTTTGGAGCAGGTTTTTTCCATTGGGTTTTCTCTATTGCTTTGTATCATAGAGATTTGGTTGTAATTGGGTACCTCATCATGCCTTTTTGTCGAGACCCAAGTTTTTCTTTTAGCATTGTAGCTTCCTTTCTTTTTCATGCATTATTTGTAGCTGCAATATTTCCCATCTTAAGGGGGGGGGTGTTAGAGTAAAGGGCCAATTTCATTTCATTTATTAAATTATGTTTACTCCCTTCTTAATATTTCCCTTTATGTACTTGCATTTTTATTTAATAATTAATTAGCAAGTATTAAATGTCATTTACCTCTTAGGGTTTCCCTTTTAGGTTTTTGATCTCCTTCTATAAGGATTGATCAATTTTAAATTTCTTTCATCTTTTCAATATGGTAATATAAGTTTCTATATTTTCAAAGTAAATCCCTTGCCTCATATTTGTCTTTTCTTCTCTATAACAGGTTCTTGCATGCAAGTGTTCTTTGGGTTTTGTGGATTTTTATTTTTCAAAGCCTTCATTAATCATCTTATTAGGAGTGGCCTTATTAGAGGAAATAAGAATATTTCATTAGAATGCAACCTTGATTAAGGAATTCACATAGGATTTTAGGTCAACCTTGATTAAAGGATTTCAAACTGATACAATGGTTAAAAAAGTAACAATAGCTTTTGATCTGGAAAATAAGACTTACTTTGCAATTACTTATCTTAGTTCAGATCAAATGTTGATTCACTAATTCGCCTTCATTATCATTTTAGTCTCTAATTCACTTGAAAACCCTTCAAGCAATTACTCTTCACCTATTGTCAACCTTCTTCTTAAGTTTTCCAATCAATGGCATCAACAACTTCTCTACCCTTGTAAGGTTAGCCCTTGTACCTCCTTAAATAGGTATTTCTATTTTTTGTGCTTAAATATTATTGTATATCTCATGGATACAATCAAATTCATCACATATAATGAATTTGTCCACCATTTTGTTCATCCCCTCCTTTTCTAGAATCTTCTCCAAACTTCTCCTTGAATCCTTTCATATAAATGTACAAACAAAGTTTTCTTTGATTTAAATGTTCTGGGTCATCCATCCTTATCTTCAATACACTTTAAATATTCAAAGAAATCAACTCTATTGGATGGAAATTATTGTTAGAGTAATTATTTGTTTACACTTATTAATTAAATCACTTTGATTTAATTAAATAAGTTGGCTATTACTCTAATTTTCTTAAGCTATCTCTTAGGTGCATATAATTAATATTTTATATTAATTATAATATGCAACCTAGATTTTTTAGACTTTAGGTTACCCTTTTTGAGTTTTGATCTCCTTCTATAAGGATTGGTCTCTTTGTAATTATTAATATGTTGAATAATCTTTTCTTCATCTGAATACAATTTGCATGTTTTTCAGATCAAACCCTTATCTCTTCTTGTCTTTTTCTTTTCTATGACAGGTTTTTTGCATGCAATTATTCTTGGGTTTCATGGACTTGATTTGTATATTTTCTCAAATCCTACATGGTATCAGAGCCAGATCTACTGTAGCTTGTTTGATATTTGGAGAAAAAGGGAGAACAAGGGTGTGGCAGATCAAATCTAGTGTTTTTCAGGTATTTCTTGAGAAAATAGGGGGTCATCAATTTTTTGAGTAGTTTGAGGTCAAACGGATGTCACAAATGGATCTAGAAGGCATCAAACCCTTTGTTTTCATATAAATTTTATCCATTTTGGACAACATTTATTCGGGAGGCAAAAAAAATTTGCCTAGCAAGGGTGTATGGCCTTTGCACACACTCCAAGGCATAATTTTAAAAAAATTGCCAACAAATATAAAAAGTGGCTTTTTTTACCGTAGTGGTGTAGAAAATTACCATTAATCATCGAGACCACTACTGGTTGGCGATAACCACCTGCAATAAATTGCCAATGGTCCCGCTGACCACAACAGCTCCCAGTGACCCACCAACAGTGTCTCCTGCCCGCCCTCCACTATGGCTCTGCCACTGCGGCCGCACCTCTTGCGAGCTCTACCCACCCACTGCCCGACTGCTACTCAACTAGTGGTGTGGGGGTGGTGCAATATTTTTATTTTAATTATTTTAATTATTTTTTAATTAAAAAAATAATTTTTTTATGTATCTTGAAGGGCCTTGTCAGTTTTTTCTCCATAACTTGAGCATATGGACATATTTTTTCAATCTAAAAAATGTGCCCAAAAGCTAGTTCTGAGACAGAGACATTGATGTAGGTTTTATTGGGTTTTATGCAATTTGGTTGCCTATTTTAGCAGTTAAAGACATATGTCAGTTTTCACTTTGGGGGCCATATCTTGAGCATCCCATCTCTATTTTTCAAAAATGTTATATTTTTGGAAAGCTAGTTCTATATACTTTTTAGAAATGATGTAATTTCTTCTAGATTCTGATCCATGCTCTTTCTATCATGTTTTTGGCTTTTTTTCTCTATGGTGGACATCTTGGTTATTTCAGGTCTGGGGATCGTTTTCATAGCATAGGATCTCTTCTTTTGGGCTGTCTTATCTTTTGTATTAGCTTTTTTCCTTTTTTGATCATTGTTGATATCATTTGTAAGCATATTTATGCAAATGTACTAAGATAAAGGGCCACTATTGCATTTTGAATTCATGAACGTTGTTTTGAGACAATTTTACTCACACTATTTTATAAAGTGCCATGCTGCTTTTGTGCCCTCTTCCTTTTTTGCCCCATGATGTGTTGGTGACATGTGCCTTTGTGGGCATTTGTACCTCTTACTCTCTCTTGTTGTTCTTGGTTATTTCTGTAAAGGGTTTTGACCCACTTTTTTAGTTCTGTGTCACCTCAACCCATTTGCATTAAGGGCACGGTTATTCTGTTGTTTCTAATGCTTCCTTGGTTTGAGATTTGATAGTGTGATCTATGTATTTAGTATTTGATCCTATATACTAGGTGATTTTAGTGGCTAGCTACCTATGCATTTCGATAAGATGGATCATCTACCAATAGACACTCTCGGTTTATGCTCTCTATTTCTGTGGAGGTTCTACAGATCAATAGTTTCTTTTTGACAGAGTTTGTGGCTTCTTCATGCTTCAATGGTTCTCTTCATGATCACTTTTTGTTCTTATCTTCTGAAACATTCCTTGCTATCTCTTTTTGGAGTAGGGTTTTCCCATGTGGTTTTCTCTATTTCTTCATTTCATAGAGATTTTGTTGTGATCGGGTACCTCATCAGGCCTTATTGTTGAGACCCATTTTTCTACTTTCATAGTTGTGCTAGTTTAGCTTATCTCTTGAGCTTTTCTTAAGGGGGGGTGTTAGAGTAATTATTTTTTTACACTTATTAATTAGATCACTTTGATTTAATTAAATAAGTTACCTATTACTCTAGTTTTTCTAAGCTATCTCTTAGGTGCATATAATTAATATTTTATATTAATTATAATGTGCAACCTAGCTTTTTTAGGATTCAGGTTACCCTTTTTGGGTTTTGATCTCCTTTTATAAGGATTGATCTCTTTGCAATTATTAATCCATTGAATAATCTTTTCTTCATCTGAATACAATTTTCATGTTTTTCAGATCAAACCCTTGCCTCTTCTTGTCTTTTCTTCTCCGTGATAGGTTTTTTGCATGCAATTATTCTTGGGCTTCATGGATTTGATTTGCATATTTGTTCAAATCCTACAATTATGGTTTCTCATAAATAATTAAAACGTTGTCCCTCATCCAACACTATGTGTTGACACTCAGTCATCACTAGATTACTTGATCGCTACTATCTTTCATATACTTTCACTTGATTAATACTAATGCTTGATCAATACTATTTCTGCTCGACACATACTATGGCTTGGTCAACACTAGCATCACTTGACACAAACTTAAAGTTCCTTAATATTCTTATCTATTTCTCAGTAACACCTATGTATTTGGTCAATATTTGATCACTTCTTCAAAGCTTCAACACAACTATTTTCTTCTCTTGTAGTATGATTAAACAACCACTTTAATATTTTGTCGAACTCTAACTATTCAAGTTCCCATATGTAGTTCCTTCTCATAACTCAACCTTTCCTCTAGGTTATTTTGTTATGGCTAACTTCTCAAATTATATAGCAAACTATATCACCAATAAGGTTTAACATCAATGACAACATAACAATTATTCCAATTGTACTTTCCAACACCAACATGCCTGGCTATAAGGACTTTCAAGTTACAACTAATATAAAGAAGAATACAACTCAATCCTCATATGTGAAGATCCACCTACTATCTATAATCCCTCAAGATGCTCCTAACTACTCCATTCTCCCTTGAATAATGACACAAGACCCCCTACTTATACTAAGACAAGCCACAAGTTGGCCTAGCAAATTACATTAACTAAACACTCAAGCCACAAGTCAGCCTGACAGATTAAATATCACTTAGGATAATCCCCAAGTTTACATTATGTGGCTTATACATAGGACCACACACCATTCAATGATCCATATCCAAGATTGTACAAGCCAACTCCCATGGATCAAAGCTCACAGTAAAAAAATCCAAAGTCTTCCCAAGAATAAGGAATATGCTACCAGAAACCACCAAAAGAGATGTAACTCCAATATGATCCATCCAGACATCATGAGTAATGGGAATAGGTTTGATAATATGTCTCAAACATAATTGTAACCATGTGACACATAGGGTCCACAATATCTATGCTCAATACTCCTGCACCAAAAACATACATGATTAATTTCCAACTACCCAAGATCCTCCTACATCATTAGTAGAGGATCATATTACTATTGGAAGGAAACCAATGTTGGTTGTACTTGTGGAGGGAAGCTTAGATCTGTAATGAGGTTGGATATACAAAGAAGTCTAAGATTTGAGCTAAAAGGACATATTTGTTGTGTAATGCCTTGCCTGGAGATCCTTAGAACAAGGATAAATATAAGGATGGATGCACATGAAAAACAACATACAAGGATCACAAAGATCACAATGGAAGAGTAAACAACCATCCAAACACCAACAGATCTCCAAATGCCACTATTGACCAAAATGACTAACCATGGAAGGATGTAAACAATCTTGAATCCAAAAACATTCCAAATTCAAAATACAATTCCAAGGTATTCAAAAACACCATAAAGGGTATACAAAACAAATCAATTTTTTTTTTGGACAAATGAAAAAGTGTCTTCTATCTACCTCAATGAGTTTTACCAAAACCTAGATGATACTTTAGATCAGCATAGTGTAATACTTTCCAGTATCATATGACCTTTCCAATGAAGGTGTGTGATACAATCAAGATTTGAGCAGCAGTTCTTGACAAGGCATATGATACTTCACAAGTATCATGTCCATTTCTTCAAGAGGCATGCAATACAAAAAAGTATCACACGATAGAATTTCAATGGACGTGTGATACTTTTTAGTATCACACAATTCATCTTCTTTGGGTGTGTAATACTTTCCACTATCACCCAATATTGATGCATGGTCACCTAGGAAAAGCAAGAAATAACTCTAAGGACTAAATAAGGGATAAAATAGGAAATCAAAACCTCCATAGAAAGAAGCATCAAATCCATAGTCAAGGCATAGACACTCAAAACAATAACTACTAGACAAAACTACATCTAACCATCTAACAAGTAGTATTAGAAAGTACACAAGGTAACATCATAGTAAATTGAAACAACATTGCAATAAATTGAACAACCAAACTAAGTAAATGGTTCCTCCCAACCATTATAGCATCATGAGACCTCGAAGGTCCTAGCCATCCCCAACGTGTAACATCCCAAACTACCAACCAGATCGTCAAAGCCATCTTATGAGGACGTCACTACTAAAACATGCTACAACATAAGATTAAGAAAATCTAACATGCTATAAGTAAAGCATAAAATAATCCTACAAATCAAACTCATCATCTAGCATATGCTAAATATCATAATATATGAATGTGATAATTAAACTTACATCATCTAACATAATATCCAAGCATTCCAATGAAAGCATAAATCACAAGATAGCATACTGCAGAACCCGAAGTACCAAGTGAAATGATAAGAAACGATCACACTAGAATAAGGAACCATCTTTATACACTAGTCCTCAGTAGTGGTGAAGGTAAAAACACCTCCCAACCATGTGGAATCCATAGGTCCACTCTTGTCATGCTAGTGGAGATAATGATCCAACCAAAAACACACATAAAGAAAATGTCCATGGCTAACACTCACGCTAGACAATATGATGATTGAACCCAAGATAAGAGATATTAGTAAACTATAGGTCCTAGTTGGAAACTCAATGGGCTACTAAGTAGGAGCTTACATCATGGAGAGTTTCTTGGCATCCAAAAGTCCAAGCTTGGAACTATACAAACTCAACTTCCCAATGGAAGTCTCTCACATTGAAGCATTTTTATTATCTTAGGTTTTATTACCACCTAGTGTTTAGTTATCACTTACTTAAAACTTCCTTTCCAACCTTATGGTGCCATAAACACCAGGTTGTGAGATAAAAGTCCCCTCCATATGCTACCCTTTTTAGAAACAAGAGTCCACCAAGATAACTAGGGGGTGGGGGGGTGAATTAGTTATCCAACAATTAAAACATTTATTTTCCTTAAACAAACTAAACCATTCAACCAAGGTAAACAACAACTATAATAAAATGCTATGTTGACATCAATGAAAAAATTACTCATGAATCTAACATATCATCATAGTAGTACTCCCCCATAAAAATATCATCAACATTCATGCTTCCAACCAATCTTCCAACAATCTTCCAAATCTTCCAACAACCATACCCTATCCATGCTCATCCAACAATGAGTGCCCATAGGCATGCATATTCCCAACCCAACCCCAAGTGATCATAACTCCTGAAAGTACCATAGATGATTGGGCCTCACAAGTCACGTAACAAATGTATGCGCACATACTCATGTGTGGTGCACCATCATCATGAAGATAATAACACAAGGACTACATGAGAACACAGTGCATAAAATCACTCAACCGAAACAAAGTCAGGAGGATAGATGAAGCACACATCCCTATGCAACATAAAAAGTGCAAGAATGGTCTAACATCCAAATAGATGATCCAGGTCCATGACCAACATCATGCCAAGAAAACTCAAGAAAATAGGGTGGCATGTAAAATGAGGTTAAAACCCCAAAAACTAGAAAACTTCAAAATTAAAACTCATTTGATCTTTGGGCACAAAAGTGTCAAAAATCTAATAAAATTTGAGCTCGGACACCATATGCAAAAATGGCCAACATAGCTATGCAAAATCTCAAACCCCTATTCTAAAAATAGGGAAAATTTTCATACCTGACCAATTGGGCAGAACCAACAAACAAAAATAGAGGGGAACACTAGTTCTTAGCCTCCTAACAAACTACTACCAGAAATAGAAGTTAAAATGAAGCAGAAACAAGAAAATAGGAAAGCCCTACCTAGTAGTGAAAAGGGCTAAAATGGAAAATAGTCAGGTAAAATAAACAACCCATAGATACTACCAAAAATGATGGCAAAGCCAAGTCTCCCCAAGTTGGATCCAACAAGTTTGTCCTCGCAAAGACCCATGTTGTAGCCTTTACAATGAACATAAGACCAATCCTTCAAAAAATGATTTGAGAAAAAGCTCTCCAATTCCTAAATTACAAAAGTGAAAAGTGAGAAATTAAAATCCTCTTTTCATACTTATTCACTTTTTGAGTGAATACTCAATTAGGGATAATAACTAGCCAACCTAGTTAAACTCCAAATTGACCCAAACAAAAATAGTTTATTCCTATAAATAGAAATTCATCTATAGAGAAGTTGCTAGAAATTAAATTCAATAAAATTTAAAGCCTGAAAACCCAAAATGACAAAAAATTTCCTTAACAACTTTTTCAACAATGTGAACCTCTAAATGCAAAAACACGCTCACCAGTCTAGTCACATAATGCAAATGAGTTCGAATTTAATAATCACTGAAAGGTTTAATTAAACCATACGTTGACCATATAGGGATGACATTGGTAAAATATGAACAACTGAATCACTAAAACACATGATCAAGTGCAATTGCATATAATAACATAGTTGAAGCAATAAATGCATTAAATAATTATTGCACACTAAAACACATGATCAAGTACAATTTCATATAATAACATAGTTGAAGCAATAAATGCATTAAATAACTAATTTAACCATTTATTCAGTTATACCTATATAATCCATTTACATCACTTACGTTCACACATAGCATAATGAAATGGAATGAAGTAAATATCCATAGCATAAAATCCATCACATAACATGATCATATATATGTTCAAATACCAAATAATCAGATATTATCATAGACCTATTGTAATCTCAAAATTGCATCAACATGCAAATATGATAAACTGAGCAACATAGTAGTATAACATCTATGATACTGAAATCAAAGTATGTTAGGATAAACCACGGACAGAAATAAAAACTACATGCAAATATAACCAATAACAGAAAATAATAGAACACACAAAAATGAACACAAGGCACCAAGATTTAACGTGGTTCACCCAATCCCTGGGCTACGTCCACCAAACAACAAGTCCGATCTTATTACAATCCAGTGATTACAACCTGATTACAATCCGTAATCCCTTACAGCTCAATACCGCCGCAAGAACCAATTTCGTATCACCACATATAAAAAATACCCAACCCTAAGCCCTTTTTATACAAGTATTAAACCGCTTTAGGGTTATAACATGTCGGCCATATGTCGGCCATAACATGTCGGCCACTATTTATGAAGTATGTACAGTACTTTCCTGATCAGTCACCATAATCTAACAATCTCCCACTTGGGGACTGATCAGGCTCCACACTAAACAACAATCTCCCACTTGGAGACTGATCCTGTAGCAATACAACTACCACATGGGGCTCCCACTGGATCAAACCACCCTAGACTCTACTATTCTTTTATTCACATTTAGTCTAAAAGACCAACTGAAGCTGAAGAGGAGTTCAGCTTCTCCCTTGTGACAACCTTTGTCAACATATTTGCTGGATTTTCATTGGTATGTATCTTCTTCAGCTTTAACTGTCCATCCTCCAAAATTGACCGAATGAAATGGTACCGCAACTGTATGTGTTTGGTCTTAGAATGCAGAGCTGAATTCTTAGCAAGATGAATGGCACTCTGACTATCTGTGAACAAATAATTATCCTTCTGAGGATGTCCCAATTCTTCCAAGAAGAACTGAAGCCATATCATCTCTTTGGCTGCCTCTGTAGCAGCAACATACTCTGCCTCTGTAGTGGAGAGAGCATTAATCTTCTGTAGCCTAGAAACCTAGCTCACGGCTGCCCCACCAACAGTAAAGACATAACCTGTAGTACTCCGCCTAGTATCAATATCCCCAGCCAAATCTGAGTCAACATAGCCCTGTAAATCAGTAGTAGAGCCCCCAAAGTGTAAACACTAATTGGATGTTCCTCTCAAATATCTAAGAATCCATTTGACAACATTCCAATGCTCAAAACCTGGATGACTCATATACCTGCTAACGACTCCCACTGCATGTGCAATATCTGGCCTAGTGCATACCATAGCATACATCAAACTTCCTACAAATGAAGCATAGGGTACCTTGGACATCTTATCCTCCTCTTCCTGTGTCTTTGGACACATCTCCTTAGTCAATTTCAAATGACCAGGTAAAGGTGTGCTGACAGCTTTAGCATTCTCCATAGAGAAACGTTGCAACACCTTCTCAACATAATTAGCTTGAGATAGCGTCAATGTTCTGTTCTTCCTATCTCTGCAAATATTCATACCAAGGATTTGTTTTGCTGCCCCCAAATCCTTCATAGAAAATGCATGTGCTAATTGGCATTTCAACCCCTTAATATGATCCATGTTAGACCCAGCTATAAGCATATCATCAACATATAAACATAAAATAATGTAGCTATCATCATCCAACCTCTTAAAATAAACACAGTAATCTGAATGACACCTATTATATCCATGCTCATGCATAAAACTATCAAATTTCAGATACCATTGCCGAGGTGCTTGCTTCAAGCCATATAAACTTTTCTTCAATTTGCACACTAAGTTCTCCTTACCTTTGACCTCAAAACCCTGTGGCTGAGCCATATATATTTCTTCATCCAAATCACCATGAAGAAAGGCTGTTTTAACATCCATCTGCTCTAAATGCAAATCTTCAGTAGCCACAAGACTTAAAACAGTACGAATAGAAGTCATTTTAACAACAGGAGAAAATATCTCATCAAAATCAATTCCCTTTTTC
Organism: Cupressus sempervirens; assembly: GCA_028749045.1. NCBI lineage: Eukaryota > Viridiplantae > Streptophyta > Pinopsida > Cupressales > Cupressaceae > Cupressus > Cupressus sempervirens. The sequence continues at coordinate 478,555,673 of CM053785.1, forward strand.
TGTGCAAATCCTTTTATAACTAACCTGGCCTTAAATCTTTTCTTACCTCCTTCCTCTTCTTTCAACCTATAAACCCATTTATTCTGTAAAGCCTTTTTACCTGCAGGCAACTTGCACAAATCCCATGTCTTATTTTTCAGCAAAGAGTCCATTTCATCTTTCATTGCAGACTCCCACTGAATCTTAGTATCCACCTGCACAGCTTCATCATAACTTTCAGGTTCACCAGCATCAGTAAGTAAAATAGAATACAAAGAGGGAGAAAACCTTTGTGGAGGTCTAATTGGCCTTGTTGACCGTCTAACATTCACTGGTGTGTGTGGTATTTGTTGTTGCAGTTGTTGCACATCATGAGGAATGGCTGGAACATCAGCTTTTGGAGTATCATCCAACACTACATAATCATCTTCTTTCTTCTCATGTTGCTGCAACAGATCTTTGTACAACACTTTTTCATTGAATATGACATCCTGGCTTCTTATAATTTTATAATTTTCAAAATCCCAAAGCCTATAGCCAAATTCATTAATGCCATATCCAACAAAGACACATTTCTTTGATTTAGCTTCTAGCTTTGTTCTATTTTCAGAGTCTATATGAGCAAAAGCTTCACAATCGAAGGTCTTGAGAAAAGAATAACTCACCTTCTTACCAGTCCATGCTTCCTCTAGAATACCACAGCCCAAAGGAGTAGAGGGACCTCTATTAATCAAATATACTGTAGTATTGATAGCCTCCGCCCACATGTGTAAGGGCAACCCAACATGCAACCTCATGCTCCTTGCGCGCTCCATTATAGTCCTGTTCATGCGTTCAGCCACTCCATTTTCCTGTGGAGTCCTTGGAACAATTTTTTGTCTACGAATACCATTAGTGGAGCAATAATCTTCAAATTCATGACTGCAATACTCACCGCCATTATCAGATCTGAGACATTTTAATTTCTTACCAGTCTCATTTTCAACCAAGCATTTCCATTTCTTAAAAGTTTGAAATACATCAGATTTTTGTCTAAGGAAATAAACCCATATTTTCTAGTTGCGTCATCAATAAATGTAACATAATAATGAGAGCCACCAAGGGAAGATACCTGAGTCGGTCCCCATACATCTGTATGCACAAGCTCTAATTTCTCCTTTTTGTTTTCCTTCCCTGTCTTTACAAAACTCACTCTCTTTTGTTTTCCATACACACAACTTTCACAAAAATCCATATTCACACATTTTAGACTTGGTAAAACTTTCCTTGAATGAAGTACTTTCATACCTTTCTCACTCATGTGCCCAAGTCTATTGTGCCACATCGTTGTATCAGAATCTACAGCAGCTATTTGTTCTCCCTGCTCAACTGCAGTAATTGTTTCTGAATATTCATTTTTCTGTGAAACAATCAAAGTAGAAGGAACAATATGACCTGTACAAAGATATAAGGTGCCTACTTTCACACCTTTTTCTACTACAAGGGAACCTTTTGAAACCTTCCAATTTTTATCATTAAAAGTAATTACACAACCCTCATCACCGAGTTGCCCTGCTGAAATTAAATTCCTACTCAGCTTTGGAACATGTCTTACCTCATGTAGTAGCCAATGATTCCCATTCTGCAACGTAATCTTAATTTTTCCCTTTCCAACAATCTGACAGGGTTCATTATCCCCCAAATAAACAAGCCCAAAATCCCCTTGGACATAATCAATGAAATAACCTCTATGAGGTGTAGCATTTAAAGAAGCACCAGAATCTAAAACCCATGAATCATCAACACTCTCTAAAGATAGAAGCAAATCATCCTCTTCGGATTTGTTACTTACCACATTTGCCTCTTTGTCTCCATCTGATTTATCTCCTTCATTTTTCTTTCGAGTCCAACAATCTTTCTTTTTGTGCCCTGGTTTCCCACAGTACCAGCAATCATTTGGTCCTCTCGATTGAGACCTCCTCCCCTTTGACTTTCCTCTTGATTTCCCATGATTTCCAGAGTTACTTCCTCTTTCAATCGTTCTGCCCCTGCTTTGTGCATTTAAAGCACTTCTTGATGTAGATCCACCTGAGGATTTTCTACGAGTTTCCTCACTTAAAATAACACCGATCACATCATCATATTTTAGGGTACTTGATCCAGGAACAGAATTACTCACTGCCATTACCAAGCCATTCCAGCTTTCAGGCAAAGAACACAAAATCAAGAGAGCCCTAATTTCTTCATCAAAATTGATACCCACAGAAGATAATTGACTAGTAATAGTATTAAACTCATTTAAATGATCTGCAATAGATCCACCTTCTTCCATTTTCATATTAAATAAATGCTTCATGAGAAATACCTTATTTGAAGCGGAGGGCTTTTCATACAGTGTCGCTAGGGTTTTCATCAAATCTTCTATTGTCTTTGCTTTTGTAATATTAAATGCCACCAATGGTGCCAAGCATAACCGAATACTTTCGAGTGCCTTTCTATCCAAAAGATCCCATTCAGCCTCTGACATAGTTCCCTAATTCTTGGCTTTTCCTTCCAACGGCTTCCATAAATCCTTCTGATATAAATAGTCTTCCATTTGCATCTTCCATAACTGGAAGTTCTGCCCATTAAACCTATCAACCCTCAGCTTACCATCATCTGCCATTGCTCCCACTCAACTGTGAGACTCCCACTTAACCGTGAGACTTTCCTGCAGAGGATAACTGAAAAACAACTAGGCTCTGATACCACTTGTTAGGATAAACCACAGACAGAAATAAAAACTACATGCAAATATAACCAATAACAGAAAATAATAGAACACATAGAAATGAACACAAGGCACCAAGATTTAACATGGTTCACCCAATCCCTGGGCTACGTCCACCAAACAGCAAGTCCGATCTTATTACAATCCAGTGATTACAACCTGATTACAATCCGTAATCCCTTACAGCTCAATACCGCCGCAAGAACCAATTTCGTATCACCACATATAAAAAATACCCAACCCTAAGCCCTTTTTATACAAGTATTAAACTGCTTTAGGGTTATAACATGTTGGCCATATGTCGGCCATAATATGTCGGCTACCATGTCGGCTACTTCTGAAATTATTTTTTTTCGGGGCGATGCCCCGAACTCCACTATTTATGAAGTATGTACAGTACTTTCTTGATCAGTCACCACAATCTAACAAAGTATAACATCTAACTATCAGGTCATCTCAAAGTACATAAGATAAGACTATCAAGTATCTCTCAAATCAAAATAAACAAGGTATAGATAGCAAACATGAGAGGCATTACATCCTCCCCCACTAGCATAGGCTTACTCTTGGAAGCCAACAAATAGGATAGGGGTACAATCTTCTCAATCATGTAGTATCTTCCTAAGTTGCAAAGGTCTCATCGCACAGGTCCCATTGGACACTTACCTACTTGATGTCTCAACCTCGCAAGGTTGGCCTCTACTACTGTAGGATAAGAATGGGCTTAAAAGTAAGCTGCTTGTCCACTACCTACAAAGAATCCCAATCAATAACATGGGTCACATCAGGAATATACTATCTCAAAATAGAAACATGAAAAACATTGTGGATGTGTGATAGGCTAGGTGGCAATGCTAATCAATAAGTAATAAGACCAATCCTCTTGAGGATCTCAAATAGCGCAAAAAAATGTGGCACCAAATTAGAGCCTTTCCCATAATGGATGGGGCTCTTCCTTGGCCACACTCTCAAAAATACCCTATCACTAATAGAAAAGTGATGATCCAACCTATGGGCATCTGCATACTTCTTCTACCTATCCTGAATAGTAACCGAATGCTCCCTAATACAAACAACCTGTTGCTCCATATCTTGAAGCATCTTTGGACCCAAAAGAACTCAGTCCTCTAAATGATCCCAACTCAAAGGGGTACGACATAGTCTACTATACAAGTCTTGAAAATGTGACGTGTTGATAGAACTATGGTACCCATTGTTGTATGAAAACTCAACAAGGTATAGATAGTCCTCCTAGTTCACCTGCTTATCCATAACACACATGTGAAGCATATCCTCTAGAACCTAATTCACTCTCTCAATCTAACCATCAATCTTTAGGTGATAAGCCGAACTAAAATTGAGCTATGCACCCAAAGCATGTTGATGAGACATCCATAGTGCATAAGCAAACACTTGATCTTTATCCAAAATAATTCAACAAGGGATCCCATACAAACAAATAATATCCTCCAAGAAAACATGCACTACAGAAGAAGTTGTGTAGGATGCTCTCATGGGTGAAAAATGTTCTACCTTGAACAACTTGCTCGCTGTCACCATAATACAATCATGACATCATGATGACATAGGTAATTCTATGATAAAATAAATGGATATCGTATCTCATTTCCACTTTGGAATGGTATGCAACTGCAAAAGACCTGTCGAATGTTGATGCTCTGTCTTCACTCTCTCACACTCGAGACATCGAGTAACAAAATCATAAACATCATGTCTCATCCCTACTCAAAAGTATAGTTTCTTAGGATCAACATGCATCTTCTTGACACCAGGATGTGTGAAATACGGTGCACAATGTGCTTCCAAAAAAACTAAGGCACAAATATCACCCAACAAGAGTACATAGATACACCCCAAGTGTCATAGTAGTCCATCAGACTCAAGCAAGAAACCTAAAGATATCCCCTCAAGAGTGTGTCTTGACTCGATCTCTGCCCTCACCTCTTGATACCAAGTGTCACTAGGAAATGCCTCCAAGATGTGGCCTTGTAGATCCACTCCTAATGATAACACTGATACCTCATGTCACCTCCTACCAAAGATGTCTGTGACAACATTCTCCTTCCTTTTAAAGTAATGAACATCAAAGTCATATTCACACAAGAACTTCATGAATCTAGCGAGATTGTCATTCATTTAGGTTTAGCTGAGTAAAGATATACTGCAAGCTCCTATGATCATTATGCAACTCAAACCTATGTCCCAAAAGAAGATGTCTCCAACGGAAAAGGGCATGCACCATGGCTACAAGTTCCAAATCATGAGCAGGGTAGTTAAGCTCATAGTCCTTGAGTTTTCTAGACTCATATATAATCACACAACCATCTTGTATCAACACCACACCCACGCCTTCTAATGAAGCATCTATGTAAACCATGAAATCACCTACAAGATTAGGCACTACAAGGACTAGTGCAGTGGTCAAAAAATCCTTAAGAGCATTAAACACTACCTTGTACTAATCTAACCAAACATACTTCATCCCTTTCCACTAATGAGAAGTGATGGGATGAGTTACTCATGAGAAATCCTTCATGAAGCGACAATAATAACCCGCTAATCCCATGAAATTGCAAACTTCAAAGATATTAATGGGTAATGGCCAATCCATGATAGCAAAAAATTACTTGGGATCCACTATAATACCATCACTAGTGATGATGTGTTCCAACTACTTCACCTTTGACTGGAAGAACCCACATTTACTCAAGTTGCCATGCAACTGATGGTCTCTCAAGCACTATAATACTTGATGTAAATGGACCTCGTGCTCCTCAACAGTCTTCAAATAGATCAATATGTCATCCAAAAATATAATGACACACTGATTCAGGTAAGTGAGAAATACTCCATTCATCAAGTTCATAAACATTGATGGTGCATTGGTTAATCGAAAGGGTACAATCATGAACTCATAGTGCCCATACAGTGTAGGAAAAGTTGTTCGATGAATGTCAGCCTCCTAGCTACAAAGATGATGGTATACCAACTTTAGATCAACCTTTAAGAACACTTGTAATCCCTTCATCTGATCGAATAAGTCATCAATGCTTGGAAAAGTATATCGGTTCTTCATTGTCACCTTATTCAACTATTGATAGTCAATGTAAAAATGCAAAGACATGTCCTTCTTCTTTACGAAGATGACTGGTGCACCCCATTGGGATACATTAGGAGAAATATGGTCCATGGCCAACAATTCCTCCAACTACAGTGAGATCTCACTCAACTTCTAAGTTGTCATATGGTAAGGAGCTTGTGAAATTGGCTTTGCTCCTAGTACAAGATCAATCTGAAAATCAATGTCATGCTGTGGTGGCATATCTAGAATCTCATTAGGAAACACATCTACATACTCACAAAGGATTTTGTGATCATCAAGTGTCACCATATGACTCTAGGCTTCCTCAAGATTATTGACAAAAGAAAGAAACAACTAACAACCCTTCCTCACACTTCACTTTAGCTGATTAACTAAGATCATCTAAAATGAGACTAGTCTCTGGACTCCCAAAAGTTCCACCTGCCCACCTATGTCATCAACACATTGTACCAATTTATGGTGACAATCTATGTTCACCTAATGGGAGGCTAACCAATCCATGCCCAACACAATGTCATATGATCTTAGAGATAGAATACGAAGATCCACTATAGTGGTGAAGGTTCCCAAATTCAAAATACACCTACTAACCAAAAAATCAACAACCACTTTGGAACCTATAGCTAACTCAACCTACCACCTATTGACCTAACATACTACCACTAGCCCACATCATTGAACAAGGGATGGTGAAATGAAAGAATCTGAAGCACCAGAGTCAAACAAAACTAAAGCTAAAATTCCATGCAATGTACTTGTACCTTTGACTACCGTACCTTGATGTTCATCTTGATAGTTATCAACCACTGCAAAGACTCAATGATTCCTTCCAACATCTCCCACTAGAGGCTTGGATCTAGCTACACACTTACTAGGTTCTATAGATGGTTTGATGGAACACTCAAAAGATCTATGGCTAGGTTGACCACAAGAATAATAGTTCCCTAAAAAGCTAGAACCTATTCCATGACCACCCTGAGTAGCACTACGATAAGGTGCATTACCACTACTAGAGTTTTGTTGAACACTCTAAGGAGGATGATCTTGTTGAGATTTATGTCCTTGGTTCTAGTCATCTTCCTTCTTTCCTAAAATAACTAAAGTTTGCTCACCCTTTTTCTAATATCCTTGTTGATGACCACAATGTTTACCCCCTTGGGAGACTACAAACTAGGTCTATCCCTTTCCTAAGGGTTGAGAATACTGTACATCCTGCCTTGAAGATCATGCACTTTGGTTTTAAGAACCAAATTTACTACTGAACCCCCTAGTCATATTGCTCTCTAAGATCCTTGCCTTCTCCATAGCAAGTTCTAGTGTCCTTAATTGATGAGCACGAACATCCCTAATGATAGAGTCTCATAAGGCCCCTAACAAAATGTTGAGTGATGAGTGCCTCATCATGCCTATAATTAGAGTACTACTTCAGCCCAAGAAACTTCTTCTCATACTGATCTACCATCATAAAGCCTTGCATAAGGTCATGGAATTCATCAATGCAATCTTCTTAGTATTGTGGCAATAGGAATTTATCCCTGAACCTCTCTTTGAAGATCTCCCAGGTGAGATCCATAACATTGATATGAAGCCTATCACTCTCTAAATCCCACAAATAGAACCATGTTCTCTTAGTTACATGATAGCACAATGGGCCTTTACATTGCTCTCGTAAGGTAGTAAGGAGAAGAAACGCCCCATATCTAGCAACTAGGTCTCATCTTTGAGCCCTATTCCCTAGCCATCAAACAATAGTGGCTTGGACCTCTGAAGTTCTCACATCATTTCAACCTGAGTGAAATCATCATTGTCATTACAACCGCAGCCTCTCCATTGGTGTCTTCTACCACTAGGTGGTGTTCGAGAACATTCACATTCACACTCCTCCTCCCTATGCTCTGACTAATGGAAATATCCATAATGAGATCCCTCTTCTTGATTATGATCCTATTGGCTTCCTCTACATGAAGGCCCAACCAAGCAAGAATCTCCTATAATAGTGGCATCAATGCCCCAATGCCATAATTATTGTTACCCCATCCTACCTCCCCTTCTATTTGTTCCTCTTCCTAGTGTGCTTCTTTGCGGTTATTGCTATGGGTACCACCCTAACCACTTGGTCTACGTGTAGGAGGCATCACTATGGAAGCAACAAGATAGAGACATCAACATGAACCAACAAAGTATCACAATATCACATATAATAGCAATACGCAATAGAAAACACAAACATCGTAGAAGCATAACACATAGATCTCAATGTTGCAACATGGGCTTTGATACTAGATGTAATTCCCCACCTGAAGACCCTTGGAACAAGGACAAATATAAGCCAAAATATTTTTTTTTTTTAAAGTATGGATGCACATGAAAAACCACATACAAGGATCACAAAGATCGCAATGGAAGACTAAACAACCATCCAAACACCAATGAATATCCAAATGCCACTACTAACCAAAATGACTAACCATGAAAGGACACAAACAATCTCAAATCCAAAAATTTACTAAATTCAAAATACAATTCCAAGGTATTCGAGAACACCATAAAGGGTATCCAAAAAACCTCTAAAAAACTTTTGAGGAAACCAAAAAGTGTCTGCTATCTACTTGGATAGGGTTTTCCAAAACTTAGGCAATACTTTAAATTAGCACAATGTGATAGTTTCCAATATCATACAACCTTTCCAAAGAAGCCATGTGATATAATCAAGGTTTGGGTAACACTTCTCATGAAAGTGTGCTATACTTCATGAGTATCATACGACTTTTCTTATAATAGAGTATCACAAGATAGAGTTTCAGTGGACGTGTGATGCTTTCTAGTATCCCATGATTCATCTTCTTTAGGTGTGTGATAGTTTCCAGTATCCCATAATTCATCTTCTTTGGGTGTGCAATATTTTCTAGTATCACACAATGTTTATGCATGGTCACCCCAAAAAAGCAAGAAATAACTCTAAGGACTAAACAAGGGATAAAATAGGAAATCAAAACCTCCACACTAGGGAGTACTAGATCCACATTTGAGGTGTAGACACTCGAAACAACAACTACTAGATGAAACTGCATCTAACCATCTAACATAGCAATGAGCTGAAATAACATCGCAATGAATTGAACAACCAAACTAAGCACACAGTTCCTCCCAACCATAATAGCATCATGAGACCTCAAAGGTCCTAGCCACCCCTCGTATGTAACATCCCAAACTACTGACTAGATCGTCAAAGCCTTCTTATGAGAATGTCATTACTAAAACGTGCTACAACATAAGATTAAGGAAATCTAACATGCTAGAAGTAAAGCATAAGATAATCCTACAAATCAAACTCATCATCTAACATATGCTAAATATCATAATATAAGAATGTGACAATTAAACTAGCATCATCTAACATGATATCCAAGCATTCCAATGAAAGCATAAATCACAAGATAACATACTCTAAAACCCGAAGTACCAAGTGAAAAAACAAGTAATGGTTGTACTAGAATAAGAAACCATCTCTATTCACCAGTCCTCGGCAGTGGTGAAGGTAGCTACCTCTCCCAACCACATGGAATAGGTAGGTCCACTCCCACTATCCTAATGGAGATAATGATCCAACTACAAACACACATAAAGAAAATGTCCATGGCTAACACTCATGCTAGAGAATATGATGATTGAACCCAAGATCAGAGACAATGTAGAACTATAGGTCTTGGTCAGACACTCAATGGGCTACTAAGTAGGGGCTAATATCATGGAGAGTCACTTGGCATCCAAAAGCTCAAGCTTGGAACTATGTGGACTCAACTTCCTAATGGAAGGCTCTCATACTGAAGCATTTTTATTATCTTAAGTTTTATTACCACATATTGTTTTATTTAGTTATCACTTAAAAATTTCTCTACCAACCCTATGGTGCCATAAACACAAGGCTGCGAGATAGAAGCCCCCTCCATATGCTACCCTACCCAACCCATGCTCATCCAATGATAAGTGCTCATAGCCATGCATATTCCCAACTCAACCCCAAGTGATCATAACTCCTAGAAGTACCATAGAAGATCAAACCTCGCAAGTCACTTGATAAATGTATGTACATGTACTTGCGTGTGGTACACCACCATCACAAAGATCATAACACAAGGATTGGATGAGAAAACAATGTAGAAAATCACTCAACCAAAATAGACTTGAGAGAACAAATGTGACACACATTCCTATTCGACATAAAAAGTACAAAAATGGTTTGAGTGACATCCAAATGGATGATCCAGATCCATGACCAACATCATGTCAAGAAAACTTAAGAAAATAGGGCGGCATGTAAAACAAGGTAAAAACTCCAAAAAATTGAAAACTTTGAAATTAAAACCCATTTGGTCTTTGGGCACAAGAGCTTTGAAAATCCAATAAAATTTGGGTTCAGACACCATATGCAAAAATATCTAGCATAACAATGCAAAACCCCAAACCCACATCTCAAAAACAGGAAAAATAATCATACTCAACCAATTGGGTAGAACTAGAAAACATAAATGGAGGGGAACACTAGTTCTCATACTTTTAACAAAATGCTACTAGAAATAAAAGCTGAAATGAAGCATAAACAAGAAAATGAGAAAGCCCTACGTAATAGCCAAAAGGGCTAAAACAAAAAAATAGCCAAGTAAAATAAACAACTCATAGATAATGTCAAAAATGACAGCAAAGCAAGGTCTCCCCAAGCTAGATCCAATGAGTCTATCCTCGCAAAGATCCCATGCCCTTAGCTATGATAATGAATAGAAGACCAATCCTTCAAAAAAGGATCTGAGAAAAAACTCTCCAATTCCTAAATTGCAAAAGTAAAAAGTGAGGAATTAAATTCCCCTTTTCATACTTATTCACTTTTCGAGTGAAAACTCGATTAGGGCAAATAACTAACGAACCTAGTCAAACAAAGAATTGACCCAAACAAAAATAGGTTATTCCTAGAAATAGGAATTCATCTATGGAAAAGCTAGTAGAAATTAAATTCAATAAAAGTTAAAGCCCAAAAATCCAAAATCACAAAAATTTCCTTAACAACTTTCATGACAATGCGAACCTCTAAATGTATAGACATGCTCACTGGTCTAGTTACATAATGTAAATGAGTTTGGATTTAATTATCATGGAAAAGTTTAATTAAACAATTAAATAAGGATACATTGACCATAGAAGGATGACATTGGTAAAATATGAACAATTGAATCACTAATTCCATGTGCCACTACTAGAGATATAAATCCTACACACTAAAACACATGATAAAGTACAATTGCATATAATCACTATTCTATAAGCTTTCACCCATATTTGGATATTATTAATTACTTTACAACATGCATATGAAAGTAAAACAATAATGTTGAACATTAAATAAAACCATACACAAAGAGAACTCATAAAACCACATTTTGTTAACTAGGGAAACCTTGACCAAGGGAAAACCTCAGTGGGGATGGTGCCTATAAAATGATCCACTAAACAAAAGAATCATGTTGAGGATATTAACCATATTAGGAGTCTATGAATTACACATAGTGTCTTGGTCCTTGTTAGAGGACTAGGCCCTATTAAAAACCTCAATCCTATTAGGTGTTGGTATTACAATTATAATTGTATGCAAGAAGAGCCCACTTCCCTAACATGCAATTATACAATATAGTGTCTTTATATAAAATGAGATAGATACAAAACTTCTTTATTGTTGACTAATGTACTTCACATGGATTTGGTCTAACATCAAAATTTTCATCAAAGATATCTCATACAACTTTGCATGCTCAATATATACTGTGCATTTCCACTACATCACTTTTTGACATAACTCACATACTTGGCATGAAACGGTTCTTTACTTATACTCTTTTCTTTCACAAAAAATCTTGTGCAGTTGGCTTGATAAAATCACACATTATACTAACTTAGGGTAAGCATCTAGGATGTCATCCCTACATAAATAAGTGATTATTTCATGATTGAATAATTCCTTTTCATTTTATTCCTATGTTCTTTTCTACTCTGTTCTATTGTGCATACTGCATTTATTGGTGTTTGACCTATAAATTTGTTTGTGCTATCCATACAGATCTACTTACTTAGGTATGTCATCATGACACTATTTTCTACCCATCCTTAACTTCACATGTTCCAAATATCTTTGTATCATTCACAATAGTAAAAACTATCTCTACACTGCTAAAGAAACTATTTAATATTTAGACAATTTTCTATCTCTAACCATAGAATCTTCAACAATATAACCTGTCATCTTATCATGAGGTATATGTTGCCATAAATGACAACCCTAACTCATCCTATCTATCCATGTTTCCAACAATCAACCCCCTTAGAGTTGATGGAAATATATGGGAAAATTGGCAAAGTCCCAAAATGTTATATAAAGGAGCTTTTCAAAAGTAGCCTTCAAAACTTTACAAAATTTCAAATTTACAAAATTTTGTGGATCATTATATTTATAACCATCTTCCTTATACCTCCTAATACAATATAATACTTAGTAACATCTCCCCCTTAGTATATAACTATTTCTACACATACTATTATTTTATATAATTTTCTTTCTTCTCTCCCTTTGACATTAATGACAAAGGTGTCAAAATTTATTTACATGTCAAAATTGTATTTCATTAACTTTTCTTAAGATGAAAAGTTTGACATACAGTCACCAAAACTAATTGCAAGACTCTTCATGTTCTTCTCCCATGAGTCCCTAACTCCTTTTGAAATACTGAGAAGATCACACAATCCATACGATGCTATCTCTACTGCATCCATATCCGAGTACACAAAATTGTCAAAAGATGTCTTGACTAAAAGAAATTCTTCCAACTGATGCTCAACTGTGCTTAATTTTATAGATAAGTGTTGTCTTAGAAGTGGGAACCTCTTTTTTATCCTTGTTTTTCTATCTTTCAGTGGACTTATTTTATCATAGGTCTTGTTATCTTGTGCCTTAATTGCTTCAATCTACACACTTGGTTGACTTAACTAACTTGCAAGTGCTTCTATCTCTATGCACTTCTTTTAAGCTCATTTTCAATGTCTTTTGTGAGGCTAAAAGATATCAAACACTTTTCATATATATCTTTGCCTTCAAGCTTGCATTTTCTTAATGTCTTGATGCATGTATCAAGAGTTAATAAGTCATTTTTGATGTTCTAAAAGGAAATGTCAAACATATGTGTATCATGCTTGGCTTGAGCTTGTGTTGCTACAACCTTAGACCAACTTGTAAATTCAACATCAAATTCTTGAATCATATCTTTGTCTATGTCCTCACAGTTATGATCAAGTGACTTCATAGTCATGACTCTCTACAACTTGTTAGTTACCTCCATAAGAGTTTTCTTTAAATGCTTAACTTGTTTGTTCTTACTGATAATTTTGCTAAGAGATGCTATCAACTCTATTTGATTGTCATCTGAACTAGTAAGTGTAGCTAGGGTGAGACATGTGCTAGGTGCACTTTCTTTCTCATCCTCCTCTACTTTCTTCTTCCTTTGTTCATCCTCTCTTCTCTTTTCCTCATCCTCTTTATTCTTTTCATCTTCCTTTCTTCTAATTTCTTTGTCCTTTTTCCTATTTTTCTCTTCTTCTTCTTTCTTCTTCTTTTCTTCTTCTTCTTTTCTCTTCTTTTCTTTATCTGTCTTCTTCCTCTTTTCTTCTTCTTATTTTCTTTTCTTTTCTTTATCTGTCTTCTTCCTCTTTTCTTCTTCTTCTTTCCTCTTCTTGTCTTCTTCTTCTTTTTTCTTTTTCTTTTCTTCTTCTTTTTTCTTTTTCTCCTCTTCTTCTTTCTATTTTCTTTCATCTTCTTCTCTTTCCTTCTTCTTCCTTTCTTCTTCTCTCTTTTGATCTTATTTTCTCTTATTTTCTTCTTCTTTATTCTTTCTCTTCTTCGCCCCCTCATATGAACTAGAGCAATCAATGATATTGCCAAAAATGTCTGGCCCAAGATCCTTGAAAGGGTGTTCTACAATGTTAACTATCACACTTTAGTGCCAACTTGCATAGTGTATGTTCCAATGGAAACCTATGACGATAGATCTTTCATCTTAGTGTCCTTGGTTTTTACTATTGCTGCTACTGGAGTACTCTACTCAATAGACATAGAATTTCTCCCCCTAACTTTGCACTCACTTCTTTGGGTACAAAGGTAATATACTTAACAATGGCCTATTATGTCTCCTTATTTTCCTCTTCATAATTGCTTTCCATCAAAAGAATAGCTCTTCTTTTATTTCTTAGTATGGACTTAATACCCTTCATTATATCTTGCATATCTTCATCACTATTGACTTCACAAAGATTCTTGCTCATATTTCCTCTAATTTTCTTATCTTCACTAGTAACTCTTCTTCTCATGTTTATCAACCTATTATATAGGTACTCTAGTATATGTCTTTTTTTTGGAAATATAGAAGGAGTAACTGCAAGGGGAGGGGTGAATCAGTTACCACTAAAATAAAACCCATATCTCTTAGATGTCAACACATAATAAAAACTTCATTGAAAATACTGATGCTTGGCAAACACACAGCCACTCAGTTTACACTAGTAAATGTTATAACTTGGTAACCATTGAAATAACAACTATACCTCAACAAATGTAAATATTAAGATATTATTTGTGATTAATCTCACTTAACTTAGTTGTATACACATAAAATAAATAGCATGAACACAAGTGACACCAAGATTTAACATGGAAACCCAATTTGGGAAAAACCACCAATTGTAACTAGTTACTAATTTTCACACTTCTGAAATGAGCCCTATTAGAAGCCAACCCTGTTAAAGGTTATAAAACACACTATTAGATGTGACCCTATTAGAGGATTTAATAACCTTGTTAGGAGTTTCCTTGTTAGAGGTCTTTGGACATTTCAATCTAGAAATGCCACCTTGTTAGATGATTCACAAATGGCTATTAAACCAACTCTGTTAAGAGATTTAGATCACTGCTACAATGGTTAAAGAGTAACAATGAGATGGCCTGATTTCTGATGCAACTGAATTTTTGATTATAGATCTTTGTTTTGGCTTGTATACTTGATCCTTTATGATTGAATGCATCTTTGCATCTCCACAAGAATATTCCTCTTATCATTCTAATTTGCTTCTTCTTGGTATCTTCTATTCTTCCTTACACTGTCACACTTTCAATCCTTAACATGACCTTATACCTTATGTATTGTCAAGTCAACTTGAATACATCTTAGAATAATTAATATTCATTACCTTAGTTGGATAGAACCAATAAAAAAGTTAATCAACCTCAATATGCCAAAACAAGAAAATCTTTCATTAGCCAACCCCACTCAGTAGGCACTAACTCAGAAATGATTTTCCTATCTTAACCGATTGAACTTGGTTAACACTGTATCTTCACAAACTTTCTTTGGTAACTAAGTGAGCTCAATTAACATTGGTTCCATCCAAATTTTCCTACCTCAACCAAGTGAGATTGATTAACATTCAACTTCTTTGAACTTCCCTTTGACAATCAAGTGAACTCGGTAGTGACCAACTTCTAAACTTGGCAAACTCTGAAATGCTCGACTGACATAGGAAACAACCTTTACTGCTTAAGTGAGATTAGCATACACTGTCTAGCATAGGTATGACATTTTTTGTAACATCAAAGACAATACACAATTAACTAATTATTTTCAACAATCTCCCTCTTTGGCATTGATGGCAACACAACATGCCATAATACAATGAATTTTTTTTTTAGAAAAATAAATTAAGGAAAATATCCTTAGTTTCATTCTAATTTTCAACCTTGAGAATTCTCTCTATCAGTGTGAACTCCCTCTACCTTTAGCTTCTTTGTCTGTTAGTAAATTTTTTCTTCAACATCTCCTTTTGATAGCACACTCTCCCTCTTTGATATCAGACCAAGTTCTTCCTCTAATGAACTCTCTCTCTTTTACATCTTCAAGAAAAATTTCTAAAATATGATATACACAAACTTCTCCCTTTTTGACATCTTATGCCAAAGAAAATATTCAGTAAATATAAATGTACCTAATGTATAGATTCATATGCATTTTTTCCTTTTCATTACTGCATAACTAAATGATCATTAACATGCTCTAGTTGATGTATTACTAAACTTCATTTAATGAGCTTTAAATAGGGGAATGACCCCTAACTTACCTCTTAGATACAAAAATGCATCCTTAGGTAATATCTTAGTGAATATGTTTGTAATTTGTTCTCTTGTATTCACATATTCCAATCTTACCTCTTTATCTTGCACCAATTCTCTTAGAAAATGATACTTTATAGCAATGTGCTTGGTCTTTGTATGCGTCACAAGATTTTTTGATATATTAATTGCACTGGTGTTATCATAGAAGATAACCACTGGATCCTTGATCTCTACCTTCATACCTACCAACAGTTGTTTGAGCCAAATAATATTGGAGCAATTAACTATTGTTGCTACATATTATGCCTCCATTGTAGATTAAAAAATACAATTATGCTTCTTACTTGCCCAAGGCACTAGTCTTTTACCAAGAAAGAACACTCCACCACTAGTGCTCTTTCTGTCATCAACACTTCCTATCCAATCAGTATTTATGAATGCTTTCAAGTCCAAATTGCCTCCCTTTATGTACCATAAACCATAGTCTTCAATACCCTTCAAATACCTCATGATTCTCTTGATTTCCATCATATGATTCTTTTTAGCATTTGTTTAGAATCTTTCCACTATTCCAACTGCTAATGCAATATTAGGCCTTGTGTGCACTACATATTATAGTTTTCAAATTATTGATTTGTATATGGTTTGATCTACTTCCTTGGAATCATCATTTTTGGAAAGTTTATGTGTTGTAGACATAGGTGTTTCAATTGATCTTGAATCCTCCATTCCAAACTTCTTTAGTAGCTCCTTGATATATTTGGATTGAGTAATGCAGATACCATCTTTCTTTTGTTGAATTTGTAATCGAACAATTTTTTTTATCTCTCTAAACATGGGCATCTTACTCATCTCTTCTGAAAAATATTTGCATAAATTGTCATTTCCAGTAAATAATGTGTCAGCCACAAAGATTTCAGCCAACACAATATTCTTGTCTAGTCCTTCTTTGATATATAGGCTGATGTTATCATTTGTTCTTTGAAAACCAATCTTTATCAAGTAGTTATGAAGTCTTTCATACCAAGCTTTGGGAGCTTGCTTGAGACCATAAAATGCTTTTTGCAATTTACAAACTATATCCTTTTTTCTAAGATCTACAAAACCTTCAAGTTGATCTATGTAAACTTCCTCTTCAAGAATTCCATTTAAGAATGTGGATTTTACATCCATTTGATAAGCTTTAAATCCTCTATGTGCAACATAAGCAAGCAATGTTCTAACACCTTCTAATCTTGCAACAAGAGAATTTTTTCTACCATAATCAATATCTTCTTCTTGAGAATAAACCTTGCATTCTAGCCTTGCTTTATTTTTGAAAATTTTTCCATCTTCATTCAACTTATTTTTGAAAACTCACTTTGTGCCAATTACTTTGTTATCCTTTGGTCTAGGAACAAGAGTCCAAGCATTATTCCTCTCTATCTGCTCTATCTCTTCATTCATAGCCTCAATCCAACTTTCATTATCCAAAGCATCTTTAAGTGATCTAAGTTCAAATTTAGCAAGAAAATATGTACCTTTCAATTTGTTTCTTGTCATTGTACCATATGACTTGTCTCTAATGATTTGATCAAGTGCATGTTGCCTATTGACATATCTTGCCAACATATGTACTTTGGATTTAGAACTTGTCCCACTAGCCTCGCTATGATCTTCTATATCAAGCTTTGATCCTACTATCTGTGACTCAAGTCCTTCAGACTCAATTTTCTCTAGCTACAAATCGGTAATTGTTACTCGAGTCCTTCAGATTATGACTCAAGTTGCACTGGTTGCAACTTGGGAGGTTTGGCCTCCTGACTTCCAATTAAATTTGGCAATGTATTAGGTTCATAGTAAATAAACTTTCTGCAATCCTCAAGTTCTTTTTTGCTCTCTCCTTCACTCTTTTCTGCAAACTTATCAATTCTCACATATGCACTTTCTATGATCTTATGAGTGGTTAAATTCAAACATTTATATGCTTTACTTTTGCTAGAGTATCCTAGGAATATACCTTCATCACCTTTGACATCAAATTTACCTTTCCTAATCTCTTTAAGAATATAACATTTGCTATCGAATACTTTCAAGTAACTTACATTGGGTTTGTATTCATCCCATAGTTCATAAGGATTTTGATTTGAGTCTTTCTTTGGCTATACTCTATTTAAGGTATGCATTGTAGTGTTGATTGCTTCTTTCCAGTATTTGATTGCAACATTATTTTCTATCATCAAAGTTCTTGCACAATCCATGATGGATCTATTCTTTTTCTCAGCTATGTAATTCTGCTATGGTGTACCAAGGGCCAATACTTGTCTTTTGATTCCTCTTTTAGTGCATATATCATTGAATTCATTAGAGATGAATTCACCACCTCTATCTAATCTCAAACACTTTAGGTTCTTTTTTATTTCTTTTTCTGCTCTTTCCAGATAGCACTTAAATTTTGAAAAGCTTCTAATTTTTCTTTCAAGTACATTACAGTCATCATTCTAGAATAATCATCAATAAAAAGAATAAAATACTTATCTCCATTGTAGATCTCTATTCCAATAGGTCAACATAAATTTATATAAACTAGCTCCAAGACTTCTTCAAAATGATAGTTCTTACTTTTGAAACTTTTCTTTCCCATCTTACTAATTTGACAATTTTTACATAGGCCCATATTAGGTTTCCTCAAGCTAGGAATACCTCTCGCTCTTTTTTAAAAAAAATCTTTATTAAATTATCAAAGTTTACATGACATAACCTTTATGCCATAACTAGCTTTCTTCTACTTCAGCAATGAAACATGAACTTTCATTGAGATCTAGGTAGAATAGATTACATTTTATTTGTTTACCAAACCCAACCAGATTTCCTTTTCCATCGAGTAGCTTAGCCTTTCCATTCATGAATTCTACCTTGAATCTATTGTTATTCAATTGTGTCACACTCAATAGATTATAATTTAGTCCTTCAACCTAATAAGTATTATCACATCTAAGTTCATTAGTTAGTGAGATACAACCTTTTCCCTTTATGCAACATGGTTCATTATTTCCAAATCTCACACTCCCACCATCATAATGTTGGATATGTTCAAACTTTGTTTTCTCACCAATCATATGATGTGAGAAACCACTATCAATAATCCATGTATCATTTTTTCTTACATGAAGATAAGTGTCATTTTATCTCCTTCACATCAAAGTCATCTTTTACAATAATATTGACCATTTCATCATCTTCACTACTATCTAAATCTTTAGCCATAGAACAAGATTTTTTACCTTTGTTCTTGTAGTCTTTGAAGTTTTTGAAATTCTTCTTTCCTTTGTATTTTTATGCTTCTTTTCATCTTTGTCTTCTCTGTTTGGACATCTTGCAACAATGTGTCCAACTTCTTCACAAGAAAAAAAAATTAAAGGGATTTTACCTTTATACTTTCCTTTTCCTTTGGGATATCTTCTTGCAAGCAATGCTTCAGTGGCTTCAAGATCAATATCACAACTACCTTCCTCTTCACTTTTAGATTATTTTCTTTTATAATTTTTAGCTTTCTTCTTGAGTGATAATTATCATAGTTATCCAGTTCAAATGTTGTTAATCTTCCAACTAGATCATCCAAAGTTATAATGTTATTTGGATCACATCTCATCTCTTGAATAAAAGATACTTTGATTGCATAGATAGGAAGAAGGGTTTTGAGTACCTTTCTTACCACTGTCACATCTTCAATTGTTCCTCCAAAGGCTTTGATAGCACTAACATTGGCTTTGGTTCTCTCAACATATTTTGCAATGTCTTCATCCTCTCTCATCTTCATCTGATCAAACTAACCTCTCAAGCTTTCTGCCTTGGCTCTTTTCACACTATCACCACCTCCATAGATATCCTTCATTTTTTTCTACATGTCATGAGTAGTAGCACATCTTTTGACCTCATCAAATTCAGCATAGTTAAGAGTTGATGCAATGTCAATCATCATGATGTTATAATTTTTCTTTTTAGCAATTTGTTCGATAGTTAATGTTCTAGTAGGAGCCTTGTAAGAATTTTCAAGATATTTCAAACCTGCGTCACTAATGATTGTTGAGTGCAACTTCATAAGTTTTTGCCATGCCTCAAAGTTATCTCTATTCATCTTGGAAATCTCTCTTTTGTAAGACATCTTAATCTTTAACTTAGGTTCTTGAAACCTTTTCTACAAGCACCAAGAAGCTCTGATACCAATTGTTGGAAATATAGAATGAGTAACTGAGAGGGGAGGGGTGAATCAATTACCACTAAAATAAATCCTAAATCCCTTAGTTGTCATCATAGAATGTAAACTTCACTGAAAATATTGATGCTCAACAAACACACATGCACTCGATTTACACTAGTAAATGTTGTAACTCGATAACCACTGAAATAACAATTGTAACTTAGCAAATACAAATATTAAGATATTATAGTGATTAATCTTACTTAACTTAGTTGCATACACATAAAATTAATAGCATGACCACAAGTGACACCAAGATTTAACATGGAAACTCAGTTTGGAAAAAACCACCAATTGCAACTAGTTACTGATTTTCACTCTTCTAATGTGAGCCTTGTTAGGAACCAACCCTATTAAAGGTTACAAAACACACTGTTAGGTGTGACCCTATCAGAGGATTCAATCACCCTAGGTATTAGGAGTGGCCTTGTTAGAAGCCTTTAGACACTTCGATCTAGAAATGTTGCCTTGTTAGAGGATTTTCAAATGGATTAAACCAACTTTGTTAAGAGATTTAGATCATTGGTACAATGGTTAGAGAGTAACAATGAGATTTCTTGATTTCTAATGCAACTGAATTTCTTATTACAAATATCTATTCTGGCTTGTACACCTGATCCTTTCTGATCGAGTGTATCTTTGCAGCTCCATAAGGATATTCCTCTTATTCTTGGCATCTTTTATTCTTCCTTACACTTCCACACTCCCAATCATCAACTTGACCTTATACTTATACCTTATGCATTATCAAGTTAGCTTGAATACATCTTAGAATAATTAATATTCATTACCTCAGTTGGCTAGAACCAATAAACAAATTAATCAACCTCAATATGTCAAAACAAGAAAATCCTTAATTAGCCAACCCTGCTCGGTAGACACTAACTCAAAAATGATTTTCCTATGTTAACCAAGTGAACTTTATTAACATTGTATCTTCACAAACTTTTTTTGGTAACTGAGTGAGCTCGATTAACGTTAGTTCCATCCAAAGTTTCCTTCATTAATTGATTGAGCTCGATTAACACTCAACTTCTTTGAACTTCCCTTTGATGCCTGAGTGAACTCTATAGTCACTTACTTCTAAACTTGGAAAACTCTGAAATGCTTAGATGACATAGGAAACTATCTTTGTAGAACTAGATCTTAGTGTGCAAGGAACATTAGCAATAAGAGAAACATTCACAAACTAAAATTAAATTAACATATAAGCTTAGACAAAGAAAGCAAACAAGAAATGCAAACCTCAAAAGAGAAAACACTCCATGCTTCCTTGATTTTTTAGATGTGTCCTTTGATGTGGATGTATGCTCAATTGCTTGCCCAATTTGCTTCAATGGTGGAGATGGATAATGGAAAATTGGTAGCCTTGTGAGCTCTCAATTTGGCATTATAAGGTTAAGATTGATGACTTTGGTTCTCAAAATAGCATGGTAACTTTAGCTCAAGGATTGTGATTGAAATGGTTTGGGAGGGGATTCAATTTATAGGCTAAGGGCTTGAGGGATGGAGGGCTAAGATGCAAGAAGAGATGAAGGCTTAAGGAGGGCTAGGATGCACTCAAAGGAGAGCACATGGATTGTGCTTGTTTAGCACCAATGGGAAGGTGACACTTGTCACAAGGACGATGAGTGTGAGAGGGTAGGGTAAAGGGTTGGTTAAAGGCATGATGGGTGGGGTTGAGTATGTAAGAGATATGTAAGAGGAATGAGTGTGGAAGAGGGAAGAGTGTGGAAGATGGATGTAAGAGTCATGAGTGGGCTTGTAAGAGTCTTTTATGTTTTGTAAGAGCACTCATGACTTGGTGGTTGAGATTTTTTGAGGGAGACTTTGGTTTGGTTTAGGAAAGTCTTAAACTTGTTTAGGGAATGTGACAACATTAAGGGATGGATTAGGCTTGGGTTTAGGATTAGATTAGGGATGTTAGAGATGTGCAAGTGGATGGCATTAATGAGGGTGGGTGAGTTAGTGGCTAAGCTTTGTTAGTATGGGTGGATGGGGTGGATTAGGCTAAATGGAGGATTAGGGATAGGTTAGGGGTTTTTAGATTTGAGGATTTTATTTATCAAATAGACTTATTTAATAAATGGGAATTTTTGGAATTAGATAGAAGAATAGGATTTAATTGATAAATAATAGTTATTTGATTTATCAATTAGGAATATAGATGATTAATTAAATTAATCAGCTAGGGGATGGAAAAGGATTAATTAAATAGGAATTTAATTAATGATTCCTTTAGAGATAACTAAATAGGATTACTAAAGCGGTGTAATCAAATTTAGGTGTCTACAATCTTCAATACCCAAGTGAGCTCAGCATACACTGTCTGGTAAAGATATGACATTTTTTGTAACATCAAAGACAATACACAATAAACCAGTTATTTCAGCACTTTTTACATCTTCAAATCTTTCATTCTTCAAGATCACAACCCTTACTACTACATTCTCTAACTGAATTTTATCCATATTTCTATAGATGCTATAAAATTTATTCAATTGAATGCAATTGTTGTCATTAATAATTTGCAAATTCAATTTTTCTACATTTGGCTTCCAAGGCTTCTTTCTAGTCATTTTCCTTGCATCTCCAACTACATGTTCTATAGGTTTATCCTCTTAATCTTTAGAATAATTAGACTCATTTGATTCAACTGTCTCCAATGTTTTTCTTCTCTTTCTAGGGCCACTTGACAAATTCTTTTTCCTCTTCTTGCTAGGTGACTTAACATCTTGTTTCACCTTGGCGAGTCTCATTTTCTCTTGGCTAGAGGAGTGGATGATTTACCTATGAATATCTATACCTCCTCTTCATCTAATTTCTTTTGTGGTTGTATAACAACGGGTTGCACTTGGGCTACTATAGCATAGAGAACAATAGGTATATTCGAAGTAGATCTTGCTACTGTTGCTCCCTCTAAAGGTCCTACAATGGCAATAGGAGTAGATACCAATACCTTAGTTTTTCCACTAGACTTCATCTCCAAGGCTATACCTTATATCCCATTGAATTCTTCTTTGGTCATTCCTAATTCTTTGAGAATTGATTCAATTTTATTCTCACCATTCTTCTTTATATATTTACTATAGATCTTACTCTCTACTTCTTTGATTTTCTCTGCATAAGTTCCCCATCTAGGAGTGTCCTTATCCTCCTCAAATTCAAATACGATCTTCACATATCCTTCAATTATTTCTTCACTTAACTCATAGCTCATAGGGTCTATAAACTTTACTCTTGGTACAACTTCCTCCATGCATGTTACATCTATTTCAACTATGAAACATATGTCCTCATTATAATTTTTTACCAGTGAGGGTGGTATCTTGTATCTCTACTTCATTATTTTTTGAAAGCCTTTCATCATCTTGTTGATGTCTTGAACAATCTTCTCCTCAAACTATCTTCTATAATGATATGTCACCAAGCTTATGGTGCACTGATTCTCATTGTCCCATTCCCCTTCTCCTCAGACTATATCAGTAGAGATTCAAACCTGAACACCTCAGTTCTTTTCTTCTTAAGTTTCTCTATGTTGTCCAACAATTGATGCCTCAAAACATCACACATATTTGTTAAGAAGTTAGCTTGTGTGAAATTGAATCTATATTGTTTATGTCTATCCTCAAGTTAATATTACATAACTGATTCATTAATTGTATGTGTATATGTGTGTGTGTGTGTGTGTGTGTGTGTGTGTGTGTGTGTGTGTGTGTGTGTTATATTATTATATATATATATATATATATATATATATATATATATATATATATATATATATATATATATATATATATATATATATATATATATATATAATATTATACATATACATATATACTTAGATTATATTAAGAATCTATGTAATGTAATCAGTTTGTATGTAATCAAATTGCCGATAGCACATTATGCTAAATTGTAGTTCAGTCAGATTGATATAATCATGAGATTCATTATAAATGGTAAATCATCATTAGATATATATTCTTTATAGATACATATTATATATATATATATATATATATATATATATATATATTACATATTATATTATATATATAATAATTTATATATATTATACATATGGTTAGTTATATTAAATATACTAACCAATGATGATTAACTATAGAGACATGTCTCGTTATGAGACATGTCTCATCCTTCTCATATTTATATGAGAAGCAAATCTGCAATTGGAACACATCAATTACAATGACAATATTATTACATTTGCAGAGATCATAAAACTAACATGGTATTCGAGCAAGGTTGCAAATGTAGGAAAGGTTGATATTAAGAAGAGACAATAAGTTGAGGAATGGCGTGAATGAATGATCAAAGGAAGATGGCAGAGAAGGAAATCCAAATACCATTGATGATAGTAATCAATGAACCCTACTTCACATCGAGTACAAGAATCATCACTACATTTATATGTACACAAGAGCATGATAGCTATTGTCAACACTGACGTCCAAGCAGGGAGATATGAATAGAATAGGGAAGGACATACATTTGGATGAATAAATTTTTTTTTAAGCGTATGGAATAGTGTCATCAAACTAAATCTCTTTTGTAAAACTTCACAGGTCAAAGTTCGACAGGGCATATAAATATAAGAGGAACAAAGTAGAAGAAACACCAAAAGACTGTCGGTCAATGAAATACATTTAATCATTTTCATAATCATCGATAAATTATTATCATCAAAACAATGATGCTTCAAAATGATTAAGATGTGAACGAAGGTCAATAGAATTTATGTTGTATACTTGGATCGATAGGACAACTCTTGCAAACAAGAAATTAAGACATCAATTCTATCCTCCCATCGAAGAAAGGATGCAACTATCATCAACATTACCAAGATTAGATAAGCACAAAGACAAGAGAGTCTTAGTTTATAATGCCACACTGGGACTTACAAATAGATGGTGGCACCATTGATGGCACTTCAAATACTGCGGGTTGCAAGGCGAGACAAAATCATGCCATCAATAGATTAAGAATGAACTATCTCCTAATGGAGAAAACAATGACATTCCATCGACCAATGATTGTGTCTGCAACAATATTTATCAGGTGTATACTATATATACTCAGTGGAGGAGACAAAATGACATCAACGCTAAGTTGGAATTAATATGCATTGGAAGTCTTTAATCTTACAAGAATAAGATAAAATTGAACCCCGTACAAGTCAAGATATCAATCAATTAATAAGTCTTAATTCATTCTGCACTAGTTGATAGCTCTTCAAATTTGTCCAACTTGACATAGTCATATTTGACATCATTGTAGAGTCTCTCATGCAGTCATTGTTGAACAGTGTTATAAACAACATGCATAATTCTATTGTGATATAGAAACATATACAATATATATGCTTGCAAGAGAATATACATTAGAACATATATATTGAAACTAATCCCAGAACTACATAGTGGGATCAACTATAAGTTTAACTACCCATTCGGCATATCCATTGTCATAGACAATCAAATGTCTATTGAATGGGAGGGAGATAAGAACCTCCATATTTGTATGAACAACAATTAAGATTAGACCTCAGTTCCCTTTTATCCATCAAATCTGTATATTTGAACAAATGACATAAGAATAAAAAGGCAATCAGAAGTGTCTCAGATAGAACATAAGGAATGAATGGCAGTGAAGTTCATATTATAATATAAAACAAATACCAAGAAAGAGTAAAGTAAGGATTTGGACACCAACCTTGTAAGGTAAGTAATGGTATATTATTAAAGTTTTCTTTTCACATTCTAATAAAATAGGTTACATAAGGTTGTTATATCATTAATATATTTTTATCTAATAAAGAGATTTGATAAATTTGACATTATTAAATTAATAAGCATTTATCTATCTTGAATATTCTACTTATCTAATCAACTAGAGTCCCTCTCTTATTTTTATATGAGCTATCTTGCCTTGATTTTTTCCTCCAAGAATGTTCTTGTAGAAAAAAGAGGGAGATTAAAATTCACTAGGAGCCAAACATCTCATTTGAGACAACCTTGAAAGAGAGGGAGTAAACCACGTTGTGTTGGATTCACCAATGATAGGAATACATAGTAAGATATTCATTCATGTGGCACAACCATCAAGATATTGTTATATTGTGAAAATGGAAGGACGTGTTTCATTCTAATGTTAAGCTAAATGAATGTTTGGGCCTTAAATGATCAAAAGATAAAGTTAGAAAGGAATCGTCATATTTAATTCTAAATTGATCGACAATATAAGAATGAGTGGAAATTTTACATTGAAGGGGAAATAAATAGGTAAAGTTCCTCTCCCACTTGAACCTTATTTAGAAAGAAAAATTTACCTAATAGGAAAGTTCGTAAATATCTACACCAATAGGAAGGTTCGTACGTTTGCTACTAGGATTATTGTGCAGGCTTTGGAAGTGAACATCTTTTATGATTAAGATTATGAACAAGAAATTTGACATTGCTTTGGATTAAGAGGGAGAAAATAAGAACATGATTTTGTCAAATTTTTATTCAGAGGGAGTAGATCATATCACTTCAGAGGTAAACTTGACATGATTAATGATTATTGTTTCTTATGCACTTATTGACTAACATCATATGGTTGATGATTATATGCATACAGTGATAAATCTACTCTTGTATAAAATGCTCCATGACTTAATGTCATGTGACCTTGTGATACTGGTACATTTATCACAAGGATGAGTTATATTAGAACAGATGAGAAAAGTGCCAATATTTTTACCAAGCCTCTTGCAAAGTTGAAATTGTGTACTTTAGAGGTGAAATTGATATGACCTTGTTGTAAATGCATTTATTAAACTATATATTCATGACCATAAAATTATTTTTTCTTGCAAGCTTGTATTGTGAAAAGTGACAACTTTTCTTGTGAAAGGTGATGACCTTTCGTGTGTTCTGATCCTATTATAAAGTGATGACTTTATTTTAGTTGATCTGTCTTCAAACAATGGTTAAATTTGGTGTTATCTTTGTTCTTTGGGATGAATTTTTTTAGACGCATTGATAACCTTCATGGGTCTTTTGGGCGATAGTTGAACACCATGAAAACCCATTGTTTTGAAAGTTTGGGTTATCTTTGTTCTTTGGGCCAAATTTTGCCAGACACATTGATAACCTTAATGGGTCTTTTGGGCGATAGCCAGATACCATGATTATGTTTTCCCTCTTCTTTCTCTCTCTTAGTTTAAAAAATAATGATGATTACAACTTATTGTGTAAGTTAAAATTGTTTCAATTTCCCTTGCTAAAGAGGGAGTGTTAAGAAGTTAGCTTGTGTGAAATTGAATCTATATTGTTTATGTCTATCCTCAAGTTAATATTACATAACTGATTCATTAATTGTGTGTGTGTGTGTGTGTGTGTGTGTATATATATGTCTTATTATTATATATATATAAATAATATTATAAATATACATATATACTTAGATTATATTAAGAATCTATGTAATGTAATAAGTTTGTATGTAATCAAATTGCCGATAACACATTATTTTAAATTGTAGTTCAGTCAGATTGATATAATCATGAGATTCATTATAAATGGTAAATCATCATTAGATATATATTCTTTATAGATACATATTATTATATATATAATATATATATATTACATATTATATTATATATATAATAATTTATATATATTATACATATGGTTAGTTATATTAAATATACTAACCAATGATGATTAACTATAGAGACATGTCTCTTTATGAGACATGTTTCATCCTTCTCATATTTATATGAGAAACAAATCTGCAATTGGAACACATCAATTACAATGACAATGTTATTACATTTGTAGAGATCATAAAACTAACAATATTAACCTTTTAGTTTTTAGTTGTCATTAGGTATGTTGCATGTAGGAAACTATGAAGTACCGAGTTCAATCTTGAACTATGATTCATCTTATAGCCAATGATCTTAATGAGCATTCTCACTTTTTTTTTCTTTATGAGGTCAATCCTCATATTCCTATCATCTGATTTGGTCTTCAGATTGGTCTCCACCATCTTCTTCACATTATTTTCATTAAATGGGTTTCTACCCTATTGCATAAACTAGTTAATCTATGTATCATATCACTATCAATCATGAAAGACACATCTCCAACCCAATACATTCCTTCATGAATGTAGTTAAGAATGATTATGCTCCATTCATGATTGTGAAGTTTGTATAGAATATATGATTCACAATATTTAGTTCCTTGAGGTGTGTGAACTCTTTTTTCAATGATAAGTTTCCTTGGCATACTAGTTCTAGGTCCTTATGAATGTCACTGTCTCCAATGCTCTCAAATTTATAGTGAATGTATGACCTGATAATCTCTACACGAAGAACATACTCTTGAACTTGTGAAAATGCTCCTAAGGGGTCATCAACTTGAGATATGAATGGGTGATTCTTAAACACATATCTCGGCCTCTTAGCAACATCATTGACAATAGGATTCTCCATCTTAGTTGATTCAAACACTTCAGAAGCTTCATAAAATACCTAAATTTTGTGAAACTAGGTATTTTCTTCTTTGCACTATGAATGCTTCAAATTTTCCTTTACTTTTCAAATTTCTCCTTACTTCTTTTTGCAATTGAATGATACTCAAAATCTTGTTTTTATCCTTTAAATCTTTCAAATTGAACTTCACAATAATTGCACATCTACCAAAATTCATAAAATTGTTACTCTTTTCACTAGTAAACTTATTTGACTTTGTTCTCCTTAATTTTATTTCCAAATGACTTGCACTCTTAACTAGAGCTTGCTTATAACATTTACTACCTTGTGCTAATTTTTCAACTCTCAACTCAACTTCTAACTTATGTTCCATCTTTATAATTCTCTATCTTAGATAAAAGGTGCTTGATTCAAATAGGTTAAATTACACACTATGGTTGATTTCATTCTTTCTTCAGGTGCATCAAAAAATTGTTCTTCTAAAACTATATGTGAACTTTCTAGTTCATTTTCTCTCATGAGTACTTCCTTGAATTCTTCAACATACTCTTTAAGTGATTCCTTTTGACTGTTGGTGATACCATTATCATTTCTTCTATCATTTCTTTTATTGTTCCTTCTGTAGTTAGGATTCCTATTAAAATTTCTAATATCCATTCTACAAAATCTCTCTATGTGTCCAAAGTTATTGCATAATTGACATATAGGTACTTTTCTTCTTTGATTGGTTCCATTCTAATTATCTGGTGCCCTAAAATTTCTTGCAATGTGTCCAAAGTTGTTACATTTGTAACATACAATTTGGTTCTTTACTCCATTATGTCTTTCTCTATCGTTCAATCTACTTTGTGATTGCCTTCTTTCATAACCTATAGGGTTAGTATCCCTAAACATTCTACTATTTCTATTACTACTCTAAATTTAGGTTTCTTACAATCTACTTCTTTGTATCCAAAACCATGACAATTATAACAATAGAAATTAGTGATAGGTTTAAAAGACTTACCTGTGCAATTTCTCTTCATATGACCAACTTTGAATTGCATATAAGACAACTACCTCTGAATTCATATCTAGCCTCCTTAGGTGGTTCAACTTGCTTTGTTTGTTTAGGGTTGTCACATTTCTCAAGTTAATTAACTTGCTCAACTTCTTTAGATATTTATATAGATATGCTTGATTTATTCCTATTCTGATCACAATCTTTAGACTTAGGGGTTTCAACAAATGGATCTAGTTCCTTCCTAACTTTAGTTTTCTTAGTTAATTTCTCTCCAATAAAACATCCAAGACCTTTCTTATCATAAGAAGATCTCTAAAAAAATAGTTTCTCATCATTTTTCTCACTAATGGAATAAAGCTTCTCTAACTGTTGCTTAGCTTGAGTTAACTCTCCTTTCGCAATGGTATTGTACTTCTTTAATTCTGCATGCTCTAATCTAATAGAATCTAATTTAGATGTTACTTGAGTCAGATGGGATCTTAGGTCCGTATTCTCAGATTTCAAACCTAGTTCAATCTTACTATCATTCTTCTTAAGACTTAAGTTCAACAATTTTCAACTCATGTTCCAAGATCTCATTTTCTTTCTTAAGGTTTACTACTTCATCAATGTCATTATTTTTCTCTTTTGATTCTTTTCTAGATTTTAGGTAATTAATCTCATCTTTCAATTTACTAATGTATTCTTTTGCATCTTCATACCTTTCTTTCAGGTTGTCTCTTTCTTCTATAAGAAGATCAATTTTCTCAAGGACTTCTTCAAGATTTCTCTTTACTATTCCATACCCATAGTAATTTTACTCAAGTTGTTAAGCCTCTTTCGAGTAACTAGGCTCTGATACTAATTGTTAGAAATAGATAATATGTAGAGGTGGGTGAATCAGTATTCTACAATCTTTTTCCCATAATTGGATATTATTAATTACTTTACAACATGCATATGAAAGTAAACCGATAATATTGAATAGTAAATAAAACCATACATAAAGAGAACTCATAACACCGTATTTTATTAATTAGAGAAACCATGACCAAGGGAAAACCCCAATAGGGATGGTACCCAAAAAATGATCCACTAAACAAAAGAATTTTGTTAAGGATATTGACCCTGTTAGGAGTATGTGAATTACATACAGTGTCTTGGTCCTTGTTAAAAGCCTTAACCCTATTATAAGTTTCTTCAACACTCTTAGGAGTTGGTATTACAATTAAAATTGTATGCAAGGAGAAACCACTTCCCTAACATTCAATTATATAATATAATGCCTTTATATAAAATGAGATAGATACAAAAACCTCTTTATTGTTGACTATTGTACTTTGCATAGCTCTAGACATTACAATTCACATCATAGATCTCTCATACAAGTTCTCATGCTTAACATATAATTATCATTCACATTACATCACTTCTAACACAACTCACATACTTCACATGAAATGATTCTTTACTTATACACTTTTCTCTCACAAAAACTCTTATGGAGTCAGCTTGATGCAATCACACGTTATGCTAACTTAGGGTAAGCATCTAGGATGTTGTCCCTACATAAATAAGTAATTATTTCATGACCAAAATAATTGCTTAACACTTTATTCCTCTATTTATGATGTACTCTGTTATGTTAGGCATACTTCCTTTACTGGTGTTTGACCTATAACTTTTTCCATACTATCTGTACATATTTGTGCACTTAGGTACATCATCATGATACGTTGTTCTACATGTCCTTATCTTTGCATGTACCAAATACCTTTGTAGTCTTTGCAATACTAAAAACTATCTTTGCACTACTAGAGAAACATTTTAACACTTAGAAAAGTTTCTATCTCTGTCTATAGAACCTTCAATAGTATAACCTGCCATCTCATTCTGAGATACATGTTTTCATAAATGACAACCCTAACTCATGCTACCTAGCCATATTTCCAACATCTTTAACAAAGAGAAAGGGACCCCTGATGTGTTGTGCATGCTAGAGGAGTTAGACAAAATTATGTTGATGTTGATAGGAATGTTCAACTTGATAAACCTACCAATGTTGGTTTTTACATTGACTGTGATATGATAAATATTAGTGGGCTCTCGCCCCAACAACCCAAAAATAATATAATATAGCAAAAAATTTAGAATTGAATAAATTTTTGAAGATCAAGTAGATCCAAAAATAACTTCAAAATTTATTTTTTCCCAACCTTGTAGATCAAGTTGCTAAGTTTGATTTGTAAAATATTTTTTTCCTTGATCTTGATTTTAACTGAATATAGGCACATTTATGATCAAAATTAATGAAAATGACCACTTAAATGCAATGGCAAGGTCAAACCTTTCTCTAGATGCTTCCAATGGTCATTACATTTATGGATCTAATTTATTTCCCTCCAAAATGTGCAAAAAATAGCTCTCCAATGGTTATGTAATGAAAATCTCATGGCTCTTATACCATGTAAGAAATTTCCTAAGACAAATAATGAAAATGCCAATGAACATCTATAAGCTTAAGAGGTAGCATAAGAGAGACAAAAATGATGATAAAATGAATAGTTGAATAATGATTACATCATTATGGATAATAGAGTGATAAAAGTGATGACCTATAACCTAGAAAAGGTGTAATCACATGCCCACTAAAGGTGGATCATCCTCCATTGTGAAATAAAGTATGTGCAACTATGAAAGGGTGATAATCTAATAAGAACACAAATGTGGATCCCATAAACAACAAGGTGTGAGATAACAACTAAGTGCAAGTCAATTTCTCCTACACCATGTGCTAAAATAAAGTGCAAAATATTATGTCTCTCGATGACAACTAATATGCAAATGCATTATCATAAGTTAAGTAAATCTAAGTAAAGTATAATTAATAAATTTTAGTTACACCAAAAATATATATTTTCTTTTGAATATATGTCTATTTTTTTGTTATAGTAAACATGTAGTATTGTGGGCTTAGATTTTGGCGACTTCATCAAATTTTACAAGTAAACTTTTTAGAAATTCGACTACATTCAACACACTTATTTTTAAAATTAAATTTTAATTTTTGATTAGTTTTGATTGATTTCTAGGGGAGGCATTAAAAATGTCACATTTTCAAGATGTGTTCACTTACAAAAATTTCAAAAATCAAATACACAATATGGATTAGTAAAGGAAATCAACATGAAATACATAGTATTAAATAACTTCTCAATGGAGCAATGAAATTTTTTCAAAAAAAAGGTGAATATTTTAAGGGGGGCACACCAGACCCTATATTATGTTATATGAACACTTTTTGTGCTCCTTTTTTAGGGGCTTAAACTCCATAATTTTCAAAATGAATTAGTAGTTTAGAAACTAGATTTAGAGGAGTAAACCAAATTATTCTTGTCCTATCTTAACATTTTTAGTCTAATTATCTTCACTGTCTCATCAAAGTTCTAAATTTGATTATTTAAAAAATAAATGGCATCATGTATTCCCTTTTGGTCTGTCATCTTTGTGCAATTACCCACCATCAAGTTAAATACAATCTAAAAATAATAATGAGAGCTAAATCTCATTCAATATTTATAATTATAATATGAAAGATATTAACTAAAATTATTTTATTAGTAAATATATCAATCTTATACTAACCATAAATATGAAAAAATACTAATATCATAAGGTATAATAGGTTGCAAGATTTTTTAACAATATATATAATGAAAATACATTGATCTCAACTTTGAATAGATGAAATAGATTGATGCATATCCTCTTCATACAAGTAATGACTAATTAAAGGACTACAAAACTTGACCAAAATTTATAAGTCGCCATTGCAATTTGTAACCAACCTTCCAAGATTTGTAAGACACACTAACATGATGCTATAAAGCCTTTTTCATAGTTGTACAATTACTAAGGAATATGTCTAGCTAACATGAAGCATTAATATAAAAGTTGTGAACCCTTTGTTATATCAATTTCTCCTCAAGAAAGATGTATGCCCTATAATATATAAGGAATAAAATCTAGTTGACAAAGTGTATGGACTAAATCTTGAAATATAATATGTCCTCTCAATAAGATCAAGTAACCATTAACTTTGTATGGAACTTAAAAGTATTTATTATTGAGAAAAGTAATATATACCAAAAGGTAATATGTAAGCATTTATCGATTGTATGATAGCTCCAACTCCAAGGGACTATAAAACTCACTTACATTAGATAGGGAAACTATTCATACAACATCCCAAACATGTACATAACTCTAATTTCCTCTCTAGATGGCACTTGAAATCAATATTGTTTAAAATATCTAAATAATCTACACAATTGAAATTAAAAACATATTATTGTTGGTATACTAACAACAATATTTATATAAATATAGACATATTATCAAGAATTACAATATGCAAATTGGAAAACTATCAATATCAAACTATTATACACAACACTATAACATTATCTAAAAATACCAATTGCAAATTCTAAAATATTTACTATGGTCATGAAATAATATTTCTATGCATATGAAGTCTCTAAATGGGATTGCCTCTTATAGATGTGAATATTTTTGTTTGATAAATTTAATCTAAAAAAGAAATAGATTATTGACCTTTAGCTAAAAAATAAAATTAGATTGATTTTTCTTTCCTTCAAAGTTAACTTGAAAATTTTCTTAAAGTAATATTCTAAAATAATATCATTTTTAGTTTCTTGACCTAATAACAAATCAATAAAACATCTCAATGCTTAAGGATGTGTCCATGGCCTCTTTCCCTCTTCTATCTCCAATGCTAGCTCTCATGAGTAGTTTGTGGATGATACAATCCTGATGGGGATTGCCATGATGAAGGAAGCTAGGAGTTACAAGAATTCTTTAAATCTCTATATTTAAGCCTCTAGCTAACTCATCAATTGGGAGAATCTTAGTGAATACTCCCCTAGAGAGACAGAATAAAATCTCTAGGATTTTGGGTTGTGGTATTGCTGCTCTCTTTGGCTTATACCTGGGCCTCCCCCTTGGTTGCAAGCTGCTTAATTCCTTCTGGGAAATGCTCATTGACAAACACAACAAAAAAATGTGCAAGATTGAAGGGCACTTTGCTAAGTCAAGTTGGTAAAATTATTCTTCTCAAATCTTGTCTTCAAAGTCTCTCCATCTATGCTCTTAGTTTATTCAAAATGCCTATTAAGTATGTTGATGCAATGGAGAGAATTCAAAGAAATTTTTTGTGGTTTGGGATTGAGAAAAAAAGAAGACTTCCTCTTATTGTTTGGGGCTCTGTTTGAAAGCCTAAGGATCCTAGAGGGCTAGGTATTAGACCTATCAGAGAAATTGATAAAGCCCTCCTAGCTAAACAAGGTTGGAGAGCTTTCAAAGATGATAGGGACTATAGTAAAATCAAGAAGAGAAAATATCTTCAGTACTTTCCCTCTTTGAATGGTTTTATCTCTATTGATAATTTAGATAATGTGTCCTCCATTTGGAAAGTTGTCCAAGATACAAAGAGTTCTTTGACCAAAGGTTGCAAATGGAAGCTAGGTGATGGTAAAACTATTTGTTTCAGATTGGATAGCTAGTTATGGGATTCTCCCCTAAACATGTTTTACAAAAATGACCAGATCATTGAGCATTTCAAAGCCACCTTTGGTGTTTAAGACAATGACTACAAGGTTAACAACAGATGGGTGGACATTACTTCTTTGGTTATCAATCTTTTCCCTTGTCAACTCTCTCTTATTTCTTCTTATATCAATCTCAACTCCCAAGACATGGTCATCTAGGCTCTTCACCCAAGTGGTAATTTAATTTCAAAGTTTCTTCCCTTTTTGAAGAAAAGAAAATTGATCTCCCATGGGTTAAAGCTTAGACCAAAGGTTGAACCCCTAAGATTGAGATTTCTTTTGGATTGCTCTACAAAATAAAATTCCCACTATAAACAATCTTATAATAAGAGGGATTATCATAACCAACTGGTGTTGTCTTTGCAAAAATGATATGGAATATGTTAACCATATTTTTCTTCATTGTTGTTGTGCTAGGAATGTTTGGACAATTTTTTTGAATTTCTAGGGTATGCAATGGACTTTTCATGAGAATATTTCTAACGGTTTCTTAAGCTAGAGTAGCCCCTTCAAAGGAGAACATGTTTCCATCCTTTGGCGGTATTCTTTTTCCCACATTTGTTTGGGATTGTTGAAAGACAAGAATGACATAATCGTTAGAGATACTAGTACCCCCTCTTGGATCATTGGTAAAAGAATTATCATAAATATAAAGGATAATTTTATATCACATATGGGCCCCTCAACTAATCTCAACTTGGAGTACCCTAGTCAAAATAGTAAATTTTAAAAGGATAATTTGAGGGAGAGTGGCATCTAGTTATCCACTCACAATAGTTGGATTAAGGCTAATTTTGATGGTGCTTACAAAGGGAACCCATGTAAGGCTGGTTGTGGGGAAGTCATTATGGATTTTAATTGCAACATCAACAGGGCTTACTCTATTCCTCTTAGAATTACTTCTAGCCATATAGTTGCGATGTCTAGAACATATTATATGATCAAGTTGGCTAAGGGTTGCAGGAACCTCTAGTTGGAAGGGGACTCCAAAAATATAGTCAATATCCTTAATAATAAAAATGACCCTGCATGGAATATTTATAACCTTCTTTGGGAAAGAAAAGAAGACCTCAATATTTTTCAAAAAGTGTTCATTTCTCATAACTATTGTGAGATGAACATGTTGGCCAATTGGATGGCCAACCTGACAGTTCAAAGTAATGAAATTATCATGTGGATTGACAAGCTAAGCATGGATGATGATTTAAAAGCTAAGTGTAAGTATGAAAGAAATTACCTTGAGAAGGGAAAATCTACATTCGATATGATCATTACCTCCACTTATGAAATCATCACTACTTCCATTTATTTCTTTAATTAGAATGGTTTCCATGCTCGCATGTTTGTGAGAACTTCACACAGATTGTGGGTGCATTTTGGGCTTTCAAGAGGTAACACGCATAACCTTTCTTGGGGTATTTCTCTTAACTCTCTTAGTCACATTTTGCAGAGTGGGTTTTTTTCTGTGAATATGGGAGGAAAAGAAAAAAAAGTTGGAACCCAAGAAGTGCCACTACTGGAAAAAGAAGAAGGAAGTTTGGCACCAGCTCAAGAAAGGGAAGGTGACCATCTATATTTAAAAACTTCATGGTTACAAACCTCATGTGATGGATAATTTCTACAAAGCTTGGGATGGTGACAAGGTTATGCTCTATGGAAAACAGTTTATCCTTAATGTTGATTTCATTGCTAAGGTTACTGGGTTGCCAAATGAAGGTATGCGATTTTTCAAGCAAAAAAAAAAGCTTTGGAAGAGGCAGTCAAGTGCTTTCCTAAAAACAACTAGGAAGATGTGAGACTGGTGAAGGTCAGTAACTTCTATGATCTTGCTCAATTCAAGGACATTTGGTAGGAAGTTCTCACCTACATGCTGATGTATTTCATTCTGGATGGTAGGGTTTTGAGGGTTCATCAATACCACTTTATTTTTCTGAATCACTTTCATTATAAGAAAAGAATCTCCTTTCCTTACTATTTGGCACATTCTCTCCTCAACAAGCTCAAAGCCCATAAGCATAGGATTCTAGACCTATCATCCAAGAGGGTCTCAACCTGCTTATCATTGAGTTTTGCTGAGACAACACCCCTGTTCACTCTATTTCTAGTTGTAAACAAAAAAGGGAAGGGGGAGGCACACCCAACTAAAAGGAGCTTTTTTTTGGTTCTTCAATGAAAGACAAAAATAGTTGTAAGTGGGCTCTGGCAATGGAAACAGACTCTGATCAGAGCTCGGATGATATGGAGGATGGAGCTATCCCCCTCGATGATGACTTGGCCCATACTACAAGTGGAAGGTGTTCTTTTCAGACCAATGACATCACTCTCAGCTTGGATGATATCTTGGCCCATGATTCTCTGCTTTCTTCCCCTAGTATTGTCATCAAGAAAGCTCTAATAAGGGTAAAGCTAAGGATAATGTCCCTTCCTCGAAGCATAAAAGGAAAAATAGGATTAATACTAGCCTTAAGATCAAGGGTGTTAGATCATTAAAGAGGATAGTGGTACGATGGTGAATAAGGAGGTCTTGCATGATAAAAAAATGATAGAAAGGAGAAAAGTAAT
This sequence comes from Cupressus sempervirens, assembly GCA_028749045.1. Classification (NCBI taxonomy): domain Eukaryota; kingdom Viridiplantae; phylum Streptophyta; class Pinopsida; order Cupressales; family Cupressaceae; genus Cupressus; species Cupressus sempervirens. The sequence goes on from CM053785.1 coordinate 478,593,649, forward strand.
AATGACAAAGATGGGCTAATCAACTTGATTACCCATAAACTAGATGCAGAGTTTTCCCTCAATCCAATGTCATCTAATACTTCTCTAGCCAAATGCGTTCATGAAGATATTAATCTTGGTATGTAGGTAATGAGCCCAATACCCAAAACTGAGACTTTAAGGAAAAGATGGAAAAAATTAATACTCTAGAGAATGATGATTCTGAGGGTGATGATAATTCTCTAGAATTTTTGAATAAAGCCAAAGATAGAGCTAATATTGGGATGGCAATGGACAATTGGATGTATAATGAAATTTAAAAACTTCACTTGTCTATTTCTTCCTTGTAGGAGAAGTCACAATATTTGTAGGTAAAGTTGGATGAGGAAAGTAAGAACTAGAGGGAGCTAGAATCCCTAGTTGGGAACATCTCAACTAAACTTTAGGATTATGAAGCTTCCCTTAAAAAATTGATTAAGGATAGTGAGATGGGTATGTAGGGTGTTACCTCATTCATCTTGGCTATTGTTGCTTCTATTGGAAAAGTTTCTCCAAATGAAGCTAACTCGATCAGTCATGCACCACTATTGGCTGGTGGTCCAAGTAGAACAACCAAACAAAATACTAAGAAAGTAGACCTTCGACTTCTTATGAAGAAAATTCAACTCTCTCAAAGAGGTTGTTTAAAATTTAGGCACATCCATTACTAGTGTTATTAAAGATCTGATCTAAGTTTTTTTCTAGGTTTTTTCTGGACTTTTGGTCTATTGTTTTGTTGACTTATGTTGGTTGTTGGTCCCTGCAAAACCAACTTGACTTGGTTGTTGGTCCCTATAAAACTAGCCTTTGAATTCTACTATGATAATCTGGGTTGTTGGTCCCTGTAAAACCAACTCTTGACTTTGGTTCTTTTTTATTTGGGGTTTCAGGTCCCCTTCAAACCTACTTTTACCTAATCAAAACAATTCAATAAATTTATTTGATAGCATTGCACATTTTTAAAAAATAATTCAGTAAAATATTTTTTTAAAAGAAAATATTTAAAAGAAAGCATAACATCATTATTTCGAATAAAAGACTTTTTCTTCCTAAAGCAATCTTACTCTAAGATCAAATAACTAGTAGGTGAAGCTTCTAAAAAACTGCATGGCTAGTTTTCTCAAATTCTATTTTGATGAATAAGACTCACTATTAAGAGGTCCTATATCATTTTCAAGCCTTTGATTGAAAATGGAAATCTAAGAGTTTGGAATAAAAAAAGTTCAATACGTTTTATGAATAGTGTTAATGCAAACATGAGTGGTTTATAAACTTTGTTCTATGAGCTTTAGAATGTTGCATGACACATGTTGTATCTAATCTAAAAAGTAAAGCAAAGGTTTGAGCTCTTTTGTAATATATATCATACTCAATGTTCTAATTTGTGTTTGACAAGGCTAATACAAGATTAAGTTTCAACATAAAGACTAAAATAGAAAAATAAATCCAAAGTACTTTTTAAAGTCAAGCTCATCTATATGTAAATCTGAGCCATAAAAGAGGTGTGATTAGATTTCAAATATCATCAATTATGCAAAGGTTTTAATTGTATTGATTGAGTACAATTAATAGAAGTGATGACATGCTTCTTGGTTATAACCATCTATTAAGATTTAAACTCTCAAACATATGATACAACAAAGAAATGAAAATCATGCCCCACATAACTCTATCAAACTATAAATAATTCTTGACTTAAATAAATAGATATGAAGGTAGAGTTGTGGTCTATTATAAATAACAAAACAGAGATGATATACAATTCTCCTTGAAGAAACTTATAAGCAATCAATTTGATAATGCATTTGAGTTGAGAAAAAAAAGAACGTATATGTGAAAATTACCCTACAACCCGTTGCCCCATTTCACGCATTTATATGTTGTATCGTTATATGCAATATTGCCCAAAGAAATAAATTAAAAAATTTACATTGTTTAATTCAGGGATTGAAAATTTTGCCCCTGCATTTGCATCTCCAGACCTCCGGATAATACTCCTCTTTACTCCATGTCTCGATACGTATCCGTACTGCTCTGCATGGTCTGCATTTCCCACATGTAAATCTACAATGTCTTGGAGTTGATCCCGCACTCTTTATTTCTTGCTTCACCCATTTCTAAACACATGCACCGACATATCGATAAAGATAATTACATCAATTTTTAGAAAACGATAAATAAATCTAGAGTTGCAGTGTTCTACCTCTTCCTTCCCGTTGTGATTCCCAGCCAATGTAAAATCTGCGGTCTCAAAGTGTGAAGTGTAAAAATTCAAGGAGATTTCAGACAAATCTTCTATCTAATCTAAAAGAGCTCAAGAAACTGAGAAGATTGAAGAAAAAGATGGGGACATCCAATCTATTAACTTCCAAATATGATGAATAATACCATAATTGTATACAATACGTGACCTTTCAACTACCATTAGTAATTATATCAGAATTGTTTACAATCTATAACCTTGCAACTACCATTTATGATATTAGATTTGTATACCTACCTACACTGTCAAATTCTTCCTTGCCATGGGCTGAACCAGAGAAATGGGCAAACAAAAGTAATGCAAATACACAGAAATTAGTAACCCTCTCTACTTCTGCCCTCATACTGCGCCTTCGCTTGCTCATCTGAAGTACATGAGTAATTTTTAAATTTTCCTTTCTTACGCAGAAGAAGTCTCAGTATACAATTCTACCATTTGCCAGACTGTAGTCTTTTCCATTTATTTCAATCACTGCTTTGCTTATGCATGACCTAAACTCCAACAACCCATGGATTGTAAAACCAAGTTGATTTACAGTTGTTCAATTGAAAAAGCAGTGCTAAAGTGCAGTACTGCTAATGATTAATAATAGAATCTAAGTGTTCTCTTGAATCTCTATTACCCATCATAATCTTGCTTGAGACTTTGATTTATATTGGGTGTATTAATTGAGACCGGCTATTTTTAAGGTGGGACGGGTTTCAAAGGGCGGGCAAATATTTCGTGACGAATCAACAGTGCTTTCATCAGCAGATTTGGCTGACAAAAGTTGTTTGAGTTGATATTCGATCTCTGACTATGTTGTTTATCAATGGTGCAGAATTGCTCCATGAACGTGAAGCTTGTTGTATACCATTGATCCGGTTCAGACATCACAAGTACAGGTGGGTGTTGCTTGAACAGAAAGTTAAGATTGTTTACTAACTTTGAATTGGTCTGATTACGCGTGCCTCCCTCTGTTTGGTATACAACTGTAGCCATTCCACTGTGACAAATGAAGAAATGGTCCTCACGGTTTCCATACCTATTTTGCCGCTATCTGTCCAAGTCAACTTTTTATTTTTATTTTTCCTTGTTTTTCCTACTTTCAACCAAGTAGGAAGAGTTTATGTAGAAATACAATTAATATTCCATATTATATCTTTTTAGTATTCATTAGAGTATTGTTTTTTACATTGATCAATAGGAAAATAAAAAAATTGGTTCTTACACAAATTATATTTGAGAATGTAACAAACTTAAAAACATATACTAACAATAAATCAAACATAAAAATTTACTATTAAGAAAACATAGCAAATTGTAAGTCACAACAAAAAGCACATAGACTAACAACATATTCACAGCTAAAATTAACATTAAGTAACTGAAATGTTCACCTTAGAAGCATAATTCAAAAGGTTAAAACTAAAGCATAAAAAAACTAGAAAGTAAACAATGTTCATATGGGAACCAAAGTCCAATTTACATCAAATAGAATGGAAGGAGTTTGACAGAAAGCCTCAATGGGCAAAGAACAATATAAATAAAACAAATCCATAGAGAGTTATGTATGACCTGCTAATTTTATGTCATATACCAACTGATGGAGCACATGAATCTAGTCATCTGGAGAGAAATTGGAGAGTTTTTTGTGCTTTCCCTCCTTTGCATCCATTCTCAACACCTTGTCTTGCATGAGACTTAGGAAGGTTGTCGAACTATGCATCATGCAACGGTTGAACCTAGAGATGCATCCCATTTTATTTTCCATGTCAAGGATTTTAGTGTGTAACCCTCCTAATTTAGTCTTCAACATAGTCAATTTAGTGGTTGCAATTTGGTACTTGGTGCAAGTACCTTTGACAACATTTGTTTTAGCATTCTTCTCATTAAACATCAAATCCCTAATTAAATCAAGGAGCTCAACTTTTCTACTACCTAAAATGTTAGTCAAGCTATTGATCGTAGAATTTTTAGAATTGTCAATGGTTTCCATTTCACTTACTTTAATATTAGCAAACTCCACTTTCTCATTTTTCCCCTCAAATTTCCATGTCCCTTGGTCATCTTTTTCCTCTGAATCTTAGCTTAGCACTTGAGATTTTTAAATTTTTTTGTAGAGTGGGTCACTAGCTTATGAGACTTGTGTGGGTTACTACTTTCCTCCCTAACCTTTCCTTCCTCCTCACTTATTACCTCTTGAATGGAGAATTTGGGCTTTTTGGCTTGTGTGTGGGGGGGGGGGCGAGCGGGGTGGGTTGTTGCTTTCCTTTCCTTTTACTAGAAGTTGAGGGTTTTGACACTTTACTTTTCAAATGAAACAATTCCATAGTGATTACCAATGAAGTTGGGGTATCAAGAGTCCCTCACTTAGAAGCAAGATTAGTGGCACTAAGGTGGTGAATGCACTACTTTTTACTTCGGCAAGGGGCATCAATATGTTGATTTGTAGGGATCATTGCAAATGTAGTAAGCACTTGCATGATATTTGGTATGTGTTTTCCAAATAATAGTGATCTCTTATTTATATTGGGAATAAACCATAAAGATACATGTGTCCCTTCATGGGACATGTCTATTTGTTAGTAAAAAATAATGAATATAATAATATAATAATATAATTATATATATATATATATATATATATATATATGTATGTATGTATGTGTCAATGATTTTCTAAACATTATCCCATATGTTAAATAATCACATCAATACTTATTTAATTCCTCCAAAATCCCTCTCATTGATAGCCAAATAAATATAAAATGTTTAGTCAACTAGTTAACAACTAGTGAATTCTTGCACCACTTTGTTTAGAATAAACAAATAAAATTTCACACATAGCTCTAAGAGTGCAAGGCTTCAAAAAAGTTTATTTCAATTCTCATCCTCATCTCTCTTTAATCCTTATTCTAATCATGTGCACCAATTTTGTGACATGACTTATTGTACCATTTTACTCTCCCCTACATAACAATCAACCAAATTCCTCTTTCTCACTAGATCTAATCTTATACATCCAACCAACCTATTCAAAATCTATAAATTTACCTGTTCATTAATCATTTTCAAGGAAGCATATTAGATGTAGTAGGATCATGTTAAAGAACTAGGAAATTGCATTCACTTTTACAATCAACTAATCAGTTGGAGCCTAATGCTTGGGAATTAAGGTCCATCCAATAAGATATCCATTTCATTTTATCATTTTTTCTACATTTTATTTTCTCTATCAAAGGAACATTTTTTCTCTAAGGCATAGTCATTACACGTGATATTTGTTTACTATTATGTTTTCCTACTCTTAAGTGTTCACAATGCTATTTGGACATGTTTTTACTATTCCCTCCCTCGATTTCCCATGTTCATGGGCATTCAATAAAATTTGTAGGTTTACATTTTTTTATTAATGAGATAAAAACTATTCATTATATACATATTTTCTCTATAATTCTTTATTTTGATGTCAATTACTTTTATGATTGAATTTTTACATTATGTGCATTTATCTATGTGATCAATTTCTTCAAAATACAAGTTTAGTCAATAATAAAATGCACCCAAAGGTTAAGGGAAATCTCGACAGTGAAATGTTCATACTTATTCCATTTTCCATTTAATTTTGAGACATTTTTAATGGAATGGCTTAATACAAGCATATGTTGACAAATGTCACACTCTTGTGCAAAGTTGGGTATAATCTTAAAACCTTCATACATTCTCATTTTCAAGTATTTAAGACATTCAACATGTAATTATTCACATCTAAGAGATAATAAATAATCTTTAATTATCAAACATCATCAAAAGATGATCGCTCTCTTCACACTTAACTTGTGAAGATTAAAACAACTTAGTTTTGTATCAACTCACAAACATATTTACATGAATGAAGAGTGTTTTCTACATTAATTTCATGATTATAAAGTTAGAATAGCTAAGAGGGACTACCTAAGAAAAGTTGGCCCTTCCAATCCACCATTTTCTAATAGTATATACTCTAATATTACTAATTTTTGTACTAGAATAGAAACCCAAGTTTCCAAGTACACAAGCCATGGGAGTCCACCATGCCCATTTATTTTAATTTTGTCATAAGAATCTATAATGTGTAGGTTTATTTTTGTAAAAGTGTCACTAGGCTCACAATATGTAGGCTTGTTGTCACAATTTTCATATTAGTTTTGCATTTCAAGGTATTGTCACAATAGATGAAATTAACCCAAAAAAAATTGAGATATGATCATGTACCTAAAATATTCATTAGACAAATAAAATTCATACTTAATACTATGATAGGTAAAAATTTAAAATCTACCCTTTATATATTCATTTTTATCATTAAAGGAAGCATGATGGTGTTGGCTCACAGAATAAACACTAGTGTATTAATAGCACATTAATATAACTCTAGCACATTTTCAACATGAACAACTACCCATAGTTTGCCTCTATCAAAAACAAATTTTTTTTTTTATATAGTTAAAGCATTAAAAGTAGAGTCTTCTAGCATAATAATAATAATAAAATTGTACCTACACCACACAGGGTGGGTAATAAATAGTTTACAACCATCTTGACTATTAACCAAAAAGCATAAAACAACCATAACAGTAACCATTTGAATTTTCTCTCAACGACTTAGAAAGAAGTGTTGCATTCCATTCTTCTATAAGGAATTGGAAAATATCCTTATAGCCTTCATTAGTCTTAGGCTTGGTCCCAAAAATCTTCTCATGCAACACATACAATGTAATAGAACACTCATGCATAAACTTGATGAAAAACTTATTTGACTCCTCACTTCTCCTATTGAAACTACCAACCTCCACTCTCATATCCTTAAACACCTCCTCATGCTTCTTTAGCTTCTCTTTAATCTTCCCTAATAGCCCTCCAGTCGTTGGGCGAGCATTGTCCTTGGCAGCCTACATGAAAGAAACTTGTAATAAAGTGGGGTTGGGAGTAGAGTTGAGGATGGGTTTATTTCCCTGGGTTGCAAAGGGGAAGGGGTGGGGGGTGTTCTTGACATCATAGGAGGGGGGAAGGGGGAGGGGTGGGGTGGTGGGGTTGGGGGAGTCAAGGGACTTTCCTGAGGAATGACCAAAAATTTCCTCGCCCTTTTTTTCCTACATAAATGTCAGATTCCTACCCTATAGTATTTTTGAAAATTACTAATTGCATTTCTCTTTAGCAAGCCTATTAGATCTACAAGCCCCTAGGGTTTCAACATTATCACGTGACTCAATATTATATGCCTCTTTCTTTCTTTTTTAGGAGACCTGGTAAGTTCACTAGTTTTTTTACAAGGGTCGGGTAGGGAAGACAACTTACTATTAGCCTTTTTTTCTAGGCTGGGAAGGCCCAACTTCAAGAGAACTAGGGGGAGTGGAAACATGAGTGACAATGGGCTCAATAATTGGAGGGAATAAAGCATGGTGGAAATTATACTATCTAAACAACAACTCTTGATGCAAAATCACATTGTCCTTTCCTTTATGGTTAGCTTCAATATTACATTCAATAGAATACAACAAGTAAAAAGGAATGGAAATAAGGACCTTATGGTGCATATGGTTAAGGATGGGAGGTGGTAAAATTAATACATCATAAACTTACCTTCAAGGATGAAGTACTTGATAATGATGTGGCAAACATATTTCCAAACACCTAGGAGATCTTCTCTATTAAACACTCCTTGCTTCTTGATCAGTTCCTCGGAAATATTTTTATAGGGTAACATAATTAGAATTTTTTCTCATTTTCTTCTATTTCTCTCTTCCATAGCAAGGCCTATGGCTTTGGCAAGGACCTCCTCATTGATTTCAAAAGTTAGGCTTCTCACCATAACCCTTATGTCATTCTAGGACAAAAGAAACTGTTTGGAAATATTTCCATCATGACCACCTATCATACACTCCATAAACTACAACAACCCTCCCTCTTCACACATAAACATTAACTTCACATTGTTCTTGAAATCAATATCAATACTGTTTGGGTCAATGTGAAGCTTGTTTCCACCCATGGTATCCAACTTCAACCACTTAGTGAAATGCAAAGACTAAAAATGAACTTTGTGCAAGGAAGAAAGAGTGAATCTCAAAAAGCCCTTTTTATTAAGGTCATAGCCTTTCTTTTTATTGCACTAATGACAAGGCCAAGAGTACCATATAGTTAAGTTTTTTGACTATTCACACACGTGTGAATCCTTAATATTTTGGATGGAGATGGTACTCAACTCGCCTTTGTTATTAAAGTCTTTTTTTGCTAGGTTAGAATTATAATTAAACAAAATATTTCCATAATTTTGCAAAAACATAATTGAGTGATGCATATTCACACTCAAATCAAGCTCAATTTTTCCTTATTAGCTCATAATTAAGACACAAGAAGTTTCTTTTCAAAAAATGGAAATTCTAGAAATAAGGAAAGGGTTACTCTTAGTACCCAGTTTCTCTTTCCATATAACCCACACATAGGTTCAATGCATGGTTAACAAGTACCCTTATGTTCCTCCATCGTAATGAGGTTCCTTATGTCTTCTGGAAGATGATTTACCTCCCTCCAGCATCTCAACTCTTTCATTTGTATCCTAGTGGTAGCCATAGAGTCTGCAACTACATTTCCCTCCATATAGATGTGTCCACATTTAAGGTTCTGGAATCTAAGAAGCAAGGTGGCTAAGTCATCAAGAATAGTGCTAACTAGCATGTATGATGACCTTAGAGTCACCTGCAACTTCAATCTTATTTACCCTATAGCCATCACAATGTTTAGTCCCCATAGGAGTGCCCCACCCTTAGCCTCATTAATTGTGTGATCTTTTAGAGGTCCCATAAAGGAAGCCATACATTTTCCTTTATGGTCCCTTAGAATACCTCCATCTACCTATTTCTCTCCTTGAACACTGCCACCAAAGTTGAGTTTACACCATCCAGGTGGTGGAGGAGCCCACTTGGTGTTGGCTCTAGCTACCCTTTTAGTGTTGTCAAACCTATCAAATCCCTATAGGAGGTTCCAATCCTTTGAAAGTCTAATATCCTTTTGGGATGGGTGATTCATGGATTTTCAATTGACTAGTAGCCACATTCTCTAATAAAACCGATGACCTCAACTAGAAGGTGACTTGTGGAGTGCTTTCTTCTTTCTAAAAATCATTTTATTTCTCTCCTTCCATATACACCAAAAATGTGTGGGGAAATGAGTTTCAAAAAAATGTGGATGAGAGGGTGTTTAGTAAGACTAAGCTAGTTAACAAATTATTTGAGGTTTGCATCCATAGCCCAAGTGAGTTTCAACTTATTGAGAATTTGTTGTCAGATATAAGCAAAAAACACATAATGGATAAATAGGTGATTGATTATTTCCTATTCTTTTTTTTCCCATAACACATCTTTTGGCTAAGTTAAAACCTCATTTAACAAGGCTATCTTGGTTGAGAAATTTCCCATACAGGAGGGTCCACCAAAAGAAATTTATTTTAGGAGCGAGGTGGGGGCCCCAAATTTTTCCCTATTCTGGGCTAGAAATGGGAAAAGTTAAAGTGAGAACATTGGTTGACTTTGTGGAGAAAATGCCAGAGGGTGTGTGGGCCAATAGAATTTTGTCCTCCATGTTAGACAACATAATTCTCATGTGCATTAGGTTTTCAGCCAGTTCCTAAGTATCGATGTGCAACCCCTAATTGTTGTTCAAAAGTTGTTCCAAATTAATCCACCTCCCATTTCTAATGTACCCCTCCACTTTAACTCCCAACCTAAGATTCAAAGTATTATAGAGGTTAAAATACTTAGCAGGATCCACAATGGTAGCAGTATTCTAGTCATCCTTTCAGAATATGATTTTTTTCCCATTCTCGAGTTGCCATTTTAGGCCTTGTTGAAGAAGAGTTTTGCATTTAATAATATTGTTCCAAATTTTGGAGTCTTGTGGGAGATTCCCTTCTTTGAATTTCTCCTTAAAGCTTCTCCCTTGCATATAATTATCTCTCATAGTAGTGCACCATTCTTCTTCCTCCATTATCATCTTCCAAGATATTTTGCAATTGAGGGCCCTGCTAATATTTTTGACTTTCCTTAACCCCAATCCACCATTCTTCTTAGGAGTGCAGACAGTGTCCTAGCTGACCAAGGATAGTTTCTTTTTCTCTTTAGTTCCTGACCATAAGAAGTTGTGTTGTATCCTTTCTACTTTGTAAGCCATCATACTAGAGATTTTGAAAAGGGACAAGAAATAAATTGGGATACCTTGAAGAGAAGATTTTAGAGAGTGGAGTTTACTAGGATGGTTGAGCAATTTACCTTTCCATCCCACATTTTTTTTATAGTTCTCTCCAAGATAGAGTCCTAGAAACTAGTCTTGACCTTCTTAACTATGAGGGGTAAGCCAAGATAAGTGGAAGGGAGGTCAGTAGGTTGGCATCCCAATATTTTAATAATCTTGTTTCTTATATCTTTGTGAGTATTAAAGAAAATGATTCTACTCTTTTGGAGGTTAATATTTTGACCCAAAGTAATAACATACTATTCCAATAAGAGTTTTCATTCTCTAGTTTCCACAACCAAGGACTTTCCAAAGAAAAAAGTGTCATCCACAAACTATTGGATGATAGGGGGTGGGGGAGTCGATGTCAATCTGATACCTTTGACTCTTTGCACACCAGCCAACAGTTGCATGTTTCTTCCTAAGACCTCAACAACCATAATAAATAGGTAAAGTGAAAGTGGGTCAACCTTCTTTATACCTTTGTTCATACCATAAAAATATCCTGGGTGTCATTAACAATAACAAAGTAGTTAATAGTGTCTACACATTCTTTGATTAAAGTGATAAATTTACTATTGAAGCCAAAATAAGAGAGAATTTTAGAAAGAAAAAACTAGTTTATGTTATCATATGATTTAGATCTATCAAGCTTGAGAGTCATACTCACATTCTTGATCTTGTCTATTGAGTGGATGATTTCATGAGTGCAGATAGTAGCATCCATCATTTTCCTTCCTAGAACAAACACCTTTTAATTCTTGCTGATAATCTTATCTATTAGGGTCTCAATCCTATTAACCATGATTTTGGAGAGGACTTTGTAGAAGGTGGTGCATATAATTATAGGTTTGAAGTCACTGATAGTCAAAGGAGAGTTGTGCTTTGGAACCAACACAATTTAAGTTGTATTGTGTTGTCTTAACATTTTTCTCATCCTAAAAAAATTGCTAGTGGCTTTGGTCACATCCACACTCACAACATCCCAAAATTCTAGATAGAAGGAAGGAGGGAAACCATCTAGGGCCATGAGACTTGGAAGCATTCATAGAGAAAATTGATTTCCTAACATCCTCATTCAAAATCGAACTGAGAAGGAGTTCATTATCCTCAACCATAACCACATTGGGGAGGTGCTATAGGAGTGGATCATGGAACTTGCTTGAATTATTACCTAGAGAGGACTAGAAATTTTTAAAAGTGTTGGTGGAAAATCTTCCTAGGGGAAACCTTTCATTATAGGTTTCACTCCTTTCATTCTGTAGGGTATTAATAGTGTTCCTCCTATAACTTGTAGTAGATTAGTGGAAGAAGGAAGTATTGTTGTCCCCTTCTCTCAACCATTAAACCTGCAAGTGTTGCTTCCAACAAGTTTCTTCCTTATTGAGTCTCTTTGTGTTGAACATCCAACAGAGCATTCCCTTTAGCTAGTTGGGCTTGTAGATGTGCTAATGAGCTAGTAACGTCTTTTATGGCAACACATATGTCCCCAAAATTATACTTACTCAACCCTTTGACCTCTATCTTAATTATCTCCAATTTAGAGTCAACTCTAAACATAGTTGTGCTTGTTATGGTAGTGTTCCACCACTTTTTTATCATCTCCCTAAAGAAAGGGTGGGAAGACCACATGATTTCATATATGAACGAAGGTGGGGCATGCATTTGAGTTTCCAGCAATTGAAACACCAATAGGTTGTGATAAGAGGTAGTACACGGCAAAGACTTCAAATGAAAATTATTGGAAGCCACCCAAGTAGAGGATGAAAGGAATCTATCCAACTTGACCTAGATCAAATGTGCACCTCTCCTATTATTGGACCATATAAATAGGTTGCCAAAATGAGTTATATCCACAAGATTGGAGTTGTTTATGAAATTAACTAAATCTCCCATGCTATCATTATAGCCAATTAGTCCCCCCACCTTTTTTGAGGGGTACCGGGGGGCGTTGAAGTCCCCTCCCAATAGGTAGTTGTTAGAAGGAATAGACTACATACACTTTTATATTTCATCCTATAGGGATTTTCTACTAGCCCTAGTGTTCATGGGGGTGTACACATTAAAAATTTGCCAAGAGTTTTGCTCTTTCTCAAAGGAAACCAAAAGATAATTATTGGAAACGGAAAGGGGGGTGCCTTTCAACCTGGATGGGTTCAAGAGGGTGGGAATACCTCTAGAAGCCCCATTGGATTCAGAGTACATGAACATATCCCCTGACTAGAGGTTGTTAACAAATTGAGAAAAATTATATGTTGTAAGTCATTTTAACCTCTTGGATTAACAAAATATCAACCTTGTGTTAAAAAATATAATTTATAATAGAAAATTGCTTCTTAGGGCTATTTAGACCCCTTATATTCCAAGATAAGATAAACATTTCTTACCTTTACATTGGGTGTCTAAGGTGAGTTTCCTTCTCACAACAATCTCCTTTGCAATGACTTTATAGCACCTTGCCCTCTATTTTTGTCTACTTTTTGTGGTGTCTCCTCTAGGGATAACTTTAAGAAACCCCCCTTTAGAAAAAGATATAAATTTTTGGCAAATCAAACATCAGTTCAGGGGGGAATTTTAATTTCTATTGGTGAATTTTTATTTTTAAGTAGGAAAGTTTTAAATTTTACTGGCAATTATTTTTCAATGATATGAATTCTATAAAATCCTAGTGAATCTTTCATTATTGATGAAAATTGTGAAAAGGGACACATAACTAGAAATAATGATTTTATTATTATTATATGGAACCTAATTATTTATCAAACTTTAAGGTTAAATTTAGCCCACTTTTATCATTGCAATTTCCCTCCAAATTATTGAATGGTGGTTTGGGGGAAGCACCCCTATTATTTTAACCGTTGGATGATCCTAGATCAATGGCTTAAATCCTATTTCAAGCTAAAATTTTAAAAGGATACCAAGTTTTAAAGAAAGTTCCCAAAGTAAAGACATGTCACCAATCAAATATATTTCCCGACAAAGTGAGAAAGGATAAAAAATTCATGAAAAGTCTTCAGAATAGAGACACATGTCAAATCTACATACTTAATCTGTAGTGTAGCTTAAAGTTTTACCAAATATTAGATTCCATTGGAAAAGGGATCACTAAAATATAAATACTTCTATATTATTATTGAAAATTAGCCTAAGCATAAGGCCCAATTTTGGTAAAGTGTAGGCGACATGTACACCCCAAAAGTGTAAAAAAAAGCCAAATCTTGGGTCCCTGATGAGTGAGATTAGCCAATTGGAAAATATTAACCACTAAAATTATGCTTGGTCTCCTCCCACATCTAGTTTTTTAGGTTTCTTAGTTTTATTCTTCTTCTTCTTCTTCTATGTTTTCCATTACCACTCCTCCTCCTTTTTGTCAACATCTACCGAGGTGTCTCCCATCTACTGCCAGAGGTTATCCTCCTAGTGTAAACCCTTTGTTTGTGGATTGATGATTTCAACCACTAAGATATCTATTATACAAACTAAATCCTTAATGCTAACCACCCCCATAGAGCCATCAATGTTATGAATAATCCAATCCCAAGGATAACCATGCTTAGGATCCTGAGAGTTAGGACCCATGGTACTTTCGACTTCCTTCTTAGTAGTGATTTGCTAGATTTTTTGCCTTTGAGGGCTTTCTAACTCCTCTGTGGTTAGAGGGAGTTTTTCCTCTACTTGAATATTGTGGGATTTGTCAAAGGCTCCTTCATCAAAAGTACCCAAGCAAGGGGATAATATTTTGCCTTCCTCTATCCCCTTTTCTTCTTATGTAGGATGGGAGGCATCCTTGATTGCCACCAAAGTGTCCTAGTTAGGGGTTCTGCAGACTTTTGAGCTTCCCCCCTCATTATTTTTCACAATCAATGGGGGGTTAGGGGGCGGTAAGTGCACCAAGATGGTGTACAAAAAAGTTGACAACCCCACAAAAAAACTAAAATTTTAAATAACTTGATTGAGTTTTTGAAAAGTGAAATGTCGACCAAGCTAGGTATCCAAGCCTGGCCATTATAGTTTACAAAACCCGATCAAGTTTTGTAAACAATATATTTTTACTGTTGTCCACATTTGAGGGCATCTTTTTACCCTAAACAATAGCAACAACATGAATTGTGAAGGAGACCAACAAAACCTGATCGGGTTTACCATTAAAAAAAATTCCAATTGCACCTCCATCCATGGTGCCCCACAAACAAGGTAATTCTTCATTTTATTTATCGTTTATGTATATTTTTATCAAATTTTATAATTTGGCTTTGTAATTTTTAATTTTTTTTTTAATATAGATGCATCAAGGAATCCAATAAAATGAGGGAGAGAAGAAAGACCACCTCCTACACAATCAAACCCTCCACCCATCATGACACAACTACAAAACACTTCCCCATTATGACATAACCACAAAACCCTCCACCCGTAGTGACACAACCACAAAACCCTCCACTCAATGTTCCCATTCAACAACCACTACCTCATATAAAACCTCTGTACATACAATTACATAATTTAACTATTACACAAGAGGACCTCATAAACTGCCTCTCACTAAATAGTGCTAACATTACCCAAATGGTCAATAGGTTGCAGTCATCTACACTTGATCACCACTCAACCCTAGTGAATACACTTCAACAAATGACCCAAAATACAAATGATGTGTCTAGGGAGGTTACAAAATAGGGTACATGGAGGGATAGGTGTTAGGCATTTTATGCCAATGGGTTATCATATCAGCAAGTGACAGATAAAGACATAAATAAGGGTACCAGATGTTCTCTTTTCATCGATCCTATATCCAACAACTCCCTATTATGCACAACCAAAAATTTTCCTAGTCATTGGTGCACTCATGCTAGGATGAGATCATGTTTTTGGGATAGGTGGTATATGGTATTTGACCTACCACCATGTAATAATTATGAGGTGCCTCTTTATTTTTTGAGAAAGTTGTATTGTGAGTTCATCCTTGGCAAGAAGCTAAATTACTTTGACATCCATTGGTTCTATGGTAGAGGGAGGGGTCTACAGGGTGGTACCACAACATGAGAGGAGATGTAAGACATGAAAAACCATGCCTCATGTTGTGCTTCCATAAATTGTAAAGGAGCCTATTGATTTATAGACTCTTCATGTGGCTGCATCATTGATAGATGTTATTATTCAGCATGGCTCACAATTAGGTGGTTTTCCTTCACCTATGGCAGCCTGACCATCATCAAATGCACCTTTAGGGTCATCACAGCATGCAACAGCTCCATCATCATCACCTATGGCACCAAGATCATCACAACATGTGACAACTCCATCATCATCACCTATGGCACCTCAATCATCATAGCCTACAACAACTCCATCAACATCCCCTGAACCACCAATGTCATCTCCACTTGTGTCACCTACATCACTAGTGTCATATCTACTTGTGTCACTTGCACCACCAATGTCATCCTCACTTGTGCCACTTGCATCATCATCATGTGCATCATTATAGTCTTTGGGGCCTAATCAACGTTTTTGTTTTAGCTGTTAACACATGTGTGATGAGATAGATATAGATGCATCTCAGGATGGAGTGTCATCTCATCCATGTGTACATTATGGGCATACTTGTTATTCATACAGAGGTCAGGATTTCACATTCATAGATGATTTGATGGCGATGATCTTCAGCGGATAGGGGACATAGGTTTGTTTGTTTGTTTGAGTTTTGACATTATTTACTCACCTAAATATCGTAAAAGTTATTTTTTTTAAATTATAGATCACTGTAGATTGATATGTGAACAATATGTAATGCAGGCTACAACAAGTAGTACAACAACACCATAGAGTACTCATTCTACTAGAGGTGTGAGGCTAGGAGCAAGAACACCTTAGATAAAGTTTATTAAATATTCTTAAAAGTACAATAATACATTGGATTTAAAATATTTTTTCTTAATTGGTATGACACTAACAAACCTCTTATAGATCCTCTTCCATCTCCTACCATAATTGAAACCCTCTCATTCATCAAATCTATCCAATTCCATTCCACAACTCTTGCTCCTAGTATTACCCAAACCCCATCTAATGAGCCTCATTAGTTTTGACATGATATTATTTAATCACCTAGAAATGTTGTAAAAGTAATTTTTTTTAAAAATTGTATAGAGAACTTTAGATTAATATGTTCAAACAATATGCAATGGAGGGTGCAACAAGTGGTACGAGAACACTGCATAGTACTCATTTTGTTAGAGGAGTGAGGCTAGGAGTAAGAATAGCTGAGGTAAAGTTTTTTAAATATTCTTAAAAGTACAATAATACATTGGATTTGAAATATTGTTTCTTAATTGGTATTCTTAAGAGTACAATAATAGCTTTCCATCTCCTACCATCATTGAAACCCTCCCAAATTCATCAAATCCATATAATTCCCATCCACATATCTTTCTCCTAGCATACCTGAACTCCATCTAATGAACCTCATGTGAGTTCATCCTCCATATACCCATCCACATCAAAGAACCTCCATATCACATAAGATGTCTTGTAGGAGTGTGGAGATCATGAATCTCCACTTTTATTTCTTGACAAGGTGCCAAAAGTTCATTCGCATCTCTCTTTTCCTTCTCGGTCTCTTTGTTTTCAATTTCTAGGCCTTGTACTATCCTTCCAATATCGTCCTTCAAGTCCTTTTTTCTTATTTCCCTCCTATGATCTTCTTGTTGTTATCATGCCTTCTTGCCATTTACAACATTATATCATATTTATAACAATACTCTACTATTTTATAAGGCTTGTTGAGGGCTGAAATTTTTCAAATTGATGATGCCACACTTTTTGCCATTAACTTTGGCCTCGAGAGCTATGTGGTATCATAGCTTGCACACCTATCAAGTTTACGATTTGAATTGAACTCATGATGTGTCCTATTGATTCCTCTTATGTTATATTTGTTTCTTCTTTAGGGTACTCCACATAGCTCGAGGTCTAGAGGAAAGGGAAAGAAATTAGCAAGAACACCAAAACAAAAAAAGCTATTAAATACAAGTCAAGTTTATATTTTGAAATTTAATAAGCATGAATATATACATGTACTCAATATTGATGAATACATGTTGATTTGTTTTTTTTATATAAGAAAAATAGGTTTTATAGGGATCCTGAAACCCAAAAGTTAATACATATCAAAAGGCTGAAAATAAGCAACAAAATCCCAACCACAGTACTACGGCCAACCAAAAGGCTAGGACAACAGATAGGCAAAAATCCAAAAACCAAAAACTATACAAGCCAAATAGTCCAAAAGACATGTAATGAAAAACCTATGTTACTCCTATGTCTTTCTTTTGAGCTCCTGCATCGTTTCCACTACTTCATAGGCTTTCTGAATCTCCTCAGCCATATGCTCCTACTTCTTCTGACCCATCCGATCCAAGTTGTTGAAGGTAATGTCTGTAGCCATGTCCTCATCCATCCTATCTCTAGTTCTGTCCTTTTCCTCACTATCCTCCAGGAAACCCTTGGCTTTCAACTTTTCGGCAAGAGAAGAGATGTTATCATTTAGAGAAGTTAGAATTGAAATCATCTAGTTTGCCATATTATGATTGTAATTCTCTAGATTCTGAATTCTTTTTTCAACCAACCTAAGGCCATTCCCCTAATTTGTCAAATTTCCATGTTCTAACTTCTTCTCTTGGCTTTCCAGCTAACTCATTCTTTCTTTAACCTCCTCTAGTTCATGGTAGAGCCATTTAATTGACCTAAAATTGTCAATCATACTATTTCTAGCATTATTAATCAAATTCATGCCAATTTCCCTTGGATTATCAATGATAGCCACTAGCACCAGATCAATGAGTTCCTCCATTTGGAGGTTTCCTTCTTTACCTTTAAGGATTTGTGGGTTCATGACTTCTCTTACAATTCCCATTTTTGAGCTTCTAACATTAAAAATTTTCCAGGCCATGCAACTATCTTTTATAACCACCTCTCCACTCTCATCCTTTGTTTTCTCCTTATCCTATTCCTGAGGGGGAATTAGGGAAAGAGGAATGATAGTGATCTCTGGCCTAGAATCCATTTTCCCCTCTGGGGGAACGTCCTCCTCTTTAGATCTCCTCTATTTTTAAGCTACCAACTCCTCCCTCTTAACACCCTCCTTTTCCTTATTCTCTTCATCAGTATCCATATCATCCCCTTCCTCATTATACTCTTTCTCTCCCTGATCAACAATTTTAAACCCAAGCCACCTAGGGTCCTGCATGGGGCTTTAGTTAACGAAGGCAACTTCTTCTCAAAAACCTTAGCCTTCTTTCTAGATGAAGGATTATCATCTTCATCCTCTGAACTTATACTCTGAACATCATCCATGTCAAATGAGAAGTTTGAATTCCCCATCGCCTCAGATGTAGATCCTGCTTGGGTGAGGGTTTTGCTTCTAGATTGAGCCTTGAAATGCTCATAAATCAAGAGCAGTAAACCCTCATGTAGGGCTAGATTAGAAGTAGACTTTTTCTTGTGCATAAAGATATTCTTATGCATGGAAGTATATAAATAAAAAGGGATTGAAACCTTAAGCCCATAATGAAAATGATTGAGCAAAACAAAATGATGTATTCTAACTCTATCAAATATCATATGTAAAGATATATACTCAATAATTTCCCTCAAAACATACCTCTATAGTTTCTTTATCAAGTCCATCTCGTAGTATGTTTCACTTTTGACCAGTTCCTTCTTTTCTTCTATATTCTTTGCAAAATCCTTCACATCATTCGCAGACATCTTCTTATCTCTATTAAACTTCAATCCCTCATCTAAAATTTCAATTATATGAGCAATGATGTCCACATTCCCCTGATACAAAACCCCATCAACTTTGACCCTTCCATCCTTCCATGAATTTACCATAAGATCAATAATCACAGGGTCATACCCATGGAGCTTGGCTATGTAGTTGGATATTCCTCCCTTTTCTAACTTCTCCCATACTTTAGTTCTTTGCTTCTATTTTTCCACCTCACCTACTAGTTCTTTCCTACTTCTTTCCCCCACCATCTCTGTAATCTTAGCACTTACTATTCTCATAAACTCTATGCTTTGATTCCCTTTCTCAACCCTTTGTATACTCTGATGGAAACTGCTTTGATTTTTGCCAATTTTTCTTTCAATACCACTAAAATGGTAAAAAAAAAATCAACCCATAAAACATGTTGATTTGACACTAATAACATCATATGCCTATTCCATTCATATTTACCATTATTGCATTTACTTACACCCATACTCTCTTTTATATCCATAATTATCTTTTGTTTTCACCCGTACCTCCCTGGATTTTTTCCATCTCAATTAGGCCTTTTATATGCACTGGAATATTCCCACTGGTATTCCAAATCATCACCATATCTTTCTTTATTGCATCATTGGAAAACCAATTACCCACTGAGTTTGCCTCTCTATATTCATGACTGACATGGATGTTGTCAAATTTGCCAAGTGTTATATAGATTTCTTCAATGATGTTAGCTATTGTCCATGATGGTTGGAGAGCTCCTTTGATACATTTGATGATGTTATTTGAGTCCCTCTCCAACCATAAATTTTTTACTCCCTTATCGAAAGTTAATTTCACTATGTGGAGAGCTGCATTGGCTTCAGCATAATGGTCTGTCTAATGTCCCAATGGGTAAGAGAGAGCATAACAATCCCTTCACCATAGCAATTTCTTATAATACCTCCACATCCCGATGGAATAGGATTCCCTTTTGCTGCACCATCAAAGTTTTCTTTATGCCATCCCTTAGGTGGAAGCTTCCATTTGACCTCCTGTCTTTTAGATCTCTTATCCTTTTCCTTCTCCTTTGTCTTACCATCATCTTCAATGTCTCCCCCCTTTCTAATTTGGTAATTTTCCTTCATATGACTATTGATTTTATCCACCATAACATAAGTAGGTTCCTCCCTATCTCTGAATATTCTATTGTTTCTTTCCTTCCAAACTCCCCAACAGAAGTGAGGCAAAGACCAGGTACTTAAATCCTGCAAAGCTATGCCTTTATACATGTTGTTTCATTGACAAAATAAATCTAGCACATTACCTAGCTTGCACCAACTGATGCCAAAATTCTTCGTAATAAGGTCCCAAACTTCCCTGGAATAAAGATAATGTATAAACATATGATTAACTGACTCCACACAATGCTTACATAGAATACATCTATTTGGGATATAGTGGCCTCTCTTAATCAAGTTTTCTAGCGTAAGAATTTTATCTTGTAAAACTAGCCAAAAAAACATATTAATCTTAGGAGTAAGGCCAAGCACCCAGGCCCTGGTCCAAGGAGGTTTCTCCTTCAAACTCCAAAGAGAATTATATCTTGAAGCCACTAAGTAACAACCATTAGGATTATCTTCCCATATTAGTTCATTCCTCTTATTATTTAGAATCATTGAGTTCAACATAATCATTATTGGCTTGAGGTTATTCAAGATAAACTAGTCAATTCTATAGTCTCTAACTTTTAATCCAAATTGCCTGATACACATATTTTCCCAATTACCATAAATAGGATTATTAATTAGAGGACCCTAAATCAATTAGTTATCATGCCAAAAGAGAATTTCATCACCATTACCCACTTTCCACTTAGTCGTAGCTTTGGCCAGGTCTCTTGCCTTAAGGATACCATTTCAAATGACTAAACCATTCGGTATGTCAACATTATTGAGTAAGAACTTTAGAGAAGGCCTTCTAATATACTTCTCCACTAAAATATCTCTCCATTCTCCCATGATGTTGAAAATGCACCAAATCTATTTAGCTAGGAGAGCCTTATTGGGAAGTTTTAATTTCCTTATACCAAGACCACCATAGCTCTTAGGTAGGCAAACATTATCCCAAGCCACTAGAGGATATCTTTTACATTCCTCAAGATGAGACCATAGAAAATCTCTCTAGATCTTTCCATTTTTTTAGCAAATTTGGTTGGTATCCCAAAGAGGCTCAAGACATACATCAAGAGATTCTGAAGAGTGGACTTAACCAAAAGACATTTACCTGCCTAGCTTAGTGTGGAGACTTTTTACCCAACTAACTTCTTGCTAAACCTATCAAGAATCCCATTCCAAAAAGAATCAGGAGGCTTAGTTCCCATTGGGAGACCAAGATATCTTGAAGGTAGCTTACCAATCCCACAGCCAAGAATCCTAGCAGTCTTCATTTGTCTGTAAATAGGAGTATTGATAAAGAAAATTGAACTCTTCTCACAATTAATTAGCTAGCTTGATCCTCTAATATACACATCCAGAAGATCCTTCATCACTTTAGCCTCCTTAACTAAAGTTTCCCCACCCATAATAGTGTTATCCACAAACTGTTGATGAGTAAAAGAAACAGTCCCAGAAGAGGGCCTAATCCCTCTTTATCTCCCTTCCTATATTTTCTTCTCAATCAACCTACCAATACACTCAACCGTAATAATGAATAGAATAGGAGAGAGAGGGTCACCCTACCTTAAACCTCTCGAAGGTTTGAAGAAATCAGAAGGAGCTCCATTAACCATAATGGCAAGTGATGAAGTAGAAATAAGGTGAGAAATAAGCTTGCGAACATCTTGATCAAAGCCAAAAGCCTAGAGAATAGAACTGAGGAAAGTCCAATCCACTTGGTCATAGGCCTTTGACAAATCTAGCTTTAGAAGCAAACCTTCTCTTTTTCCCGCTTCAAGGGAGTGAGCAACTTCATGAACCATCATGATAGTGTCCAAAATTTGTCTACCAGGGAAAAAACCCATTTTTTGCTGAGAAATGATCAAAGGAAGAATATTTAGAATTTTGGTTGTTAACACCTTTGAAATGATCTTGTAAAAAGAATTACAAAGACTTATAGGCCTAAATTGATCCATAGAATCAGCCCCTAGAACTTTGGGAATGAGAACCAAGAAAGTATAATTAATTTCTTTAAGAAGGCTTCTAGCCCCACAAAATTCATGAATAGCCTTTACCACATATTCCATAACCACCTTCTAATAAACTTGAAAAAAGAAAGTTGGAAAGTCATCCGGCCTAGGGGCTTTATCAACTGGTAAAGAAAAAAAATCTTGTTTCACTTCCCGAGCTTTAGGAATCACTCTCAATATTTTATTGTGATGAGGTTGAATAAGTTGAGGGAGACAAGACACTATTTCATTTCGATCCACCACAGATAACATGGGATCCTAGGAAAGAAGAGAAGAGAAAAAAGAAATAGCTTCAGCAAAAATATCATTCTCCCTAGTCAAAATAGCCTGGCCCTTTTTTAATTTCTAAAATCATATTATTAGCTCTATGCTTTAGAGTGGATAGGTGAAAAAACCTAGTGTTCTAATCACCCTCTTTAAGCCAGTTAATTCTTGATCTTTGTTTCCATAAATTCTCTTCTTTACTTATAATATTATGCAAATTAGTAAGAATAGACATCTCAATATTCCTATTATGATCATTATACCCATCCTGTTGTATTATGTCTTGAATTGAACTGAGCTTACCTAAACTCTTCTCTTTTTCTTGAAATATATGGCCAAAATTTGTCTTGTTCTAGATTTCAATCATCTATTTTACATTACTCAACTTCTCAGTGACTCTAAATATAGCAGTTCCTTCCACTTCCATGCTCCACCAATAGGATATCTCGTTCAATAGATCTAGATGAGAAATCCACATCTTTTCAAACTGAAAAGGATAATTCCTCCTGGGCTCAAGAGAAACAACTGAGAGAGATATGGGGGAGTGGTCTGACCCTACTCTAGGGAGAAGGGAAAGCTTGCAAGAGAAAGATTTCAACCAATCCAGAGAGATGAGAGCTCTATCCAATCTAACCTGAATACACTCACTCCCAATTCTTTTATTGGACCAAGTGTAGACTCCACCCGAGAGATCAATATCCAAAAGAGCCAAGCTATTTATGAAATTAGAAAGATCCAACTTAATTTCCAAATCCAAGGCCAAACCTCCTAATTTGTCCTTATTAGTGAGTGGAGTATTGAATCCCCCATAATAATACCTCTGTTAAGATTGCTGCTCTAGACCATGGCACCAAGCTTAGTCCAATAATTCTTTATTTCCCTTTTAGTATTTGGGGCATAGACATTCAAAAGGAACAAAGAATCATTGGTATTCATATGGAACACTTTACAAAAAAGAGTATTGCCTTCATTATACAAGGGAGTAACTTTAAAATATTTATTATTAAAAAGAGTAAGAAAACCTCCTGATGCCCCCTTAGAATATGTTGCCTCACCAACCATATTATTATTGAAGGAGATCTTACCCAAGGCCTCCTCCATTTTTGTCTCTTGAATCAAAATTATATCAGTTCTTTGATCTCGTATCATATTCTTGAGAACTTCCTATTTATGGACCCCATTTAGTTCCCCTAATATTCCAAGATATTATCTTCATTTCTAAATAGTAAAGCACTCCAAGATGGTTTGTTGGCTCCCATCTGCCAAATTCCTTCTGGCCTCCTCTTGCAAGAATTGGTTTGCATTCTTCCTACCTAGTGTGTTTGGCCTGACTCCCACATCTGGTTTTCCATGACTCTTGGTTTGTGTTGGTGATATCAGGGAGGGGTCCCTACTATTCTTCTTTTTGGTCTTTAAATGACTTCCTTTTTTTCCTCCAACCATTCATATATCCTTGCCTTCTTGCCAGGAGAAGAAAATGTAACCATAATCCCAAATCTCTCTTCCAAATTACAAGAAACAAATTGTTCCTTTTGAAGAGATGAAGGAATCTCCATGATTCCCTACTACTTTTGAAAACCCTTCCTAGACTCCAATTTCTCTTGATTTTTCCACACTGCCTCCATTTCCTTATTCAAAACCTTATTAGACTCCTAAAGCTGAGTTTCATTCTAAATCCTATCCTCATGGGTTGTAGCTTTTAAGTTCTCCTTATTCAATCCTACATCACCCCCTAGTAGCCCACTTTCCTAGGGTCCATCCATCTCTAAATTTGTTGGAATATCCTTCTTGATGATCTGGGATCTAGGCTGCTTTGTCGGTATATCTGACTCTTTGGCCTCAGAAGATCTAGATATCTTAACTGGGACTTCCACCTTTATGTTGACTTGTTTGTTGAATATATGTAGAAACAATTTAGTTTTGTAGAGTTGATGAACACTTCCAAGACTGCCAATGTTGAGGCAATGGAAGAGGTAAAATTTTATATTTTCCTTCTCATAAATATTAGGTTATAGTATGCATTTTTTCTATATACATATTAAACAGTTGCATTTACAAATAAGTACTTTTTTTTTTAGTTTTATAATAATTATCAACAATTTGTCTTATTAATATGTGTTATATATCTTTTACCTATTATAGTAGTCTTTGAGACTTCATGCAAATCCTTTCCCATTTCATTTTGTTAGGAGTCCTAAGCGTCAAAGACAAGGTCAAACACAACAGAGGCTAGAGGTATGTATGTAGAGTCTTAGTTGAAGCCCTTTTGTGATCTCAATTTGGATTTCTTGTGTGTGTGATAGAAATCCCTAATGCCTACTCTATAATTCTAACATTTTAACACTTACCATATAGGTTGTGCCTCATAGAAAAATTGCTTCATCAGTGCTTGTACCTCCTACTAGCACTGGGGATCTAGCTCAGGTTGCAGTACGTCTTTTGTTTTTTAACTCTATTTGTAATCCCTAATGCCACTCTATAATGTTAACATTTTATCTCTTATCATACAAGTCGTGCCTCCCATGAGCATTCATTCAGCAGTAGTTGTGTCTCCCATCGTCACTCTACCTCATCATTTTGTGAGGAGTCTCACCCATCAACAAAGGAGCCTATTACCGCTATCATTTAATCCAATTATGGGACAAAGGGATGAGGTAATGAATAACTCAACTACCACAATTTAAAACCCAATTTCTAGTTATTTTCATATTACTTATAGATAAGATATTTGATAGTGTATTTTAATTTTTCTTCTATAGACACTTGGAGAGCCACAAATTACATCAAAGAGGTTCAATTTTGATGATTCTGCACATCCATAGATATTGATAGTGATATACATATGTAGTTGTGGTCATTACATGACATTAACATATATTTGACTTTTGTATTATATATATTTGAGATTTGTATTATGCACATTTGACATTTATATTGTACACATTCAACATTTGTCGAGTATTCAACTTTTGTATCGTATATATTTGATATTTGTATTGTGCACATTCGAAATATCTATAGTACACATTTGTCATTTGTCAGGTATTCAACTTTTGTATTGTACCAATGAAACATAACATCTTTTTGTAACTATATGATTGATATGACATAATATATTGTTCATTTTGATATACATTAAACTTGAATTTCCATCCAACTTGTTCAATGTGTGCATACAAACTTGTATTTCACCTTATTTTCTTACAATTAATCAAACACATGAACATTCATTATTTTATATAGAAAATGTAACATGTTTATCAAATTCATTATAACATGGAATCATATGTCATTATTTTGATGTAATAAGAATGTAAAGTAAAAATATGTCATGATTTTTTGTATTTGTGTCAAAGATCGCAACTCAATAGTGCATAGAGACCCTTAGGGACACTTCCATCTAGTGTGGTCGATATTGTTGAAGGGACATTGTGGCTGAACCAAAGTTGGTCCTAGCCTAAACCCAACCAATTGGAGCTAACAGAGCAAATGATTTGATCCTAGGACCAATGGTTTGAAATATACACAACCTTGCTCATTTTAACTAAGCAACATTACAACTTTTGGCAATAGGCGAGATACGGGTGCCAAATCCAAAAAAAGTCAAATCTCTAAAAATTGAGATAGGTTGTTGTGGGCCTAGGTAACGTGATCTTATAGCACTTGACAGTTTGTCAATACCTTGCACAAGCTAGGAGAAATTCTTGATCGAAGATTGTAGCCTGATGGTGCTTAGAGACTTAGGGACGCTTTTGTTTAGTGTGGTTGATACTGTTGGAGGGATGTTGTGGCTGAAATGAGGTTAGTCCTAGGCTAAACTCGACCAACTAGAGTTAACAGCATAGACAATTTGATCCTAGGACCAACGGTTTGAAATATACACAACCTTGCTCATTTTAACTAAACATTACAACTTTTGGCAATAGGCGAGATAGAGTGCCAAATCCAAACAAAGTTGAATCTCTAAAAACTAAGATAGGTTGTTGTGGACCTAGATAATACAATCATGTACCACCTGATAGTTTGTCAATACCTTGCACAAGCTCAGAGAAATGAACGATCAAAGATTGCAGTCCAATGGTGCTTAGAGACCCTTAGGGATGCTTTTGTTCAGTGTTGTCGATACCCTCAAAGGGACATTGTGGCTGAAATGAGGTTGGCCCTAGGCTAAACCTAACCAACCAGAGCTAATAAAGCAAATGATTTGATCCTAGGACCAATGGTTTGAAATATACACAACCTTGCTCATTTTAACTGAGCAACATTGTAACTTTTGGCAATAGGCGAGATACGGGTGTCAAATCAAAACAAAGTTGAATCTCCAAAAATTTAGATAGGTTGTTGTGGGCCTAGACAACATGATCCTATAGCACCTGATAGTTTTTCAATACCTTTCATGAGCTCAGAGAAATGCCCAATCAAATATCATAACCCAATGGTGCTTAGAAACCCTTAGGGATGCTTCTGTTCAATGTGGTTGATACCATCAGAGGGATGGTGTGGCTGAAATGAGGTTGGTCCTAGGCTAAACCCAACAAACTCAAGCTAACAGAGTAGCCATGGATTGCTAGGAAAGGTCAAAATTGTTGATTAGGTCCTAAGTTGGTCAAAAGTTGATCAATGAGCCAAAAGTTGTTAAATAGGTTAAAAGTTGTAGGGATGGGCAACCGAAGTTTTAGGTTACTTAATACATCCTAGGAATCTTAACTAGGGTCCTAGAATAGTCCTAGATGAACACATTCAACCAAAAGATGTCAAGAGTTGCAAAGCTGCTCAAAAAGTTGCTTGAGCAACTTTTGCAATTTTTGCAAAAAGTTGCAAATTGACCCTACCTTAAACTTAAGCAAGGACAGAAAGGACATGGTCCAAAACAACCCTATCCAAATTTTGTATGTGTTTAGAGAAGCCAAATGGGTATCCAAATCTATAATTTATTTTTCTAGTGTTTTGGAAAATCTAGAAGAAAAATGCAAGAAGACAACCATCTAAATCCATATAAGTTGAAGATAATTAAATATTTTTTTAAGGATATCATCGAAAATGCACATGTTACATGTTACAAATATGCACATGTTACATGTTTTCTCTTATTTATATACAAAATTTGGCATCTAAATATGCACATGTGACATCTCTTATCATATTTTATACAAAATATGGCATACAAATATGCACATGTTACATGTCTTCTCTTTTTTATATACAAATTTGGCATCTAAATATGCACATGTGACATCTTTTATCAAAGTTTTATACAAAATATGGCATACAAATATGCAAATGTTACATGTCTTCTCTTTTTTATATACAAAATTTGGCATCTACATATGCACATAACTGCAAAGTTGCAACATTTTGCATAACATATATACAAAAATTTTAAAATTGTTCTACATGTAGAATGATTCAGCTATATAGTACACAATCAATCAGGGGAACCTTCTTGGATCGACTCTAACCCTTATTGTGTCAAGTATTGCCTCGTGATCAGATTCATGTACTTTCCACAACTTCTTATTAAGAGATCTACCATGATATGGTATCAATTTGTTAGGAACCTGTGTGTTCCTTCTGTTTATTTTGTTAGAGTAGTGTTGTTGGACGCATATGCTTTGTAAGTCGTCCCGTGAGTATATTTTATTATCTCACATGCATAGGTAGTATTACTTTTCTAGATCGTACTCAGTATATAAGAATAGGTTGAGGCCCTTGATGGGCACGGACGAATTTATTGTATTGAGCTTGCTCAAAGGAGGTTACCCCCTCGAAGTGGCCTGCGATCAGTAGATTCATTCTGAGTTCTGCTATCACTTTGTATTCTGTTATTTCGAGCATTCTCACGATATTGCTATAAGGAGGTTCATCACATCTGGTATCAGAGCACTCTCTTGGGCTCGCTGGGTGGAAATTACATCAAATTTTTTTTTTCTGTCGTGGCCTTCAGGTTCCTCTCACTTCTAATATCTCTTGTTATTGCAATAACTCTTTTCAGTTGTTCTGTCTGTGAGTGAATTTTTCTAAGTCGACTGTTCAAAAAAAAAAAAAAAAAAAAAAGAGTAAAAATTTTTCTGTTTTTTAGTCGTAGCTTCCTTGTTTGCTTTCTGTTTCTGCTCATACTTCCGCAGAACGTCTGCAATATCATTTCGCATACTTCCTTCCTTGGCGACCCAACCCCAAATTTTACATATCAAAGCCCTAAATCCCTCATTTATCTAATTTTAGGGTTTGCCCTATCTTTTTCACCTCTCATCCAATCGCCACCAAACTGAGCCACAAGATTCAATTCCTCATTTTGCTCCCTTATCCCTCTTGGACTGTTCGCCTCATTTCGCCTCCCTACCCTTGAAACCCTCATTTTTCTGTTTCCCTTGTCCCCAGATAGTCTCCCACCACCCGTCGAACACCCATTTCCTATCTGAGTTTTACCCAAATCCAAGTTTGCCGTAACTAAAAAAGTTTTGTTTCTCATCTTCTACCCATTCCAAAAAAAAAAAAAAAAAAAAAAAAAAACCTTGCTCTATGGTTGTTACGCGTACAGGAGCAAAAATCATGGAAGAAGAAATGGCATCCCTCAAAACCAAACTTCAAGATCTGGATGACAAAATTCTGGGTCTTAACTTTCAGCAGTCAGCCATGAGCCGAAACCATTCAGGAGATACTGGGTCCTCTTCTGGCAATTTCCGTGGACCAAAGCTTGATTTTCCACGCTTCGATGGTTCTGATCCGACTGGATGGATCTATAGGGCAGAGCAATATTTCAGCTTGCATAATACTTTAGATACCCACAAAGTCCCCCTTGCATCTTTTCATTTGGAACATGAAGCTCTTCAATGGTTCCGTTGGTACATCAAGGCTAATGTAGGCCCAACGTGGAGAGAATTGTGCACCCTCATTTTGGAGCGCTTTGGCCCTAGTTCCTTTGATGATTTCACAGGAGCACTCACTAAACTGCGTCAAACAGGCACTGTAAGAGAATACCAGACAGAGTTTGAAAAATTAGCTAATCACACAGAGGGCTTGTCTGATGAATTCTTCCGTAGTTGTTTTGTCAGTGGTCTGAAGGATGCACTTCGCTCAGAAGTCAAAATGTTTCGACCTACTACAATGATGGAAGCCCTTGGGTTGGCTAAGTTAGCGGAAGACAAGATTAGTGCTCTACAACGCTCCAGATCTAATTTTGTTCCATTCAGAAATACAGGTTCTCACAACCCTCCAGTCATACCAGCTCCCAGAACTACTCCGATCAAGCACTTGTCTGAAACAGAGATGCGAGTCAGGCGAGACAAAGGGCTTTGTTATAATTGTGATGAGAAATGGTCTCGGGGCCATAGATGTGTTCAGCAAAAGCTCTATCTCTTGGATGTGGATTCTCCACCGGAACTGGAAGAATATGTAGATGCTCAGGAAACAGTGGATGATGAGGTTGAGCCTCACCAGCCTGAACCTCCTTCACTAGAAGCTCCACCAGAGATATCTGTCCATGCTTTGGCAGGAGTCACTACTCCACAAACCATGCGGGTCCAGGGTTTCTTCAAGAAGATCCCTCTTACTATACTCATTGATTCTGGTAGCACTCATAACTTCATTGATCCACGAATAGCCAAACAGGCTGATTGCTTTATCCATCCCTGCTCTAGCTTTGAAGTCATGATTGCCAATGGGGGCACTTTACCTTGTAAAGGGAAATGTCGCAATGTGCGTCTCTCTATTGGCGATTATAACATGCGCTCTAACATGTTTGCCTTACCCTTAGGTGGCTGTGATGTGGTTTTGGGTGCCCAATGGTTACGCACTCTTGGCCCCATTCTCTGGGATTTTGCTGAACTTTGGATGCAGTTTTCAGCCGAGGGGCACCAACACACTTTGAAAGGCTTACAACCAGGGTCTCTCAGCATCATCAGTTCACACCGTATGGAAAAACTTCTTAAGAAGAATTCACATGGTGTCATCGCTCAGCTCCATTCCATTCAGATGCAGCCATCAGCAGTCTCTAGCACTCCTGCCGATCTCCAACACATTTTGGACAAGTATTCTGGTGTATTTGTTGAACCTGTGGGATTACCTCCTTCTCGTCCAGAGGACCACCGTATTCAGCTCCTTCCTGGCAGTGTTCCGCCCAACATCAGGCCCTACCGCTACCCATTTCATCAGAAGACCGAAATCGAGATACTTGTCCGTGACTTACTGAAGCAAGGTATTATTTGCCCTAGTACCAGTTCCTTTTCTTCTCCAGTTCTGCTTGTTCGCAAAAAAGATGGGTCATGGCGACTCTGCATTGATTTCCGCGCACTTAATCATCTCACTATAAAGGACAAGTTTCCCATTCCAGTTGTTGATGAACTTCTTGATGAACTTCATGGGGCTCATTTTTTCTCCAAGTTAGATCTTCGTTCTGGGTATCATCAAATTCGGGTTACTGAGGAGGATATACCTAAAACTGCCTTCCGCACACATGATGGTCACTATGAATTTTTAGTCATGCCCTTTGGCCTCATGAATGCTCCTTCAACATTTCAGGCAGTGATGAATAACATATTTCGACCATACCTCCAGAAATTCATTCTGGTCTTCTTTGATGATATCCTCATATATAGCAAAACTTGGGCTGAGCATCTCCATCATCTGGAGCTTGTCTTGCAACTTCTCTCTGATCATCAACTCTGTGCAAAACTATCTAAATGTGTGTTTGGCCAGGAGGAAGTGGATTATCTCGGGCATATTGTTGCACACCATGGAGTGCGGGTGGATCCTACAAAAATAGATGCCATGAAAACTTGGCCGCATCCTAAAACTCTCAAGAGCCTTCGGGGTTTTTTGGGGTTGACTGGCTACTACCGCAAGTTTGTCAAAGATTACGGGAAAATTGCAGCACCATTGACAGCTCTGTTAAAAAAGGATGCCTTCTCCTGGACCCCTGTTGCTGAAACTGCATTTGAACAACTGAAACAGGCTATGTGCAGTACACCTGTTCTCGCAATGCCAGATTTTTCCAAACCCTTCACTATTGAGAGTGATGCTTGCGGCAATGGATTGGGTGCTGTTCTCCTGCAAGATGACCATCCTATTGCGTTCACTAGCAAATCCCTCTCTGGTAAGAATCTAGCCCTCTCTACTTATGAAAAAGAAATGATGGCTATTTTGCATGCTGTACAGAAGTGGCGGCCATACCTCTTAGGGAGTCATTTTTGCATCAGAACCGATCACCAAAGTCTGAAATACTTCCTGGAACAACGGGTATCCTCTCCTACACAACAGAAATGGGTCAGCAAACTCATGGGGTATGATTATGAGATCACCTACAAGAAGGGTAAGGAGAATATTGTGGCAGATGCTCTTTCTCGCACATTTGATAATCAAGCTTCCCTTTTCGCTATTTCTATGCCCATTCCCAATTGGTTAGCGTCTGTTCAGCAGGGCTATGACAGTGACTCTTCTTTATCTCAAATCATTCACCAGCTAGCCAATAATCCTTCTGCTATACCACATTACTCTTGGGATGGTGCTTCTCTTCGATACAAGGGTCGGCTAGTGCTTCCTCAGAACCCAGCTCTACATCAGGCTATTTTTTATGAACTCCATGCTTCTCCTTCTGCAGGGCACTCAGGCTTCCTCAAAACTTATGAGCGAGCAAGGAGAAACTTCTTTTGGAAAGGGATGAAACAGACGATTCAACAAATGGTGGCTGAATGTGATACTTGCCAACGCCACAAGGGTGAAACGACCCTCCTTCCTGGCTTGCTCGAACCATTGCCCATCCCTACACGGATTTGGACTGATATTTCTATGGATTTCATTGAAGGGCTTCCTAAATCCGGTGGCAAGACAGTGATCTTGGTTGTGGTTGATCGTCTCTCGAAATATAGTCATTTTTGTGCCCTCAGCCACCCCTATACTGCCTCCTCTGTTGCACAAATCTTCATGGACCAGATATTTCATCTTCATGGACTCCCTTCTTCCATTGTCTCTGATCGTGATGCAACTTTTACCAGTCATTTTTGGACTGAACTGTTTCAGAAAACTGGCACCAAACTGAAGATGAGTTCGGGCTATCACCCACAAACTGATGGTCAAACTGAAATTGTCAATAAATGCTTGGAAACTTATCTTCGTTGCTTCACTTCCGAACAGCAACATCAGTGGGCCAAGTGGCTCCCTTTAGCTGAATGGTGGTACAATACCTCTTACCACACTGCCTCTAAAATGACTCCATATGAAGCAGTCTATGGTCAAGCACCTCCAGTGCTCCTTCCCTACACTCCCAACAGCTCACCAGCCCAGGCAGTTGACATAGTTCTCCGCAGTAGGGATCAGATTCTTCGTACCTTACAGGATAATCTTCACATGGCCCGTAATCGGATGAAACAGCAAGCAGATCAACACCGTTCTGAGCGCTCATTTCAAGTTGGGGATATGGTTTTTCTTCGTCTACAGCCATACAAACAATCCTCCCTAAAGCTGAAAGGGCGTCATAAGCTGGCCCCAAAATTTTATGGGCCTTATAAGGTTCTACAGAAGATTGGTTCAGTTGCTTATAAACTGGAACTTCCTCCTTCTTCCCGCATTCATCCAGTCTTTCATGTTTCTTGTCTAAAGAAAGTTCTGGGTACCACTGTCAGAGCACAAACTACTCTCCCTGAAATGGATACGGAAGGATCCATTATCCTGGAGCCGGTGGCAATCATTGACCAGCGCACTCGCCAGCTTCGCTCTCGCTCCATCTCTGAGGTCTTGATTCAGTGGCATGGCATGCAACCAGAGGATGCTACCTGGGAACCCCTTCTTCAGATTCAACAACAATTTCCACACCTTAAGCTTTGAGGACAAAGCTTTTTTCTAAGGGAGAGGGGATGTTAGGAACCTGTGTGTTCCTTCTGTTTATTTTGTTAGAGTAGTGTTGTTGGACGCATATGCTTTGTAAGTCGTCCCGTGAGTATATTTTATTATCCCACATGCATAGGTAGTATTACTTTTCTAGATCGTACTCAGTATATAAGAATAGGTTGAGGCCCTTGATGGGCACGGACGAATTTATTGTATTGAGCTTGCTCAAAGGAGGTTACCCCCTCGAAGTGGCCTGCGATCAGTAGATTCATTCTGAGTTCTGCTATCACTTTGTATTCTGTTATTTCGAGCATTCTCACGATATTGCTATAAGGAGGTTCATCACACAATTGAATATTTGTTGCAACAATAAGGTTAGAGTAATGAAGAATATGTCTGTGCATCTCAAAATCCTCAAATAACCATGTGGTAAATTTCTTGATAGGGTACCTACATTTAATTGTAAAGAAAAATTAAAGTCATAATTTCAATACATTATACATGACAAATTGGCTTAAATAGATATTCATGGTAGGGAACAAAAATATACTACCTTCTAAGCCATGTGCCTGTCACAATGACAGATCCTATTGGGTACTCAATATCCTCACAATTGATGACTACATCTATTAGTTTCTTTTTGGGCTCAATACACCGACATAGAAAGTAATAGGTTCCTTCACCATTATTCTCATATGCAATCACTGCATATACATGACCTACATTATATAGAAAGATAAGTTAATGGAAAAATTGAAAGTAATCTATTTTAACCAAGTATTAAATTGATAACTTAGTACCTAGTTCAACTAAGTTAGATACATTCTCAAAATTTATTGATGTTTCAACCCAATTGAGTTGTAGTATTGTAGGAAGTTGATATGAATCAATTGGATGCAAAGGTCTAATAGACCATTGATCAACCCACTCTTTTGATTCACATTCATCCCATAAATGATGCATACATGAAGAGCAAAAGCATGTAAGCTTTCTAGTATGAATAGCTAGTGATGCTACATTTGAACTTTGAAATGAATGCATCTCGCTTGATCTTGTAAGTGTACAAAAATCTTACAAATTTTCAAAGTCAAGTTTACATATTAGCCAAAAATATCTAGAAGCCATAGACTTAATTGTATTACCTAGTCCCATCGTGGAATTGCACCATTGGACAATTGTTTCAGCATTTTCTAATATTGTACCACCTTTGTACTTTAATTCCTCTCTACTAAGGGCTCTTTTCACACATGGTCCAACACTATCATGCTCTCCCTTTCCATGTCCTGCCTCAACTAAAATCCAAAAATGTTACACTCCACTTGTCACATGCATTGTACCCAACCAATAGAACATCCTTGCATTCTTGAATTGTGCAGTATAATTGTCTAACCATATAATGTATTGATTGTATCTTTCATCTTTTCCCCTCAAATTTTCATAGAAAACTCTAAAACATCCTTGCACAAACTCTAATGAATGAGTTTGATCATCGTTGATATAGAAGTGATACTCTCTTAATAGTTTTCTATCATCCTCTATGTTATCATGTGCATGAACAAATGTTATGTGTATAAAAATTGACACTTGTATAGAGTTGTAATACAGTGGTTGCACTTTAATTTGAGGTTTTAGTATATAGTTTTTAGTGAAGTCAACAATCGACACAATTGTACCCAACGGAAAAGTGTCCTTACACAACTTAAATTTCTCATCTAACTATCTAGCTCTATGTGTATGACCTATGTAGCCATAAACTATTTTCTCTTAAAATAATTTCATAAAATCAACTACACATACATCACATTTCACTTTAATTCACAACTCTTTAATTCTTTTTCATCTTTAACACCATATATAATTGATTTGTACTTTCCAAGAGAAGCTAACTTATATTACCAATTTTATGCATGCTATCTAGATGTAGGCATCTATGCAACTTTTACAAACCACCACATCAAGGGCAAAAACCTTTCAAACACAAGGTCTTATAATAAATGTACCCATAATCTCATTTGCATAGTACACTTGCAAAAAATTCCCTTAGTGACTTAGGAGGTAATTGTAGACCACATTCCTACAATATTTCATTAGTATGCAAAGTACAAAATATATAACGATAAACATCATAATGCATAAAAAACTCAACATGAACCCTACAACAACATGTAGTGTGTGTATGATTTATCTTAACGTAGAATGGTTTTCTTATCTCAAAAAACCTTTGGCTGATTTTAATATGAGGAAATCTTTGAAGAAACATTTCATTAAATTGTGTTTGAGTCATATCTAAAAAACGTTTTGCATGTGGCTCATAGTTTGTTTTTCCAATTCGTCTTTGGACAACATCGTTTTGGTTTGGTGAAGCCCTTGTGTTATCATGCTAAAATGTTTTTATTAATGTTCTTAGTGCATCAACAATAACTTTAGCCTTAAATTGAAGTCTACCTTGGAATGACCAAAAAGAAGTCTCATTAGAATTCTCAATTGTCTCTTGCCTCACTAAGGCTTTGACTAACATTATTCTACTTATCCTTAATGATTTACTTGTTTTGCTTACCATACAATTTTTTGTCATTTCCTTTCCCATTATAGTTGATGTGAGGACCCATCGAGTTGTATTAGCATCTTTAGTACGTGCTTTTGAACCAATGGATTTGTATGCATGAAAGAGATTTCTAACAATGGTTCTTTCACTACTATTTTCAAATGTTCTTAACCCCAAAATTCTCATTGTTTATCTAAATTTCAGATTTTTAACCATTTCAACAAGAAGTTGGCATTTTCCACTTTGATTTAAATTTTCAAAATAGTTATTCCAAATATTTTGAACAATTCTCTTACAATTTATTTCTGATATTTTATCATGCATTGGCTTCAAAATATTTTCATCAATGTCAATTAGAAACTTTGGTTTTCTATGAATCATTCCAGGAGATGTTGATGTACATGCATGCTCTATATTTTCATTACTTACATCATGTGCATTGATCATTTCAAATTGAGATATCACATTAGGGGCATCAGGTGACGTAAGTGTATTTGTCATAATCATTTCAATTGGGGTATGTTGAACATTTTTCATTTGTCAAATTAGGTACATTTTCTACATCAATATCAATAGGTAGATTTTCATCACTTACATTGGAGGGATTTGATGATGTACCTTCATGTAATCTCCTCATACATTCCCTTGTTTTGCCTTTGTTGTCTCTCATTTGTCAATCGTTCTTCTCTTGTTCTTTCCCATGATTGCAGATGCAAATTACCCTACAAATAATAACATGAATAAAATAAATAATAAGATACTAATGTGATTATTTTATGCTCAATCATAAAATACTAACATAAAATAAGATGTTGGCACATGAAAAATATAAAACAATTCATTTCCAAGCACAAAAAACCTTACACTTGCATACCTGGTATACAAATACATGTTAACAACAGTAGAATCTATTCCAAACTACACTAAAACAGCATAATAATTGTTGATATGTTTTATTTACAATTTTCAATAACCCAATCAGGTTCTAGTTTACTACTCCACAAAGGTAGATAAAGAGATCAGAGGGGCTATAAAGAGGGAGAGAGAGAGAGAGAGAGAGAGAGAGAGAGAGAGAGATTAGGGGATATGATAGAAAGAGTGAGAGAGATGGAGAGAATGAGAGAGGGAGAGAAGGGGATAACAGAAAGAGAGGGGGATAGGACAAAGAAGAAAAGAGAGAGAGAGAGAGAGAGAGAGAGAGAGAGAGAGAGAGAGAGAGAGAGAGAGACAGAGAGAGATTAGGGGATATGATAGAAAGAGTGAGTGAGATGGAGAGAATGAGAGAGAGGGAAAGAAGGGGATAGAATAAAGAGAGGGGGTGCATAGGACAAAGAGAGTGTGTGAGAGAGAGGGGGGGATAGGACAAAGAGAGAGAAGATGGGATGGATAGAGAGAATGAGAGAGAGGGAGAGAAGGGGATAGCATAAAGAGAGGGGGGATAAGAGAATGAGAATGAGAGAGAGAGAGAGAGAGAGAGAGAGAGAGAGAGAGAGAGAGAGAGAGAGAGAGACGAGGGATAGGACAAAGAGAGAATGTGTGTGTGTGTGTGTGTGAGAGAGAGAGAGAGAGGATGGGATGGATAGAAGAATAAGAGGATATGATATAAAGAGTGAGAGAGAGAAGGGGAGGAGGGAGAGAAAGAGAGGGGGGGATGGGATGGATAGAAGAATTAGAGGATATGATAGAAAGAGAGAGAGAGAGAAGGGGATGAGAGAGAGGGGGGATGAGATGGATAGAAGAATTAGAGGATATGATACAAAGAGTGTGAGAGAGAGAGGGAGGGAGGGAGAGAGAGATAGAGAGATATGAAGAGGGAGGGGGAGAGTTCAAGGTTTGGGGAAAAGATAAAGAGAGAGAGAGGGATAGGAGAGAGAGAGAGGACACAAAGAGAGATTAGGGGATATGATGTAAAGAGTGAGAGAGAGAAGGGGATAGGAGAAGGAGAGATGGGGATAGGATAAAGAGCTAAAATGAGAGAGAGGGAGTGATGTAGAGAGAGGATGGGATGGAGACATGGATATGATAAACACTTTTTTTATTAGAATACATAACTTGATAGATCTCTCTCTCTCTCTCGCTCTCTCTCTCTCTCTCTCTCTCTCTCTCTCTCTCTCTCTCTCTCACACACACACACACACACACACACACACACACACACACTCCCTCCCTCAATCTAACCTTGTGAAGTAGTAATACAAACCCGATCAGGTTTTTTAGAACCCGATTGGGTTCTGAATGCATTTTTTATTCCCATAACCCGATCGGGTTTTTTGAATCCAAAAAACCCGATCAGGTTATGGCTTGGTGATAGCCTAGGAAAATGACCCAAAGGCTTGGGAGACTGTTTTGTTTTCCCTCCATTTTGTTTCCTTTAGATGTTTCTTCATCTTCTAAGATGAATTCTCGTCTTTTCCTTCATCAAGTTTTCTAATGGTGAAGTGGTGATTTTAGAGATGCCCACTTCACCATAAATTTTTCTTTGTTTGGGCAACATTAACATTGTAAAGTTTAATTATTTTTACCAATGCCTTGACATTCCTCACAGACACATGTTTACCATTTTTTTAATAATTTTTTATATATTTAACCAAATTCAAAATAAATTATATATTACTGTTCTACACTTGATTCTATACACTTTTTTTAAAATAGAGTTTTCATTTTTGATAGTTTTGATGCAAGTTATGCTCAACACACAAACGGGTACCAAAATTTCAGGTTGTAGTTAGTTCAATAATTCATAATTAAAAAAATGATCATCATAGAATTACAAAAAAATACACTACTTCTAGATATGACTCTTAACTATCATCCTACCAAAGGGATATGTAAGATACTAAATATAACTAGGTCTTTTGTGCTGCA
Source organism: Cupressus sempervirens (assembly GCA_028749045.1). Lineage (NCBI taxonomy): Eukaryota > Viridiplantae > Streptophyta > Pinopsida > Cupressales > Cupressaceae > Cupressus > Cupressus sempervirens. The sequence continues at coordinate 478,632,620 of CM053785.1, forward strand.
TAGAAAACAATTATGTTATGTTTTCTTAAAAAACTATGAATTATTTTTCGTGTGCATAGGGTTTGACCCACCTAATCTTATCCATTTCATACAAACTCTAGTAGTATAAAAAGTAGATTCAGAGTACTACAGTTTATATGTTTTACACATCTTGTCATTTTTAGTGGATGGCCCTCAAATGTCTCGTCCAAGTTTAAGTTTACCTAATTTCAAAAAAAGGTGTCCATTTATACACCCCTTTTTGTACACCATCTTGGTGCACTCACTCGGGGATGAGACTTTCTCCTTTTCTTTATGTTCCTTAGGTCTAGAAGTATGTGCAGTGTGTCCTCTAGTTCAACAATTTTGGAGAACATGGTAGTATTTTTATATCCCACTAGCTATATATGCTTCCCAAACCTAGACTTTAGGATGGTAAAGGTGGGTAGAGTTTTATTAACAGTTGCATTTACACAGAAACGAGCAAAGACAGGTCTAGATTTGGATAGGGCAACACCATCCACAAAAATGAAGTTCTCAATGGAGTCCCCAATCGAACGATAGAGTTACTCATCCCAAAATTTAAATGGAAGGCCCAAGAACCTAATCTAGACTAGTACCATATGCAACAAGTTATTGGCAAGGTTGAACCTTGACTTCCATTTGACCATGGTAAGGTAGTGCTTACCATATAACCAGGACCCTGCAAGGACCATTGAAAGATCTTCAACAACCATAAACTTGAAGAGGAAGAGGCCTCCTATCATGGCTGGTGTAGACACACTGCTTTTCAGCTTCCAATGGCTAGTGACCCATTTCCTAACCATCTCAATCGAAGGTCAGAAGTTTAGAAATCTACCCATCACTGCCATATGGAGATCCGCCATTGTTCTATCCACCATTGAGTCAAGGAGCCCTATCTCTGTTACTTCTTCTATGGTATTTATATTAACCAAGATAGATTTAATGATGCTCTTAGAAGCCTCTACTAGTGTGGATTTCTAGTCATTCTTCGTGGGGTTCACAACCTTGAAAACTTCCTTAGAAGCAACATTTTGAGGATTGAAGACAATGACCGTCTCCACTAGTGGCATACCATATTCAACTTCAGCAAGCATAGGGTCAAAGGATAGGCTCAGAGGCACATGGCCATAGGTCTGAGTGGGGAAGGAATGATCCACCCCAACATCCACTATCTGAAAATTTGAAAATCAAACAAGTGGAAACGCAATTGCAAAGCGCCACAATTACAAAGTGTAGTTTCCAAAATTAGATGTATAATTTTTTTATATATTTGTTATAGTTCTCAAAAAATTGCATTTCTTTCACACTAAACTTTAAATAAATAATTATCATTTATAAACTTTAAAGTTTTAATATCAATAAATGTTATAAATATTTAATATCTTGTAAATTTTATACATTTGTTTGGTTATAATCTAGACTAATATTTGAAGAATATTTTATTTAAGACAATTTAATTTATATTGAATGAATTTCAGATATTTACAACACTTAGTACTTGGAAGTTCTCGAGTTTTAGTAAAGAATACACATCCCATCTTCTTAAATCTTTAGCCACAAAATGAGATGCATAAATTTTTCTAATCATGAGTTATGTGGAAAACATTTGTAGCATAGAGATGCAGAACAAAATAAGCTATACTATTATTAAAACATGGGCAGAGGCCCAAATTGTAAGTAAACTCTTTTCAAATACAGTTGGACAGATATGACTTACATAAATAGAAATGGCACTAAGTTCAACTTGAGTCTTAGAGATGGTACCTTATACAGTGTCGCGAGAATGCACCTTTTCATTGAACTATAATGCATATATACTAAAGAACTTGGCGTGGGTGCATATATACTGACCCGTAGCCGTTGGCCTCAAAGATTGCCTGATCTTACACTCATCATTAATAACTTACAGATAAAAATATTATATGTCACAAATCGTTACAGATACAGTACAGATTCAAACTGTTATTTCACGATAAACTATGGAGTGTAGAACTTGTCATTGCATCTACATCTCCATACTTGTGGATAATACTCAGCATGAGCTACCATCTTTGGATTCTTAATTGGCACAAGCACACTTTTACATGGCCTGCAATTTCCACATTTGCTTTTACATTTTGGCGGTGAAGATCCTGGTAGATATCTTAAACCCAACATTCTCCTCCTCCCTAACTTCATCATCATAATATCTTCTCTGTAATTTCTTGCAACACCCTGCAACCAAAACCAACAGAAAGAAACAGTGTTAAGAATCATCTTTTCTATCATAACACCCAATAGACAGTTTACTTAGCAAATAACTGTAACGTGGTAGTTAATTATATTAGATTTCCACAGCCTATTATTTTTTATACTGGTACTTTGTTGTTCTAGTTTTGATTGTACGAAGTTTTTTTATGAAAAATTCAGATTAAAGAGACTAAAAAATACCTGAAATGGAAGTAAAAACAGAGATTGTTCCTTGCTATGGACAAGCATAGGATGCTTTGATAAGCTTCCTGCATCAATGGTAAAAACATTAGCTTTCTTTCTTTTTTGTTACATAGAGAATACAGCTAAGAGAAGAGAGAAGACACACCTGTAGAGATCATGGACATTAAGAAAACCAGTATGATAAATCCAGAAAGATATGTAAGAAGACTGGTGAAATATCTTTGGGTTCTCCTCATCCTTGTTACCTACACCATTACATTGCTGTTTTTTTTTCCTGCAATGCTCAGATCTGATTGTAATATGTTGTTGATTAGAGAGGACATTAAATGCATTGTGATAGGTTGGTAGTTGTGAAGCTATATGTGTGTGTTGCGTGCCTCAGAAGAAGAAAAAGAATGGCGACTGCATGAGGACAGCAAATCTTTGTTTGCAGAAGTATTTAATGCAGGGTGCCTTGTTTGGATATAAAAATCATGCCTTGATTGTATATCAAAATCATCTGCCATTCCTTCTCCATAGATTGCGCCGGGATTTGTGTATTTTGGATGCCACGGCAGGCAATCAGTAGCGTGACAGTGAAGTATACTACCTTCATCGCATAGGACTGCCCTGCATAATTTTTGTCTTGGGTGTATGTGGAGACATGAATGTGAGCGATAAGAAATGTCATCTGGATAAAAGTACACATCCTTCCATTGTGCTCCTTGCTCTTTTAACTTTCTTTTGGGAATTGCTGCAGTGCTCAATTTATCTTGATCAGCACAAACTTATCTTGATCTCTGAGGGTCCGTTCGGTGAGTGGAATAGGAATATGTATTTTGGAATACGTATTTCAAAAATTGTGAATTCCTTGTTTGGATGCACCAAAACGGGATTGGAATACGAAGCAAAAATAGAATACGTATTCCATTTTTGGCCCAAAAATGGGGTTTTGCAATTCCACCAAAATAGGTGGTATTGGAATACGTATTCCTATTCCATTTTTTTTTAATTTTAGAAAACATAAATTTTTGGGTTTGCGAATTCCTATCAATTATTCGTTGAACCAAACGGAGAACAGGAATATGTTCTATTCTAGAATATGTATTCCGAAATATGTATTCCAGAATACGTATTCCTATTCCACTCACCAAACGGGCCCTTAGGTTTTAAAGTAGGGTTACTTTCTTAATTGATCGAGTCTTCTCATTTCAAAACTTAGAGGTTTTTTCAATTTAATAAGGTTTTGTATTTACTACTAGTCTTAAATCATTATGTATTATCAATTAAATAAAAATATTACATCATAAAGTATTATTTAATAATTACATTTAGATAAATTATGTTTTTTAAGATTAAGGTAAAAATAAGTTTTACATGGATTCGAAATTCAATAGTATCAAAATACAAAGTTTAAACGATAACATTTAGAATTACAACTATGCTGGCAAAAGATAAAACATAGAAACTTTCAACATTTAAAAATTAAAGACCGACAAAAAAGCAAAAAACCAACAAACAGACTAGACCACCAAAAGATAAACACTAAAAACAAACATAGAACCAGAACTAGGCCAACCCCTTAAGGATCTTGATTGCCTAGATCTCATTTACCTCCAGGTCCTCCATATTTTTTGACATTGTAGTCACTTTGTTCCTATTTAGATTTCCCCTTGTTATTTTATCAGGCCCTCCCACTACTTCCTTCTCATGTCCTTTGTCCTCTCTAGTCAAGTCCACCCTAAGCTTACACTACAACATTTGGGGTCAAATTACAATGGTAGTGTAATTTGTGGGTGATTTTCATATTTTTTTTTTGTAAATATCCCCAACGTGCTCACAATACTGATGTTGGTTTTGCAATTGTGATGCCTGCATGATTATAAACCAATTTCTTATTTATTTTTAAATGACATAAATCATTATGCATTTGATTGATTTTGCGATATTGGAGAGCTACAAATCGAAGATGTGAATGGAGAGCTATGAAGACCCTAGTGGAGATAAACTGGATCGATGCTTGGTTTTCCATGCCCATGTCCTTGCTCTTCCATTACCTCGTTGTGCCAGTGCCTATGCCTACTGCATTATGTATTTTTTCGTGTTTGTTAGATATTCATCTCATTCTAGTTTTGGTTTAGGTATTAGATAGCTTTTAACTTAAGTGTGTAATGGTTAAATTGATTTCTCTATAGGACTAACTATTTGAATATTCAACTTCATCATCATATTCAGATTTGCTTCATGAATACTAATAGTTGTGCAAGACAATCTATGTATTATTTGTAAGAACCATAAATTACAGCTAATTAATAGACCAAATACATCTAAGTAGCTACAACTTTGTATGCAGAAGCTCATTCTATGGTTAAGTCAAGGACAAAAAGTTACACAGGCTGGTTCAGGATAGATTTATTATAGATGTTGATTATATATATTGCAAGCTTTAATGAAAAATATAGTGCACAACCATAAAGTCATAGAACTTTAAAAGACAAGAATTTGCTCGTTGTTCTAAGAACTATTCACATTAACTAAGTTACACAATCCATATGATTTATTTAGGGTATTCAGCTCATTCTGCAAGGGACGTTGCATTCAAGTTCTTCTCAACAAAGCATGGAAGGTGGAATAATTATTCTAGACACACTTTAATAGCCATTTGAACATGAACATTTAAGGTTAGATTACTTCCTATAAAGCTATTTCATCATTTGATAAGATACTAACCTTGTGAATCAATCTTGGGCAAAAACCCAAAAAATGTATGACAACCTAATTTCTTGATAAACACTCTACCCAATTTCTACTTCTATGCATATTGTAATCATTCAATAATAAGACATCTAATTCTATTCCTAATTCTATTTATTTCTTGTATTCTTGCAAAGATAGTTTTCTCCTTTTCCTAGATAGATCTATTATTCATATTTTAGCATTAGCTACAAAATTTTGCATGTTCTTAGAGAATAAGAACTAAGAGAATGGATTTTTAAGCCTTTTCTCTTCTTACACCATATAATTATTTTGAATGGAAGTCAAATTTTGGTTAAGCCCAAAAGTAGAGGCATGTATGCCTTATGGTAAAATGCCTAAAGAGAAAGCTGCTAGCACATGATTTGGGTTGAAATTCTTCAACTAATAGGCATGTCCATAAATTCTATGAACAAAATGCAAGTTTACAACAATATGTAGAAATCTTACTGAACTTCACCACAATAGAGTTGTCCATAGCTCCAAAGACATTTATAAACTTTAGTAACATACCCATTGCATGTAAAATATGATGTAAAAAATCAAAGATAACATAGGTACCTAAGTGCATATATCCAAAATAGTTTAAATGAGTAGCAGTTGTCCCTTTTGTTCTATAGAATATCAAAAATTTCTTGATGGGCACTAATGACCACTAAATAAAAATCCTACTTGCAAGTAATCTGCATCTTCATTACCTATTACCAGACTTGAATTCAAAAGTTGTGATCAAAGCTAGGGATTACAAGGTTATGATTAGTGGAGGAGTCTTAAATAGTTGATCCTACCAAGGAAGACATTTGGATAGTGACTATAATTATGAGTGATGATGTGAGAATTTCTATCAACATAAAGGGAACGTGGAGTGTTCTAATGTGAGTGTGGAAGGGCCCATGATGCCTCTTTATCACTTATAGGGTTTAGGACTAATCTAGCAATTTAGAAGGTTCAAATTGACTTTGATGACCATTTATGATTATTTTTATCAAAGAAAAGACATGAATATTTTTTTAATGACTTTTTCTTATAAGATTATTAAATGAGGACAATAAAACATGCAAGTACTTGAAAAATAGTTCAGATCATTAAATCTTCAATCCATTATAGGAAATAATGAACTAGTCAAACTCAAAGAATGTAATCCTTAACAAACCAACCACAAAGGTACAAATAAATTTGATAATTCCATTTAACTAATTTTTGGTTGCTAGGCGACATGATTTCATCCAGTCTAATCCAAAGCTACTTTCTTTGAGTCATCAAGTACGACAATTGACATGTGAAGCTTACAATATTGCAACAATCACAAACTTTACCTTAAATGGGCCTATATGAATACTTTTTGTACTACATATTTGCAATAGGAAAATGATGATGAGTTGCTTGACAATGATGATTTGCTTGATGGTCCATGATAATATTTGTCCAATGATGGTTGATTATCAATGTTGCTTTAATATTAGCATAGTGGTGTATGAACTTATGTAATGTTGCATCTATGTACACACACACAGACATATGTATATGTACATGTGTGTGTGTGTGTGTGTGTGTGTGTGTGTGTGTGTGTGTGTGTGTGTGTGTGTGTGTGTGTGTGTGTGTGTGTGTGTGTGTGTGTGTGTGTATTTAATGTTTAAATATATTGATGCATGTAAAGTAGGCCCAAAACAAATCCAAACCCAACCCAAAGAAATTTAAGTGAATCTTGAACCCGAATCAGTACCCAAATCTAAATTGACAACTTAGCCAAATTGCTTGACCTCGAGGAATTTCAACATCTGTCTTAATTATGAAATGTTGGAGATGAAGGAATCCATTGAGCTATTAGAGGGACACAATAGTGCTTGCTCCTGCCATAAATCCCACTATTGTTGCATGTGAAAGCATGTCTATGATGAATCCCAACCTATAACACCCCAATGGGTTATTGACATTTAAACCTAGAGTGAGGGTCTTTAGGGCATTTATGCTAATATGCATCAAACAAATACAAATAGGAAATTGTTTATGTATGGATAGCTCCAACTTGAAAAATAATCAAGGATGCTTGGAATATTCTAGCAAAAAATGTTGAAGTCAAAGCCAGTTGTATATACAACTCCAAATTATTTGTGGGAGAAACCTCATCTCCAAGCATTGAGGTAAGGAGAAGTGATGCAATTGCCATTATGCCCATTGCTATATCCTTGGATGTTCCCAACATTGCATATACTAGAGAAGGAAAAAAACTGGAATATGTAAAAACATTAAGTTCCCTGATTGAATTAAATTGAAATTCTCAAAATATTATTTTTTATAGTATTCCTTGCAATGATATGTTACTAGAGTAGAGAAATCAATTCAACAAATAGGCTATCTAGATCATCTCCAAGCCTGAACATAAATCTAATTATCCTAATGTAAACTTAAACTATGAATAACCCTATGGAAGTCAAACATCATAGTCAGCTAAACCACATGGAAAATTGGACAATAATTTTTTTAATAAAAAAAGTTGATATAACTAAAAAAATATAAATGTCTATAATAAAAGTAATTGTTAGAGCCACTTTTCAAGTATGATTGTTTATCTATCTAGCTTTATATTTAGAGATGATATAGCAAGCAACTTCACATATTGAAAAAGGGTAACATAGAGTCATAGATCACAAGACAACAATATTAATGTTAACACTTGAGATATTAAAACTACACCTGAACAGGGAAAAGTAGACTTCCAAAAAACAAATGAAAATGTTAGTCAATTATTGGATCATGACAGTCTATTAACTAAAGTCTAAAATGGTCTCCTTTGATAGTAGCTCAGGCTCCTCATTAATTATAACTTTTTTTATGTGACCTTGTCTATTTATTTATACTTACATATTGCATCTTAGATAGGAGTGAATGCCTCTAAGAACTAGGATAGTCACTGGGACTAATGTAATAATGTGGGTTTGCATATTGTAGTTAGGTAAGCATAAGCATCTCTGGTAGTTAGGTTAGTTTAATGACTAGTGTTTAGTTTAGTTTAAGGACTAGCATGAGAATGTCAGTTGAGCTCAAGCACTCTAGTTGAATTCATTTAGAACATATATCTACTCTCTAAGAGAAATCTAGAGTAATACAATATTTAATAATTTGTTTGAGGACTTAGCCATAGTCTTCCTACAACCTACCTTAATTGCAAAGCTTTCTAATCCTAAAACTAAAAGCCAAAATATTCCATAGAATTTAAATGGAGTTCACAAAGATCCAAAGTTCTAGACAAGACTAGACCTACTTGCATAACTTGATTTGGTGAGAGGGGAATGTGGATATTAATGTGGGGTTAGTGATTAAATTATAGAGAAAAAGAATTGAATAAAATAGTACTCACATTGTTGCATCATGGAAGGAAAATTTGCAAGCTTTGCATAGCTTATGCCTTGCATCAATCATGACAGATAAATACACTTATCATACTAAAATTGAGAAACACAAGCACACTAAGGCACTCACACAAAGAACTTCCAACACAAAAATCTTTGATGATTCTATGAATGATCTACATATTAAAAATCTCCACACATGGTTCATACAACAATAGAATTGAATAAGACCTTCCTCAGGAATACAAGAAGGAATCAAATAGTTTATTTTCTCAAATGATCAAATGTGTGAAGGGATATGAATGGGAGAAAGATAGTCCAAATAAGTAATCAATATGAAATGGGAGTAGTGTTGATGTGGTAGATGGAGATATAAATGGAGCCTATATATTGGGGTGAGATGATCATTGGGTGAGAAATGTGAAGAGGAAAAAGTGATAAAATAGATAATGCTTTTTGTTTGATCACACTCTGTGATTATGAAGAAAGAGTGCTTAAGAAGAAGAAAAATGAAAAATGACAGTTTTTATATTTATCATTTGTTTATTGTAGACACTGCATATAGTGTTTACACAAAATATATTTCATCTTTATATCAAATTTGCTAACTTACTTATTGGGATTCACCAAAACAACATTTATTTACAACAAAAAGTACTCAAACAATACTGTATGGTCAAATTGTATTTATATGTCAGGTGCCCTGCATCCCATAGGCACATTTTAATGCAATTCAGTGAAGAAATACCTTGTTCAATAATTCTACCATCTTCAAAACCATATGTGTAGATATAAACATAAGTACAACATGTCCAATATTTTTTGTAGATATACACATTAATTACACCAAAATTTTCTTTCAAAAACCATATGTGCAGATATAAACATTAACTACAACATGTCCAATATTTTTGCAGATATACACATTAATTACACCAATTTTTTCTTTCAAAACCATATGTGCAGATATAAACATTAAGTACAACATGTCCAATATTTTTGCAGATATACACATTAATTACACCAATTTTTTCTTTCAAAACCATATGTGAAGATATAAACATTAAGTACAACATGTCCAATATTTTTGTAGATATACACATTAATTACACTAATTTTTTCTTTCAAAACCACATGTGCAGATATAAACATTAAGTACAATATGTCCAATATTTTTTGTGATATACACATTAAGTACACCAAATTTTTTCTTTCAAAACCAACTCAATAAGGGTAAAAGAATAAGTTATTCCTGTGAAGAAGGATCATGTCAGATAATACAAGGGAATTTGATCAAAATAGGGAGACAATCACTAGATTGTTGTCTAACTTTCAAAGAGAAGGCGATGACAAATGTCATTGTCATTGCAAGAGTTGTAACAACTTAAATACAAGAAGAATCAAAACTAAAATAGCTACGAAACATTGTAGGGAGAATGGTCACATTGAAGGGGAGTTTGATTATCATCCATTGGTAAGTTGTTTGTTATATTGTTTTCACAATTAATATACATATGAACCATGAAATAGGGGTTTGATTATCACATTGAAGGGAGAGTTTGATTATCATCATTTTTATATAGGTCGATCTCCCCAGGGTAGTATGTGATATGGACAACCACATCTTGGAGGAACATGGAGGTGTGAGTATTGAAGGAGACAATCATGATCCCATGGAAGATGATGGTCATGCGCTAGAAAAACACATTTGAAGATGATGGCATGAATACATTGATCCATGACACATTTGGTACTAGTGTTTGTTGGCCTAGTTTTTCACCTTACTTAATTTTGTTAAATTCCATAGTGAAAGAACCAATGGTTTTATGTTTTAAAGGTAAAGATGTGTTAAAAACGCTAGATGAAATTGTTAAAATTCCATCTAACCCTTGTCATTTTCCCCTAGTTTTCAAAACATTTGGAAAGTAGTTTTTTATTTGAAAATTTCATAGGAACCATTTTGCTTTACGATTTTCTCTTTACCTTTTCCCATATTTATTTTAAAATTGCTTTCTTGAAAAAATATTTCTTTTGCCATAAACCTTTGTTTTAACCATGTTTCTTACCCTTTGTAATTCCTTGGTATTCTCTGAAGTGTTTTAACCACTATAGGGTTTACATTTGCTAACTATTGATCTTAAAAAGATCAACGATGAGCACTTTCTTGCATTACAAACTTGCTTGACCTTTAGCAAATGTGGGGGAGCATATAATTTCCAAGTAGCCCTTGGTGCCGTTAATTCATTAATGTGCCACAAAATTTGGATGTGTTAGAGAAGGTTCAAAATAATCAGACGGTTGTTAGCACATGCTAGAATATTTGAGCTATTTCATTAGTTGTTGTTGTTGAATAGACTACGAAAAGGGCAGATCTTATGGGACCGTTGATCATTTGAAGATCGATGGGTAATGCTTTCCCACTTTATAGAGATGTCTGATGTTTACTGAAAGTGAGGAAGTGCTTGATTTCCATGTGGACAAGTGGGGCCAGTCACTCAAAGGGTTGCATAGTCACGTTGAGTTGGAATGCATGCTGAAATGATTCACACTGGTTTGTTGAAATGGTCTACATGTTTTTGAGTTGGAAGGTGATTGTATTAGTGGGACCAAGATATTAAGAGTGGACTTATAAATTTCTACAGGTTTTTATGATCGTCAATCTTGTAAAGATTGATGATCAATACTTTCCCACAATATTAAGGTGACCAAATTTTAACAAATACAGGGAAGCACCTTGTTGATGTGTGGCTAATTCCAAGAAGGGTTAACACAGTCTTTTGAGTTTCAAGCTAAATCATCTAATTCTAGAAGATTAATGGTGGAGTTTCAAATTTCATGGCATGACACAAAATATTACTATTGAAGCATTAATTCTGATCAATGTTATTTCATGTGAGCTTAATGTTGTAGTAAAATTCCACTTTTCCATTATTGAGTAGTAAGGTTGCAGAATTCTCACAGAACAAAGATTTTCAGAGTGAAGGGAAAAATTTTTCAAGGGTTTTGATATACTGGTAAGCAATTTTTAGAGGAGAAATATCAAGAAAATAGTGTGTCTTCTAAGCCTCTAGAAAATTGAGAAGTTATATTTGTCATAGGATAATTTTCAAACATGCCTCCACGAAGGGATTTTTCGAGGAAAGTAGATTATTTGAAGAGAGCCATGCATGATGATTTCCTAGAGAAAATGCCATAGTCCATGAATGAGCTAGCTAGGGGAAAATAGATTATTCTAAAAATCCCTAGGGTATTGGTCAATGAGGGTTTTTATGATAAAGAAAACTGGTTAAGGGATGTTGAAGTGTCTATTACAGGATTAGGGATCTTTCGAAAATGGTTTGCAAAGAGAAGGTTAGATGCTCCTTTGAAAAATGTATGGGAATTCAATATGGGTAAATTAATCATACTAGGAGTTTTCTTTGATGATGGTTTTCTATTAGTAATATCGAAGAAATATGATCCAATTACCAAAATTGTGAAGAATCATGTCGATGACAATCTCTTTAGTGTTTCACTAGAATTGATCGGAGAAGTTTTTAAGTTAAATCCTAACCATGCAGTCCATGAAAAGATAGACATGGAAGACCTCTAGGCTAGGTATGATGCACAAAGAATATATCTAAGGGGAGGACCATTATAGGAGCATTTTGTCAAAATTGGATCAGTACCCCTAGTTATGCAAAACACTCCAGAGCCTTTGTTGAAAAAATATTTCAACCCTAGAGTGCATGCATTGTATTTCTCTCTTTGCAAAATCTTTGGCATGGATGATAAAATATCATATTCCATGTTGTATTGTCTTCATTATTTCTCCAACTTTTCTCTATGGTATGAGTTCAATTTTTAACTTTTCTACTCACTTGGTAGAAGAGATTCATAATGGATTAATAGGAATTGCAAAAGCTAAAGTTGATAAGCCCTTCTGTTGGTACTCCATGTTGATGTATATATGCTTATACAAGGGAGTTGATGGAGAAAATTTCCCTATCCAACTATGGAGTGTAGATATGACATGGGAGGTGATTGATGCTAGTTTTGTTAGGTTTGATAGATATTTTGCTTCTAGGCTCAAAATGTTGTTAATAGGGGAGAGCTCTAAAATACCACAACCTCTATTAGAAATGATTAGACCAAAAGATCATGCTAAAGGGTTGATGGTGAGTCATAATTGGGGAGATATCATCCCATATGCAGTATCTAATATTTTTAGAGTTTATATTTTTTCTGAAAACCACATTTCCTACCCTTTCAAGTACCTCTAAAAATAGGGATTGATGAGCTTCTATGGTAGATAGGATAAATTTAAGAGAGATAATTGTTGGGTAAATATAAAGGTACCTTCTCTCCCTAACTTACTATTGTTCACAACTTTGTTTTTGTCAAGAAGGGTATAGGAACTTGGAGAAAGTTTTAGACAAATATCAAATGGCTCAGTCTCATGCCCATTTTATAGATTTAGAGGGATTTTATGACCTTTTCAAAGAAAGAACTAAGGCTAAAGCTCATAAGAAAATGGTATACTTTCCAAAGGATACAGTTAGAAATAAATTTTCATTACAAGAGCAGGAGCTTAGGAAATAAAAATATAAAGTATATATCAAAGTCCTAGATTTCATAAATGCTTTTGAGCTAGATTATGATCCCCTAGTTGATAGAAAATATTGGGGCATGAAAGTAGATATGTTGATGGATAATTTTGCTAGGATTATGCAAAATTTTAATGAAAAGAAAGAAATTCTGACACAAGCATACCCAGACAAGGCCATTGAGGTAGAAAGGAGGTTGGCATGTAAAATGATTTTGAACCCAAGGTAGTATACATTGCAGAAAAGAGCCAAGTACATAGTGGCTAGGAGTGTACAGCCTTTTCCTCCATATAAAAGACCAAGGTCTAAAGTCCACCTACTACACATACAATGAAGAAACAAAAATTGGAGTAGGGATCACCTTCTAGGATTGAAGAGTACTCACCTACCTAGTCTCCACTCAGGATAGATGATGAAGTATCCTTAAGAGAACAATTGAGATAGATAGGAGGGGAAAGGGATATTGTGGTTAGAACTCTAGATATTGAAGGAGTACTTGAAGAACCTCCTATGCCTACACTAGCCCTCATTGTGGAAGATTATAAAGGTAAGGAGATAGATACTATAGTAGCAAAACCTTCTAAAATATTTATTGATGATGAAAGTTTTGTCAAATTTAGAGAATTTTCTTAATTCTTATGGAGAAGGAATATTAATAATTTTGAGGCCAAGTGCAAACTAATAAAAGAAGATCAACCTAACAAAAAGGGTTGTAAAATTGAAGAGGAAGTTAAAGCTAGTTTTATAGAAGAGTTTGCACATATAACCCCTAGAGGGGAAAAATAATTGTTGAAGGATTCATGAGTTTTGATTTTACCTAAATGGGACATTACCAATGCTATGATTTTTGATGCTGTGAGGAAAGAAAAAGATACACAGTTTAAAACTAAGGAGGAAGCCTTGCAGACACATAAAGGATTGAAACATAGTTGATATGGTCTATTGAGAAAAGAGATAAAACAAGGATTAAAGAAGTTTTAGATTTTGAGCATACCGACACCCTCATGGCATATAGAGCAGAGGAAGTGGATAGTGAAAATGTATCTAGAATGACCAAAGAGATGGTGGACTTTGGAGTTGTTATTGTTGCAAAAGACAAAAAAAAAAATTCTTGGAGATCAATGCTAAATTTGAAGAGATATTGAAAGCATATGAGGAGAGAGGAAATAGGATACATTAGGTGGAGTCTTGGGTGGCCCAAATGGATAAGCAACTTGGAAAGAGAAAAGTGGGAGAATCCAACCAACCTAAGGTTACTTATCCTCATCCTCCAATTGAGCCCTTTAATTAATTCCCCTTGTAGAACTACTAAATAATCCACAGAGACTAAAATTTTATATAGTTGAGGAGTTTGAAGAAGCAAAGAGAAAACTTTGGGCATTACATGTGGAATTAAATGACTTATATGAGAACAAAATTAGAAAAACAATCTTGTATCTAGTAGATAAGATTGACTGGCCAACATTTTATGAACAATTAGTAAAAATAATGGACATGTAGAATGAAATAAAAGGTGGTGAGGATGCTTTGAAGCCCATTATGAGTAAATGGGGTAGTAGGGATAAGGATGTCACCCATTTATGTTTTTTAGTCATTAGTCTATCTTGTGAACAAATAGAAAAAACCTTTGACATGAATAATGATCCATCTAATTTTGATGATAAGAGGGTTGTAGAGTAGAAGAGAATAATAATTTGTTTCTCAAAGTATCTTGCTAAAAAATTTGAACTTTTCCCCCATGCACTTAGAAAAATAGATAAATTTAAAAAAATGGAGGAATGAGCCAAAGAATTAGATGATTTATTATGCCTTAGAAAAAATGGGGTTATAAGTGAAAAAGGGCATGTATTGTGGGCAGCAACAACTAAAGAAATTGTTAAAGTTCAACTATTCTCTAAGTCTATTAGAGAATAATGTGTCGAAATAAATAAGTTACAAGATTTTGTCTTGAAGAAGCAATTTGAGGTATTGAGTTTTGATTGGCTGGATGACACAAATTTTAACAAATGGATGGAAGATTTTATGCATTCAAAGAAGTTAGTGATTGGTGAAACTGATGAAGATGAGATGGATTAAGATGAATTGCTAGCAACTGATGCATAAGTTAAAGTAGAAGAAGAAAAAGATGAATAATCAATTAACAAGCATAGAGGTCCAAACTGATGACATGGCAGTTGGAGAATCTATTGTAATTATCAGTTTGTCAGTACATGATGACTTGGATAGATAACCAAAGGTTAAGCTTAGCTTTCAAGTATCAGAAATAGGTCCATCACAAGCATCATAATCAGTCCCAATCACAAAATTCCTTAGCAACAAAGAAGCTGCAACAGAAATGGTCCCACAAAAGAATATTCATGATGTAAATCATTCTATTGCACCAATTTTTGTCTTTAGTAATAGTAACTATTGTAAAATATCTTTATGTCTTAAGGACAACTATCAATACTCTCTGGGCCTGAAGCTTTTTGCATCTTATACTATATAAATGAGATTCCAAGGCTAGAGAGGGGGTCTGAACTATCGTGCAATTTTTAGGTTTTGCTAGTTTTATTTGGTCCAACTTTCTTGATGCAAATTTTATGATGTATTATATCTACAAGTCTAAGAATATAACAAAATTCAAAGATCATGTTGTCTGGTCTTGAGTTGTTTTGAGTATTATCCTAGTGTCATACAATTTTAAAGATAATTAATACAAAGATGAACTATCACCATATCTATTTTCTTTGAATCTTGGCTCCATTTTTATTGACTGGTTATTTTGAGGTTGTATGGCCAAATCTTGTTCAATTTAATGCAACTAGGATAGGTTGTATGTCAATTCACTATTGCTTTTAATTCAATGAATTGATTAAATGCTTTAGTGAATATGATAGGATTTCCAGGCAGTAAGAAGGATATGCATAAAAATGAGTTTTAGAGAAGATTTTTGATAATATTGATTGTAATGCAATCAATTAGGTCAAATAGTTGGGTAGACTCTGAAGCCCAATAGATGAGACACTGATCAGTTATTTCAATTTGCATATGAAGAGATCATGGATAAGCATCAAGCAAAATCTTAAAATCAACATCAATTTTAGTTTAAATGTATGCAAAGCATCATAGCTACTCAATACTTGTTTGCACTTAATCTTTGTGTTTTAGTTAACTGTTGTTACCTAGAATTACTTGCAAATCTGAGAAGATTTATGACCAAACATCTGCTATAGGGATGAGCATTGTAATAAGATGTTATTGAATGAATGAAATGTGAAGATAATATCAAGTTTTAAATCTTTTATCCCTTAGGTGCACCTGCCTTGGTTTTGGAGAGTCTAAAGAGTAGAAAATCTTTGTGATTTTGTTGAATTTGGGTCCAGATCTAAAGACCTCTTAGTTGAGTATAGGAAATAGCTAATCCTTAGACTAAATTTCTCTTCACTATCTTGGTATCAGGTATTTTTCTACTTGATAGTTTAAAACACCAACAATGTTGTTGATGATTATGATGAGGATGATATTGAGGTCATCCATGATATAACTCTACTTGAGAAGGCAAAGACTACCCTTTACAAAAGATCCCAATCAACTCTTCTATCTATTGTATTATTGTTTGTGAATTTGAAGGTTATGAATGGTCTATCCAACATAACAATGTCAAGTATGCAAAGGTTTGTCATATATGTCATTATAGTCTATAAAAGGGAAAAAAATGTACCATTAAGATTGTTTATACTAATAACTTATATTTTATGATGTAGATTGATGGGTGACTATTTGTTACTACCATAAAATGTTCTCCCTCGCTCATACTGAGAATTATGTGCCACTATGAAATACATTGGAATGGAGTATCAAGAAATAAATGTTTGTCTTGAAGATCATGTTATTTATCATAAAGAACACGACAATGCAACATAATGCCTTTAATGCCATACGTGTAGATATCGAGATGATCAAGTGATAAAAAAGGTACCTCGCAAGGTTCTTCATTACATCCCCATTATTCCATGTCTTAAACAATTACTCATGTGCAATAGCTTGGCATAATTTATGGATTACCATACACCCAATAGAAGTCGAGATGACATTATTTGATTTCCTATAGATGGTTCAACATTTATGGACATAGAGGAAAAGTGGCCACGCTTTAAAGAAGAACCTCAAAATCTCAGGCTTTCTCTAGCAATTGACAATGTCAATCCATTTGGAGAGATGAGATCTATTTACTTGGTGTGGCTTATTTTTGTTATCAACAATAACCTTTCTCCATGGATGTCAATAAAGAGGGAGCATATTATGTTGGCAATTATGTTCCATTAGAGTATAACATTTTTGTAACATCAATGACAATATACAATTGAATAATTGATATCAATAGTAATCAACCTAGCTAATCAGCAACTAGACCAATTTAACTGGGTTATGGCTTGTTTCTTTCTAAAAATATCTCCTATGATATATTTTTGTAAAATTTCTTGTGAACTCTGCCCATTTTTCCTGATCTGCATTATTTTTGTGCAAGATCTTGAAGCAAGTCACTTAGCACAAGTTGAGTGAGTTTTATTGTTTTGTTACTTGGATTTTGGAATATGTATGCAATTGGATCAATTTTTCAATTGTGCTAAGATGTAATAAGTACCTTAAAAAAGATATCTCTATATATATACATACATATACATATATACATATGTATATTTATATATACATACACACACATATGTGTGTAGGTACATATACATATGTACATCTAGACAAATGTATATATATGTATAAGTCTAGATGTATATATATACACATATATACACACATATACACATATATACATATATATACATATGTATATGTATATATGTGTATATCTACATATTTTTAAGGTGCTTATTACATCTTAACACAACAGAAAAATTGATCTAGTTGCATACATATTCCAGAATCCAAATAATGAAACAATAAATCCCACTCAACTCATGCTAAGATGTAATATGCACCTTTAAAAAATCTCTCTGTATATATACACACATTTGTACATAGACACACACACACACACATGTGTGTGTGTGTGTGTGCGCGCATATACATATATACATATATACATATGTATATATGTGTACACACATGTGTGTATGTATATGTATGTATGTATGTATATATTATATGTATGTATGTGTGTATGCATGTATGTATTTATATTAAATTTAATTAAACTAAGTTTTAAATTATATTTTTAAAATCCCATAACATTAATTAAAAATATAAAAGAAAAATGATATTCTACTTTCCTTCTAAAATTCAATCTTTATATGCATTTGTAAAAAAATCAATCTGACTTCAATTTACACAAGCTTATCCATTCCATTTTCTCCACAACTTAAGTAGAAAGAAGGGAAATCGTGACATTCTTGAGAAGGCCCTAATTCATGTTTGAATATGTTCAACCACCATTCCACATTAAAAAAAAATGGCCTTCAAAAAATTGAGAAATAAAATAAATGGTAGGATGACCATCTATGTAATGCAAGAGCATCCCAGCTTCCAAGTCATCAATCTTTTGGAGGGAAAAGCTCTAAAAATGTGGTCTTGTCATTTATGAGGAATTCTAATTTCTTGATGTAAATAATTGTCTTCTCTATCTTAATGAATAACTTCTAGAGAGGATGAGTCATAAGTCTAGATGGATGGAGTTGGTTGTAATGAATTAATCTCGTTATACACTTGTGAGATTCTATGACTAAATCATAGTAAGATTTAAATAGGATTAGCTAGAGAGATTCTAGTATCTGAAACATCTTTTTTTTCTAAATTAGTTATATTTAGTCATTTTAAGCCTAAGTAGGAGAGGCATAGAGAGGTTGAGTAACAATATGATGCAGAGAAAGTGACAAAAAAATAGAAGGGAAAAAAAGAGAAAAGGGCCATTTTGTTTCCTAAGATCTTATATTGGAATCTTTCTCGTATTGTAAGAAGTTAGAGTTATCTCATCTTGGAGAATTTGCAAGGATTTTCAAGTATCAATGTATGCTTTGTAAAATATTTTCTCTTCTTTTTATCTCCATGTTGTTAGGTTTTTGGTTATGAGTTGTTATGTTTCTATGCTTTAAGAGCTCCAAATTATTGGTATGAATATGCTTTAAAATGAGTCATAGATGAAACCCTTTGAAGGAATAATATGCCAATATAAAATTAACTATGTAAATCATAAAGTATTTGAGTGAGTTGTATGTGGAGATATATACTTTTGGTTGTGCTAGTGTAGAAGTAGAATATTCAAAGCATCGATATTTTGATGAGAATAAATCTAAGTCACAAGACTATTGAAGATGAGGTATTTGGGTTTAGTTAGAAGTTTTGGAGTCACATGGTTGTACCTTTATTGTGATTATATTGAGATACTATTGGTTTTGGATCAATGAAGTTAATATTATTCATAAAATGATTTAGAATGCACCATAAGATGTGTTAGTATAAATAAAAAATGGAAGTGTCACTTGTGTTTCAAATATGTAGTTAAGTGTTTGTTTTTCTAGAGGGTTGGATCTAATTAAACAAATGACTAAATGTTTTGGATGTTATATTTACAATAAATCTAAAATTATTTAACATGAAGTATAGATTTGGGGAAAATGGCCAAATTCTAGTAGCAAGAACAACCCATCTACATTTTGACCCCATATTTTGGTATTAAAATGGGTATTCTCTTTGGATCAAAATTGTTACTATTTGGGTGTTTTTTTACAAATTTAGCAATGTAGAATCTTAAATATGGAAGGTAAAATGCTATTGTTCTTGTTATGTCAAGATCTTTATGAAATTAGGTTGACTTCCAATGTATTGTAAATTTGTTAAAGAGAAGGATCTTATGCCAAATGAGTTTGGTAGAGCACCGGTACTTTGGAACTTTGCATGGGGGTGAGGGGGGATCAATTGAAGAAGCATTACATATGTTCATAACATTTTGTATTATTTATAGAAACAATAAAAGAAAAAACGCTTTTGCTAGAACGAATTTCCTTCCTTGGATATTCATGTACTAGTGTTTCCAGTAAGCCAAACCAAATTTTGTCCTAGTTATTTCTAGAGACTAACAAATTCCCTTGACTCTTATTGTACTGATTATGTAATGCCCCGCTCAGAGATCCTTGGAAACAAGGATAAATATAAATCAAGATAAATAAATAAAATTCAAACAAGTATGGATGTACACGACATGCAACATACGAGGATCACAAAGATCACAATGGAAGATTAAACAAACCTCCAAACACCAATGGATATCCAAACAATACTTTAAATCAGCATATTATGATACTTTCCAATATCATATGACCTTTCTAATGAAGGCATGTGATACAAATAGGGTTTGGATGACACTTCTCAAGAATGTGTGTGATACTTTACAAGTATCGTATGACCTTTCTCCAAGAGGCATGTGATATAACATAGTGTCGCATGATAGAGTTTACATGAGTGTGCAATACTTTTTGGTATCACATGATCCTTCTCCTTTGAGCTTGTGATACTTTAATGTATCACCCAATGTTGATGCATAGTCACCCAGTGAAAGCAAGAATTACTCTACAGACCAAAACATGGGATAAAATAGGAAATCAAACCTCCACATTAGGGATTACCAGATCCATAGTCAAGGCAAATACACTCAAAACAATAAGCTACAAGATGGGAATTGTAACTAATCATCTATCACATTAGAGAAGGGAAAGAACTAAATGCAACATCCCAATAACTAAATAACCAAACTAATTATGCAGTTCCCCCCAACCTAAATAGCATCATGAGACCATCATGGGTCCTAGTCATCCCTTGCGTGTAACATCCCAAATTATTGACCAGATCATTGGAGCTATATTATAAGGATGTCACTACTAAAACATGCTACAACATAAGAATAAGGAAATATAACATGCTAGAAGTAAAGCATAAGATAATCCTACAAAGCATATAACATTATCTATCATATGCTAAAGATCATAATGAGGAAATCTGTCAATAAACTAACATTATCTAAACATGATATACAAGCATTCCAATGAAAGCATAAATCACAAGGAAGCATACTCTAAAACTCAAAGTACCAAGTGAAAACATCTAGCAATGGTTGCACTGGTATAGTAGACCATGTTTGTACACTGGTTCCAAACAGTGGTGAAGGTAGTTATGCCTCCCAACCACATGGAACCCATAGGTCCACTTCCACCATGTTGATGGATATAATGATCCAACCACAAACACACATAAAGAAGATGCCCATGGATAACACTCATGCCAAATAGTTTATGATTGAAATCAAGAACATAGACAATGCATAAACTTTAGGTCTCGGTCAGACACTCAATGGGCTACTAAGTAGGGGTTGACATCATGGAGAGTCACTTGGCTTCCAAAAGCCCAAGCTCAGATCATGTGGCTCAACTCCCCAATGGAAGGCTTTCACATATACATTTTATTATCTTAAGTTTTATTACCACCCAGTATTTTCTTTAGTTATCACTTGATTAAAACTTATGTACACTAGGTTGTGGAAAAGAAGCCCCCTCCATATGCTACCCTTCCCTAGCCATGCTCATCCAATGATGAGTGCTTGTAGGCATACATATTCCCAACCCAATCCTAATGATCATAACTTATGGAAGTACCATAGAATATTGGGCCTCACAAGTCACCAAAAAAATGTACACGCACGTACTTGTGCATGGTGTACTACCATCATGAATATCATAACACAATGACTAGATGAGAACACAATACAAAATATCACTCAACTAAAACTAGTCTTGGGAGGATGGATGTGGTACACATCCCAATGTAACATAAAAGTGCAACAATGGTCTATTTGACATCCAAATGGATGATCAAGGTCCACAACCAACATCATGCTAAGAGAACCCAAGAAAATAGGGTGGTATGCAAAATGAGATAAAAACCCAAAAACTAGAAAACTTTGAGATTAAAACCCATTTGGTGTTTGGGAACAAAAGCCTTGAAAATCTAATAAAACTTGGGTTTGAACATTGTATTAAAAAATAGCCAACATAACGGTGTAAAACCCCAAACCCTCATCCCAAAAATAGGGAAAATGTTCATACCCGACCAATTGGGCAAAACCAACAAATAGAAATAGAGGGGAACACTAGTTCTCAACCTCCAAATAAATGACTACCAAAAATAGATATAGAATCTGAGCTGAAGTAAGAAAATAGAAGAGCCCTACCTAATAACAAAAGGGGATGAAACAAGAAACAACACAGTAAAATAAATCGTTCACTAAAACTGCTAGAAATCTCAACAGTAAGGTCTACCCTAGCTAGATCTGATGAGACTGACCTTGCAGAGATCCCACACTCACAACTCTCACAACGAACAAAAACATGATCCTCCAGAAGAGGGTTCTCAAAAAAGCTCTCAAATTTATGTTTTACAAACGTGAGAAGTGAAGAATTAAATTCCTCTTTTCATACTTATTCACTTTTCAAGTGAATAATCTATTACGACAAATAGCCAGTTAGATTAGATAGACTCCAAAACAATCGAAATGAAAATAGGCTATTCCTAGAAATAGGAATTCATCTATGGAAAAGCTGCTAGAGATTAAATTCAATAAATTTAGAAGTTCAAAAATTGAAAATCATAGAAAATTCTTGAATGATTTTCATGACAATGTGAACCTCTAAATGCATAGACATGCTCATTGGTCTAATCAAATAATGTAGACGAGTTCAAATTTAATAATCACTGAAAGGTTTAATTTAAACAATTAAATAAGGATACGTCGACCACATAAGGACGACATTGATGAAATATGAATAGCTGGATCACTAACTTCATGTGCCATTGCCAAGGATATAAATCCTACACACTAAACACATTATCAAGTGCAATTCCATATAAAATCATAGCAAATGCAATAAATGCATTAAATTACTTATTTAACCATTTATTCAATTATACCTAAATAATCTAGTTACATCACTCACATTCAAATAAAGTATAAAGAGACAAGAATAAAGTAAATAACCATAGCATAAAATCCATCACATGATAGAATCAAAGATATGTCCAAATACCAAATAATCAGATATCATCATAGACCTATTGTCATCTCAAAAAGGCATTAACATGAAAATATGATAAATTGAACAAAATAGCAGTAAAGCATCTATGGTACTAAAATCAAAGTATTACATTTGACCCTTAGGTCATCACAAAGTACAAATAATAAGAGTATCAAGTATCTCTTGAATCAAAATAAGCAAGGTATAGACTGCAAACATGACAAGAACTACATATTATCTAAATGGTAAAGATCTTTGATAAAGATTTCATCAAGCTTGGTAAAACCTTTTTTTTTTTTTGTAGAACCTTAATTTTATATGATTCAAAGAAGCAATGTTTGATGATGCTTAGTAAATTGATATACAAGAAAATGCAATTGGTCACACCTTTTTTCTGTTACAACTATTAGAGATGATGTAAACACAAATACTATGTTATTGTAGATATACACTTTCTTACTTGTTTCATTGAGGTATAGATAACACTTTCTCATCTTCCACTCCAAGGAAATGTAGAGAAAGGGCATAGAGATCACAAAGAATTAATTTTTACATTTTTGGTAGCTCTTACTATGAAATGTCTAGATCCTTTGAAGGTAACTAAAACCCTAATCAAGAGAAGAACAACCAAACAATCTCGGTGACTCAAGTTTGATCCTATTCATAGGAATTGTAAAAATTAATCCCAAAAACCTATTGCAGATAACTTCATTAACCTTAGCTTTATTTCAATTAGTGAACAAATAATTAATGCTTAGGGGTTTGAGTAAAAAAAACTCATAATCAAAGGCTGAAAACTATCTCCAAACACTAGAGTTCTACTTTAAGTCAACCAAACACATGAAACCCAACTAGCACCACAAATTGGCAAAAAAAATTGCTAGGAACCATAATAAAGAGTTACAATTGAGGCCTTTGGAATTGATTACATATTTACAGTACACATAAAGCCTAAATGATTATATAACTTTTAGAATACAAATCTTTACATCAACAAAACTACAACTCAAAATATTTGCCAATAATCATCAGATTTGCAATGAAAAGTTCACTATGTTCTTTATTGTTATGAATTTTGCAACTAATTATATAAAGTTGGGAATCTAGACTATTGAGAAGTTGATTGAAATATAGTTTTTCTATTTACAAAATCCAAAAACCCCCGGCATGCTCTTTAAAGAGTTGAACCACTTAAATTTGTCGCAAAACTATTCAAAGTGTATATCTACAATAGTCTTGCAATCACAAATTCCTATCATAAACTATTTTAGTGTGCTTCTCAACTATGTTAGCCACACTCATGGTTCCTGGATTGGTTGTGGCTTTAATGTAACATTCTTGTTACAACTGTTTGATTTGGATCTAGTTTATTGTGCTATATTTTTGTGCCATTTTCAAATATCAATATTCCTAACTAATCTTTGTCAAGATGGTCCCAATGCCCTCCATCCTAAACAATATCACTAACCTCCAAGTCTTTGAAGATGATTGACACATCTTTTCTTTTCTAGCTAACATAGGGGTGTTTGAATATTATATTAAGATTAGGATGACACCAAGAAGAATCATATTTGGGATGGAATCCTCAATCTCCCTACCAATAACATCTCCAAGGGAATGGTGGCTCTAGAAAAAATCTTTGTCTTAGGACCCCAAGTGAAAGAAAAGCTTCTCTCATCACCTGCTAGAGTGAATATAAAGAGATACATGTTAAGAAGAAAAATAAAAGAAAATTTGTATAGGTACCTCTTCTCCCCTTGAATAAAATTGTAGAGCAAGGGCACAAAGATCACAAGGGCACGACATGACAAGGAATCATAGAGAAAAGGCATGAAGATCACAAGAGCATGACAACGAAATGTAGAGATCACAAGGGCATAGAAACAAAATTCAAAGATCACGAGGGCATGACAATGAAATGCAGAGATCACAAGGGAATGATAACTAAATCCTAGATCTCCATTGATCTCCACCAATGTTCAAAGCTCTGCACCCTCATTTAGAGCTCTCCACACTCCTTTGCATGCAACTCTCTACAATTGATCAAATCAAATGGGGAATGATTAAGGTCTTTTTTTCTTTTTTTTGATTTATAATCATGCAGACATCACATTTATGATGCCAACTTTGGTATAACAATGACATCGGGGACAGTTGAAAAAATAAAACCTAAAAATCACAAAAAAAATCACACTGCCATTGCAAAATGCCATCATAATTTGACCCCAAATGTTTTAGTGAGACTTATATTTTGCATTATTTTTTGCATGGTTTTGTTCTACTCTAGACTTTATTGGTTGATGACTTCCCCATTGGCAAATGATGGTAGAGAGAGGTTAAAAATTGTCAATAATGAGTCTGGTGATGTTAGTAGTTTTAAAATGCAAAAATTGTCTTATCAAGAGGTGGTTGTAGAGTCTTCATTGCCTTCAATAGAAAATTCAACTGCCTCTAATGGAACAATCACAAGAAGAGAATTGGACCCAGGAGGAAGAAGGTCTAGTCCCAATAGAGATAGACTTGAAGGAGAAGAGGATATAGGAAATAGGGAACTTGTGGATGATGGGGAAGGTAAAGTCTCGTTGCATGCTATGGAAACCCTCACTCTGGAGCTGAGCAATGACATGGTAAAAAAAATTAAGCATGAATAAGATAGATTGAAAAATGTTGATATTTTTTTGTGTGCATGGATGTTAAATTCCTTCCTACTCATAAATTTTTAGATGATTGGTTTAATAATGTATGGGGAAAAAATCTTGGAATCTTTGTTAATTTTATTAGAATAGTACAAAATAGTTAGTTTATTTTGTTTTTGAAGAACCATTTGATGCAGGAAAAAGTCTTTAAGAAGGGACTCTGGAATGTTGGGAAACCATTATTGAGGGCATTTCCTTAGGCACCCAAATGTAATCCCAAATGTGTTCAAACATATTCTTCTCCATTTTAGGTGGAAATACAAGGGGTCCAACCTAATTTTTGGTCTTTTATTTCCTATATGCTAAAACCCTTAGGGATTTTCCTCCAAGTTGAGGAATCTAAAATTAATTTACCGCATTTGAATGCTAGGGCTTAAATAACCATTAACCTCGATATTGTGTTTCCTCAAGAAATCTCATTGAAAATTAAAGATGAAAGTTTTTTTTGGAAAATTTATAAATTAGTGGATGTGGGTTCCTGTTTCCATTGTCAAATGAATGGTCATAATAATAATAAAAATTTCCCTCTACTGCAAAATATTTGAAAGTAGTTTAGCCCTAATAATAAGGGGGTTACCCCTAATAATAAGGGGGATAATGTTGACTCTACTAATAAGTATAGTAATAAAGATCAAAATTTTAATGTTGTAAAAAGGAAGATATTTCCGATTCTAGGAGAGATATTCTAGATAGCCTCTTAAGGAAATTTGTAACTTTAACCAATCCCTTATATGAAGAGGACTATGTTGTTGTTCATGCTTCCTAGAATGTAGATTTGGGTCCTCTCAACCCATTTGGTTCCTTACCTTAATATATTCCTATTAAAAAGGAGAAACTCAATGAAGATACTGCTACAGTATTAAATGCTCAACTAGCCATTAGAAAACTACACCACATGAAGGATTGAGAACCTAATGACTCATCCTTAGATCATGATAAGGTCTGCCTTGACTCCAAATATCCTCAAATAGAGATTATGAATGGGATTGATTCCACCCCAAGCAATGACTTACCTCTGGCTCTAGGAGATAAAGGTTTCAAAGAAGTTATTAGTAAGAAAAATAAAAGAAAAACTTATGAAAGGGCTAATACTACAAAAAATTGTGAAAGGAGTAACAAGATTCAAAATATTGCTATCCCAAATTTTTTTAATATACTTTGTAAGCCTAACAACACTTCAAATAGTTAATCATGAATATCCATATTCGTAGTTGGAACATTAGGGGTCTTGAAATGCCTGATAGGAAATATATTCTAAGAAATGGGTGTGACAAGTTGCATAGGAAAGTCATTATCTACCTTCAATAGATTAAGGCCTCATTATATCATGCCTTTAGCACTCATAGATTCCTTTGGGATTAAAAAAATGGCTATATTATGGACATCAAATGGGTAAAGGGGGGGTTTCTTTTCTCATTGGTCCTCAAGTTGTTAATAAATTGGTCTCATACAACTTCTCATCTTGTCATAGAGCAATTTGGGCTATTTTTCATAACAACGGAAGTACTGTCAATATTTGTAATATTTATGCCCCAAATGACTATAGGGATAGGGCTAGGTTGTGAGGAATGGCTAGTAGATAATCTTCCTAATAGTGACTAGATATTCATTGGTGACTTTAATATGGTTGAAGACAAGAAAGATAAGAAAGTTGATAATATGCATGATTGGAAAGGTAATGAGTTTTTTTTGTCTTTTTTTGGGCCAAATTTAAAAGAAGAATTAAAATTAAAATCCCCTTGAGAAAATAAGACAAGAGTTTGATGGCATCTAGTTCACATGGTGAAACAATCAAGCCACGAATAGGAAAATTTAGTATAGATTGGATAGGGTTTACATAAATCCTTTCATTTTTTCTTGTCATCATTTACTAGGAGCTTCTCCTATAAAGGTAATGCACGTTAGCTTATCTGGTTGCTCCCCATTTTTTGTGCATATCCATTTTACTAAAGACCTTGATAGAAAGCTTACTAGTAGAAAAATTTCTTTCAAGTTGAACACTTCCTTGTTTCTTGATGATGATACAAATTATGCTATAAGATAAGTTTCCATCCTCTCTTAATTTTGTAATGGTAAATGTCTATCTAGGATGAACTTAGAGATTATGATTGACACTTGGAGGAATCTATTTTAGATAATCGAGACTAAAGAGGTTAAAGGTAAAAGAATGAAAGGGAATTTATTTCAAAAATATCAACTCCAAGATAAGGGGAATGATGTTAACCTCAAAACTAATATGATTAATACTAAATTTCAATTGAGAAAGATTCAAAATTATAAAATTTAGGGGCAAAAAGTTAGATCCAAAGCCAAATGGCTTAAGGATACAGACAGAGGGTCAAAGTATTTCTTTAACTTGATTAGAAATAAATAGGCTAGACAGACTATAGAGACTATCCAAACTGATAATGGCTTAACTACTACAAAGACTTATTTACTTTTGAAATGGATCAAAGCAATATGGAAACCCTTAAAAATTTCCTAAACCTTATGCCTCACAAAGTTACTAATAAGAAAGCTAAGATTCTTAGCCAGACCATAGAGATTTGAGAGATTGAAGACACTATTAACTCCTTAGCTAATGAGAAGTCTCCTGGAATGGATGGTATCCCTATAGAGTTCTATACAAAGAATTTGGACTATATTTCTATTGAACTCATGTAGCTCTATGACGAGGCCTATGAATATGGTTCCCTTGGGGATACTATAAAAAAGGGGGTGATCAAGCTTTTACCCAAAGGTGGGGATAAAAAAAAAGTCAAAAATTGGAGGCCTATCACTCTTTTGAACTTGTCTTACAAAATCCTTGCCAAATTGCTTGCTGGAAGGGTTGCTAATATGCTCAACACTTTGTGTCAATTTCTTAGACTAGCTTCATTAAAGGGATGCATATACCTAAAAACTATATACTTGAAAACTTGAAAACTAGTTGGGAGGTAATGAATTGGGCTAAGTATAGTGGAAAAAATGTAGGCATGATTCTCCTAGACTTTGAAAAAGCTTATTATAGGATTAAGTGACAATCTATGATCAGTGTTCTTCATACATTGGGCTTTCCCCCCTTCTACAAATGGGTGAATATCCTATTTAAAGATTCTATGTTCTACATTCTAAAAGCTAATGAGTTGGGCCCCTCTTTCAAATATATGAGACCCTTTAATGATGATGATTTGATTCTAGAATAGTTTGCTGATGACATTGTCTTGCTTATCATTCTAGAGGAAGACCATTTTGACAACATGATTAATAGATTACTTTCTTTTGTAAAGCATTTGGGGATAATATTTCTCAAATGAATTCATCCATTATTGGATGCGATGATTGACCACCTGATTGGGTTCTAAAGAAATGTTGGCAATGGGTAGGCCCTCACAAGATTGTGAGATACCTTGGCATTCCTTTTTCTATGGCCCATCTATTAAGGATATGTGGAGAAAGATCTATAGTAAGAGGAGAACAAACATGGTAAGTGGAAAACTCATTTTCTTTCTTTTACTAGTAGAGAACATGTGGTTCAAAAGGTATTCTCATGCCATGTAGTCTACTTTACTTCATCTTGGCTGTTTTCCAATTATCAATATAATAAGTTATAGAAAATTCTAAGGGACTTCATGTGGTTTGATGGTGTTGCTAATAGGAAAAGGTGTTGTGTAAAATGAGAACAGTGTTGTATTTCCAAGAAGATGGGGGGTCTTAGAATGAAGGACATTAGGCATCAAGGTATTTCCCTAGCCTCCAAGTGGATCATTAAATCTCTAAGGTGTAATTAGCCCTAGAAGATACTAATCAGAAACAACATTTCTAGAGCCAAAATTAAAAAAGACAAACAATGGTCAAAGGTCCCCATCATAGATATTATCTTGGGTGGCTTTGAAGTTAAGGTGGTTGGTTTTACTATCTTCCAATCTTTATGGAAAGGCTTGGAGTCAAGTCAGACATTTAATAGACTCTAGGGAGGTTGTTGGCAAAAACTATTGGTATACTTTGATTGGTAGGTCCTTGTGGTGGGGGGTTAATCTTAATAATAAACCCTTGGCTTTAAGCCAATTTTTCTTAGCTAAGGCTTGGAAAGCTAGTGGCATCTCTCTATTCTACATGATATCTTGATGGAGAAACACTTGGGTTCTTGGGAAGCTTTGAAAAATAAGTATCATCTCTCATACTCTCATAAGAAGACATACACCTTGATCTACAAGGATGTCGATAATTTCTTTCCTAGAAAGGTTTGTAGCTTTCCATAGTACGTTAATCAGATTAAATGGAATAATCATAAGTTTTTGAAGGATACTACTTGCAAGAGAATCTTTGAATTTTTGAATTATGATGTGGCTATATTATCAATAGAACTAATCAAGTCTAGGGTTGTGACTGGTCATGCACTAAATGAAAATTTGTCTTTGATCTTTTTTAGCATTCTCATGTGGAACCAATTTTTTTTGCTTTAGGTGGATGTTTCTTATTAAAAAGCTCGTTGTTGGCCATTTTATTTCTCCTATGGGCAATCAACCTATCATGTGTTCCTTATGTAATTTATTTGAGTCATTTGAGTATCCTTTTCTTTAGTGTATTTTTGCTTTTAGAATTTGGTCTATATTCTTGGGTCATCCTGTCAAATGGAACCACAAACCTAGTTTGTCTTGGTATGAGATACTTGCAAGATTTGTTGACAAGTTTGATACTAAGCTCAATATTTTTTGATTTCCCCTTACTAATGAAATTTTGTGACTCATTTGGAAGAAAATGAATGAGGATATCTTTCATCTTAGGCAACAAAACCTTACTAGGTTTCATATGAAACTCACCCTCTCTCACATAATCTCACATGTTATTGCTCTTCTTGAGCTACCAAGGGAAGGCTTCATATCATTAGGGAAAGAAATTTGTTCATTTTCAAGGAGGAAATTTAACTATCCAATTTTTTTCCCATGCATTCTAACATCAACTCTCCTAATGAAGCTTCCCAACAAACCCCAATCGAATTCAATGAGGATCATGAAGGAGCTCAAGAAAATTTAGTTATTCAAGATAAATAGGACATGTCTACAAATGTTATAGGAGTCACTCATGAATCTGAAATCAATAGTACACAAGAGGAACACATTTTCTATGGAGATGGTTGGGATAATCCCATTTACAGGAGCAACTTAAATGATGGTTGGAACTAGTTTTCATTCTTTTGGGAAAAACTTTGAATATTTTAATGTTGATTTTGTATATATCTTCGAATGTGACTAGTTTTAGTCTCAATTTTTAGTAGGTTGTTTTTTATCCACTAGATAGCCTCGGTGATGATTTTGAGGTTTTACTCATGTAATTAAGTTGATACTCTATCTTTAATAGAAAAAAGGCACAAGAAGAGGAGGCTAAAATGTCCAAGGTACCTTATACTTTAGCTATAAGAAGTTTAATGTATGCTATGGTATGTACTAGGCCATAAATTGCACATGTAGTTGGAGTTAGCATATATACAAGTCATCCTAGAATTGAGCATTGGAATACAATTAAATGAATTCTCAAATATCTGAGAGGAAAATCTAGTAAGTGTTTACTTTTTGGGGGCTCTACTACTAATTTACAGAGCTATGTTGACTCACATTTGGTAGGGGATATTGATACTAGGCATAGTACTAAAGGTTATGTATTTACTATTGGTGGGACAACAATGAGTTGGATTTCTTGTTTGCATAAGGTTAATACTTTATCCACTATAGAGGAAGAGTATAATTCTACTACAAAGGAAACCAAGGATATGATATGGCTTCAATTCTTCATGAAAGAGTTGAGACACCCACAGATGGACAATTCTTTGTTTATAGATAGCCAAAATTCCATTCATCTTGCAAAGAATTATGCTCTACATTCAAAGAAAAAGTACATATAGTTGTGGTACCATTTCATTTGATTAGTTTTTGATGATGGACAGTAAAGGTAGAGAAGATACATACAAATAATAATCCAACATATATGTTTACCAAGGTAGTGACAAGGGAGAAGTTGAACTCTTCTTCATCTTCGGTTGGTCTTTTAGATTGAATAAAATAAAAGAATAGTAGAGTCTAGGGTGGTTTTATATTCTAGTAGGAGCTATAGGTTTAGCAGTGCTATGATCAATCTTCAAGTGGGAGATTATTTTTGTGGAGTCTTATTAGTCTCCAAGTGGGAGATTGTTGTATGTGGAGCCTTATCATACTTGAAAGTTAATTTCTCTCACTTTATGATTTAGTGTGGTTTCCCCTGAGATTATTACTATAGGGATTTGGGGTTAGCACCCCCAAGATAGTGTCAAGGGGCAATGCCCCTTGCGAGGTTATTAGGTAGAGCCCTACATGCACTGCCTATCAGAGTAAAAGGTGGGGTCGAGGGGCAAAGCCCATGCGATGGTTTTGAGGGGTAGCACCCCATAAGGCTCAAATGACTCTATAATGACTTTATTGGATGACTTATTCTAGCCCTAATTTTATAAGTGACAAAAAAAACTTGTATAAAATGGCTTAGGTTTAGGGATTTTATAATCTATGATAAGATTGTAGCTTATTGGGGTGGTATTGAGCTACAAGGGATTGCATATTGCAATCACTAGATAATAATAATATTGGACTTCTTGTTGGTGGATGTAGCCTAGAGATTGGGTGAACTACATTAAATCTTTATGTCTTGTGTTCTCTTCTATGTTATTTATTATTTTCTAATATTGGTTATATTTGCATGTAATTGTTATTTATGTTCGTGGTTAATCCTAATAACCGAGTCATGAAACCCTTCACATAGCATATCTAATTTTATCAAATAGATAAGATCTAAGAAATAATGCTTTGTAGCATTTCCATTTTAGCAACGTTGAATCAACCTTCTTATCAAATCCTTGTTCAAGCTTGACTTATTTGCAACTCCTATTAAGACTTTAATTGATCCATTGAATCAAAGGATATAAAGAAAGTGCATATCCCACAAAAAGACAACAAATGAGCTAAACCCTTGGCTTATCCATTTGAAATAATATCAACAAAGACATATGAGAGATCTAAAATAAGAATTTATTTCCATTAATTTATTTGCTATCTCTAGCATACAATGCAAGAAAATGGTTCAATAAACTCATAAAACTAACATAGATTCAATAAATTTCCATTTTTTTTTAAGGAAAATGTATATATGTGTTCATACACAAGAAAATGTTGAAAAAAGTAGAAAAACAATTTGTGGAAATTTTCTCAACAAGCTATAACCAACCCTATAGAATGAGAAAAAAGAGAAGAAATAGAAGCACGAAAATTCCAAATTTGATCTGTGGCTTCCACTTGAATCTTCATCCACCTATAGCAAAGAAAAACTTCTCATCCTTTCTCCCCACTTGAAGAATTAGATCTCATCATTTCGCAAAATAAACTCACAAATATCTCCAACAAATGATGAAAAACCATCTTGGAAAAATAACAAACTTTCTCTAAAATCTCTACCAAAATCCCCCCCAAATGGATGCAATGGAAAAATAATGTGATAGCATATCTTTTCACCAAGTTTGGAGACAACCCAGATGACAGATTTGCAGAAAGATGTCCCTAAATACTATTGATGAGTCACAAAAGGCCAAGAAGAAAAATAGTTGAAAAGGCCTTTACAGTTAGACCTTTACTCATTTCATTTTCAAAATTAGAATTGCAAAATTAGAATTTGCATCTCAAGAGCTTTCCATAGTATATAATACTTGTATGTTTGCTTAACAATTCAAGCCAAAAACCCTCCTTCAAGACATACCATGAAGAAAATGCAAGCCCTTTCATATTAAAAATATTTTGTGTGATTTATAGTTCAAAACTATAGAAAATAGAATTTCATCTCCCTTTGAAGGAATACAGTTATGACAAAAGCCCTTATTTTTTAATTTGTTGCATCATTCTTTTGAGTTCCACTAGATTATATCAAACTAAAATACTCATTTACTTAATGTGCACTCACATTTATAGAATTCCTTTTATTTATGTTATGACATGTGGGCCCCAACTATTTTCACTTCATGTGTTCAACTTAGGGGAAATAAATTTTTAATATTTAATTTGCACTTACATTTTATCCCTCCAAACTCTTCACCTGGTCAAACCCTTGATCAACCAAGGAGGTGCCATGTATCACTCTCCAATTGTCTCTTCAAATCTAGTCATTTCTACCTAATAATTTGACTACATCATCATTCATGCCACATTTTAGCACCTAATTGGGTAACTTAGATATTTTCCCTCAAAATTCATCACTCGGTCAAACCCTTGGTCAAACAACAAGTGCCACTTGGAAATATCCAATTGGCTCCTTAGAATTGGTCATCTCCACCTCATCATTTTCTTGTATCATCATTCATTCCATGTGTTAGTACTTAATTTTTTGTCTTGGACATGTCATCACCACCTCAAGCCTCAGCTACCCAGGCTTGCTCTGCCACTTCTCATGTAAACAGTGCATCAGACTTTACAAAAAGACTAGAGAAGAGGAAATTTTAAATGATCCATTTTATTTCATGTGTATTTGTGAACACATTGGAGGAAAATTCAAGACTGGAGGTTTTAACACTGGTCATAGTCAAAGAAATCAACACAACATCTCGTCTCCATAGAGAACAATGACTCCCCTATCATTCCAAATGCACGGGCCAACATAACTGGCAATAGAACTCTTCCTAATTCATTTTTTATATGACCTTTTTATGCCATCTCTAGAAGTTAGCACAACATCTCCCCATTGGGAATAGAGATGTAAATTTGAAGCAGATCATCTTTCTTCTTGTATTTTGGAAGCATATTTGGACAAGAACATAGTAATAGAGGCTCTTGACTTGGTATAGTCATGACAAGGGGAATACACAACTACCCTCTTGGATTTGAACCTACACTCACTAGGAAATCAACACAATACCTCTTCTCAACCCATAGATTAGAGAATGTGCAACCCTAAAGTGGAGGACAATTGAGACAATCCATTTCTTCCCTTGTATTTTGTGATGGAATGTGTAATTTCCCCATCAAATGAAATACTAGAGGATTCTAGAAACTTCAGCTGGATTACTAAATAGGGTTACGTCAAATTAATATTTAAGTTTGTAAAGTTCTAGAAGTCATTTCTATTTAGATATTTCTAGAAAAGTCTATTTGTTCTATGTCGGTTAATTTAGATGTTTCTAGAAACAATCAAAGACCTCTATAAAAGAGGCACAATGTAATGGTTTTTCATAATCAGGCAATGAAATGATTCTATAGTTTCTATAAGTGCATGTATTGTGTATTTTGTGCTTGATTGTCATTGTGGATCCAATCCATCCACTTCATCCAGTTTGGTATCAGAGCCAGGTAGGAAAAAATTGTTGATTGTGATAAAAGAGCAAGTGATGTTGAGGTGCTACCAAATAATTGTGGAGGATTGCTTTGTATTATGAAAAAGACAGTTATTTTGAAGAAGACCACATAGGAAGTGTTGAGCAACTGTGTGAAGAAGGCAAGAGGGAAAGTTGACAAGAAAGCACATTATTGAGAACAACATAATTAGTGGAAAGAAGACTTTTCATGAAGATTATGAAGGAACGAAAGTGTTTGAAAAGCATGAAAGAAAGGATGAAGGAAAGAATATGTGGTGTGAATTCTTATAATTTATTTAATGACATTTGAAAAATTATCCTATTGTAGTTAAAATAAAAGAAGATCATAGCTAGAAAAGGTTTTAACTAAATTATAGCAGTAGAAGAATATTGTGAGAAGTCTAGCTACCTAAAGTGTTTGTTTCAAGTTGTTTGAAGATTTAATTAAAAAAATTTGGAAGTAAAAAGGCATTTAGAATTTTCTAAGAAAAAGAGTAAGGTGTGTTAAATTGTTGATTTCAATGGGAAAAGCTAGTAGAGTACAAAAAGAGAAGACAAATAAGTTAGAAGAAGAATTAGTGATTGTAAGGAAAGAAAATTCAAGATTATTGTGTCAAAAAGATATTTTGAAGAAAGAATTGGCAAAAATAAGAAATGAAATGGGAGAATAAAAGTGTCAAATTTTAAATGAAATTAGTGTCTACATAGAGGCAATTGAAGAGTTGGAAAATACATTAATTTTTTTTTAAGAGGTACATAATTGGCAGGTGAAGGAGTCATGCAAACTTAGAGAGAAAAATAAAGAATTACAGGAAAAGGTCACGATAATAGAACAGGAGAATGGTTTATTGATAGATAAACTAAATCAGTCACTTAGTGCAAACAATGGTAAATCAAAATTGTGATATGATATTTCTTGTAGTATAGAGGATTTGAATTTATCACTTGATCATTGTGGTTATGTTGAAGAGGTTGATAAGAAAGAATGTGTAGATAAAACTAAAGAATACGAAGATAAAGGTGTAA
The DNA here is from genome assembly GCA_028749045.1 of Cupressus sempervirens. Taxonomy (NCBI): domain Eukaryota; kingdom Viridiplantae; phylum Streptophyta; class Pinopsida; order Cupressales; family Cupressaceae; genus Cupressus; species Cupressus sempervirens. The sequence goes on from CM053785.1 coordinate 478,668,842, forward strand.
AGTACAATGAAAATAAAATATTTTTGATCATTTTAATGCTAATGTTGGATTGAGAATTATGAGAAAAATGGGTTTCAGAGGTAAAGGTTTAGGTAAAAATCAACTGGGAATAAAGAATCTGATTGAACCTACAGTGAGGCCAAAATATGAAGGTCTAGGATATGCTACAAATAATGGATAGATGAATAAAGATTCAAGATAATTGATTTAAGGAGTAGTGATTGTGCAATGTTCACAGTGCAACAGAAATGAGCATACAAAGAATAAATGTTGGGATTTAAATCCCTGTAATATTTCTAGCTTGAAAAGTCATTGTGATAAGACGTGTTGGAATAGAGAGTGCAATAAATATTTTATGGTAGGTTGCATCAAAATTGATTGTGGATGGGGCTATGGATAAAATTGGTAGGAAATTGCAAGAATGATCAAAGGTTTATTCAAGTACAAATGTTCAAGTGTAAGAAGGAATGCAACAGAATTGGGAAATAGATTAAAGAAAGGCATCAAAGAGGCAAAAGGTTTCAAAGACTACAGGCTTGGATGTGGACATGAGAAATATAGAAATAATCATCATGGAACATTGGGATTTGTATACAATATCATTTGAGGTTGAAATTAGGGGGAGTGTTGGAATGTGTAATTTCCCCCTAAAATGAAATACTAGAGGATTCTAGAAAATTCAGTTGGATTGCCGAATAGGGTTAGGTCAAATTAATATTTAAGTTTGTGAAGTTCTAGAAGTCATTTCTATTTAGATATTTCTAGAAAACTCTATTTGTTCTATGTTGGTTAATTTAGATGTTTCCGGAAACAATCAAAGACCTCTATAAAAGAGGCACAATTTAATGGTTTTTGATAATCAAGCAATGCAATAATTGTATAGTTTCTATAAGTGCTTGTATTGTGTATTTTGTCTTTGATTATCATTGTGGATCCAATCCATCTGCCCCCATCATTTTTCTTGTATTTTGTATGCATTGATTTGGAAGAAATCTAATAATATAGTTATGATAGGTAAATGTGCAAGTTTCTTGTCCATCCTCCATTATTTACTTTGTCTATGAATCCTTTTCTCTACATGAAAATGAAAAGCCATTTAATGGTTTTGAAAAGAAAAACTAGTTAGAAAGCATTGACCCCCTTTTAAAATTAGGCTCATGCATTCCTATCTAATGTCAATTTAGAACACTCCCTACATAATCTTTACCAATCATTCACCATATATGCTTCTGATCAATTCCATTCATATGGACTACAAGGCCTCCAAAACATATTTCCATACTATTAGTCACTTGTCAACACTTGCACCTTTGTCTCAACTTTGGCTAGTGTAAAATATTATCCAATGATTCTCCCTCTCATTTGCATGGTCATTCAAACAGAGGCATATTCAAATATTTTAAATGAAACCATCAAACCTTTAAGTGACCCTTTGTGATAAGTGATATCATTCTTACACATAAGATTGCAGTGGGTTATTCCTTTTAATATGATTCAATTTTATTTGACCACCACACTAATAACCTACCAAAACTATGAAAACTTCAAAGTATGGGCATATAATTTAGCATAGATAACTATACTTCCTCATTTAATATTTTGCATAACCATTCTCAAACATAATGTATACCTTCATTTGTGTTACTAGATGGAATTTTTCTTAGACTAGAAGGTTTTCATCTTCAAATAAAACCATATTTCCAAGAGACCACTAAGAAAACTCATCTGGATACCTCCCTACACTATTTGAAATCAAATATGACAATTAGTTGATCATTCTTAAAACCCATTTTCACTTTCTTTGAAAACTATCACTTCTTTGTTGATTGGCTCTATAATTGGCTTCAAAAATTGTCAAGACCAAGACCAAACAACTTGGATTTGGCATTTTGTATTTATGCTATTTTTCCTAAAAAATTAACCTCATTATGATATTTAGTTCGAAACATATTGACTACTAAAGTTTCTCTTTTAAAACTGTCTTACATTAAAAATATGTCAGAAATAGAAAATTGCATTTGAATTTGACTTCAAAAATAAGTCAAACGACCACTTGAGGACTTGAAACCATGGACGTATATTTATTTTTATATGGAGAATATGAATCTACAATTTGGGCTCATGAAAAAGAACTGGATAAATTTGGAAACCCTTTGAAGTTGACTTTTGAGAATTGCAGAATTGGACAAATGGGATAAACAATGCAAATGGAACAGCTTTAGAAAAGTGCTCAAATGGATTCATCAAAATTTGAAAATTCACATACTTGGAGTATTTTCAGTGTAGAATATAGTGGAACAATTATTTTAATCTCATTAATCATGATTTCAATATTATAGCATTATGAACAGGGCTTTGATCCTTTGTAAAATTGATCTACAATGAAACTTTAAAAATTGCAAATGAAATCATGTTTGAAAACTAATCAAATGGTTTCATCATAAGCTCAAACTTGGAATGTATAAATTATTTGACCCTAAATTTACAAAGGAAAAAATAATTTCTACAATAAATTTAACTATCTTGTATTTGACAACTAGATAAATTTAAGTTTTTGCAAATGGAATTGGCTTAAATAAATTATCAGATGGATTCTTATGGGCTTCAAATTGTACATGGAGAATGCCATTTATGACTATATGAATTCATATGATCATTTATTCACAATACTCAAAGGGCCATGAAATAATCACTATCAAACAAAGCTTCCCAAATTAATACACAAACTGCAACAACATGACATATAATAAAAAACCAACTTTAGGAAACTCAAAACACTGTTAAACATGTTGAAATGACTTTAAAATATGAAAGATAGGCTCTTTGATATACATGCTAAATATACCTAAAGTAGTCAGTCATGACACTAAACCAGATTCAAGATATTCAAGTGAAAAGTAGGATTCCAAACACTATTTGACACTTGGCAAATTTATACATATTATAAGTGCTGAAAGCCACACCTCACCAAATGACTCAAAACTTTGAACTAATGATCTAAGGTGCATGAATATATCAAATGAAATATAATAAACACCTAAAACACACCATAGGCCTCAAAATGACAACCCGATACATAGGCATGATTTTTTTAATTATAAGGGGGTACTTTTGCAAAGTTTTCAAATATTACACTCAAAATCCTCGTGCTTTTTTTAGTCCCAATAGTGACTCTGTATGGAGATGCATGCCCCTTTCAAGAATGGAAAGATTCCCACATGTCTTGGTTGAGAAGACTACACCAAGAACTTACTCAACACCTTTATTGAATGTAGGAAACAACTTCAATGAAACTTCTTACCTTTGTCATAAAATTAATTTTTATTTTTGTCTATTATAATGATTTAGCATAGCAAGAGGGGGGTGAATCAGTTATCCCTAAGTCTAGATGTACAAATTCAACTTTTAAACACTTCAAACAAATCAATCAATCTCAAATATCCACTCAGTCTCTATAACATATCTTCAACAATTAAACACTTCATGCAATGTCTCGACTCTCTATCTCTATATGTGCCGACTGTAAGTTAATAAACTATTGTAAAATATGGAATGCAAAACAATAACATCCACACATGAAAATAACACTTTTTGCACCAAGATTTAATATGGAATTCCAATTTAGAAAAAAACCACAAAGTAACATGCTGCCAATTTTTCACTCTTCTAAAGTGAATTCGCTTAAGAGTCAACCCTATTAAAGGTTGTACAAAACACTATTAAATGTGACCCTATTAAAGGATTTAATCACCCTATCAGGAGTGGCCTTGTTAAAGGACTTTAGAATATTCCATTAGAATGTCACCTTGATTAAAGGATTTTAGATTAATACAATGGTTAGAATATAACAAAAAGTTTTACCTGTAAAGTATAACTCACTTAAAAAAATTAGATCGCCATTCACTCATCTACTAGTTCATTGAATAGCCTCCATTAAAATCTCTATCATTGATATAGTTGGCACCTCCTTAAGCAATCGAACTTCAAAAAAATCTTCACACTCCACCTCTGTTGTTCTCCTCTTCACAACTTCTCCTTAAGATCACCAATCAACAATGAACCAACCTTAAAATTCATTCCTTATGCCTACTTAAATAGGAAATTTCAATATTTTTCCACTTAAACATCATCATTGATAAGAAATTTCAATACTTATTAAATATACCTGCTTATCAATCCTTATCTTCCATGTGCTTTGACTAATTCAAAATTCCAATTGCATCAGCCTCAAAATCAAAATCTTTCTCAAATTGTCACTATTGTTGTCACTCGACAATCATTGTGTTATTTACTCAGTCATCATTGTGTATCTTGACAATCACTATACTATCTCACTCAACATCAACATGCTTGTTCATCCATTACTATGCTCAGTCATTACTACACATCTTCATGTAATTTCTCATCAATAACTAACACTTAAACATTTTCTTTCATCTTTTGCAAAATTGATACTCAAGTCAAGCTTATCCTTTAATTAACTTGTTTCAACTCTTAGCTTCTTTTAGTTGTCTTCTTTACCTCATGTATTGATTGAACAACATATTATCTTGTCAAGGACTAACTTATCAAGTTCCCATTGTATTTCCATGATACTTAACACATCTCAACTCAACTTTTCACTAGGTCATCTCTCAATCTCTTCTTTTCAAATCCTCTTCATCAATCAAATGATATAGCACTTTACACTGTTAGTAAATTTTCTCTCTAGTAGGTTTGACACTTTGTCTTACCAATAGGTTTGTCATCAATGAAAACATAATAATTTCTCCAATTGTAGTTTCCAATAATCTCCCTCTTTTTCATTTATGGTAACACCTCACATGCATCACTTACTATACTAGTTACCATGCAATCCAAAAATATTCAAAACCATATACTCTCTGCTCCCTCTATGTTTGTGTTCTATATTTCTTAGCTTTATTATTATTCTCATCCAATCAATCTTAGGATTCTCCTTCTATTAGTTTGGTGCATACTCTATTAGAATATATAGTCCACCAATATAACTGAGAGGGGGGAGGGTGAATCATTTATATAACTATTGTCACAATTATCAACCTTATTAAATCTTAACCATATGAGCAATATAATCAAAAAGCAAAACAAGATACTCATGCACACTAACACTAGATATTTTAACTAGGGAAATCCATGATCAGAGGGAAAACCTTGGTGGCAATGATAACCACAAGATGATGTACTAATATAAATACTCCTTGTTAGAGGATGGACCTTGTTAGGAGTCTATGAAAATATTCAATACATATCAGTGCCTGTTAGGAGACTTTAAATCCCTATTAGGAGACTCCAATCTTATTATGAGTTGTACCAACCCTTTTAGGAGTTGTAGAAGGAAGATGGGCCCACTATCCAAACAACTTCAAGGGCAAGATTAGTGAACCCTCTATCCAAATGATCTTTGCATTATTCCTTACGAAATAATAGAATTGTATTGTACTGTTCCTTCCTCTTTCTCTGCCATGCCAACTAAACTCCTGCTCCTTCTAATTTCAATACCAGATCACAATATTCACATCCAATAATCCTTTGGATCACTTACTTGTATTCACTTTACTCCTTTTTTCACTTCCTTGATTACTTCCCATTCCATAAATTGATCACATTTTTTTTACAAATAAGGAAAATATATTTCCTTTATACCATATCTTCAAAATAATTTCTTGAGTCAGCCTTAAGACTTTCTCAATTAATCATAATAAGATAATTAATTATTTCATAATATACATAGCATTCTTAGCTCATAGTCTATGGGTATGTGCAAGATTGTGGTCAACCAAACTATGGCCTTAACTGACAGTGAAAAACTAACAAATCAAGGTTATGTTAACTTGACATGTAATTTTAAAGTAGTTATGGGATTTATATCAAAAAGGTGTATGAAAATTAGCTATAGGAAATTCAATTTAAATTCTAAACTACTAGGCCTTATCTAGAGAAAAAATTATTTGATTTGTCAAAATTTTGGATTTTAATGGAGTACTGAAAAAATTTCAAGGCAAAAATAAAAAGTAAGTGTATGTATGACCACCTTAATCAAAATCAAATGATAATATTTTTTAATATAATTATAGATTAAAAAAAAGTAGACTCATGCCCGAATGTGACACATATTTTGGGTATTTTTATTCCAGATAAATATTTAAATATGGATTTTCTACTATAACTTTTCTAGAATAAAAAAAACTTTCGTGTCAAACCACCTGAACTAATTGAAAACTTTACAAAATAAAAAATAAAATAAAAATTATTATACCAGGCGAAGCCTAGAATGTGATGCAACTTTTGGATTTCAAAAATATTATACCATTTGAAATTTATAGTTATTTTTCAATCAATATGTTAATTAGTAGTTTACAAACATTTTCATTAAAAATTAACTAATAAATCCATATCGAACTCAAAATTTGACAACAATTATATCGATGTAATCTTGAGAGTATTATAAAAAAAACCCTTTTCATTTCATTGAATTTTGATGAAAAAATATTGTTAGATGGCTAATCAAAGTCTAAATGTCAATGAAACTTGTCTCAAACACATTATTGAGTTGACCAAATAGGTTTCATAACTTTTGAAGCTAATCGAGTACCCAAAAATTGGTGGCTAAAGTGTGGATTGTTGGAATATTCAAATGGGAAGAGTACTTCTGAGAGGGGGTTGAATAAGAAGTAATGTATTTTTTCCATTAAAACTTTTAACTGATAATAAACATCATGCATGTAACATATCAAATAACCTTAAAGTAAACACATGCAAGTAAACACAAGACCCCAGAATTTAGCAACCCAGAAACCCTCTAGGAACAAGAAGGTAAAACTAGGGTGGGGATGATACCCACAAATTCAATGTAGCAATAATGTTTGACCACTTCTAATGGTCTGCCCTATTAAAGGCCTACCCTGTTAAAAGCTTTACACTATGTCAATAGTGACCTAGTTAAAGGATTTAAAACACTTTACATGAAGTGTCACCCTATTAAAGGATTTAGTCACCTCTTCAAAGGATCTAAAAAATAGTTGTTAAACTAACCTATCAACATATGATTTTCACTATCTAATACACTTGTTAGAGAGTATTAGAAATATTTGACCTAATTCCTTACAATCTTCAATTGCTGATTTTAGGCACTTGGTCTACTCATTCTAATGAGATCCTTGTTTGATTTGATATATGTTCATATCTCTTGCTTTGTTCTGATCAACTAGATATGTAATTGCTGCTCAATTCACTAAGTCTTTGATGCTCTTGTTGTTTTCCCTGTTCTGCAATCTTCTATTCAGCAACATGAAATCATGGGGTGGGTATGTGTACGATCATGGTTGACCAAACTATGGCCTTAAGTGGTAGTGAAAAACTAGCAAATCAGGGTTATGTCAAATTGACACATAATTTTAAAGTGGTTATGGACTTTATAACAAAAAGTTGTAAGAAAATAATCTAGAGAAAATTCAATGTAGTTTCTAAACTACTAGGCCTTATCTGGAGAAAAAAAAATTGATTGGTCTTGGATTTTAATGCAGTACTATGAAAATTTCAGGGCAAAAATAAAAAGTAGGTGTATGTTTGACCACCTTAATCAAAATCAAATGATAATATTTTTTTAATATAATTATAGATATAAAAATTAGACTCATGCCTGGATGTGATGCATATTTTAGGTATTTTTATTCCAAATAAATAATTAAATATGAATTTTCTACTAAAAAAATTTTGGAAAAAAAATTCCCGTGTTTGACCACCTTAACTAATAGAAAATTTTACCAATTTTTTTTTTTTAAATTTTTTTTGTTATACTAGGTGAAGGATAGAATGTGACACAACTTTTGGATTTAAAAAATGTTATACCATTTGAAAGTTATAGCTATTTTTAAATCAATATGTCAACCAACACTTTACAATAATCTTCATTAAAAATTAACTAATAAATACTTATCGAACTCAGAATTCGACAACACTTATATTGATGGGATCTCAAGAGTGATATAAAAAAAACCTTTTCATTTCATTCAATTTCAATGAAAATAACATTATCAGATGGCTACCCGAAGTCTGAGTGTCAGTGAAACCCTTCTCAAACACTTTTTTGGGTTGACCGAATAGGCTTGGTAATTACCAAGCCTAATTGGATATTTGATTTCAAATTGGATATCTCATTTCAAATCAGATATTCGATTTCCAATCAGATATTTGATCACAGCCGAGAATTTTCAACACCAATTTGGAGGGAAATTTGAGAGGGGAGATTTTTTTCAATTTTCGAGAAAATGTGGACATTGATATTATTATTATATATTATTATAATTATTATTATATTATAGTAATATGTATGATTATTAATATTAAATATAATATAGTTATAAATATCATTATTATTATTATAACTAAATATAATATAGTAATATATATGATATATATTATTATTATTATTAAATATATATAGTAATACTATATGACTAAATTATTATATATAATAATATATATGGTTATTATTATTCTTAAATCTATAATCTAGTAACATATATGATTATTATTGTTATATAATCTAATAATATATTATTATTATATTAAAATATACAGTATTATATATTTATTAAATATAATATTGTTATAAAATCATCATTTAGATGCATTTCATGACAACATATGTCCCTAAGCCCCCTAGTGACCCCTTTCGATGCATTCCCAATGGGTCCCTAAGGGTCCTAGGGGTCTTAGGGATATACATTGTCATGGAATTTGTCGAAAGGGGTCATAGATCATCCTATGACCCCTTTCAATCCATATTAATGATTCTAATATGTCCCTAAGGGTCCTACAACCCCTAGGGACATATGTCGTCATGGAATGTGTCGAAAGTGGTCATAGGATAGGTCATCCTATGACCCCCTTCAACCCATATAAATGATTCTAATATGTCTCTAAGGGTCCTAGGACCCCTAGGGATATATGTCACCATGGATTGTGTCAAAAGAGGTCATAGGTCATCCTATGACCCCCTTTGACCCATATAAATGATTGTAATATGTCCCTAGAGGTCTTAAGACCCCTAACAACATATGTCATCATAGAATGTGTTGAAAGGGATCACAGGTCATCTTATGACCCCCTTCGACCCATATAAACGATTCTAGTATGTCCCTAGGGGTCCTAGGACCCATAGGGACATATGTCATCATAGAATGTGTTGAAAGGGGTCATAGGTCAAACTATGACCCCTTTCAACCCATATAAACAATTATATTTATATGACCCCTAGAGACATATGATGTCATGGAATGTGTTGAAAGGGCCTATGACCCCTTTCAACCCATATAAACAACTTTAACATGTCCCTAGGGGTCCTAGGACCTCTAGAGACATATGTCATCATGGAATGTGTCAAAAGGGGTCATAGGTCATCCTATGACCCCTTTCAACCCATATAAACAATTTTAATATCTCCTTACAGGTCCTACGACCCCTAGAGACATATGTTGTCATGGAATGTGTCAAAAGGGGTCATAGGTCATCTTGTGACCCCCTTCGACCCATAAAAATGATTATAATATGTCTCTAGGGGTCTTAGGACCCTTTGCGACATATGTAATCATGGAATGTGTCGAAAGACCTATGACCCCTTTCGACCTATATAAATAATTTTAATATGTCGCTAGGGGTCCTAGGACCCCTAGAGACATATGTCATCATGGAATGTGTCGAAAGGGCTCATAGGTCATCCTATGATCCCCTTCAACCCCTATAAATAATTCTATATGTTCCTAGGGGCCCTAGTACCCTTAGAGACACATGTCATCATGGAATGTGTCGAAATGGGTGATAGGGGTCAACCCATATAAACGATTCTAATATGTCCCTAGGGGTCCACATATGTCATCATGGAATGTGTCAAAAGGGTTCATAGGTCATCCTATGACCTCCTTCGACCCATATAAATGATTCTAATATGTCCCTAGGGGTCCTAGGACCCCTAGTGACATATCTTGTCATGGAATGTGTCGAAAGACCTATGACCCCCTTTGACCCATATAAATGATTCTAATATGTCCCTAGGGGTCCTAAGATCCCTAGGGACATATGTCATCATGGAATGTGTCGAAAGGGGTCATAGGTCATCTTGTTACCCCCTTCGACCCATATAAATGACTCTAATATGTCCTTAGAGACATATGTTGTCATGGAATGTGCCAAAAAAGGTCATAGGTCATCCTATGACCCCCTTCAACCCATATAAATGACTCTAATATGTCCCTAGGGGTCATAGGACCCCTAGGGACATGTCGTCATGGAATGTGTTGAAAGGGGTCATAGATCATCCTATGACCCCCTTCAGCCCATATAAATGATTGTAATATGTCCCTAGGGATCTTAGGATCCCTAGGGACATATGTCTCATGGAATGTGTCAAAAGGGGTCATAGGTGGTCATAGGTCATCCTATGACCCCCTTCGACCCATATAAATGATTATAATATGTCCCTAGGGGTCCTAGGACCCCTAGGGACATATGTCATCATGGAATGTGTTGAAAGGGGTCATAGGTCATCCCATGACCCCCTTCGACCCATATAAACAATTCTAATATGTATGTCATCATGGAATGTGTCGAAAGGGGTCATAGGTCATCCCATGACCCCCTTCGACCCATATAAATGATTCTAATATGTCCCTAGGGGTCCTAGGACCCCTACGGACATATGTCATCATGGAATGTGTTGAAAGGGGTCATAGGTCATCCCATGAGCCCCTTTGACCCATATAAATGATTCTAATATGTCCCTAGGGGTCCTAGGACCCCTACGGACATATGTCATCATAGAATGTGTGAAAAGGGGTCATAGGTCATCCCATGACCCCCTTTGACCCATATAAATGATTCTAATATGTCCCTAGGGGTCCTAGGACCCCTAGGGACATATGTCATCATTGAATGTGTCGAAAGGGGTTATAGGATCGACCCATATAAATGATTCTAATATGTCCTTAGGGGTTCTAGGACCCCTAGAGACATATGTCATCATGGAATGTGTCGAAAGGGGTCATAGGTCATCCTACCTATATAAACGATTCTAATATGTCCCTTGGGGTATTAGGACTCCTAGGGACATATGTCATCATGGAATGTGTCGAAATTCGACCCATTTAAATGATTCTAATATGTCCTTAGGAGTCTTAGGACTCCTAAGGACATATGTCGTCATAGAATGTGTCGAAAGGGGTCATAGGTCATCCTGTGACCCCGTTTGACCAATATAAATGATTCTAATATGTCCCTAGGGGCCCTAGGACACCTAGGGACATATGGCATCATGGAATGTGTTGAAAGCGGTTAGAGGTCATTCTGTGACCCCTTTCGACCCATAGAAATGATTCTAATAGAAATAATATAGTAAAAATATAATAATGTAGTAAAAATAATAATATAGTATAATAATTACATATATATATAATATTTATAGATTATAATAATAATAACATAATATATTATTATATATTATATCTTTACGTTACATTATTTTATATATATATATATATATATATATATATTATATATAATAGTTACATTATTACATTATATATTTATAGATTATATATTATATATTTACATATTTTATAACTCAAATTAGTCATATAACTCACAAATTCATTTTTCCCTCCAATTTTTTTGTCGCTAGTATCTGATATTTGATTTGATATCGGATATTTGATAAGGCTTAGGCCTTACTTTCCAACTTTGGTACTAGGATAGGTGAAAAAAAGTCAGAGTGGATTTTGAAGCACTTTTAGACGTCTTCAAACTCTATTTTTTTTACATCGCCACTTTTTGGCACACCATGATCTTGCACATACTCGGGTCTAAGCCTTCTTATATAGGCTTCGTAGACTTAGGGTTAGGTATGGATCTAGGATCCATATTGAATCTTTAATTCCCATTCATTCCTTGCATTTTTCTCATTGGTTACATGCCTTGTCCATTTTTCTTATTGGTTGCAAGTTGATTGCATAGGAAATATAAAAGATTCTTTCTTATCCTTATTATCCTTTGAAATCCTTCTATGTCAGCTCAAAAAATAGTTTACATATGAGTTTGTGAAGGCACAAACTCATATGTTGATTCTATGTTACTCAACACATACTGGATTACTGGTGCTCGGCAAATGTTTGATCCTGGTTTTCTCAGCACCTATTACATTTTGTCTTGCTCAGTACATGTATAATTCTGGCTCACTTAGCACATGAAGCATTCTAACTTGCTCAACATCAACTGTGACTTGGCACCTATATATCACTCAGCACCTATATAATGCTCGGCACCTGAAGTCACTCGACACCTATTGGAATTCTGGCTCGACATATGTAGTGTACTTAGCTTCTATGTAGAAAGTGGTTAAGTGTGTGGACACTTAGTTGTCAAAACCAATCTAAAACCAACAATCTCCCCCTTTGACATGAGTGTCAAAAACACTTAACTAAACATTATTGGTCTGACCTTATGTCTACATTAATCATTCTGCTATGCATATGTACAAAATTTCAAAATTTGTTCAAAATACCTTATAACTCCCCTGAGCTGATTGTGCCTTGTCTATTCTTGTAACCAAAATTTTGTGCTAAATGTACCTGATATTCTTTGCCTTTACCCTATTTCTATAATCTGTACCTGTGTGCTGAGCTGTTCTTTTTGTTCTGTCTACTCTGTCTCCCCCAAAACATTATTTCTCCTCCACATTATTTACACATTAAGTCTTAGCTCCCCCTTTTTTGCTCATACTACAATATTTTCCCTTTTATTCTTCAAAAGAATGTAATAACTAGAATACTTAGTATTCTCCCCCTTAGTCATATCTTTCTTATTGTTATTTCTCCCCTTAAATATTATATCTATCCGCCCCTTTTTTATACTTATGTCAAAGGGTGCTAAGGAGTAATACCATATTTCACCAAAAATGTGTTGTTTACCTCCATTATCATCTTGAGAGCTAATCCCAATTCTCCAAAAAATTGTCTAGTGACTTATGCTAGATGGCAGTCTCTACAACAAGATGTACAAGTCCATCTAATGTAGAAAGATTAGGATCTTTCTTTAAAATAGTTTTAGCATAGACTTTCTCTTTGTGGAGAACCTCTAGATATGGGGTAATGGAGGACTTTACTGCATCAATTTGGCCTTTATATTGGCCTCTTCACTTGTCAGTGCAGCTAATTCTCCTTGAGTGTGAAGCAATTGGGAAAAATTCTTCTCACGTTGAGTTGGATCTCTTGGTAATTGCATGCTAGAAATCTTAAGATTTCTCTCCAAGCTCAATATTCTCTAGCTTGTCTCTTGTGTGAAATTGAAAAAATCACACAACTTTTTGTAAAGTGAGAAAATTTTCTCAAGTACAGTTTTGACCTTTTCAATTTTCTTGGCCAATTATACCTGTGCAAAAACTATTTCACTTGATATTCTCTCATTTACCTTTCCCTAAAACTTCCTCTCAGACCACTCCATAAGTTTGATGCTGGTGTCTTGGTCTTTGCTTATCACCTAGTCAACTATAACTGATAATTATTCTATTATAGGATTTGACTCATCTAGTGACTACAAGCTGAAGGCATCCATAAATATGTCCTTTATCTCAAGTAGTTCTTGCTTATGTTTATACTCCTTTCTGAGTATTTCTTGTCTTCTCCTTCTATTTAATGCATCTTGCATCTCTATAATTTGTTTAATGGTGATAGTCTTTGAATCATAAGAAGGTATTATTATCTCTTCATCTAGCTTAGGGTCTCCATTATGAAGTACCCTGGTATCCTTTGTAGAACTCAAGCTTGGTGTTGAGATTTGCAATGGTATGGATTCAATGCTCTACTTCTAAAGAGTTTTTGTAGGAGTGCCTATTTTTGGTAGCTCCACCAATGTCTGAATAGTGGCCTACTCCTCTTCCTTTAATGTATCCTCCTTCTCCCCACCAAACTTCCCCTCTTCTACACTTAGCTTCTAAATGGTTTCACCTACTGCTATTGCAATTGTTGGAAATGGTGGTGGAAGCATTAAAATTTTAGTACTAGTAGTTGTATAGATGAAAGGTGGTTCTTGTGGTTTCACTTTGTCTATTTTTGGTTCTGTTACTGCCTTCTGTAACTCATCTACACTCACCAATATAGGATTTATGCATAATTGTGCATGTAGAGTGGATTGGTGAAGGATCTTGGAGAGATCCTCTGCAGTTAGGGGATTGATGTTCTAAACAGAATTGTCAGGAACATCCTTGATTGTTATAGTGTCTACAGGTGTGATGGTTACATGAGGAGGGCTAGGAGGTGGCATTTGTGTGTCTTACACACTCTGTTCCTCTTGCTACTACTGCTGAATTGTTGCCATGTCTTCTCCTTGTTGTGTTTCCTCCTCTCCTTTTTCCTCCTCTTCTTCCTCTTTCTTCTCTTTTCTTCTCTTTTCTTCTCTTCATCTCTTTTCTTCTCTTCTTCTCTTTTTTTTGTTTTCTCCTCTTGTGTCTTCTCCTCTATTTTCTTTTTCTCCTCCACTACTTTGGCTTTGTTTTTCTTTTCACTAACTTTAGCCTTATTTGCTTCTTCATCCTTGTCATCAATCAATTTGTATATTGACTTCCACAATTGTGTGGACTCATTCACTACATCCTCAATTTTATTTTGCAAAATACTGAAGGCTCTATATTTTGGTGCAAATTTGTCACCATGTTTCTTAGTAGCCTTAGTATTTTGACCTCATTTTAGGTTAGGCATCACTTGTACTAAGGTAGATTCTCTGATCTCCTTCTCAATTTTGAGACAACAATGCCATATGTTTTCAACTATCTCATATAACTCCCTAGGCATGGTATTGTCTAGCTCTAGAGGTGTGTTCTTAAATTTTGCCATCATGGCATATACAGATTCCTCTATTTTGTTTTTTTATTCTCTACTTAATTTTTTAAATTCAAGGCTTTTCAAATCAGTCAAATTTGCATTCTTAATATTTTCACAAATTTTATCTATGGTAGATTTGGGAGGATGGCTTACCACTCTGAATTGGCTGATATCTTCTAACTATGTTCTGTCCTCATCATCAATGTCTGGCTGTGCTACATACTTTCTTCTTTTCTTTTGCACTTCACCAGTCTATTTAGTGGGATTTTTCTTCTCTTTTACTTGCTCCTTGGCCTTTGAGTAGAGGCCCTTGTCGTAGCTCTTATTACTGGTGCCTTTGGTTTGGCTTGTGTTGTTCCTGTAGCCTTCTTTACTTTAGGCTAGGCTAGAGGCTGAGTTTTAGCCCTTCTCTTCTTTGACTCAGCTTGTGTAGGTGCTTCCTTGACTTCTTCTTCCTTAGAACCTTCCTCCTTCTCTTCTCCTAAGCCTTGGGTTAACTCCATTGGGCCTTGCCCTTGTTCTTCTTCTTCACTCTCAACTTCTTCTTCCTCCTCTTCAGCACTTGCTACCCTTTCAATATCTGCACCAAATTTCTTTATTTTCTTCACTAGTTTATCCTTCTTCTTTAAGGTGGAGGTTGTTTTTAGTTCCATATCTACCTTGGAATGCACAACATCATATGTTATAAAATGAGGTGCCTCTTTATCAATCTCTTCTACAAGCAATGTTGTGATTGTTGCTGAGGCTTTATCCACATCAAGTTCATAACCTAATGGCCTTTTCCATCTCACCATTGGAATTGTTGCTTGAATGTAAGTGTAGTCAATGTCTACTAGGAAGCATATTCATTTATATGTTTTTCCACTAGGGAAATTGGTATTCTCACTCTTTGTTTCATGGATTTCTTAAAATCCTCAAAATAGCTTGTCATTTGTGCTTCAAAGTTGTTACCCATCTGATCAATGTACTCATTGATTTGAGTGATTGTAGTTTTGTTTGGATTTCAGTTCACCTTTTCTATTGATGGAAACTCTTTCAAGACATAAAAGAATATGCACACAAGAACTGAACCAAACTTGCATTGAGCACCTTTTGACCTTCTTATTGCTCCTAGGTTCTCATTTATTTGCTGCAACATTAGTTCTGCTAGATCATATGTATGATCTTTCTTTACAAGCTTGTAGGCTACATCCATAGCAATGCATGGTACACCATTTAATCTACTGGATTGGTAAAATTTGTGAGATATCACTCTCAATGCAAAATCTAGAAGAGGATCTATTATAGTATTAATTTTCATACCCCTCTTATTCCACTTAGCCCCTGTATTCCTTTCAATGACCTCTTTTGAATCACTTTTGAGGGTCTTAGGCCAATCTAGGATTGGGAAACTTGTAACCCTATGCACTATCTTCTTAGTAATCTTAATTGGCCTTGTTTCTAGCCATAGATAGCCATTATGTATCCTGCTTAGAACAATTCTTATCCACTCTATTTTAAAACCTGTAGGGTAAACTAGGGCATGGGTTAAACCCTTCTTCTCAACTATCTGAGACTCATCCTTCAATATTCTATTGTCACACAATTTATCATACACTTGAAAAATTTCAAGGTTTCCTACTACTCCTATTTTGTAGTTGTAACACTTCCTTACATCTTGCACCATGACAACCTTGGGTGGAATTATGGACAATGCATCAGCAGGATCATTCTTGTAGGCTACCTTGGGAATGCGTCTAAACTTAGGTTGGTTTACTTCATTACTAACCAGCTAGACCTCATGACTTTCCTTTCCCTTGGGGTTCTTAGAACTAGAAGCCATTATACTGATCTAGGGTTTCAATGTATTAAAACTTTAACACTACGTAGCTCAACACTTGATAAATACCTTAGATCAACAAAATTTATGTTGAATCATTGTTGAAATTGATGCAAATGGCTTCAAGGTTTCTCTTTGATCACTTCTGCACTCTTTTCATCTTTGCTATGTTCAAATGGCATAAAAATGATCAAAATTTGACCCTATACCTTTCAAAACCTAGCATTAAATGCTTAGTGCATACAGCTGTAAACTTGGCACTTGAAGGTTTCAACATGACTTGGCTTCCATTGGATTTCATTCACTTGGCTTCCATTAGATTTCCACTTCACTCGACTTTCATTGACATTTATCAACTTGGCATCAACCATCAACTCGGTCACCACTAGCAACTTGACATCCACTAGAGCTTTACTTAGCATCTGAGGACAATTCAACAGTATTTACAAAAATTTCAAATTTTGACTTGGCATCTTTGCTCATGCTGATTTCTTCTTTGTAGTACTTGTTTTTCTTTGGACTAATGTATGATATAACTTTGTATATCAATCCCATACACCTATCCTTTCTTAGTTGGATGAGATGTGACCACTTGACCTCTAGGGTGAAGTGATCCCTCCATTTGATGTGCTGCACTCATCTTTCTTCTTCCAAGTCTTGTTTATTTGTCCTCTGATTTGTTCAACATCTACTTTCTCTTTTCCTTTGTTGGCTTCTGACTTGGGTGCTTTTGATTTTGTTGGGCAATTCATGTTGATATGACCAGTCTTCAAGCAACTAAAACATGTGGTTTGACTTGACCACCTGCTGTAGTTCCCTCTAAAATGTGTCCTTATGCAATTTTCAGGAATGTGTCCATATTCCTGACAATAGTGATAGCTATACCTGGTGTTATAGTCCCAATTGTAGTGATGACCTTGGTTATTTCCCTTTGCAAGCTGATTGGGTGTCCACATAGGCTTTGATCTACACTCAAATGCTCTATGTCCATACTTCATGCAATTGTAGTAGTGACCCTCAAATCTTGGTGTTCTGATAGTCCTAGTCCTACATTCTTGTGCTTGATGTTCTTGCTTCTTGCACTTATGATAATAGCTTGCATTCTTAGGCTTATCATGATGATTGTTCTTCTTACTCTTGCATACATTAGCAGTGTGTCCCTTTTTACCATAGAAATGAAAATTAGGTTAAGTGTTCTTACCTTTGTTGCTCCTTTCTTCTGTAGTCTTGGATGATTCTCCTTGTTCAGTGCTGGCGTAACCAAGTCCTGAAGTATCATTATTGGCTCTTGGTGATTTTAGTAATTGCTCAAAGTACTTGATAGCCTCATTAGTTTTGCTGAAGCTTTCTGCTATCTCCTTCTTGTTGGCATTATGTTGTATTTTTCATTAGTGACAACACTTATTTGATTCTGAATGGCTATTGAGCTCATCACTCAATTCACAGTTTATACCAAGCATTCAATGGTTACCTTGTAAATTCAGTAGTTAAGCAATTCACACCAAGCATTCTTGTGGCTACCAAGTGAATATGTAGTCCAACAATTTTTATCAAGCCCACCGTATTTTCCAAACAAATAATGGTTGTCGAGCTTCACAATATCTATCTAGTCATCAATTTTCATGATATGAAATCAATTTCTATCGAGTAATGGATGTGTATTATTTACCAAGTGATAGCAAGGTAAATGAAGGTTTCAGTATTTACCGAGTGACACTATATCTACTGAGTCTCCATTGGTTACTGAGCTCCAAGCTATGTTGTGTGATTAGTATGGACTATTCTTCTACTTCTACTGAGTGCATGACAATGTCAAGTAATGCAGTGAATGTCGAGTATCAAAAGGTCACTAAGTCAGCTTGAAGACCCCAAGTTTTTTACTATTTGGTTGACTTAGTAATTTTTTTTTACTTGTGTTTTAGTCGACCTTGAAATTGTAATTATTGGAATGATATATGTGTAATGTATTGTGTCATTTGCAATATATGTATTATTATCATGAGTATGTTCAGGAGTGGACATGTAATGTTTTGAGAAGAGTGAATGCGAATCAATAGCAGAGTAGAGTTTTCAGCAAGGTCATTAAGGGGCAACAAAGACATATCAGTCACAAGAGGTGATATGTACCTCAAAATCTATTTAGCAATCAAATTGTAAGTTAGATCTACTATTTCATCCTGATAGGTGAATCAATTTTCCAAATCCTTTAACAAGGTAGACCTAATAGTCTTTGTATAAATCTCTTAACAGAGTGCATACTTCATTGTATGTTTGAAAAACCTCTGACAAGGTGGACCTAGCAGTCCAAATTGCTCTTAATAGGGGAGATCATTAGAAATGGTCAATGTAAGTCCTAAAAGGCCAAATTTATACTACAGTAGTGAAGTTTTGTGGGTATCATCCCCACCTTAGTTTTACTTTCTACTTGGAAGGTTTTTGGGTCACCAAAATATTGTGTTTATGTGTTATGAATGTTTATATTTTCTCATGCATGCAATAGATTAGATGAATGAATGTTGAATGATTTATTTGGTTAAGTGTTGTATTAATTTAAAAGTTTTTGACGTTACTGATTCACCCCTCCCCTCTCAATAACCTAGCTAGTCTTGATTATTTCCAACAATTGGTATCAGAGCTTTGTGGTTCTTAGGATAAAGCTTGACTGCTTGAGTGAATATCAAGGACAATGTAGATATTCAGACTTGACAAAGCTATTGAGAATGAAAAGCTAGATCTTGAAATGGCCATAACTCAACTCAAAGAAGCAAAAGTGCATCTCTCCCAGTCTCTGAAAAGAAGGAAGGAACTTTCCAGACAAATGAATGGCCATCAATATGTTGAAGAAAAGATTGAAGACTTTTTTCCATCAAGTAGCTTAGATGAAGAAAATGAGGCAATCAAAGAACTCTTATAAAAGAATGGTTCTCTATAAGAAGTAAGAAAATTAAAAAGAGAACAAGAAGTTCAGTCAATAAGAATGTGTGAATCTTGGAACAAAGGAATAAGGAAAGTGAAGACTTGGAGGAAAGGAACAATGCAAATCAAAACCTATCCCTTCAGCAAGAAAGTCTTATCAATCAGCTCTCCAATGCAAATGAAGAAATCATAAATCTAAGATTTGAAAATGAAATCTTAGGGAATGATTTAATCACTGAAAGACAAACCAATGAAATATTGAAAGCTGATCTAATCTCTAAAAATTAACTCAATGAAAGGATGATGAAATCTCTAGCAGACATGGATCAATTGAATCAACAAAGTGAGCAAAATCTTCATAGACAAAAAGGTAAAGCAAGACTTGGTTACAAAGAAGAAGGTGAATCTTCCAAACAAGGTGCCCAAAGGAATCAAAGACATACTTGCAATCATTGTGGAAAATTAAGTCATACATCAAAAAAATGTTGGAGCAATGGAAAGGCAAAATTCAATGGAAAATGCTACAATTTTAGTAAACAGGGTCATAAAGCTAATAAATGCAAGGAGAAACCAAAATTTGAAGGTAAATGTCACAAATGCAAGAAACAAGGTCACAAGGCATCTAAATGCAAATCCAAACCATTCAATCCAGTTGAACAAATTGTTAAAGCAATATTTGGTTGGGATTACAATTCTTTGTGTAGATGTCACTATTGCGGAGAATATGGACACATTGGCATAGACTACACAAGGCATCACTTAAGAAAAAGAGATTCAATAGTAAGATGTTACACATGCATTGGAATTGGTCACATAGCTAAAAAATGCATGAACATAGGAAGAATTCAAGATGAGAAGAAAGCCAAAGCTAATAACATCAAGAGGTAGATGAGATAAAAGTGGATTCCTAAATCTACCAAGCTGAACAGTCCAAATGATGGCAATGTCACTCAAGAAGTGGGTGACTCCACCATTTCCAATTAGATTCTTCAAGGAGGATTGGAACTATATCTTCAAGCTATATCTCCAACAGTTCCAAATGGAAGAAAGAAGAAGATCCAAATTAGAAGTCTAGATACAAAAGGATCACATGAGTTTAGTTCATACCAAGCAAGGATGGTCACTAACTCAACCGAGCTAGGTCAGGAGCAATGAAAGTTTTGTTTGATCACTGAGTTACAAGTTTCTACCGAGCTAGTAAGGGGATGATAGCCTATCATGAAATACATTAGTATGGTACCTAGCATTAATGGAAAATTTTCATCAAAAGGAGCAGAATTCGACTCCATTTTTCACCACATCTTTAGTATTCATAGAGCAAAGAGATTTCGAGGGGCACACAAGCATTTCCAAGTGATTTTGAGCAAATTTGTAGCTAAGAAATTTGTTCGAAAACTTCCATCACTTACTGACCAACAATGGCATCCGAAAGTACCAACAGTAGTAAGGCGAAAAGGGGTTCAGAGATGTTGGTCAAGGGTGTAGAATGGAAAGTGCCAAATTTAAAACTAGTTCCAATAGTGGCAGAGGCACTCGACCCTAATGGTGCACAATCACAAATTCCACCAAAGGTACTTCTAATTAACGATATATGCACTCATTTTAAGTGTTCAATTCAGGAGAGAGGAACCTTAGATTTGGATAGTGCTTTAGAGGAAATGCACATTGATGGCTCATTGAAACTTGAGCACAAGCATCTTGAAAAAAAAGGGTTGACACACATATCACACCTGCCAAGGAGTTTTTAGATTAAATGGATTAGGTATATTCTTAGCCATGTACAAAATGGTCAGTTATGGTTGGATCAGCCTATATTAATAACCAGAAAGATGATTCACAAGATTACTAGCCTTCCCATTTTAAGCAAAAAAAAATCCACCAAAACCCTAGGTTGGGATGAACTCTAGAAGAAAACCCTAGCCGACTGGGACGATAGAGGTTTGAAAATCACAACCATTTCTATTGTGGAGTTGAGGATAGAAATTCATGTAATTGCTCATAAGATTTATAGTTCTAGTCATTTAAAAAGCATGCCATGTGAGGCAGTGGACTTAGCATTCAAAGTCATGAAGAAGAACATGGAATTTGACTTGTCAGAGCTACTACTCAAACAATTAAACAAGAATATGGACAACATCCAGACATCAAAGAAAAATCCCTATACATTTGGTTCTTTGTTGATGTGCCTTTTCTTCTATGTGCAAAAATTATTTCCATCCAAAGGTTCTATTGTATGGAGAAAGGATGTTCCCATTTTGTATCAAATAAATGAGTTTATTGCAGAAATGGGTGTAAATTTTGACAGCATAATGGAAAATTATTTTGAAGACTTCAAAGAAAGGATGAAAAACAGGTTTAGGATTCCTCCTAAACTTGTTGATGATTATAAAGATGATGTGTGTTTCATGGTTGACTATGATAAAGTATATATCTAGGCAGTCAGACCCCAAGTTGCATGGGTGAAACCTCTTCCTTATGAGATCAATATTGATGAAATGAGGGACATCATTGAAGCACTGGTAAATGAGATTGTAGATCCCAAGAAACCAATTTTTGGCACATATGATGAGGCAAAAGCCAGAATTGAATTGGAAATCAAGCTACCTTAAGCAATCATCAAAGGCAAGAGGAAGATAGCTAAGATGAAAATTGCCACTAGTCCCTTAATTCTTACTGAGGGAAAAGGAGAGGATGAAGAAAAAGAAGAAGAAGAAGAAGAATAAGAAGAAGAAGAAGCTAAGAAGGAGGTAGAGCTAGAAAAGAAGAAGGATAAGGTAATCATTACCAAGCAACCAAAGGCCACCATAGCTATTTTCACCAGGAGAGGCAAAGGTAAAGGTAAAGGTGAAGTTGTGCTCAACAAGCCCCAACTTACCTTCCAGGAAAGGCTAAAAAAAATGGAAGAAGGAGTTGGCATCACAAACTTCAAGGCTTGAAAGTTTGAAACCAGAACTAGTGCTAAAAAGATGCAGACTGAGGAACTGGTACTCACAAAGATGGGAAAATGGAAATATTCCCTAGACCAGATTTCTCCTCAAATCTTAAAGGAATTATTAGCGAGATTACAACCATGGTGGGAATCTGTTGTGCATACAGCTAAAGATATCTATGAACAATCTTTGAGGAAAATATTGCCAAATCTTACTGATGTAGAAGTGAAGGCTGCCATGAAGAATAATGAAGGTAAAATGATGATTAGATTCCACATATGTTTGATTTTAATTAAAGTCATTGAGCATGTTGTAAGAGATGCAACAAACATGTAGAAGAATATCTATCATCTGCATAAGCTTAATGATGATCTAGTTGAGATCAAGGATGATGATGGTGATAATGATGATGATGAAGATGATAACACTCTATGTGCTATTATTGATGTTGAAGACTATCAAACACTAAGGGTTGATGATGAAGAGAAAGAGGAAGAAGCTGATGAGGAAGACAATGAAGTAGATAAAGAAGATGATCCAATGAAGATTGCAATAGAAGCCATTTCTTCCCTTCCTCACTCTCCATCTAAGCTAGCAATGTCATCAGGGTTGGAGTCAGCTTCAGGAGTATTGACTACAACTACATCAAAAATATCATCTGCTCCTGCCACCTCACAAGTCTAGGTATCTTGAATGGAAGTATTAGTTACTTCATCTATCAAGCTACAACTCTCTTCATTAGCACCTAAGAAATCCACCTTAGTAGTGTGCATAGCTACTAGTTCTATAATTGTATCAACTTCTTCTGCACCATGTATAGTAAGTTTTCTAGTTTGTTCTACAATTTTGTCTACTACAGCTTTAACTACACCAATTTTTGTTCTAGTTAGTTCTTCAATTGTAAATATTCCAGCTTGTACATTGCCTATTAGTACATCATTTTTGGGAGGCACACCAATTTTGGACATAGTTGGTACTTTTCTCAGTTTTCCTCTAGTTGGACCAATCCATGTTTTTACTGCTAGTCCATCTACATCAACTATTGTTTCTATTTCTAAGTCCAAGGAAGTAAGCATTGAAGTAAAACCAAAGAATCCTCTAAAACTTCTACTTACTAGTAAGGCAATTGATGAAGATATAGACTTGGATAAAGAAATTATTATCCCGAAGATAAATTTGGACACTACCTAAGCCAATGAAATGAGATTGGTTAGTTAGCTTTTAGAGAAAAAGGAAGGTAGAAATGGCTAAGGGAAAAGAGAGAAAAAGAATTCACTATAATTGAAAATGCCAAAAACATAATTACTAAGGCTATAGGTGTTGATATTGATCCATCTCAACACATTTTGCTACAATTAGAAGAGGCAGTAAATAAGTTCAATGACGACACTTCTAGTCAAGAAAAGCTCATTGAGAAGGTAGAGAAGAAATTTGACAATAAGGTGCTTGAGCACATTGCTTAGCACATTACAATAAATCAAGTAGAATTATCCACAATTTTGAGCAACCTTGAACAATCCTTCACAAATGTAACATTACTTTTTGGCAAGCTTTGTGATGTTACCAAGTATACCAAGGATATTAAGGAGAAATTGAATAAGATTGATATGGACATGAAGGTTAGTGCTCAAGGGTTATAGCTTGACCCTAGTTCAAGCTCAACACATCACATGAAGGTGAAATTTTTGTCAGAAATGCAGGTAGAGTTACTCAGAGAGGAAGCCAGGATCTGGTCTACACTGATTGATATCCAGAATATGATCCTTCCAATTATGGATCCAATACAAAAACATATTGCATATTCAAAAACTTTGGTCCAAGATAACAAATTTTTAATAGTAGATCATATGATTGAGCTTTTTGTAGAAGTTCAAGTGGCACTCTCCACTTGCAAGATTTTACAAAATAATTGGGATAAGACATTGGCTCTTATTCTCAAGGTACACTCTAAATTTCTCTCACATTTTGATGTCTCTATTTTAAAATATTGTATATACCATTTGGCATTATTGTCAAAAAGGGGCAGTATGAGATGATCAAGGGAGAGAACAAGGAGAATAAAGAGACTTGTGGAGAAATCAAAAGAGAAAATGAATTGATATATGTACAGATAAAGCTATGTATATATTATGCCATATGTATGGGGGAGATATGTAAGATATGTATATACAATAGCTTTACAAAGATCAATTTTGAAAAATCAAAATCAGTATGTCAATGTACATAAGTTTTGGCACATGAGTGTTTTTGTCACTAATGCCAAAGGGGGAGATTGTTGGCATTATGTTGTATTTTTCATTAGTGGCAACACTTATTTGATTATGAATGGCTATTGAGCTCATCACTCAATTCATAGTTTATACCGAGCATTCAGTGGTTACCTTGTAAG
Source organism: Cupressus sempervirens (assembly GCA_028749045.1). Taxonomy (NCBI): domain Eukaryota; kingdom Viridiplantae; phylum Streptophyta; class Pinopsida; order Cupressales; family Cupressaceae; genus Cupressus; species Cupressus sempervirens. The sequence continues at coordinate 478,693,784 of CM053785.1, forward strand.
TTCAGCAATTCACACCAAGCATTCTTGTGGCTACTGAGTGAATATGCAGTCCAACAATGTTTACCAAGCCCACAGTATTTACTGAATAGATAATGGTCATCGAGCTTCATAGTATCTATTGAGTCATTAGTTTGCATGATATGAAATTAGTTTCTATCGAGTAATGGATGTGTAGTGTTTATCGAGTGATAGCAAGGTAAATGAAGGTTTTAGTATTTACTGAGTGACACTATATCTACCGAGTCTCCAATGGTTACCGAGCTCCAAGCTACATTGTGTGATTAGTATGGACCATGATTCTACTTCTACCAAGTGCATGATGATGCTAAGTAATGTAGTGAATTCTGAGTATCAAAAGGTCACCGAGTCGGCTTGAAGAGCCCAAGTTTTTTACTATTTGGCCAACATAGTAATGTTTTGTTTACTTGTGTTTTGAGAAGACATGTAATGTTTTGAGAAGAGTGAATGCAAATCAGCAACAAAGCAGAGTTTTCAGCAAGGTCATTAAGGAGTAGCAAAGACATATCAGTTACAAAAGGTGATATGTACTTCAAGATCTATTCAGAAATCAAGTTGTAAGTTAGATCTATTGTTTCATCCTGACAGGTGAATCAGTTTTCCAAATCCTTTAATAGGGTAGACTTAAATTTTTTTGTATAAATCTCTTAATAGAGTGCATACTTCATTGTATGTTTGAAAAACCTCTAACAAGGTGGATCTAGCAGTCCAAATTGCTCTTAATAGGGTAGATCATTAGAAGTGTTCAATGTAAGCCCTAACAAGCCAACTTTATACTGCAGTAGTGAAGTTTTATGGGTATCATCCCCAACCTAGTTTTACTTTCTACTTGAAAGGTTTCTAGGTCACCAAATTACTATGTTTGTGTTATGAATTTTTATCTTTTCTCATGCATGCAATATATTAGATGAATGAATGGTGAATGATTTATATGGTTAAGTGTTGTATTAATTAAATTTTTTTTTAGGTTACTGAGTCACCCCTCCCCTCTCAGTAACTTAGCTAGTCTTGATTATTTCCAACACTTCTCTCTCCTCAATTCATTCTGCATATGTTCATTTTGAATTCTCAAGGTGGAGATCTTAATGTCTATCATTTTTAGCTCATGATGAGCATTCATCATGTGGCTTAAGGTGTCAACCTGCATGTTTGAGATTCTTTCAAACTCAATTGTCTTCTCCTCTGGTCTATTGGTAAGATTTATCTTGTTATCTTCTATCATATCCTTGTCTTGAATGGCTTTCTTCTTCTATTTAGTTACTTCACAAAGCATTATGGCTTGTGATTCTTGTTCAAGCTTGAGTATTCTGATTTCTTTTGCTTGAGGTTTGTTCTTCTCCATTAGTTCTACTATTGTGACATCAAATTCTTTGGAATTTCCATTTGAAAACACTTGTGTGGTGTCAATCTCCTTGTAGTGTATGTCATTTTCAACTATGGCTATATCCTTTCTTCTTTTCAAGGACTTTCTCAATTCTTCTCTAGCTTCCTCCAATTTGTATAGAGCAAGGTGCACATAAATTACCTGATTGTCTATGATCTTCTCAAGTTTAAAGACTTCCATCTTTAGATCTTTTCTCTAAGTTGTTAGGCTTCTCCTTGTGAGAACCTTGGCTTTGATACCAATTGTTGAAATATTCAAATGGGAAGAGTACTTCTGAGAGGGGGGGGTGAATCAAAAGTAATGCATTTTATCCATTAAAACTTATAACTAATAATAAACATCATGCATGTAACATATCAAATAATCTTGAAGTAAACACATGCAAGTAAACACATGACACTAGAATTTGGTAACCCAAAAACCCTCCATGAATAAGAAAGTAAAACTAGGGTGGGGATGATACCCACAAAATCACTGCAGCAATAATGTTTGACCACTTCTGATGGTTTGCCCTATGAAAGGCCTACCTTGTTAAAGGCTTTACACTATGTCAATAGTGACCTAGTTAAAGGATTTAAACACTTTACATGAAGTATCACCCTATTAAAGGATTTAGTCACCTCTTCAAAGGATTTGCAAAATAGTTGTTAAACTAACCTATCAACATAGGACTTTCACAATCTAATACAATTTCTATAGAGTATTAGAAATCTTTGATCTGATTGCTTACAATCTTCAATTGCTGATTTCAGGCACTTGATCTACTAATTCTGATGTGATCCTTGCTTGATCTAATATTTTGTTGTATCCCTTTCTTTGTTCTGATCAACTGGATATGTAATTGCTACTCGATTCACTAAGTCTTTGATGCCCTTGTTGTTTTCCCTATTCTGTAATCTTTTATTCAACAACATGAAATTGTGGGGTGTAAGCCTTCTTATAAAGGCTTTGTAGACATAGTGTTAGGTATGGATCTATGATCCATATTGAATCTTTAATTCTCACTCATTCCTTGCACTTTTCTCATTGCTTGCATGCCTTCTCCATTTTTCTTATTGGTTGCATGCTGATTGCATAGGAAATATAAAATATTCATTCTTATCCTTATTATCCTTCGAAATCCTTCTATGTCAGCTCAAAAAATAGTTTACATCTAACTTTATGGAGGCACAAACTCATATATGTTTATTATGTGTTACTCATCACATACTAGATTATTGGTGCTCAACACATGTTTGATCCTAGTTTTCTCAGCACCTATTACATTCTATCTTGCTCGACACATGTATATTTTTGGCTCACTCGACACATGAAGCATTCTGAATTGCTCGGCATCAAATACGACTTGGAACCTATATATCACTTGGCACTTGTATAATGCTCGAAACCTAAAGTCACTCAACACCTATTGGAATTTTGGCTCGGCACATACTATAGCTCAGCATATGTAGTGTACTTGACTTCTATGTAGAAAGTGGTTAAGTGTGTTAACATTCAGTTGTCAAAACCAATCTGAGACCAACATGGAAATCATTATTATTATTATATATGATGATGATTATTATTAGTAGTAGTAGTATTATTTTTTATAATACTTTAGAATAAATGAGAGGGGGCATGAATCAATCATCCAAGGTCCAGATCTATAAATAAAAAAATTCATAGCTTAGTGAACCCATAAAATATTTATACTCATGCATGCATCCATAAGATTTTGCAATCACTTCAAACTTGTATGTTACTGTCAAACCAACTTACATAAATGTAAAGCATGAAACATAACAGATTCATCAACACACTTAACAAATTGATTTATGTGGAAACCCAATTTGGGAAAATCCACTAGTAACATGCTACTCTTTTCACTCTTCTAAAGTGATGCTCTATGAAAGGCCAACCATGTTAAAGGTTACAATACACATTGTTAAATGTGACCCTATTAAAGGATTTCAATCACCCTGTTAGAAGTGAGCCTTGTTAGAGGACTTTAGACCATTCACTTGTAATCTCACCCTATTAAAGGATTTACAAATGATTGTTAGGTAAACCTTAATCCAAAGGATTTAACTTATATTGATACAATTGTTAGAGAGTAATGGTAAGGCTTGATCTAATACAACTTAAACTTCATTTGTAGATTACAGATCACTATTCAGTTTTCCATTCTGCTTGGCCTTCATCAGCTCTAATAACTTGTTCACCCTTCAAGAATTCATATCCTTGATCCTTCTTGGTTAACATGTTATTTCACACTCTTCCCTTAGGTCACTTGACAAAGCAAAACCCTTGACTCATTTTCTTCCTTATGTTCTTGCATCAAACTCTCTTTGCTTCATGACCAACCATTCCTATAAATAGAAGATTAAGATATTTATTGCTCATTTTCCATCATCTAATTTAGGATTAGGATGGATTAGGTAGGATACAATGAATCTACCCTATATTCCATATCTTTTCTAGAATCCACTTTGAATTCACCTAAAAACTATTCACCTTAAATTTTGTGCCACCAACTCATCAACCTTATCTTCCACCTGGTTCACAAATTCTAAGAAAACAAACTTGTTGGCTCAAATTCATCAAATTCATGATCTTTTAATTAATGTTGCAGCTCAACATTATCTAGCTTTTGATGCTCGGCACATACTTCGTTGCTCATCATCCACTGTGAAATTACTCGGCACTAACTAAAGTTGACTAGTGCTCGCATCAACTAAACTTTACTCGACATCCACTATTCTTCTGAACATATGCTAGAATGAACTTTTGCTCAGATTCAACTAATTTTCTACTCGGCTTGTACTAATTTTGCTCGGCACCCACTATCCACTTGGTTAAGCTTGGGAGACAAACTTTGTGTAACTTGTTCTTCTAAAATTTCTTAGTATAACCAACCTTTGTATCCTTTAGTAAAGTATCAATGCATCATGTCATCACTGTGTTAACTAATCCTTGTACTTTATTACATAATCATAACTCAACTTTTCTTCTAGGTGCTATTGTTACATCTTTTGATCAAATCCTCTTCATCAATCAAATAAGTGATAGTACTTAAATCTTATAAGTAGTTGTCTCACTTGAAAATAACAGGTTTGACATCAGTGACAAAAAAATGATTGAAACATATATTCTCACTTTTTAACAATCTCCTTCCACGACATCTCTTTTCAATCAATTATTAACAATCTCTCTCTTTGGCATTGATGGCAAACCAAATTGATTAACCAAATGGTGAACACCTTGTTCAACAAAATTGACTAGGTTAAAATAGTAAGACAACACCAATACCAAAAAAGAAAATAATTTCTTGTATTGAAATCTCTCCCTCTATCAATAACTTTCATCTTTTGAATAGGTTACAAAACTCTTTAAAACTCCCTCTAAGCTTGGTCTTATATCTCCCTCTTACTAGGTAGATATTAGGATTTCTCTATCTTTCTTGAATTTTTCTATCTCCCTCTATTTTCTTGATCTTCTTGATCAGTGATCTCTTCATACTGGCTTGGTGCTTGACTTGATCAGTAATTATATCACCCTCTTTGACAACAATGTTAAAGACTTGTCATCTTTACATGTAGATATAAACTTTTTCAGCTTCTTCAATTTCTCCCTCTATCACCTTGCTTGTGACTGATTTGAAGTTTCATTTTTTTTTATTACTTTAGGCAGCTCCTAACTTGTAAGATCCTTTGCATCAATTTGTAACATATGAATATCAGCTTGTTTGATGCAGGGCACTCCTCTTGTTACTTAGATAGCCTTTCATAGGGGTATCACCCCTAGTTTACCTCTTAGATACTCATGAGCATCCCTAGGTAATGTTTTGGTGAAGATATCAACAATTTGTTCTTTTGTGTTTACATATTCCATCTTCACCCCTTTATCTTGAAATACTCTCTCAAGTAATGATACTTGATTGTAATGTGCTTAGTCTGTGTGTGCATTACTAGATTCTTTGATATATTGATAGCACTTGTATTATCACAATAAAGTATCACTAGTTCTATGATTTCTTCCTTCATTCCTTTGAGTAGTTGTTTGATCCATACAATGTTTGTGCAATTTACAGCACCAACAACATATTCAGCTTCAACAGTAGATTGTGAGGTGTAATTTTATTTCTTGCTAGTCCATGTAACTAGTCTTTTGCCTAAGGAAAATGCTCTTCCATTGGTTCTTTTTCTATCATCAATGTTTCCAGTCCAATTAGCATTAGTGTAGGCTCTCAATTTAAATTTTTCATTCTTTTTGTACAATAGACCTAACTCTTATGTTCCTTTTAGATATCTCATTATTCTCTTTACAACCATTAAATGATTCTCCTTGATATTTGTAGAGAATCTTGCAACTATCCCTACAAATAATGCAATATCAGGTCTACTATGTACTACATATTGAAACTTTTCAACCATAGACCTATACAATATTTGATTCACTTCAATTGAATCATCATTCTTTGACAACTTGTTTCCTATCACCATACATGTACTCACTAGTTTAGAATCCTCCAATCCAAAAGTTTTAAATATTTATTTGACATATATTGACTGAGTGATGTATATACCATATTTCATCTGATATACTTGTACACCCACAAAGAACTTGATCTCTCCAAACATAGACATTTCAAATTCTAACTTCATCTGACTTGCAAAAATCTTTACATAAAGCATCTTGTCCTCCAAATATGATATCATTAAAAAATAAATTAGAAAATAAAATACCTTTTCCTTTCTTTGTCTTTATGTATAGATTGTTGTTATCATTAGTCCTTTCAAATCCAATCTTCACAAGATACTTATAAAGTCTCTCATACCATGCTTTTTGTACTTGTATCAAACTATATAAAGCCTTATGTAGTCTACATACCATGTTCTTTTTGTTAATATCAACAAATCCTTATGATTTTTCTATGTAAACTTCTTCCTCTAATATGCCATTCAGAAATGTAGATTTGATATCTATTTGATAGAATTTGAATCTTTTGTATGTAGAATAAGCAAGTAGAGTTCTTACTCCTTCTAATCTAAAAAAGAGGGCAAATGTCTCTCCATAGTCAATTCCTTCTTCTTGTGCATATCCCTTGTAGACTAGTCTTGCTTTGTTCCTTGTGACTTCACCATTTGCATCTAGTTTATTTTTGAATATCCACTTGGTGCCAATCACATTTTTGCCTTATGTTCTAGGAACTAGACTCCATGTTTTGTTTTTCTATATTTATTCAATCTTCTTTTCCATGGATTTACTCTAGTCTATATCTTCTAGTGCATCTTTCACTGATTTTGGTTCCTTCATCAATCTATTTCTTGTTATTGATCTAGTATCTTTATCTCCAATGATTTGTGTAGTAGGATTATATCTCTTCACATATTTGGACAATCTTGGTTCAGCTCTTGTTTCTTCAATTGATCTTTCAGCTTTAGAATCACTGTGTGCATCTCTATCAGGTAACTCAGTATTTCCATCAATCTCAAAATCAGGATGTGCTTCAATTTTATTTTGTAACTTAGCATCTGAATGTAGCTTGGTTCCTGAATGTGACTCGACATTCATAGTCTATGACTTGACAGTTATTGAAACTTGATATTGATTTATAGCTTGATTTATAGCATCTTCTTCAGTAGGCATACCTTTATAAAAGTATACAAATGGTTTTTATTCTTCTAGTTCTTTCACAGATTCAAACTCATATACTTTTGCATATTCATCAAAGATTACATTTGCACTTCCCACAACTTTTTCAGTGTTATTATTCAAACACTTATAAGCTTTACTTCTTGTGGAATAGCCTAGGAATATACCTTCTTCACTTTTTGCATCAAGTTTACCATTTTTGAAATCCTTAAGAATGTAACATTTGCTTCCAAATGCCTTAAAATATTTCACACTGGTTGTGTATCCATACCATAGTTCAAAAGGTGTTGAGTGAGTACATTTCTTGATTTGCACATGATTCAAGGTATAAATAGCTATACTTATAGCTTCTCTCTAATATTTCAAAGAAATATACTTTTCCATCATGAGTGTTCTAGCATAGTCCATCAAAGATTTGTTTCTTCTTTAAGAAATTCCATTTTGTGGAGGGTTCTAGGAGTAGATGTCGATCTTTTATTTCCTCTATCATTTCAAAACATCTCAAACTCATTTGATGTGAATTCTCCTCCTTTGTCAGATCTCAAACACTTCAAACTTTTACCTATTTCTTTTTTAGCTCTTGCTAAGTACCACTTAAATGTTTGAAAAGCATCATATTTCTATTTTAGAAACATAACTGTCATCATCCTAGAATAGTCATCAACAAGTAGCATGATTTACTTATCTCCTTTCTAGCTTTGCACATCAATTGGTCCACATAAGTCAATATGAACAATCTCTAGTATTCGTTTAGAGGTATAAGTTTTACTCTTGAAACTTGATTTTGACATTTTTCCTAAATGACATTGTTTGTACATTACATTATTAGGCTTCTTCAACTTAGACAAACCTCTAACTTTCTTCATGTTACTGATGCTAACCAAGTTATCAAAGTTAACATGACATAATCTCTTGTGCCACAGCCATACATAATCAAATTTTACAACAAGACAAGTAGCTTCCTCTATGTTAAGATAGAATAGATTACTTCTAGTTTGATCACCCTGTCCAATCAATTTTTCATCAGTGTCATATATCTTAGCAATCTTGTTTACAAGCTCAACCTTACATCCCAAATTATTCAGTTGTGACACACTCAAAAAATTATAGTTAAGTCCAACAACATAGTAACCATTGTCACATAAATTCTTATTTATGAGTTTGATAGAATCTTTTCCTTTTATCAAGCATGGTGCATCATTACCAAATCTTACACTATTTACATCATAACAATTTAGGTTAATGAACTTACTTTTGTCTTCAATCATGTGATGTGAGCACCCACTATCAATGATCCATCTATCATTCTTATTCACACAAGTCACAAGTGTATTTGCCTCATCTTCATCGAATTCATCCTTCATTGAAACATACACCACTTCATCATCATGTTCATCAAAATCATCCTTTGTTTCCTCTTCAGCAATGTAGCAAGACTTCTTACGTTCGTCTTTGTAATCCTTGTTGTCTTCATCTCTTCTACTTTTGTATTTGTTACCATCTTTGTAGTTTTTCTTCTCTGGACATCTAACAACAATATGACCAACCTCATTGCAATTGAAATAGATGATAGGTAACTTACCTTTGAACTTGACTTTACCTTTATGGAATCTTCTTGCCAATAGTGCTTCAAGTCATTCAACATCATCCTCATCTATATCGTTGTCACTAGACACACTTCATCTTTTTCTTTTTCTTCTTGTCATCAATTTCCTTCAATGACACTTTAGCTTTGAAAGTAGGTTCAATATTTTCAGGTTTTTAATTATCAAAATTATATAACTCAAAAGTAGTGAGTCTACCTACCAAACCTTCAAGTGATAGATCATTCTTTTGAATACATCTCAGTTCTTGAATTGTAGAAACTCTAATAGCATATATAGGTAATAGTGTCCTTAAAAAATTTCTTAGTACAATATCATCATCTATTTTACCAATAGCTCCTCTTATTGCATTAACAAGTTCTTTTATCCTTTCAACATATTGAGAAATATTCTCACTTTCTTCTATTCTCATTTCATCAAACTTACCTCTAAGACTTTCATCTTTGGCTCTTAGAACATTTGCATCACCTCCATAGATAGTGGCTAGGGCATCCCATATTTTCTTTGCATTGTCAAGACCTTTGATATCATCAAATTTGGCATAACCTAGGGCAAAGGCAATGCCCAACATTGCCTAGTTGTGTTCTTTCTTCTTTTTTGTATCTTTAGCAGTTGGGTTTCCAATAGGATCAACATGCTTAGTGGTGATGGTAGATTGTGCATGATCTCCAAGTCCTCCAAGGTGTAGCTTCATTAGACTTTTCCATGTAGGAAATTTATCTATATTAAGCTTAGGCACTTCTCTTTTAGACATCTTGATCTTTGTGCTTTTAGTACTTGCAAACTAGTCCTCTTAAGAAGATACCTCTAATACCAATTGTTGAAATACTTTAGAATAACTGAGTTTGGGGTATGAATCAATCATCCAAGCTCCATATTTATAAATAAAAAATTTCACATCTTAGTGAACCCATAAAATATTTGTACTCATGCATGCATCCATAAGATTTTGCAATCACTTAAAAATTATAGGTTACTATCAGATCAACTTGCAGAAATGTAAACCATGAAACATAATAGATTCATCAACACACTTGACATAGTGATCTATGTGGAAACTCAATTTGGGAAAAAAACACTAGTAACATGCTACTCTTTTCACTCTTCTGAAGTTATGCCCTATGAAAGGCCAACCCTGCTAAAGGTTACAATACACATTGTTAAATGTGACCCTATTAAGGGATATCAAACAACCCATTAGAAGTGAGCCTTGTTAGAGGACTTTAGACCATTCACTTAGAATGTCACCTAGTTAAAGGATTTAAAAATAACTGTTAGGTCAACCTTAATCCAAAGGATTTACCCTAGACTAATACAATTGTTAGAGAGTAATAGTAAGGCTTGATCTGATACAACTTACAACTTCATTTGCAGATTATAGATCACTGTTTAGTCCTCCATTTCGCTTGGCATTCATACATTACAGCTCTCAAAGCTTGTTCACCCTTCAAGCATTCATATCCTTAAGCCTTCTTGCTTAACATTCCATTGTAGACTCTTCTCTTAGGTCACTTGATGAAGCAAAACCCTTGACTCCTTGTCTTTTTTAGGTTCTCACATCCAACTCTCTTTGCTTCATGACCAAACATTCCTATAAATAGAAAATTAAGATTTTTTTTTGCTCATTTTCTATCATCCAATTTAGGGTTAGGATGGATTAGGTAGGATACATTGAATCTACCCCATATTCCATATCTCTTCTAGAAAATTCTTTTAGAATCCACTTTGAATTCACCTAAAAACTATTCACCTTAAATTTTGTGCCACTAGCTCATCAACTTTATCTTCCACCTGGTTCACAAATTCCAAGAAAACAAACTTGTCAGCTTAGATTCATCAAATTTAAGATCTTTTAAATAATGTAGTAGCTCGATATTATCTAGCTTCTCATGCTTGGCACATACCGCATTGCTCGACGTCTAGTGTGAAATTACTTGGCACTAACTAAAGTTTACTAGTGTTCAACATCAACTAAACTTTACTTGACATCAACTATTCTACTCGACATACATAGAATGAACTTTTACTCTTGTCTAATTAGTTTTTTGCTTAATTTGCACTAACTTTTCTTGACACCCACTATCCACTCGGTCAAGCTTGGAAGACAAGCTTTGTGTAACTTGTTGTTCTAAACTTTCTTAGTTTAACCAACCTTTGTATCCTTAAGTAGAGTATCAATGCATCATATCATCATTGTCTTAACTGCTTGTACTTCACTGCATAAGCATAACTCAACATTTTCTCTAGGTGCTATTGTTACATCTTTTAATCAATCCTCTTCATCAATCAAATAAGTAATAGTACTTAAATCTTATAAGTAGTTGTCTCACCAGTAAATAACAATTTTGACATCAGTGACAAAACAATGACTAAAACATATATTCTCCATTTTTAACAATCTCCTTCCACAACATATATTTTCAATCAATTATTAACAATATTATATTTCTCTTATTATTATATATAGCTATATACATGATTATTATGATTATTATGATTATTATTAAATATAATATAGTAATTTATATAATTGTTATTATTAAATATATTATAGTAATACATATGATAATTTAATAAGAATTATTATTATTAAATATATATAGTAATATTATATGATGATTATTATTATTAAATGTAATATAGTAACATATATGATTATTATTATTATATAATCTAGTAATATATTATTATTATATTAAAATATATAGTATATTATTATTAAATATAATATTGACATGAAATGTGTCGAAAGGGGTCATAGTTGACCCATTCAATGAAACCAAATAGGACCCTAGGGGTCCTAGGGACATATGTTGTCATGAAATGCATCGAAAGGGGTCATAGGATAACCTATGACCCCTTTCGATGCATTCAATCAAACCAAATAGGTCCCTAGGGGTCTTAGGACCCCTAGGGACATATGTTGTCAAGAAATTCATTGAAAGAGGTCATAGGTCATCTTATGACCCCTTTCAACCCATTTGAACAAACCAAATAGGTCCCTAGGGGTCCTAGGACCCTTAGGGACATATGTTGTCATGAAATGCATTGAAGGGGTCATAGATAATCCTATGACCCCTTTTGACCATTTGACCAAACCAAATAGGTCCTTGGGGGTCCTAGGACCCCTAGGGACATATGCTATCATGGAATGTATCGAAAGGACCTATGACCCCTTTTGATGCATTCAATCAAACCAAATAGGTTTTTAGGGGTCCTAAGACCCCTAATAACATATATTGTCTTGAAATGCATTAAAAGGGGTCATAGGTTATTCTATGACCCCTTTCGATCCATTCAAACAAACCAAATAGGTTCCCCTAGGACCCCTAGGGACATATGTTGTCATGAAATGAGTTGAAAGGGACCTATAACCCCTTCCAACCCATTTGAACAAACCAAATAGGTCCCTAGGGATCCTAGGACCCCTAGGGACATATGTTGTCATAAAATGCATTGAAAGGACCTATAACCCCTTTTGATGCATTGAATCAAACCAAATACATCCCTAAGGGTTTTAGGACCCCTAGGGACATATGTTGTCATGAATTAAATCGAAAGGGGTCATAGGTTATCCATTGACCCCTTTCGACCCATCTGATCAAAGCAAATAGGTCACTAGGGGTCCTCGGGCCCCTAAGGACATATGTTGTTATGAAATGCATTAAAAGGGGTCATAGGTTATCCTATGACCCCTTTTGATGCATTTGATCAAATCAAATAGGTCCCTAGGGGTCCTATGACCCCTTCCAACCCATTTGAACAAACCAAATAGGTCCCTAGGGATCCTAGGACCCCTAGGGACATATGTTTTCATAAAATGCATTGAAAGGACCTATGACCCCTTTCTATGCATTGAATCAAACCAAATAGGTCCCTAATTAAGGGTTCTAAGACCCCTAGGGACATATGTTGTCATGAATTAAATCGAAAGGGGTCATAGGTTATCCATTGACCCCTTTCGACCCATTCGATCAAAGCAAATAGGTCCCTAGGGGTCCTAGAACCCCTAGAGACATATGTTGTTATGAAATGCATCAAAAGGGATCATAGGTTATCCTATGACCCCTTTTGATGCATTTGATCAAATCAAATAGGTCCCCTAGAGACATATGTTGTCATGAAATGTGTTGGAACGACCTTTGACCCCTTTCAACACATTCAATCAAACCAAATAGGTCCCTAGGGGTTTTAGGACCCCTAGGGACATATGTTGTCATGAAATACATCGAAATGGGTCATAGGTTATCATATGACCCCTTTCAATGCATTTCATCAAACCAAATAGGAACATATGTTGTCATGAAATGCGTCAAAAAGGTCTATGACCCCTTTTGACCCATTCAATCAAACCAAATAGGAGATCCCTAGGGACATATGTTATCATGGAATGCATCAAAAGGGTTCATAGGTTATCCTATGATTCATTTTGACCCATTAGATCAAATCAAATAGGTTCCTAGGGGTCCTAGGACCTTGAGGGACCTATTTGGTTTGATCGAATGGGTGTAGGACACCTACGGACTTATTTGGTTTGATCGAATGGATAACCTATGACCCCTTTCAACATATTTCATGACCCCTTTCGACACATTTGAACAAACCAAATAGGTTCCTAGGGACATATGTTGTCATGAAATTTGTCAAGAGGAGTCATAGGTTATCCTATGACCCCTTTTGATGCATTCGATGAAACCAAATAGGTCCTTAGGGGTCCTAGGACACCTAGGGACATGTTGTCATGGAATGTGTCAAAAGGGGTCATAGATTATCCTATGACCCCTTTCGACCCATTCGAACAAACCAAATAGGTCCTTACGGGTCCTAGGATCCCTAGGGATATATGTTGTCATGAAATGCATCAAAAGGGGTCATAGGTTATCCTATGACCCCTTTTGACACATTCAATTAAATCAAATAGGTCCATAAGACTCTTAGGTTCATAATTATAATTTATGACTATATAATATTAATTATTATCGTGTTGCTATATTATATTTAATAATAATAATAATCATAATACTAATTATATATATTACTATATTATATTTAAATAATAATAATAATAGTCATATATATTACTATATTATATTTATTAAAATACTAATATATAATAATATACAATTTTCTTCACATTGCCCACACTCGCCAAATTTTAACTTCCCTCCAAAATTTGAGTACCTGATATCATATCATGTATCCAATCTTGGATCAGATACCCGATATGGAATCAGGTACACAAAGTACTAGCATTCTTTTTCCAAAATATTATGTCATTGCAAACCTGACAATCACATTTTCTGGGGTCCATTTTCATGAGTTTGAAGAAAAATGATTTCTTGGAGCCCATACAATCGAAAAAGTTGCTATAATGCATGATTAGGTTCCTAATATTGTTGTCTAAATGTGGAGCAATAGTCATTGAAAGGTTAAATGCAAAATGAAGATATCGAATAAAGATGTATTGCAACATATAGGGAAAAGGATAAGGTGAATCACCAAAGGAAGAGACAAGGTATGTTAAATAGTGAATCAAGTTGACAATGTATTGATCAAAAGTGAAATCATAGAGTTAGATAATGAATATGTATAGTTGGTGAATGAAAATGTATCAATTGATAATGATAATCTTGGGATTGAAAATTCATAGAATAAAAATATGGACAATGTAAATTTACTAGTTCATAATGTAAATTGCATGATTGACCATGTCAAAAATTAAAATGGATAGGAACATTACATATCTCCTAATTATAATTGACACGAAGGTCCTAGAACACTAAAATGGATAATTGAAATTAATGAAATCATTATTACCAATTTGGGAGGAAAAAAATCACAAAGAACCATTCATTATGGGCTTCAATACTATATAAGATGTTTTGTGACAACAAGATAGTGGTGGAGAAATGCCCAAAAAATGAGACCCGTGCTTTCCAAATTGAAGATTTGTGTCAATAAAAAATTGGAAACAAATGTCATTATTGTGAAGAATCCAGTGCTCTGAATAGCATTGGGAAAAATAGCAAGGAGAAGGATAAGAGAGCTACTTGAAGGGTTAATACAGCCTCTTTGGTAAGTCATCATTTGAGAAAGGGTAGATATATGAGACAAAATTATATTGACTTGAACCTAAATCATACTACTTTGGGAAGAGCACTTAGTAGATGAGAGATAATTGATGATCCTCTTCAAAATGAAACATGGGCTTTTGGTGGGAGACTTGCATGTTTTGAAAAGAAGCTATCTGATGATGTGAAGGAAGAAATTACACAATTTTAGCACTCTAGCTCAAGAGTATCACCCAATGCTAAAAACATGTTGAAGTTGAGAATTGGTATCAGAGACCACATGCCACATCCTAAACATTATTTTGAGGTAAGTTAAACTATGTTGTTCAAAGAATTTAGAGAGAGTCATCTAAGATTGTATATATCACAAAGGGATTTTGAATCTTTGAAGCCATTTTATTGTGTGTCACTTAAAGTTCAAAATACATGTTGTTGCAAATATCATGTCAAATTTTCTATGAGCCATAAACTATTACGCTTCATCCATTCTACTTTGCATAGTAAATTTTTTTTGAAGAATTGTTGTGCTAGTGGGCTTCCAAAATCATCAAGAGACTTGCTAGATCAATTTTTATGTCGTAGAGTTGATGGTTATTTCTTTTATAAAAGTGCTTGCTTAATGAGAAGTGTTCTAAATGTTGTAGCTTATCCAATTTTGACACATGTTTCCATGAGGGGTGCAAACAAGATCTTGGGAGGACAATAGTAAAAAAAAATTGCTATATCAAATAGTGAAATACACATTGAAGAGTGGGGATGAGGGCTCTAGATGTGAATTGATTGCAAAAGAAATCAATGTGGCTAATTTTATTTCAAATTTCAAGACAAATCTTTTTGACAAGTATGCAAGGCATAGTCACAGGTCTTCGTGGTTGGATCAACAATTTAGAATGTGTATGGAGACTTTTTCCATTGGCGCTATTATATTAGTTGTTGACTTTCTAGAGAATTACACATTGCAACCTCAAAATGAGACACAATCTCAGTATTACAACTTCATTCATATTACTATTTTTGTACACATAACATATCAACATGCCCTTAATAGTGTGGAAGATAATCAAAAGATTATTAGATAGTACAATTTTTACATGAGTGATGATAGATCTCACTCTCACGAGTTTGTGAAATATTTTTTGAGAATTATTTTGATTTCTTACAAGAGCATGACATTGCTATGGATAGACATGTCATTTGGTTAGATAATTGTACATGTCAATTTAAGAATGCTCACATGTTTTTTGGTTGTGTAGGATGCACATAGAGAGGGGGGTGCCTCATATTTGGAGTTTTTTTGAGTCTAGTCATGGGAAAGGTATACATGATGGAGTAGGCACATGTGTGAAGAGAGCTCTACTTAAGGAGGAATTGAATATTTTAGGAGCAGAGATCCTTGATGCTCGTAGCATTGTTGATTGGTGTAGTTCAACATTATCACAAGGTAGACTCTTGATTCAGTAGTAAACAAGTTCTTTTGGTTGGTTGAGAAAGGGTCCATAGGTGATAGATCAAATTGTGCTATAGTTAGAGACTCATCAAAATGCATTCATTTCAGAGCTCTGATTCTAGTACATGGACCATTTGGACACAAAAACTAGCTTTCTTTTGCCCTAGTTTTTTTTTATGTGATTGGGATCATTGTAAGTTGAACAAGTGGGTGGAAACATGGGCTCCACATTATCTTACTCCATTGTCTATCATACCCTCTATTAGAAATGATGACATGGAAAGTTCACTTAAGCATAACCATCTATGAAATCTTCTTCAACTAGGGTATGTCTTTTCATTAGCTGCACCATAGGGGAATGATGAGAAATTAGATTATTGGTTAGCACATTGTGCAAGAGGTAAAAAAGGTATGCACAAATAATCACAAATGAAGATGGATTCACATATCCTACTAGTTCAGTTGCTGTTGTTGGAACATGGCTAGGGACATACATGCTTAGAAGGAATAGGATTCCTACATTCAAAGACTACTAGAAGCACAAAATAATTCTCATATATTCACATCTTATTATAGCAAAAATGTGAAGTTTTTGAAGCATCAAAGAAGACAAAAAGTAAAAGAACTTTTTACTATTACTAATGTTGATCATGAAGCCCTATAGGAGACCCTAAAATAGAGAGAGGACCCTACAAGAACACTTGACTAGATATATTTACTTCTCATGTACTTTTGTTCATAATGATTTGGTGAACCAATGATTATCTTGTTTAATACAATATGTTACTAAATTTTTTTATGAAATTGGAATATAGGTACATCATAAAGAGTAGCCATGCATGAAGATACAAACTAAATAAGGAGTAGAATGAAGAAAAATCTATTCTATTTTTGACATTACGATTTTTTATAGTTGTGTATTGATGTAATAATGATGAAACACTTGAGATATTGAAAATGTAAACTTTTTGATTTAATGTAAGAAACAAAGATGTTTTTACTTAATTCAATTTATGTGGAGGGATCTAAAAAATTATTATTTTAATACATAATAACACCAAACTTGCACTGTACCCAATGCCAAAAACTTGAGAGAGGTAAAAAATAATGTTTTACTTAATACTAACCCTAGTGACACCCTTGTTCCGACCACAGAGAGCCTCAATCATTTGTGGCCACCCCATAATGAAGAGTCTCCAAGGTGCTCAAAGTACATTTCAAGGTTGATCTTCTAAGGGTCATAACTCAAAGCTCGTGGGGCATATCAATGAAAAATTGAATGCTACAAGATGGTCATGCTAAGGCCTATAAAAAACTATCTCATTTTTAAGTGATCACATTCCATTTGGACTTGGCACAATGATCTCACTCAATGCCAAAACTTGTAGTGTGCCTTAGTTGATAGGTACATTGCTGTGTAACTTTGAAATTGCTAATCTTGGCATGAAATAATTAGCACCATTAGCTTTAGATGGGTTAGTGAACCCTATTGACACTCTTTTTCTGTCCATGGAGAGCCTCCATCATTCATGGCCACCTCATACCAAAGAGTCTCCAATGTGCTCTAAATGTGTTTCGAGGTCAATCTTCTAAGGGTATTAACTCAGAGCTCGTGGGTCTATCGATGAAAAGTAAAATGCTACATGATGGTCATGTCAAGGCCTACAATAAACTATCTCATTTTTGAGATATCACATTATGTTTGGATTTGGCACAACGATCTCACTCGATGCCAAATCTCTCAGTGTGCCTCAATTCATAGGTGCATCACTGCATAACTTTGAAACTATTGATTGGCATCAAATAATCAATGCCATTAGCTTTGGATGGGTAGGTGAACTATAGTGGCACCCTTGTTCTGGCCATAGATAGCTTTCATCATTCTAAACCACTCTATACCAAAGAGTCTCCAAGGTGCTCTAAGCGCGTTTCAAGGTCAATCTTCTAAGTGTCGTAACTCAAAGCTTGTGGGGGCTATTGATGAAATGTCAATTTATAAAAAATGGTCATGCTGAGACCTATAATAAATTATCTCATTTTTGAGAGACCACATTTCATTGGATTCAACATAACGATCTCACTCGATGCCAAAACTTGCAGTGTGCCTCAGTTCATAGGTGCATCATTGTGTAACTTTGAAACCACTAATCTTGGCATTGAATCATCAATGTCATTACCTTCGGATGGGTGGGTGAACCCTAGTGATACTCTTGTTCTTTCTGCAGAGAGCATCCATCGTTCATGGCCACCCTATCCCAAAGAGTCTCCAAGGTGCTCTAAGTGCATTTTGAGGTTGATCTTCTAAGGGTTGTAACTCAAAGATCATGGGGGATATCGATGAAACATTGAATGCTACAATAAATTCATGTTGAGGCCTACAATAACCTATCTCATTTTTGAGAGATCGCATTCTATTTGGATTTGACACAATGATCTCATTCAATGCCAAAACTCATAGTGTGCCTCAATTCAAAGATGCATCACTGTGTAACTTTGAAACTAATAATCTTGGCATCAAATCATTAGTACCATCAGCTCCAAATGGGTGGGTGAAACCTATTGACATATTTTTTCTAACCGTGGAGGGGGCACCCCATAACAAAGAGTCTCCAAGGTGCTCTAAGTGCATTTCAAGGTTGATCTTCTGAGGGTCATAACTCGGATCTCTTGGGGGATATTGATGAATTTTAAATTCTACAAGATGGTTATGTTGAGGCCTACAATAACCTATCTCATTTTTGAGAAATCAGATTTCATTTGGATTCAGCACAATGATCTTGCTTGATGCCAAAACTTGTAGTGTGCCTCAATTCATAGGGGTATCATTGCATAACTTTGAAACCATAGATTTTGGCATCAAATCATTAGATTTATTAGCTTTGGATGGGAAATTTAACCCTAGTGACACTCCTATTTTGACTACGGAGAGCCTCCATCATTCACGGCCACCCTATACCAAAGAGTCTCCAAGGTGCTCTAAGTGCATTTCAAGGTCAATTTTTTGAGGGTCATAACTCATAGATCGTGGGGGATATCAATGAAATTTCAAATACTATAGGACAGTCATGTTGAGGCCTAAAATAAACTATCTCATTTTTGAGAGATCGCATTACATTTGGATTCAACATAGTGATCTCGTTCAATGCCAAAACTTGTAGTGTGCCTTAGTTCATAGGTGCATTACTGCGTAACTTTGAAACTGCTGATCTTGGCATCAAATCTTTAGTGTCATTAGCTTCAGATGGGTAGGTGAACTCTAGTGACACACTTCTTCTGGCCATAAAGAGCCTCCATCATTTGTGGCCACCTCGCACCAAAGAGTATCCAAGGGTCTCTAAGTGCATTTGGGTAGGTGAACCATAGTAATGTCTTAAGGGACTATAGAGACCATTTCAAATTGAACATATATGATATCATTTCAAATTGAACATTGCATCAAAATTTTATAATAAAGGTTGTTAAAATTGTTATTCACAATTATTTCATTTTAATTGAAAATAACAAACATGATTAAAATGAATGATATTCCATAAACATGAACATACACATGATCCATGATAAATTGAACAATACTATACTAAATTAATATGTATATCATTGTGTACATAAATGACAAAGATATATATCAAAATACATGTGTCCATTGACAAATTACAAAAACATATATCAAAATTCATGTATACATAGACAAATTATGCAAATATATATTAAAATACATAGGTCCATATACAAAATGTGGCTGATCATGCCATCAAAATGTATATAATATTAATGTTTTTGTATACAATGTGGCATGTACCATCTCCAAATGTCTCATGATGCATCCTATGAAAACTATACTATCCTATGCTATTGGTGAATGAGCAAAATGCAGCCTCTTTGCTGCACTAGGTGGATCAGATGCCTCCTACATAAACAAAAAAAGAAAACCCAAAGTTAGACTATTAAATTTACATGATATTATGTATCTAACATTGAATTACTCAAATTAATAATGATCCTTTTTTTAATGAATATTTATAGTATTAAACTTTTATCATAAATACCCCTCTCATTGATCTCCTGCACTAGTGAGGAGTTCTCTCATATGTCCTTGACAATGCTTGAACCTTGTTGATTGTGGCTTATATATGTTCAAGTATGTTTTTCAGATGAATCTACAACTTAAATTATAACATTATAACATATAATCAAGCATTCAAACTACAACTTACCTCTATCAATGAATCCTCTAAATATAATGGCTATGTTAGCATAGCATACTAATTTTATAACATATAATCAAGAATTCAAACTACAACTTACCTCTATCAACAACTCCTCTTGATATAATGGCTATGTCAACAAAGATACCAAACTTTGGCACCTAGCCTCATGTGCACTAGGTATTTCCTATGAGACACAAAATACTAGCTATTAATATCACGAAAATTAGTTTTGAATTTATTTATGAAAATAAGGAAAATAAAAATTAAATGATGCTTATACATACGATAAGGCTCTCACTATGAATGGAAACACTAGAGGTTTTGTGATGTTGAATCTACCTAGACTCATTACCAGTAGCCATGCCCTATATAATAAAGAATGTAATTAAATTTTATTACCACAAACATTTTACAAGAATGCATCGATAATTATTCACTTTGAAAGAACCTAATTACCTTTCCCTTGTCAATGGGTTGTGCCTCACCCCCCATACTCTGCCCCCTACTGACAGGTGATACTTGCAAGAGAAAAGAAAGATTAGAAACCATATATATGCTCCAATATCAAATAGAAAAATAATGAGAACAAAACATAATGCATCATAGATGTCTCAAAGCCAAATGAAATAGTTGAGAGTGTGACATTATCAACCTATCTGAGCTCCTCCTCAGTCATTAACTAAACATGAATGAAGATCACATACATGTATAAGTTAGTATAGGTTAAAATTACTCTATTTTAAATATTAAATTTAAATCGCATAAGTTGTAACAAAAAAATGTATACAAGCATTGATACATAAGGATTCCATGCCTTTGCATTCCCCTCCTCTCTCATGTCAAGGTGTGTAGCCTCTATACGTGCATATGATGTATCCTCCTCAAATACAAACTGGTGCTTAGAACATTCACTTATGGGACCTAGACAAATACTCTTGCACATTATGCAAGTATGGGGCACACAAATATGTGATGAGCTCACTGATGATGAACTTGCACCAACATCATCAACATGGGGAGGCAACACTGACCTAGCCTAGGATATCAATAGCTTACTCAATCTGTGGATAGCTCTAATAGTCTAAGTGCTATCCCCTGTAATGATATTGGGATGCTACACTGGAGGAGGGGCAGACATCAGTAGGGGGGACAAAAGTTATAGCTTTCTTCTACTTGGAAAAGGCTCTATTTTGAGGAGCTCCTCCTCCTACACCTACGTTGGGCCTCATCCTCTAATAGTTCACATTAAGGTGCAACACAAATTTGGCACACAAATTTTTAATGAAATAGAATGGTCCCTCTAAATTTTTGTGTGGAGGGATGTCAAAAACCATCCACCAACGATCCCAAAAGTTCACACACATAACCTCATTTGTGCACCATTTGATTGATAATTTGGATTTTATGTGTTCTACTTGTTTACTAGTTTTTGGGTCCACAAAAGGCTAACTATATCTTCTTTAGTTATATTTAGGGCTGCAATCTCATCATAGTCTAACCCATCATAAAACACGGCATTCATTTCCTCACACGAATAAAGAGAAGCATTATGTTCATTGGTAAGTGTTTCAATATTATCCACTATGGTGTTTAACGTGGATAACATGGGAGACAATGTAGGTATATTGTTATATGTGGTTCACAAAACCCTTAGTTCAATGAGATTTTTAATTATCAAATCTTCAATTCAAGGAGGGTTTTGAGGAGGTAGGGGATTTTTTGGTGGATGGTTTTGAGGGGGTACTAGATCACGTGGTGGAGGGTTATGGGAAACATTATTTCCTTGCTCAACATCATCATTTGGGTCAGCCATACCTATTAATTTGTAAAACATAATTTGTATTAAAAACAACCTAAATTCCACCAATTTTTATTAAAAAAACAAATTTTTAATAAATTCTATTTAAAATAACTAATTTATAATAATATTTATTAAAATCATAAAAAAAATACTTACCTTTATCCCATACCCATTCGGAAATCCAATACCCAAATGGAGCATAACAATAAAACTCAAAAAAATGCAATGCAAAATAGCTCTCAGGTTCTTTTTTAAATATATATCATAGGTTTTGGGTATCCAATTCTATATTGGATACCTGATACCATATTGAGTATCCGATATGAAATCGAATACTTGAAAAGGCTTGGCCCAAACTTTTTAGCCTTGGTAATAGATGGGTGGAAAAAAGTAAGAGCGGATTTTGAAATGCTTTTAGATATTTTCAAACTCCACTTTTTTCACATCACCATTTTTTGGAACACCATGATCCTACACATACCCCTATACAAATACTTACATGTGCAACACTAGGGCTTGTGCACTCATTGATGTCACCTTCAAACTATATCTCTTCCATACATACTTAGAAGATGTTTTTCATGCATTCTTTCCCCCATTGACATCAATGAAAGGCTTCATTATGTTAGTTTACTACTTCAAGTCTTCAACCAGCTCAAGTGTCCAAAGACACTATTCAATACCAAATACCAAGAGTCCTCAGTGACTCTGCTAATCACAAATACTCCCCCATACAAAAAGCATAAGAATTTAGTCCAGTCAAATAATAGTGCTTTGTACCACTGAATTATCTTTGCATCATTTACTCAGAAATACATAGGGTTATATAACCCCAAGATTTGATCTTTAGTACTCACATATTCCAATCTAATATCCTTTTTTTTTTCCTTCTCTCTCAAGACATGATGCTTAATAGATATATGTGTAGTCTTAGAATGCAATACAAGATTCTTAGACATGCTTACTATACTTGTGTTATCACAGTATATGATAACAAGTTCTAAAAATTATACCTCAATGTCCTTTAGCATTTTCTTCATCCACATAACTTGATTATAGTTATTTTTTGTTGCTACATACTTTGCCTCATTTGTACTTTTCAAAATACAATCTTGTTTCTTGTTCATCCAAGAAACCAATCTTCCTCTAAGAAAGAATGCTCCATCACTAGTGCTCTTTCTATCATCCATACTACCTACCCAATCTACTTCAGTATAAGCACATAGAGTGGAATCACTTGATCTATCATACCATATTCCATAATTAGATGTTCCCTTCAAAATTTGAATATCCTTTTTACTCCTACATAATGACACTCCTTGGGATCAGCTTGAAATCTAGCTACAATGCCAACTGTACATTTGCTATTTCTATTTTGGTGTGACTCATATATTGTAATCCTCAAAACATGGATCTATATGTTTTCTACTCAACTATAGGTTTCTCATCTTTACTAGACAACTTGTGATCGGTTATCATTTGTGTACCAACAAGATTACAACTTTCCAAGCTAAATCTCTTCAACAAGCTCTTCAAATACTTCTCTTGTGTAATAAAAATATCATCAATGTTTTCTACAATATGCAAACCTAGAAAAAAATTCATTTCCTTTATCATACTCATTTCAAACTCATTCTTTATTTTTCAGCAAACTTATCACTTATGTCACCATTACCTCCAAATATTATGTCATAAAAAAATTCACTATTATCAACAAACCATTCTCTATTTCTTTCAAATACAAGTTACTATCTATTATACCTTTAAAAAATCCAAGCTTTTCCAAATGTTTGTCCAACCTTGCATACCAAGTTCTAGGTGCTTGCTTCAAAACATGTAGAGTTTTCTTTAATCTGTGTACAAAATCTTTTTCTTCTATCAAAGGTAAAACTTTAGGCTACTCAATGTATACTTCTTCTTCAAGTTCTACATTTAGGAAGGTTGATTTTACATCCATTTGATACACTTTGAATTTCTTATTTACTACATAAGCTAGGAAAATTCTCACTACTTCCATGTTGGCTACAAGGGCATATGTCTCCTCATAATCTATTCCTTTTTGTTGTGAATATCCTTTACACACAAGTATGGTCTTGTTTCTGCATACCCATTTGGTTCCAATAACATTATTGTCTTTAGGTCTTTGAACTAATTCCCATGTTTCATTCTTTAGAATCTGATCTAATTCTTCCTTCATTTCTTCCTTCATTTATATTTATCTTTGCTTCTTGGTAGCCTTCTTTCCAATAATGCTTCTGACTCCTCAAGATCATCATCAGATTGACTATCATTGTTGACATTCTTACTCTTCTTCTTTCTCTTAGATCCATCAAGTGTTAGTTGAGACTTGAAAGAATATTCAATACTATTATCAAAATTTGACATTTCAAATGTAGCGAGTTTACTAATCAGACTATCCAAGGTAAGATCATTACCAGGTGTATATCTAATTTCTTGAATTATAGATACTTTGATTGCATATATAGGAAGTAAGGTTCTGAATACCTTTCTTATCACAGTTTCATGAATTATGATTCCTCCAACACCTGTAATATCATTCACAACCTCCTTGGTTCAACCACAATGCTATGCAACAATCTCATCTTCTTTCATTCTCATGTCATCAAACTTGCCTCTCAACCTTTAAACTTTAGCCCTTAACACATTTTTGTCTCTTCCATGGATTTGAGAAAACTTATCCCACATTTGATTTGTAGTAGTGTATTCCTTCACATTATCAAATTTAGCATAACTCGGGGAAAATGAAAAATTTATCATCATTTGATTATGCTCCATCTTCTCTTTCATTTGATCAATAGTCATGGGTCTAGGAATTACAATTTATTTATTCCCAAGTAGTACAATATAAAATCTTGAACTTTGAATAGATGCAATTTCATCAGCCATTGCCATGTTGGGAAGTTCTCCCTATTTAGCTTAGGTGCCTCTCTCTTTTACATCTTGATCTCTAGTTTAATTACCTTAAAAAATTTCTTACAAGCACCAAAAATATGATACTAATTTTTAGAGTATTGAGAATAACTAAGAGGGGGGTGAATTTGTTATCCTTAGGTCTAGATGTACCAATTCAACTTTCACTAACTTTAAACAACTTATACAAATTCATAAAACCACTAGGTCCATATAGTAACTCATCAACAACTTAACATATTCATTTACCACTTAGTTCTGTTTTAATTATATGTTGACTAAAGAAAATAAAACAATATTTAATAGCATGCATCACACACACACACACACACACACACACACACACACACACACACACACACACACACACACACACACATGTTCTTCTCCTTGGTAAACATTGTGTTCTATTGATCAACTTTCACTGAGTTGCTTGATCTTTACCATACTTGGTCATAACTACATTTTCCTTCTTCAACTTGCTCACCCATAACTATCACTCAACTAATATTGTTTACTTGACTAACTCTTAAGTTAGAGATACCAAATTCCCACAATCCATCAATTCTACTATTCAATTTTTTGGATTTGATTGTGTAAACAATTTTTTGTCGTCAACATTTCAGATCACACTATGTGATCCATCATCAGGATGTTCATGCAAATGAAGAGAGGAGAAAATTAGTGTGATTTGAAATGTTGATGATAAAAAAATTGTTCACACAATAAAATCAGGAAAACAGAATAATAATAAATCTTAAGGTCCTTAATCTTCTTCTTCATTAGCCTAGTAAAACTGTCACTTGGTCAAACTTAGTGTTTTACTCAATTGCTTGTCTTGTATTATGAACATCACCTTAATTATCTTATGTAATTAAATAATTATATAACAATACATCATCTTGTTGAAGACTGATTGATCAAGCGCCCATTGTAATTCCAACATACTTTCCCCTCTTTACTCAACAACTTCACTAGTTCATCTTGGTATCTCTGTTTTCAAATCCTCTTCATTAATCAATTGATATGGAACTCTATACTATTAGGAAATGTCTCTCGGGTAGGTTTGACATCAATGAAAACATAACAATTATTTCAATTTTAGTTTCCAACAAAAGCTAGAATGAAGTTTAAAGATGGAAATAGAGCAAACATGGAAAGATTTTAGCAACAAACACCAATAATTTGCAATATTGGTAAAAGTTGTCAATGACATTTTATTATCCATACTTAACAAGTTCAATATATCAAAAGCTAACACAATATTGGATATTTACAAGAAAAGAGAGTTCTATGTAGATGTCTTAAGACATGCATATGGATGACAGAAATTGAACCTAACAATTAAGAAATAAGAATGTGAAGTGGTGAAGGTGTTCCAAATCAAATTAGGGTTTATAATATATATTTGTGATAGTAAAAAAATAAAGGAAATTCTTATGTAATGTAAAATTACATGAATGAAATTTATGACATAATAGATGGGCATATGCACCGAGTTGTGGTGCCAAAAAGATTACAAGTATTTTTTTTTTCTAATTTTCAATAGCTCGTACACACTATAGCGCGTACGCACTATAGCGTGTATGTGCTATGGCTTGGGTGACCCAAGACATACACACGCTATAGCACGTATGCGCTATTCTATGACCAAAAATTTATATGATGGGCTGCAGACCCACGGCCCATCATTTTCATTTTGTTTTTTTGGCTCTCCAATAGCGCGTATGTGGGTTTGACAGCAAAATTTCACAACCATTTGCTAAAATGCCTCCTCAATGAAGAAATCCAAGACAACAAGCACACCCATGACGACGAGGTAAGTGATATAAACTTAACTTTGCATTGTTTTATATGTTTTCCATATTGTTTTATTGGTTTTTGATATTCTTTTGTAGGGTTTTTACAAATTTCATTTAGATTTGTTTATTTAGTTGAATTTCAATTGATTTTTTATCAGGAAATGTCCATAATCAACTGAAAAATCCACAAAACCCTCAAGAACCTAAAAATCAAAACCCTCAAGAACCTCAAAATCAAAACCCTCCTCAAGAAGAACAACAAATTCCACAACCCAAACCAATTGCAAGACCTCCGCCAGGCAGACATGAAAATATAATAAATGAAATAGAGAGAGGCAAAACTAAATTAGAAAGACTCATTGCTTGGTTGAAAGAATTTGGACAAACCAATCTAATGAGGGCTCAATTGGCATCATCCCTTGAATCCATTAACACTCAGATAGCCTCAGTTAGTGGTCAGTTAGATATTTGGCAGGCTAAGAGGGATGAACCAAAAAGATTTTATGCAAATAAATTGTCATATGAAGATGTTAAAAAAAAAGAAATACCAAAAGGTAGTATATGTGTATTATTTAAAAAACTCGGTGAGCAAAATACTGTTAGAGAGGGTACTAAACGATTCCCCATCCATTGGTGCATACACGATGCTATTAGAAATAATTTTTGAGATAGATGGTGGATGTTTTTTGATGCCCCTCCTTGCAACAATCACGAGGTCCCCATGTATTTTTTGAAGAAATTATATTGTGAGTTTTTCCTTGGGGAGATCCCCAATTATTTTGATATGTTAGACTCCCAGGGTAGAGATGGGGGGTCATCATCTGAGAGGCCAGGAGCACATCATGACTCTAATGTAGTTAGGGCACTCGTGGTCCATCCACAACATGAGCATGTGATTATTCCTTTAGTTGTGAAGGAACATTTAGAGGCTAGCACTCTAGGGACCATTAATGCTTTGACACAGACCCTCATCCATTCCACGATCCCATTAGTTGAGGGGGAGCCTTCTACGCGTCGTCATCACATGTGATCCCTATGCACATTTGGCACTCATGCCAGAGATGGTGCGGATGATGGGCTTGTCACCAATCAGTTCTTGAACAAGACATTTGGCATTGGCACACAGGTAAATTACTAATTTGATCACATTTCATATGTATAGTGAATGATTAATTAATTAGCATTTATTAACATTGTTCAAAATTTAGGGTCAAAGTGTTGCTAGGCCTAGCAACAATCCTCTAGGCCCATTTTTGGTCCCTTCAACGAGTCCTGAGGTATGTATCAATTTAATAATTTTAATTAATACATATATTTATTACGTAATCATATTAAGGATTGACAAAAAAAATTATGCATGTGCATCAGTTCTCCACAAAACCCTCAACCTTTACCACAGACACAGAGCAAAGACATCATACGAGCTTCACATAGGTACAATTGTTTCATGTTAATTTAATTCACTTGATTATATTTATTCCATATTTCATGTTAGATATAACATGTATTGTATGACATGCAGCTCATGATGTCAGAAACACCTCCTCATCTGCGACAGTTTGTTGATAGTGGAGTGGTTGCAGCTGTGGCTAGCTCACAGCCACTGACGGAGGTATGAAAGAATTTTCTTCATTTTAGTTGTTGTTTATAATAGTTAATCTCAAAATTTCTAATGTTATTTATAAGTGATTATATTTATTGAATTTTTGTAGGGTCTTGTCATGCCTGATCATCCACGAGCATTTGAGGTGGACTTACAGAGTGACTATTTGTTGGCGGTAAGAAAATAATTGATTTTGTGTGTATATATATTTGATTTCAACGTATAATAAATATTGATTCATATCTACTTTCCTTGTATCAGTTGGACCTGGAGAAGAGCCTCAACAAGAGGTCAAGTGAGTGTGTCAGGAGGATCCCGTCATCTCCACTATCTCCCTCCACATGACAGCAGAGGATGTCGAGAGACTTGTTTCCTTCCCCTCATGGGAAGGAAAAGATGTAGTTGAGATATTCGATACACACACACACACACACACACACACATATATAGACTTGTTTCCTTCCCCGTGTATATATATAGGCATCAGAGAGACATATTTGACATACATTTGATGTACATATGACATTCTATATTTGATGTATGAAATTATTGGTTAATAGATGATATGTTTGTTCATGTATGATGTTAAATTAGATATGTTCGTGTATGACATTAAATTAGATATGTGCATGTATGAAATTAAATTCAATTGATAGAGAGTTGCCATTATGTCTACCAACTAGTAGATGTTCTTTTTTGCTTTATTAGTATTTCTCAAAAACTGCAAAGAAGCTATTTTTAGTGAATAGTTGTAAACAATTGTGATCATTGACTTCATGTACTCATGGCTTTGGCTGCGAACACTCGTAAATTTGGCTATAAGCATCCATGGCTTTGGCTATGTGCACTAGTGGCTTTGGCTATGAGCATTTATGGCTTTGGTTGTAGGCACAATATAGCCTTGGCTGTAGGTTCTCTTTCTTGTTGCATGTCAAAGTTACCTTCAAGAATATCATTAGTCTAAGATCATTACAATTAAAATACTATGACATGATACCTTGGAAATAATAGTCTTTAACCCATTGCTTTATTTGTTAAAACATCATGTAGTATCTACTATAGTTCTTCTACTCAAATATGTTTTCAAAAATACTTAGTATGGCAAAGAAATGTCTATGGAAAGCTTGTCAAATAGGATATTGAAGAACTAACTGTGGACAATCATTAGTACCCATCAATAAGAACACAGACATCTTTCTCAAGCAAGCCATATGACATTAGCTTAATTTATAAATTTCCTTTGCAAATAACTAGAAGATGCTATGAATCTTAATACAGAGTTAATCACGAACTCATTATTCCATCCAAGAAGCATATATCACCCTAAGCCAATTAACCGACAGGATAAAAATTAATTCAATTTCAACAAAATTTTGAGTATAGCAAGCATCTTAGGGATTCTTACAAGAATTAACATGATGTTCACAAGAGAATTACAAGTTCTTGTAATGCTATTTCACATATTGTAATCATATTCAGTTTTGAATGGCCATTTGTGTTACAAGCATAAATGTTCTTTAAGGTCTTTTAATTCTAGACATGAATTTTATTCTAAAGCTTTTTTATGACAACCCACTCAATTCATATATTGCTGCTCCACATTATGCTAATTTGACTTTCATTGGTTGATTTGGGTCTAGACATGACGTTATTCACTACCTTTTTTATATATTATTTTTTTGTAGTGAGTTTCTAGCCTGAATGAATGTAGTAATCATCGAAGTTGTGAACCTTGGTCGAGATCCTTACAAATATATTTTCAAATTGGACCTCAAATAGTTTTCTCAGTCACCTCCTGTACACAGATACTAAAATTGTAGTTAATTAAAAAATTAATACTGAATTAACACAAGTTTAATTGAGAAGTATTATGTACCTCAATAGGCTAGATTATTATTGACTGAGAAGCTTTATCTTAGAGTAGTTGTTTTCCTAAATCTTTAGCGCAATGCCACTCTTATGGAATGTGGAATTAGGTATGCTAGCTAAGGAACGTTCTTTAAAAGGCAGAGGAAACTCAAGACTCACATGTTTCCAATCAATATAAATGTTTAAATCGCTTCTCTAATTTTTTCTATTTATGATCTTCTTAAAACTTAACTTTCTAAATGCATTGATGGGGAAATGAAGATCTTCTAGGAACTAAAGGCTAATCATGTTTAACACTTACAATTCTCTGTTTTTATCTAATAATTTAAAAAAGATTGTACAAGTGTTTTCAAAGAGAAACACTTGTCACTAACATCATAAGAAGGAATATCCAAGGAGACTTACCACTGATCCCCCAACACCAAATTCAAGAGAAAAAAAAAATCCACTACTAAAGAGATAGTGACAATGATCATCCCTAGTCTCTCCCTTATCACAAAATGATTACCATCAAAATTTGCATTTCCAATTGTGTCATGTGCATTGAAGCGA
Organism: Cupressus sempervirens; assembly: GCA_028749045.1. Classification (NCBI taxonomy): domain Eukaryota; kingdom Viridiplantae; phylum Streptophyta; class Pinopsida; order Cupressales; family Cupressaceae; genus Cupressus; species Cupressus sempervirens. Next base: position 478,724,708 of record CM053785.1, read on the forward strand.
GAGTAACATTTTCACTCTCTTACCTAATGTCTCCCATTTCTGAAACTCCTAGGGAAGGGAAGGCCATCTTCTCAGTACTTCAAAATACAATGAGTTCCATTTTTTCCCATATTGATAATCGTTGACTTAAAGTATAGTAAAAGTATTGATAGCCCATAGCAACTCAACCTTTGAACATCCCATCTATAAATGACCTCATAAAGAAAGTTTAATAAACCCGCATGAAATAGTGAAACAAAAGTTGCATACTTGTGAAGATGATCAAACTGCAGGTGATCAATATGTCTCAAATCTATATTCAGTTCTTTTACTATGCATATAAATGGTTTGTTATATAAAAGACTTATATCCACTAAATAAATAATCATTTTCTTACTATGCTATCCTTATCCTTGGCTGATCTCTGGTAGACCATTTCTTAACCATCCTCCTTCGATCTATAGGTCACTGTATTAATCTAGTTCATCTTGTCTCTACTCGAATTAATAACAATTGGAAATCTCAAGGATTTCCAAAAGAGGAATGGGTCCAAGTGGAATTAAAACATAATAAATAGTGTATTACAAAAAGGAGAATGGTATGTTCTTTGCAATCTACTCCCTTATACATTCTATCAATGTTCCACATTGAACCCGATAGAGAACATCACAACACATAACTAGCAACATAGAACATACCTCCTAGCCACCTCGAGAACATAAAATTTCAAAAACCAAAGTGCACAAGTTTAAGTTCAAAACCTCAAAGGTCAAGAGCACAATAAATAAAAATAAATAAATAAATACGAACAAAACCCACATTTGATGGAATCACAGAAAATCTAGTGGCTAGATAGTTAGAAGCTAATTCAAGCTAATCCTTCATCACCATTAAGGTTGAAAATAACATACCCAATTGAAAACCAATTTACATATACAAAGTGACTAACATTACTCACAAAGAGCGAGTAGAAGCTACAGACTACCTTGCGTCCAAGGTGCGCTAAAGAACATAACCAAACTCTTGGAGATCATATAATCCTAAATTTACATAATCTGGTAGTAACACATTTCATTAACTTATGAAAAATTTACCAAGTTCCATGATTTTTCTTTCCAAAAATGACATGCTAGATACACTTTCCAACAATATAATTAAGATCCTTCCATCACACACTACAAGTTTTAGCATCACTCGAGATGGTGTTGTAGAATGAAAATGAAATGTGATCTCCAAAAAGTGAGAGAGGTTATTGTAGGTCTCTACAACACGGTCATATAGGAATTAAAATCTCATCCATATCTTACACGAGCTTCGAGATATGCCCCGTCAAAGATTGCAGCCTTATGGCATTTAGTGACCCTTAGGGACATTACGGTTCAGCGTGCCTGAGAATGTTCAAGCACTGAAGGGGACAAGATGAGGTTGGGAATAGGGTTTACCTGACCACCAGAGCTAATGGAGCAGACAGTTTGATCCCACGATGAAAGATGAGAGAGACTTGGCAAGTGGCAACTTTGTATTGGCCAACACTGCAAGTTTTAGCATCACCCGAGATGGCGTTTTAGAATGAAAATGGAATGTGATATCCAAAAAGTGAGAGAGGTTATTGTAGGTCTCTACAACATGGTCTTGTAGGAACTAGAATCTTATCCATATCTCACACGAGCTCCGAAATATGCCCCGTCAAAGATTGCAGCCCTATGGCATTTAGTGACCCTTAGGGACATTCCGGTTCAGCGCACCTGAGAACGTTTGAGGACTGAAGGGGACAAGATGAGGTTGGGGATAGGGTTTACCCATCCACTTGGAGCTAATGGAGTAGACAGTTTGATCCCACGACGAAAGATGAGAGAGATTTGGCAGGTGGCAACTTTGTACTGGCCAACACTGCAAGTTTCAACATCACCTGAAATGGCATTGTAGAATGAAAACAGAATGTGAGCTCCAAAAAAAGAGAGAGGTTATTGTAAGTCTCTACAACACAGTCCTGTAGGAACTAGAATCTCATCCATATCTCACACGAGCTCCAAGATATGCCCCGTCAAAGATTGCAACCCTGTGGCATTTAGTGACCCTTAGGGACATTCTAGTTCAGCGCACCTAAGAATGTTCGAGCACTGAAGGGGACAAGATGAGGTTGGGGATAGGGTTTACCCAGCCACCCAGAGCTAATGGAGTAGACAGTTTGATCCCACGACGAAAGACGAGAGAGATTTGGCAGGTGGCAACTCTGTACTTGCCAACACTGCAAGTTTCAGCATCACCCTAGATGGCATTGTAGAATGAAAATGGAATGCGATCTCCAAAAAGAGAGCAAGGTTATTGTAGGTCTCTGCAAAATGGTCTTGTAGGAACTAGAACCTCATCCATATCTTGCACGAGCTTTGAGATATGCCCCATCAAAGATATTTGAATTCACAGTGTTTAATGAGAATATGGTTGAGGCTTGCTTTACTTTTCTATGTTAAGTTTGGCTTTCAATTTTGGTTTCCCTACTTATCAATGTGAAAGTTCCACTTTTATAGGTAACATGGATGCAATAATACTAAATTAAGTATAGGTCCATGGTTCTAGAAGCTTCACATAACTTCTCTTCAACTATGGATCTTGTAAGCATTGTACCATGACTATTGGTGTTATGAGAATATACAAAGCATATATATTGTTTGACCAAATGTCTTCAATGAACATGAACTATATGGAAGAAGAGAAGACATGTTGCAAAGTCTTCGAAAATTTTCTTCAAGAAATGTAAGGAGCCATGGGTGATTCATCCAAATTATTTGGTAAAATAAGAGGAGGAATGAATCAACCTTGATGATAGAGGTAAATGCTGAATAATATTTATTTAATCACATTGTTTGAAAAAACTTTAATGACCTTTAAATACAATTTAAAGAAATGGAATTGATCTCCCTTACTCATGTAGATGAATAAAATTGGAATTTAAAAAAGAGAGGGACATCCACCATAAAACCATGCAATCATGCACTTCTTGATGTGAGTATCATAAGTTCATTGTTAGATGGATATGCCAAATGTGGAAGAATTAAAAGGAAAATATGTTGATTGATTGAATATAAAACCAAACATGTGGAATATTTAAAAATATATCATGGGGCTATCAATAAAATCAAACTAATAAATCAAACTCTACAAACATGGGTATTCAAACTATGAACAAAAAAAACATCATTATTGAGGTTTTAGCATGTTGCACAAGATAGGGTCCTATTGAAGCTAACAAGAAGCATCATTGTATATAGTGTTTTATAGGAATAAAATTAAAGTGGCATAAAACCATTCACATGCAAAAACATCTAGAACATGTGATAAAATCATACGTTCAAACCATTCATGTAGCCATAGTCACAAATTTCAACAAAGAATTCAACCAACATAAAGGTGCTAAACTTTGTAAGCTATGGATAACTATTGATCTTTAAATATAAAAACATTTGCATGGGTCTAAGGTAATATGCATTATTAAATTTCTTGATTTTCCAAAATATTATATCTTAAAATTCACAATCATCAAATCTTAGCATCCAATCAACTAATCCAGTAATACAAGCATCAAACCAATGTGATAACAAAAAATCAAAGTTGATTCCATAAGGTCTAACAATATCATATAATTCATTTATCAATAATTTGAAATATCATAAGCATATGTCTAATAATGTCATACATGAAATATATGTAAAAAATGACATACATAGAAAAAATTATACAAAACATATGCCCAATAATGCCATATAGGTGTAAAATGTACATCATTAGATATATACTCTTTCCAACTAGGGGAACAAAATAAATCCCTAATTGTCTTTAATTTCCAACAAGTGGGAGATGGTGTATATAACGAGGTCTTCCTAACATGTTCACTAGTCCATTAGTCTAGAATCTTTTGTAACTCGACATGTTACAATCAAAATTATATATGAATTTTATATTGAATTTCAGTACTAATGAAATTTTAATGTAAAATATTTCATACCTTAGTCATTGGCTTAGAGCTAGTGAGTGCAATAAGGACTCGTTGATCAATACAATGATGAAGATGTTAAGGAATATCTGATGTCAATAGCTGAAAATGATAATACATGAGACTCAAATGCAGTTATGAAGAATGCGCATTTTCTTTTGTCTCCATATCAAATAAAATATTTTGGTACCTTTGCGAATGTAGTATGAAATCCTTCATTTTATAGTGTTGATCCCAAAGCTACAACACTTATTATTTATTACACATGTATGTAAATCTGTTAAGCATCAAATTCAACACCTTTGTGTGCAAAACAATGTACTATTTGTTAGAGTAATAAATTCATTTTCTTAGTAATTAAATTATATTGATATAATTACTAAGTTACTTATTATATTGATAAAGTTTACTTATAATTCCTTTCAATTTACAACTAATTGAAATGATTTCCCCAATTTTCCATCTAGTCACTAGAAAATTGGATTTGTTGTCTCTTTCTCTTAAAGAACCAGATCTACTAGTTCCTTTGGTCTAGAAGCCTTCCATTGAGATTGGGGTTTTGAAAGGTTCAAGGGTTGAGGAACCTTTTATAGAATATCTTGAAGAAGGAGAGGTCATGTATAATGGTTTTGAGGAAGGCTAGAGTTCCATCCAGATGGTGTTGCAAAATGGCCAAGCGGAGGAGGAGGTAGAAGAATAAATAGAATAAATGCATGAGAAGGAGGGTCATGGGGGCAATGGAAAATTTGGGGAGGGAAGAAATTAGGAGAATGGGTCAAATATGCTTCTCAACTAGAAGAAGAGTATTGCATTGGACACTGATACTAGTCCGCCTCATAGCAAGATCATCTTGTTAAGGAGATCACTACCAATCAGAATTTTACCTATAAGCCTACAAGACTTCATCCCTTGGTAGTGGTAATGGTGGTAATTATGGTTGAATGTGTTTGAAATAGAAAAAGAAATGAAGGGTGTTTTACATGACACTATTCACTCATCATAGGTTGTATGGATTCAAACCCACAACCTAGATTTTATACCATTATACAAATTACAAATTATAAGACTATGCCTTTCATGATAGTCGCATTTTCATATTGGAAAATGAAGAATGAATTTTGGAACAAACATAATAAATACTTCCAAATAAAAATGAAGCCAATGTATTGTATTATAAGCTTGAATGGTAAAGACCAAGCCCAAACATTTATTAAGGTGTAGCATTTATAATTGTCAAGTTCATGTGAAGAAGTCATCGTTCATATTCTCATTGTTATGTAATTTGATGATAAGAAGAATACAATTATATAGAGGTTGATAGTGACTTAAAACTTTACAAAATGCAATCAATGAGAATTTTACGTTGAGGGGGGAGTAATAATCAATGTTTCATTCTCATTGTTTGACAAACTCTTATATAAAGAGGGAGTAGACAGATGATATGGTTTAGTCTTCTTCTGAGAATCTTAGTCATATTGGTTTAGAAGGATTCATGATACAACTACTATACTTAGCATGACCAATTAATGCTAAAAACCTTAGTATTGATGCTACAAACCTTAGTATTGACATAATTTAACCTTTGCAATTCTAGGCATAAGATGATTAGCATACAATGGTACTTGAACAAAGAACACTAATAAATATTGAGGATGTGAATTGATAATACCATTTCGCAGATGATTTTGGCCTCTCACCCTTTATCACTTGTGCATCAACTTTATTAGCCCTCTTCTTTGGTGACCTACAAATGGAGAATTAGCATAGTAAAAAATCTAAGATAAGATTTTAAAAAAGGGTCCTATTAAAGAATCTAATATAAATTCAAATAATGTATCTAGATTCTAAAAAAATCAAAACTAAATCTCATCACTTACACATCATAACAATACGGTCGACCTTAGTCATGTGATAGTCTTGGGGAAGAGGTTGTAACATTGTATTTGGATCCAATTGATCACTTTTTTTGTCTCTCTCAATTCAATCTAATGAGCCAATTAGATCTACTTGACATTTTAATGTCTCAAGTATTGCCTTATGGTCTGACTCGTGAACTTTCCAAAGAATCTTATTATGTGGTTTTCCACCATATTTTATCAAGTGGACATTTGATGCAACAACAAGGTTTGAATAATGAAGAATCTTCCTCTTTGTTTGCTAATCCTCGAATAACCACAAGTTAGGATTCTTCATAGGATATCATCTAAGCCATGTGCCTGTTACAACCACCGCACTGACATGGTACTCTAAACCTTCACCATCTATAATCGAGTGATCCAATTTTTGTTTGGCTTCAACAGAATGACACAAATAATAATCTGTCCCTTCTTCATTGTCTTCAAGTGCAATAACAACAAAAACATGGCCTACAGTGACAAATGTACAAAATGCGGTCATTAATTCATAAAATACTTGGTTAAAAGTTATAAAGTTACATATTGAAATTAAAAAGATATATATATATATATATATATATATATATATATATATATATTACCAGGTTGCACTAGATCTAACAAGCGGTCGAAGTCAACAAATGAATCCATCTCTACCATTTCCAGTGCTTGTGGGGGACGATAGGTGTCAATTGGGTCCAAAACCCGTATATCCCATTTGTCCACCCATTCAGTTGACTCACAGTCATCCAAATTTTCCTCTGCACATGATGGACAATAGCATGCCATTTTTCATGTGTGGATACTCCATGAACCTGCATCAGAGCTTCTAAAAGAGTGTAACTCACTAGATCCTGTTAGTGTGCAACAATCTTGATATGGTGCAATGTTAGTATTATCTATCAACCAAAAAAATCTATGAAATGTAGACTCACCTTCCTTACCTGGACCCATTGTACCGTTACACCATTGGATGATGGATTTTGCATCTATCAATATTGCTCCATCTTTGTACTTTAGTTCTTCACAAGCCAAGGCTCTTTTAATGCATGCGCCTGCACCATCGTGCTCTCCCTTACCATGACCAACCTCTATGAAATTTCACATATATAGAATTCTACACAACCTGTGCATCCTACTCAACCAATAGAACATTCGTGCATTCTTGAATTGAGATGCACAATTGTCTGACCAAATAATGTGTTGACGATATGATATGCCCCTGTTAGCCAAATCTCCATAAAATAGTTGAAAACAACCATGTACAAACTTTGTAGAATGTGATCGATCATCGCTGATGTAAAAATGGTACTCCCTCAAAATCTTCCTGTCATCCTCTGTACTTGTAGGTGAATGCATGAATGTTATGTGAACAAATATGGAAACCTATTGAGATGCATAATACTTTTCTTGCACCTCATTTTGTGGTTGTAGTGTGTAGTTCTCTGCAAAATCTACAACTGAAACAATGGTATCCAATGGAAACATATCCTTGCACAACTTGAATTGCAAATTCAACCATCGAGCTCTATGGGTATGCCTTGTATACTCGTACATAATCTTTTCATGAAAAATCTTCATGAACTCATACACTAGAATCTTTTCAATAACTAGATCACATCTTTTACCATGTTTCCCATCTTTTAGAGCATATGTCACTGTCTTGAATTTTTTGTAATCTACTATTTCATTTCCAATTGCATGTGTACTATCCATATGTTGACAAGTTGATAAAAGTTACAAAGAACCACAAAATAAGCATGTACCATCCAAGCATGATGTCTTGTAAAATTTTTGGTTGTCCCCTATTTCACATAAAATGTTGGATATGAATTCCCTTAAAGATTTTGGTGGCTCTTTTATGTCACAATCCTGCAAACAAACTGAGAATGCAAAACTACGCATATGTGCTTAAAAAGATCAAAATGGTTAGAAAATTCAATATGTATCCTACAACAAAAAGTTGTGCGTGTGTGATTTATTTTCACATAAAAAGGTTTACCCATCTCAAAAAATCTTTGACTTATTCAAATTTGAGGATACATACCAATAAAATTTGCAAAAAATTGTGTTTGAGTTGAGTCCAAAAAATGTTTTGCATGTGGCTCACAATTTCGGCTACCAATCCTCCTTCTTACAAAATCTCTTTGATTAGGAGAAACACGTGTGTTATTTTTCCAAAAATCTTCGATCAATGATTTCAAGGCTTCACTAATTTCTTTATCCTTTTGCGGTAGTCTACCGCTAAATGTCCATAACTCATTTTTTGTTGGATCTTCTAATCTCTCACACCTTAGCATGGCTCTCCTTAAGGTACCTCTACCAATTTTTAATGTTTTTCTTGTCTTTCTCATGAGTCAAGCTTTCTTCATTTGGCTACTTACTATTGTTGATGTGAGTACTCATCTTGTGATATTACTATCTTTGGTGCATAATTTAGAACCCACTTTGTCATAAGAACTCATTAGATTCTTTACAATATTTCTTTCATTTGAATCATCCATCGTTCTTAGCCCAAGAATCTTCATGATAGGCCTAAATTTCAAATTCCTCATCATTTCAACAAATAATTGGTATTGACCTGTAATATTTAATTCTTCAAAAAATAATCTCCACATATGATTAACTTTTCTTTGACAAGTACGCTTGCTAATCTTGTCAGGCATTGATTTCAAAATGTTAGTATCAATATCAATCAAATATTTTGGTTTTTTAAAACAAATTCTAGAAGGTGTTCTAATCTCTTCAATTCTCTCAACATTTTGAACATTAATATAAGGTTGAGTGTATTGTGTACCTTGAACTAAAGATGACGTGCCTTGGCAATAAGATGTAAAAGATGGAATATCACCTACTTGATGTGTTGATGTTGTGCTTTCAACATGACATGATGGAGTGTGTATATCGTTAGGTCTATAAATCAGTGTCTCTTCAACATGAGAGGATGATATGACTTCAACATTGGAAGATGGTGTAGCGGATGATATGACTCCAACATTCAAAGATGGTGTAGTGGATGATATGACTCCAACATTGGAGGATGGTGTAACTTCACAATTCAATTGTCTTCTTGAGCGTAACAATCTCATTCGTTCTCTTTGTCTTTCTAATTCTTCCTCCTTGTTTCTTTGTACTGGTGGTTCTTGATCCTCTTCAAAAGTTAATTTTTCATCATTGCTTTGCAATTTTCTTTGTTCACGTAGTAATTTCATTTTATCTCTTTTAATTGTCAAATCTCTCTTCCTATCTACATTTGTTTGAATCTTTGGTTTCTTCCTTGGCATGATGATGATTTCTACATGTCAAATTATTCAAACATCCGAATTCCTTAAAATGTGTAAATTACAAATTATTAAATTACATATAAAAATTATAATTATTTGAACAAATACACAATATATATCAAACGACTTGTCAAATTTCTAACCATTTCGAAATAACATTTCATTCAAACATACAATTTTCAATGAATTCACTATATATTACATAACATATCAAATTACAATCAAATTTGTATCTATATATCGACAAACAATATTTAAAATGGATTTCACTAACCTTTTCTATTAAAGGAATATTCAAAAATTCTTCAAATCACATATCCAATGATTGAATTTAGTGTTTGCTAGCTTCCAAAAGTGTTGAAATAGTGTTTGCTAGATGTTGAAACCTATGTTTTCTGTCGAAATAACAGAGAGCATAATAGACCAAAAGTTAAAAATCGATGAAATGGGCCCCAAGGTTGGTTCTTTGACCATTTTTTGGTGATTTGAGATAGTGCATATGCACTATAGTGCGTACGCACTATAGTACGTATGCACTATCTCAAAACACATCACTCCCCATCCTCCCTACTCTCTCTCCCATCCCCTCCCTCTCTCTCTTCCTACTCTCTCCCATCATTTACTCTCTCTCACTCTCCCTCTCCCACCACCTACTCTCTCTACCTCTCTCACCCCCTCTCCTCTCCCATCCTTGGCTCTTTAGATCTCTCACACACACTCTTATCCCCCCTATCTCTCTCCCTCTCCCTCTCCTACCACCTAATTTCTCTTCCCCATACCCTACTCTCTCTCTTCTCTCCCATCCCCTACTTTGTCTCTCTTACACACATTCTCATTCCCCCTCTCTCTCCCTCTCCCACCGCCTACTTTCTCTACCCCATTGTCGTACTCTCTCTACCACCCCCTACTCTCTCTCGCACTCACACTACTACTACCTACTATCTCTCTCTCTCTCTCTCAAGTTCTCTCTCTCCCTCTCTACTCTCTCTCTCTCCCATCTTGTACAAGCTCTCTCTACCTCTCCCACTCTCTCCCATCGCCTACTTTCTCTCCCCCATCCCCTGCTCTCTCTATCATCTCCCATCCCCTACTCTCTCACACTCTCCCCCATCCCCTACTCTCTCTCTCTCCTCTCCCATCCCCTACTCTCTCACACTCTCACTCTCTCCCATCCCCTACTCTATCTCTCTTACACATACACCCCCATCCCCCCCTCTCTCTTTCCCTCTCCCACCGCCTACTTTCTCTCCCCCATTGTCATACTCTCTCTCTCTGCCACCCCCTACTCTCACACTCTCACACTCTCTCCCATCCCCTGCTCTATCTCTCTTACACACACACTCCCATCCCCCCTCTCTCTTTTCCTCTCCCACCACCTACTTTCTCTCCACTAACGTCATACTCTCACTCTGCCACCCCCTACTTTCACACTTTCACACTCTCTCCCATCCCCTACTCTCTCATTTTCATAGATACACACACTCTTATCCTCCCACTCTTCTTCTTCTCTCCCATCCCCTACTCTCTACATATGTCACACACACTCCCATCCCCCCTATTTCTCTCCCTCTCCCTCTCCCTCTCCCACTCCCTCTCCTACCACCTACTGTCTCTCTCTCTCTCTCTCTCTCTCTCTCTCTCTCTCTCTCTCTCTCTCTCTCTCTCTCTCTCTCTCTCCCCTTACTCTCACTCTCTCTCCCATCCCCTACTACTTTCTCTCAAACTCTCACACTCTCTCCCATCCCCTACTCTATCTCTCTTAAATGCTTCTATTACACCTCTCTCTCCCTCCCACTCCCTCTCCCACCACCTATGACCTCTCCCTCTCTCTCTCTCTCTCTCTCTCTCTCTCTCTCTCTCTCTCTCTCTCTCTCTCTCTCTCACTCACTCTCTCCCTCTCTCGCCCATCCCTCTACCATTTCCTACTCTCTCTATCTCTCTCTCCCCTCTCTCATTCTTGATTCTCTCTCTTTCACACACACACACCCATCCCCCCTCTCTCCTCTTCCATCCCCTACTTTTTCTCTCACTTTCTCTCCCTCTCCCACTGCCTACTCTCTCTCTCACTCTCACTCTCACTCTCACTCTCTCCCTCTCCACTCTCTCTCTCTCTCTCTCTCTCTGCTACCCTCTAGTCTCTCTTAAATTTTCACACTCTCTCCTATCCCCTACTCTCTCTCTCTCTCTCTCTCTCTCTCACACACACACACACACACACACACACACACAAACACATTTCTATTCCCCCCTATCTCCCCCTCTCCCATTCCCTCTCCCATTGCCTGCTCTCTCTTCCATCCCCTACTCTCTCTTGAGCTACTTTGTCTTACCCCTCTCCCATTCCATACTATCTCTCTTTCACACACATGCACTCCCATCCTACTCTCTCTCTAGTTCTTCCTCTCCCACTTCATCTCCCATTGCCTACTCTCTCTCTCCCCCATCCCCTACTCTTAATCTCTCTCTCCCAACCTGTACTCTCTCTCACACTTCCTCTCTCTCCCATCCCCTACTTTAAATCTCTTTCCTCCATCCCGCACTCTCTCTTTTCCACCCCTACTCTCTTTCACACTTCCTCTCTTTGCCACCCCTACTCTCTCTCTCTCTCTCTCTCTCTCTCTCTCTCTCATCCTATACTCTCTTTGCTACCCCTACTCTTTCTCACTTTCTCTCTCCCATCTTGTACTCTCCCCCATCTCCTATCCCCTACTTTCTCTCTATCTCTTTCATGCACACACATAGCCATTCCCCTATCCCCCCCCACCTAGTTCTCTTTTGCAACTTACATATTAATAGTGCATGCACACTATAGTGAGTGCGCCCTATAGCGCTCATGCGCTATTTAGAACTAAGGTTTAAATAGCGCGTGCACACTATAGGGCACACACACTATTTAAACCTTAATCAAACCCAAGCCTAAGGCTTGGTTTTGCCTTGGAGATCCAACCCAAAGGTTTGGATTTGATGAACAGGCCTGAGATGTGTTTTCCAGTAAACATACAAAAAATGATTATTTTTTCTTCTATGCTCCCCTTCAAGATTTCTTGTGGTTGGGTATCAATAAGATTGGGGTTACATAGCATTATAGGTCTCTGTGTTAGCTATCTAACCATATAATTTATTTTTAATTTGAACTATTTCAAGCCTTTCATCTATAATTTCTTTTGAATGTATGTTCATTTTTTGTTAAAAACCACCATGTACTAATTGGGCTATAGATTTTAGCTCGTTCATCAAATTTTGTAACAACTTAGTTTTTTAGAAACTAGACTCCATTCTACACACTTTGAAAAAAAAAAAGTTTTGATTTTAGATTAATTTTCAATTATTTCTAGGGGGAGCACACAGATATTTCACGTTTTTGGGATGTGTCTAGTTAAAAAATTCATTAAAAAAAATACACATTATAAAATTACCCGAAAAATCTGGGATAAACTACATAGTGTTAAGTAACTTTTGACTAGAGCGATTAAAAAATTTCAAAAAAAAAAGTTAAAATTTTAGGGGGGCCACACTTTGTACTGTGTTATGTTTTTTTGGAATAAACAGTACCACTTTTTGTGGCCCCCTTTTTTGAGGACCTAAAACTAAACCATTTTGAAAAAAAATTAGTAGTTTAGAAACTAGATTCAAAGGACTACGACTTTATTTTTGTCATATCTGAAAATTTTGAGCGTAACTATCTTCAAATTCTTGTTGAAGTTCAAAATTTGTAGATTTTAGGAAAAAGGTGTCCACTTATACCCCCCTTTTGGCACCACAACTTTGTGCACTTACCCAGATTTCCAATCCACAATATATCCTTGAATAAAATCAAGGAGATAGTTTAATTGAAATCAAGAATGAGAAAGCTATTTGAAGTGAAATTATTAAAATTACAACACTATACAAAATTAGTGAAATATAAAAATAAATTATGTTGTTGATATTAAAAAGTGGCCAAAATAGGGTTTTCCCAAATACAAAAAAGAATCAATTGAAACTCAGTCGTAAGTCATTACCATCAAATTAACCAACCCCTCCTTCATATTATAAACCCCTAAACTAACATATTTCTATATCTAAAACTACTATAGTTTGAGGTTAATAGGTTATCATAATTACATTTAAACCTAACCCAATTTAAATTTTTGGGCATAAACAAAGTCTAGTAAATTTTTAAAAACATGCCTTATAGGCTAGACAATAAACTGTAAACATAAAAACACAAAATAACAAAAGACAATGAGTCAAGAGCTAATTCTCCTTCTTATATTTATCCAAGCTCTCCAGTAAGCACCACAACCAACCATCTACTAGGAAACCATAGAGGGAGTGAGTAGTATCCATGTCCTTAGCATCATTTAGCTCCTCCTTACTAGCCTGAAGAAGATGGAGGGTAGTGGTTATAGAATGCATGACACAAATTGAGAAATTTGCCACCTTATAAAACTTATCCTCTAGATCCTATTGAAGAACGAGATTGTTAAAAATAGATTAATACAAGATAAATGTTTTTCAATCATTGTTTTGTCACTGATGTAAAACTTTTTATTTAGCTAGTAAGAAAACTACTTATATGATTTAATTACTATCACTTATTTGATTGATGAAGAGGATTTGATCAAAAAGATGTAACAAAATCACCTACAGGAAAAGTTGAGTTATGATATAAAAAGGAGTACAAAAAAAAGCTAAGATAGTGATATCACTGTGTACTGATAATCTACTTAAGGTTGCAAAGGTTGGTTACACTAAGCAAGTTCAAAAGAACAAGTTAAACAAAGTTTGTCTACCATGCTTGATTAGATGGATAGCAGGTGCCAAGCAAAGTTAGTACAAGCCAAGTAGAAAATTAGTTGGAGTCAAGTAAAAGTCTATTTTAGTGTATGCCAAGAAAAAGAGTGGATGCCAAGAAAATTTTAGTTGATGTCAAGTACTAGTAAACTTTAGTTCGTGTTGAGTGATTTTTTAGAGGATGTTGAGAAACATAGTACGTGCCAAGCATTAGAAGCAAGATAATGTCAAGTGTGAACATTATTACAAAGATAATGAATTTGATAGATCTGAGCTAAAAAGTTGATTTTCTTGGATTATGTGAACTAGGTGGAAGATAAGATTGATGAGCCAGTGGCACAAAATTCATGGTAAACCATTTTGAGGAAAATTCAAAGAGGATTGAAGGGGACGTTTCTAGAAGTGATATGAAATGAGGGGTAGATTCATTGAATCCCACCTAATCTATCAGAACCCTAAATTGGGTGATGGAAAATGAACGAAAAAAGATCTTAATTCTCTATTTATAGGGATGGTTGGTCAGAAGCAAGGGTTGTCATGTGTGAGAACCTAAGGAAGACAAGGAGTCAAGGGTATTGCTTCATCAAGTGACCTAAGTGAAGAGTCTATAATGGCATGTTAAGCAAGAAGGCTTAAGGGTATGGATACTTGAAGGATAAATAAGCTATCAGAGCTGAAATGTGTGAAAGCCAAGTGGAATGGAGGATGAAAATAGACATATGTAGTTTGCAAATGGAGTTGTAAGTTGTAATCAAATCAAGTCTTATTGTTACTCTTTAATAATTGTATGAGTCTAGTGTAAATCCTTTGGATTCAAGTTGACCTAACAGTCATTTGTAAATCTTTTAACCAGGTGACATTCCAAGTGAATGGTTTAAAGTCTTCTAACAAGGCTCACTCTTAATAGTGTGATTGAAATCCTTTAACATGGTCACATTTAATAGTGTGTATTGTAACCTTTAACTGGGTTGGCCTTTCACAGGGCATCACTTTAGAAGAGTGAAAAATAGTAGCATGTTACTGGTGGTTTTCCCAAATTGGGTTTCCACATAAATCATTGTGTCAAATGTGTTGTTGAATATGTTATGTTTTATGTTTACATTTATGCAGATTGATTTGATTGTAACCTACAAGTTTCAAGTAATTGCATAATATTAAGGATGCATGCATGATGATAAATGTTTTATGGGTTCACTAAGATATGAAAAGTTTTATTTATACATCTGGACCTTGGATGAATGATTCACCCCCCACTCAATTATTTTAAAGTATTCCAACAATTGGTATTAGAGTCATCTTCTTAAGAGGACTAGTTTGAAGGTACTAGAAGCACAAAGATCAAGATATCAAAAAGAGATGTACCCAAGCTTAATAGAGATAACTTTCCTGCATGGGAAAGTTTGATGAAGCTACACCTTGGAGGACTTAGAGATCATGCACAATCTACCATCACTACTAATCATGTTGAACTTGTTGGAATCCTAACTGTCAGGGATATGAAAAAGAAGAAAGAACACAACTAGGCAATGCTGGAAATTGCCTCTATCCTAAGCTATGCTGAATTTAATGATATCAAAATTCTTGATAGTGCAAAGAAAATGTGGGATGCTCTACACACCATCTATGGAGGAGAAAATAATGATCTAAGAGCCAAAGCTAAAAGTCTCAAAGGTAAGTTTGATGATATGAGAATGCAAGAAGCTGAAAATATTGCTCAAGGATAAAAGATGTTGTTAATGTAATAAGATGAGCTACTAGTACAATAGATGATGATACTATATATAGCAAAGTTTTAAGAACACTACTACCTATATATGCTATTAGAGTTTCTACAATACAAGAACTCAGATGTATACCAGGGAATACTCTATCTCTTGAAGGTCTGGTAGGAAGGCTCACTGCTTTTGTGCTATCTAACTTTGATAATTACAAACTTGAAAATATTGAATCTGCTTTCAAAGCTAAGCTACCACTAAAGGAACCTAATGAGAAGAAAAAGAGAAAAAAGACAAAATATGTGTCCAGTGATAGTGATACAGATGAGGAGGATGTAGATCAACTTGAAGTACTACTGGAAAGAATATTTCATAGAGGTAAAGGCAAGTTTAAAGGTAAACTACCTATCATTTCTTTCAATTGCAATGAAGTTGGTCATATTGCTGCTAGATGTCCAGAGAAGAAGAACTACAGAGGTGGTGACAAGTACAAAACTAGAAGAGATGAAGACAACAAGGATTAAAAAGAAAAAGGAAAGAAGTCTTGCTATATTTTTGAAGAGGAAAAAAAAGATGAATCTAATGAACATGATGATGAAGTGGTGTATGTTGTAATAAAGGAGGAATCTGATGAAGATGAGGCAACTGCACTTGTGTCTTGTGTGAACAAGAATGACAAATGGATCATTGATTGTGAGTGTTCACATCACATGATTAGAGCTAAAAGTAAGTTCATTACCTTGAATTGTTATTATGGAAATAGTGTAAGATTTCACTAGTACATTTGAGACCATTTTTTGACAATTATTGGTCAAAATTTTGACCCAATTTTCAACCAAACTTTGATCAACTTCAACCAACCCATTGGTCAGAATTTTTCTGGTCAAAATTTTGACCAACCTTCTGGTTGGTCAAAATTTTGACCAATACATTGGTCAAAAAACCTCCATAGCCATGGTGCAAGTTCTTCCAGGAATTGGTCAAAATTTTGACCAATAAAGGTAGAAATTTTGACCAATGAAGGAAAAAATTTTGACCAATAAAGGTAGAAATTTCGACCAATGAAGGTCAAAAATTTTGACCAATAAAGGTAGAAATTTTGACCAATGAAGGTCAACAATTTTGACTAATGAAGGTAGAAATTTTGACCAATGAAGGTAGAAATCTCAACCAATGAAGGTAGAAATTTCTACCAACAAGTAGGTGTAAATTTTTTTTCATGCATTCTATAAAACAGTCACATGCCTTGCGTATGATATGACATTTTGCATGCATCCTGCACTCTCTCATCCGACTGATGATGGATTATGGAGAGTGATCTAAAACCATGATGCTAAAAAACACACACAATCAAATCCAAAATGAACTTGCATTACAAATGGATTGTGGAAATCTGATATTGTTAATTTTGCATGCATGCTACTAGGACAAATAAATTTTTAAGTTGTGATTGTCCTAGTAGACATGCATGCAATTTTACCAATATCAGATTTCCACAATCCATTTGTAGTGCAAGTTCATTTTAAATTTGATTGTGTGTTTTTTAGCATCATAGTTTCAGATCACTCTACGTAATCCATCATCAGCCGGATGAGAGAGAGTGCAGGATGCATGCAAAATGTCATATCATATGCAAGGCATGTGAACTATTTTATAGAATGCCTGAAAAACACTGATAGTAACTAATATGAAAAATATATAATTAGTTATATAATTAAGAAAAATCATGTACCAGTGAGTTGGTCAAAATTTTGACCAATGGGTTGGTCAAATTGGGTCAAAAATTTGATCAATGAAGGTCAAAAAATGAACCCAAATGCACTAGTGCAAGTATGCTTGCCAAGTTGACTCTTTGAGTTTGTTCATCAAGTCACCCCACCAAAGTGCCTCATCAAGGTCAATCTTTAGGTCCGCTCATTGAGCTTGCTCACCAAGTTAGCTCGCCATGTCATGTCTCTAAGTGGCCTTGCTAAGTCGGCTCGCCAACTTGCCCCACCAAGTTGCCACTTTAAGCCCACTCACCATGTTAGATTGCTAGGCCGACTCCCCAGGTTAGCTCACCAAGCTGACAATTGAAGTACACTCACCAAGTTGACTCTCTAAATTCTCTCACCAAGTCTGCCCCCTAGGCCAACTCTCTAGGTCAACTCACCAAGTCACCCCCACCCAGTCACCTCAACGAGTTGACTCATTAAGTGAGCTCATGAAGTTGACTCACCTAGTCGTTTTACCACCTTGTCCCAACAAGTGGGCTCACTCAATGTGCTTATGAAGTTTCCCCATAGAGTTGCTTCTCTAAGCTCGCTCACCATGTAAACTCACTTGGTTGGCACACCAAGTTGACACTTTAAGTTTTCTCATCAAGTCACCCAACCAAAGCGCCTCAACAAGATCAGTCTTTAAGTACACTTAGTAGGTCAGCTCACCAAGTTGCCTCACCAAGTGGCCTTAATAAGTCAACTCACCAACTTGCACCACCAAGTCACCACTTTAAGTCGACTCACCATATCAACTTGCCAAGCCGACTCCCATAGTCAGCTCACCAAGTTGACAATTCAAGTACACTCACCAAGTCAACTCTTTAAGTTTGCTCACCAAGTTTTCCCCCTAGGTCAACTCTCCAGGTCAGCTCACAAATTCACCCCCACTGAGTCACCTCAATGAGTTAACTCTTTAATTCAGCTCACCAAGTCTACTATTCAAGTATGCATGCCAGGTTGGCTTGCCAAGCCCACCAAGTCATGTCACCAAGTCGATTGTTTGAGTACACTCACAAAGTTGACTCTTTAAGGTCAGCTCACCAAGCTAGCCCACCAATTCATGTCACCAAGTCACCTCACCAAGTTGGCTTGCCCACATGTCCCACCAAGTCCCTAAGTTTGCTTGCTAAGCCAACAATTCAAGTGCGCTCACCAAGTTGACTCTTTAAGTTTTCTCACCAAGCCCATCCCCTAGGTCAACTCTCTAGGTCAGCTCACCAAGTCACTCCCACCCAGTCACCTCAATGAGTTGACTCTTTTAGTCAGCTCACCAAGTCTATTGTTCAAGTACGCACGCCAGGTTGGCTTGCCAAGCCAACCCACCAAGTCATGTCACCAAGTCGATTGTTCAAGTGTGCTCATAAAGTTAACTCTTTAAGTTTGCTCATCAAGTCACCCCACCAAAGCACCTCATCAAGGTCAGTCTTTAATTTTTCTCACCAAGTCAGCTTGCCAAGTTGCCGCACCAAGTTGACTCACCTCTCACCTCACTAAGTGGACTCGCTAAGTTGGCTCGCCAACTTGCCCCACCAAGTCGACTGTTCAAGTATGCTCGCCAAGTTGACTCTTTGAGTTTGATCATCAAGTCACCCCACCAAAGTGCCTCATCAAGGTCAGTCTTTAGGTTTTCTCATCAAGCTTGCTCACCAAGTCAGCTTTCCATGTTGCGTCTCTAAGTGGCCTTGCTAAGTCATCTCACCAACTTGCCCCACCAAGTTGCCACTTTAAGCCCACTCGCCATGTTAGATCGCCAGGTTGGCTCCCCAAGTCAGCTCGCCAAGCTGACAATTGAAGTACGCTCACCAAGTCAACTCTCTAAGTTCACTCACCAAGTTTTCCCACTAAGCCAACTCTCCAGGTCAGCTCACCAAGTCACCCCCACTTGCCCCACCAACTCGCCACTTTAAGTCGACTTGCCATGTCAGCTTGCCAGGCCAACTCCCCTAGTCAGCTTGCCAAGTTGACAATTCAAGTACGCTCACCAAGTGGACTCTTTATGTTCGCTCACCAAGTCAACCCCCTAGGTCAGCTCACCAAGTCACCCCCACCCAGTGCTTATTGTGAACAAACCAATCTGGATCATAAGAGAAGTGATTAGAGATTATTATGAAAGGGTACGACTGAAAAGAGATCTAACTCATGTCATTTACAACATGACTAATCATTTCTAATGAAAGCTATAAAAAGGTAGTTCTATCATTCAACTTAGGATGATTGGAAGAACTCATTATATTTTGTATCTCATAATGATCACTCTGTAAGAGAGCATATTACCTTTGGCACCCATTCAGTGTAGGCATATAAATTCTACCATTAGAAATGACATCATCTTTGAGTATATTTATATTGTCATATCAGACAACTTATCACAATATTTAGAGCATAAATATAAAGTTATATCAGAGACGGCTTGCATATTTGCAAATTCTTACTTGTATATCAGACACAACGAACAGTACAAGGTACTAAGAATTTCCTCAGTCATTGCATGTAATTTCTTGTATATCAGAAATAGCAAATATATATCATCTTGATTGTTATGCAATCATAATTATTTTGATCTGAACCATACTGTATATGCATTTGGAATTAAGAATCATTCAAATATTACTTTAATACAAGAAAATGTTTCTATATTCATTGAATTGTGAAGAATTCAAGTAGTATCTCGTAATCAAAAACATAGGGAAATTACAACCACCAAATTATGTGACTGAGAAGTGAGTCTGCAAAGTCTGCAGTTGCTCATTTTACTATAGACAACATTTTCCTAAGAAGCTTTACCCTAGTCAAGAATTGATACTCCAATGACACATACTCACAACCACTAGTTTTTTGTCCACCAGGGTCCCTGCCAATATTTGAAGGTTGCATATGATGCATGAATACTACTAGGATTTTCTCTAGAAAAAGAAATTCATGTTGTCATAAAAGCTATTGTCTAGTAACATCCTGGCAAATCTTGTGCCTCTAAATTTCTAATGATGTCTGTATATGTCAGATCCCAATTCTGACAGTCGCAAATAACACATTACATATCTTCCTAGAATGTTCTTGATAGGAAGAGATCCCCTGTTTTAAAATAAGACAAATCAGAGTCAGTCCATTCAAAAGTCAAATATACAAATATAGGTGGCACATAGTCTATTAGAAACTTAAGCTTCCACTCTACTTAGCAAACATGAGAGTCACAGTTGTTGTTCTAGTTATCACCCATCACAAAAACATAGCCATGAGGCACATGCTGCAAATGGATATAACATGAAATGTAGAGATTTTAGTTAACTTGTTTATTAATCATGTAATCAATGAATAACAAAAGGATATGTGATGTGTGAAACCTCTATCTTTATGGATATTGTAACTTTAATTCCCATATGAGTATTGTTTCTAGTGTATCAAATTATGTTAATTTATTAGGATTCAACTGCGTGGATACATTTAGCATATTTTCAGTTTTTTCCTTTAGAATGTTTGAAAATAAGAATAAGGTCATGGACATCATCAAAAATGAAAATACCAATCTGTTTTTGAAAATACAATTTCAACTACACCCCATAGAGTCATTTCAAATGAGGAACTAACTTAACTGTAAACAATTAGCAAAGTGTACTTAATTTTTTAATAATATTTTTTTTTTAAAAATGGATTCAGGCATGAAAAAAATAAAAAAGGAGTTGTGTAAATAAATAAGAGTTGTCAACAAATATTTTTTGACAATTGAACCAATAGTAGCACACATAAATAGATGCTTTGATATCTATCAAGAATTACAAAGCAAAAAGTATTTGAACAACAAAATGCTTCACTCTTGAGGAACATACTCAAATAATCTACATATGCAAATAGTTCAATGCATGGAACTATGAGAGTGATACTTCAAAAGCATCAAATGCCTGCTGAATAGACATGGCATTCTGCCTAGGATTTTTGAAAATCCAAAGATAAAAACAACTTGATTGTCAAAAAATAGTACTCCATATTTTAATGTATAGGTAGAGGTTATTGACTCTCCCATAACCAACACTCATAATTCCTCATCTTAGATATAGCCAACCTTAATATTTATAGGAATACTACTAGTAGCTACTAAAATTCCTTGCAATTTTACTAATTTAGGTAATTTTGATAGCAGTGTTCTATAGGGATACATGATCCCTAAATCTCATCATTTCTAAGAGGAGGGGATCCTCAGAAGGCCAATATGCCAAGGAAATGCCATCTCCTCTCCTGGGATGTGTTCCTCAAAGAGGGGATATTTCTGAGGTGCCCTCCCCTAATGGTAATATTCAGAAATAAATCAGCAATCAATATGATAATATAGTTGCTTTTGCAAGTGTGTAATACTGGTGCATGGAGCTAGATATGATGAGGAACAACAGAGAGCAAATAATACTTAGGAAAGACTAGTGGAATGCTCAAAATAAAAAAAAATGAATACTTAGTGCACAAAATTCTTTACATATAAGGTGCAGAAAAAAATCTAGATAGCTTGGAGTGTTCCATAGACCCAGAGAGCTTCGAGTGCATGTACATAATCTTGTACAGTTTTTTTGGTAGGAAATTTATATAATAGTAATACAAATTTATCATTTTTACTAACTACTATTATATATTGCATATTATAATTTATTTATTTTATTATCATCATTACCATTATATATATAGTGTGTGCCACTGTCACAGTTTAGGTCTTTGATTCCCCTTCCAACCATGTCCTCATTGAGTGGAGCTCTGCTTGGCAGTTTGCCCCTTCTTATAATTAATGGATAAGTCATATTGAATTTTGTTTTTATAAATCCATCTTGGAGGGATTTCATATTCAAATTTTCATGATATATCATTGTAAACTTAGGACCAAGTAAGTATATCAATGCATGCATGATTACCAAAATGTAATGTTTACAAAATGATCCTCTAATAGTAAAAATGAGCTTCCAAGATGTAATGTTTAAAAATGCTTTAATATTATAATAGAATTATTTAAATTGAATTAAAAATGCCTTCAAAGAGGAAAACATATATTTAACCATCAGCTTATCAAGCAAGTACAGTAGAAGTACAACTACTATAAAGTGTAAATAGCTAGCAACATGTGAAATAATTCTAAAGATTTTTTATCTAGATCATCAAAAAACATAATGATAAGAGTAAATCCAAGGGAAAACTTACTACAATTGTGGCTATTTGGCTATGATCTCCCCACTCGGCCAAAAATGTCAAAATAAATGCTTGCACCAAACACATTAAAACTGTAGCTGTCACAAAAGGCAAACCAGTAGAACCCATGAAAGCACATAAACATTGCTAATGATCTCATGAGCCAATAAAACTTATAAACTACATATGTAGAAATTATACAAGATTTGAAAAAGGTTGGATTGCAGAGATGATGTTAAGTTACAAAAAATGTGGAGTATATAAATCACATCAACATAAACTAAGATAAAAAATGTTTTAAATAATCCAAAGTGCTATGGCAACTTAATTTCTTAGAAAATCTATTAAAAATGATCCTCTAACCAATTGATATCAAGAGTTCATAGTCTCGTAAAGAGAGAGAAAACACTAACGTACCTCCTACATCTCCTTTTTTTGTGAATTCTTTGAGTTTGACCTCCAGGCAATATAAAGTAAACTCAAGCCAAAAAAAGCATATAAAACTGCAAAGAGACATCACTTGTTAACAATCATAATATAATGCCATATATTAGCTAGTCAACCATGACATTCAAAGGAAAGAGAAAAATAATGGTTTCAGTATATCATCAACTAATATATGAAGGTAAGAGCCTTGAGGGAACCTACTTAGAGTCTATTTTATGTCCCCTTGTCATAGTAAATTTATCATCCTTCTTAAGGTTAGTGACTAGGAAAGAAGTAAGGAATTAGGACATATGTATTAAGAATCAATGACTATTCCTTAATTTGATTTAAAAGCATAGTGACATACGATTACTCATTGGGAATTGGAATTTTCTACTAAGGAATTTCACAAAATGCCATTCCAAAGTGATCAAAAGCTTTTTTGTATCTAAGTTTCAATACATTCTATGCCTTTGCTCATGCAAGAGGCAGTAATAGAAAGAAAATAAGAAAAATGGGAAACACAATTGCCTTATAGAAAGGTCTTCAATTGATTTGAAATGGAACTGAAGATTTATAGAGAGACCATCAGCCACACAAACACCCTAGCAAACTCTATAATTGATGTAAAGGAAGAAGGCCCAGTCAAGTTTCAACAACTCTAAACAAATATTAGCATACTGTAGATCACCATTTACCATACCCTCTATGACTTGTGAGGTTTAGTCATGAGAAGGTCATAATGGCTACCTTTGGCACAATATAATGCAAAGGAGGCATCCTCTTACAACTACCTCAAGTCTATAAATGCCTCCTAGTCAATCCATTTCAAAATTCAAGCAATATGTGAAGATCAGAAAACTAGATACATCAACCAGACTGGTGGCAAAAAATAAGGTAGAAGCCTTCTTTGGAGATACCACAGATTTAAGACTGAAAAAATGTCTTCAAGGCTAATGTTATTAAAATGCTTGACACCATCAACATAACTCTCAAGGAGCACTTATATCAACCACTTGCATGTGCAATTTTAACACAGATATTTTGTCAATGTTTTGTTGATCAAAAAACAATGTCATGGTAACTGATTTTGGGCTCCCTTCTGTTAAAGTGTAGCTTCAGTAGAAGTGAAACACACATTATTTTCTCATTATGAATCGATAGTTCTTGATCGGGTCTTTTAATTACACATTTGTTGGCTTAACTAATCAAGTTCATGGCCCCATAGGGCCATGAATCTACGGAGGTATGCTTACTCCAGGAGAGTCACTTATAGCAACTCGTAAGTTCTCTTTGATGTCAAAAAACAATATTGGAGAGGCTTCTCTGTTATTACTAGATATCTGGCTTGTTATTAGAATATGCTCTATTGAAAATGATTGATTATACTGATTATATTGTGATGTGGAGCATGTACAATGCAGTATTTAAATTTGTGGAGCCACTTGAGTAGTTTGAGAAACAACTAAAGAAAAAAGTTAAATACAAGTTCAAGATTGTTAGTCTGAAAGTCAAGGACGGAGTGGAATATGATTTAGAGCTGGTAAACTTTTCCATTTTCAAAGAAATAGAAGAAGGCACATAAATGATTCATAATGTAGAATCTGTTTGAAGCTGCTAGTCAGGTAGAAATATTCTTCATGGTCTGAACATTGATTTGAACTTCTTAATAGATTACAAAATTTCTAATTTTGTGAATTTGATGAGAACTTTGAAGAGCAGAAGGAACTAGTAGCAGTAGAGCAAATATTGCGCGTTGTTTATTTGGATCCACAACGTTCCACTCCTGTAAGTGAAAATTTTGAAGAATCATAAGTATAAATACGTTAATTGGTTTAAAATAATCTCATGACATGATCACAGTTCAAAATTCCAAACATCCCTTGGTCATACAATAGATTAAGACCATTTTAACTTGGATTTTATGCATAAACACTTCTAGTGAAATGATTGATTAAGACTATTTTAATTACATTTTGAAAATTAATGTACTGAATTGGTTATCCTCAATTTTGACATTTATAAAGGAGTTGAAAAAGCTCAAGAAGCAATTGGCTGAAGCTAAGGCTGCAATTGAGGCATGGAAAAAACCTCCAAAAGATGTTGCTCCACGAATTGTTGGTGAAGGGCTTGTCATAGATGAATGGGTATGTGGTCTGCTCTGAGCTATTCTTCACATGCCCTCTATATCCATGCAACTTTAGGATTGTGGATCGTAGAAATATGATAATGTTAACTTTAAAAATAAAATTTAATAAGGAACTATTCTTGCTTTGTATCAAAAAGAGCGGAGGGAAAGGTATCTGGCACAACAACAGCTGGAAGGAGCCAATTCCCTTTGACATTCCTACCTTTTTATGGTTTGATGATATTTGCTTTCAAAAGTGTGCTTTAATTTTCTCAAATTTGTAGAAGCATCTATCAATTTAAAAGATAATCTTACTACTGATTGTCAAAGGCTGGAGCATACAAGTTATTTGTGTGCATATCCGCAAACTGTTAAAGAGAGATATATCTGGTAGATGCCAACTACAGGATATTTACCTTAGCAATTTATGTCTAAGAAATCGACATTGCCACTGAGATAATGTCATTTACAATTTATTGTTTGCAGATGAGAAAATGTCTTTTATAGATGTTTCAAGCAAGTTACTAGTGCACAGTTTTTGCTTATGGTCTTGAATTGATTTTTGTATCTAGGCTTGACATTTTTGGAGGATTTTCTCGAGCTCTTGGTCTCATCGTTCTATAAATAGGATGAAATAAAAATCATCCGTGCTCTTAACTCTATAAAGAGAGGCGGTGGACCATACTAATCAATCGTAAAAATCTAAAACTTGAAATATGGGGGAGCTGAAGTTAGATAAATATGGTAATTATGAGTTTTTTTCTTGCTAGAAAAATTCCTCCGAAGATTTCATGGCCAATTATTAGCACTGTATGCCAACTCTTTGAATTTAGACCATCATGATTGGGCTACTTAAAATGGATGACACTCTATGTTTATATAATATATATATATATATATATATATATATATCAATCACTGGAGACTATCATCGATAAAAAAAGGTAATGCATTAGTCTCAGTAGCAATTAGATCTACAACACAGTTTGTCTACATTCAATTCAGTTAGATAATATAAATTATAGTTTGGAAGTAAAAGATAATATAGAATACGTTGAGTATTCATATAACTGTCATATATTAGAAGTCTGAAATTATTTTAGTCTTCCATAAGAGTTACATTTCAGCATCTTCTCTTTCATATTAATATTAAAAGGATATCACTATATCTCTATCAAAGATCCTATTAAACTTTTACACCTTCTAGTGTAGGCTTATATAAGAAATATAGGCTATGCAGCATAGCCTCCTCAAGTACCTAAATGCCTTTTAATGCTAGAGGTCAAAATGACACAATTTACAAACAAGAAGCTAAATGGGGATTTGAATTTCTCAAATATATACAACTGGAGCAAAACCCTCCAGCACTGATTGGTCCTTCACAATGGGAAAGGACACCATAGGCAAGAATGAGGACAAACAAGAACCGTAAAGCATAGACAACCAAATAAATACTACAAACAAAAAAATGTGTAATGGGATGATTGTGTACAGATACTTCCTTTTAGATAGTACTTAACAAGCTATACCACTGCTAATAGTGTTGTCCATATGAAAACAAATACCACAATGGAGTTTTTCATTCTGGTCCCCCTCTAGATAGTTCATAACAAGCTATACAACTATTAATAGTGTTGTCTGTATTAAGACAAATATCACAATGGAGTTTGGCATTCTGGTTGTCCTTAAGGGAGTGACCTTTTCTTTTATACTTCTAACAAAGTTAATGGCCCACTGCTCATAATTGAAAACAAAAAAGAAATTAGATATTAAAGTTTATATAGAATATAACAACTTCCATGACCAAGAGCAAAACAATAAATACACCAAGGCAGCTATGTAATGTACCTCTCATGTTTACATTATATTTGTGGAGCATAAGTATTGTGTGCCAATTTGTGTCCATCTACAAACTTTATCCATCAAAATCATCATGAGACATGTATCCAACAGCCACCTCAAATGAACAAATGCCTCCCAGTCATTCCATTTCAAATTTCAAGCAATTTGTGAAGATGAGAAAACTAGATACATTGGTTATACTAGAAGCAAAAAAGAAGTAGAAGCCTTCTTAAGGAGATACCACAGATTTAAAACTGAAAAAATGTCTTTATGGGTAATGTTAAAATGTTTCACACCATCAACATAACTCTAAAGGAGCACTTATATCAACCTCTCGCATATGCAAGTTTAACACATATGTTTTTTCAATGTTCTATTGATCAAAAAACAATCCCATGGTAACTGGTTTTGGGCTCCCTTCAAGTGTAGGATTATATGAGTGATATGGGTTGTGCAGCATAGCTTCCTCAAGTACCTAAATGACTTTTATAATAACTGCTAGAGGTCAGAATGACACTCTTTGCAAACAAGAAGCTAAATGGGGATTTGAACTCCTCAGATATATGCAACTAGAGAAAAACCCTCAAGTACCGATTGGTCCTTCAAAATGGGCATAGACACCACAGGTAGGAATGAAGGCAAAGAAGAACCATAAATTATATACATATAAATAAATTCTATAAACAAAAAAAAATGTGCAATGGGGTCATTGTAGGGGGTAGGGGGAGAATATTGGTTAGTGCCTTGAATGGAGGAAGGTTCCAACACGAATAGAAGGTGGGTTCTCGTCGCATTAAATGAAACTTCCAAAAATTGATTTTGTTGAAGTAGTGAGCGTGCTTATGATGAACTTGCAATCCAAATTTTACTATTGAGTGTGCTTATGATGAACTTTCTTTACCTACTTCGTGGTCAAATTTTAGGCAACAAAGACTATGCAAGAAAGTTATAATCACTAGTACACAATGGCTACATACTAGAAAGAGTGGATACAAGCATAGACTATGACAAGCCAGATCATCGTAAATGTCAATCCTTTAGGTTTCCCCATGAGCAATCAAACCCTAGATGAATATTTGTCGGAGTTGATAATTGATGTTCTTTGTGATTGCTTAATAAGATATCCAAAATAATTTTGCATTGATGTGGAACTACGTTCATCCTAGATCATATAACCATTTAAACGATTTTAGAAGAAAAAAATTTAAAAAGGCAAGAAAGGACTGAACCACATCATATTCATCAAGAAGCTCCTAATGTGGTTCGTCCTTGAAAGACCAAGTGAGTTATCTCAAAAAAGGTTTCATAAATGAAGGAATATTATTGCAGTCCTTGATTTCACTAATCGGTCTTAAAATTTTCATTTTCTAGGTGTCCTAAACTTCAGTTCTATTTTGTATACCATCCTCTCATTAGTTCTACTTTATGTTGCATTATTGCAAGCATGAATGATTTTATTTTGCACATGGTTTAGTAAATCGTTTAAGAGAACTATAAACACAGGTTAAGAAAAATGTTCAAGTATGGAACTCATCATTCTTTAACACTGATCATAAACAACTCCCATGTTTTTTAAGACACAAATCGCAATAAAATAACTGGAGGAAAAAACCAAATGCATCAATAGACAGTGCTTATCATGGCACAAAATATACCGCTTTATTGAAGATTGAGTTAGTAGCAACCATTAAGAAAAATGAGGTTTGAAATCCAGCCAGAAACAAATCCTAGATGAGGCTCCAATATGCATTTAAATACCACTGTAAATTAGTAAATTACACATGGATAAATTTAAGGGGATGTTGTGCAATCCATCAATGTGAAATTAAAAAATCTAGCATAGCTATGTTGTATAATAAATTGAGGGAGATACTTATAATCCACTATACTAAAGAGTAAATACCAAGCAATTCCACATAATTTCTGCCCAAAGTCCATTAAAATACTCACAAGAGTCCATTAAAATACTCATGAAATAAATATAATGCCCACAATTTCACATCAGACATGATGGAAAGGTAGGATATACATCAGTTGAATGCAGAATCAAAATCAAAATCAAGTTGAATGCAACAATTAGCTGAAATTCCACCAAAATTTTGGTATGACCATGCAATATTATTTGAAAATAATCCCTAAAGGTGCTTCTATTGGAAACAATAGGCCAAAACTAGGAATTAAAAATCCAAAGGCCATCTATAACATTCATACATGAAAATCATGTTGTGGTACCATGGATTTCAGAAAAAATTAGCTGTACCATAGATTTTCTCCAAAACTTGCATTGTGGCTTCAAATGGATCTTCAAGTCACAAGAAGGTCAAGCTTAGGAGTGAACTCAATCGGAGGGAGGGGGAAACCTTTGCAAAAAGCTAGATCAAATCATCAGAATGAAATTGGAGTGATAGTTCATTACACAAAAAAGGATAATTAGGGAACTGGGTCCAATTTTCCATAAATACATAAGTTTGGCAGTTGTGAAAGTTGCATCCATTTTCCTCAAAATTTGTGATCAAGCACAAGATAGTAATAAATAGATAGACAATGTAGATATGGTGTTGATCATGTTATTGATAGTTATTGTCATTTTTAAAAGACAACTCAAATTTACAAATAGTAACAAATGGACAAACAGTGCAGTTTTAGCACTGATTAGGTTCTTGAGTTATTGCCATTTTTTTAAGACAAAACTCAATTCAAAGATTTTTGACATTTGATTCCAATGTATGGTGAAGGATGGCTAGCATTGAAATGGCTAAGGTTTGCAACACTTATCAGTAACCTTGTAAAGTTAAATGTAGTGAACATGTGAAGGGTCTCTTTGCTCTTATGTATTGTATCGCTAATACGTAATTCAAGATTAAAATTCATTGATTAGTCCAAAAAACATAAACTTGACTCTTATAAGTGCAAGGTTAAGTAAGGACTTTGAAAGGTCACCGCATTACTGAATGAGGAAATAGCAGCCTCCATGTTAGCTTCTGATGGAAATGAAACAAATCCATAGCCACATGACTTTCTTGTTTGCGGTATACAAATGAATTTTCCATCTAAAACATTTCCCTTCTCCACAAATTTCTTTTTCAGGGTTTCAATGGTTACAGTCTTTGCCAGATTACCAACGCATATTTTATATGGGCTTTCAATGAATGGAACTTCTTCTATAAACCAATTTAAAGTGGATATATCCAACTGAATTGAGTATACGGTGAGTTTACAGAGCAACTTGGGGTGAGTACTTGGCATCTATGTAGGAGAAATTCATGCATGCCAAATTATTTCCAAGATTTTACCAAGTTTTGAATGTAAATCTTTTTAAAAGTTGCTGAGCCCAAGTCAATTTAGGTCAGCCAAATTTTTCTTGAGTCTTTGGGAACCATGATTTCCTCACAACTAAATGCTCTTATTTAATGTAGCACTGTTGGAATGTTTATTACTATTATCATTTGTGATATATTTTTTGCACAACATGTTTTGAATGCTCGATGTATGGCATAATAGAAGCTAAACAGGGATGACTGCAACAGAAACCCAGTAAACAAAATTGCCTGAACCAGAATAGTACATTATCTACATAAGACATGTTGAACTCTTGAGAGATGGGTTCTTGTGAGATATGGACCCTAAGATCAATTCAAAGCTACACAGAAAGCCAAAATACCATATCATATAAGTTGATGCACTATAGAAACACCACAAGTAACATTTTAATTATTATATATGAACATCCATATCTAGCCTTGTGAGAGATTTTTTATTGTCAAATATGACCCAAAACTCAAAACTACACAGATGAACCACAAAAAACGTGTCACGAAAGTTGATGAGCATAGAAAAACCACCTATGTCATTTTTATTGTTATTATTATTTGGTCGTGTTACATGATCCCCTTGTTGAGTTTGTATTTTCAATATAGGCAATGATAATCCCTCTAACATTGTGTTTGACATTTCCAATTTGTAGTCATCTTATTTTTCTCCTCTTAAAAGGTTTGAGAATTTTCCATCAGCACACTTCCTTTGGGAAGACCACTAGCCAACTTTGACCTTCAAGTTGTCGCTTTCATCTTGTATTTCAATAAGTTTCATTTCTAACTACGGATGATATTTGGTATATAACACCCTATATGCTTCAATTCCCCCAACCTTTCCATTAAATCACGTCCCTCAACTTTTCCAACAACCCACTTCACAGGTCGATTAAAATTGATTTTGCAGGTACTGACAGGTTATAGTTTTACGGTGTGACTTTTGTAACAAAGTTCCATTTTTCCACATATTGTTATGCGCCTCTAGTGTACTTTCATGAACCCTCACTTGGCAAAGCCCTCTGGTAAAATAATCTCTAAGATGCTTATATCCCACTCCCCCACTCTCTCTCAACCCTTTAATCAATAGTAAGAAACTCTCCCCACTCAACTAATTCCTAGCATACAACTTCTGGCTTTTTCCATCTACAAAACTTGCAATAAAGTTTGAATTAGTGAGATGGAGAGATGTAAGGGCTATAGATGAGCACAAGAGGATGCAAAGGGAAGAATGCTAGCGTATGAATTTTCTTGATCAACTGGATCGCTAATGGCAACTATATATGGTGTCATCTCCCCCTACTCTGGTGCAAACTTAGGCAGTTTATTCAATATCTGTTTCTTCAAAATGCATGCAAAATGCGAATGGGAAGGCCATAGCCATATGGTAATACATATCGGGACCTGGAGCAAACAAAAAAACCTTTTACCTCAACCAGTCGATGAGATCCGGGTACAGATGATCGAGAGGAATCATTTCACCAGATTTAGAGCTGGATGTGAGAGATGGATAGTCCAGTGTTCCAAATGAGGAGCCGGCGGTGGGAAAGCAAGGTTCTGTAGCTCCATCTCCTTCGTGCAACAATGAAATCAAAAATGATATTTCATTTTAAAGTTAAGCCCGTGTTGGTCAAAATTTTGACCAACACGGGCTTAGATTTTTTTTAATTCCTTCTACAATCCGACCAACCTAAACCATTT
The DNA here is from genome assembly GCA_028749045.1 of Cupressus sempervirens. Lineage (NCBI taxonomy): Eukaryota > Viridiplantae > Streptophyta > Pinopsida > Cupressales > Cupressaceae > Cupressus > Cupressus sempervirens. The sequence goes on from CM053785.1 coordinate 478,756,673, forward strand.
TAATTGATGGTTGAAAATTTTGGTCGAAAAATGAGGTCAAATGTAGTAGTGTTTGGTAATCATGCACCATTTTTGATGAAAGGAAAATGATCTATCAAATTCACATAATAGATTCTATGTGACAATGCTTAGTATGTTAAAAGAATTAACTATAATATGTTGTGTGTGCCACAATTGAATAATTCAGGACATAAGGTTGATTTTAAAAACAAGATTTCTAAGATATATGATGTTGATGGAAAACTGATTGTAAAGGGTGATCAAACTAGAGATAACTTTAAGAAACCCCTCCCAAAAAAATACCTAAAATGCTAGCAAATCCAACATTTTGTGGGCAAGAACATTTTAATGTCGAGGGCAATTTTTTTTCCATACAAGGAAATAAAATATTATATGTTGGTGAGTTTTTTCTTGCCTTAGCAAAAATCAATTGAAATGTGGCAAATTAATGTTTTGTTTTGGCTGGTAGATAAATAAATGATGGCTATTTTTTCCCTTGCCAAAAATGAATTAATAATGTCAGAGGCAAATTACTTGTTTGGTAGGAAAATGAATAATAATGGTCTTGGCTAATCTATAGTAGTAAACTGAAAAATTGTTTAGTCTAAAAGTGAAATTTGCACATGTATTGGCTAGTGACTGTATTGACTTCTGAGTAGTCACTTGAAGTTTCAACTTGTGTACTGTCTTTTTTTTTTTTTTGGAAAAGAGGGGGTAAAAATTTATTCAACCAAAATCAAAGTACAAAGCAATAGCCCATGGCCCACAACAACATTACATCTTCATGTCATCCAATAACAACTACTCAACAATCCCACTACACTCAACAGGTAACTCATCTCTTCCCCTAATATTCTATCCATCCACATTCTCTGAGGCCCACTTCACCAAACAATTAGCCACTCTATTCCATTATCTAGGGATATAGTGGAAGGAGAAAGAGTCCAAGGACTTACAAAGACTTAAAGTCTGTATAACCAAAGTAGCTAATTGCCAACTAACATTCTCCAAGCTTTGACTATTCAGCATGTCCACAATAATTTGGGAATCAGACTCATAGATGATCCTCTTCCAGCCTAAGGAAACACCTCTCTCAACTATAGTCTTAATAGTAAGAGACTCCATCAGATTATTAGAATAATGACCCTTGTAGATAGAGAAAATAAAAACCATACCCCCATCATTTTCCCTACCAATGCCCCCAATACCAGCATGACCAGGATTCCCACGAGAAGAACCATTTGTATTAATCTTCAAAATCCCTGCCTAGGGAGGAGTCCACTTCCCATCTTGACAAACTCACTGCTTGCCATAGTGGAGTCTTCTTTCAGGATTGACACCCCATTTGCTATCTCCAAGATTCAAATTTTGCACAATATCATAATCACCAACTTCAACACTTTCTGACATATCACACTCAGCGAAAATGGTCTCCTAGAGCCTATTTAGAATAATCCTCCAAAGATGCAAACTTTCTAACTTGAAGCCACAGAAAATTCTACGATTTTACTCTAGCCAAAGGTTCTAGAGAATGAGAGATGACCTGACTAACCAGGTAGCCTGCAAGAACAAAGTCTTCACTGGAGGTCTACCCAAACTCTCCCAAAAGCCAGTTAAAGAGGACGTATGAATACAACCATGCCTCCAAGCCTCCCACCATCTATGCCACATTTCTCTCAAATAAGGGCAAAGAAAAAACAAGTGAGAAGTACATTCCTCATTGTTTGAACAAAGGAAGTAGATAGAAGGTCTCTAAAAGCTATGTTTGCGAAGATTCTCCCAAGTGAGGCACTTGTTCTAAGTCAACAACCATAAGAAGAAATTACATTTCAGCCATGAAAGGTTAAACCAAACCCTCTTCCACCAACTCACCTCATTTGGACCATGAAGGTTCCTATCAAGCATAGCATAGCCTTGAGCAATAGTAAACTTACCTTTTGGGCTAGGACTCTAGGCCAGGACATCCTGCTCCTGGAGAGAGCTACACAACCTATTTTCCAAAGCTTCAGTAAGAATGGCATAGTCCTCGTTAGAGCCACCCACGAGCCATTCCTAAGGGTCCTTCCAACAAGTCACCTCCACCTGACCTAAATGCTTGACCATCTTAAAGTGCTCCACCTTAAACCATCCAACATTAGTAAAAATGTGACAAAGAGACTGAGGCTGGGGGAAGCTAGAAAGAGTGGGAGGATGGCTATCTGAAGAATCTTGCCAAAATAAGGGATCAGATCCCCACTTACAAATCCACAAGAGGCTCTCCTTAATCAACTGAGCCCCCTTCTTAAGGGTTTGTTGGGTGATGCGACGCGCTCCCCTGCCCACAGGTGGTTAATTATGTGGTGTTCCATGTTCACTAACAGTCATGGCTTTTGGTGCAACGGCAAATGGGCCCTAAAATTGGTATCAGAGCCTGGTTTTGGCCTGGTCATGGGTTCAAATCTCCCCGGTGCCTTCCTGACCCGCGTAAGCACCTGGTATGCGCATCGAGGGGGAGATTGTTGGGTGATGCAACACGCTCCCCTACCCATAGGTGGTTAATTATGTGGTGTTCCATGTTCACTAGCAGTCATGGCTTTTGGTGCAACAAAAAATGGGCCCTACAGGGTTTCCCAAATATAGGAACCTTTACCTGCCAGAATAAGCCTTGGTACATCAAGGCTATCGGCCCCTAGAAAATACTTGTGAGCTAGAATTTTGGCCCAATCATGATCCTGACATTTACACCATCTCTAATACAGCTTGGCAACCAAAGTAGTGACAACAAGAGCCATCAACCTAAAACCAAGACCTTAGGCATGCTTTGGCCTACACATAGAGTCCCACTTAACAAGGCTCCATTTTGAGGAAAGAAGGCTGCCAGACCAAAGGAATTTCCTAGATAAAGCATCAAAATCCCTCAAAAAGTTGGAAGGGGGAACTTGAACACAACATCTGTAAATAGGGAGAGACTGCACCATGAATTTAAGAAGAACCACTCGCCTAGCTAAAGACAACCATCTGAAAGTCCAGTGACTAACCTTACTTTGGAACTTATCCAAAATCCCCTACCAGTAGTCTCTTCATTGAGAACCCAAGACCAAAGGAACCCTGAGGTACATCAAAGGAAGAGCTCCAATTTGAAATCTAAGAATCCTTGCAATCCTATTCTGAATAAGTCGAGGAGTGTTAAATAAATAAATAGAAGACTTATCATCATTAATGCACTGCCCTGAGGCTATCAAATAGGTATCCAAAGCTCACCTGAAGTTCTCTGCCTCACTGATTCTAGCCATACCCATTAGCCTTGTGTCATCCACAAACTAAAGATGGGAGTAGGAGGGGAGATTATTTATCCATCTCCAACCTTGGATAAGACCCTACCTCACTTTTGATTTTAAAATTCTGTCAAGACCCTCCACCATGATGATGAATAAATAGGGAGATAAAGGATCTCCTTGCCGAAGACCTTGAGAGGCCCCAAATAGCTTAGACGGTTCCCCATTAATGAGAATTGAGAAAGAGGAGGAGGTCACACAGCTTAGAACCCATAACACCCACTCCTCCTCAAAACCAAAGGCCAATAATTTTTTTTGTAAGAACTCCCAACTCACCCGATTGTAAGCTTTCACCATATCGAGTTTAATAAACATAGCTTGCTCCTTGGATGTCGCCATAGAGTGTATTGCCTCCATTGCTATCATAACCCCATCTAGTATCTGTCTACCTTCAACAAAACCACCTTGTTTAGTAGAAATCAAAGAACCTAGGAGTGGTTTGAGCCTCTCGGTGATCAGCTTGGTAATAATCTTATAGACAACATTACATAATGCTATAGGCCTGAATTGGTCCAACCTATTAGCCTCTTCCTTCTTAGGTATAAGAGCCAAGAAAGTAGAATTCAAAGACTTCAACATGTGTTTATTTTTGTGAGATTCATACCACTTCAAGGAGATCAAAATTTATTATTTCCCAAAATTCTTGGAAAAATTTAATCGAAAAGCCATCTGGACTAGGGGCCTTGCCTTTTTTCATATTAAAAACAACTTTCTCCAATTCTAATAACTGGATAGGGCTTAAGAGGGCCTCATTCATCTCTGCAATGACCAAGAGGGGGATACAATACAAAATGGCATGCTCCTCAGTCTCAACAGGAGGGATTCCCCTAGTAAAAAGATTAGAAAAATAATTGACAGCTTCCCTAGCAATTTCTCCATAAGATGAGATCCGGTCCCCATCAAAAGAGACACGAGAAGAGATAGAGTTACCCTACCTCTAAGCCTTCCATGAGTTGTGAAAGAAAGCAGTGTTCCTATCCCCTTCCTGAAGCCAATCAACATGGGATTTTTGCTTCTAGAAAATCTCCTCCTGAAGCTCCCATTCCTCCAATCCCTTTAGAGCTGATGACTCCGCTTTACTCAAATCAGAAGTCAACCCTTGATCTCTAATCTAACAAGTAATATCATCCAGCTTGTTCAGAGAAACAACCTTTTGAGCATGGAGGTTCCCAAAATGATGTAGGCTTCCCTTCATACCACCAGTCCACCATAAGGTCAGGTAAAGATAGGTCTTTGAACCACATCAATTGAAATTTGAAAGAGGGATGTTTGGTGACACTGCACAAGGTGATGGATAGCTTGATAGGCCAATGATTAGAGCCCCTCCAGTCAAGAATTTCTGAATTGGTGGTCCATCTGTTGTTCATCCAGTAGTAGGAAACCAAAAATCTATCAAGCCTTTCTAAAATAGCCTCACCCCCACATCTTCGATTATTCCATGTAAAGACACTATTGGTAGACTTCACATCAATGAGATTCAAGGAGCCAATCATATCCTTGAGTAAATTTGAAGATGGATCTAGCCTAGCTAGCCCACCACATTTTTCCTCTAGACTAGTTACAACACTAAAATCCCCAGCCATAATCAATGGGAGAAAAGGGTCTAGTGACCAGATGAATCTGATATGAGCCCATAAATAAGATTTACCTAGAAAATTAGTAGGAGAATATATATTGGATAAAAGAGACCTCTCTCTAGTCTCAAAACTAGAAGCCACCATAGAGATGGAGGACCGATTGGAAATCCACCATAAGGGGGAAACTTTTTTGGGGTCCCAGAAACAAGCGACCCCCCCCCCCCCCCCCGAACTATTCAAAGCACCAACTCCCTACCAAGAGCCCTTGGGCTAGAATATGCGAAGCACAGTTTGCCAATCCCTCCAATGTAAGCTTAGTTTCCTATATAAAAATCACATCCGGAGATTGAGACTCAATTAATCTACAAAAAACCTTTTCTCTGGGGATGTTGTTTAACCCCCTTACATTCCATGACAAGACAATCATTTATGGGAATGAGAGAAATGTGAATCAACGGGTTTCACCAATCCAAACTCAACCAAATTTTCACCAATTATCTTCACCTTCTCCTGATCAGTCTTCCTGCCACTCGTTGAAGGTTTGTCAATAGGCCCTTTTTTGAAAGACTTTTGTTGTATGCCTAAGACAAGAGGAGTTTTAATACCCTTTGTAGAATCTAGGGTCCCCTTGGACATATTAGGGATAGGAGCTACCAAGATCGGACCCATCACACCTTGTGACTCACCAGTATCTCCAACATCCTAACCAAGAGGAGGCAAGTCAATATCCAGCTATCCAACCTGTTGATCCCTTGCAATTAGAATTTGATCCTCTATCTATATATCCCCAACATGAATCTCCTATAGCCCTTTGGCTTCAAACAGAAACTCAACTGGTGTACCTTCCTCTTGGACCAAGTCTCCAAGAGCTTCAAATCTGTTAAAGGTGTCATCAGTCTGCCTCTCCATCCAAGTTCTCTTCTTACCTTTACCTTTATTACAAGACTTGACCTGAGTAAATCCCCCACTATCAATAGGTCCAATAGATGAAGTAGCTTTCCCCTTGTCTTCCCCAGGAGGTCTGGGAGTAGCCAAGGAAGGAGGCCTATTCCTAGGACATTTACGTTGTAAATGCCCATATTCATGGAAAATTCTACATCTAAATGGTAGGGTCTTGTAGTCCAACTATTGGATCCAAGAAGATGATACCATGCAAATTTTCATAGAATCTGGCAACAGATTATTTAAATCAACTTCAACACAAATACAGGAAAAAAAAATTACCTTACAATCTTGCGTCTGTGTAGTTGAACCCACAGGTTTTCCAAGAGGTAGCAAGATTGAGTGAAGAATATATTCTCTCCAGAATTCCAAAGGTAGCCTCAATAAGCGGACCCACACCGAAACTCTAGAGGGGATTTCCTCAGTAGAGTTGAAGCCCACATGCTAGGGCTTGATAAAGAGCCCCACCTGATTAAAGAAATAAGGGCCTCCTTCAAATGCCTTATTCCTGTCTGTCATGCTTGAAAAGATAATCATAAAGTAGTTATTAGCTGCTAACAGAATCTCCATATCTCCTTTTGGGTTCCACATTTGGTGAGCCCAGGATTCCAGTATTGGAAACAAAAGGTGAAGACCCAAAAACTTGCATATAAGGGCATGATTGCTCCAATATTCCACATCTTCTGAGACTTGTTCAAGTTGGATAATCAAAATTGGTCGATCCTCGGCTCTTTGTAGACATCCATTAATTTTCTTTACTCTAAGCCCCCCATTTGGAGAGGAATCGCCTTCCCCCAATTGATATTTATCATTCAAACCCTTATTTTTAGCATGCAATACGGAAGATGGCTCCCCCATCTCTACATCACCACAGGGAGGTTGGGAGGAAGGAATAACTTGATCCCCCATTTACCCCTGAGCCGAGAAACATAGTAATGAAGAAGAGGTCAGGGCAAAAGCCCCACAACCTCCCAATACTACAGTTCCCACCAAAGCTGCAGAGCATCATAGCACGGGTAACAAAAGAGTCACCCATAGGCCGGGCCAAAACATTGCTGCCCAAACCCCCACACTAGGCCAACCAGGAGACAATACTATTAAAACATCAGCAAGCAACCTCCTGCGAAACACTGTCTACAACTCCAAATGGGCTAGGGCACGAAAGCCCTAGCGAAGCCCTGGTCTACACTCACCATCATTTTCCTCTACCATGTTCGACTATTAATCCTCTATTATCACTTGTGTACTATCTTAGGTCTATTATTAATTTTAATTTAATGTCATTACGTCAGTGTAACTATTAGCAAGTTGACTACCATCACTTTTGTATTGTTAATACTAAATACAATAGTTTTATTGGCCATTGATTAATTATAGATCAATGACAGAAGATGCATCTCAGGGCCACTGACTTGAAAAGACTTGAAGTCACAAAAAATTCTCTAGAACAGAGACACGTGGAAAGGTTTGCATGGAAATCATTACTCAATGTCAGGCACTATCGACTGGCTAACATTAATGCCAATACATTTTGAAATCTCACACACTTGAAAATTAAATGGAATATGAAAAAATAAGATATGAAAATCGTGAATGCTAAAGAATTTAATATAACTTCCATTAAATAGTCTCTTCAACTCCTCTATTATTATCATTTCTCATATTCTTCAATCTGAATTTGGTTTGCAGTTGCACTTTGTAGAGTTTCTTGAATCTTAGTCATGGATACGCCAATTCACTTGAAATGCACTAATATGGCTTTGCAAAAGCCCTTTTTGGGCAAGATTCCTGACGATGTCCTTGCCATGTTTTGCAAGCCAAATGCCCAAAGTCCTTTTATCCGCCATGATATATTCATGGTCATTGGCCATGAATTCTTGAGAGATAATAAGAGGTACTATGTGTCCACGAATATTACCTCCAACTTTCTCGCGTCTCTTCTCAACCTTGGAGGAAATAAAATAGACATTCTAAAACTTTTGTGTAAAATTTTTAAGGAAACAGTTTTAGAAGATGATGTCAAAATTCTTGTATTGGTTGAGCACGTACTAGGGCCGAGCATTGACATCCCTTATGTAGACATAACAAACAAGTGTTGGGAGCAAGGCATAGGGAGCATTGTATAGAAGCATCATTTCCTGCTCGACATGAATAAATAGCAACTCACCATAAGAAGTGGGTGTGGCTTGGAAAGAATTTTCTACAGAAGTGGTTGTTGTTAGACGACATCAACGAGACCGACTTCACATGGTTGGACGAGTTCAATGACATCATCTTCTCTAACATATTCCTTGCAGAGGGACTTGAAGACCTTTCTAATTGAAGGCTTCAAGCCCTAGGCCCCTCTCAGTCCGCTAATGCTTTTAGCCTCCTTGTCCCCTAGTTCCTATTCCCTATTTCCTAAATATTATTTCCTTAACCATTGCCCTTTGGGAAAAAAAATGTTTTTAAGATATCTGTATTTTTCTTTCGATTAGGCCTTGCCCTTTTTTGTAAATTATGAAATAGTAAAACTAGGCTGATTTAATCAGTTATTTTGAATATCTATGCTATGAATTAGTATTATATACATTGTACAGTCTAAAATATTATCAATGAAAATAATAGTTTTCATCTTCTCAAATTGTTGTTCTTGTTAGTCTATGACTTTGTAAGTTTGTTTTTGGCATCTCGATTCTCAATACTCCGTTGAAATGTTACTATTAGTCTATGACTTTGTTAAAAAATAGTTAACTGGTAATAATTAACTATTTTTCTTTAATCTGATTGGTTAAAACAAATGGAGCTTCAAGGAAAACTAAAGATTAATAGATTATAACCTTAACAAAGTTAAATATATTTTTGATAATTTATGTGTCAAATTTTTATTTCATACCTATCTTTACACCTATTCCTAACTTTTTTCATTATGAAATCTTTTAAATGATGACACATGTACTCAAAGATTCTACTCGAAATCTTGACTGTTGCATAAAAGAAAGATCGACGGCCTAAGATGAATTTCAGACCAATTTGCAGAATGCTTTCCCATGTGTTTAGATTCATCCAAAATCGTGACACGTGTCCAGTCATTGCCAATTGGTAGACTTGGTTAATATTATTAATAATTATGTTTATAAACAATTATCACAATTATCAATATATGTTAATAATTTATAGATAATTAAACTATATTACATTTTTATTTTGAAACTAAATAATAAATATGAATAAAAATATAACATTTATAATTATATTTTTAAATTATATTTATTTAATTTAAATTAAACTATTTTCATTATAATTTATTAATAATTATTAGTACTTGCCGGTAGGTACTAGGATTAGGGCTAAGAGCTAAATATTTCATTTTCAATGTGATTCATTAACGTTTATATTTTTATTTTTTTAATATAACTGCATTGGTTTATATTTTATATTTTAATAATATTTTTTTAATAAATTATAATATTTTTTTTGTCATTCAATTAAAAATAATATTACTTATATTATATAATTATTTAAGATTTATTATTATTATAAAAATATTATTATTCTTATTTATAATTATTTATTATATAATAGAAAATATAATATAATATAATATAATTATAACCATATGATATATATGTAATAGAAATATATATCAATGATTATATAATATATTTATGAATAAAATTTAAATTTAAATTAACATCATTATAGAAAAATATAATTATATTACATTTTTATTAATTAAATTATTTTATATATTATACTAAATTTATTAAATTTAAATTAGATTTATATAAAAACTAAAGGCAAGTACTAGTGGCACTTGTTTCATATCTTGCACCAATTTTATTTTATAAAATTTAATATATCTTCATTGAATTTTTCATATCATCTTTATAATAAAAATTTTATGATAGAAAAGAAAATCATTTATTTATATTATATTATAACTATTATAATTATTATTATAAATTATATTTTTATATATAAAATATATTTTATATAAATAATTAAATTAACTTGAAATTGGAACATGTGTACTACAAGATTCTACCCAAAAATTGAAATCCTGACCGTTGACTAAAAGAAAGATAAATAGCCCGAGATGAATTTTGGGCCGATTTGGAGAATGTTTTCCCATGTGCCTAGATTCATCTGAAATCGTGACACGTATCACGATTCTGGATGACTCTTGACAACAGTGATATCACTCCACAAATTCACCCAAAAATCATATCAAATCATCGATAATTAAGTTCTATGTTTATTAATTAATTTATTTAAAATGAACAAATTTATTCAAATGTATATCAATGTAATAAATTTTTTCTTCTTTTTTTATTGTTATGTACATTACTACATTATTGAGTCTTGACTCTTTATGTCATTTACATGCATATTGTACATAAAACCATTAATTACTTAATACTTTCATTTTAATTTTTAACTATTAAACTTCTAGGTTTTTACTTTTTAGAGTATGAAGTTGAAAGTTCTCCAAGTTGAGAGTTTGATTCAAATTTCAAATTTTCAAAGACTGGAAGAATTCCATTTTGTGTTCTGATTCCTGAAGACTAAAAGTGTGAAACTTGGGTAGTAGATAACAAAACCAATTATCCAATCTCGATTCTGGGTATTTAATTTTTATTTTTTTTAATTGCAATTTACAGCAATAGAAATCTTGATTTTAATTGTCTTAGGCTTACACATTACAATTATTTTAAATTGGGCCTAAAGAAGAATTTTGTATAATAACTAGTAGCAAACAAGGGCAAAACAAAGTAAAAAACCTCCTGTATGAGTGCAAGCATAAAGGAAAGAAAGACATTATAGTACTCAGGCAAGTGCTACAAACCCTAGGTTTCACTGATGAATGTCATGATATTTTTGATCCTGTTATCCATGGAGATTTTGGAATCATGGGAATTAGACATTCATTGTTTAATAAGTGGAAAGATCCACAAAAGGGGAGAAATTTTTACAAATATAATAGCAGTATTCGTGCACATACAAATAAACTAGTTACTTTGGTTATTGGATTAGCAAACCTTGTTGTACTTGAAGGATTCCCTTGCCCTAAAATTGTAATGCTATGCGCTCAAAATTATGATGAAAATAGAAAGGCAATTGTAAACCAAAACACTCATGAGGAAATTTTATCCATAACTAAGAGTAATTTTTTCACTCTATTAGACCTAGGGCTAGGGTTTAAAACAAAAAGCTTTAACGAGTGCATTGACTTGGATAAACTAGCTCAGGCTTATAAAAAACTAGAAAGAGTTTTTCAAGATTCATAGATTAAGGGTTTAATACACTTAGAGTCCTCTACTAGTGTTACACTGGACATAGGCCATAAACCTCCTTATCAGTGTGATATTTTTGTGCCATGGGTTTAGAATACTATTTCTTTGTTATCATTTTGTCTGGGATTGGATAGTAACAAGGAAGTGGGGGCCAGTGTTCTTGAAATGATTTATAATATCCATTGTCAAGGTCAGTCAATTGAGAAGGTAGATGTAAGATATAATTTTGTTCAACACATTATTGAATCTATGCAATAACAATTACTAATAATTAAACAAAGTACAACTACAGACAAGACAAAGACATTTAGGTTCACAAGTTACTTGTGCTACCTTCTTTTAGAAAAGCATCACCCAATATTTGAGACAAAAAACAACAAGCTTGATATTGAGGTCCATAAGTTTGATGAGAAGACCTAGAAGAAATCAGAGACTCCAAGTCTAGTATATGAGTGGATAGATAAGATTAGGATGATTGCTAACAATAAAAATTACAACCATTTTGTAGACTTCTTTTTGACACCTATTTACCAAAAAATCATAGGCACTACAATGCCTAGATTGCCTGTGTCTTGTAAAGATTGCATTCAACTGGGAAGTTAGATTCAATTGGTTGACTAGTTCTTCATGGAAGAGTACACTGTCTTAAAGTTTTATAGTTCAATGCTTGAACACTGCAAAATTCCAATGCAGGTTACAAAAAGGGTTTTTGCACTAGAATATGTATGGCAGATGGAGAGCACGGATGAACTTTTTAGTGGACAAGAAAAGAAAATGATATTTCCTTCCTTGCCTTTCACAATTGAAGGCCTCACATTTGAGAGAAAGGCTTTCAAAGTGGAAAATGAATTGGTAACTTTTTTCGGCTTTGATTTTGTCAGTCATTGGAATTATGATCTACTCGACATAATAGAAACAAGACTTATTGCCAATGTGAACTCTGTGAGAAAATATCAACACCAGGAGATGCCATTGATAGAAAAGTTAAAAAACAAGGATTCGTGGGATGAGGTCAAGAAAGAGATGGAGAAACATGCAACATAGAATAATATTTCAATGTAAGAACTGTCATCCCAAATTATGACATTGCACATATTAGAGTCACACAAATCAAAGCCTCTGACATACTTAAATTTCTATGGGAAAGCATTTGAACCTATTAAGAGGTCTATCCTGAAAGCAATTAAAGAGGCATGCACATCTGAATTGTGGTGTCAAACCAAGATGACTGATTTTTTTGAAAATGAGGCAAAATTTGGGTGAACCAAAGACATCAACAGGTTTTGAGGAAATTGATGAGGATGAACTTTTCAACGATTATTGGGATAAAGAGCATCCAACTGTACTATATTATTTTGGTAGTTGCAGTGACAATGATATTCAGAGACAAAAAGACCTTTAGTCTGATGCTGACATTCAAAGTATTTAGGATTCTGGGTCAACCAGGGGTAGAGATATTGTTCAACTTCAAATGAGTGATTCTATTAAACAAACATATAGTAAAGGGGCAGCTATGATACAAAAACTGGGTTATGTAGGTATAGGGCCCATTGGTGCAAGTGGTGATTTGGAATCCAGTTTTAGTACCAAACCCACCCAAAAGAGGAAGCAAACCAATCATTAGACTCGTTGATATTCAAGATGATTCATCTAGAAAGGGCAAAATAAATTATACTTCTGCTTCTGCAGGTCATCTCAACACATTATTTGTTAAATCTTTAAATCTAGTTGTAGTTGATCCCACTAACACTGGCACTGGCACTAGCATGGATGAACCTTGTGCAAAAAAGAAAAAACTTATGAAAATTACACCACAAGCAATGTTAGTGGTTACTTCACCAATGTATGCACCAGTAGCTTCTATACAAAACCTTGAAAATAGTCCTAAAACACCAGGATTTGGAATGGGCCATTTTTAGTATGTTGGCAATCCTCAAAATACAATTGTAGGTGGAGTAAGTTTAACTGGAGTTGGAGGATCATACAACGATAAATTGATAATTCACCTTTCAAACACTCAATTGTGTCAGGAAACCCATAATTTAGTTTAAACGAGTTTGCATCAAAGTTTCATTAGACAAGTGAAAGAAATAGGCAAATTATGAAGACTTTGAAAAGTGATGCAATTGATGAATGTTAGGAATCTACTAATAGAATATTTTCAACATATGATCCAAACAATGAAATGATGAACTTCATGGTTGCTATGCCCCAAGGTAGAGATAATAATCAACCAGAAAATGTAATAAATTGTAATGATGTACAAGTTACCAGTCTTTAAATAGATTTGTCAAAAGTGAAAAATATTGACAAAATTAATTTATTAAAAGAGAGCAACAAAATGGTATACTCTACACTCATGAAAGTGAGAGAGGGAGAACAAAAGGCTTACAAAGAAAATAAAAAAGTTACAAGAAGACCTTGATAATGTGAAGGCCAAGGAGAAAGTAGCAAACAATAGGTTCAAAAAATTGTAAAACAGGATAAAGAATTCTTCTCTTATAGAGGCAATTGTCCAACATGAAAAGATGAATAAACAAGTGCAAAATTTGACTAAAGAATTGGATGAGTGCCAAAAAAGACTTCAGCATGAAGAAGACTCTACTGCACAGTTGTTCAAGTTTGTAGAGAGTAGTGCACAGGTCAACAATAAATTGAAAATTGACCTGTACTCTACTGTCAAGGAAAATAATAAATTGAAGATTGAATTGGAGGATGAAAAGAAAAAAGAGGAGCCTAGGGCAAGGATGATTTATAATTTACAGAAGGAATTCGAGAATGAGAAGAAAAAAGAGGAGTCTAGTGCAAACATAATCCACAATTTGAATAAGCAATTAGAAAATATGAAAAAAAAAGAGGAGTCAATTGCAAAAACAATCCTTGATTTGAAGAAAGAATTGGAGAATGCAAAGAAAATAAAGTCTAGTGCTACTACAAGCACTAACACAATCCACCATATGAGGAGGGAATTGGAGAATGCAAATAAAAAAGAGGAGTCAACTGGAAAGAAAATTCTAAATTCGACAAAGGAATTGGAGAACACGAAGAAAGAGGAGTCTACTCAAAGACTCCATGATTTGAAGAAGGAATTGGACAATGTGAAGAACAAGGAGTCCACTGCAAAGACAATTCATGATTTGAAAAGCCAACTCAAGGATGAAAAGAAAAAAGGGGTAACTACTGTAAATACAATCCAAGATTTGAAGAAAAAATTGTAGGATGAGAGGAAGAGAGCAACTAATTGGCAAGGGCAACTAGAGGAAATATAGAAAAAGAGTGAAAAAGAGATGTCCAAAATAAAGAAAAAGATGGAGAATGTAATTGCACAAAATAGAACAACCTCTTCTGAAGACCATCATGTGAAGGATGCTATAATAAACATAGTTAAGCTTATCAAGCAAGAAAATTGGGACAAAATAATGAAGAACAATGATAGTTTGTTTGAATTACTTGATTTAAATAGCAATCTCAGACTTCTCTTTGAAAATGTAAAAAATGATATTTAGGGTAAAAAAAAAATCTTCAACAATTCCTTAAGAAATCTTGCTAACCAAATTTTGAATAAAGTACAAAGATCTAGTGATAGGGATTTGGAAAACCATGTAATAAACAACCACTTGGATGCCTCTGTAATGGCCATTGCTATCAGTCATAATTATGAACAAGTAATGAAAATAGGTGAAGCTCTCAAATCTGCTTCCAAAGACTTGATGAAGATGAATCACATCATACTAAACTTGCTAAATGTTCGATTACCAAATCCAACTAACTCAGATGGAAAGTTCATTGGAAAAGAAGATTACATGAAAAGTTGCAGGACACCATGAATTTTGATTTAGGCATCTTGCCTAACGAAACCACTCTAGAAAGAATTGCAAGTTACATCAAACCACTATCAATAATGAATGAAGTTATAGATAAATTCCTCGATTCATGTAAAACTATCTCTGTGAAGTATTCATTATTGACGAGGTTACAACTATTTACCTACAATCTCAAAGAAATGGAGCTTTCAAATGATGCATAATGGAGCACCCTAAAGAACTTCATTGGAGTTGGGTCATCTTCTCAAATTTTTACTATTGTTGTCAATGGAAGCCATAGCTGATAGCACTAAGAAGTAACAACTTAGTAAGTGATAGTACTATAATCATTTTGTTACTTGTTGCTCTTTAATTTTAAATTTTAGATTTAATTTCAACTTTTTTTAATGTTAATTGTTATAGGAATCAAGAGCTAGCATATTAGGATAGTTGGGTAGCTAGGCACTGGCATACTATTACCACACAAAACATATGGAAAAAATTTGCCTACTACTTGAAAAAATTGTACAATTGACAATGTGGCAAATTGGCAATGTGATTGTACATGCATAATGTATTATGTAGTGATAATCTGATTATATATACAATTACAAAGTAACCTACAACTATTGTTGCTCCCTTGTATCGGCAAAAGGGAATTCAGGGTCATTTCAATTTGACATTGAGTCATTTGCAAAGGGTTATAATTGTTTGTAATTGACAATTGTTAAATGTATTATGTTACAGGCTGATTTATAATTATAAATTATAATACAATTTTTTTAAAAATAGAGCTTATTATGTTAAATGCATTATGTTACAGTTTTTTAAAGAAACTAGAATCAATGAAAATCTCAACATGTTAAAAAAATACAATCAATGAAAATCTCAACATGTAAGTTTGTAACATCAACATGTTCAAATTTTTTTTTAGCATCTATAAAGAAATAGTGAATGAAGGCTATAAATGAACTTCTACAAACATAATTAATTATTAGGTAGAGTCTTAGATCCGAGCTACTAGCCTACTACTTGACTCATGCAGAAGTTAGAACTTGAAGTTGAGAAGCTGCTATAGTTGTCATTCCGCCTGAACTGGCTTAGCATCACTATCATCAGAATCCTCCTCATTTATTGCATATAACATTTCATTGTTCATTGTGTTTTCTTTATATTCACTATCAACGTCAGACTCAGTATGCATGTCAAAGTCAACATCATCTTCATTACTTCTAATATCAGGATATGAACCACTGCCACCGCCACTATCACTGCCATTACCACCACCACTACCACTACCACTTGGGTTTGAAATGTTGGCAATCCCTCTTCTTTGACATTGGTTTCTCCAAATGTTAATAGCTTTCTACCTCATACCTAGAATTAAATAGCCTCAAACAATTATCCAATTTTTTGTCTAATTTGTTTCTAACCATTGACTTCAAGAAGCCCAAAGTATTGAAAACTCTCTTATCTTCCACTAAACCTAATATCATTGTCAAAAATAAATCGGTAAGCTTGAAATATTCTGTTATTAACTCTCTCAACTAATTTCTTTCACCAAGGTTTTTCCAAAGCTTTGTTACCACTCTCACTTCATTTGGGTTCTCCATAAGATCATATTGTTCCCTCATTATGTTTGCAAAAGAATATGAATAATCTCTTAGTCAAGTTTCATCTAAAATTCCATTTATAGTTACTTTATTGATTACTCTAGGTTTTCAAAAATGCTGAATCAAAGTCGTCATCCTTCTTCAAAAATTGATCAGATAGTTTAGAGACCAATATTGTGGAAAAAAAATTGACATTGCTTTAAGTAGTTCCTCTGGAGAGAATCTAAATCTAATTTCTAATGAAAGATTGTAGCAAACTTGCTCGATAGAGTCAAGCACAAAGTATTTGATCTTCTTGAATTCTTCACTTCTAACACATGAAAGTACCTTCTCTAGTTTTGATTCAACTTTGCTTCTTGCTTCATTGGGGTTGGAGTCAAGGTTGACATAGGCATAGTACTGCATTGGTATGTCAACTCCATGTACCTTGGCATATACCTCATCATTTGCACCAATATGTAAAATGTTCCTAGGATTATTCAAATCTGAGATTTCTAACCACTTTGCAAACTTTGATTCATCTAATGGTATTAATCATTATAAAGTATCAAGGCTATTACATGTCATTTTACCCAGCTTATTATATTATGCAATGTATATAGGTCTTTGTTGAACCCTTTTTGTAATATTTCTCATGTCTTGTAGCATGGAGAGAATAGCTGCTAAAGTTAATAGTACCTTAACATTTGTTAGACTTGAATATAGCTAAGGGAATCTGTCTCATACATAGTGGATTAGTCCAAGCAATAACAGATATTCAGACATTACTCGATGTGCTAGTCCATCCAAAGAGATCCATATGGTATCATTGTTTTTAAGAAGCTTTCCCCCATCTGTAAGTCCTTGAGAAAAGTGTTAAAATTCTCAGACTCATTTTGGACTTTGACAGACATATTGGTAAATCTCTTTGATTAGACATTCCACTTTACTTACACAACCAAAATTGTTGACAATTCCAAAAGCTAGATTCATTTGATGGGCCATGCAATGAATGGGAATAATGTAGGTGCCAACTCATTCTTGATCCTTTTGCAAAGACCATCTTTATGACCTTGCATAACCAAAGCTCCATCCGCTCCAACACAGACCAAATTTTTGGCAATCTCCATGCTATCCAAACCTCTAGATTCAATTAGAGTAGTCTTTAATAATTCATATAAATTTTCAGCTATCGCACTACGATTCAATTTAGCAACAGATAGTAGAAAGGGTTGACAACAAAGATTGTTTATAGTATAAACATGCATGCACACCCAAGAAGTATTATCAATTGTTGTAACTTCATCTAGAGATAATGCAATAAAATTTGAGTCTTTTATTTTTTCCTTCATATCTTCTTTTTCAACCTATGCAAGACATCTAGCCCATTCCCACCCATTGTTTATTGACCAATGACTATTCAGATAGTTTTGAGTTTTCAAAAAGTGCAATAAGGTAGTAATTGAAGGGTAGTCTATCATAGGACATCCTCTACTATATAAAAGACCACACTTAATTGAACTACTTTTTCCATAATTTGCACTTTAATTGCTTTCCCAATAAAATCTTCAATGGAACCTTTTACTATAGAACACCTTTCTAGTAATTGCTAGTGTAACTTGTATATTTCAACATTCCTAATATGTAGACAATTGTTCTTTGTTTTCTAAGTTAGCACAAAATTTTCAACTCCATCTATAGTTTCCTTCTTGTAAACTTTACAAACATGTTTTTCTATGGTATCAAATTTAAGCTACAACCTCTTCTCCTTCTTTGTTATCTCTATGAAAATCTTACATTTTCATTCTATAAGAGGCTCACCATCAATTGGATTGGGCACTGGTTTAATGAACTAGTACTTTTCCACCCATTTTAACTAAAAATTCCTTTTAGACAGATCCTAGCGAGATCGATCTTTCTTCAATTCCAATTTTTTTTCCCCTTTTGTGCATGAACATGATTTATGGAATCAATTTTGGTTTTCTCACTTGACTGGTCCAAGATTGACTCCAACTCTATAATCTTAGTTTGTGATTCCCTACTTAGGGGAAGTGCCTCCAAATAGTGTTCAAGTTCATCCTCGACTGAGATATCAGGTTCACCAACTTGAACTTCAATACAGTTTGAGGGTCCAACTTGTGATGAATCTCGTTTTTCAATAAGCACTGGAGATATAACTTGTGAATCTTGTAAGTTGCTAACATTTCCACCACCAAAATATACTGCTATGGTTCTACATTTTGGTAATGGTGGCCTCTCTTGGCTTTTAGGGATCCTACTAGAACCCCTATTACCCCTCTTGTTTAACATGGCAAATCAATAAAGGCTGCAAAAAATATATCAACTTAGTTGTTGAACAAAAGACTCAACTAATCATACTACATATAATAACAATAATATGATTCATTCTCAAAAAAAGGGTACTACTGCTATGGTACTACAGTCTATGATACTACCCAATATAATTCACAAACTTATAGGCTATCTTAGCATGTGAGATGTCTAGTCACCAGTGGACATTGGACAGTAAAACTAAAAAAATAACCAATACAGTACCACTGTTGACCTAAAAATAAATTAAAAATCAATTGCCTTTTACAAAAACTAGGGTTCACGAGTCAATGGGCAATGCACTCAGCACTTTGAAAGTTCGGCCATAATAAGAAATGCTAGTCTCCAGACCAGAAATTAGGAATTTATATAGAATAATAATATCTTATAGTCCAATCTAGGTTGGTGAATTAGGTGGGATTAACAAGCAAGAATGTCAAATGTAGGAAAAATGCACCTTCCTATTGCAAGCCCACTATGATGACCCCTTTTTAACCCCTTAACCTAAAATTCAAAATTTGGGCATAAGTTAGGAATCATCCAAAATTAAGCAAACCTATGACCATCATTGTTATTAAAAGTTTGAGGAGATGAGCATTTCATTTAATTTACTTAGTCTATTTGGAATATTTCTTCGTATAGTACCAAACAACCTTCTCTCTCTAGGTTACGATCATCTCAAGATGGTAGATTGACAGTGCAAAGGGCATGTGAAACAAGCTGCAAGTGGTTCCCTGGAGGATATCTATCAGGTGCTCAAATTTACTTCGCCTCTCCCTCCACCAACCCCCTATCTTTGAATTTAGTAATTTGAATGAGAGATAGACTCTTTGTACTACAATTGAAATGCATTCTTGGTGTTATTTGAATCTTTAAGAATATATATTTTGTTATAATATACCAGTATTTCCTTTAATGCAATGTTTTTTTTATATGTCATATGTTCATATCTATTCTGAGGCATATATATGTATGTATGTATGTATGCATGTATGTATTTCCAATGACTTATAGCATATATTGATCTTTATTCAATTTAATGTATATTCCTTTCTCATATGAATTACTTGATTAAACTCATTAACCATTCCTATTTTTTAATTCTTGGGTGCCATAGACTTGGAAGATTTAATGAATTATTTTATTTCTTAACGTATAATGAATGAAACTTTCAAATAAAACTTAATGCTGATTACTTAGTGCTTAGCATCAATGTTCTTTATCAACGATTTGTACATGCTTTAAATCTGTGACAGAATGGTGATTAATTATATTTACCTAATGTACCTGACATCTATCCTTGCATGGGGGATGAGAGCACTATCTACTCGTATGTTTGCACCGTAGAGATTGTCAGACGGTGGCATAGGGATGTTAGTTCCTTGGCACTTGGTCTTCCTTGCACACAGTGTAATAGCCCACTTGTTTCCTATTCTTCCTCGCACTTATTCTATTCCTTCATGTTTATGATATCCCCTTTAATTATTTCCTTCTACACTTTATATTTATTCTTGCCTTTTTTTTGGTATATTTTCAACAAACAATCTAACCCTAATAAATAAGGCTTAGGGTGACATGATTGATAGTCATGTCTCATAGTTTGAATGTTAATTAATTAGGTTTAGGTTTTATTTTATTTTATTGTATTTGAAAGTATTTATATCTTATGGTATAGGTTAATGTATTGTTTATGATAGTATTTATTTAATTAGTGTATTTGAATTAGTAATATATTTATAACATTATTATTAGAGATGAATGTTTAGTCATCTTTATTTGGTGATCATTAATTCAGTGTTACTAATATTAGTTATAATTTGGATGAGATTGATTTATATAATTCAACAGTAGTGCTATTATGATAATATAGTGAAGATATCAACTTTAAATAATTAAAAAGATACATCATATGTTTAAAAAAGAAGAAATATATTAATCTTGGCTCATGACACCCACAGTAGGAAATAGTTGGCTAAATGGGGTTGGTGGTCAACACACGTCAAGAAAATGGTTGGTGATGTCCAACCCAATAGAAAAGTATGTGGTTGTAGTAATGGCGAAAGAAAATGGGCTAGTAAGAAACAACATGCAAAGGATGACAAAATTTACAAAATAAATGTATACAAAATGTATATTGCATTGGCAATTGCATCGATATTTTTGACCAATCATGTGATAGCTAATGGGTGACTACCTCGGGTGTTGGACCTAAATATGCTAAATATCCAATGATGCAATTGACCTATGTTGCATGCACTATTCACCAAATGATGATTGACCCATTAGACGGGATCACCAAAAGGTGAAGATTCGCCACTAAATTAATCTTTGGATCAAACTAGGAGTAATTTATTCTATATTGATATACAAGATGCTACTTGTCTTATTGTAAAATTTGATGATGTGTGGCCATGGCACAAGAGGTTATGTCATGTTAATTTTGATAAATTGGTTAATATCAGTAACATGAGAAAAGTTAGAGGTTTGCTAATGTTGGAGAAGTCAAATAATATAATGTGCAAACAATGTCAATTAGGCAAAATGACAAAGTCAAGTTTTAAGAGTAAAACTAATACCTCTAAAGGAGTACTAGAGATTGTTCATACTGACTTGTGTGGACCAATTCAAGTGCAAAGCTACAAAAAAGATAAGTATATTATGTTGCTTGTTGATAATTATTCTAGAATGATGGTAGTTATGTTTCTGAAATAGAAATTTGATGCTTTCCAAATATTTAAGTGGTACTTACCAAGAGTTGAGAAGGAAATAGGTAAATTTCTAAAATGTTTGAGATATGACAAAGGAGGAGAATTTACATCAAATGAGTTTGAAATGTTTTGTAATGATAGAGGTATCAAAAGATAGACATTTGCTCCTCAAACCCCTCCACAAGATGGAATTGTTGAAAGGAGGAACATGTCTGCAATGGAATGTGTTGGGACACTCATGATGGAGAAAAATGTTGCTTTAAATACTAGAGAGAAGTTGTAAGTACAACTGTCTATACCCTAAACTATGTACAAGTCAAGAAAGGTACTCATTCAACACCTTTCAAACTATGCTATGGATACTCACCCAATGTAAAATTTAAGATATTTTGAAGCAAATGCTTTATTCTCAAAGATTTTAGGACTAGTAAACTAGATGCAAAACACGAGGAAGGTATATTCCTAAGATATTCCACAAGAAGTAAAGCTTATAAGTGTTTAAATACAAACACTAACAAAGTTGTGGAAAGTGTAAATACAAAATTTGATAAATATACAAAAATACATGAGGCTGAACCTATGAAAGAACCAAAAGAATACAAATCATTTGTATACTTTTATGAAGGTATACCTGCTAAAGAAGATGTTACAAATCAAGCTACAAACCAACATCAAGTTTCAGTGACTGCTAAGTCACATATGAATGTCGAGTTGCATTTAGGAGCTGAGCTACATTCAGATGCCAAGTTACAAAATGAAGATGAGGCACATTCTAATTCTGAGATTAGTGTACATGAGAGAGATGTTGAAATACCTGACAAAGATGTACACAATGACTCTGAAGTAGATAGATCAAATGAATAAACAAGAGCTGAACTGGGATTGTCCAAATATGTCAAGAAACATCATTCTATTGTACAAATCATTGGAGATAAAGATGCTAGACCAATGACAAGAAAAAAGTTGAGAAATGATACATTCTTTCTAAGTGTAAAAGAGCCTAAATCAATGAAATATGCCTTAGAAGATGTGAACTAGAGTAAAGCCATGGAAGAAGAGATTGAACAAATTGAGAAAAATAAGACATGGACTCTAGTTCCTAGACCAAAAGATAAAAATGTGATTGGCACCAAGTGGGTATTTTGAAATAAGCTAGATGAAAATAGTAAAATCACAAGGAACAAGGCAAGATTAGTTTGCAAAGGATATGCAATAGAAGAAGGAATTGACTATGGAGAAACATTTTCTCCTGTTGCTAGATTGGAAGAAGTGAGAACTTTTCTTGCTTATTCTGCATACAGAGGTTTCAAAGTTTATCAAATGGATGTTAAATTTGCATTTTTGAATGAGATATTAAAGGAAGAATTTTATAGAGAATAGCTAGAAGGATTTTTTGATATTAACAATAAAACATGCTATGTAGATTACACAAAGCTCTATATGGTTTGAAACAAGCACCAAGAGCATGGTATGAGAGACTTCATAATTATCTTGTGAAGATTGAATTTGAAAGGACTGATGATAACAACAATTTATACATGAAGATAGAGAAAGAAAAGGTATTTTTTTATCTCAACTTTTTGTTGATGATAACATATTTGGAGGTCAAGATTCTTTATGTAAGGCTTTTGCAAATGAAATGAAGCAAGAATTTGAGATGTATATGTTTGGAGAGATCAAGTTCTTTGTGGGTTTATAAGTACATCAAATGAAATATGGTATATACATCACTCAGTCAAATTATGTCAAGGAGATACTAAAAAACTTGTGGACTGGAGGATTCCAAACTAGTAAGCACACCTATGGTGATAGGACATAAATTGTCAAAGAATGATGATTTAGATGAGGTGAATCAAACATTGTACAGGTCTATGATTGACAAATTACAATATGTAGTACATAGAAAACTTGATATTGCATTATCTGTAGGGATGGTTGCAAGATTCTTTGTTAATCCTAGGGAGAATCATTTGATGGATGTAAAGAGAATAATAAGATATTTGAAAGTAATATAGGAGTATGGTTTATACTATAAGAAAAATGGAAAATTTGAATTATGAGCCTATACTGATGTTGATTGGGTTGGAGACATTGATGACAGAAAGAGCACCAATGGGGGAGCATTTTTCTTAGGTAAGATGCTGGTTACATGGACTAGCAAGAAAAAAAACTGCACTTCACAACCTACTACTGAAGTTGAAT